>CM050508.1:200369101-201776601 GCA_027563665.1 Antrozous pallidus
GGTTCCAGTTAAAAGTAGGTTTGGGGTGGATCCTAGATCTATACATTCTGAAAAGGGAGTCCTCTCTTCTAAGACAGAGGGACCTTCCTGTGGCTGAGCTGCCAGCAACAAATCCGAGACTTGTTCCTTCTGGCCCTACTGCTGGGGTTTGTGAGTTGGATAATACTTTCCCCAGACTTCTTAGTTCTTTATCCTTAGCTTTGCAATTTACTGAGCACATTTTATTTCCCAATTGAACAGTGAGTTTCAAAGACTGTTCTTACAGCCCAGCCAGCGTGCACCAGCGGCTGAGTGTCGACCTATGGGCTAGGAGTTCACGGTTCCACTCCTGGCCACGGCCAGTGTCCCGGCTGCAGGAGGCAGCCACTCACTGATTCTCTCTCATCACTGATGTTTCTGTCTCTCTCTCCCTTCCTCTCTCTGAAATCAATAAAAATACATGTAAAAGAAAGAATATTCTTACCCATACTGAATTTCATTAACCACAATTACACAATTCTATTTAGGAATTATAATTCTTGCAGTATTTCTGCCATGTTGAGGGACAGTAATGCAGAAATAGTATTTGTTCAATGTTTCTTTTCAGTTTTGCTCTCTTCAGTGTTTCTTAAATATTTTGATGCCTGTTACATCAGAAAAGTCTGTCATGGAGATTAAAGTCATATTCAGCCAACCTAAGGGTGTGATGTATGATGGCCTAAGATGAAAAAATTAGGTTTGGGAGCAAAGGGCTATGTATGGTTAGTGGTGGCAGTGAAGCTGAAAAGGAAAACAAACAAGACTTTACAGTAGTAGGAGGTCTCATTCTCCCTTGCTTCAAACCAATATACACTCCTTTTTCTTACTCCGCCTTATCATTCTCTCCTCCCTTGTCATCTTCTCACTCTTGTTTTGTGTTTTATCCTACTATATTGAGATTATCCTGATGCCAGGTTTAATCATTTGGTATTTACTGCATGTATAATACGTGGAAGCCTCTTTCTCAGTCATGTTGACTCAAAAGCGTTTCATTAGCAGAATCTAACTTTTTAAGAGATGGTTCACCTTTTGTATCCTATTTCACTTAGCTTAAAAAACACGGCAAAGTGAGCAGATTGTATTGCTTCTCTTGCAGCATTTGAAACCAATATTAGGAGTTTGTGTTCTGCATTTTGGGGCTAGTGATGTAATAGAGTAGCATAAACCGCTTATTTGAGCTCTCCTTGGGAATAGTTTACTCAACACTAAAGAATGACCAAGGTTTTTTGTCATTTTACAGTGAATAATGGGCCTCCAGAATAGAGTTTTTAAAGCGGTGCTGTAGTACAATAAGTGAACTATTGAAGTCTCGGTCATGTCCTCTGATTATATATTTTCCAGATCTGAATCTCCAAACTGATTAACACGTGCAGAGTTCTGGTACTGCTAAGTGGTAGGGATAGGGATGATGTCATGTGATGAGACGGATGATAGAGCTGATATTATTTGACTGCTCAAGTACCAAGGATTTTACCTGTATCAGTTACTTTTCACACACAGTTCCTTCCTTCTTGTTACCATGATCCAGCTGTTCATGCCCCCACCAAAGGCCAATCTTCAACTTGTGCATAGACCCCAGCATGTACCCATTTAAGGCTATATATGCCTCTAGCACAGTGGTTCCCAACCTTCCTAACGCCACAGCCCTTTCATACAGCTCCTCATGTTGTGGTGACCCCAACCATAGAATTATTTTTGTTGCTACTTCATATCTGTAATTTTGCTACTGTTATGAATCGTAATGTAAATACCTGTGTTTTCCGCTGGTCTTAGGCTCTACAGCAGCGGTTCTCAACCTATCATGACCCACAGGTTAAGAACCGCTAGAAGGGTCGCCTAAATTACAGTAGCAAAATTACAGTTATGAAGTAGCAACGAAAATAATTTTATGGTTAGGGGTCACCACAACATGAGGAACTGTATTAAAGGGTCGCGGCATTAGAAAGCTTGAGAACCACTGCTTTAGCAGTTCACTTCTCTGTTTTTCTGCATTATCATCTTTTTTTCTTTCCCTCTGCTGGATTAGTCCAATCAGCCTACAGATATATTGTTTCGTTCCCATCTCTTCTTTTTTTTAATAAAGGTTTTTTCCCTCCATATTCTTGTTTTTCTAATTCCCATCATAGCAAAACGTTTTAGAAAAAGAGCTGTCTATGCTCACTTCTTTCGTTTTCTTTTATCTAACTTAGTGCTGAATGTACCCTAATCAGGATGCATGACAGTAATCCTACCCAAACTCACCCTTTTGCCAAGCTCACCAGTGAATTCTGCTTTGCTAAATCTTAGTTGCTATCGCAGCACCATTTGACATAGTTAAACACTTTCCCATTCTCAAACCATTTTCTTCATTTCAGCTCCTGCGTTGGTTTGTTTTTTTCCCATCTCCTTTGCTGGGATTTCTTCATGTCTATGGCCTCATGGTTTAAATGTTGTCCGTATTATACTGATTCCAAAATGATTCCTGTTCTTTGACTCCAGGCTTATATCTTTCTACCTACTTGATACCTCCATTTGAAGGTCTAATAAGAATCTCACACTTTACATGTCCAAACTCAAACCTTGATTTTTCTCCCCTCTACTCTTCCTCCAGTTTTCCTCATCTTAGTAAGTTAATAAATTATACAGTATAGAGCGCTTTCATTCCTCCATTTGTTAAGACAAATAAAACCTTGAGAGTTTTCTTTGACACCTCTTTCTCAGTCACAGTCACATATAACACAATAGCAAATCTGTAGGTTCTGGTCTTCAAAATATCTGGACCCCTTATCACCACATTTACTCTAAGCACTCTGGTTTAATAGTAATTATAATAACAGTCATAATTTTGAAAGTTAAAAAAGCCTTAATGTTGGCTTTCTGTGGCAGTGGTTCTCGATAAGTAGGGAGAAGAATTAGACAACTCCAAACCCCCAAGATGATCATATATGTTCTATTGTTGCTTTCAAACCCACATATAAAACATACTCTTACAAACCTTGCTGAGAATTGTTGTTGGGATAATGGGCCTCCAGAATAGAGTTTTTAAAGCGGTGCTGTAGTACAATAAGTGTTTGGAAAGGTAACTCTAGTGGCAGGCAGTCAGCAGGGATTGGTTATTTATTTGTTTTCATATAGATGCTAAAGAAGAGATGTTTATGCGTATTTGGAAATCATTCCTTGACCACTTCATTAGCTAGGGGGAAGAGATGAATAAGAAGGATGCTTGTTTTTGTTACTTTATTAAACTGTTGGTACCGTGACACGGTGCCATTAATGGTCTTACAGAGATTGACAAAATAACTGAATGCTTCTTTTATTCTTTTCTAATTCTTTAGGAACACCTTTTTATCCAAGTCAGCCAGTGTATCAGTCAGCACCTATCATAGTGGCTACCCAGCAGCAGCCCCCTCCAGCCAAGAGAGAGAAAAAAACAGTAAGAGACCGTATTAATTTTTATTATTTTAAGTTGAATGTCTGCCATTTTTTCTTCTTTTATATCCTCACCACTGGAAGGGCATTTCAGTAGAAGTTGCAAGTAGTATTTGCTTCAGGTACCAACCTACGTATGCGAAGTGACAACATGCCCTACAGCTTCAGAACGGGGAGGGTTTAGTCGGCTAAGGTCTCACTAAATGGGAAGAATTTGAGGTCAGTTCTCACATCCTGATTTTCCTTTAACTGTTGTCCTAGTCATCTCCATATTCAAATATGAACTGATTGGAAAAAATAGCACAAGGTAAAATGAGCAAAATGTTAAGGTCAACAAGAAAAATCTTTCCTGTGGAAGATATTTATTTTAAGAAACAGAAAGCAGAATTTAGAAAATGTATTCTAATTGTTTTTAGTAAATTATAGGGGTTATGCCTCTGTCTAGTAAGGCAGGCCCAAGAGAATTAGAGTGCAGTCATAAAATGTACATTTCATAAAGGAAAGTGAAGGGATTAGTTAAATAACATATGCATAGTTTATGGACACAGACAAATAGTGTGGGATGAGCAAGGAGAAGGGGGCTAGATAGAGGTGGGCAAAGGGGAGGGAATGGAGGAACATCTGCAATAGTGTCAATAATAAAAATTTTAAATAAAAAGAAAAATGTGAATGTATGCTTAAGAAAAAAAATTCACATTGCAGAATATTTTGTAGAAGAGTGGCTTGCAATCTTTCATTCATCAGGTCACTCAAAACGGTGATGTTCATGAAGGCTCTTCCACTCACACGGTTACGATGGATGGACATAGCATCATAGCAATATTCTTGAAAATACTCTCATTTAATAAAGACTAATGAAGTTCAAAACTTTGGCTCTTTATTATCAGAAATAAATTAACAAAATAAACAGGACATGCCTGTATATCATGACACTAAAATTGAGAAACTGTGCTTTGAAAATGTTGAAGCAGCATAGTAGATGTTGGACTTGAAGAACACTTTCAGAATTCAGGAAAATTAAAGGAGACAATGAGAATGGAGGACAGGAATAGTAGTTGTTACTGAAGAAGAAAGTAGAACAGATTAATTAGCAGCAATACTTAAAACTGTATTTGAAACAAGATTTCAGCTGAAACCAGTTTGGCTCAGTGGATAGAGCGTTGGCCTGCAGACTGAAAGGTCCCAGGTTCAATTCTGGGCAAGGGCATGTACCTTGGTTGTGGGTACATCCCCAGTAGAGGGTG
Source organism: Antrozous pallidus (assembly GCA_027563665.1). Classification (NCBI taxonomy): domain Eukaryota; kingdom Metazoa; phylum Chordata; class Mammalia; order Chiroptera; family Vespertilionidae; genus Antrozous; species Antrozous pallidus. The sequence goes on from CM050508.1 coordinate 200,373,772, forward strand.
TGCAATAGGCAGCTGGTCGATGTTTCTCATCGATGTTTCTGACTTTCCCTCTCCCTTCTTCTCTGTAAAATATCAATAAAATATATTTTAAAAAGAAAGAAAGAAACAAGATTTCAAAACTGAAAGACATAGCTGATATTCATAATCTTACTGAAGAAATCACTTCCAAAAAAGCTTTGAGATCCAGATGGTTTTATTAGTGAATTTTTTGAAATTTTCAATAAGCCAGGGCTACTGTCATTAAGCACTGGAGGTCATGACAAACTTGTATGTCTTACCAATATCCAGGATGGAAGACCTAGATCCAGGTACTCCAACTGTATTGTAGAACCAGTGTCCACTGACATCTATATAAGCATCAGTAGCCTTAAAAAAGATTCAAACAAGAAGGCCATTCACATTGTTCTGCATTGTGCCTCTTTTCACTTACTAATACATCTTGATGTTCATTCCATATCAGTACATGTACATCAGTCTCATTCTTTCAGCTGGCTATTTGGTATTTAACTGGAAGCAAATGGCATAATTTCTTAACTACTGTGTTCATCAGCCTGTAAGATATTTCTGTGTCTGCAGCAAAAAATAACATTGCAGTAAGAATCCTCACATCTACATAGGAAATCCTAAGCGACTAAACGACCAGTCGTTATGATGTGCACTGACCACCGGGGGGCAGATGCCCAGTGCAGGACCCTGGTGGTTAGTGCACTCCCACAATGAAAGCACTGCTCAGCTGACCATGGAGCACCAGACGCCAGGCTCACAGCTGGCAAGCATGGCTGCAGCAGTGCCACTAAGCAGCGGCGGCCCAGGTGCAGCGGGGTCAGGATGAACAGGAGCTGGGCTTGGACTCCTTCCCAAACATCTGCCGCTTTGTGCACTATGACATCCTCTGAGGGCTCCTGGATTGGCCTCTGATTGCGAGAGGGTGTAGGCCAGGCTGAGGGACCCCACTGGTGCACAAATCCATACACTGGGCCTCTAGTACATATATAAGGTTATCTATAACATAAATTCCTATTTCTGAGTCCTTGGATATGTACATTTATCATTTTGTTGGAGAACCACTTAAAGCCTTTAAAACTTGGTTGTACAGAGTAAGTACCATAATTTAAAACTATTTTGTGGATCTTATCTTTTTTAGCATCACTCATTTGGCACTGCTTAGAAGATAAATGTTAATACTTCGCTTATTTGGCCTAGAAATTCAGCCAACTAAGTCTCATTTAGTTTGTTATTCAATTAGTTCATGTCAGAGCTAATGCCCTAAATTTCTCAGAATAACCCCATATAGTTCTGTGATTGAAATAAAATCAAATGTGGTGATTATCAATGTTGATATTTGAACAGTTTTTCAGTTCTGCACCTTTAATATATTATATGCCTATAAATCTACAGAGACACCCCATCTGTAAATATGATATCTTATTGTAATCTTACAGATAAGAATTAGGGATCCAAACCAGGGAGGTAAAGACATAACAGAGGAGATTATGTCTGGAGGTGGCAGCAGAAATCCTACTCCACCCATTGGGAGACCCACATCCACACCTACTCCTCCCCAGGTATGTTGGAGTAAGCCATAATGGATGATGGTATGTATTTGTTCACTAACCTCAACTGAAATTTTTTTTCCTATAGCTGCTTTCTATACTTTCCATTTCCATCAGTTGTCTCATAGCCTCGAATACCTAAATGATATTTAAACAGACATATTGTTTCTCTTTACAAATTGTTATATAGTAACTACAAATTTTTATTGATAACACTTGTATATTGTCTTCACATTCAGAGCATAGCTGCTGCCACTTTTCCTATTGATATTAAAAAGAAGCTGCATTTAAACTTCATTATTAAATGAGTATTTTGTTTTAAATATGGAGCCTTAAGAATTTAGTGGTGCACACTATATTAATGCAAACTAAGGTTGAGAACTTAAACATTTGTACTGAACAGTATTGTTTAAGATTATCTGTGTTACTCAGAGCATAGTTAGATGTATTATAGGCACATCTCTTATCCTTCAGTACTACATAAATGGGATTCTTGAGTAGAGGATGTCTTTTTTAATTATTTGCAGATGTTATTAGTAAATTATGTTCAAGCGCCTTTTTGTTCCTGTTGCAGAAGTGGCTATGATGTTCTTAAGAATTCAGTGTCTTGCTGTTAGAAATCAAGACATCTATGGAAGAGCTGGAGTTTAGTAAACTTCAATAAAGAATGGAATCCCCCCAACTTTGACAGGATTTTGTTTTCCTCACTGGGTTACTAATAAATTTTGTTAAAACCATTCAGAGGACATGCGTGATTTTCAGATGTTCAGAATATCTAGTGAAAGCCCAGCATGCAAAAACATAAAACCAAAGTTTTAGGAGTAAGAGGCTGCTTGCTTCCCCATCTTGTGGTTGGATAGAGAGGTGAGGTATTCCTTAGAGCCCAGTTTACTAACAAGTGATATGGATAATCAAATATAATGTATTAAGAATGATAGATTATTAACTTTAGTAGCATAGGTTTTAAAAGTTCTTTAAAACATTCTTAATAATTAAATTCCTGAATACATGGAATTAAGCAAAAAACCACCTCATAGACCCAGACAAAAATATGATGATTACCAAAGGAAAAATTGGTATTTGGGGGGAGGGGGATATATAGTGATGGAAGGAGACTTAATTTGGGGTGGTGAACACCCAATACAATATACAGAGGATGTATTAATAGAATTGTATATCTGAAACCTATATAATTTTATTATCCACTGTCACCCCAGGAATTTCCATACAAAAGAATAAATAAAATGCCGTCTTTATGGGGCAGGCCATCAGTCAATAATTATAATGTTGGTAGTAGGACAAATTCCTGTCCATGTTTAAAGATCCTTGAAAAATCTGTGAATTTTTAGTAAGTCTAACACTTGGGCCTTTGTGTGATAATATGTTTTGCTTATAAATGATTGTAGTCTCTCGCTGACATTTGTCTTAGTCTTCCAGCATCTAAGTAAGTGTAATATATAACCATCTAGATATGTGAATTGTAAGGACATATTAATGTTTGTTAATAGGACTTTTAACCATTTCCCATTACTTCTCCAGGGATATTTCAAATCTGGAATGATCAAGGTGGCCTTATATTTAATGTTGTCCCTGGAAGTAAACATGGGACAAGTAGCATTTACACATTTAAATTATCTACTATGTGCTCTGTTAAGTGTGGGCATACTACAGCAAAAATTTAGCATTGGTTATTCAGGGCAGTTAAATTTTGATCTGTATTTTTCTACATTTATTAAAATATTATTACTGTCAAGCCTTATAGTTGACAACTTTTTGTTGATTTCTATTTAAATTTTCAACTTTAACATGTGTTAGTATATCTTGCATTTTATTTATTTATTTTAAATATATTTTATTGATTTTTTTTACAGAGCGGAAGGGAGAGGGATAGAAAGTCAGAAACATCGATGAGAGAGAAACATCGATCAGCTGCCTCTTGCATGCCCCCTACTGGGGATGTGCCCGCAGCCAAGGTACATGCCCTTGACCGGAATCTAACCCTGGACCTTTCAGTCCGCAGTCCAACGCTCTATCCACTGAGCCAAACCGGTTTCGGCATATCTTGCATTTTAATTCCCTCTGGGGTTGGTGCGTTTTTCTGTTATCCCTCTGTCCTTAGCCACAGAAATCCTTTTGCTCTTTATCTTTCCCCAATGACCACAGGCCTGAATACAAGTGTATGTGTTTGTGTAATCATAAAGCACAGTAAATGTATATTTTATTAGATAAAGGCCATCAGTCAATAATTATAATGTTGGTAGTAATTTTTGAGGTGTGATGTTGTCTTGAAGCATCCATTTATTGGTTAACTTGCAGTTTAATCCAGCTACCAATCTGTTGTCTTTCCAAATGCATGAAATTCATAAGATGAACAAATAGCTTTTTAACAGAAACATACACACTAGAAATATTTCCAGAAATTTATTGAGAGTGGTGCATGTAGAGTGAGAGGACAATCCCTGGTTACTGAGAGAGGCGGTCATTACTGCCTAATTATTATATTTGTAAAAATGTTGATTCAGTCTTTCAAAAGATTCTAGAAATCTCTATTTATGTAAAAAATCTACAAGTTATAAATGTTGGCTACCAATTCTTCTAACAAATAGCACTGTGTAAGCCAAAAAGTTTATACAAAAGGTTTAAATCCAAAACCAATTAGGTTTAACTTAAAAGCTGCTAGTTTACCAATTTTGGCCTAATTATAATTAGTAAGACTCCAGAAGAAACAACACTGTGCATCAGAATTTGAATAGTAAATACTGTATTGCTTTTGGCCTTATGGATAACCTGCTTTGAGCCATAATACATATACTGTGAATAACAAAGCCTTTTCCTGTCATTGAGGTTGTCCAGTCTCTTTAAGGAAGACAGAAGACACTTACTAGTATGTAACTGGTCCTCCTATGAAGTATACAGAGAATTATTAAAGCACCAAATTGACAAATGGGAGAGAGTTGCAGCACAGACTCAAATATGTTGGATTACGGAAATAGTAATGGCGGTATAGGTGAGATAGGATAGCACAGGGGAAAGGTTAAAAGCTTTGGCTTAGAATTAGACATACTTTGTTTCAGGTCCCAGTCCTACTACTTAATTGTATAACTTCAGCCAAGTTACTTCATATTCCAGTCTTAGCTTCCACATTTTAAAAAATGAGGAAAATAAAAGCTGTCATATACAAGTTATTACAAGGATTAAATGAGATAAAATACTTAAAATTGCTTAAGGCAAGGGCATAATGAGCACTCAGTAAATACTACCTGTTAGCAATATTGCAATTATTGTTATTTTAGGAGGCGCAGAGTGACTGGAAGAGTCTGGGAGCTTCATAGCAGAGATGCCATTTGATCTGAGTTCCCAGATTGTCTTGTTTCCTAGGTTTTAAAATGAGCTATAGAAAAACTCCTGGAGATTTTATATCTCAAACATATTAAAAATGTACATACTATATATATACATGTGCCCATAAAGATGATCACAGACTTTGGTTGATGCTTGGACGGACATCATAGAGTTCTAGAACACTTCCTGCTAGTTTCTACTCTGTCACTGAGATTTATAACCTTGGGCCAGAACATCAAATTTTTTTAAATCCCTTTTTTTTTTCATTTGTATAATGTGATTGTACTATGTAATCTGAGTTTCCTTTTAGCTCAAATATTAAAGTGAGAAAGAAGGGGAAATTTTTGTTTACTTTTCATGAGCATAAAAATCTCTCAGTTATATGTATCTGTTGATAACAATTAAGCACAAAGAACATTTCTGTGTTAACCAATGTGCTAGCTGCCTGAAAATTGTTACGGAACCCCGTAGGGTCAAACTAAGTACATGGTGCCGAGGCTTCCAAAATTGTCTGCTTTAAAGGGACGGTCTTGTATATAACATCACTTAGTTGTTGTTTTTTAATGAACTTTCTACCTTTCTTCCTCTCCCTACTCCCTTTTGTCCTTTTTTCTTTTCTGTTAAGAATTATTCTTATAGTGAAACATAGTTATAACTTGGGAGAATGTCCTATGCCAAAGGGTATAGGGGCAGAGAAAAGGTTGGAAACTCTTGATTGCTGGCACATCTTAGGAAAGATACTGCTTCTTTTGTCATTTGGGAAAATTCAAAGTCAGCAGATTGCTCAGGTTTTTGAAGAACTTCTTATAAATTTGATACCTGGAAACCTTAAAGAATTGAAGAGTAGGGTTGTTGATTTCATCAGGTCTGTCTCCAACAGGGTATTGTCCTGAATTTTTAATAAAAATAACCTTCTCCAGCTTCAGTACATAGAGAAATTTCCTTAAACAAGAAAACAAAATTTGACTAAAGGTTGCTTTTGAGATACTGTTTCCCCTTTTGAAAGCCAGGGAGCAAGTATGTTTTAAGTTGTTTTGGCATCCCAATAATGATCCACTTAGGAGAATTAATAACTTTAAATTTTATTGTATTTTAATTGATTCTTTGTTTTTACTTGAACTACGTTTTTTCATAAATCTTCAACAAATCTTGGGAAAGCCTTTGCTGTTACACAATAAAATACTATTATTAAATATTAGAGGCCCAGTGCATGAAATTCATGCATAGTGGGGTCCTCTCAACTCAACCTGTAACCTCTCCAATCTGGGACCCCTTAGGGAATGTCTGACTGCCAGTTTAGGCCTGATCATGGGAATTGGGTCTAAACCAGCAGTCAGACATCCCTCTCACAATCCAGGACCACTGGTTCCTTACTACTCACCTGCCTGATTGCCTCTAACTTCACCCCCTACCGGCCTGGTTGTCCTCAACTGTCCCCCCCCCCCCCAGCCTGGTCACCCCAAACTCCCCCACCCCATCAGCCTGGTATACCCTTTATTGTCCCCCCCCCCCCCCCGCTGGCCTGGTTGGCCCCAAACCCCCACCTCCACCGCCAGCCTGGCCACACCAAACTCCCCCACCCCATCAGCCTGGTCACCCCTTTATTGTCCCCCCCCGCTGGCCTGGTCGGCCCCAAACCCCCACCTCCACCGCCAGCCTGGCCACTCCATGCAGCCTGCTGGTCAGTCGTTTGGTCACCCCTCACTGAGCACCTGCCGGTCTTGTCTCCCCACGCAACCTGCTGTTTGGTTGTTACTGTTACTGTGATGGCATCCTGTGCAATTTCCATATTCCTCTGTTATTAGTATAGATAGTGGTATTATTTTACCTTAGACACTCTGAATCCTAATTATAAAGAAAGTGCGACTCAAATTTTTGCACAGACAGCAAAATTCCTCTCTTACCACTTACTACCAGTCATACATTGAACATGGCAGCTTGTAATCATCTTGTAACCATGATTATAGCTGTAAGGGGTCACAAGTATTGTAAGAGATCTCAAGAAACTTATCATATTCAATCTTTTGCCTTTTGTTGAAAATGTATTTTCAGAATTAAATGAAATGAGTTTTGTATGTGTAAAAATCACAAATCTTCTTTGGAAAATAAAGGTAGTAAAGAAAGAAATTATAATCCTAAATCTTACAGAGAGTTAATCATTGTTTACTAGTTGGTGAATAACCCTCAGACATTTTTTAGTACATGTATACGTATATAAATATCCATACCTATGATTTAATGTATTTGGGTTTATGCCATTTTACTAGTATAACTACCTTTCTTTTTTCTATGATCATGCAGAAATGTTCATGTTTGACTATAGGTATTATAATTTTTAAGATATATGATATGTCTTTGTTTGGAAGTACTTTATTTAATTGATGGGTATTACTTTTCTTTCCTGTTTATCACTAATATAAACAATACTGTGACAAACAACTTCACCTATTTTTGGGTTATGGTGTTGTAACTTACCTTCCAGAAATGTACCAGTTAATCTACCACAAGCAGTAAACAAAAATATCCCTTTCCTTACTTACTGTTTATTCGATAGATATTTTTAAAATCTCATTTAATTTTTATTTATTGATTTGTGGAGTTAAGAATTTTGATGTGTATTGGTTATTTGTGTATATGTATGAGTTACCTATTCATGTCTTTTGTACACATATCTTTTGGGGAGATTATTTTTTCTGAGTTGATTATTTTCTGATTTATAAGCGTTCTTTGCATTTATAAGTATGTTAAAGAAATCTCTTTGATATACCGTAAATTGCTTAGATCATGAGAAGTAATTTGTAAATCCTCTTTATATTACATTCTATAACCATTATATTTGCAAGTCCTACCTGACTCATTCTTTACCCCCTTCACTGCTATTGTACTCTAAGCCACTTTGATCTCTCTCCTGGACAACAATAACTTCCCTTAATCATCTTCTTCTTTCTTGCTTCTCCTCTGTCTATTCTTTATTTAAAAAAATTTATTGCAGTATTATTGACATATAACATTATTTTAGTTTCATGCATACAAAATGATTTGATAGACTTCTGTATATTGCAAAATGATCACCAGAATAAGTCTAGTTAATACCCATCAACCATACACAGTCACAAAAAGCTTCTTTTAAAAGTTTCTTTTCTTTTAATATCTACTCTCTTAGCTACTTTCAAATATGCAATATAATACTATTATTAAATACTAGAGACTTTGTGCACTTGTGTATGGGGGGTGTCCCTCAGCCTAGCCTATGCCTTCTAGTAGTCGAGGAGCCCTCAGGGGATGTCTGGCTGATGGCTTAGGCCCATTTGCCTAAGCCATCAGCCGGACGTTCTTAGTGCTGCTGCGGAGTCTGGAGAGGCTTCTGCCAGTACTGCTGCACTCACCAGCCGTGAGCCCGGCTTCTGGCTGAGTGACACTCCTGTGGGAGCACACTGACCACCAGGGGACAGCTTCTGTGTTGAGCATCTGCCCCGTGGTTGTCAGTGTGTGTCATAGCGACTGGTCATTCTGCCATTTGGTCGATTTGCATATTAGCCTTTTATTATATAGAAGTCGTACTGTATATTACATCCCCATTATCTGTTTATTTGATAACTGGAAGTTTGTGCCTTTAAACTTTTTTTACCCATTTCACCCATCTACCTTTGGCAACCACCAATCTATTCTTGACTATGAGCTTAGTTTTATTTATTTGTTTGTAAGATTCCTCATATAAGTGAGACCATACAATCTTTGTTTAACTTATTTTAGTCAGTGTAATGTCCTTTAGGTTCATCCATGTTGTCACAAATGGCAAGATTCACTCTTTTTATGGCTGAGCAATATTACATGTATATATGGTTTATCCTTTAATGTGGTTTCCTTGGTAGATATAAGCTCCATGAAGCCAAGGATTTTTGTCTGTTTTAGTTACCAGTGGATTCTCAATGTTTTGTACATGGTAAACACCAAGGGGAAACACATGCACACCTTTCTAATGAATGTACTGGGAGAATTCCCCCCACTTAGTAAAGAAGCATGTTTTGGTTCTTTTTTTCTGAAGTCATTTATTGTTATTTTACTTCTTAATCCTCGTAGTGTTTATCAGTAGGTGCTGTGCTTGGTTGTTCTCAGGATTTATATGTTAAACAAGAGGTATTTGTTCAAGGATTATTTTAAAGTCATTGAATGGAACTTTGAAAAATCAGAGTCAGCTCATTGTATGTATGGGCAGAGGCAACCAACTTTAGTTTGAAAATATTTAGAAAAAAATGTTACAATTGTTGCTGACATGTACTATGTGTTTAGGCCTATGATGGTTGTGTCTGAACTGAACATGTACACTTTTTTCTTGTCATTATTCTGTAAACAATACAGTGTAACAACTGTTTGCATAGCATTTATATTGCAGTACTATTATAAGTAATCTAGAGATTATGTAAAATATGCAGGTGGATGTATGTAGGTTTTATGCAAATACTACATCATTTTATGTAAGGCATTTGAGCATCCCCAGATTTTGGTATTCATGGAGCTCCTGGAACCAATCTCCAGCGATATCAAGGGTCAGGTATATTCCTAAAATAATGAACTGTGAAATACTCAGATAGCGTCTTAAGATAACAATAAATTATATCAGAGTCTTGCTAACATTTGTATATATTACTTGGAGTCTCTGGCTTTCTTTCAATCTATTATAGGAGTTAGCGAACATTCTCTGTAAAAGACCAGATAGTGAATATTTTTGGCTGTGCAGCCATCGTTTCTTTCATCGCTGTCATTGTAGCATGAAAGAGGCCTTATACAATATGTAAATGAATGGCTTTTTCAATAAAATTTTAAGGGCACTGTAATTTAAGTTTCCTGTAATTTTCATGTGTCAATTAATACTGTTCTTTTGATTTTTTTCACCAACAATTTAAAAATGTAAAAAGTTCTTGTTCCGCAGGCAGTTCAAAAGCAGATAATGTGTTGCCTGGACCATGGTTTGGTGACTCCCTATCTATTGTTACCTCTGTATGTACGCATCCTGTCATTTACAACATTAAAATAGATAGTAAAGAAGTTGGCCTCTGAATAGAAACTGTTATAGGCTTATAAAGGGAAATGAATTTTAAATTGTACAAAAAATACTTAAGGACAATTCAAGATTTTGTTGCCTGTTTCACCTGTTGGTAAACATTCTATTTAAAATGTTAATTACTGTAGTATTTGAGCCCAAATCTACCATTATCCCTTAAAGCCAATACTTCAAATTTAATATATAAACCTTTAACAGAATAGATTCTTAAGTAGAATTCATAAAGGAAATTAATTTCTTAGATATTATCAGGTATCTAATATCTTGGCATACTTTTAAGTTCCTTTATCAAAATGAGAATTCGTTTTTAATTTTTCAGCCAATCAGACCTTTTAACTCTGACTTCCTGATCATCTTTATTGGCTTATTTTATATTTTGATACCAATTGCCCTTCTAGAATCATTTTTATCAATTTTCATATCCACCAATAATGAAAGTGACTGAAGGGTAGTGATTTTGAAATTCTTTAAAATATTCTCAGCAGTTTATTTATTTATTTTTTAAAATATATTTTATTGATTTTTTACAGAGTGGAAGGGAGAGGTATAGAAAGTCAGAAACATGGATCAGCTGCCTCTTGCACGCCCCCTACTGGGGATGTGCCCTTGCCGGAATCGAACCCGGGACCCTTCAGTCCACAGTCCGACGCTCTATCCACTGAGCCAAACCAGTCTCGGCAATTTTCTCAGCAGTTTAGATCATATTCCCAAGTTCTCTAGCTACTCAAAACTTCATTTCCTTATAGGGATCAAAATTCATTCAATATTAGATGTGATGTTTTTTGTGAGTGTAATGTTTTGAGTCACAATATCCAGTGTGTTTTCTGATTTATCAGTTAGTTAAAATAAGCCATGATTATTTGTGCTTTGGAAAGATGAGAAACTCCTTTGTAACAGACAATAGTTATTAGGAGAGAAGAACTGAAATTAGAGGTTAAGGTAAAGTTTGAGATTATCATAAATAAAAAGACTTTAAGACAAGATTAAAGTATTGAATTATATATATTTGGCACTATCAGAGGCTTAGAAATTGTTAAAAGTTCAAATGATTTTTAGTTCCTTTTCATTATACAGTTAAGGAAACTGAAGTACTTTTCCAGCATTTTTTGGTTATATAGCTATGTACTAGATGCCTGAATTTGGAACTGTGACTTAACAATGTTATCTCATTCCTTCCTTATAAATACAAGTCTTCCCAAGACTTGGTTAATTTAAAAATGTCTGTGTAGTTGCCTCTTTAATATGATTGAAGGTATTTTTAATCCTAGTTTGAAAAACTCTCCAATCTATATGTATAGATATCATGATTCTTTTATTGTCTTATTAGACATCTGACTTTATCTGTGGATGTTATTTTGGTGACCTACTTTTAGCAATTATCCTTTTTTAGGGGCGGATATTAATTTCCTAGGCATTTGGAGTAGTTAATATTATCTTCCTTTCAGGTAGTGAATGACACATTTTACAGTTCTTTTTTTCCTGGGATGTGGATAACTGTTAATAAATGCTAAATAACAGAATCTTTCTGTTGTTCTGTAACTATTTTTAGCCATAGAATTGAACTGAGTTTGTATTTTCATGAAGCCTTTCTAATTTTTGAATTTTAGTAATACAATCTGTAACTAAAGATTCAAAGAAAATTCATCATGGCCCTACTGTTCATTTATTTGGCCATGATTCAAAATGAAATAGTAACTTCATTTTTTTTATACGTGGAAATTTAATTTTAGCAGTCCATTTAGAAGTAATTGTGAATATAAGCAGTTTCATAATCTCAGGAATAGGTGAAATAGTATTTTCCCCATTACTATCTGTAATATAAAGTAAATGATAAATCTAAATTTAAATATTTTATATTCCCTCTGTACGTGAAACTTAACTCACTTGAAAATGTTTTTATTAACTCTCACTTTTAAGTGTCCCAATCCAACCCAAAGCATCTATACCTAAATCCCACCTACCCAAAAAATCCAAAACAAAACAAGCAAGTCCGAATCCTGCAGGGAGCTCTGCTCTGACAGCACTGATGGAGTTCAGCGTCCGAGGCTGTGTCTGTCCAAACCTTGACCTTAGATCTCCGAGGAGAGACACTGCTTTGTTTTGTGGCTTTTGTAAACTTCAAATCCAGAATAAATACCTGCCTGGAATGTGATGTAGAATGACTCGTGTCCTTTCGTGTTTAATTCTTGTTCCCTCTAAGTTGAACAATGGCTGCAATTTTTTCAACCTACTCTGCTAGGATTTTGATAGGCACTTTTTTATTTCAGTATACTGGCTGAGTGAAAATAAAAATATCCACTAAGGTATTTTTAGTCAGATTTCTGACTGTGAAAAGATAACCTTGACTCAGAAGCTAAAGATATTTTTAAGGTGAAAGTGCCTGTAGAGACTTTGCAGGTCGCGGGGATCACCCCTCGGTATTGTTTTCTTGAACCAGTCCTGATTTAAAAACCCATCGTGCTTTGTCCTGCTTTGAGCAGATGAACTACTTTTCGAGGTAGTTTATAAGTGAAGTTGACCCAAACCCCTTTGGTCTTTGACTGGGAGGCTGTGGAATTCCCTCTCCGGTGTGCCCTCTGTTGTGAGGTTGGAAGTCTCTTTCTCCTTAGAAGGAACACTGCAGAATGCATTGTACTAATGATTGTTGTGCTGTCTTCTCTTGCTGTGGTTAATAGTAATCATCTCTTTTCCCTCCCCTTTCCTGCTGCCTCTTTCCTTTCCTTCCCCATCTTCCCATATACTTTTTAAATTTATTAAACTGGCCTATATATTTTTTCCTTGCTTTTTTTTATTTTTAATTTTGTGATCTCCTGTCCCACTTTGTCTTCCCCACTTGGCTTGGGTTCCATATTGCTAGTTTTTATGTTCGCACGCTCATTATCACCCTTTTTTGTACTTCAAATCCCAGCAGCTGCCCAGCCAGGTCCCCGAGCACAGCCCTGTGGTTTATGGGACTGTGGAGAGCGCTCATCTTGCTGCCAGCACCCCTGTCACTGCAGCTAGCGACCAGAAGCAAGGTTTGTGTATGACTGTTTCCTCCCTCTTATCTTTAGTCTCTCTTTATGTTAATACACTGCCCTGAGCATTTAAGAGTGAGAGTAGAACACTTACGGCTTACTTAGATACCCACTTTTAAACAAAGCTTTGAGTTTGAAAAGCAGTGTTCAACATCTAAGAAAGTAAAGTAGGGGTCATTAGTAAAATTTTTTCTACATTTCTTAATGCCTCAATGTCAGTATATATTTATAAAAGCTTAACTGCCTTAATCTTTTTCTGCAACAAAGTTGGGAGAATAAATCCAAGCATGTATTGCTTTACAAGAAGGGACAGTTTTATTTATGTATTCAACATGTTCCTATGTGTCTTGCCATTCTAAAAACAAAATGTTTTTTCTTAAAAGTTTGGCTTTTATGGCCTTCGTTGGGGATAGTACTGAGTTCAAATACTGACCCCATCATGCACTCGACGTCCAAAGTCAGACCTTAGTGTGACTCCTGCATCAGTAGTTGTGGCTGTAATTTAAGCACATTTCAAATGCTGGGCTTGTCCCCACAACAATCCTGTGAGGTAGGTCTTCTTTATTCCATTCTGTAGGTGAAGGAACTACAACACATTGCATATTGACTTTGGATGTTGAGTGACAAATGTTGGTTGAAATAAATAAATCCTTTTGGATTTATAATAGAAAACATTAAGGGAAGTCTCACTCCAGAAAGTGGGATATTACAGTCTCTCTTTGATGCCTCATTGGATTTAGTTTGACTTTAGCTAAAATAAGTTCTATGTTATATTTGTTTTATAAGGTCGTTTTATCCCAAAAGATAGATAATCTGGCATGCTTCTAAAAGTTGCACTGTCAAATACTTCTTTGAGCATTGTTCGATTAGGAACTTCTGCATACTTAAAGCTAAATTTTTAAATATTAAAGTTATTCACTGTGCAGGAATGCGATTCATAGGTATAGAGGAAAAGCACTCCCTACTCCCAATGATAATGCAGTTTTCAGTCAAAATTTAGAATGCTTTCCATCTGAGTGGAGAATAATTTTCAGGTTATTCCCTTCCAAACTACTTCTTTACTTTTGCAGTTATAATCCTTTTGCTAGTTAGAATTATTCTAAACATACTGAATACTTACTATACAAAAAAACCTTAAAATATATCCTCTATGCAGACTCTCTCCATAGCTGGGCCATACTAAAGAGTTCATAATTTCCCTTGATGATGATAGCTCTGACCTGCTAAGACTTTTAGTTGTTAGACACTTGCGTTTTATCACAGGTATCCCTTGATTTTCAGAAGAAAGAAAGCAGAATTGATTGTTTTCTTTGGGGTTTTTTTTTATGCTTTGTGGAAATTTGGAGAGTAAAAATCAACATTTTAAATTGACATATGATATAGATATGTGTGAATTGGAAAATATTTCAGGTTACCCTGATGAAAAGAAAAACACTTTCATTTCAAGTACATTTCATAGAGCTGATAAGTAATTCTTTTGGACTACTGTCTTCCTCTTAGTGTCAACTATCTTTCAGAAAATTTCAGTAGTAGTAGTTATAATTTTCTATTTGAAATTTTACCAATAGCTTGCCAATATATAGAATAGTTTTTGAAGGAGTATTTTTATTACTTATTTATTTTTAATATTTTAATTGACTTTTGGTAGAGAGAGACAGACAGACAGAGGAAAAGAGAGAAACATCCATCAGCTGCCTCCCATCACATACCCTACTGGGAACCTAATGGGAATTCTTCAGTACATGGGACAGCGCCCTACCAACTAAGTCACACTGGTCAGATTGAAGGAGTATGTAAAAAATGTGTTTTTATTTATTTCAGAGAGAAAGGGGGGGGAGAGAGAGAGAGAGAAACATTAACAATGAGAATCATTGTTCGGTTGCCTCCTGCATGCCCCCTACTGGGGATCAAGCCTCTAACCTGGGCATGTGCCCTTGACTGAAATCCAACCTGGGACCCTTCCGTCCATAGGCCGACGCTCTATCCTCTGAGCAAAATTGGCTAGGGTGAGGAGTTGTTCTTTTAAAAAACTAAATTTATATAATTCAGATAACATTAGAAAGGGCTCATTCTTTTTCTGAAAAAAAAAATTTTAAAAAATATTTACACGATAAGATTTTTTGTAGATTTTAGAGAGAGAAACATTGATGTGAAAGAGTTGCCTCTCAGATGTACCCCGACTAGGATGAAACCTGCAACATAGGTATGCCCTGACCGGGAAATGAACCCACAGCCGTTGCATGGGATTATGCTCTAAATAACAGCCACCTAGCTTGGGCTTCAGAAAATATTTTTTAAAATTTAAAAATGTCCTTTTGAAATTAAAGTAGGGTATTAAATATACTATTTTCAAAGATTGGTATATTAGCTCCAAGAATCAATCGATTATGTATTCTGCCGTCAGATTGGTTTTTCTATCCAATGGAAATACCATTTCTGAGGGTTTGCCCTGGATAAAACCTACCATGTTAGCCCTGAAGTATCCAACCATTTTAAGTCACTTAAATCCCTCTTTTTTCAGAAACCATTTTGTTTTCTAAACTGAAAGGATGTGATTTTAGCACTTGCTAACTATATGATCTTGAACCTATGACTTAATTTCTAAATCCTCCAGTTTCCCCATCTGTAAAATAGGAACATAATCATTTTTACCCCAGTGGAAGTTGTAAGAATTTAAGAACACTGTGTATTTATGGTATTTGACCCAGTTCCTGGTATATAGTAAGTGCTTATTTGATAAATGTTGGCTGCTTTTAAGCTTCTGGTTTTCAGAGTTTTGAACAGCTAGAGACCCAGGAAAAGACCTCAGCTTGGTTTGTAGAGAGAAAGACTATTGAACGGATTAAAATTTTAGCTAGTGTTGATTCTATAGACAGTTTAAAATGAGTGGTTGCCCGTGGGCCACTGGTGGTTCATGAGATCCGAAAGGTGGTGAGTGCTGGTTTAAATGGTTGTTGTTTGCCGTTTGTGGGAGAGTGCATTCAATCCAGTGTATTGAGGATAATTAAATACGAATAAAAGTTTTTGTGCCTTGGTCTTAGTGCCTTTTGAAAGCATTTGGTGTTGGGTAGGTATTTAGTAAATGGCATTTTGTTAGAGTTCAGTCACGTGTAAAGCGATGCAGCTCAATTGAGGTTGTTCTGGGGTCCTCTCAAGGACAGGACTATTCTCTGTTAAGTGAGAATGTCCTTCAAATTACAGGATGCTTAGTGTTTTGATCTCTGCTCATTAGATGAGAGTAGCACCCTCTCAGTCACATAAGGCTCATGACAACCAAAAGGCACTCATGTAGGCTTTGGTTCCACCACAATATTAGAATAAAAGTAAGTAGGATTTTTTGTCTTTCCTATATGACATTCATTATATTTACTACATATAATGAGAAAGAAAAAGTATCTTATTTCATTATCAGAGCCATTGTTAATAAATGTCCCAGACTTTCACATGTGCATATATGTTACTGTTTTATATTTTTGTTTGTTTGTTTTTATCCTCACCCAAAGATGTTTTATTGATTTTATAGAGAGAGGAAGGGGGAGAGAGGAAAACATCGATCAGTTGCTTCCCATATATGCCCCAACTGGGGTTCAAACCCCCAACCTTAGGTCCTTTTTTTTTTTTTTTTTTGAGAGTGGAAGCTGGGGAAAGAGGGAGGACAAAGGAGAGAGAGAAACATGAATGGGAGAGACTCATCAATTGATCGCCTCCTGCACGCACCCCCTTCCACTCAAAACTACAAACCCCTGTGCGTACCCTTGACCAGGAATCAAACCTGCGACCCTTCAGTGCTGAGGTTGGTGCTCTCACCCCTGGAAAATGCCAGCCGGGGCTGCGCTTTGTTGTTACCAAAGCGGACTGTGCTCTGCGTACAGTTTTGTGCCATGCTTTAAAGCAACAACAACATAAACCACACAGACCTGTTGTTAACAAACCTACTATGTTATTAAATGCTTTTTTAAAAGCCTGTTTTAATTCATTACATAATATACCATGATATGACCAGACCATCATTTCTTTATAAATCCCTCATTGTTACACATTTAGTCTATTTCTCTTCTTCTTGCTATTATACTGTTGCCTTAAATATTCCAAATCTCTGCCTCTTTTACATGATCATGTTTTCAAAAAATTCTTAAAAATATAATTCCCACAAGTTCCTAAAGATGGGCAAATGTTATAAACATTTCTAATGCAGTATATTCGATTTCAAGTAATCTTGGCTCTGCAAAGCATTATCTTAATTATAAAATTTATGTTCTTTATATAGATCTACTCTATTACACTTTTCAGCTTTCTATATTAAAGGCCGTTTTTGTGGTGTGTGTGTGTTTTGTTTTAATTTACTGATGGACTTGAGAAAGGGAGAGGAAGGAGAGAGAGAGGGAAATACTGATTCATTGTTGCACTTACTTATGCATTAATTCGTTGGCTGTCCCTTATACGCGCCCTGACCTGGGAGCAAGCTCACCGCTTTGGCGCATTGGGAAGACGCTCCAGCCAGCGGAGCCCCGCCAGGGCCTTAAGAGTGAGCTAAAGGACGGGTCATTTCAGATAAGGAGCTCTCAAGATAACTTCTTGTTTCTGATTGGTTTCATTAATGCTAGACTTTTCTCGGGTATATAGAAGTTTCTGTCCTAGGTCTCCTTTTGTTTGATTATTTTTAGTGTCTCACATTTTATTTCCTAAAATTAGTAATTGAATTGACATACTCTTGTTATCTTGTTAATGTGAGAATGATTATTTTCCACTGTTTAATTTACTGCATCTATGTATAAAGATGGTTATTGTGATGTGCTTTCACAATGTTATCCTGTAATCTGGATGTTTGACCCATTCATTACCAATTACTCCATTGAATTGGAAATTATTTTCATCAGAGATCTTTTAATAAATGTTTATTTGTTATATATGTGGCACATATTTCTTTGAAATATTTTTGTCTCTTTCCCTGTGCACTTAATCTGAGGGATCTGCAGTGAGAACCTATTGATCTTTCCTGCATTACAATAAACAGGCAGAGTTCAATTTAAGAAGCACTGACCTTTATGTCCATAAATTAAAGTGAATTTTAAATTCAGTAAAAGTAGTTGCAGTGAACAAATTAGTCTTTAACAACCCACTGCTAATATTTACTGTCTGTTTATCTGAGAAACAGTGTGTTTTCTTTGGCAGACTTGGTTCACCACAATTTATTGTAAAGACTCATTTTCTTTTTTAAAAAAATATATTTTATTGATTTATTACAGAGAGGGAGGGAGAGGGATAGAAAGTCAGAAACATCGATGAGAGAGAAACATCGATCAGCTGCCTCTTGCACACCCCCTACTAGGGACGTGCCCGCAGCCAAGGTACATGCCTTGACCAGAATCGAACCCGGGACCTTTCAGTCCACAGGCTGACGCTCTATCCACTGAGCCAAACCGGTTTTGGCTGTAAAGACTCATTTTCATTGATGCCTAAAGATTTCTGACAGAGAAAGTAAAGTCCTTTTCAGTGTAGATTGTTTTTTATAGGGCTTAAAATTTTTGTTTGCATTTGATAAACATATTCATGAATATCTGCTTTTCTACTGGAGCCTGTTTATTGTGCTAAGGAACCCCAAGGTTAGAAAAAATTCTGACTCTCCTTTGGGTTTCATTCCCATAAGGATGAATCATGTTATCAGCTTATCTAGAATTTTAAAATATGCATTTTCTGGTACCTTTATTATAGTTATTAATTTATTTCTCTCTTGCTCTTGCTATTCTTTCTGTCTGTACAGGGACATGCATTTTACACATTATACTAAAATGTTTCAGACATATATGTTAAATGTTCTTTTTTATTAGACTTGATTATGTGAATATTAACTCTTCTTAAAGAATTTATTTTTACAATGAAGGCACAAGATACATTTTCAATTTTATGCCTTTAACTTTTGAAAAGTGAAAGTGAAATTAATTTAAAAATGATTTTTTATGTTCAGGATCTTTATTTTGCTGATAGATAATACATTTCATTGATAATAAATAAACAAGGAATACAAGTTCTTTGTAAAAATTCCCCAAAGTGTAGAAATATATAGAATAAAGTATCTATTTATAAAACCCCAAGCTTTAATGTGCACTCACCACTAGGGGGCAGATGCTCAACTCAGGAGCTGCAGAGCTGTGGTCACTTGGCAGTGGCGGTTCTCAGGTGACGCACCCAGAATCAGAGGAGGGAGCCCGATTCTGGGATGTGTCACTGGAAAATCGCCCCCTCACAATCTGGGACCCATTGGGGGATGTTGGAGAGCAGGTTTCAGCCCAATCCCTGCAGGCTAGGTCAAAGGACCCCACCGGTGCATGAATCTGTACACTGGCCTCTAGTCAGTCTATAATAATTTAATCTATTTGCCCTTGAACTATCCTGCCACTATAGTATATCCTTGATAGAATTTCTACAGGGAACAAGATATAGTGGCAATAGAAGGAAAAGACCCATTCCCATTCCAAGAAGGATTTAGCTTCAATTTTGATGAGCTTTTTCTTTGTAATCTTGACATAATCATTTGATGAATTGATTCTTTCTCCTTCTCCAAAATAAACTCTATATGTAATAGTAGATGTAACTAGAAAAAAATGACAATGTTTTTGAAGTGATAGATGTCTAATACTTTGGTCTCTCTTCTGCTACCCATGATTTAGGGCAGTGGTCGGCAAACCACGGCTTGTGAGCGACATGCGGCTCTTTGGCCCCTTGAGTGTGGCTCTTCCACAAAATACCACGGCCTGGGCGAGTCTATTTTGAAGAAGTGGTGTTAGAAGGTGTTTAGGTTTAAAAAATTTGGCTCTCAAATTTCAGTCGTTGTACTGTTGGTATTTGGCTCTGTTGACTAATGAGTTTGCCAACCACTGACTTAGAGTAATAAATGAAAAGAATTAGCCCAAAATAATGCAATATAATCTCTGATCTAAGAATTATTCTTAAAACTGTTTTTTGTTTCTTTCCCAGAGGAGAAGCCCAAACCAGATCCAGTGTTAAAGTCTCCTTCCCCAGTGCTTAGGCTAGTCCTTAGTGGGGAGAAGAAAGAACAACTGAGCCAGATGTGTGAGCCTACAGCAGCAGCGTCCATACCAGAGCTTCCTCTGCCTCCATCACCAACTGCTGTTTCTCCAATTGCTCGAAGTTCAATTGCTTCCCCTACTTCTGCTGCTCTTAGTAGCCAGCCAATATTCACCACTGCTCTCGATGACAGATGCGGCCTCTCCTCCTCAAAAGAAGACACAGTTCCTGTACCCAACCCCACATCTTGCACAGAAACATCAGGCCCTTCACAAACTGATGTAATTGATGATGACATATGCAAGAAATCTTGTAGTGTAGTTCCTAATGATATTCCACTGATTTCTAGTACTAACCTAATTAATGAAATGAATGGAGTTAGTGAGAAATTACCAGCCATGGAGAGCATTGTGGAATTAGTAAAACAGGAGGTGTTGCCATTGACTCTTGAATTGGAGATTCTGGAAAATCCCCCAGAAGAAATGAAAGTGGAGTGTGTTTCAGCTCCCATTACCCCTTCTACAATTCCTTCCTTTTCTCCATCTCCTCCAACTCCTCCTGCTTCTCCTCCTCCCACACCAGTCACTGTTCCTGCTGCTGCCACTGATGTCAGTGCTGCTGGTGCTCCCACTGCAGTCCACAGAGTCTCAGAAGAGGATGAGAGCGTAAGAACTTGTTTGAGTGAAGACGTAAAAGAGATTCAGAACAAAACAGAGGTAGAAGCAGATGGGCAAACAGAAGAGATTGTGGAGTCTCAGAACTTAAGTTCAAGAAAGAGCCCTGCCCCAGGTAAGCTATTCTGCCATTAATTATATGCTTGCTGAACATAAAAAAGAAGCAGTATTTGAGTTATTTTTTAATTGGCTACTTTCCTTGACTTCCAGAAACATCAAATGAATGCTGAAATTCCTAGTCTGATTTCTTCAATGGTGTATTTATGTTTTAGTGCAGCCTGCACAAGAGTTGCTTGCTCCATTGTATAAAAATGCAAATGAAATTTCAAATATACAAAATGCCTCCAAGGTATATGTCACTCATCGTACATGTGTTTCTTGTTTTTATTTTTTTTGCCTTGTCATAAGAATCAGTTCCTCAGTGGTTAATTTTGTTGCTTTGGGGCTGGAAACCAATTAAAAATTGCATGGCCTGTAGTCCCTAATCCTGTCTCCTCAGAATTTTAAAACCTAGTCCATCCTAAACTTAAAGGAAGTCCTTTATGCAAAACCTCTTTAATCCTGGATTTAGAAAAATAGCTACCTGAACATTAAAGGTTTATGACTGGTTCTAAAAAATAAAAATGCTCTCTTTGATTGACTTGCAGGTAAGTTTAATGCTCTTCCATATTTTATTTTAAAAGTTTTATTTTCTCCTATGATTAACATTATTATTTTGTCATTAATATTATCAATGTATTGTGTTCTTCCCAATTCAGTATTATTTCTTTTTAATAGACCATCACCTAGGATCTTAGAAACTCATCATTGGGTTTTTATAATTTTAATCAAAAGATATTTGAGACTTATCAACTACTCAAGTAATTAGCACATAGAATATGGCTTTTAACAAGTCAGCATAGCCCAATGTTCTACAACGTTGCCCTACACTGTATAATTTGCTTTCTCTGTAACTCAAATTAAGTTACATAATTTGACAATGAGTTGATTTAGATATGCACTAGGGAGGTTTTAGTCACCAACATCCCGAGAATTGTCTGTTTTCGCTCTCTGATAAGGGAAGCTTGACAAGTCAAAAACCTGATCCCTACTTCTAAGATGTAGCTTTCCCATCCAGCTTAATTTTTGAGGCCATTTCCTTATGAATGTCTGTGGAAGGTTTCTGGTTTCTTGGGACAGTAGAACACAGTAAACCAGAGCAGAAAAGTAAATGCCAGGCAGTTAGGACAGGGAGAAACATCATAAAAGTTTGTAAATCACCTGTTTCCTCAACAGCCTGGCTTCCCCTGGCGTCGGTATTCACACTGCCACACTTCCTCAGGAACGTTTCCTCAGTAGGGTGATTTGTATGTCAATCGCTCTTTGAAAAAACAGTCTTGGTTTTGGTGTGGTGATAGGTGAATGGACCCTAAAGATCACTCGTTTGTTGAAGAACTGATTTGTTTGACCCTTCATTGTTTTCATATACCTACCTGTGAGTTGTCATTCAATAACTACTGATGTGATAGTTCCACAAATAGGAGAGGCTAGTAAGAACAAATTTTAAATTAACATAACAGCCGAGACCGGTTTGGCTCAGTGGATAGAGCGTCGGACTGCGGACTGAAAAGTCCCGGCTTCGATTCCGGCAAGGGCATGTACCTTGGCTGCGGGCACATCCCCAGTAGGGGGCGTGCAAGAGGCAGCTGATCGATGTCTCTCTCTCATCGATGTTTCTGACTTTCTATCCCTCTCCCTTCCACTCTGTAAAAAATCAATAAAAAAATATTTAAAAATAAATAAATAAATAAATGAACATAACAAAGAAAAACAGAGCAATCACATGGAATTCAAGTTAAAGATACAAGCCATACTTCAGAACTGAATTAAGTGTAAAAAGCCAGACTGTATCAAAGTCATGCTTCCAGACAGTCATTCTTATAACCGGTTTGTTCGCTAAATGGCCTGATGTTGCAAGGCAGTGTTCATGGATAAATGGACAAACAGGTTTTTAAGTCAAATAAACTTCATACTATGGTACATATTTTTGAAATGCAAATACTCTTGGAATTAGTAATGTTAAGTTACCAGTACCTTGGTGAGAGGATATATAGATTGTATATTATAAACCAGAGTAGAGCTAGAAAAGAAGAATTTGTCTTTTGCTTGATTAGGGATGAGGTAGAGGTTAGTGGTGTCAGCAAGTAACATGTCTTGGCATTTTTCTATTTTCATGATTTTTTTTTACTATAAATGTATTTTAAAGGAACTAGAAGTTGTGTGATTTCCCTTTGTATTTTAAGCTGCTCAAAACCCAAAGTAATTGAACCTTAAGAACCCATGTAACTCTAGCATTTTTTAAAATTATGAAGCTACCAGAAAGATTCCTGACCCTCACATTTCTGTACAAATATTTTTAATGTTATGCCACAAAAGTTAACAATGAAAATTTTAAATTAGTCTTTTAGATATGTCCACCTGAAATTGTCATACTCTTTTTTTTATTGTTTAAAGTATTATATATGTCTCTTTTTGCCCCCAATTGACAACCCCCTCCACACCCATCCCCGAGAACAAACCCCCATAGGCCCAATGTACCCGTGTCCGTTGGTTGTGCTAATATGCATGCATGCAAGTCCTTTGGTTGCTCCCTAACCACCTGCCCTCCCTCCCCCACCCCTGGGATATATTGATCATTATATCCCACATATGAGTGAGATCATGTAATATTTATCTTTCTCCAACTGGCATATTTTGCTTAGCATAATGCTCCCCAGGTCCACCCATGCTGTTGCAAATGGTAAAAGTTCCTTCTTTATAGCAGCGTAGTGTTCCATTGTGTAGATGTACCACAGTTTTCTAATCCACTCATCTGCTGATGGGCACTCAGGCTGTTTCCAAATCTTGGCTATTGTAAGTTGTGCTGCTATGAACATAGGGGAGCATATATCCTTTCTGATTGCTGTTTCTAGATTCTTGGGATATAATCCTAGAAGTGGGATTACTGGGTCAAATGGAAGTTCCATATTTAACTTTTTGAGGAAACTCCATAATGTCTTCCACAGTGGCTGCACCAGTTTGCATTCCCACCGACAGTGCATGAGGGTTCCTTTTTCTACACATCCTCGCCAGCACTTGTCGTTTGTTGATTTGTTGATGATAGGCATTCTGACAGATGTGAAATGATACCTCAATGTCGTTTTGATTTGCATCTCTTGGATGATTGGTGACTTTGAGCATGTTTTCATGTGTCTCTCGGCCTTCTGTATGTCCTCTTTTGAAAAGTGTCTATTTAGGTCATTTGCCCATTTTTGATTGGATTATCTTCCTTTTTTAAGTTGTATGAGTTCCCTAAATTTTGGATATTAAACCCTTCTTAGAAATAACATTGGCAAACACGTTGGGCTCTCTTGTTTTGTTGATGGTTTCATTTTCTGTGCAGAAGCTCTTTAGTTTTCATTGCTCTAATAGCTGATAGGTAAAGGTACCACTACGACATATGTCTGATATTTTGCTGCCTATGGAGATTTTTAAGATTTTTATGGTTTCCCATCTTACATTTAAGTCCTTTAACCATTTTGAGTTTGCTTTTTGTGTGTGGTGTAACTTGGTGATCTAGTTTCATTTTTTTGCATGTATCTGATCAAATTTCCCAGCACCATTGATTGAAGAGCCTGCCTTGACTCCATCATATGCTCTTGCCTCCTTTGGCAAATATTGAGCAAAATGGCTTGGGTTTATTTCTGGGTTTTCTGTTCTGTTCCATTGGTCTATATGTCTGTTCTTGTGCCAGCACCAGGCAGTTTTGAGAACCATAGCTTTGTAATATACCTTGATATCTGGTATTGTGATCCCTCCAACTTTGTTGTTTTTTCTCAGGATTGCTGTGGCTACTCGGGATCTTTTTTTATTCCAGTTGAATTTTTGGAGAGTTTGTTTTAGGTTTGTGAAATATACTATTGGTATTTTAATGGGGATTGCATTGAATCTATAAATTGCTTTGAGCAGTATGGACATTTTAATGATGTTGATTCTACCAATCCATGAACACGGTATGCTCTTCCATTTATTTATTTCTTCCTCTATCTCTTTTTTCAGTGTCCTGTAGTTTTCAGAGTATAGGTATTTATCTCCTTAGATAAATTTATTCCTAGGTATCTTATTTTTTTTTGGCAAAATGGTAAATGGGATTTTTAGTTTCTTTTTCTATGACTTCATTATCTATCTAATAAAAGAGTAATATGCAAATTGACCATCAAAAGAAGACACAAGATGGCCGCCCCATGTGGTCAAAGATGGCTGCCCCCATGTGGACACAAGATGGCCGCCACAAAATGGCCTGCATGGGTGGGCAGTTGTGGGAAGTTAGGGGTGACCAGACTAGCAGAGGAAGGAAGATGGGGGAGATCAGCCCAGTAAGGGAGGACAGTTGTGGGGGACCCAAGCCTGCAGGGGAGGGGAGTTGGGGAAGGACCAGGCCTGCAGGGGTGGGCAGTTGTGGGTGATCAGACAAGCAGGGAGGGCAGTTAGGGGTAACCGGGCCAGCAGAGGAGGACAGTTTGGGGGTGGGGTAGGCCTGCAGGGGAGAGCAGATGGTGGGACCAGGCCTGCAGGGGAGAGCAGTTGGGGGGGGGGGAGATAAGGCCTGCAAAGGAGGACAGTTGGGGGGAACCAAGCCTGCAAGGAAGGGCAGTTGAGGGGGGACCAGGCCAGCAGGGGAGGGCAGTTGGGGGGCGACTAGAACTGCAGGGGAGGGCAGTTGGGAGTCAGCAGTCCTGGGTTATGAGAGGGATGTCTGACTGACCATTTGAACAGGCAGTTGGACATCCCTCAAGGGATGATTGAAGAGGGTACAGGATGGGCTGAGGGACATGAATTTCATGCACCGGGCCTTTAGTCGGTGTAAAAAAGCCATAGAGTTCTGGGTGTTAATTTTGTATCCTGCTACATTGCCAAATTCATTTATTAAGTCTAGTAATTTTTTGATGGAGTCTTTGGGGTTTTCTATGTACACTATCATGTCATCTGTGAATCAAGACAATTTTCTTCTTTTCCATTTTGGATGCCTTTTATTTCTTCCACTTGACTGATTGCTGTGGCAAGCGCTTCCAATACTATATCGAAAAGGAGTGGTGAAAATGGGCATCAGGTTGTCATATTCTTTTTTTTCCTTATTTATTTTATTGATTTTTTTACAGAGAGGAATTGAGAGAGAGAGTTAGAAACATCGATCAACTGCCTCCTGTACACCCACCACTGTGGATGTGCCCGCAACCAAGGTACATGCCCTTGACCAGAATCGAACCTGGGACCTTTCAGTCCACAGGCTGCAGTTGTCATATTCTTAATGACTCCAATGTTATTTGCAGTAACTCATTTACTGTACCTTATTTACTTTGAGAGGTTATTAAATCAGAACAATTTGGTGTAAATACAGTCTTATGTGGTTGATTTTGAGAGTAGTTCTGATCGCTTCACTTGAAACACTTAAAGCTGACATTAGAAATCATTTGCTTTTCATAGGTGTGATGCATAAAAATACACAGTAGTTGATATTTAAAGCAGTAATTAAAGTTAGACATTATGGGTGTGGTCCCTTTTTGCTGGAAAACATTTTCTTAGAACAACTAGTCTTGATCATATTTCTGCCTGGAGCAAAATGCAATTCTGAATGTGTCAGTGTTGAAGAGTAAGCCCCATAAAGTGAGAATTGTGGATATTTATCTTCATTGTATTCTGAAAAGCCAGCACATTCAGGAATAAACCAGACTTTTGATTACTTGATTTACATATCACTGCAATAATTAAATGTGCCAAAATCTATATTAGTTGGATGATTTCTTAAAGTCTTAGGAAGTTGTATTATGATTTCTGTGTATATTTGGTGAGGAAGGAAGGAGAATTTCAGAACTACTGGGGAAAACATCCCCATTCATCATCGAGGAATTCATTTTTAAAAAATAAATCTTTCTTGTTCAGATTATTGCAATTGTTCCTCCCTCTCCATAGCTCCCCTCCACCCCATTCCCACCCCACCCCATGCCTTTACCCCTCCCCCACTGTCCTCATCCATAGATGTAAAATTTTTGTCCAGTCTCTTCCCGCACCCCCCACACTTTCTTCCCCCTGAGAATTGTCTGTCCACTCCCTTTCTATGCCCCTGATTTTATTATATTCACTAGTTTATTCTGTTCATCAGATTATTTATTCACTTGATTTTTAGATTCGCTTGCTGATAGGTATGTATTTGTTGTCACTTCATTGCTCATAATTTTAATCTTTACCTTTTTCTTCTTCTTCCTCTTAAAGAATATCCTTCAGCATTTCATATAATACTGGTTTGCTAGTGATGGAACTCCATTAGCTTTTTTTTTTTATCTGTGAAACTCTTTATCTGCCCTTCAATTCTAAATTATAGCTTTGCTGGGTAGAGTAATCTTGGTTGTAGGTTCTTGCTATTTATTCATCACATTGAATATTTCTTGCCATTCCCTTCTGGCCTGCATAGTTTCTGTTACTCCCTTGTAGGTAACTAATTGTTTTTCTCTTGCTGCTTTTAATATTCTCTCTTTGTCTTTTGTCATTGGCATTTTAATTATGATGTGTCTTGGTGTGGTCCTCTTTGGATTCCTCTTGTTTGGGGGTTTCTGTGCTTTCTGGACTTATAAGTCTCTTTCTTTCACCAGGTGGGGGAAGTTTTCTGTCATTATTTCTTCAAATAGGTTTTCCATATCTTGCTCTCTCTTCTTCTGGCACCCTCATAATTCAGATGTTTGTACACTTGAAGTTGTCTTAGAAGCTCCTTACACTATCTTCATATTTTTGGATTCTCCTTTTCTAGTTGGTGTTTTTTGCTTCTTCGTATTTCAAATCTTTGACTTGATTCTTGGGATCCCCTATCTGCTATTGGATCTCCGTATATTATTCTTTATTTCAGTCAGTGTATGCTTAATTTCTGATTGGTTCTTTTTCATATCCTTGAGGGTCTCACTAAATTTCTCAGAGGATTCTAGAAGATTCTTGAGTAACCTTTAAAATGTGGTTTTGAACTCTATATCCAGTAATTTGCTTTCCTCCATTTCTTTCATTTGTGACTTGTTTCTTTGTCTCTGCATTTTGGCTGCTTCTCTGTGTTGATAGAATGGTCTTGTGTGCTAGATATCCTAACGGGCCCAGTGGCTCAGCCTCCCCAGTCATCTGAGGTGGACACTCTTGGTGCAACACTTTCTGGGCTGTGCACAGTCTTATTATAGTTAAGCCTTGATTCCCGTTGGTATCACTGGGAGAAATTGACCTTAAGACCATTTGGCTGTGAGGGCCAGCTGTGTCTCCAATGGAAGAAATGCTGTGTCGGAGACACCCTTATAGATCAGTGGGGCTTTGGTGCTCGCTGAGTCTACCCCTTGAGTATATCGCTTATGGATGTGAAGAGTTGTAATCTGATATGGTCTCACACTGACCACTGGGTATACTGGCTCTTGGATCTCCAAAGAGGTGCAAAGTCAGCCACTGCCTGAGGCCACCCAACAGGAGCTACAGAGAAATCTGCAGATTCTTCCTCTTTGTTTGGAGTTTGGAAGTACCTAGATGAACCCCAGCTGTGAAGCAAGGCAGGCTGGTGCTGCTGGGTTTTGGGCCTTCTTTTGGAAGCTTTGGAGCTCTCTAATCCAGCTGCATTTTGTTAGGTTTTAGGCTGCAAAGGACAGGCCATTCATATGCAAAAGCCATTGTGCACAGCTTGGGTGGGGTTGTAAATTGGCTGGGGCAGAGTCTCAGGGAATCACCAGGATGGAGCAAACAGCAATGGCTGCCAGTTCATCCTTTCTCCAGAGAGGTCCCCAGGTCTCTGTGTCCCAGGGCCCTGTGCAGGAACAATGATCACTGTGAGCACCTGGAGAGAAAGCCATCCTCGTGCTCTGGCCCAATGCCAGACAGTCCAGTTTCTCCCTGTATGAGTCTGGGTCCCCAGAGTCTCAGCTGGAACTGGAGTTCAGAGCCATCGGGAGCTTGTATCACCCTCCCCATTGAAAAAAACAACAGTGCACCCAGTTGCCAGCCTGTTTGGCTTGTGCTTCTGCACCTCCGCATCCCCTACCAGTCTCAGTGTGCTTTTTTCCCCCCTTCTAATTGTAGAACTTACACTCAGCCAGCTTCCCTGTGGTTCTGGATGATATTTGTTTTGTCTTTCAGTTGTAGTTTTGATGTGGGTGTGAGAGGCGGCAAGTACAGGTGTTTACCTATCCACCATCTTGGTTGTCTCCTAGGAATTCATTTTGTATAATTTCCTGTATGTATATTGTGTGATGTGAACTTTTACACTTTTTAAATGGTAATTTATTTTTTATTATCTGTTGGATATAAAACTATTATTTGAAATCTTTCTATTTTATCTTCTGGCTCTTGCTTACAGTACATTGTTTCTTTCTATATTTTATAAATTTGTTTTATTAACTCATTAGTTAACTTTCCTGGGTTTTGATTGAGGGCAAATCCTCTCAAAGTAGGTTTGTGTTTCCTTTATTTAGCACATATCTTGGAACTTAATCTGAGTTTAATGTCTTAAATATTTTTCCCTCTTTTTTTAATAAAATGTAATTGTTGAAATTTTTATTATTTATTTTAGTGAGAGAGGAAGGGGTAGAGAAAGGAGGAGGAGGGAGAGGGAGAAACATTGGCATGCTTCTCGTATGCACCCCAACCAGGGACCGAACCCACAACCTGGGCATGTGGGAATTGATCCAACCACCTTTTAGTGCATGAGACAACACCCTACCAACTGAGCCGCATTGGCGAGGGCCTGCATCTCCTTTTGTACCCACACAGTGAGAAGACATTCTCTGTGGGCACTGTTCTTCAGGAAGGTACAGTCCCTCTGATCCGGCTGACACCAAACGTCCTTTGCCATTGCTCTGTTGGTTTACTGTTTATTTGTTTTGTCTACATTTCCACTGGGGCTGTCACTCTCTTAGGAGTCTGAGAGCTTTTTGTGAGAATCTCAATTCCAAATCTTCCCTTTGCAGGGTTTTAAGATCTCAAATCTCCCACATGGATATTAAAATGTGAACTTGGTTATGGGGGCTGACACAGCATCTCATGTCCCCAGGAGTTTATGTAGTAGCTGTAGCCATAGTAGCAACTGATCTCATTTATGTGGCTTCCAGGAGTTTTCTTTGTAGTGTTGTATGCTGAGCTAAGATTGAGGGATGGTTTCCAGACTCTGTAGGTTGCAAAAAGAGATTTCTCAAATGGAGATAGGATTTTGTTTTGAGTAATACTAATAAAATATTGAACCATATAGCCAATCAAATTGATGTTCTTTCTTTAGGTTTCATTTTACCTTAATATAAAAGGAATATAATTTAATTCAGGAAAAAATGCTTTGATAATAACTCTTGATTTATTCTCTTCAGTAAGAATATTGAAAGTACTTTAAAAGGAATAAAATATAAGTGAACATAAAAGGAATAAAATATAAGTGAGCATAAGTGAGGAATAAAAGTCTTTCAGTTTCAGTAGATTAACCTGAGAAATACTCATTTTTAAAACCATGACCTGACAGTCAGCAACAGGAATAGGGAATTTCACATTTATTTTTGCCTTCACTTAACTTCTGAGAACTATTTGAAATATCCCTGGAAGATTAAGTTGCTGGGGCCAGATATAGGTCACCAAGTGTCCCACAAGCACAATCCCTCTCCTGATGTTCAACCTTATAATTTAACTCCTCACATCCATCTAGAGCAGGGGTGGGGAACCTTTTTTTGCCAAGGGCCATTTGAATATTTATAGCATCATTTGAGGGCCATACAAAATTATCACCTTAAAAATTAGCCTGCTCTATTCAAACATTTAATTAACTCACCCTTAATGCTGTGGCAGGATCAGACCAAATGACTTCTTGGACCAGATGTTCCCCACCTCTGATCTAGAGAAATATGTCCTGGAACCTTTGGAACAAGACTTCAATATGTTCCTGGTTCCACTTTCTCTATCAGAACCAGCAAAAACTTCAATTAGGGCCCCTTTTCGGAGGTTTGAGACTGAGTTATCTTTAGGGATAAGTAATTAAAATTACTGGTTTTCCCGGCCTTAAGTGTGTGTGTGTGTGTGTGTGTGTGTGTGTGTGTGTGTGTGTGTGTGGTTAATCCTCACCTGAGGGTATTTTTCCCATTGATTTTTAGAGTCGGGGGAGAGGGGCATCAATGCAGCCAGGCCTTCCCTGCCTTACTTGCAAAAAAAAGAAATTTTTAACGAAGCTGCCCTAAAAGTAAATTTCTGGCCTGGCCAGCGTGGCTCAGTGGTTGAGCGGCAGCCTATGAACCAGGAGGTCACAGTTCGGGTCCCAGTCGGTCCATGCCTGGGTTGCAGGCTCTCTCCCCAGTGTGGGACATGCAGGAGGCAGCTAGTCAGTGATTCTCATAATTGATGTTTCTATCTCCCTCTCTGTTTTTCTCTGAAATCAATTAAAAATATGTATATGTTTTTAAAAGTACATTTCTGCTATGTCATTCCTACTTTCAGTTGCCTTCCACGGTGAAATCTTAAGCATTCTCTGGAGAATACTGGGTTGGATCAAATTCTGCCTTTCAGGTGCTGCGAAATGAGCCCAAACACCTCCTGGCTGAGCTTCCTAACAGGCTCAGGTGCCAAGCCTTCTGGCAGCACCTTGCACTGTTCCTTCTTGCCTCTTCATTCGATATACACTTACCCACTATTTACAGTGGTTCATTTCTTTGC
The DNA here is from genome assembly GCA_027563665.1 of Antrozous pallidus. Classification (NCBI taxonomy): domain Eukaryota; kingdom Metazoa; phylum Chordata; class Mammalia; order Chiroptera; family Vespertilionidae; genus Antrozous; species Antrozous pallidus. Next base: position 200,405,162 of record CM050508.1, read on the forward strand.
AACATGAGCCCCAGAGTTTCATTCATTGGATGTTAATTAACTTAGCCATGCACATCTCCATGAATAGACATAGATTCTTTGTTCAGAATTTTCTCTTTTCTCAGACTTAGTAACGAATCTATGCAAAAAGAAACCATTGTATTTACCTGCTTCCAGACAGGGTAATTCAGACAGTTCAGGGGAATGCCATTCTTTCAGGCAAAAGGAAACTATTTTCAGGAAAACCTAGCCGTGCTAAAAGCTTTCCCTTGCCCTGACTGCTGTGTTTCAGTGGTTAGAATGTGGGCCCGTGCACCAAGGGGTTGTCGGTTTGATTCCCGGTGAAAGGCATATAATCTGGGTTGCAGTTTCCATCCCTAGCCCCAGTGACAGCAGATGGGGGAGGCAACTAGTCCGTGTGTCTCTTACATCAGTGTCTCTCTCCTCTCCCGCCCCCCCCCCCCAACCTTCCATTCTCTCTTAAAATCAATGGAAAAATATTCTTGGGTGAGGGTTAATAATAAAAATAAAACAAAAGCTTTCTCCAATATCCACCTTGACCTTGCACCCAGTCTTGAGTACTGTTTTCAAGACCTTTGACTAAGTAATTTTCCCTGCTGATGCAGAAAAGTCTCTAAAATGCATTTCCTTAGATATATATTTTTTCTCCATTTTCTTTTGCTTTCTTGATAGTACTTACTAATTAGTTACAATCATAATAAAGTCTCCTTATTTTGTGTACAAAGCTTTTTCTCAGACATCTCAAATATGAGTTTTATGATTTAAGCAATTATTCCTGGGATATAGTTATTCCTAATCTGCTGATAGCAAACATAAGCCATGAATGGAGTAGTAATTTGGGTTTCTCAGGGTCACAGGAAGAGCTACAACCCAAGCCTTCCTTTGCCTCACATTTATACTATTCTTTCTCTACATGCTTTCCGCATGGCTATAAAGTTCTTTTCATACTTTCTGGATTTAGGAATTGTGCATTTTTGTTTGTGATGCAGGTTCAGAGGGAGATAGATGTGAAAGCCACCTGTTTCAACCGCAAATAGTAATGAGTGGCTGGGTGATGTTATTGTTCTGGGCACGTAAGATTCATCAATGAAGAATCCAAAAATTCTGCTCTTCTTGTATCTTAGAAAGTTTTAAGTACTGTAAAAGTAATCAAGCAGGGGAAGGAATGATGGGAGGGGCAGCAGGTTGTACTTAAATAACATGATCAGAGGTATAGGCTTCAATAGAAGATGAGACTTGAGTAGAGATGGAGGAGGATGTTTATGCCACTCCTTTACCAAAATCTGTGATTTTTCTCAGGTTTTTCCTTTTGAGAAATAGTGCTATACCCCATCTTCTCTATTCTTAAGTTACAGTAGGCTAAGTTACAGCACTCCTGACAAGATTATACCACTCTGAATGCAAGTGCTTCTACAAATTCACATTCACACCCAGCTATTTTTTATGACCTTCTTGTTATAAAAGCATGTACTCAACCCTCCTTTCCCTTAGAAAATGGCATTTTATCTCTCATTGTTAAGAAAATTGAGTGTTCTGAGAATACCTTTTTCCAACCTTCTGCCCAAGCTATAAACCCATCTCTATCCAGACTTCTTTTATGTCTGGTGTGTGTGCACTGCCCCACTGTATACTTCTCAGTATGAATACTCTAAACTCACTTCCTCATCTCATGTAAACTTTCAAAAAGAGTCTACCATTCCTGCTTCTACTCTGTATACTGTTCACTAATATCATCTGATTTATGCTCTTTCACATGCTAGTTGAGCTTCCTTAGCAGAATTACAGTGGACATGCATTTTAGCTTATTGGTCTTTTTATTGCACTTAACACTATTGATTGCTCTTTTTTTCTTTTATAGTTAGAATTGTTGAGTAAAATTCATGCTTTTTAGCATTTGTTTCTGTGAATTTTGACAGACTCAGTCATATAATTAACACCACAGTCAAAATATAGACCAGTCCCATTGCCCAAAATATATTCCCTCATATTTGGGCCATGTTATAATTCTGTTATTATTCAAAATATTCCTCCTGCATAATTTCATCTACTAATGGTAGGTGGCTTCCAATAATACTTACTGATGACTACTAGATTTTTATCTCCCATCTGCATTTCTCTTCTGAACTTGCCTTATATTACCTGGTGCTGCCGATTAGCTCCACTTGGAAAACCCACGTCATCTCAGACTCAGCATGTCCAATACCAAACTAATCACTGATTCTCTAAACCTGTTCCTTTATCTCAGTGGTGCTGGTTCTAATTAAGCCAAAATCCTGAATCTGCTGTTGATGGACTTCTCCCTTGAGTTTTCTCTCATCTGCAGTCACCTGACAGGGTTCTCTGATTTTACCAATTATTAAATTTGTCCCTTTTTTTTTTTACTGCTACTACTGCATTAGACCTGCACTTCTGCGTGGATGCCCCTCTTTGCCTGGCTCCAGTCTGCAGTTCATTCTCTATCAAGCAGTCATCTCTTAAAATACAGATCTGGCCTTATCACACTCTTTCATTGTCTGCTTAAATCCTTCAGGGCAATAGGCGGCAGAGGGGACACTCATCTTTAAGATAAACTGTCACCTGGCCGGCGGGGCTCAGTGGCTGAGCATAGACCTAAGAACCAGCAGGTCACAGTTCGATTCCCGGTCAGGGCACATGCCTGAGTTGCAGGCTTGGTCCCCAGAAAGGAGGTGTGCCAGAGGCAGCTGATCCGTGATTCTCTCATTATTAATGTTTCTATCTCTCTCCCTTCTCTGAATTCAATAAAAATATATTTTTTAAAAGATAAATTGTCAACTTCTCACTTTTATTACAAAAGCTTGTAGTTAGTAATAGCAGCAGTTTCCTGAATATATATGCATAGGACATGAATGTAACTTTTGATTTATTTGGGTAAACCTAAACACTAGCAGTAAAGTGTAGTGGTCAATATTAAGGCAACAGTCTGACATTTTTTAGTCTTAGCTTTTCCCTTTGTTTCTCTGTGATCTCTGGCAAGTTTCTTAACCCCTCTGAGTGTATTTTATCATCCCGAAAATAGAGTATTTATTTCATAAATCTGTAGTTAAGATGAGCACTTAGCACAATGACACATACTAACCACTCCATAAATGTTAAATATTAATACTTCTATTTTCAACTAGCATTAAGGGCTCAAATGTTTCCTTTGAACTTTATTAATATTACACAGAATAAATGGGAGTCATGATCTCTGTCCTTAGGAATTCATAGTCCAAAGAAGAGAAGCTCAAGAACATGATACCATCTGAAAAGTTCTTAATTAAATCCTTAATAAATTCCTTGTGAGATGGTAGAAAATCCCTTAAAGTAGTCCCTATGCATGTATAACTTTGATTAAACTTGAATCCTCATTGTCACTTAATCTTCACAATGTTAAGACACATCTCGAGGTGACCTCTGCTTTCATTTGGAAAGGAGAAGTTCCGCTTAGAACAGTGAATTCTAAGGAGAGTCTCTACCATTGAAAATTTCAAGGCATTTATTAAAATAGAGGATAGAAATAACATTCATTTCCTGTTTAGGTCAGGAATAGGAAATTAAGAAGAAAACTAAAAGGAATGGGGGTTTGGGGAGAATGAAAAGGATAGCCAATACACTTAAAATAGATATGTGTATAAGGGGTGTGTGTGTGTGTGTGTACTATATGATTGTGCACTATATGATTAAGCCATAAAAAAGATTGAAGTACTGATACATTTTACAACTACAGGGTTCATGAATGAGCCTTGAAAACATTTTGTCAAGTGCAAAAGTCACAAAAGACCACATATAGTATGATTCCATTTATATGAAATGTTCCAACTAGGCATATTCTTAGTGACAGAAAATAGATTAGTAGTTACTAGGAGTTGGGGGGAGGACAGAGTGGGGAGAGAGTGCTGATGTTTGAGGGGTTTCTTTGGGGGATGATGAAAATGTTTTAAGTGAGATAGTGGTAAGGGTTGCATAACTCTGTGGATTTGATATAAACCATTAAATTATATACTTCAAAAAGGTGAATTTTAGTCCTGGCCAGTGTTTCTCACTGGTTAGAGCACCAGCCTCACACTAAAGGGTCGCAGGATTGATTCCCGCTCAAGCCACATACCTGGGTTGCAGGTTTGATCTCCGGTCCCAGTCGGTGCAACCAAGTGATCTCTCTTCTCTCTCTCTCTCTCTCTCTCTCTCCCTCCCTCCTCCTCCTCTTCTCCCTCCCTCTCTCTCCCTCTCTCTTTCTCTCCTTCTCCCTCTCCCTCTGTCTCCCCCTTCCTTCTACTCTCTCTAAAAAGTCAATGGGAAATTATCCTAGGGCAAGGATTACCCAAAATAAAAATAAAAAGGTGAGCCCAGCCAGGGCTGCTCAGTGGTTGAGCATCGACATATGAGCCAGGAGATCACAGTGTGACTATTTTTTAGGGGCACACGCCCGGCTTGCGGGCTCGATCCATGGGGGGCGGGGGCATGTGGGATGCAAACAATCAATGATTCTCTCATCATTGATGTTTATATTTCTTTTTTTCCCTCTGAAATCAATAAAAACATTTTTTAAAAATGAGTTTTATAGTTTGTGAATTACATTTCAATAAATCTTTTAAACAATATAAATAAGATTGTGAGTGGTTGTGCTACCAGCATTCTATCAGAGATAGCAGCCTAAGAATTTCATGCTAAAAACCCTAAAGATAGAAATGAATCAGGTTAGGGAGGTTATAACTTAAAAATTTACGAGGTAAGTTTCAACAAATGCACCATAATCAATAGTATCAGGTATAAAGGAATGGTAGTGTGCCATTAAAAATCACATTGTCTTTGAGGCATTTTGTGTCTGATGTATATTTATATTTATTCTATTTTGTTATTTTACTGTTAACATGTTACCTGAGTTTGAGTGAGTGTTCTCAGCTAGGTAGTGAAGGCGTCACTGCAGGAACCACTCTAGGGGCGTTGTTTGATGTCACAGATGTAGAACACCCACTGAGCTGGGGAGCTGGGTGTTGTTTCTGTGTGAAATGCATAAGGAGTCTGTCTGTTCTACAAGTAATAATTCTGCATTTCCTTTTTATATAACTTAGTTCTTTTCCTTCAGTTGAGCCACCATTCAAAGTCCTCCAACTATTAATAGTTTTCATTTATTCAACAGTTTTAAGTCCCAGAACTCTCATAATTTAAGTAATTATTATAATTTTTTAAAGAATTCAAGTAACATTTGAATAATAATTGAAATATTGAAATCAGTATACTTAGGGTGATAACTCTCTTTGATATATAATACTGCACATGTTAAAATAGTTCATAAATTGCACAAATCACATTATTAAATCATGCTATAAGTTCTAAAAAGCATGGCTTTCCTGTATATGTTAAAAATGGGATCTACTCTAATTTTGAAACCATGCCAAAATGCAAAAAAAGCTTGTATAGTATGAAAAAAATGAAAAGGTTTTATGCACATTCACACACATCTTATCTAATAAAAGAATTATATGCAAATTGACCTGCCTTCGCTACACCCACCAGCCACACCCACCAGCCAATCAGAAGCGGGGGTGGGGCCGAGGTGTGCGTGAGCCAGCCAGCGAGTGTGGAGGTGGGGGGGCCTGGGGCCTGGAGTTCACCGGCGGCCAGGGCAAAGGTGGCAGGTGAGCACACGAGGTGGGGGGGCGGGGCTGCCTAGGCGCTCATGATGCGGGGGGCCGGGCCGAGGCGCGAGCGGCAGCCTTGCAGCGTGCATGAGGCCCCTGTGAGCTCAGGATGCCTCCAGGGCTAGGCGGTTACCGCTGAGGCTAAGGCCTGGGCTGGGGGAGCAGAGCCGAGGCATCCAGCAATCTCGGGGCCCCGGGGGCCGGGCGGTTGCCAGCGGCTGGGGCTAAGGCCAGGGCCGGGGGAAGTGGGGCCAAGGCAGCTGGTGCAGAGCCAGCCATTGGTCCCATTGAGGGGGCAGGTTGGGCTGAGGGATCACCCACTCCCAGTGCATGAATTTCGTGCACTGGGCCCCTAGTAACATGCATATGATTATTCCATATACACCAATATTTTCCAAGACACTTTTTCTTTCATTTTTAAATATATATTAGTATGTAGTCTTTGCCCATGAATATGAATTAGTTTTGTAATTAATAATTAAAATGCAAAACAAATTTTATTATAAACAAGTGGCCTGGTGCATGAAATTTGTGCATGGGGGGAGGCTTCAGCTTGGCCTGCACCCTTTCCAATCCAGACATTCCTCTCGCAATCTAGGACCTCTGGCTCCTAACCACTCATCTACCTGCCTGATTGCCCCTAACCACTCTGCCTGTCTGATGTCCCTAACTGCTCTGCTGCCAGCCTCATCTCCCTAACTGCCCTCCCCTGCCATCCTGATCGCCCTTAACTGCCCTCCCCTGCCAGCCTGGCCACCCCTAACTGCCCTTTCCTGCGGGCCTGGTCACCCCTAACTGCTCTCCCTTGCCAGCCTGATCAGCCCTAACTGCCTCTGTCTCAGCCCCCACCACCGTGGCTTTGTCCAGAACGACGTCTGGATGGATGGATGGTCTAATTAGTGTGTTACCCTTTTATTAGTATAGATTTTGTAGTTAAGTTTTTTGATTCTAAATCAAGGAAAATTATCTCATGTATATGAAACATGGATTGTCAATTTTCCAAATGTAACTACCATTCTGTTTTTAATAATTTTTAATATTCCTCAGAACTCTACAATGCTTCATTTATGATTAACATCAATAACCATTGTTCAATAACACAATTAGGAAGAGAGGAAGTATTTCTCAGAAATTTACTTTTTGTGTAAGTTCCTAATACCATTTGTATCAGGTCAATTTTCAAAAAAGTAGAGTGCTTAAAAATTCCACATTTGGATTTAAGGCTGAGTAATAAATTCATAAAATATGTGAGCAACTATAATTGAAATAAATGGATGCTGACATTTTCTTCAGATTTTAATAATAGACTCTTAGTCTTTAAAATTTGAATTTATTTGTAGATGAATTATAACTTAAAATATATTTTTAGAAGATTTTTTAAAAATATGTTTTTATTGATTTTAGAGAGAGCAAGGGAGGGAGAGAGAGAGAGAAACATCAATGAGAGAATCATCTGTCAGCTGCCTCCTGCACACCCTGCACGGGGGATTGAGCCTGCAACCCAGGTATGTGCCCTGACTGGGAATCAAACCATGACCTCCTAGTTCAGTGGTCAGCAAACCGCGGCTCGTGAGCCACAGGCGGCCCTTTGGCACCTTGAGTGTGGCTCTTCCACAAAATACCACGGCCTGGGCCAGTCTATTTTGAAGAAGTGGCATTAGAAGAAGTTTAAGTTTAAAAAATTTGGCTCTCAAAAGAAATTTAAATCGTTGTACTGTTAGGGTTTTATTGCTAATAGTGATTCCCTCAGATTAAGATTCCAGTACCCTCATCTACAATTTGCAATGCACTGGCAATGTGGACTCGCTGATGATCAGGCAATGAACTGTAGCACTGTTGTATTTAGAGATGAAAGGCATTGAGGAGACAGAAAACTACTTGTATTGGAATCTGTTTTCTAATTAAATCTAGCTTTAGCGATTGACATTTTCTCATCTGTACTAGATTTACCTTAAATTGCTGTCTATTTTGATTAAGGAAGAAGTGGCACAAAAGCATTTATTAAAATGCAAAAATATCTAAGACTCTGCAAAAAGAGCAGTAAACTATAATATAGAGGCCTAGAAAATATGCTGCTGGTCTTATTGCAGTCATCTTTGTTGTCATTGCTGACAGAATTGCACAATAGCTCTGACTCGGTTGAAGCATCGTCCTGTTCCGGACATTAAAATGTTGTGAGTTTGATCCCTGGTCAGGGCACATACTTAAGGTTGCTGTTTTGATCCCCAGTTGCATAAATAGACTGGCCTCTGCTGAGCTTTTTAGAGCAAACTTTCAACTTAAGAGATACCTTGCCATTTTATTTTTCTTATTATTTGATAAACCATGCTGTAAGAGAAAAGACAAACAATATTCTTCACTCTACCCTTCCTTGCTTAACTCCAGTTCCTCTCCTGCTACAAAAACAAAAGACAGTTGGTCCTGGCAGGGTAGCTTAGTTGGTTAGAGCATTGTCCCGATATGCCAAGGTTGCTGGTTTGATCCCTGGTCAGGGTACATATAAAAATCAACCAGTGAATGAATGCATAAATAAGTGGAACAACAAATCACTCTCTTCTCATGCAAGTGAATTCCATTTTAAAATATGGAATTTTTTGTTGGTGTTATTTGCAAAAATAACACAGAAATTAGAAAAAAATATTATAAAGTTATAATCACAATTTTGAATTTTGTTTTTGGTAGAATTTAAGTCTAGACTACTCACCTATATTTTTAGTACCATTGTGGTCCCTTGGGAGACTACTTAGTACTTATTTAGGTTTCTGTGAAGCAGTCATAGAACAGAAAGCCTATTTTTAACAAATAATGGAAAATACAATTACCAAGCCTTCCTTTCATTTCAGATAGCAGCCCCTGAGAAGATGCTGGAAAACACTGATAGACTTACTCTCCAGTTGGATTTCTCGGTTGGCATTTCTCAGTGACCCATCATGACATGTTTTAGCACTATCATATTCTTCTCCAGTTCATTTACATCACCACTATAAAAACTTACCTTCTTGGTTATGCTCTAGTTTATTAGATAAATTTCCAGATTCTCATGAGGGTCTACAGAAGAAAAAAAAAAACCCAGATAAAATAGAATCCCCAGCCTCAAGAAACTCCTTGTGAAATTCTTGAATATGATGGAATCAGAACGATTTAGTGCCAACTTTTAGGAATTCAAAGCCAGGAGAAAAAGTAAAATAAATTGTGGGGGGAAAAATGACAGAAAAGAGAGGGGATTAGAACTGGGTGTTAAAGAGTAGGAACTCTCAATGAAAGTTCTGTTATTGGAACATTCTACTCTTTATGTATGACTCTATGACCATGCATTTGGGCCCTTCCCTGACCAGTACTAATGTATATATTCTTAATAAAGCTTCATGGCCTCTTAGTTTTGTGTCACCTTCAATCCAGAAACTGAGCCACTGGATACATTAATCTCAAGTCTTAAAGTCTCAAGTCATGTTATATTCCCGAAGAATAAAGAGCTAGAAGGGAGACTTATTATAATTCAGGGTCTCTTACCTGGGCTTTATGTGGCCACAAAATCTTCATCAGGCACTGCTAGACCTTCCCAATCTCATTACCAGAGTGTTGAGAAAAAATTGAAATCTCCTCCCAACCCAGAAAATCCTCTCCAGAAAAGTAGGAAAGAAAGTTTTATTATTGGGTAAGCATTAAGACTGCAGTGAACATTACCGGCAACCCACTAATGAGATAGTAGACAGAGGAAAGCTCAGCCTTTGATGAAGCAGATATGCTCTATCACATATGTGTTCTCAAGATGATGAAAACTGGCCCTCATGTAGCAGGACTGGACCAGCACCATTGCTCTTACATCTAATTTAGCTTAAATTCTCCTGGTAGTTGTCCATCTGAGTTAGTTGTCTTTAACCAAAGAAAATAATTATTCTTTTCATATGTTCATGACAAGCAGGTGGTTGGTTACAGAGCCAGGTGGCTGGGAGAGAGATGGCTCCCAGACACTTCAGAAAAACATTCCTGAGTTGTAAGGATGACAAGAGGCTTCTTTAGCTTAAAAAACAAAAAACGCATGCATCAAAGATAGAGGAAGGGTTTATAATTTCAGTTTTTCTCTAGGCAAAGATCTAAGAAAAGGGAGGGTGGAAAAGGTCTCTCCTTTTTTGCATGAGAAAAATTTGAAATTTTTTTAAACCTTAAAATTTACTTATATACTGACCTAGTACATACTAAATAAGTAATGAAGAAATTATATAGTAAAGAGAAGCAAGTTTAAGTTTACTACCATGGTACCTTTAGTAAAAGTTGTTTTCAGTCCTACGTTGCATAACTAGTGAAACACCTTGAGATTAAAAGGTTACCTGTCAGTCCCTGGCCAGTGTTTTCTCAGTGGTTAGAGTGTCAGCCCTTGTATCAAAGGGTCGCAGGTTCAGTTCCTGGTCAAGGGCATGTACCTGGTTTGCAGGTTTAATCCCCTGTTGCATAAATAGACTGGCCTAGTTTGCAGAGCCCCCAATGAAGTGTGTGTGGGAAACAGCCAATCAATGTGTGCCTCTCACATCAATGTTTCTCTCTCCCTTCCTCTCTCCCTCGTCCTACCCCCCTTTCACTCTCTAAAAATCAATGAAAAAATATTCATTGATTAGCAAAACAAAAGGTTACCTGTCAGATTTATGTAAAGACCGACAAGACAAAAAGAAATAAGAATAACCAAGATATGGGATATTATTATGGCAGTGATGTTTGTCATTCTTGTACTTACTGTGCAACATTTCTGATATCTCTGAGTCAGGATTCTAACTAGAAACTGACTTTTAACTACTTGAAGATTCTCTAAGAACTGATACTCCTGCAAAGAAAAGGAAGAGAGTATATGTTTGATAACATGTTTTTACAGAGTAGCTTCTCGGTATGCCTTATATTCCATTCTTGATTCTTCCATTTTTATATGATCTACCACCCTATATAATAAAAGGGTAATATGCAAATCGACCAAATGGAAGAACAGTCAGTCACTATGACATTCACTGACCACCAGGAGGTGCCCTCTGGTGGTTAGTGCTCCCACAGGGAGAGCACCACTCAGACAGAAGCCGGGCTCACAGCTGGCGAGCGCAGCAGTGGGGAGGGCGGGGGAGACCTCTCCCACTTCTATGGCAGTGCTAAAGATATCCAACTGACAGACATCCCCCCAAGGACTCCCAGACTGCGAGAGGGCACAGGCTGGGCTGAGGGACACCAACAAGTGCATGAATTTCATGCACCAGGCCTCTAGTTTTATATGACAGTTTCTCAGGCATTGGGGAAGACTATTTTTGCAAACTTACCTGGGTTTAATAAAACCCAGTACATTTATGACTCTTGTATACTGTTCCCTTTTCTTCAAGTCCAGTAGTTATCTCCTAGGTTGCACACAGAGAGTTGTTAGATCTTAATTTGCAAGAGTAGCAACTTGACTCCAATAGAACCTATATCTAAAGTAAATAAGACCCTAGCTGGTTTGGCTCAGTGGATAGAGCTTCATCTTATGGACTGAAGATTCCCAGGTTTGATTCCAATTGGGCAGTGGGCTTAGTCACAAATAGGGAATGTGTAGGAGGCAGCCAGTCAGTGATTCTCTCTCATCATTGATGTTTCTCTCTCTCTCCCTCTCCTTTCCTCTCTAAAATCAGTAAAAATATACTTAAAAAATAAAAATAAACGGGAACAAGGGACTCTTCCACTTTCAGGTGTGACTTGTCAGGCATCTTACAGATATAAAAATATAAATGCATTGTGATTTCTTTTAAAATGGAATCATTGCTAGTTATAATACTTGTTATGAGGCATAATTTTCTGGAGTCTATATTCCATTCATGGGGTACAAGTTGAAAATGGGAACATTTCTAACTTAATGCAATTCTTGACATAAATTCTGAAACATCTAACAGAGAAGACAAAGAATCTTCCTAAAACCTAATGATTAAGCTTGCCTGTGTCCCCAGTGTTTTTCTCAATTTATACCTTACTCATTTCATGAAATGAGCTCAAAAGAAAAACATGGTTTTTCTGCCAGTGATCTAAAAATTTGTAAAAAAAAAAAAAATTTTTTTTCTTTAAAACATTGTATTGTTTTTCTGTTTATATTTGCTTATTTTATATTTTAAAGTAGTAGAAATTAAATGGCCTGTAACAGTTGAGTTTTCATGGGGGCTGAGGAATGCTGCTTTAGGCAGCTCTAAGTTCACATTCATTATGAATCTCATACAGAGATTGTCACTTGTCCTGTGGTGCTTTATTTAATGCAGCACAAGAAGGAAAGAACCCGTCTTTGTTTTCAGAGTATCAGTAATAGCTCTTCCACACAGTGCTCCCATTTGTTCAGTCAGCACATTTGAGTGCCCACCCTGTGGGAGGAAGTTTTCTTGGCCCTATGGATGATGTCTTAAAAATATTCTAAGTACAGGAATAACCCAGTCAAATCAATTATTTAGAGCAGCCATCATTCAGTCAGTATATACATGATGTGTTAAAGAATCAGAGCAGTAAATTAAGAGACTATCTCATAGTTAAATAAATGCAGTAGTAAGGGCCTAATCTAAGGTGTAGGTACTGGGAATGGACTAGAAAGGAAAGAAAAATCTGAGACAGTGCATTAAATTTAATTCCCTTATTCTAACAAGTTCTGAAATAATTCTCTTTTAAATGAGGGAGTAGATATCTGTGTCTCTCCCTCTCTCCCTCCCTCCTTCTCCCCTCTTCTTACCTCTTCTGTTAACACCCCCAAATTTTACTGCACATCTCCATCAATAATGGTAGAAGAGGGGATGTTTATCACAATTTCACGACACACTAGGTGTGGTATGTACGTCTGTGTTCAGTTTTTAAAGGGACTTGAGTATCTCTTAAAGAAGTATGTGATTTCTCTCACTTCTAGCTGAGAATTACTGCTTTAAAGTAAAGTTTAAAGCCACTTATAGCGAGTAGCAATACCTGCTATGTAAGTAGCTTTTTTTAATAAGCATACTAAATATTATGTGTTACCATGGAAGAAATATTTTTATATTTTTGGGTTGAATACATTTTATATGTTCTTGGGTTTTGTTGTTTAGGGGCAGGGAAATTTATATTTGATCCCAAAGAATTTTCCAGAAAATGTTCTCCTTTTCCATGAATGGAATTTAGAGCTCAGTTCATGCATTTATGAAACAAAAATTGAAATGAAATGTACAGGTTCCTCAAACTTTTAAAAAGAATTCTGCTGTGGAAGCAAAATTAATCATAAGCATTTGGGAGAGATGCACATAAAACAAACTGGTTTTATAAATCAGGAAGTCCATAAAAAAATGGAGAGACCACTGCATGCATACATATATGAACATATTGTTAGTATAAGACTGCGAGGCAATAGCAGATTTAAACCCACCCAAAGTTACCTTAATCTGAGCTTCATACCTTGAAAAATGGTTCGCCTTCAGTAGGCCAGAAAGGAAGAACAACAGCTGGTCTAATAACGTGTTCTTGTTCAGTATGGCTCCTGAAAGGCAGAGTAAAGAGAAGTGGGGCTGTGCTTGGCTGGTGCGGCTCAGTGGCTGAGCCTCGGCCAGTGAGACAGGAGGGCATGGTTTGGTTCCCGGTCAGGGCACATGCCCGGATCGCGGGCTCAGTCCTGGTGGGGGTGTGTAGGAGGCAGCCAATCGATGATTCCCTCTCATTATTGATGTTTCTCTCTCTCACCTTTTCCCTTCCTCTCTCTGAAAATCAATAAAAACATATTTGAAAAAAGAAAAATTGGTTTGAGGTGTAACAAAGGAGTTTATGGTGTATTGGGGTTTTTTTAATGGTACAGTAAATTTGAGAAAAAGAGTATTAAAGGTCTTCTTTTTGTTGTTCCTCAAAACAGTGTGAGTGTTTTATTCTGTTCTTCCAAAAAAGATTTGAGGCTGACCCCAGAGAAACCAGTCGGTGTAGTCTAAATGAGTAACCGTGTGTTTCTGTGGAGGATCAGCTAGGTGTTCAGTCACTGTCGATGGTGTCTCTGTTAAGTGGCTTTTCTTTGACTCCTCTCCCCGCCCGCCCGCCTGCAACACCTCATTTCTGTCTTTGACTCTCATGTGTTGCCGTCTGTAGGTTCCTTCATTGTAAACTGTTTGCTACCTGATGTTTAAATTATACATTCAAGTGGTGAATGATTTTGGAATTTGTATGAAAAATTCTTTGTAAGCCTAATTTTTCATCTAGATCTTCTGATGCAATAGAATGGTTCAGTAAAAAATAGTTTTCTTCAGTGTCACCCCAGCAATATAAAAGGCTGAGCCAGCAAGATCGATCTGAAATGAGAACTGAATGCTGTAGAAGTATTGCCTATCAAATGAAATTTTAAAGTATCCTTTTGTCTAGAAAGCTTTACACAACAGAATCAGATTTACTATTTTTGTAGCTTGAAAGGAACCTTAGATATCATCCTATCTCACTCTTACACTTTATAGTTGAATGTGCAGGGCCTGACAAGTACGACTTGCTTACGATCACATAGTTGGTGAGCAATAGAAGCAGGCCCGTGCCTACAGTTGGCTGGTAGGCCAGTTTCCCGTATAGATAATTACCATTTACTGAATTATGTGCCTGGGTATGTCCTAACCATGAAGTAAGTAGGAGGGGGAACTTATACTGCTGGATGGAAGGCTACGTGAGCTGGTGAGAATAATTTGTGCCCAAGACATTTGCCATTGCAACCTCTGAGCCACAGCTACACAGTTGTTCACTTTATCACTCATCTGTCTCCTCAGTGTCTTCTCCTAAATTTGAATACAAATCATTTAGACCAGTGGTCGCCAACCGATGGTCCCCGGACCACTAGTGGTCCATGAGGTCCAAAAGGTTGGCGACTGCTGATTTAGACCTAATACTTCCAAACATAACTTCGCAGTGGGAAGTAATGATAGCCTGATCTTATATTTCAGCTCAGACAGCTATAACTGCACCAAAGATGTGGAAGAAACCAAAAGATCGGGCCCGAACCACTGAAGAGGTGTTAGAAGCAGAATTGGAGGTAAGGGGCAGCAATAAGTCTCTTTAGCCTATCTTCAGAACAGTGGTACCATTTCCCAAGACAAGTTTATATCTCTTTCTTGCTGCTGTTTTCCAGACAGCACTTGATATATCAAGCTTACTGTCTGACTTTTTAAAGAACATGTGTAGAATTTGAAAAAATTTCAGTAGCATGTTCAGTTTCATTGAATTCTTGTCTCTCTTTCAAATACCTCTTCTAAAATGGCAAAAAATACGTTATTAGTTTTTGGTTAACCCTTTTGTCCCTTTAATTGAATTTTTCCTTATATTAACCAGATGGAAAGACTAAACCAATACATAAAAATGGAGCCCTGGCCAGTTTGGCTCAGTGGATAGAGTGTCAGTCTGTGGACTGAAGGGTCCCAGGTTCGATTCCAGTCAAGAGCACATGTTCGGATTGCAGACTCAGCCCTCAGTTGGGGGCATGCAGGAGGCAGTCAATCAGTGATTCTCATCATTGATGTTTCTATCTCATGGATGTATCTAAATCTCTCTCTCTCTCTCTCTCTCTCTCTCTCTCTCTCTCTCTCTCTCCCTCTCTCCCTTTTCTCTCTCTCTTCCTTCTTTCCTCTCTGAAATCAATAAAAATATATTTTTAAAAAAGAAAAGAAAAATGGAGATAGTTTTTTCAAATACCCATTAATAATAACGATAAAAAATCAGGAAGATTTTAGGGAAATTTTAAATCTGTCGTCTTTTAGCATCATCTCGGTAAGATAACTTTTCACATGTGGCTTGTGTGAACTAAGCTACCCCGATTTTGTAATAGCACATCCGATCCAGATGACGTGAGGAAGAAACGTGGGCAGATATTAGTCCTGGGTAGTGCTCTAACAATTCATAGTCTGCAGTCTCCGTATTTTTAGTGCTGTGTACTGCAGCTTATAAATGAAGAGTAACTGCCTTAGCCAGTTTTGACTCAGTGGATACAGCATTGTCCCGCAGACTAAAGGGTCTAAGGTTCAATTTTGGTCCAGGGTAGGTACCTCCAAGGGCACGGACCTTGGTTGCAGGCTTGATCCCCAGGCGCCTTCCTTCCCCCATTGGGGCACTTACGGGGCAACCAATTGATGTGTCTCTCTCACATCGATATTTCTATCTCTCTGTCTCTTCTACTCTGTAAAAATCAGTGGAAAATTATCCTTGGGTGAGGATTTACAAAAAGTAATAATAATAAAAAGTAAAGGAAGAATAATATAAACTATCTCTTTTTTTCTTTTTGAACGCTTCAATCTATTAACATTTTATTGAATTTTAACATGATAATATGTGCAAAAATTATTTTAAAATCACTTTAAATACATTTGTTTCATAAGGTTTTTCTGTCTAGTTATAATTCTTACCCTCTTCAAGCAGCTCACACAGTACCTTTTTGTTAGTTCTCCCCGTCCTGATGTTGCTCTTATATGATGCTCTATTGATGTCACAGTTAGTCCCATAGCAACCACAAAAATGTTTCATAGATGCTATTTTATTGTGGTTACTGGGATAAGAATTGGCAGTAACTGCCAAAACCAGTTTGGCTCAGTGGATAGAGCATCAGCCTGTGGACTGAAAGGTCTCAGGTTCGATTTCAGTCAAGGGCATGTACCTTGGCTGCAGGCACATCCCCCATTGATCGGTGTTTCTATCCCTCTCCCTTCCTCTCTGTGGAAAATCAATAAAATATATAAAATAAAAAAAAGAATTGGCAATAATTTATAGTGGTGCATGGTACAAATATTTGTTGCCCTTCTTGTGGCTGAACAAGAAAATGTTGCTTGTATAGAGAATAAAATATCTTCCAGAGGCAATACAATCATTTGTATTTCCTTCAAACTGATTACTCTTTAGATTCAGCTGTGTTTATTTTTACTTTATTTTTGTTAAGCTTTCTGTTATTATGCTCCATGTTTCTTTGCCTTGTGGCTAGATTTCTAAGTATTACTGAATATTAAATGAGTAGGCCACCATTCCTGGGCCTTCAGATATTCACCCTCTTTAGGGAAGGCTCACCCGGGAAATAGTTCTCAGGCTTGGCGGACTGCATGGTCCCTGGCACACTTTCTTGCTCTGCTGCTGGGCCCAAAAGCAGCCATAGACGTGTGTGAACAAATCAGCGTGGCTGTATTTTAGCAAAACTTTATTAACAAACACTGAAATTTCATATAATATTCATGTGTCATAAAATATTATTCAGATTTTTTAACCATTATAAATGTCAAAATCATCCTTACCCTTGATACTCTAGAAAAACAAGTGATGAGCCAGATGTGGCCCATGAGCCATATAGTTTCCTGAAACCTGGTTTAGATTATTATTATTCATATATGAGAACTATTTTGATTCACTTTGAACCAATCACTTTTTTCTTAACCTTATAGTTTACAAGTATAATAAAAAGGCATTTGGTCATTTGCAGACAGGCCCCCCCCCCCCCCCCCGAAATCACATTCCCTTTCATAAAATTGAGCATTTATTAGAGCCTTAGTACACACTGGCTGTCATTATCCTCATTTTCACCGATCATCAAGCTCTCCTTAGAAGGTTTTAGCTCTTTCGGGTATCGGCCTGTTTTAGATTATGCTAGAGGCCCGATGCATGAAATTCATGTAAGGGGCTTGGCCCTTGCAGCCACAGCTGCCTTAGCCTGGCCCATCACAGCCTGGCTTCATCCGGAATGTCCTTTGGCTGTCTGGTCTAATTAGCATATTATGCTTTTATTATTATAGATATTGGGTTGTTCATCATTGTGAATATTTTATTAAATTATTTAAATTATAGCATGAAAGATGGTTCCTCTTAAAAATTCTAGTCAAGGCATCTTAAAATTTGTTTTAAAATTTTAGGATATTTCATTATTTGTTACATACATTGTTATCAGTCTGATTTTTTAGCATTTTCAAAAACTCATGAATTAAGCAGGCAGTTTTTTCAACTAAATTCTTTAAACAAGTTCCTATGAAAAGTTCACTTCTGACAGTACAACCAATAAGGTGCTTTCTTTTTTCAATCTGATTTTCTGAGTAAATAATTTCAGAACTCTTAGACATTTACAAATAAGTTGAATAGAGCTTCTTCCTGCTGAAAGAGAAAGAACCATTATAAATATTTAATGCACTATTTTTGTGGGTTCCCTTGAAAAATATATCTTTTTTTATGTATTTTTATTTATTTTAGAGAGGAAGGGAGAGGGAGAGAGGCAGATAGAAACATCAGTGATGAGAGAAACTCATTGATTGGCTGCCTCCTGCATGCCCTTTACTGGGGATCGAGCCCACAACCCAGGTATATGCCCTTGACTGGAATTGAACCCGGAACCTTTCAGTCTGTAGGCCAACGCTCTGTCCACTGAGCCAAACCATCTAGGGTGAAAAATATACCTTTTAACAATGTGCCTCAGTTACCTTAGAGATTCTGTGTTTTCTGAATTATGGTTAGTTATTTATGCAATAACTATACTGCTTTTTCCACTTAGAAGTTAACTTTCCAAGTGATACATTCTCCTTTAATATACAATAGATTATTCATAGTTTATTGACTTTAGGATGTTTATTGATAGACATTGAAATTTGAATTTCATATAATATTCACATATTATAAAATACTCTTCAGAATTTTTTTCAACCATTACAACCTCTACACAAAATGCTGTTCTTTAAAACAGAATTTTTTAATGTTTTAACAAGATCCAAATTAAGGATTCTATATAATTGTATATAAAATAACAGTATACTGCTGTTTAAACAGTATACTGCTGTTTAATAAGTTTTAGTACCATTTATATGCCACATTGTTGAAGATCTTCTTGATGACCTGTACTTACTTTTAAAGTGGTATTGCAGCTCCTCTGACTTCATTTAGGCTCCAATAGAACACACAGTGAGAAACAGAGAGGCTGCTAACTCAGATTCAGACTTGGTAGATCTTGTTTTTCCAAAGTCGAAAAGATTACCTGTTTTCTGCCATGTTTTATAAAAAGAAATCATTTCAGCCTTTATTTTTTGGGAATTTTTATGTTTGTCTTTCTTTTGAAGGCTATCCTACCTTCTCCCCCGTTCGTGTAGTGAGAAAGTGTGTGTGTGTGTGTGTGTGTGTGTGTGTGTGTGTGTGTGTATGTACTTCTCCCCCGTTCGTGTGGTGAGAAAGTGTGTGTGTGTGTGTGTGTGTGTGTGTGTGTGTGTGTGTGTGTGTGTATACTTTTCCTTTGTAGAAACAAGACCTAAAAACTATCTGTCTGCTTATCACATTTTAAAATTTAGTATATTTTCTCCATTACCTGATAAATGTTAGGAGAAATTTTACTAATAATACCTGGTATAATTACTGTAACAAAGTAGGATTTGTAACTCTTTAATTTTTAAATAAATGTAATTTTACAAATCAGTTGGGACAACCACTTTCTGGAGTGTCTGACATTCTTTTACACAACTTTCTGTCGAAGTGGTTAACAGAGTTATTTTTCGGCTCTCCTCGTGCACATTTATCACTTGGAGTGCCTATTTCCTCTGAGCACTTTTTTCAAAGGCTTATTTTCAATGAAAAAGAAAGACTTAAAGTTCATGGAGAACTTTGCCTCAGGAGTTTTGATAGTTCATATGGCCCTTAAGAAATCAATTTTTTGATAAGTTAAAGTGAAATAGTAAAAATATTATGCTGGATAACTCAATCCTTTTTGCTTTTTTAAAGTAGTCAGGATGCATCAGGACCCAGATTTCTTCCTAGGGGATACATTTCAAGCATTTTTCTATACGTGATTTGAATAAGGTCACAGTCTCAGAGTATTCTAAGAATCAATAAGCAAAATAGACTTTACCTAACAAATGCTGTCCTTGTAAAACGAGAGATGATTAGCTTTGTGGGACTTATTGAACTTTATTTTGCCGCCAGAGGACAGCACAGAAAATACCCGGTAGTGTTTCTTTTTATATTTGCTGAGCTGTAGTGGTAAGGGTAGGCATGTTTGATTTAGATTTCTGACTTGGACTGTTTCATGTCCTTCAAGTGCCAAGGATTAACAGTTCTTTCCATTCTAATCTTTGGTACATTTAGATTTCATTAGTCATGTTAAAGCATTTCAGTAGCCATTTGAATTACCTGCACTATCCCAGAGATGAAATGAGAAAAGTGTTTTTAAGTAAACGTACCTTTCTAGTACCATATGCTGCACACAGACATCCTTATCTTGAGTGACATGCTTTCCTATACTTTTGAAGAGGTTTAGGTGTATTTACACACAGTGAAAAAAATATAACCTCTGTTCACTTGTGCTTTAGCTTCCAGTTGAAGAGGAACTTTCAGGTGATAAAGTACTTGAATCTGAGCAGGATAAAATGAGCCAAGGGTTTCATCCTGAGAGAGACTCCTCAGACCTAAAAAAAGGGAAAGCTGTGGAAGAAAATGGAGAAGAAGCCGAGCCTGTACGTAACGGTGCTGAGAGTGTTTCTGAGGGTGAAGGAATAGATGCTCATTCAGGCTCCATGGACAGTTCTGGTGAAGGGGTCACATTCCCATTTAAACCAGGTAAGTGTATCCCGTCTTCTTGAGTACATCTTTCCTTTTCCCCTGGATTCTACTGCAATAGTAGAGAAATGTTGCCTCTTTCTAGTGAAATAGTGGATGGGAGGAAGAAGCTTGTCGTAGTGTAGTATTTAAAGAACAGATCAGCAGGCACAAATTAGTAATTAGCAAATCCAGAGAGTTCCATGTTGATGGAAGTGATATCTGATGCTAGTGTTCTGCTTTTACTGGCATTGAAGGTGCAGCTGGCAAAGAGAATCAGTCAGCAGCAGGCTGGTTGACTTAAACAAAGCACATTTAATTTTACTGTGAAAGGTATATTTCAGATATGACCATGTCCCTTGAGAGTGTACTCATCATTTCACAAGGCTTGAACTCCAGTAATAAGTCAGGGGTAGTCTGATTGCATCACTGAGCATCTGCAGGATGGGAAGTGCCCTGTGAAATATACGATAAACCTGAGAAAATCTTGCAGCTTTAGACATCATCAAATATATTAAACTTCTGTCTATGATTGACTTTGAGGTTGTGGAGATATTTGGTGTGGTGGTGAATTGTGGTTCGTTTGATAGAAAATTTGGGATAAGGGAAGTTTTTTCATAGTATGACAAATCTGGAGTGACTTCTGTATTGAGGTAGGGTTTGAATGTAAGATATCAAACTTCAGAAATAATCTAGACCAGTGTATTTCAAACTGATAGTTTAAAGCCATTTAATAGGTTGTGAAATTAAGTTAAAACCAACAATTTTTTAAAAGGGAGATAGAGTAGAAAATGTCATTGTGGCCCTGGCCAGGTGGCTCGGTTGGTTGGAATGTTGTCCCATACACCAAAAGGTCTGGGTTTGAATACCAGTCAGGCACATCCCTAGGTTGAGGGTTCGATCCTTAGTTGGGCCAGTACAGGAGGCAGCTAATTAATATCTCTCTCTCTCTCTCTCTCTCCCCCCCCCCCGCCCCCATCCCTAGAGTTGGAAAAAGATATCTATGGGTGAGATTGGCGGGGGGGGGATGTTAGTACATTACATGTAGTAAGGGTAATATTGTTTCAAAAACTTATTTATGTTCTGAGTCATGAAGTCATTACATTTTTTGCTGTGGGTTGTAGTCAAAAATGTTTGAAAGTCACTAATTGATACTCCTTTAATAAACTGCACTTACTGCTGCTAATGGTCTTTATGAAATTGTAAGGTTATGCGATTGTAATTTTTTTTTTAACCTAGAACTCTGAAATTACTTCTAAAGGTCTAGGTTTATATTATATCACCATGCATTTGTAGCCACCACCAATCCTTCAGGAAATTGAGACATTGTTGTCATTTTTAGGACTGTGAATTATATTTTTATATTTCAGTTTGGCAAGGAAAAAGTGCACAACTATAGGCCCCAACTGCCTTTTACTCCTCTAATGTACACTGCCTTCCAGTAAACTATCTTTTAATGAATATAATGTACTCACAAAGATTTGGTTGAAACTTGTGAAATTCTCACTGGCAGTCAGTGAGCCTATGGCTTGCACATTAGGAACCACTAATAAAAGAGGGTCTAATGCGCTGTCAGGAAGTGAGCTGAGGCCCGGTGAGAGTTTGGTTAATGGAAAGAAAGAACACTGTGCCTGGCCAGTGTCACTCGGTTGGTTGGGTGTTACACGATGGCCCGAAATGTTGATGATTCATTTCCCTTTCAGGGCACATACTGGGGTGCAGGCTTGATTCCCCAGTGCGGGGCATGCAGGAGACAGCCAGTCAATGTTCCAGTTTCACATTGGTGTTTCTCTCCCTCCTTCTCCGTTCCTCTCTCTAAAAGTCAATTAGAAAATACTAAAAAAAGAAAAAATTGCGACTTGCTTTTTATTTAATAAAATTTTTTAAATTTTAACTTTATATTATAAGAGTAAGGTTGTAAGTAATGATAGCTTTACTCATAGTAATAGTAGGAAAGCAGTGTTAATATTAAAAATATTAGCTGACCCCTAACCTGTTTGGCTCAGTGAATAGAGCATCTGCCTGCGGACTGAAGGGTCCCAGGTTCAATTCCAAGTCTAGGGCATGTACCTTGGTTGCGGGCACATCCCCAGTGGGGAGTGTGCAGGAGGCAGTTGATCGATGCGTCTCTCTCATCGATGTTTCTAACTCTCTATCTCTCTCCCTTCCTCTCTGTAAAAATTCAGTAAAATATATTTAAAAATATATATTAGCTAAGAAGTCTTTAGTATCATGATTTTTAGAGAAAGATATGTGCATCTCCAGTTTAGTTGGCTCAGCCAGCAAATACATTATTTTATTTTTTTCAGATGCAACTGTAGTCAGGGATAAAAATTCTTTATCTAGCACCTTAAACATTTCAGAATCTATTTTTTAATATATATTTTTTATTGATTTCAAAAAGGAAGAGAAATAGATAGGAACATCATTGATGAGAGAGAATCATTGATTGGCTGCCTCCTGCACATCCCCTACTGGGTGGGGGTTGGGAGGGATTGAGCTTGCAACCCGAGCACGTGCCCTTGGCCAGAATCAAACCCAGGACCCTTTAGTCCACAGGCCGAAGGCTCTATCCACTGAGCCAAACCAATTAGGGCCAGAATCTTAAATACGTTATTTGTTACTGTGTTTTGTGTCTTTTTACATTTTTTTCCTCCAAAAATAACATTTCCAAGTATTCTTCTTTTCCCTGAAACCAAGAGTTCTGTAAAGTTCCTTATTTCTGCGTTGTTTATAGGCACGGTAATTTATTTAATGAGGATGATCAAATGGCCCTGGCCAAAGGCTGCTTACTGTGTTTACAAATGGTTCCTGTACCAACTTACTTCAGCTTACTGTACTACCAGGGGACCCAGAACGAGTAAAAGAGCAAATGAGTTTAAAATCTTTACATGGTATTTTCTGACTGTAGCTCAGTATTTCCTTTGTGATTATTTATGATGAGTTGAAGTAAATATAGGAATTATATTTGCACTTTTGTTGGACATACATATAATGACCTCATAGACAGTTTGTTCTGCCTGCATGCCTTTTTCTAGAATCCTGGAAGCCTGCTGATACTGAAGGCAAGAAGCAGTATGATAGGGAGTTTTTGTTGGACTTTCAGTTCATGCCAGCCTGTATACAGAAACCAGAGGGCCTGCCTCCCATCAGTGATGTAGTTCTTGACAAGGTAAGCTGAGTACTCAGATAGTGATATCTTTTCGGTGGGAACTGTTTTTGTTTGTGTGTGTTTTTATATTTTACTGGTTTTGTTTTAGAGAGAAAGGAAGGGAGAGGGAGAGAGAAATATGTATGTGAGAGGGAAACATCAGTCAGCTGCCTCCCACATATTTCCCCCTGGGGATCGAGCTGGAAGCACAGGCTTGTTGTGCCCTGACCCAGGAATTGAACCAGCGGCCTTTCTGTACACAGGTCAGCCCAACCAGCTGATCCACACCAGCCAGGACAGGAATGGGTTTTTATTATTAGTGCAAATATGTGAAGTATGAGCAGTTTTTAGGAATTGTAAGACTAAATGGTTTTTCAATTACAATGTATAATGTTTAAGAATTAAAGTTTTCCTAAGTATTAATGGATTGTCAGATTTCTTATTCTATAATAATAATGGGGTTTGACCTATATTTGAGTGACAAAGCCTTAAAAATTTTTAATTGACTGCTTATTATAGCTATTTTTTTAGTGATGTGGTGAAAATCGTCGGTTGGGCTAATACAGCTGAAGTGAAAGTGGTGCCAATCTCTGTCCCCGCTGCCCTGCAATTTCAGTGTGGCATTAGAATGGCATTGAGGGCAGGTCAGAACTTAGGAAGGTAGATCAAACTTAAATAGGAGTCAACATAATTCAAGTAATGTATATCTCAAAATTCTCCCTAATGATTAGTCTGATCCCCTGCATATAAATAGGTCCTTTATCTTCACATCTGACCTTAATGGTGCATACAGGAAATTAGTACAGTCAGTGTTTATTTTATGTGTTTATTAAATTTGAAAGAGTGAAGTCAGATGTTTGTCTGCCCAAGTATTCCTATAAATCATTGATGAACCAGTGCTGGTGATGAAGCGTGAAATATTTTTGCTTTGAAGAGGAACTATTAATCCCTAATCAAAGTAGAGAGTAAATATATTTTAGATTGAGATCCTCCTCTTACTAAGATTTCTAACCCTGGCCAGCATTGCTCAGTGTGGTTTGAGCGTCGGCCTGCACAAGGGAAGGTTGCGATTTGATTTCCAATAAAGGGCATGGCACATACCTGGGGTGCTGGAGGCAACCAGTCTCCCTCCTTCCCTCCCTCCCTTCCTTCCTCTTCTCTTCCTCCACCCTCTCTTCTACTCTCTGAAAAATCAGTGGAGAAAAATATCTTCACTCCTCAGGTGAAGATGAAAAAGACAGAGAGGTTTCTAGTAGCTGCTTATCCAGACCTTATTCGTATTATTTTACTCTGATAGTAACAGGTTATCTTATTTCTGTTGCTATCTAAGTCTTTTCTCTGGTACTTATGTGAGGACAGTGGAGTGATTGATTGGCAGTGCTAATTTAAGGCTACTTCAGAGGGCAATTGTTATATCCACTGAATTAGATTATTCTCTTAGAAAATATTTCTTCCTGTTTTTCTACCTTAACTGTTTCTGACTTTGCCCATTTTTGTTGATTTCTCGCTGAGCTACTTAGCTTTGCTGAGTCTATAGTCATATTCTATGCCTATACAAAGCCAGGTAACTTAGATTGGCAAGACAGAGTGAGATTTTAAATGTTATCACATGTGAAACATAATCTCCTTTTGACACTTATTGTCCACTCAGCATACATGCTGTTCTAGTCATAAGTCAGCAGCATCAAAACTAAAATCAAAATGATCAATAGCAGTATTCTCATAGGCAGATTGGTCTGATGTCCTGAATATGCTGGGAGAAAACCCTAAAATTTGACCCTAGTTACAGGATCTCAAAATAGTTTGTCTTGTGTTGCTCTACTGGTCTTGACTAGTTAAATGATTATGTCTAGCCTTGTTTGGAATTTTAGGCCTGCCCAGTCCCAGGGCATCAGAAAACCACCATTGACCGAAGGTCTCTAAGGCTAGCCCAGAAGAAGCTGTCCAGGTTTAGATTGGACTTTCACTGGCTAAGGATGCCAGTGGTCACCATTTCAGCTGACATAACTCTTCAGTCTTAGTTTTTATCTTTGTGGTAGCAGATGCTCTGGAACATGTGTTGAGCTTTCCTTTGCTTCTTCATACAGATCAACCAACCCAAACTGCGAACTCTAGATCCTCGGGTTTTGCCTCGAGGACCAGACTTCACTCCAGCCTTTGCAGATTTTGGAAGGCAAAGCCCTGGTGGAAGAGGTGTATCTGTAAGTGCAAGTTCCCTACAACCCAGTTAGAAACTGTTCAAGACTTCATGGCACCTTGTGTAAAGCCAAGAGAGCGGCTTTCATTCATTGATTCCTTTAAGCAGGAAGAAGAGTAGAAGAGGTGAAGACTACCCTTTCCAAACTAATATTAAAATAAATAAAGAATACACTTGAATTGTTTTTACTTGAAAGGAGCTGGTCTACATTAATTTGGCCTTAAGTTTTATGTATATGTATATATAGTTCACCCCCAGTTGAAATGACCTGCAAATGGGTTAAAAAATAGAGCCAACCTTGAGTATGATTCCTCTTTTGTTCTGAGGTGTCCTGATATAGTAGAGATCTCTGATGACTTTCAGCTAATGGTCATTCTTTGTCCTTGTTTCTACAGATTTGCAAAGTGCAGAGCAGGCATGGATTGCCAATTCTGGAACAGAGCAAAGCCCCAACTTGCACTCCACTGGCGATGTCGCATCCACCCCTGAAGAGCCTGCCTCTAGGGGTGCGCTGAATCCTTGTTTTTGTTTTTGGTTTTTTTAACAATAGCTTATGATGTTATAATATTTTATGTTTTGATTTTGCACTTACCATAGCTCATGAAGTGAAAATATGAACAAATGACACACACAAAAGAGTGCAGTGTTAGTCAACTGCAGATTGCCTTTACACCCCCTAGTGGCAGGCTCTTCAGCGGTGGAAGTGGCATCACCAATGGAGTTGTGCTGGGGACTGCCCTGTGCAGCGTTTGGCAGGCTCAGCCTGCTCCATGCTTTGTAGACTTGCAGAAAGCATGGGGGGAAGTTGCCAGTGATGTGAATGCCTCTTTTTCCCAAGTTGAAATGGCTTGAGAGCACTTCAAGTTCTGGAGATGCTTAGGGTCTTGGTGTACCTTTGCAGATCATCCTGTTTTAATACTATTTTATGTTTGTAAAAATATTTTTATATAAAGTGACACTTTTTATTTCCCCATCACTTTTTTATTTCTGTAATGGCAACTTTTGAAACCTGCTTTGGAAATAAGACTACACCGTCTGAAAACAAATGTCACTTTGTAGGTATTTGAATCATTTGTTTGCCAGCAGCCTGATTGAAAATATTTAAGTGCATACATTGTGATGGAGGCTTTGTAAAAACAGAAAATCTCCTTAATTTAAAGCATATTATTTATCGAGTACCACCATGTAAAAAGCCTCGTGTGTATAATACTCTGTTCTCACACAGGTTTAAAATTTAACCTGTATATTTTCTAAATGCTAAGATAAAGTTTTTATTTTTAATTGCATCATCAGAAAGTCTTAGAAAGCAGCTTTCTTTTCTAGAAATCATTTTATACTTTATTTTTCAACATTATTTTCCTTTTTGGTGGTTTAAATTTATATTTCAGCGTTTGTTTTTGTTTTAATTTATATCTCTGCTTCTGAAACATTTGAAATAATGTTGATGACATTTTTATTAATCTCTGATTAACAGCATCTCGGTTGTCATATTGCTCAATTTTGTTCATATGTTACTTGCAAAAGGTATTGCCACATCTCTTCTAGTGTATACTGTCACTTTTCATTATAAATTGCTATTGACTGCTAATTAGGTGTAACAAAAAGGAAATATTGAGAATGAGCTATATCTCTTTTAAAATACTGAAATTAGAAAATGAATTTTAAAAGTAACCATCACAATGTATGTTTGCCCACAAATCTATATGCCTACACATATCAGGTAAATGAGTTATTTGGTATATACAAAGTAATATGACTGGAAATGAACCATCATCAAGAATTTGTAGTGTCTTCAAAAAGGTCAGCTTTAATTGTTTAATTCACTTCTTTAAATAGCTCTGTCATCCAACACAAGCTAATTTTAAAGCAAAATTGTAATATGTTTTTGTGGGGTTTTTTGCTTTTTTATTGATTTCAGAGAGGTAGGGTGAGAGAGAGAGAAATAGAAACATCAGTGATGAGATGGAATCACTGATCTACTACCTCCTGCACGCCCCACACACTAGTGATCGAGCCCACAACGAGGACATGTTCCCTAACCAGGAATTAAACCATGATGTTCAACTACTGAGCCATGCCAGATAGGCGCCAAGATCCTTTTAAAAGTCAAATTACTGGGCAGTTGTGGTATTTTAATAGTAATCTGTTGGCAGACATCACAGAATATCTCAAAAGAAATGTATTTGATTTAAGGCAGGTAATTATTCTTCCACATCTCCCATAGCTAACAAATATTCTCCATTTAATTTGTCCAGCTTCCTTTGATATATTGGCTTAGTTACAGATGGGAATTTCATAGGCTATTATATCTAACTAGGGGCCCGGTGCATGAAATTCGTGCACTGGGCGTGGGTGATCCCTCAGCCCAACCTACCCCCTCACACATACTGGGAGCCCTCGGGTGATGTCCTACTGACAGCTGCAATGGGGCTGATGGCTGGCTCCGCCCTGACCCCAGCCAGTGACCACCTGGCCCCGGGGGCCATGCGCTCATTGTCTGGCTGCGCCCAAGCTCCTGATTGGCTTGTGGGCATGGTTTGATGGGGGGGTGGTGTACAGTCAATTTGCATATTAGTAGATAGGATATATAAAGGAACAACAGCCTTACTCTTCATAGTTTATGGTTCGGTACCTCTAGTTATTTTGTCAGCTTCCAAATTGGATTATATATTATTACTATCCCAAAATCGTAATATCTGCTAGGTATGCTTCATAGTATGGTTTAAGTACCCATAACTCTTAGTATAAACTTTTCTGCAACAGACTTGTTACTAAATATTTTTATTGCATGGCAGTTGTTTTAGTATGTCAGATGCAGTTGCATACAATTTTCCACCACAGTGGTCTTTTTAAAAATGTTTTTATATGATTTCTAGAGGGAGTGGAAGGGGGAGGGATAGATAGATAGGAACATCATGGATCGGCTGCCTCCTGCATGCTCCCCACCAGGGGCTGAGCCCACAGCCCTGGCATGTGCCCTGATAGGGAATTGAACCAGTGATCTCTTGGTTCATGGGTTGAAGTTCAACCACTGAGCCCTTTTGTTGGGCAGTAAACTGCATATCAATTGAAAGCACTCTGGTGCTTTTAAAAGTCAAATTACTTGGCAGTTGTGGTATTTTAATAGCAATCTGTTGGCGGATATCACATAGAATCTCAAAAGAAATGTATTGAGCAAGGGTCTGTAGACCGAGACTAGTAATTTGTCATTCATATTCATTTCAACTAACTTTGAGATTAGCTGAGCTATTATAAAAATTTTAGGGACAATGTTTTTCTGAGCTCAGATCATGCTTTCCTCTCTTCTTAAAGGAACATTTGATTGTCTCTCTTTAAAAATTGGTAGGATGAATATTGGGCTTATTTTCTTTGGTTATCCAGGCAAGCAGAGACATTTCAGATTATGGTCTGTGAATGACATAAAAGCAGCATATTAAATTTGAAAACAGATGGATGTAATTTCTTATTTAATTTATTTTTAAAATATATATCAGAGTGGGTAAATATTTAAACTTCCCACTCACTTGAAAAGAAAAATGTGGCCCCAAATTTTGGCTCTTCCTTTTAGTGTGACATTTGTGGACACCGAGTACATTACGCCTTAAAGTTCCTTTTCTAGCTATTAATCATGATTGTTCTTTAATCAAGAAGACCAGGCTTTATTTCTTTCTGTATACTTCATAATTGTTAGCACTGGATAGCCTACATTTTCTTTGCCTTTCATAAGTATTCATTATTTATGATGCAACTTCTGAAGGATACTAAACATTTGACAATTTGTATTAAATTGTCACACACACCAAAAGGACACGAAATTTATTTATTTATTTTTATATATTTTATTTTTTTACAGAGAGAAAGGGAGAGGGATAGAAAGTCAGAAACATCGATCAGCAGCCTCCTGCACACCCCCTACTGGGGATGTGCCCACAACCAATATACATGCCCTTGACCGGAATCAAACCTGGGACCCTTCAGTCCGCAGGCTGACACTATATCCACTGAGCCACACCGCTTAGGGCCGAAATTTATTTATTTGTTTGTTATTGATTTTAGAGAGGAAGGGAAAGGGAGCGAGAGATAGAAAAATCAATGATTAAAAAGAATCATTGATTGGCTGCCTCCTGTACACCCCGTACTGGGGATTGAGCCCACACCTGGACATGTGCCTGACCAGGAGTCAGATCTTGACCTGGTTCGTAGGTCCGTGCTCAACTACTGAGCCATGCTGGTCTGGCAGGACGTGAAATGTTTAAAGGTAACTACACCAATCTACATAACACTTTTTTTTTAAGTTATTTTTGTTCTTTGATATTGATGATGATACCTAGTTTTTAAGATGCTTTTACATTCCATGATTATCATAATAACTTTTGTAGTTGGGACAAGCATTTAATACATTAAAATGCTTAAGTTCAACAAAGCTAAGAGACTTGCTCACAGTAACTTAACTCATAAGTGACAAAATTAGACTCAAAAGAGTCCACAGTATTTTTGTCTCTAACCTGCGGCTTTTCTCCACTACACCAGTCCTTCCAGGCCCTGATGTTCGAGAGAGTGAATTCATTCCCAGAGTGTAACCATGAGAAAACTAGAGAGTAACTAATGAAGCATGTTAAGCATTTATAAGTATAATAAATTTAAGAATTTAATACAGTTGGATAAATATTTATGAACAGTATATAAATTCTATCCAGAGATAGAAACATAATTTTAAAATTTGTCTTGGGCACTTGCCATAGGTTTTAATTTTAACTTTTTTTAATCCTGGACTAGCAGCATATAACTATATATCTTTTCAAAACTTTTTTTCCTTTGAAACATTGTTGTTACCTATTTAGTAATATAGCTCATACCTCTATGCTGTTCCTTTGACATTCACATATGTGTTTTGAGGCAAGTAAAGAGATATGGCATAAGTTACTTTCTAGATTCAAATCCCAAGGCATATTTATTGATGCTTACAGTATTTTTTTAAACGGACAGTTTCTGACTTTACCTGAACATGATTAAAATTGTATCTCTAAATCATGCTCTTTCATGATTTTTATATAACATTTCATTACACCCAGCAGACCTTGTCCTTGAAAAATTTTTGTGAGTAAATTGGATTACATTAAATGTCTTGTGATGTGATAGTATATTTGAACTTTATCCAAACATTGAAAAAGAGATTAACCCTAGTGAATTAACACTAGAATATAAGCTAACTTATAAAAACCATACAGTATTTGGTTTACTGCATTTTCTTAATAGAACTGTTTTGTCTGGGCAATCATATCAAAGTTCCCATAATAAATAATTGTTATAATAGTACTATCTGTTTTAGCAACCATTTCCTGTCGATAATTTTTAAATCTGAAGATCTTCTTTAGTTATCTTTTATTATAGCATGCCTGTTGCCTCTTGGTTTATCTGACCTTTATTTTTTTTAATGTTTACCAAATAGTTTGAGATCATATCATTACTACTGAGTTTTTGGCTGGATATATTTGACAAGTTGAAGTATATTGCCTAGGAATTCAAACTTTTCATCCTGATACTTTTTTTTTTTCCTTTTTCAGAGAGGAAGGGATAGAAACATCATTGATGAGAGAGAATCATTGTTTGGTTGCCTCCCGCACGCCCCCCACTGGGGATCGAACCCACAACCTGGACATGTGCCCTAACTAGGAATCAGACCTTGACCTCCTGGTTCATCTACTCACCCATGCCAGAAGGACCTGATACATTCTTGCTACTGCCATTTCTAATTAGGGCAAATGGTGAAATAAAAGAGTAATTCTGAGAATGAGTGAATGTGTAAAGGATTTTAAGCTTCTTAGTTTAGGCCTCAGACCATGCCTCTCTTAGAAACTGTCTTTTTGTAGAAAACATGACATTTAAGTTCCTACTTCCTTTCTTGAAGCTTTATATGAATTCAAAAGGGCAGTATTGAGGTATTAAGTGAGATATGGCTCTTATCTACACATGCTATGTGAAGCTTTCTTTCTTCCCTCTTGAAATCTAATGGTAATATTTACTTAGCATTTAGAGGATGCTTTATTAGAAAATGTAAAGGCTCTCATTGTACAATAGATCTGGTAGGAGCATAGGTTACTACTTAATATTTAATGTTGCAAAATTATTTCCAAGCATTTGACATAGCAACTGTTGTGAATATTTTAATACACAGAATGCAATTTTTAACCTACTTCAGTACCTTGCAGTAACAATTCGTAATGGCCAGTGTGACATGCCAGAATATATATATATATATATATATCGTTATTGTTGCAAGTATTTCATATGTCAGCATATATTGGTTTTAACAGAATGAGTACAGTGGGACTCTAGCAGGAACAAAGAGAGGGAAACATTTTTTTCAAGGAGCAATTTTAGTTTGATCTTATTAATGATATAAGAAAGACTTACTCTAGTAATTCTGGCCCAGCAAATTTAGAGGGGATCCATTAATATATGCAGTGAAGTTGGGTGTCTTTGCTATAGAGAAGTTCATGATAAGGTTGTATTTGCATTTCACACTGGAAGTTTAGAAAACCAGTTTTTGAAGCAGATTTGTAACTGATTATATCTACATGTGAATTTTTATAGTTATTCAAAATGACCAGTTCCAAGTCACAACTAGTAAAAAATAGAACTTCAGTTAAGGATAGTCTTTTTTGGTGAGGAACAGCAGCTTTATCGAATATAATTTTACTTCACTTTATTTCATTTAGGACTTCAGGATCTAAAATTGTAGTGGTGGAGAACATTACATTGATGCTGTTGTAATCCCTCCTCTCCCTACCCCCACTCCCCTCAAGAAAAAGATCACATCTAAATTGAGTGCCTAATACTCACCTTTGCATCTAGAAGTGTTTGGTTTGATCAGCAGGCTTGACTTGAGCAGCCCAGCAGAGACAGTAAATTGTAAGTACTCTGTGTAGATATAATAAAGAATATTCTTGTCCTAGTTATTGAGTGTTGGACAACGGAGATCTCAACCTGGCCAGAGAAGAGAGCCCAGGAAGATCATCACAGTCCCGGTGAAAGAAGACGTGCACCTGAAAAAGGCCGAGAACGCCTGGAAGCCGAGTCAGAAGCGAGACAGCCAAGCCGAGGATCCCGAGAACATCAAGACCCAGGTGAGGACAGAAGCACGTTCTACCGTTGCTGTGGAATTAGAATAATATTGTTTGAGCTTGTCATCTTGCCCTATTAATATATTTAGAGATATTGGTTTAAGATTTTTTTATAAATTTGTCCTGTTATAAGGTAAGCATTATTCTAAAAGCCTTTTGTATATAACCATTTTCTCTTGAAATTGCTTTGTGTGTGCTTTTCAAAACAAACACTTTATCTCAAGGGTTCATCAATCATATAATTCTATCCTTAAGGCCTAGATCAATATTTGCTTTTATTACAAATGTGTTTTTAGATTCTTGGTGTTTACTCTGTACTAGTCTATCTTGTTAATAAATTGTTTTATATCTCCTTGTCACACCTTCATTTCTAATAAGTTAATATTAAGAAACCCATCTTGTTTTAAAGTCTTTTGGAATAAAATTGAATTACTTGTATTTTTCTGTGCATATCTTGTCATGAGAACTCCTTAGAGTAAATTGGAAAATTCCTGTAATCCACACAAATTTGTTTATATGTCAAGTAATATAAAGCCTGGTCCATCTTTTGCTGTATGCACAATGCAAGTTTCTATCCCTGGGCTTTTCAGCCATCTCCTTTGGATGTTTTATGTCTCGGCACCAAAACTAGTTCTGAACTTCACGCTTGTGCCAGACCCAGGCGCCCCATACCGACTCTCTGGTGTCTGGATTCCTTATATGTCTTCCCTCTCACCACCAGCAGTTGAGTAGAGCAGTCAAAAGCCCCAGCCTTAGAGACAGATGCAAGTTCTGTTAGGCTAGTCTTGATTTCAACTGTGAAATGGTGATAACAGCATTACCTACCTTAAGGGCCAGGTGAAGATAAATGAAGTAATATAAAGACCTTAGCAAAGTTCCTGGAGCTCAACTAAGTACTTAGTGTATTGATGTTCCTGGGATCAGAGATGTGCCTTATAAATCTTGATTTTGATTCAGCACCAACAGAGAGCCTCATGCAGTAGGGCACTCAGTAAATACTTGTTAATCAAATAAACTAGTCAGCAGAGTTGTTCAGAGAAAGTGAGGGCTAAGATGAACTGATTCATCACAAAGTTATGCAGTCATCCTATTTGGCTGCTTGCCTATGTTCACCTTTCCAGTGATTGCCCCAGACATTTGTCTCTTAAGTACATACATCCTTTTTCAGATTCACTGACATCAACTACCTCTCCATTTCTTCTCAACAGTTTTTTTTTTAAATACCTTCTACATCTCTCCCTGAAGTTCCCTTGTGAAATGCTTAATGATAAAGAGACTACATCACTTACAAAAGATAGGTAAAATTCCTCCTGGATTTTTAGTATTGAAGATGTCTTGTTTTAGTATTTAAGGCACTCGTATTACTGCCTTTCACATACTACTGCCTTACATCATTTGATTCTTCAAACTGATGGAGGGAATAGATAATGTCTCTTTTTTTCAAATGAGGAAAAATTAAGTTTTGAGAGGTTGTTACCTAGTGTTGTGATTACTGAATAGTTATTTGTTGTGACTTGTAATCTGCCTCCCTTCACTCTGTTAACAGAGTTCTCCCCATTATTAATTTTTATTTCAGAAACATTAGCATAGTTATCATTAGGTATCATTAACTAGTTTGCTTTAGTGAATAAGTAAATTCGTTAGAGAATAAATACACTTCTTTTTTAGGGCCAATACAGCCTTACTTTTCTTGACGTCCTATATAATAAACGCCTAATACGCAAATCAACTGAATGGCAGAACGATGGTCACTAAGATGCATACTGACCAACAAGGGGAAGATGCTCAAAGCAGGAGCTCCCCCAGCCCACAGGCCCCAGGCCAGCCAAGGCAAGTGCCAGTGGGCCCTCCCCCCCATCATCCCACTGGTTGCCTCGCAGATTAGCACTGATTGCCGGTCAGGCCAAGGGACCCCACCCATGCACAAATTTCGTGCATTGGGCCTCTAGTTTTCTAAATAAGGAGAATCTTTGCTTCATTCCCTCTCTTTTGTAGAATTTTTGTTCTTCGTCTTGGCATAGGTATACCCCATGTTAAACTGATGTCTCTACTAATTGTTATTCTGTGTCTTTTTTTTGTTAAAACGGTGGTTTTATTATTGCCTCCACTTTCAGAAAACTCTCATTCCTACCACTATATTATTGCAGTATCATTTGTTGAAAAGACTTTGTTTTCCATTGAATTTCCTTTGCACTTTTGTTGAAAATTAAATCAGTTCGCTATATGTTTATGAATCTATTTCTAGACTTTTCATTCTGTTCCAATGATCTTTGTGTCTGTCCTCGGCAAGTTCTATACTGTCTTTGCATATTAGATTTATGTAGTAAGTATAGAAATCAGGTTGTCTGTATTCTCGAACTTTATGTTTTTCCAAATTGTATAGGGTATTCATATTTTTGTCTTTCCATATAAATTGTCATCTGCTTCTTGATTTCTACAAAAACAACATAGCACAACTCTACTAGGAATTTCAAACTGATTGTGTTAAATCTGTAACTTACTTTGGAGAAAACTGACAACTATAGTGAATCTTCTAATATACATGAACAAGATCTAATATGCATGAATAGATCTCCAATTACAGCCAATCTCTATTTCTCGAAGTCTCCTATCTCAAACAGTTCATTTCTGGACTAAGTTGTTCATAGAAAAAAATGTCTTGGTTGTCAAACCAAACTTCAGTTTTCGAACTGATTACCCTTTCAAGCTAATACCTCAGCATAACAAAAAGCATCTCTCAGGCAACAAAGGAGAGAATGCTTTTGTTGGTGGTGATATCAGCAATCAACACAGCAAATTTTAAAACATAAAAAGACCATCAAGAATTGGCCAAGGGAGTGAAATAAAAAATGATCACAGACCATTGAAGAAGTAGAAAGTCTGTTGTTGATTTGAATAAACAAAAACGTTTAGCCAGTAACAGCCATTTCTGACAGTGACGTGTGAACAAGCAAAAACGCTGCACGCCGACCTAAAAGACGTCTCTGGACCGAGTGCTGAGAGCGATGCATTTGAAGCGAGTAGGGAACGGCCGACACATTTAAGAAAAGAACCATGAAACAGTGCATTGGACGTACTATATATGTGTTGTATGTAGAAAGGGAGTCATTTGAGGGTCTGAAACAGATTAATTCAATTTGCATTGTTTGTAATGGGGGGGGAAGATTAGTTTCCTAACAAATTGTTTCTCAAACAGCCTTCCAGAATGAATTAAGTTCGGGAACTGTGGTTCCACTGTACTTCACGTCCTGTTCGGTTTCTTTCATCAGCGATCTCTAGTTTTCGTCATGCAGTTTCTATGGATATTTTGTTAGATTATTAGTTAAATTTTTAGTGGTATTTGATGCTGTTATAAATTGTGCTTTTTGAAAATATAATTTCTAGTTTATTGCTAATTTATAGAAATATAATTGATATTTATGTATTGACTTGTATTCTACAACCTTCCTAGACTCATTAATTCTAGTATCTCTTTTTATAGATTCCTTGTGATTATGTAGACAATCAAACCAATTGTGAAGAGAGAGTTTTACATCTTCCTTTACAATTTGTGTGGGTTGTAGTTCTCTTCCTTTTCTTTGTTGCACCATCTAGAACTTCCAGTATGATTTTGAATAGGAATTATGAGAATGGACATTTTTGTCTTGTTCTCAATGTTATTGGGAAAGCATTCATTTTTCTCACCATTAAGTAAGGTTATAGATGCCCTTTTTTCTAGTTAAGGAAGTTCTCTTCTATTTTTAATTTGCTGGGAATTTCTAGAATATCATTTTAAAAGTCTCCACCCTAGTATTCTATACTATCCTATCTAATAAAGTGGTGATATGCAAATTAACCATCACGCCATCACAAAGATGGTGGTGCTCAGTCCTCTCAGCCCTGCCAGAGTCCCCCAATCCTGGGGGGACGCTGAGAGCGGGCAGCATGAGTGGCCTGGCAGAATGCTTGCTTCGTCGCCATGGTGACGAGGCAAGCATTCTACACCCAGCTGCGGATGGGCCTCTGGGCCATGAAGAGCTTCTGGGCCACGGAGAGCCCCTAGGCAGCAGGCACGGGGTGGCCAGGCCCTGCAGAGAGCTGCTGGCACACGATTCTTGTGCAGGACTACTATTAATTTATATTATACCATAATTTAGACACATCCCTATTTTAGGACATTTTTTACATACTATAAACGGTATTGACAGAAATTATTTTGGCTACAATCTTTTTTTTAACCTATCTTTAAGAATGAATGGATTTCTAAAAGTATAATTACTTGTTCAAAAGGGCATATCACAGTTTTTAAACTTTCAGCACACATTGACAAATTGCCCTTAGAAATGTACCAGATGATACTCCTGCCAGTGAAATGTGAATATACCATATTAGTTCCTAGAATTCTCATCAGTAGTGAAAATGATGTGCTATACAATTTTTACTGTTTATTAAAATAGGTGGATTTAATTTTTACAATGCTTGCACAATCCTTGTCAATAATTTTGGAAGTTGAACTTAAATATTATAAACAACATTAATTCTTACAGAAAGCATCATATTGTCACAATTATTATAATGCTCTTTTTCTGTGTGTGATCCTTCTAGGAACTTTTTAGAAAAGTTCGAAGTATCTTAAATAAATTGACACCACAGATGTTCAACCAACTGATGAAGCAGGTGTCAGGACTTACTGTTGACACAGAGGAGCGGCTGAAAGGAGTCATTGACCTGGTCTTTGAGAAGGCTATTGATGAACCCAGCTTCTCTGTGGCTTACGCAAACATGTGTCGATGTCTAGTAACGGTAAGAAGAGAGGAAGGAGTAAAACCAGAAACCTTCAAGAGGTATATTCTCCCCTCACTACACATTCTTCCCAGAAGTGTTATTGGGGCAACGTAAAGGGGAGAATATATTTTTAGCACTTATTACTATAATATCCAATTGTATAAAAAGAATCTTTAATAAAATGTATACTCACCTCTGGAAGGGTTATGAAGACTAGACTGATATAGACACATATGGTCCCATCCAATATGAGGAAGATTGAATATGGTTTAAATTAGTAATGTGAAATTCTGGTTATGAGCAAGCAATTTTTCCTGGGGTATCACTTTATAGAAATACAGCAAATGCTTTCATTTACATTTATTTAAATTCAAAATTGAAAAAGTTGTTGGTTCTAATTCTAGCCTTAGTGAAAATGATAGGATAACTAGTCATAAATGGTTCAAAACTGATCATTTCATCTCTCAGAAACTATTAGATTTCTTTCTCTTTACATTGTTCACAGCCATTTAATCTTCACAGCCTGTCAAATCTAGGGCAAGACAAAATGGGAGACCAAAGAGCCTCTGGTTAGTGTTCATTGTCCTCAGTTCTGCAGTCATATATCTGCCGTGTGCCGTCTGTGTTTTCTCTGTTACCAAGGTACTTGTGTCAGAAACGTTTGTCCTTTTACATTTGAGGGCTTTTTTTCTTAATTATCACAACTCATTGTCATCATGCCTTGCTGTGAAAGTGCAAAATTCTGTCATTCTACCAGTATTTTTTTAAGTACCTGTGTCAAAGGTAGGTAAGTCTGTTGGTACTTTGAAAAGTTGCATTTTCTGTCTTAGGGAAACTCAAAATCCACATGGAAAAAACAGACAGCATTAACAAGAAAATCTCTTTAAGGTAGTCTATGATATTGCAGTATATCAATGTCTAAATGGATGGTTTAGAGCAGAATTTTCAACCTTTTTCATCTGATGGCACACATAAACCAGTTACTAAAATTTCGTGGCACACCAAAAAATACATTATAGTATTTGCCAATCTGACAAAAATAGGTATAATTTTGATTTATTAACAGTGTATGGCTACTTTTGTATTGGCGTTGTCATTGTATTATATGGCAATCTAAGGGAAAAGAGGTTTACCAAATAGTCAGGTATTGCATGTTTTAAAAATTCCAGTGGCACACAGGTTAAAAATGGATGATTCAGACTGCAAAATCAAATTGGAGAAAAAGAAATCACTATCTGGTTGGGAGAGTGACAAACTTTTATGAAGCACGTAGGTTTGATTTGGGCCTGGCTTGATGGGGAGTTCAAGTATAGAGAAATTCCAGGCAGGCTTCAAGTTTGAGGCAGCAAGCATGACCTACTGATTACAAACACTATTTTGGAGTCTCACAGTTCTAGAGTTAAATTTTTAACTTTGAAATTTTAATTTCTACTCTGCCACTTGCTAATTTATAACCTTAGAATTGTTGCATAATTTTTAAGCCTAATTTTTAATCCATAAAATAAGATTAATTCATGTAATGAAAAAACTAAAATGAGATTGTATATGTAAAGTTATTAGCTCAGGTAAGCTTCCCTTCCCTCCAAGACAGTCAATGTCAATATATGCTTCCACAGTTTTCTTTATAATTATAAAATCATATAAAGCCCTGCTGGGTGCCTTAGTTGGTTGGAGCATCATCCTGTGCACCAAAAAGGTTCAGTTTCCAGGCATTAGTCGATTGAAGTTTCTCTCCCTCCACCCCCTAAAATCAGTTTTTAAAAACATATATCCTCAAGTGGTGAGTTTTAAAAGTCATATAAAAACATACACATATGTATAAAGAGCATTTATTTTGTTTCATTTTTATTTTTTAAAGTATTACAAATAGTAGTACATAATGTTTCCTTTTTTCCCCCCATTGACCTCCTCCTGGCTTCCTTTATCCCCTAGCACATGCCCTCACAGGTGCCCCCCTCCCCCCAGTATCTTGTATCTATTGGTCATGCTTTTATGCATGCATACAAGTCCTTCAGTTGATCTCTTGCAGCAGCCCCCCCCCCCCCAACCTCCCCTGCCTTCTCACAGTCTGGGAAGTCCTCAGGGGATGTCCGACTGATGGCTTAGGCCCACAGGGAGTGGGCCTGAGCTGGTAGTTGGACATCCTTAGTGCAGCCATGGAGACAGGAGAGGCTCCTGCCACTGCCACTGTGCTTGCCAGCCATGAGCCCGGCTTCTGGCTGAGCAGCGCTCCCCCTGTGGGAGTACACTGACCACCAGGGTGCAGCTGGTGGCTGGCCCCTGGTGGTCAGTGCGCATCATAGCGAACAGTTGTCCCACCATTCAGTCGATTTGCATATTAGCCTTTTATAATATAGGAGATGGCTTCTCAGCCTTTTGGCTAAGATTAAGTTAGTATCTCTTCTTATCAGTTTAATGTATTATAGGAGGATTCCCCAGCAATTTCACTTCTTGGTATATATGTCACAGAGAAATTCCCCAAATGTGCACAAGCAGTGATATATAAGAATGTCTATGTATTGGTTTTAATAGGGAGCAATAAGAAAGAAATGAAATAAGCCTAAGTATGACAATAACAGCATACCACAATTTACTTGGTTGGTGAAGCTAAATAACAATATATATGTATACATACAGCAGTTAAAATTAATGAAGTAATATTAAATGTATCATCATGTATCAAACTTAAAAATAGTACTGAATAACCTGACACCATTTAGTAAAGTTTTATAGTATGCAAAATAAAACTATTGTTAATATGTATATAATAAAAGTATTTAAATTGGAAACACTAAAATTCTGTTTAAGTTAAGAGAGAAACAGAAGTAGGATTAAGGATAAGTACATAGGGATGAGTATTATGTCTTCTGCTTTTGATAAGTTAGATAATTCAGACCACTTTTCCATGGATATTAGAAAAGCTAGTCACAATATTTAAATCTTAAAGGCTTCAGAGAATTACAAGACAATAAAGATTTACTGCCGAGACCGGTTTGGCTCAGTGGATGGAGCGTCGGACTGCAGACTGAAGGGTCCCGGGTTCAATTCCGGCAAGGGCATGTACCTTGGCTGCAGGCACATCACCAGTGGGGGGCGTGCAAGAGGCAGCTGATCTATGTCTCTCTCTCATCGATGTTTCTGACTTTCTATCTCTCTCCCTTCTGCTCTGTGAAAAATCAGTAAAATATATTTTTTTTTAAAAAAAGATTTACTAAGGCTAAGATCCTAGAAAAGGTAGAAATCGAAAGAAAAGTGAAACATTTGGTAAAACTTCCCTCTAAATGAGTCAGCTAAAAGTATTGAACATCTTGTTTTTCATGATTTATTGGGCTGAGGGAAAAAAAGTTGTGACCAAAGTCTACCAAAATAAGTGTTGGAAGAGGCTCTAACAAATCCTCCTGTACTTTAGGTTGGGATCCTAAAGGACTATTTACTTGGAACAAGGGTGAACCGGAAATGTACCTCTTCTCAGACGGACTATAGTTCAGCATCAAACCATTTCAGTCCTTGAGTTTGGATTACAGTTGACCCTTGAACAGTGCATCAATTGAGGCACTGAGCTACTACTTAGTCAGAAATCCACATATAACTTTTGACATCCCAAAAACTTAACTGATAGCCTACTGTTGATTAGATGTCTTACTGATAACATAAACAGTTTGTATGTTTTGTGTTATACACTGTTACAATAAAGTAAGCTAGAGAAAAGTTGATCATAACAAAAATACATTCACACTACTATACTGTAATTAACAATACCGTAAGTTTATGTCGTTTGTTTAGGATAAATCATCGGTCAGTACCTAAATCAGCAGTCTTTTTTTTTTTTATCATTATTGTTCAGTTTATTAATTACATTGTTCCCTTTTTTTCCCTCTATAGCTCCCCTCCACCTAGTACCCATCCCACCCTCCGCCCTCACCCCCCTCCACTGTCCTCTCCCATAGTTACATGATTTTTGTCCAGTCTCTTGCTGCACTTCCCACACCCCTTTCCTCCCCAAGAATTGTCATTCCATTCCCTCTCTATGTCCATGATTATGTTATATTCACCAGTTTATCCTGTTCATCAGTTTATTAATTCACTTGATTTTTAGATTCATTTGTTGATAGATGTGTATTTGTCATTCCTAATTTATACTTTATCTTTTTCTTCTTCCTCTTCTTAAAGAATATCTTTCAGCATTTCATATAATATTGGTTTGGTGGTTGATGAACTCCTTCAGCTTTTTCTTATCTGCGAAGCACTTTATCTGATCTTCAATTCTGACTGATAGCTTTGCTGGATAGAGTAATCTTGGTTGTAGATTCTTGCTATTCATCACATTGAATATTTCTTGCCACTCCCGTCTGGCCTACATAGTTTCTGTTGAGAAATCCGCTGACAATCGTGTGGGTGCTCCCTTATAGGTAACTAACTGTTTTTCTCTTGCTGCTTTTAATATTCTCTCTTTGTCTTTTGCTCTTGGCATTTTAATTATGATGTGCCTTGGTGTGGTCCTCTTAGGGTTCCTATATATTGGGGTTTGGTGCGCTTCTTGGACTCCTAAGTCAATTTCTTTAACCAGGTGTGGGAAGTTTTCGGTCACTATTTCTTCAAATAGGTTTTCTTTATCTTGCTCTCTCTCTTTTTCTGGCACCCCTATAATTCGGATGTTAGTATGCTTGAGGTTGTCCCAGAGGCCCCTTACACTCTCTTCAATTTTTTGGATTCTTTTGGTTTCTTGCTTTTCCAGCTGAGTGGATTTTACCTCTTTGTATTTCAAATCTTTAACTTGGTTCTTGGGGTGCTCTAGAGTACTTTTAGGTTTTTGTATGATATTTTTTATTTCAGTCAGTGTATGCTTAATTTCTGATTGGTCCTTTTTCATATCCTTGAGAGTCTTGTTCATATCCTTGTAGGTCTCATTCATTTCCTTGTAGGACTCATTTATTTCCACATTGGTCTTGTTCATTTCCTTGCAGGTCTCGTTCATATCCTTGAGGGTCTCGTTCATTTCCTTGTAGGCCTTGCTTATTTCCTTATAGGTCTCGACCTTTTCTAGGAGCCTCTTGAAAAGCCCTATAACCGTGGTTTTGAATTCCATGTCCAGTCGGGTTTTTTTCCTCCATTTCTTTCACATCTGATTTCTTTCCATGTCTCTGCATGGTGGCTGCTTCCCTGAGTTGGTCAATTACCTTTGTGTGGTAGACGTCCTACAAGGGACAGTGGCTCAGCCTCCCCAGTTACCTGAGGTGGATATGGGTTGCACAGTCTTGCTGAAGTTAAGCTCAGGTTAATCGTTGTTAGCACTTGGAGGGGTTGACCTCCAGGCTAATTGTCTGTGACATTCAGCTGTGCTCAGGTTGGATGGGTGGAGTCTCCGGGCCAAGCAGACAGCGTCAGCTCTGCCCTCTGCGGCTCCAGAGTCTCTGAGAGAGAGCCACTGCCGAGCTCCACCGGCTGCTGGAGAACTCAGACTCTCCCCAAATGAGTCTGCACACCCAACGTCTCATCCAAGGTCGCAAAACAATGCAGTCTGACGGTTTCCCGAATGAAAGAGCAAGTCACAAGTGCTCTCTGCGCGGTCACGCAGCTGCGCTGTTCCCAAGCTCACGCGCACTCCACACAAGCTCGCCTTTTCCACAGGCCTGCAAACCCCTGCAGCACCCGAGCTTCGGTATGCCCTCCCACTGTCCAGTTTTTACCCCGTATGATAGTGGGTTCTCTGGACTTCACCCAGAGCTGGAGAATCAGTCCAGTGGGACGTCTTTGTCTCCCCCGTTTGAGAAAACTGGCCGGTTTTCAGCCGCCCGCCCTATCCACTGGCGCATGCTCCAAACCTCTGACTCCGCGCGTATCTTCAGCGCTGTCCGCCACCGCTCCTCCGAGTCACAGTGTCTTATCTTCACTTTTTTTTGTGGAATTTTCACTTAGCCAGCTTTCCGGTGATTCTGGATGGTGTTTGTTCTTTCGTTAAGTTGTAGTTTTGAAATTGCTGTGTATGGCAGCAAGATAGGTGTTTTACCTATGCCGCCATCTTGGTTCTCCAAATCAGCAGTCTTATATGACATAAAACACTGTAGATGATATGTGTCGCCAAGATCTGTGAGGTCAAAAGGTTGGCAACCGCTGGTTTAAGGAAACCTTTGTTTGTAGCATCGGTCGCCAACCAGTGTTCCACGGACACCTAGTTGTCCATGAGATCCAAAAGGTTGGCAATCTCTGCTATAGACCACAGGCCCTGTTTTGGTGTTCTGTTTTGTTTT
The DNA here is from genome assembly GCA_027563665.1 of Antrozous pallidus. Lineage (NCBI taxonomy): Eukaryota > Metazoa > Chordata > Mammalia > Chiroptera > Vespertilionidae > Antrozous > Antrozous pallidus. The sequence continues at coordinate 200,448,784 of CM050508.1, forward strand.
GTTTTTAAGATCATTATTAGTTTAAGAAATGATACCTACCAATGAACTGAATAAAAAAATTAAGCTATTACCTGGCAGAGGTGCTCTTTTCCTACCAATTGTATTAAGTTATTTCAGTAACTTCATGTCATTATTAATGTGTTCTATGGAGAAACCCACGGGTTACATTGCAAGGCCTTTGGCCTGATTCATAGTTGTAAATTTTATAGACCTATGCCACTTGCCATGGATTATCAGTATGTTGGTCATTTGAACTAATGGAATCTAGTTAGTCATATATTATGATCATGAGCAGTAGCAGTAGGAGTAGTAATAAGAGTAAGGAATAGTACTTGTAACTTATATAACCCTTACAACCATTCTATCATTCCTATTTCACAACTTTCTCTGAAATTTGCCAAATTGCCTAAATAGGGATTTAATATTTATAGAAGTTTTGAACATTAAGTGCTAGAACCTTAGCTTAAACAATGTCCTAGGTCAGTGATTCTCAACCAGGGGTGCTTTCGTTCTCCAGAGGACGTTGGCCAATGTCCAGACACATTATTGGTTGTGCTTACTGGCATCTTAGCGGGTAAAGGCCCAGAATGCTTCTAAACATCCTCTTAGTACATGTGACAGCACCCATGACAACGAATCATCCAACCCAGAATACCAGTAGTGTCTAGGTTGGGGAACCCTGGCTTAGATTGTTGAGATTTTTAAGAATTAGGAAAATGCTTGTTCTCATTGTTTAAAGCAGTTTTTAAACCTTTTATCCTGCCTCTATGTCATTCCCTTGGATCACACACCTCCATTTAAAACTTTGCAGTGATTATCAAGAATATAGTCCTATTGTGTCATTTTTCCATCGCTTCTTAAAAAGTAGGCTTTTAAGAAAGGAATTCTTTAGATTTACAAGGAAACTGGTATAATAGTGTTCCCTTCCCCAAGTTGCTCTGTAAACACTGTAGTTTCATACACATACACATTTATACATACATATACACAGCTACCTGCCCCTACCACACGCTAAGGGAAACCTCTGGCACATAGGCTTCAGGGCACCCAGGGCTCTGGATGTACTACTGCTCCTTCTGCTAGTTAAACTAGGAATGACGAGACCTGCAAGACCCTCACAAATTGGAAAGCCTTGTATCAATTCAGTACTTCTCTTAGGAGAACGTCTGAATCAAGGGGCAAATGGAGAAGATGGACAAGAAAAATGTCCTGAATCTAAATCTGAACTTAAATAAAAGTTTAATTGGAGTATTGGGAACATTAAATTGCTGCTCTTTGTTTTAATCATAATTTAAGTTAAAATCCCCGTCTCAGAACCCTTTTAGAATGTAAGCTCCTAGGCGTAGAGAATTTTTTTTTTCACTGCTAAGTTCTTAGTGTCTGGAATGGTTTCTGGTACATAATAGACCCTCAGACATGTTGTGCTTGGGTAAATGCACAAATGAAAGAAAAACTAACAGTTTGAGTTGTTTTTATACCCCAAGACTATAATTTTGTTACATTTTATCTCTACTGTGTCAGGCATGCATACTTCAGCTATAAAGAATGGCACTCAAAGTAGATTTTTGAGCATTCTATGTCCTATTATGCCAGATAATGTTGCCACTTTTTACGTGTTTTAACCAAGATGTGAAAATAGTGTCTCTTGCTGAGGATAGCAAGAGACACGGAGAACAAAGAAGACACAATTAGATCTCATCAGAAATAAAGCCTGGAATTACAGATATGAAGCACTGGCTTTGGGCAACAGTAAGTGGCTGGAGTCAGCTGGAGAAGAAGGGATGTGCAGCTCGCTTGATGTAAGATGAAGAATGCTTTGAAGAAAAAATTGCTGAGAAACAGCTTAGCCTTCCCTAATTAGTCCATGCCTTTTTGAATCTTGTGGGCATTCCTAGTACTATATACCACTATACTACTTCAGATGTATCTAGTAGAGATATCCTACCTAATAAAAGAGTAATATGCATATTGACCATACCTCTGCTACATCCACCAGCCAATCAGTGTGAGTATGCAAATTAACCCAACCAAGATGGCGCTTGATTTGCATATCCAGGTGCAAAAGATGGTATAGAAGGAAGTCAAGCACTGCAAAAGGGAGCAAAGCTGCAGAGAAGCAAGCAAGCAGAACGAGGAAGTGAGGCAGAGGCAGCAGAAGAAGGGAGCAAGGCAGCAGAGACACAAGGGAATGAGGCAGTGGAGATGTGAGGCAGCAGAGAGGGGAGGAAGCTTTGCTCAGGCCACAGGAAGTCCTATTCTTGCAGGAATCTTCCTGCAATGGGTCTCTAGTATTTGATAAATGTGTTCGTAGTACATATGGAATATGTTATGTTTAGTTTTAGCAGGTGACTTGCTTAAGGTCAGGACATAACCACTGATGGAGGATAGTATGTCACCATGGACCCATGAGTTATATTGGACAATTGATTTATTCTTGTTTACATCACATTCTAGATTTAGCATGGATGTGCCACTGGTTTATATTATATTAGTCACTTCAAATACTTTACCTCAGACCAGAACATGCTACTGAGCCACAGTGTTACCATTAGCATCTTTATGTACTGAGACAGCATAGAAAGTTTTTTTCATGCTAAGCAAGTCCAAGCGTGGCTTTCTGTTTTCTACTCTCCTGTTTGATTGCCATAATTAACACACAGCTGACCGCTCTTGATGATTCTCTGAGAGTTATTCTTTTAGGGATAAGAAGTATCCCTCATACTTCTAACATATATCAGGATCATAGGTCTTGTTGCTTAAAGAAAATGACTACCCATTGCAGACAATTCTTATATTCAAGGTGGCTGGCTAACTGTATATGGACGGGTCTCAACACAATGAGATGATGCACTATTAGTTTACAGTGTAATATAATGTTACATTGATAGTTACTGCTGAGCAAAAGTGAAAAGGTAGGTGCTCCCCAAGAAATCTAACTTACCAAGCAGCCTTACTAAAATACAGGTATTTCCCAGCTTCCTCTCCGAAAAGCCATCTATCCAACAACCCATTTGAAACATCTTTGCTTTAATTATGGATTACAGTTAAATGAAAACTAAATATGTCTAGAGATCTTTTTCTAACCATTGCACATCACCTTTCATTTTTTCTATTAGCCATGCGCACATTTGCAAGCATCTATCTTACCCACTGTTATGGGCTTAATGTTTGTGTGTTGTCCCCCAAAAAGTTCATATAGTCCCTCCATGATGGGATTAGTGCCTTTATAAGAAGAGGAAGACACTAGAGCTCCCTTTTCATCACATGAGGATACTGCAGAAGGCAGCTGTCTGTAAGCAGGAAGAAGGCTCTCACCAAGAACCAAATCTGCCTACACCTTGATCTTAGACTTCCAGCCTCCAGAACTGTGAGAATAAATATCTGTTGTTTAAGCCACCAGTCTGTGGTATTGTTAAAGTGGCTTTAGCAGAGTAAGACAAGTTCTCTTCTAACCATTTCACTGGGTCTCCTGACCAGTCAATGCCCATGGATAACACATGCTAACTTAATACTAGTAATGTCATCATCTTGTTAACATAAAATACTAGTAATGTCATCATCCTGTTGTGTTTATAATTAAAAAAATTATCATGCATCACTATTCTAAGAAGATATGTTCTCACTGGTCTATTCCCTATTTCTTTTTTTAAAATATTTTTTATTAATTTTTTTACAGAGAGGAAGGGAAGAGGGATAGAAAGTCAGAAACATCGATGAGAGAGAAACATCGATCAGCTGCCTCCTGCACATCCCCCACTGGGGGTGTGCCCGCAGCCAAGGTACATGCCCTTGACCAGAATTGAACCCGGGACCTTTCAGTCCGAAGGCCAACGCTCTACCACTGAGCCAAACCAGTTTCGGCTCTATTCCCTATTTCACTGTTAACCATCCCCAGAAGACATGAAGACCATGTTCCAAAACAAGTCTTAAGGGGATTGTGTAGTTAGGTGTTCCATTATGAGATATATAACATTCATATCTGTGCATATTCTGCCCGTTCAGTTTTAGTACTTCCATATGAATATATCTAAAAAGATTATGCACAACTAGATGCTCTTTAGGTCCTACACATATGAAATGTGTCATGACCATTATTTGGGAATAGCAGATAATCATTTATCTTACCTTTTGTGGTTCTCTCCCCAATGGCTTTGTGACCTTTATTATATACTTTCTTTGGTGTCTATATTACAATATAGGTTACTCTTAATTTCTAATCATAAATTTTTGTCAATACAGCTCCAATTGTTTAAATATAGTTATATTTGTTTATTGGACTCCATGTGCCAGCAACTATTATTTGCTTTACTTAGACCATTTCATTTCATCCTTCCAACTGTCGTAAGAGATAGATCTGATCCTCGTTTTTAGAAAGAAATAGGTTTGATGAAGCTAAGTAACTTGGTCAAAGTCACATAACAGCTGGAATTGATGATTTTTCCTCCTGCCCTTTCTCTCTTTCTCCCTTCCTCTCTCTCTAAAAACAATAGGAAATGTATTCTCAAGTGAGGATTAAAAATAATTTTTTAAAAATAATAAAGTGGCACATTGGATATAACTTCTGATTTTTAGAATCTTTTTAGTTCTAGAACTTAACATCGTGTTGGTTCTCTATTATGTACCACCTTGCTTGTGAATGTGCCTCTTGGTTCTCTCATGTCTCGTTGTATATCCTGGGTCCTAAAATGTTAGTAAATAATAGTCTTTTGGCTTTTGCTTTGGAAATTCTTTGCTTTCGTGTAATGGTGTTTCTTTTCTGTGTGATCATAGAGTAGGCCTGACTTTGAAATGACCTATCGCCACTTCCAGTTGTATGCCTGAGTCTGGAGATAAGGACATGCTATCGTTTCTGTGGTTGTCTAAAATGTAATGAAACACTTGGTCATTGGTTGACTAGACTGGGCAGTTGTTAAATGGTCTCATATGTCATAGGGATTGTGTTAGAGAATGTACCATCCGTTCTAGCACAGATATACTATAGCATCATAGTCTCCATTCTCAATAAGTTTCTCTAGCCATTCAGCCTTCATCAGCAGCTGTCCAAGTCCATTCAGGTTAATAACATTAACTGTTGGAATTATAAATCCAATAAATCCTGTTTTTCACTAGACCGAGGGCAAATTACTGTGCATTTCAGAACTTTGGGAGCCACTTTGTGATTCCAGAAAAAATCATTTTCCATGTTATAAAATAGCAGTTTAAAATGGTGCTCAGGGGAATTTCATCTGTAAAACAGAATATTTTAGACAATTGAAATAATCAGTAAACATTGTATATTGATAAAGTAAGTACTAGCATTGCAGTATCTTGACATTCCCCCAAGGAAAAGATACCTAAAATATGTGTTCCTCCTTCTGCTGTTTCCTAGAATAAGATCTCCCGTACAACCTTTTTCCTTTGACCATGAAATTCATGCCATTTCTATTTGTTTCTTTAAATACCTACAATAATAGCAAGAAAAACAAAAGTAATAGCCCTACAGAGCTAAAAAAATGTCTAGATAAGTACAGGGTCATATTTGTAATAATCTTACATGGATTTCAAAGTCAGCTAAAGGCACAACCAGCCATAAAAGATAGAGTACATTTACATGAGAGGAATGCGCATCTTTTCTGCATAAAATTTAAGACATCTTACCATTGAAACATGAAATGTCTGACACTAAATTTATTTTCTTGTAGAATGCTTACCTGTGGTCCCGTCAGCATTATTTTGCAAATAAGTAAAATTGATATTTTGAGAAAATCATTGAACATACTTAAGTAATCTTGCTGCTTTCACATTTTCCCATCTGGATGCAGCTGAAAGTACCCATGGCAGACAAGCCTGGGAACACAGTGAATTTCCGGAAGCTGCTATTGAACCGTTGCCAAAAGGAGTTTGAAAAAGATAAAGCAGATGATGATGTCTTTGAGAAGAAGCAGCGAGAACTCGAGGCTGCCAGTGCTGTAAGTCTTTTCTCAGAAGGAAAGTGCTTGTGCAGTTTGAGTGTTATCAAATAAAAATTTTTATGTCGCTGGCTATTACATCTCCATACTGTAGGTGCCTGTGGCCTTTCTTTCATGTATAGAAGAAATTTTTATTTCTTTCAATACTGCATGTTAGAGTTACTCAACCTTCTAAGTCAGGAATTCAGAATCTTCTTAAGAAATGTTGCTGAGTACCAGAAATCTCCTGAAATGGATGTAAACTTTTAAAAAAGTATTGTTCATTTTTCTGAGGAGTAGGACTTTAGTTGGAGTCAGATTCTCAAAGGTTATTCTGACCCCAGAAAGGGTAAGGACCATGAATTTCTGTGTATTTTTAGCGTCGGTTATGCTGTACAGTTTTCATCATCATTCTGTTCCTTATACAACAGCCAGAGGAGAGGACGAGGCTTCATGATGAACTGGAGGAAGCTAAGGACAAAGCCCGGCGGAGATCCATCGGTAACATCAAGTTCATTGGAGAACTCTTTAAACTCAAGATGCTGACGGAAGCCATCATGCATGACTGTGTGGTGAAGCTGCTGAAGAACCATGATGAAGAATCCCTAGAGTGCTTGTGTCGCCTGCTCACCACCATTGGCAAAGATCTGGATTTTGAGAAAGCAAAGGTAAAGTCCAAAATCGGAAACCTCCAGCAGGGAGTATGTCTATTACAAAAGAACTAAGACAGTCAAAGGAAGTGGTCCATTGTGCCACACTTGTCGAGACTGCTTATTTTTCTCTGTTGCCCTTCTCATTGTTAGTGTTTGACCATCATGCCCTTACCTCATTTCCACTGACATCAGCAGTGAAGAGCTCCCAAATTACATGAAAGTCAATTCATGAGTTGTTCAGATTATTTGTGCTCTGTCCTTTTTCTGTATTACCATTTCACAGGTCACTTGTATACACAAATTATGAGCAGAAATAAAGGGGAAAAGCTACTAATGGTAAGGATTGCGTGTGAAAAGAAATGAAGAAAACCCAGTAGCTTTCTTAATTCTATGATCTACTTAATGATATAGCTATCTAACCATAATATAATAAATAATTAAAAATACTGCAATTCAAAACATAACATGGTGCTCTACAAATAAGGAGTTGGGAAATAAGAAATGCTTCAAAGAAATGTCAGAAATATTTAATAGGTAGGATTATGTTTTGATGTGACAGGAAACCCCAAATGTTAGTAGTTTATACAAGATTGAGTTTATTTCTCATATGTACAAGTAAAATTCAGAAGTGAAGTCTGAGGGTGGTCTTGGATTTTTGGAGAGCTCTTCAAACTCAAAATGCTGCCCTGACGGGGTTGACTCAGTGGATAGTGCATCGGCCTGCGGACTGAAGGATCCCAGGTTCTGTTCCTGCAAGGGCATGTACCTTAGTTGCGGGCACATCTCCAGTAGAGGATGTTCAGGGGTCGGCTAATCAATGTTTCTCTCATCAGTGTTTCTAACTCTCTATCCCTCTCCTTTCCTCTCTGTAAAAAAATCAATAAAAAAATATATTTTTTAAAATGCTGATGATCAGAACACCGAGTTTCTCCAGCTTAATTTTCTGTTTATTCCTAAGATGTAACCCTTGTCCTTATGTTCTCAGCAGAAACAGTGGGGAAGAGGCAAAGGATATAACCACCTCTCAAGGTTCCAGGGAGCTGCAATATGACATTTCCGTCTATGTTTGGTTGGCCTGTAATTAGTCATTTGACCATGGCCAGCTGCCTGAAATTTTTAGCTTTTATTTTGGGTGTCATATGCTCAATTAGAAATTCTACCACATTACCTTTTGGCTCTACTTGTATTCCTAAGCCATTTAAAAATTCTACATGGTAAAATTACATTTGAATTCCTCAGCCAAGAATACTAATGATTTTGTCTCTTGTAGCCACGTATGGACCAGTATTTTAATCAGATGGAGAAAATTGTGAAAGAGAGAAAAACCTCATCTAGGATTCGATTCATGCTTCAGGATGTGATAGACCTACGGCTGGTAAGTAGAAATTAATGAGCCTACCACTCCAGTCTCTCAGGGAGTTGGGTTGGAGAGTACATTCTCGTATTTACACATGTGAAAACTTAAACGCTTTTGCTCTTGGAGTCAGAAATTGAATTGGCAAAGTTTCATGGAGAGCTGTGTGAAAGGACTGAAGGCACATATACCTGCCTGTTATATGTTTCTTTACTCTGATTATCAAACCACACTGCAGTTTTGAAATCTGCCATTATGAATTCAAACTGTGGTCAATTAAATTTAGTCTCAGGATGCTGAATAATCAGGAAGCCTCATCTTCAAAATGAATACATTTAACTTCCCCGAGCCTTATATTTTAAGTGTCTAATATGGGGGTGTGGCCTACCTTGCAGATGTATTGTAAAGATTCAGTGAGGTGTCTAGCTCAGAGGAGATGTGGTTTTCCCCTCTGTTGTTTTCCTGCTGTGCTACTTTCATTTTCTTCATTTCCACACCAGAAACAGTTTTTTACCACTGCCACCTCTCTTGTCTCTTCAGATTTTAACTCCTGTAGGGAAGATACTGCAGCTGACCATAAAGTACAGAAAGTGAAATTAGGTCCTACTCCTGCTGTGCTCTGCAACCAAATCAGATAGCATTGGTTACGGTTCTTTATCTTGTTAAGCCCAAATCTGATCTCAGAGTCCTTATTACTAAAGCCATTGCCAGTTTATCAGAATTTGAATGCTGATTTAAACCATCCTTTCCTCTAGCTAATATGAAAACATAAATATGAAAAACTTCTCTATTCAATCCTTCAACCACTTGTACTTATATTAAACTAGAGGCCCAGTGCACGAAATTCGAGCAGGGGTGCAGTCCATAGGCCTGACTGGCAACCAAAGCATGAGCTTCTGGCATGAAAGGGTGGGTCTGGGGCAGCACCTGGACCCCCACTCGCACACACCTTGGCTTGGTGTTGCCCACTCCCCTGCTCTACCATCCTGCCGCAGTCCTGCTCTCATTGGGACCCATTAAGGCCGGCGATGTCTCCACTGCTGCCCGCTGCCAGCTCCGTGTCACTGACAACCACCATGTTCCATGCCGCTCCCTGGTGGTCAGCGCACGTATTAGCGATCAGTTGAACTCCTGATCTCCCAGTCGAACGAATGCCCAAGGGGACAGTTTGCATATTAGGCTTTTATTATATAGGATGTTGGGGATTGCAGCTGGGAAATAGAAAAGTATAATTATAAGTAGACAGCTTGTTTTGTCCTTCACAGGATAACCAAAGGACAGAGTGGTGTGGCACTTTGAGTATGTTACCAGACCATGATGTGAGAGAAAAAAGCTAATCATCCTCGATTTAGAGCCCCCATGGAGTGTGATATGAACTGGGTTGCATTATCCCAGATTAGGCAAGGCCAAATAATCCTGACCTTTCTTGATTCCACTTTTCTCTCCTCTTCGCAGATGTACAAAATAATTTTAAAAAATACATTTGGGCTAGTCTTTCACTCTGTCTTCTTATCCATTCATTGGCTATTGGAAGGCTCAGTGTATAGTAGTTTAGGGTTGATTGCAAAGAATTTAATTATTTAGCTGTAATCCCCAAATTGCACATAGTGCTATCTCTAATTCAGATGAAGTAACAGATTTTATAAGTATTTTATACTTTTAGATTTTCAAAAATTTTTAAATTTTCTTTTTAGTTAATCTAGCTGATAATCTTATTTTCTCTTTTTATAGTGTAATTGGGTATCTCGAAGAGCAGATCAAGGGCCTAAAACTATTGAACAGATTCACAAAGAGGCTAAAATAGAAGAACAAGAAGAGCAAAGGAAGGTCCAACAGCTCATGACCAAAGAGAAGAGAAGACCAGGTAAGGGGTGGAGTCCACTAGGCATGAGAGGACTTAGGAGTTTGAGTGACAAATATTAAAAATTCTATATTTAGACGTTAAATGAATCAGACAGAATAACCCAAAGAATAGAGTGGTCATTGATAAGTGAAGTTTCATCTGGAGATAGGAGATTGAGTTAAAGCAGAGAATGCAAGAACTAAACATGATTTCTTTGACTATTTCAAGGTCAATAATCAACAATTTCTTTATTGAGCATCCTCTATATACTCAATATTGAGAGGTATAAAAAGGTGTGGAAGACGTAGTTCCTTCCCTTTAAAAACTTAAAGTTTACCTGGGAAGGCAAACCTAATAAAGAGAACATTTGTCAAGCAAATGGAAAATATTACCAATTATGAGATTTATTCTCCATTAAGGTCATAAAAATTCAGAGAAGAGGAGAGAGAAAAAAATCTTTATTTGAGGAAGGGACACTATTTGAGGATGATATATATTTGGAAGAGAAGAAAGAATTTTAGTTATGAAATTAGACATACATTTTAAAACAGGAATAAAACCTGATTGGGGAAAACTTAAGTGTTTTGGACGAATGAAAAAATGTCTGGAACCAGATTACGAATTTTTTAGTTGATTTGATAAACATTAAGGAGCTTTGGTAAGTTTTTGGGCAAAGGAGTAATCTCATGTTGGAGGTTTGTAAATAAAATAAGTATTGCTCTTCACATGGTGAATCAGATGGATACATTAAACTCAGGAATCTTGCTGTTGTTGAAATCCTATGTGGGAGGAGTTGAGACTTAATAGCAATAGTAATAAAAAAGAAAATAAATGCAAGATGAAATAAAAGGGAAAATAGAAAGTCCAAGGACTAAGTTGAGGAACATAAGAAGAGGAAACCATTTTTAGAGGAAAATTATATTACTCTGAAACCTGCTTAATTTTAGATGACGAGAGTTCATCCGAATGGGAATCTCATTTGTCCACTGTGAGTTAGGTGAGCAGGCCAGTGATTGGGTCAGATAGTGTAGTGGAGGAGAGCGTAGACTCTGGAGCCAAATTGTCTAGTTTGAATTTCAGCTATCCGACATCCTAGCTGTGTGACCTAGCACAAGTCACTTAATTTGTAAAATGGATCTAGTGTTAGTAGTACTGAGGAATTTGAGTGAGGATGAAATGAGGTGCCATATTAACATTTTCGGTGTACAACTGGCACTGGTGAATACTCAATAACTGTTAGCGGTTATTCATCGCAGACACAGTAGATCTCATCATGAAGTTATGATAAATTAATCCTCCAGGGAAGAAAGAGTACTTTAAAGTTTCATGGGACACCACACTTACCTTCTATCCTAGCACCTAACATAATGCCCTTTAGGTACCGACTTCCACTTGTCATCAAAGCAGACTGAGGGGAGATGAAAGCCTGACCAGGAGGATGGCGATAGTTGACTAAAGGGAGGAAAGAGCCCCGGAAAAGTGACAGATAAAAAACAAGTGGAGAAGGAGTACCTACAGGACAGTGGTCGGCAAACTGCGGCTCGCAAGCCACATGTAGCTCTTTGGCCCCTTGAGTGTGGCTCTTCCCCAAAATACCACGTGCAGGGGCCCACGTCCAGTGCGATTGAAACTTCGTGGCCCATGCACAGAAGTTGATTTTTGGCTCTCAAAAGAAATTTCAATCGTTGTACTGTTGATATTTGGCTCTGTTGACTAATGAGTTTGCCGATCACTGTACTAGGATATAAGTGTCATAGACACAAGGAAGAAGCAAGTCTGCTCATGATCAGTAATATCAGATAGCACAAAGAGAACCAAGAAGTATATGAAGGATGAGAAATGGTGTTTTTTTTAATAGATCGGTGGTCTTTCATTAATTTATTTTATTTAACTAATATTTATTGAGTGCCTTTCACTTAACAGGAGAAAGTCACTTCCCTCATGCAGTTTACATCTTACGGGGGGGTGGGGGGTGGAGGAGACACAGTAAACAAATACTTAAGCGTAAATATTTGTCAGATAAATTTGTTCTATAGAAAAAAATTAAGCTGAGAGAGGGAGTGAGGAATATAAGGCTTTGTGAGTAGAGGTTGCAATTTTCAATAGGGAGGTTGGGAAACCTATTAAAGTTGCTATTTTGAGCAAGTGAGGAAGGTAAGTCATGTATATCTAGGTTGTCCCAAAAAGAAAAATGTATAACACACTTTGAATAATTACACTGAGTGGCCAGATTATTATGATCTCTGAACGTATAATAATCTGGCCACTCAGTGTAGACTGACCACAGAGTTGGGATTTTAAAATCAGGCTTTTCCATGTATAAGAACTGCATTGTGGGTAGTTAGAAAGAAGCAGAGGACTTACTAGCCAGAGGCTGGGGGCCACTATCTCCTGGTCCCTTGACATATCAAGATTTGCAAGCTTCCCCTTACACATACGTACACTGAGTGGCCCGATTATTGTGCATTCAGAGATCGTCATAAGCTGGCCACTCAGTGTATAAAGGCAGTGTTTATTAAAATACCTTTTATTTTCAGAATTGAGCTATTGGCTGTTAAAGTATGTATACATTTTTGGGGACATCCTGTATATGGGGAAAGAGGGTCTGAAGCAAAGGCTAATATAGTAAGCACCAAGGCCCTGAAACAGCATTTTTAACGAACGGCAAGGTGGCCAATGGGCTGGATCAAATGGCGTAGGGGGTAGAGTGGCAGAAGATGGGGCCGGGCTATTTAGAGCTCGTAGGCCACGTATAAGAAATCTCTTTCTCTGATAGCAGACGTGTTTTGTCTCTTACCGGGGTCACACTGACTGCCGGGATGAAACAGATAAGGAAGCAGGGCAGCTATTGAAGAGATTTTTGTACTAATTGAGGAAATATTTATAGCTTAAATCAAATTGGTAGTGGTTAGAAGGGGCTAGGTGCTATGAATATATTAACCATATATATGGTTAACTGACAAGATTTGCTAACAAATGGATGCAAAGTGTGAGAAAGAGATGTCAACGTTTTCTGCTGAGAAGTGGAAAGATTGAAGAAGCAGGTTTCGAAGGATGATTGAAGCATACTGTCATTTGACACCTTAAAATGAAATAAAGTTTGGAATAAATAATTTCCATCTGATTTTCCCCAAAGTGTTCTAATCCTAAATTCTATCAACATAATTATTAACTCTGTAAAAGCTAGCTTTGTCCCTCCCTTGGCTAGTTTGGCACTTAATCTCTACTCATCTGTATCACTTGATTTCACTGTCAGTAATGTTTCATCGGAGATCCAATATAAGCAGAGTGCTTCTGCTTGATATTTTCATATTGTGTGAATATGACAGTAATAGAGACTGTCAGCAATGCTTCAACCATTTCTTTTAGTTTTTTGCATGGTTTTGATTGGAGCTGCTGAGTTGACACTATTGCTCACTCTTTCACTGTCAAACCGACTTACAGCAGATGAGAGATTGGCTCACTCTGTTCTCCCAGCAGGTGTCCAGAGAGTGGATGAAGGCGGGTGGAACACTGTACAAGGGGCCAAGAATAGTCGAGTACTGGACCCTTCAAAATTCCTGAAAATCACTAAGGTGAGTGTTACATTTAAAACACAACAGCAATAGCCTGGCCGATGTGGCTCGGTGGTTGAGCATTGACCCATAAACCAAGAGGTCCTAGGTTCAATTCCTGGACGGGGCACATGCCTGGTTGTGGGCTTGATCTCCAGTGGGGCCTGTGCAGGAGGTAACTGATCGATGATTCTTTCTCATTGATGTTTCATCTCTGTGTCCTTCTCCCTTCCTCTCTAAAAAGTCAATAAAAACATATATTTAAAAATAATAATAAAACACAACAACAGCTTCAAAATATTATTGAGATGCGGGGTATATTACTTCTTGCTCATATAAAATAGCCATAATGCAGATTTTATGAGATTTTTTTTTCCCCTGTAAGTCACTATTGTTCATTGTATTCTTACATATTTGTCCTAGCATCTTTTTATTTCTATGAGGGTTTACTACAGTGTATCCTTAGCTCCAGGGAAAAAATAGTGAGCTGTTTAAGTCTAATCATGAGAGCACTTAATGGTTTGCTATATTCAAGGCCTAAAAGAAATAACAGAGGACCTACTAGAAATCATTCTGTGATAAATGTTTAATATACTCAATTTAACTTCCTCTCTCTTGAGACTCCATGTGCAGTGAGAGGCAATTTTCTCCTAGCAGATGTTTTCAGCAGAAGTTGATCACTGTAAGTAGGGTGAAGAACCTAGAGAAAGCAGAATTACATTTTGTAAAAGTGGAAACTTCTATAGCTCAGTGGGTTTGGCAAGTTATTTGCAAGTCTAGTTTGATCCTTAGTTATAATATACTCCTTGTTCTGAAAATTGGCAGCCTGCCAGAAGGATTCTAAAGACAATCTAAAGTTAATGTGAAAACATCAAATGAGAGAAGGTAACTGACAAAAAGAAAATAGACTTTAGTAAAATTGGAAGAAGATGGAATATGTCTTTGCATCGTTATAGTTTTGTCAAAGCATTGCTTCAGGATAGAACATTACCTCTCTGGATCTCTCTTGATGTTAATTAGCAAGGATTCTATTCTCAAAGATTCTGATAAATTCTTCTAGTTGTTTATGTCTTAGATCAGGAATTCCATTGCTGAATACAATTTGATTCCCACCCACTTTCATTTCCAGCAAGAGAGGGTATTAACCAAGATCTTATGTTTAAAGAATTTCCCCAACATGAGCCCCAGTATCTTTGTAAATGTTATCAGTATTTGTCTGTTTTTAACTGTTGTTTCTGTGAATGGACACTCTAAAAAAGAATAGTGCTGATATTAAACCTACAACATTATTTCCTTAATATTTTGAAAAATATATCAATTGTTTTTAACCAATTTTGTGTATATTCAGATAGTCATAATATACTCTATATGAGTATATCCGAGAAAAAAGTCAAAACCATTAAACAAATTCATTGTTAACTAGGGATTTATGTGAAAGCATGTCATATAGCAAGACAGCACTGTCAGAATATAGTAATACCTTTACTAAAAAGAGCTGCATTACAGTCTTTGTATTACATTGTAGTTCTATTCACTTGCACTAAAAATGTGCATGGAGGGTTAAATTTGAAAGATAAGAGACCTTAACTCCCTACCTAACATTCTATTCTTGTTTCTCTAGCCCCCTTTATGAATACTCCATTCCACCTCTCCATCCTTAGCCCCAGGCTATATTAGGCTGTGCTAAAATGTGAAATTGTTTTGTCTTTTGACCTGTTTTCTCACAATCATATGAAGAGATTAATGAGTTAATTTAGTGGTATTTGTGTATTCCTTTTTTATTTTTTAAATCAATGGGTATTGTTATATAAGAGGAACCATTAGAAACTGCTTACATTTAGCAAATTGGCACACCATCTTAAAGGATTTGAATACCTTCTTCAAACTGACCAGTGGTTTCAAATTGTGTTTTCTGGGAGCTGGATTCCAAGGAAGTGCTTAAGTGACCACAGGGATCCATCCCACTTTAATGTGAACAGCTCCAATTTACGTTTCTTAAATCAGCATTCTGAGCAAAATTTTGTTGCTAAAATTGGTTTTACTGCACTGAAAATTAAAAGAAGAAGGGTTCTTCTAGAATATTGCCTAGAATTGACTCTTATCACTTATGTTACAGCCCACAATTGATGAGAAAATTCAGCTGGTACCGAAAGCACAACTGGGCAGTTGGGGAAAAGGCAGCAGCGGTGGAGCAAAGGCAAGCGAGGCTGGTAAGCACGGAGAGCCCCTTCTCAGGAACCTGTGGTCCTTTAGCATTCACCTTACAGCACATTCCCACATCATTTAATGATGACTTCAGGAAAGGGTCTGTAAACAAATCCTGCACAAACTTACTGGTGACCCTGACTAACATGACTTCCTCTTCAAAACTCTTCCTTAGGTATTTTTTTTTAATAGGCTATTTTAAGACTTTAATCTTTTAGATTCCTTTGTTGTTATTCACAAATCTATATAAAAGCATAAGCAACCAAACAACTGGTCAACCAGTCACTATGACACACACTGACCACCAGGGGGCAGGAGCTGCCCCCTGGTGGTCAGTGTGCTCCCACGGCCCTGATCACCAGCCAGGCCAAGGGGCCCCACCTGTGCATGAATTCTTGTACCAGGCCCCTAATTGAATATAATTATAGAAATTACTGGAACTCCAGTAATTTAAAAGACAAATTCATTTTTGATGAGAAAATGAATGTTAATAGCTAGAGCATTTAATTTTAGCTTGTAAAAATAATTCGATTGAAATCATTTTCAAAATCTTTTACCAAAAGTGATATTTTGAAAAATTTGACCTTGGGATGTGCCTTGACAGACATACCTTAAAAGCTGAAGAAGCCCTGTGGAAAAAATTAAAACTTCATTGTTAACCTTCTTTCTGTATTTCCCTTTTACTAAATAATTTTGACTGTTTGTCTTTAAATAAAAAATATTATTCATTTAAACCTACATAAATAATTTTACATAAATTTCTATTACTTACTTTTTTAAAGTGAAATATAGTTGATCCTTCAACAATTTGGGGCTAAGGATATCTCTTATGTTACAGCCCACAATTGATAAGAAAATTCAGCTGGTCTAACCATGAAAGGAACTTGTCATACTTATACATCTTCTCTCCCTTTTAATTAATTTTCTGCTCTTGATTTGCCATGGGTGAGAAACTGCTTGTCCTGCTGGTTAGAATTGTCTAAAAGTATACATATCAACAAGTAAATCTAAAAATCAAGTGAATAAAAAGTCTGATGAACAGAATAAACCAGTGAATATAATAGGGTCAGGGGGTTAGAAAGGGAGTGGACTGACAATTCTCAGGGAAAAGGGGTATGGGGGTGTGGGAAGAGACTAGACCAAAATTGTACACCTGTGGATGAGGACAGTAGGAGGGTAAGGGCAAGGGTGGGGTGGGAACCAGGTGGAGGGAAGCTATGGGGGAAAAAAGAGAAACAATTGTAATAATCTAAACAATAAAGATTTATTAGTAAAAAAAAAATTGTCTAAAAGAAGACTAAATAGGGAAATAGGAAGATTCTCTCTTAAAATGAATAAAGTATGTGATATTGGCTATTTAGAAATTACTTCTTTTTTTTCCTTGCCTCCACCCCATGCAGTCAAAAATCCATGTATAATGTTGACTCCCCAAAAACATAAGTTGTGCCTTGGTATCCATGGGGTATTGGTTCCAAGGTCCTCCTGCCGATACCAAACTCCTGGATGCTCAAGTTCCTTGTATAGGATAGTGCAGGGTAATGCACACAATCAGACTTCAGCATCTGCAGACTCCCAGCTGTGGATCAAAAGCAGTACAAGTATTTATTTTAAAATCCATATTTAAGTGAACCTACACAGTTCAAATTTGTGTTGTTCAAGGATCAACTATATTTTGTTTTGTTTTTGCTTGCCTCCATCCTTTCTTTTTATCACTCCCATCCCCAAAGGATAATTTAATTGTGTTTTTAAAGAAACAAGAACAAACTGTGGTAATGAGCAAAGATTTTTAATTTTTTTATACAAATTCTAACAGTTTGCTTCTCAGAATATGGTCTGTGGACCAGGAGATTGGCATCACCTTGTTAGGCTTGTCAGAAGTGTCTAGTCTCAAGCTCCACCCCAAGGAGGCAGATGAATTAGAAGCTGCATTTTAGTCATGGGATTTGTATTTTTTCTCAATCCTCAACACCTATAGATCCCTTACGGTCAAGTGCTTCCAGCTTAAACAGATTCTCTGCTTTACAACCTCCAGCACCCTCAGGGTCTACATCATCCACACCTTTAGAGTTTGATTCCCGGCGGACCTTAACCAGGTAAGAAGATGTCAGCTATCCATATTAGCTCAAGACTCACCTGCTTGACACTATGTCTCTCTCTTTCTCTCTCTCTCTCACATACACACACAAACACACACACAGGTGCCCACACAAATTAATCCTTTTTGATGGATTTCTATCATTCCTAAGGTTGATTTCCTTTTGTTTTTCCTCCTTTAATCTTCACATTCTATAATTTCCAAATAAGAACAAAATTGGGTAGTAGATTTAGGATGGGATGGAAAGAAAGGGTACGTTAATCTGGCAAATATCTAATGGTTTGCTCCCTAAGAAAGCCAGGCTGATTCAAAAGGTCCTGGGGGCTGTGTAGGGCTCTCCAAGCTAATGGCACAGGACACTCCAGGGTAATTTAGCAAGCATGGACATTGAGAAGGAGGTCTGACAGCCCCCACCACACCTCTCTGTCACACTATTCTTCTAGTCATATTTGAGGTTGTCTTTTTTTTTTTTCTCACTACTGTGTATTCTACTGTCTTCTGATTTTTGTGTTTACAGAATTCATACAGTCAAGAGTTCTTTTGGCTAATCTCCTGAGAATTGATGAAGACCTGTATGTAGTATAGTGACAGAGAAAAACAATTTTTTTTAATCCTCAAGGATATGTTTTTATTGGTTTTTAAAGAGTTAAGAAGGGAGAAAGAGAACCATTGACATGAGAGAGAAATAGCCATTAGTTGCCTCCAGTACTTGCCCTGAACAGGATCGAACCCACAACCTGGGTATGTGCCCTGATCAGAAATCAAGCCCACCAACTTTTGGTGTATGAGACGATGCTCTTACGAACTGAGCCACCTGACCAGGGTGAACACAAAATTTTTTATATAAGTAGAGCTGAAGTTTCTTTGTGCTCTCAAACTTCTATTTTTTAATAATGTAATGCTTGGCTAAGTAACTTCCTAAGCTATGTTACTGTTCCCTTGACACCTGAGACAAAATATGCTTAGCGTAAGTCAACTTTTTAAAAAAATATATTTTTATGGATTTTCGAAAGAGAGGAAGGAAGGTAGAAATGTCCATGAGACAGAGAAACATCGATCAGCTGCCTCCTGCACACGCCCTACTGGGGATTGAACCAGCAGCTTCTCAGTGCACGGGACAGCACTCAGCCCGCTGAACAGCGCCGGTTCGGACACGGGCAGCTTTCTAATGACGACTTGGATTTTTATTGAGACCAGCTGTGCTATGAAGTCTCTGTGGCTCTTTGCTCTGCTATAAGTTTCCCCTGATGGCTGTGCTTTTTGAGTGTGTACAGCTTTTTTTTACAGTGCATAGATTTGTCACACTTCTACCTCTTCTCTCCCTTTTAATTAAGTTTCCGCTTCTGATTTTCCATGGATGAGAAACTGCTTGTCTTACTGGTTAGAATTATCTAAAAGAAAACTATATAGGGAAACAGGAAGATTCTCTCTTAAAATTAAAGTGTGTGATATTGGCTACTCAAAAGTTACTTCTATTTGGTTCTCAGATATTTTTCATATAGTTGAAGTTTCTGAATAAAGTTTAGTATAATTTCTAAGATAGTGATACCATGTTCTTTCAATATTCTGTTTTCCTTTCACTCATTTATTTCATATATTCACCACTGTCTTTTTTATTCTTAAAAGATTTTTTTAAAGTAAAACAAGGAATTTCTAGTCACTTTAAAATTTTAAGTTAGTATCCCTTTAAAAATTTTTATAAAAAAAACTAAAGCTATCTTTTTTTAAAATTTATCTTTATTGTTGAAAGTATACTGATGTCCACTTTTTTTCCCCATTGACCCTCTCCACTCTGCACTTGCTCCTCCCTCAGACCTTCATCACACTATTGTCTGTGTCCATGGGTTATGCGTAGATACATATAAGTTCTTTGGTTAATCTCTTCCCAAGCTATCTAATACTCTCTTTTTTAAATTAAATTTATTGAAGTGACATTGCTCATCATGAATTTATAGGTTTCAGTTATAAATATTCTCTTTAAAGCACTGATTTACTTGTTCTTATAAATAATTACACATTGAATATAATTGATACCTCACATATCTAAAGTTTTCTCAAAAATTATTCTGCATACTTTAGAAAAACTAATTAAGTTGCTTTATAATTTAAATACATAAGGAGATGGGGGTCTTTGTTTTGACAAATGTTGTTTTGCTTTTAAGTCGTGGAAGCACGGGCAGGGAGAAGAATGACAAACCCCTTCCACCTGCAGCCGCTCGTCCGAACACTTTCATCAGGGGCAGCAGCAGTAAAGACCTGTTAGACAATCAGTCCCAAGAAGAGCAACGAAGAGAGATGCTGGAGACTGTGAAACAGCTTACAGGAGGCATGGATGTGGAAAGGAACATCGCTGAGGCTGACCGGAGCAAAGCCAGGGAGTCAGGTGAGAGACTGTATGAACACATAGACATGAAGGTTTGGGCCTTCAGTTTGGAAGGAAAAGTATAAAGGAGACTTTGTGCCTGAGTAAATTTCATGGTAACAACACACACAGGGGCCTTAAAAGTTAAAGCATCATCCTCAGAGTTCTGTAACCTAGTTCTCATTCCTCAGGTATCCCTTTGTTTAGCAGTTTGTAAATGTTCTTCTTTCTTTGTTAAATGTGATGATGATGAGTCTTCTTCTTATATAGTAAGCAATCTGAAATTCTTACACGTTCTCTAAATAACACCAACTGTGCATAGAGTCGTATGCTTTTGGAGAGCCCCTCAAATGTATGGAATTCTGACATGGAGACAGTGCAAGGCAAACCAAACAAGAGTATCGGATTGTCTTTTGTTGCTGCATCTTCCGTGGTAATCTCTGGGTTTGTACGTTTCGCATGTACATGCTTAGAGGAAGACTCAGATAAAGCTCTAAAAATTGCCCATGCTTTAACCTATCTGTGTTTCAGTTTCCTCGTTTGCTATCTGGGGATAACAAGTGTAGGGTTGTTATTAAGATTAAATGAGAAGTCAATTCATGTAACTACAGAGAACATTACCTGATAAATACAAAATTTTCAAAAGGTACTAGAGGTCATAATGATGATGATAATAATAGAGATGAAAAATAATTTAAAGGTAATTTTTAGCATTTTCTAACTCTTCACCCTGAAGTAATATTGTTTGTTTATAACTTTAAAGTTTGTTTTATTCTTTAAATTGTGTCCTCTATCTATAATCTTTAAATAGATTTCAGAAGCAAGTTGAAATGTCTTCCCCCAAATGATAGAGACTGCGGGTCCTTCATCTTTAAGGACATGTAGCTTTCATAGCTGTGTTAAGTATTGTGGAAACATAATAAAATAGGGCATGAAAATACCAGGTAGTAAGTAATGTAGCACAGCTTCCCTTTGCGTGTTTACTGTCTGGATCATCTGTCCATTTACCATGTGCACACTGAGCAGCTGGGGGCTTCTGGGCACTCATTCCCTGCCCTCGGCCTTCGGTCTCTGGGTCAGGGGGACTTTTATCAAATGGATCCACATAATGCTCCCCATCAGTACAGACTGAGGAAACGCTGTGAAGGAAAGGGACACAACTCTAAGGGAGTACTTAACAAAGGAATTATGAATTGACAGAAGGATATCATGAAAAGCTTCCCTAAGGACGGAAGGACCAATAGGACTTAAAACAGGTGTGTAGGAAGGGGCCCGTATGGAACAGAGCAAGAGCAGTCCAGGCAAGGGAGTACCCTGAGCAAGGTGGTATTAGGCAGAACCATGTTCAAGCACTTGTCAACGGTCAGTGAGGGTGTAACTCTGTGTGTGATTATACAAGTCTCATGTGCTTTTCTTCTTTGAAGCAATGGGGAGGAATCAAAATACTGAAAGGAACAAAAAGCTTTAATTATAAGCATTTATTATATCCTCCTTTTAATTGTTGTGATCATAAAGTTACTGTATATCTATTTTAAAATAGATGTTTCTGTATCCTGCTTTTAGGTATCTTGCTTTGTCAAATTTGTATCTATTTTTAATACCTTTACTGAAAAAGTGATGTAACAACATGTAAACATTATCAGCTATGATGCCACCATTTTAATGATACTTTTCGTAATTTTCATTTTCTCACTTTTTTTAAACCTCACTAGTAGCGAAACCAGAAATTCCAACATCAGCCCCTGACAAGCCTTCATTGTCAGAAGAGGAAATGGAGAGGAAGTCCAAATCTGTCATTGATGAGTTTCTACACATTAATGATTT
Organism: Antrozous pallidus; assembly: GCA_027563665.1. NCBI lineage: Eukaryota > Metazoa > Chordata > Mammalia > Chiroptera > Vespertilionidae > Antrozous > Antrozous pallidus. Next base: position 200,470,601 of record CM050508.1, read on the forward strand.
TAAGGTAAATGGGATTTTTTTCAAGAAAGTAACAGCAGAGAAAGCCCTCTGACAGACATAGTAACTGGGTTCTATTTCGCTGTCATTGTGAACTGACAAGGCTTAGAACGTGTGATCCGAGTCCTGCACAGCTCAGTTCGTACAGCCTTTATGCACTTCTGCCTAATCCTTTCTTTTAAATTACGTAGTTCACAAGATCGAGTGGCAGGAAGAGAGAATGGGTACCAATCCATCCCCCACTATGGGGTAACCAAATTGGCTTTGATATTAATGACCAAAACCAAGCATTATTATTATTATGAGGCATTTCTGGCTCCCTGTCTATTACCTCTTATTATCTTTATGGTCAGTTTATCATTCTTAAATCAACTTTATAGCATGGCTGACATTACTTCGTTTTTATTTTATAAGTAGAAAACTGAGGTACAGAGGGGTAAGCAATGGGCCAGGGTCGGACAGCCTAAATCAAACAGCTTTGCATTTGCCCTTTGTTAGCTCTAAGTGTCTCTTTGATCTTCACTTTAAGATGGTAGTGAATAAGAGAGATATACTGCCTGGCTTCATGTACCCTAAAAGTCTAGTTGTAGAGACAGACCATAAATGGGTAAATTGCCGTTATAATAAATGCTGGTAGATCTATTTTGGAGAGATCATATACTGAGACCTAATTTAGGGATCTGGGGTAAACAAAGGCTTGTTAAAAATATTTGTCAGATATATTAAGTCCTTTGCTTTGGCATATATAATGAAAAATTCTTTCAAATTTCTCTTGGAAACCTAGTTATTATCTGCTTTCCATACAAAAAAATCAGCTTGGGTTAGCTATAGCCCAACCTTCTAAAAACCTCAAGCCATGAAATTGTCCAAAATTTAGAAGACGAAGGAAGTTTTCATGACAAGCAATTTCAAGAGGAGTACTTTGTAGAAGCCTTGAAAACTATAAAAAATAAATAAACATTAGCAGAAAAGAGCCAAAGCATATATACTTCATATACTGTGATTTGTTAGTTAGATTCTTAATAAAGGAGAAGTATTTTTTTGTCAACTGGTAGCACAGCTTTTTCTTGTGGTAGTAGAGAAATGTGAGGCTTGCAAGAAAGAGGAAAGGCTAAGAAAGATGAAAATATGAACATTAGAGACAGTAAAGAAGAAAGCAGTGGAGCTCCGCTTTAGAAATAATTTGAGCAATATGAAAAGTCAGTAGGCAGCAAAAACTGTGAAAGAGGAAAAAATATGACCCTGAGATGAGCTGAAGATATAGGGAGAAAGGACCTTAGAAACACTTGCATGCAATAAGAATACTCTTGGACTTATCATTAGCCCTACGTCCTGCCTCCAGTGTTGAAGGGCCAATCAGATGTGACACATAATGAGATCTTACTATGGACTTGGTGCTATTCTGCACATACTATATGTATTCATTTATTCTCATAATCCTTTCTGGTATTAATATTATAATAGCCATTTTTATAGATAAGGAAATTTAAATGCAAAGAGGTAAAGTAAAGTGCTTTAAGTTATGTTGCTGATAAGTGGTAGATTCAGTATTCAAAGCCAGGCTGCTAGCTTTAGAGCATAAACTATACTTTTATCTTATTATCTTTAGGTTATTAGTGTGTCACACTAAAGGTTTACAGAGCTCATCCTAAGAAAGAGTTTTTCCTAAATCTTAATAAATGCTATTATTATCCTATATAATAATAGCCTAATATGTTGTGTCCCATCATCATTCAACCAAAGTATAATATGCTAATGATATGCTAAGGCCACTCAACCACTCACTTTGATGTGCAATGACCACCAGGGGGCAGTCAGTCGACCAGTTGACCAGTCACTGTGACATGTACTGACCACCAGGGGGCAGATGCTCCAACCAGTAGGTTAGCTTGCTGCTGGGGTCCAGCCAACTGAGTCTGAGTGAAACAGGCAGGACATGCCCTGGAACCCTCCCATAGTCTCTCCCTAGCTGGCCAACCTCCTGCTTCCCTCCAAGACCCTGGCCTGCACCCTCTCGCAATCTGGGACCCCTTGGGAGTGTCAAGAGAGCCGGTTTTGTCCTGATCCCGCAGGCCAGGCCGAGGAATTACACTGGTGCACAAGTTCATGCACCGGGCCTCTAGTTAACAGCAATAAAAATATTTATTGAGCTTTTGTTTGAAAGTTAAGGCTGAGAGATTAAATTACATTCCTCAACTCACACAGTAGTACCAGAGCCATGATTCAAACCTTTATTTATCTGACACTACAGCCTGTTTTTAGCTTCTGTGATATATGTTGACTGAGTACCTAAAATGTGCCGGCCACATTTTAAATACTGCCTGGATACACTATAGTATATGTAATGAGCAGCCCTGGTCTGTTTTTATGGGTATTTTAGTGGGAAATGTAGACAAAGCTGCTCTAAATATTCTATATAATAAAGAGGTGATATGCAAATTGACCCTCACTCCAACACACAAGATGGCCACCCACATGTGGACAAAGATGGCTGGCAGGGGAGGGCAGTTGGGCCATCAGGCCAACAGAGGAGAGCAGTTGGGGACAACTAGGCCTGCAGGGGAGGACAGTTGGAGGAACCCAGGCCTGCAAGGGAGAGCAGTTAAGGGCAATCAGGCTGGCAGGGGAACAGTTAGGCATTGATCAGGCCGGCAGGGAAGTGGTTAGCGGGTGATCAGGCTGACAGGCAGAAGCAGTTAGGAGCAATCAGGCAGGTAGGTAGGCGAGCGATTGGGAGCTAGCAGCCCGGGATTATGAAAGGGATCCCAGATTGGAGAGCGTGCAGGCTAGGCTGAGGGACACATAACGCCCCCCTCCCCATGCACGAATTTTGTACACCCGGCCTCTAGTAGGTAATAAATAAACAGCTACTAAATAAAATATTTCAGTGCGGAGAAGTAAAATTAGGTGATTTTAAGAGCCAAAGGTTGAGAAGTCACAGGGACCATATCATTTCAGCTGAGAGCTCAACAAGAAAAATCAAACCACAAGAAAACCAGGGAGAAGGGCAGGATTATAAACTGCTGACAATAGAAGTATTGTGATGTAGTTAGTTGGTCCTCTGTGCAGATTCAGTGAATTCCCATTGAAAGACACTTAATCATTCAGATTAAAGTGAAGATTGAATTGAATACTTGCATTCCTTTCCACTTTGTCCTTAAAAGGCATTATAATGATGATGAGGCTCTGAATAAGGCAAAAACCCACAAGCATAAAAGGCATAGGTAATAGATAGCAGCAATATGCTGGAAGTTTGAAATTAGAAGGATGATGGCAATTTATTTAGCAGACTGTGAATGTGCATGAGGTGCAGATGGAGCTAGAAATGACAACTAGCCCGAATGTTTCAAAAATGCAAGTCAGAAAAGGGTGAAAAAGAGAAAGGACCGACTAGACTAAAGGAGCCTGGAGAGACAGCATGACATGTGATGCCAGGTTTTTAGTCGGATCCTGAAACAGCAAGAAGCTATATTGGACATTTGGGAACAATTATGGGAATTCGAGTATGTACTGTATATGTTGGATAATATTTGTATTGAATATTGTATGCATATTAAATTGCTTAGATGTAGAGAAAAGAAACTAACAATGGATGAATCTCAATTGAAATGAAGCTATCTGGGTGTACATTGTACTATTTAATTTGTCTGTAGTTGGAAATTGTCCTAGATAGAAAGTTGACAGGGGGAGGTATTAAAAAAAGTAGCAGAGGGGCAGTAAAGCATCAGTCAGTGAGACACCTACATGGCCTTACACCTCCTTCGATCAGGAGGCTGCCCTTCTCACATGCATCTTCCCCCTCATAAGCGCTGCACCCTTTAGAGGTGAAACCAAAGGATTTTGTACTCAGAGTTGAGAGGTGAGAGCAGGGTGGCACACTGCTCTATTGGTGATTCAGCAACCCTGGCTGCCAGGCCTTTACCTTCCATGCCAAATATATCACCTAGCCAGGTCACCCCAGGGTAAGAGCTCCAGAACTTCATAAGAGGTTTTAGTACTTAAGCTAAGCATATACACTTTACTGTCAGAGAAGACTTTTTTCATTGATTTTGCAAGAATTAACATACCCAAACAAAATTACCTCAGTTGCCATTTTCAGGAAGGCCTTTGATTGAATCATGACATTGAATTTCTATGTCATAATATACCATTTTTAGTTTTTTAAATGATCATAAAATAAGCAAACATTGTGTAGAAAAATACTTTTTTGTTTCTGGTCCTTAGAGTGATCTTAAATAAAGTTGGTAAACTAAACACATTTGCTTTTAAAGAAACACTTTGTTTTAAAAATAAGATAAATATTGCCTCTGTCAGCCTGCATTTTACTGGGTTGTATTAATGTTTTAAAAAGTACATGTGAAAATGTCTTGTTTGTCAAACTTTCTATTTGAATTTGTCATAAGTAAAAGTTTTTAAACTTATTTTAACCATCTATAATGCTCTCTAGATTTGAGGTAAGCTTTTATTTGCTCTTTGAACAGGAAGCCATGCAATGTGTGGAGGAGCTGAATGCCCAGGGCCCGCTACACGTGTTTGTGAGAGTGGGGGTTGAGTCCACCCTGGAAAGGAGCCAGATCACCAGGGATCACATGGGCCAGTTACTGTATCAGCTGGTGCAGTCAGAGAAGCTCAGCAAGCAGGACTTTTTCAAAGGGTTAGTATTCTCCTCAAGAATGGTGGTATTCCTTTACTAGACTCTTGAGTAGTTCATTTTAATAGCACATATCTATCTTAAGTTTTTAGCTTTTTTTCATAGATTAAACTGTGCCCACTCCATTATGTTGATGTGTAATACTGATAATATGTTAGTTGGTATGATAATTTGTAGACTGTAATAAATCGTAAAGGTTATCTTCTGCTTTTTTATATTAATTTTTAGACCTATATTATGTCATAATTAGACATATCCTATATAATAAAGAGGTAATATGTAAATTTACTGTCACGCCAACATACAAGATGGCCACCCCCATGTGGACACAAGATGGCCAGCAGGGGAGGCCCGGGGAGCAGGGGCGGGACCAGGCATGCAAGGAAGGACTGTTGGGGTGGGCAGGCCCACAGGGGAGGGCAGTTGGGGGTGACCAAGCCAACAGGAGAGGGCAGTTAGGGGTGACTGGGCCAGCAGGGGAGATTAGTTGTGGGCGATCAGGCCAGCAGGGGAGTGCATTAGGGGTACTGGGCCAGCAGGAGAGGTCAGTTGGGGCAACCAGGCCTGCAGATGAGGGCAGTTGAGAGCAACCTGGCTGGCAAGGGAGGGCAGTTAGGGGCAATCGGGCCAGCAGGGGAGCAGTTAGGTGTTGATCAGGCTGGCAGGGGAGTGGTTAGGTGGTGATCAGGCAGGCAGGCAGGCAGGCAGGCAGGCAGGCGAGCGGTTGGGAGCCAGCAGTCCTGGATTGTGAGAGGGATCTCAGATTGGAGAGGGTGCAAGCTGGGCTGAGGGACACCCCTACCACCACCGTGTACGAATTTCGTGCACTGGGCATCTAGTATTATGACATAAGTAAGGTAGCAGAGATCCCTTAACCATGGGGAACCTGAGGCCTCACCAGCCAAGTGTAAACCCTTGGATATTCTTTGAGGGGAAAAAAACTTTTCTTTGTGAAAAACTTTTTAATAATTTGACTTAACCCAGAAAGCCTTAAACCTTCCAGTAAACCATGGTTATTCTTGCCAGTAAATGCTTGTCTGTACATGTTATCTCCATAGAAGGATATCTAACTCCAAGTTGTTAATGATTTAGTCTATTCCATGTTGGGTTCATTTTGATTCCTGCTGATGGTTAGTTTGATGAAGTCTGGCTGTCACTAGTGTTGGTCTTTATTTGATCAGATTCTGATTTCTTGGTGCTACACCATCATCACAAATGGATGGGTCAGTTCTCTGTGGTACAGCCATAGAGTCTCACCCAGGCTTAGGTTCTAAAAGCAATGTTTAAGAGGAAGATTGCACATGTTAAAAAATTTAGTTTGGGGGCCATGTTGTACAATATAAACTTATAATCACAGTCATCGCTTATACGTGGTCACTCTCTAAGGGAACAGGAACTAAGACTTTGTGGAGGCTGGACACGAGATCCACATCCCCCAGCTCATACTTACTTGGGGTAGCTCAGTAAGCAGAATGGCAATAAGAGTTCTGCACTATTCAAGTTATTTTCCTCCTAAATCTTTGTTGCCACGCTCATGTACTTTTTGTGTTGTTTTGTTAATCTACACCTGAGAGTATCTTTTCTATTGATTTTTAGAAAGAGTAGAAGGGAGGGAGGGAGAAACATCTTTGTGAGAGAGGCACATCAATTGGTCACCCCCTGCATGTGCCCCAACCGGGGTTAGAGATCAAACCTTCAACTCAGGGACGTACCCTTTACTGGGAATCAAACCCAAGATCCTTCTGTCAGTGGGCCGATTCTAACCACTGAGCAACACTGGCCAGGGCTCAGGTTGTAGGGAGAAGAAACTTAATCTCAACATTAAATGCACATGTGATGAAATCTAATTGTGTGTCTTTCAGCTATGGTCAACCTCTTAGAATAGTGTAATCATTAAATGCCAGGATTGAATGTACTTAGAAAAATTACTCATTTGATTTGTGAGGAAAGGTGGTATTGTCCTCAAGGCTCTGGAAAATTTATACTCGGCTGTAGGATCATTAGAAAGTTGTCTTTCAGCCTTGTCCGTGTGGCTCAGTGGATTGAGTCATCCCATGTACCAAGAGGTCACAGATTCCATTCCAGCCAGGGCGTGTGCCTGGGTTTCAGTTCAGTCCTTAGTAGGGGGTGTGGAGGAGATAGCCAGCCAACGTTTCTGTCTCTCTCAACCTCTTCCTCTAAAAAAACCAATAGGAACATTTTTTTCAAGTTGTCTTTCAGCAGTAAGTTAGATTTCTCTGAATTCAGTGCCTGACTAGATTAAAGCCGTGACCCAGTTAATTTAATAAGAAACTTTGCAAAAATTGCTGTGGTTGTTGGCATTTAAGGCCAGGATGGTTTCCAGTTTTAAAAGGGAAATATGTTGTTCACTGCAGTAACCAGCCAGTATAAATAGTAAAAGCAATGAGAGTTGTACACACCCACACAAATAAATTGAGGTCTGCCCCTAGCCAACTTGAAAGTATAATTTCAACCCCCTAGAAACTACATTTGCAATAACTATTATATTTTATTTAACAAAAACTTGCTTTTCACGTAGATATTATGCTATAGTCACCAGAAAATTTGGGAAATGCTGGATATTATTTACTGTTTCGTGTCTCTCTCCCAACTACACTCAGAAATTGATTCACATCTGGAAAGACCCCAAGAAGTGTAGTCTGGCTTCATCAGTTTCACTTGAATTTGTGAGGGGCCAGCTTGGTTTCTAGGCTGTCTCAGACATTTGCATTTCCCTTTGTTGTCCCGTGAAGAGAAAGTGCCATCCAGTCATGGTCGCACGCTTCCACTGGCACTGCAGCTGCTGCTGATGGCGCTGCCACAGCCATTTATTTAGACTGAAAATGAGATTAACACTTCTGTGTCTCGGTAACTACTTCATCTTTTTCTATTTTTACTTTCTTCTGCGGCTAGAGATAATGCAGTGGCTCCAAGCTAGCTTTTAATATTAAATTAGACCTAACCAGGCCATCCTTAGATCAGAACCCCTACACAAGCACCTCTATTTCTCCCTAAATGGGGAGACCTGGCAATTTTTTCTTAAGATGGAAACAAACCGATAGTGTCATGTCATTATCCACAAAGAGGCTTCTTGCAAATAGATCCGAGTTTCCCAATTACTTCTAAAGTCCAAGTTATAAGTAGTCCATACTGTCCAGAGAGGCCAGTTCATTGGAGCCATGGAAATGCCCTAATCTTATGTGTCTTTAGTCCCAGCATCCAAATATTTTTGTTTTTACACAGCATTGTGGGAGAGCATCTATGGTTACTTCCTTGTATGCTGCTACTGCCTAGATGCTAACTTTTGAGCAGTCATTGAAGCTGTTTCTGTCTAGTTTCCCAAGCGAGCTATCTCTCCTTTTAAGGCATGCAATGCTACTAAATATTAAGTTAGGTTAGACAGAAGTTTCCAATAGGCTCTTTGTGTCAGGTTGTTTATAAATAAAGCTTAGAACCTTTGGAAATTTTTTTACAAGGTGCTATATCAACTCTGAGCATAACAGTTGCCATGTATCAAACATCTCCACAAAGGCAACATCAACCATTCTCTTAGAATTTTCAGGACTTGGATCTAAATGCTTTATAATGTTAAGCAGATAGGTAGGTGCAGTTCAAGCACTGTTGATACAGTCATTTTATATTTTGGCTTTAGAATACTTTTTTTTTTTAGAATACTTTTAAAATATATATGTTTTATTGATTTTTTTACAGAGGAAGGGAGAGGGATAGAGAGTTAGAAAAATCAGTGAGAGAAACATTGATTAGCTGCCTCCTGCACACCCCCTACTGGGGATGTGCCCGCAACCAAGGGTACATGTCCTTGACTGGAATCGAACCCGGGACCTTTCAGTCCACAGGCCAATCGATGCTCTATCCAATGAGACAAACCGGTTTTGGCTAGAATACTTCTTTTTTAGAGGTGTCTAGTAAGGGTAGGTGAGTGTACTCAACTATTAGCCACAGAATTGGAATCACTTTGAAAGTTTAATTAACATGACATCCAGGATGGTAAAAATTGGAGTTGACAATAAACACAAAATATGTGTCCTTCAGGAGCCTTGATATATTAGTATTTCACTTCGAGAAATACTTGTTGGAGAGGAAATTTTTATCTCTTCCTTAACTACTTTTTTGGAACTTTTCTTGCCCCAATGGCATTTCTGCCTTTGTAAGAAGTTAAGAGTTCAGAGTTTACACAGACGTTCATACTAAGATTCAAGTGCAAAACTGCGGAGGCGCCAGTGGACAGTGAAAGACCCTCTTTGCTCATCTGGGTAGGATCTAGTTTAAATAGTCTTTGCAGATGATAATGCAGTAGAAGGCTTTTCATTTTTATTTCTCCCTTTTACCTGCAGTTAGATACGTTTGATTAGTCATAATAATACTTGATCAACCTGACTTTTAGGTGTATTCACTATCTCTTCCTTATTTACCTACAGCCAAATTTCCATTTAAAATTTAGTTATCTTCATGCAAATTGTACAAGAGCTGCTGACAATATCATTTCCAAACTGTGTTAGGTTATTTTGCCCTTTTAGCAGATTTCTGATCAGACCTTTACTGGATTTTTTAAAATTCCATTTTTAACCATGTATTCCTTTTTTAAATTAAATTTTAGGCAGGAAATCCAGTATATAAAAGAAGTAAAAGTAGATCTTCTGTCATTGAAATGGGGGGAGGATTCCTGAAGTCCCACCTATGGACCCTTTCCAAAGTGCAGTCCAGTGGGTGTGATGGTCACTACATACCAAGAAGCAGGGGTCTGGTATAGCTCTGTTTCATTCATTCAGGCAGCAGAAAGGTGTGTAACGCAAGGCGTTGTTATAGGTGATGTAGTATGTAGTCCACAGACTACTGTGTGTAGGAACTTCTACACACCTCGGATTTTTCTTTTAAAATCATGCAAAAGGATTTAGGAACTAAAAAGAAATGTCTCATAACAAGCTTGTTTCATGGAAATCTTGTGTTCAGCCAAACATGGTGTGTGTGTTTTTAGCAGCAGCATGGATTTGACCAGTGATTGTGTTCTGCAGATAGTCCCATGACTAATTGAGAAGTAGAATATCAAGGCAAGGATATGGGTATCTTTTAGTTGTAATGTGGGATGAAAATAGCAGTAGTTTTACTGCTGAAACCAGCACGGCTGCAGTTACTGTCTCATGGGCTCATTAAACAGCTTAATCTGTGCCACTAACCCATGGAACATGAATTGGCATTATAGGGTGATTAACCCGGAAATCTTGGAGTCCATCCAGATTATGGTCCATTAGTAGCACATTAACTGAGCTGAAAGTCTGCACATAATGGGAGAATAGTCAAGTATCTGTTGTATCACAAATAGATATCAAATAATTCCAGGCTGGAGTCTCAGAAAGGTGGCGTTAAGGCTTCAGGAAGCCCAGAGTTGGGTAATGTGGTGAAGCTGCAAACTGTTTTGAAATAGCACCTTTAGAAAGGTGACTGCCTAGTAGTGGTTCCTTTTTGTTTAAGTGAAAAATTTTCATGACGTGATGGTAGGCTTCTGAGGGAGGTAAAGAAGAGTGGCATACTGGCTGGAAGCTAGAACTGCAGTGGAAAGCACACACTTTATATATGCAGAGACCTGAAAGGACATGAAGACAAATACCGCCTGCCCGGGGCCTCTTCCCTCATTCTTCCCTTTTCTTGTGATTGTGTTTATTTCCTTGTAAGTAAGTATGTGTCTCCTATAATTCAATTTACTTTTGCTTTGTACTTTTTTAAATGCTATATATGGGACTAATTAAGAAAGTCTTAGGTTATGTTTTTATGCTTATCACTGAGTAGCTATGCTGTTGAGCCTAAATAAAATTGCACTGATATTTTGTATTTCACTTTCTTAAGTACTGTATTCAAATCCCATTTATTTCACTTCATATTGAGAAATATTTCAAAGCATGAAAGCCTAAAACCATTAACTTTTCTTTGAAGATAAAACAGTTGGTAACATGTTATAATGCTGGTGTGATTAGTATCCTTCCAGTTTTTCCCCTATCGTAAGCTCCTCAAGGACAACGGGTTTTGCCTTTTCTTCTCTTTGTGTATGGTCTGCACTACACTAAACTTTTAGTCACTGCTTCTGGCTGACTCCAAAGATATGATACTCAACTGTAATGAGCTCTTTATAGTGTGGGGTTAAATGGGTAGCCCTTCCCCCAGAATTTCACATGGCTGCCTCATTTCCATCATTTAAGTCTTTCAAACGTCACCTCAATACAGAGGTATTTCTGACCACCACTATATTGGGATATCCTAGTACCATAGTTCATGGTCTTCCATGGGTTTAATTGGCCCTACCTGCGAGTATGCTTTTCTCTCCCTCCCCCCACACTAATATGAGCTCTTTGAGTTACTTTATGCCCAGAACAGTACCTAACATAGCAAGTGCTTAATAGGCACTTCTTTGCTGACTGATTTTGGTCTCTTGATTTAATCTTAACTTTTGAATTACATTTGCATGTGAATTTTTTCTGTTCTTTTTCAGTTTTTCAGAAACACTGGAAACAGCGGATGACATGGCCATTGACATTCCCCATATTTGGTTGTACCTTGCTGAACTAGTAACGCCCGTGTTAAAAGAAGGCGGAATCTCCATGCGAGAACTTATCATGTAAGTTGTCCTTGTTTCTTTTGCTCTATGTCAAGTTAAACTGATGCAAAACTCATCAACTGGCCTTCTAGCATAGTGCTGTTCCCTTAGTACAGCAATTTTCAACATTTTTCATCCCATGGCACACACTAATTACTAAAATTCTGCAGCACAAGGAAAAAAATATATTTTTTTGCTGATCTGACAAAAATAGGTATAATTTTTACTCATTCACACCAAACAGCTATTGTTATATTGGCTGTTGACATTTCTTTATTTGACAATCTAAGGAAGAGGTCAGTGCCCCTGACTAAATAGTCAAGTATTACATATTTTAAAAATTCTTGTGGCTGGGGAAAGGATAATCTCCTTAATAAATGATGTTAGGAAAACTGGATAACCACATGCAGAAGAATAAATTATCTTATGCCACTCATAAAATTAATTGGAAATGGAGTAAAGACTGAAACCAAAAAACTCCTAGAAGATCTAAAGAGAAAACTCCCTTACCTCAAAAAATGTTATGCAGTGTTAAATTTTCTATTGTCTTTAAGATCAAACTCCTTAGCTTGACTAATAAATACTTTATAATCTGGCCTTTGTTTTTATCTTCAATTTCACATTTTCTAATTCCAACTTTCTTCTTCCATTCAACTCCCACCTACCACCACTTGCTCCCCAACACACACAAACTCTTGTCTGGCTATATTAATCTACTAGGAGTTTCCTTACTGTACCAAGATGTGCCATCATTTTCTATCCTGCTTTCCTATGCTGTTGACTGACACCCCCACTCCTTCCCCTCCTGTATACATAACTCACTGTACTTACTTATATATTGTATTTTTTATTCTTAACATTCTGGTTAACATTAGGTTGTAAAACTAATGTTCAATAAATCTTAATGAATTCATGAATGAATAAATTCATTAATTTATTCAATAAATACATAAAAATGATAACTATATTTTTTAAAAATAGAAAAAAAATCTTGTGGCACACCAATTGAAAATTGCTGCCATAGTGCCTTTGGAGATTCTTGGATACAGCTCATGACTATTTAAGACTTCTAATTTTAATGTAAAAATGTTACATTATATTAGGTCTATACTGCATAAGTGATGGGAATATTCTAGCCTTGTAGTCCATTGAGGTTAGCAGTGATTATAGATTTGGCTCCAGAATCATGTAACTGACAAGAGGGTGATTGCTCCTGGAAACTTAATTTTTCCTGACTTATGTCTGTCATTGCTCCAATGTTGTGTAGGGAGTTGTATTTCCACATAATAGCTCATCAGACTATGACACCTGCATAGTGCATGCTCAGGTTGTTATAAAAGGAACTGAGGTCTCAGGCATTCTTAAATTTGAACATGAGTTGGAGACTATTGCCATGCCGTATAGGCTAGTATTTCCCCAAAAATTGTTCATTGTAGTCAAAGTCTATATGCTGTTGTTTCTCTTTTCTTTGACATTCACAAGTTTATTATAGCACATTTAAGATTATGAGAATTTCATAGTAAAAAGAAAAGTAAAAACTATTCAGGTTTGCTTAATTCACATTGCCTCACTTAATTGACTATAGTTTTTTGTTTTTTTTAAGGAATGACTATTGATATCCTACAAAATACAGTTTAGGAAATACTGGCTTAGACTATGAAAAAATTGGTCCGTTTCTGTGTCTCATCTATATTCTTTTTTAAAAAAAGGCTTCCCTGCCCTAGCTGGTTTGGCTCAGTGGATAGAGCGTCAGCCTGTGGACTAAAGGGTCCCAGGTTCAATTCTGGCCAAGGGCAAATGGCTGGGTTGCGGGCTCGATTCCACACCCTCCCCGCCCCCCCCCCCCCCCAAGGAGAGGACATGTGAGAGGCAGCCAATCAATGATTTTCTGTCATCATTGATGTCTCTATCTCCCTTCCTTTCTGAAATCAATAAAAAATAAATTTTTTAAAAGGATTCCTTTCTTAAAAACACTTAATAACTAAGTTTTACAACTCCCTATTACCTAAGGTGTTTCCTTTCAACTTAAAGTGGGGTTTATTTTTAAAAAATATATTGTTTGGATTTCAAAGAGGAAGACGGAGAGTGAGATAGACACATCACTGATGAGAATTATTGATCAACCGCCTCTTCCGTGCCCCATCCTGGGGATGAAGCCCACAATCTGGACACGTCCACCTCCTGGTCCATAGGTCGATGCTCAACCACTGAGGCAGGGATTTATGTAAATAAATAGATTATTAAGTGAGAATGAGCCTTGCAATTGCTTCTATAATTGAAGCAGTTACAGAAAAAGGCAAAACCCAGGATTCTAACGTCCTTTTCCAGCTTCTCCATGAAGCATAAAATGAACCTGAAATCTCTCAACTCTTTCTGCTGAAAATTACTCCGAGTCTCCTATTGGATTTGGATGGCCCGGTGTCGTTGAGATGTACAGTGCCTGTTCTTTTGGCACATGTTTGCCTGTTGTTCTGGAACAGGGAATTTGTTCTGAGGTACTTAATCACTACTCTTTTCTTTTACAGAGAATTTTGCAAACCTTTACTTCCTGTTGGAAGAGCTGGAATCTTGCTTTCTGAAATATTGCACCTTCTATGCAAACAAATGGTGAGTGTTAAACTGAGTGTCTGACTCAACAGCATATTGGGGAGGGCAGTGATTTTGACCTTGGGTTATTTGTAAATAGCTTAGGTGTCACAATGCACATAATTCAGTTTCCTTTCATTATTTGAAAAAAGAGTGAAGTCTCTGTTTCAGTCTAGCTTCTTCCAGGGGTTTATTTGTCCTTCCGTTTACTAGTAACTTGGAAAAGAATTACCTAATCTCAACTAGATTTGGTAAAATTCTAAACAATTTCAAGGTATGTTTTATTTGTGGCTAGTTAATTTATCGTCTCTTAAAACAAAATGGCTGTATTATTGCCCCAAGTGGTTTGCCTCAGTGGATAGGCCCTGCACCTGAGGACTGAAGGGTCACAGGTTCGATTTTAGTTAAGGAGCTTGCAGGAGGCAGCTGATTAATGATTCTCTCTCATTGATGTTTCTCTCTCTCCCTGTCTGAAATCAATAAAAATATATATGTATTTTTAAAGGCTGCATTATTTATACTTTTTAATTTATTTTAAATGAAAATTCCTCTGCTTTCAAAGAAAGATGGGATTAATCATTAAATGACTGATTTTTGCCCTGTCCAGGTGGCTCATTAGTTGGAGCGTTGTCCCATACACCAAAAGGTTGCGGGCTTGAGCCCTGGTTGGAGCATGTATTGGAGGCAACTGATCAGTTTCCCTCTCACCTTGATGTTTCTCCCTCTCTCTTCCTTCCTCTCTCTCAAAAAACCAATGAGAACATATCCTTGGGTAATGATATCATGGGCTAGGTAATCTGATTACAAATAGGTGGTAAAAATAACTCTGCAGGGTTGTAAGTCTCTATCTTAAAGTTAAATTTAATTTAACACATACTATACAATTCTCTGCAAAGGTCTATGTTAAGATCTCAATCCACAAAGAATACTAAACCATCAAGGAATTTATAAACTGGAGAGGGGGACAGATGAGTCAAACCCAATACCTTCAAAAGAGGTCTAGAGGGTTTGGTTTGGGAAAGAGGTTTAGCGCCACAAAGGTGATGTACTGCCTTGGGATCAGATGTCAAAACAAAATAGAACTCAGGCATGAAAATTCTGGAGTGATTTCTGACTTACTCAAACCAAAACTAAAAATATTGAAATGATAGTTTTTATTGTTTTATAGACATTGACAAAAACAATTCAGTGTTTTATTTCTCCTTATAAATCTAGAGAAGTCCTTCCATATTACATTTGTGTAATAGTTATTCGTAGACAGGTATACTAAATAACCTGGACTCTAGTTCTAGTTGACTATCTATTTGTTATTAATAAACTTTGCTTACAGATACTAAAGTTTTTATTGAACCCTAATTGCAGATCAAAAAGTCTCTTCTCTCCCACCTAGTTGACTTAGTCCTTATTTAAAACTCAAAATCCTTATTAACTTTTTTCTAAAAGGGTGAAATGAAATTCTCAGAGAGCGTAAACTTTGCAGTCAGGCAGCCTCAAAACCTGACGTTTTCCTTTATCGCTGTGGCTTTCTGCAAGCATTGGACTTGCACCTCCTCGTCCGTTTTCTGCTGATCACAGCTCTTCTCTGTTTCTTGCATATGCTCAAACTGTCTTAAATATGCTCAAATTGCTGAAGAAAACCATGGAAAAAGAACTGAAGGAGAATGATGTATGAACAAGTTGGGAATATGGATAAAGAAGTAAAAATTCAACTTCTGCTTTTCCCTTAATTAACTTCTCATACCTGGTTCAAGAACAACTTTATTAGCCTTCTCACGTTAGGCAGCATAGGAAGAGGAGTACCAGTAAGATTGTTGAATGCCTTTAGTAGCAGTTGCTTCTGGCAATATCTAGGAAAGAGAGTGTTGAATTTGTAAACTCTGTGTTTTAATCACTTTTTTAATTCCAAGTACCAGCTTGCTGATCCTCATATTAGTCATCCAGTAAAATAAATGATTAAGCCTTGAACAGCTAAATTTCAGGCATTCACCATTATATTTCCATTCTTTCAGACATCTCAGTTTCAATGCTTAGAGTCCCAAGAAATTAACTTCGTATCGGCAAGGGAAGGTTTTTATTTTTCAGTCTTAACAGCTCTACACTGTTTTTTCTCTTGCCAGTGTAAAAGTAACTGGATTTTGACTTCTGTTTCAGAGCCATAAGAAAGTGGGAGCCCTGTGGAGGGAGGCTGACCTCAGCTGGAAGGACTTTTTACCAGAAGGGAAAGATGTACATAATTTTCTCTTGGAACAGGTAAGAACAAGACTTATTCCTTCCTGTTTGATAGTACATATTTTCAGTCCACAATTGGGAATATGGAATATGTATATGGAGGACTAGTTTAATTTATACACAGATTTTTAACTGCACAGGTGGTTGGTTTTCCTCACCCCCATGTTATTTAAGGGCCAACCATAATAAGTCTATTTTATCTTATTATTTTTAAATCTATTTTTATTGATTTCAGAGAGGAAGGGAGAGGGAGAGAGAGAGAGGAACATCAATGATCAGAATCATTGACCAGTGCCTCCTGCACGCCCCCTACTGGGGACCAAGTCCACAACCCAGGCATGTGCCCTTGATTAGAATTGAACCCAGGACCCTTTAGTCCACAGGCCAACACTCTGTCCACTGAGCCAAACCAGCGAAAGCCATAGTAAGTCTATTTTATAAAGGAAATGCAGATAATTTCATTAACATTCTAGTCATTAAAATTAGACCAAAATAGGAGTTACTGGCTGCCTGTGGAGTTAATGAATTAAAGACATCAATGACCACACACAAGAAGGAATGTAGTCCTTGTCCAAAAGTCATTAAACAGATGACTGCACCATCAGCAGTCCCTGGGGAGGGGAGAGAATGATATCCAGGGTTTCCATATTATAATATTCAAAATGGCTAATTCTCAACAAAAAAATTATAAAGCATGCAGAGAAACAGGAAAATATGGCCCATGACAGAAAGCATTCCTGAGGAAGCCCAAAACATTGTACATACTAGACAACGACTTTAACTGTCTTAAATATGCTCAAATTGCTGAAGAAAACCATGGAAAAAGAACTAAAGGAGAATGATGTATGAACAAGTTGGGAATATGGATAAAGAAGTAAAAATTATTAAAAAAATTAAACAAATTCTTCATTATTATAGATGGGACTGAAAAATTAAAATAAAAAAAGCTGAAGTAAAAACTAACTATAATCATGCAACATTTAATGACATTTTGGTCAAAGCCAGACCACATATATGATAGTAGTCCCATCTATAATAATAAAAGGGTAATATGCTAATTAGATCAGACATCCTTCCAGACGTCTTTCCTTCCAGACAAAGCCGCAGCAGGTGGGGGCCACGGAGAGGCAGTAGAAGTCCCCAGCCGCAGCGGGAAGGGCCGGGGCCAAGGCTCTTGCATGAAATTTCGTGCATCAGGCTTCTAGTAAGATTATAATGGAGCTGAAAAATTCTGGTTACTTAGTTACACTGCAGCAGTCATTGTAGAACAAAAGTTGCAAAAATCAACAAGTTGCTTGAGATGACAAGCAACTTGAACCTGGGTGTGGTTGAGGATGACATTGAAGCACTCCTAGAGGTGGCTCCCGAGGAATTAACTAACAAGGAGTTGTTGGCACTAGAACAGGAACACATAGCTGAAGAAGAGGCAAGAGAAAGAAAATTGCAGAAGAAAAAGAAGAACCTCCAAGAAAATTCACCATGAAGGCTTTAGCAGAAGCATTTGCAGATCTCAACAAGCTCCTTGAAAAGTTTGACAACATGGACCCGAACACTAAAAGGTTTACACTTAATAAAGAGGAATGTGCCTGGTGCATTATCTTCTTTTTTTTTTTTTTTTTTTTGGGCAGGACATTTTTTTTCTTTATTGTTCAGTTTATTAATTACATTGTTTCCCCTTTTTTATCCCCCTATATCTCCCCTCCACCCTGTACCTATCCCACCCTCCACCCTCACCTCCCCCTCCCCAATGTCCTCTCCCATTGTTGCAAGATTTTTGTCCAGTCTCTTGCTGTACTTCCCACAACCCTTTTCTCCCCAAGAATTGTCAGTCCATTCCCTCTCTATGTCCATGTTTCTATTATAGTCACCAGTTTATCTTGTTCATCAGCCTATCAATTCACTTGAGTTTTATGTTCATTTGTTGATAGATGTGTATTTGTTGTTCATAATTTATATTTTTACCTTTTTCTTCTTCCTCTTCTTAAAGAATATCTTTCAGCATTTCATATAATACTGGTTTGGTGGTGATGAACTCCTTTAGCTTTTTCTTATCTGCGAAGCACTTTATCTGATCCTCAATTCTGAATGATAGTTTTGCTGGATAGAGTAATCTTGGTTGTAGATTCTTGCTCTTCATTATTTTGAATATTTCTTGCCACTCGCGTCTGACCTGCATCGTTTCTGTTGAGAAATCTGCTGACAATCGTATGGGTGCTCCCCTGTAGGTAACCAACTGTTTTTCTCTTGCTGCTTTTAATATTCTCTCTTTATCTTTTGCTCTTGGCATTTTAATTATGATATGTCTTGGTGTGGTCCTCTTTAGATTCCTATATTTTGGGGTTCTGTGTACTTCTTGGGCTTTTAAGTCAGTTTCTTTCACCAGGTGGGGGAAGTTTTCAGTCACTATTTCTTCAAGTAGGTTTTCATTAACTTGCTCTCTCTCTTTTTCTGACACCCCAATAATTCGGATGTTGGCATGCTTGAGGTTGTCCCAGAGGCCCCTTACGCTATCTTCAATTATCTGAATTCTTTTTGTTTCTTGCTTTTCCAGCTGAGTGGATTTTGCTTCTTTGTATTTCAAATTTTTGACTTGGTTCTTGTGGCCCTCTGGACTGCTTTTAGGACTTTGTGTATTATTTTTTATTTCAGTCTGTGTAAGCTTGATTTCTAATTGGTCCTTTTTTTTTATCCGTGAGGGTCTGGTTTGTATCCTCAGAGGCCTTGTTCATTTCCTTGATCTCATTCATTTGCTTGAGGTTCTCATTCATTTCCTTGTAATTCTCATTCATTTGCTGGTTGGTCTTGTTTATTTCCTGGTAATTCTCATTAAGTTGATCTGCCTTTTGTAGGAGCCTCTTGAAAAGCCTTATAACCGTGGTTTTGAACTCTATGTCTTGTTGTCTTTTCTCCTCCATTTCTTTCACACCTGATTTCTTTCCATGTCTCTGCATGGTGGCTGCTTTATGTGGTGGATATCTTCAAAGGGACAGTGGCTCAGCCTCCCCAGTTACCTGAGTTGGGTGCTCTTACTGCAATCCTTTATGGGTTGTATTCAGTATTTTTGAATTTAAACCCAGCTTTTTGTTGTTAGCCCTAGGAGGGTTTGACCTCCAAGCCAATTGACTGTGAAGGGAGACTGTGTTCAGGTTGGATGGGCGGAGTCTCTGAGCTGCCCAGGTAGCGTCAGCGTCAGCTGTGTCCTATGCGGCGCTCGCGCGCGCGGGTCTCTGTTGGATGGGGATGGCTGCAGACTCCTCCAAGAGAAAGCCACTAGTCTCTTCCCCTTGCCAGACCATTCTGCCTTTCCCCAAATGTGCCTGCACACCAAAAGTCTGGCCCAGGATTGTAAAAATAAATGGTTTCCAGACCCAGGAGACAAGTTTCCAGGGGGCAAGTCGCGGGTTTGCGCGACCCTTTCGCGGAAACTTGCAGTTCAGGAGCCTCTGCCGCGCCCCGCTTCCAGGGTGCGTCCCCCAGACCTCGGCCGGACCTCGCCCAGCGCTGGGGGATCCGGGCAGTGGGACGGACCTCGGCCGGATCTCGCCTGGCGCTGGGGGATCCGGACAGTGGGACGGATCTCGCCTGGCGCTGGGGGATCCGGGCAGTGGGACGGACCTCGGCCGGACCTCGCCTGGCGCTGGGGGATCCGGACAGTGGGACGGATCTCGCCTGGTGCTGGGAAATCCGGGCAGTGGGACGGGCGTTGCTGCTCCAGCCCCAGCCCGTGCGCGCGACCAGGACGGCTCCTAACCTGTTTCTGTCTGAAAGATTGCGCTCCCGCCGCTTCTGAGTCTCAGTTTTCCACCTCCACTCCAGTTAGTGGAGTTTTCATTCAGCCAGCTTTCTGGCGATTCTGGGTGCTGTCTGTTCTGCTGTTATGTTATAGTTCCTAAATTGTTGCGCGGGGCAGAACAATAGGTGTTCACCTATGCCGCCATCTTTGCTTCTCCCGCATTATCTTCTTACAAGCAAATCTATAATAAAAAAATTTTTTTAAAGCCCCAGCCAGTTTGGCTCAGTGGATAGAGCATCAACCTGTGGACTGACTGGTCCCAGGTTCGGTTCTGGTCAAGGGCACATGCCCAGGTTGTGGGCTCGATCCTCAGTGTGGGGCGTACAGGAGGCAGCCGATCAATGATTCTCTCATCATTGATGTTTCTATCTTTCTCTCCCTTTCCCTTCCTCTCTGAAATTAATTAAAAATATATATATATATTAAAGCTTTACCTGGTTTGGCTTAGTAGATAGAGCGTCAGCCTGCAGACTGAAGGATCCCAGGTTCAATTCCGGTCAAGGACATTTATCTTGGTTGCAGGCACATCCCCAGTAGAGGGTGTGCAGGAGGCAACTGATCAATGTTCCTCTCTCATCGATGTTTCTAACTCTATCCCTCTCCCTTCCTCTCTGTAAAAAACCAATATTACATTTAAATACATACATTAAAAAAAAAAAAAGAAGAAGAAGAAGAAGAAATCAAGCAAACCACCATGGACATATTTCTAAAGAGCGACACTCTTCAAGAAGAGCCTCAGCCAGCTCCTTCAGGAGATATTTCAGAAGAAGGCATTGCTGTCATAGGTGATGACAGCTCCATCCATTCCTGTTATTGCCCTTGGAGACCTTCCAGGGGCACAAAATGTGTAAAAGAGTGATATTAATAATCCTGACCCGATGTAGGCTTGGATTAATATGTTTGTGTTTTAGGTTTTAACAAGAAAAGTTTAAAAAGTTAAAAAAATGTTAAAAGTAGAAAAAGATTATAAGATAATGATATAAAGAAAATATTTGTGTACAGCTATACAATATGTTTGTATTTTAAGCTAAGTGTTAATATGAAAGAGTCAAAATGGTTTGTTTGTTTTTTAATGCTCACCTGAGGATATGTTTTTATTGGTTGCGAGAGAGAGAGAGAGGAAGAGGGTGAGAGAGAGAGAGAAACATTGATGTGAGAGATAAGCATTGATCAGTTGCCTTGGAACATGGGATAATGCTCCAACCAACTGAGCCACCTGGTCAGGGCAAAAAAGTTTTTAAAAATTAAAGTTTACAGCCCTGACCGGTTTGGCTCAGTGGATAGAGCATTGGCCTGCGGACTCAAGGATCCCAGGTTCGATTCTGGTCAAGGGCATGTACCCTGGTTGCAGGCACATACCCAGTAGGGGGTGTGCAGGAGGCAGCTGATCGATGTTTCTCTCTCATCGATGTTTCTAACTCCAAAACGTTAAAGTTTACAAAGTAAAAATGTTACAGTAAGCTAAGGTTTGTTTATTATTGAAGAAAGAAAGATATTTTTGTAAGTTTAGTGTAGTCTAAGTGTAGAGTGTTTATAAAGTTTACAGCAATGTATAGTAAGTTGAAGACCTTCAAATTCACTCATTGACTCACCCAGAGCAAATTTTAGCCCTGCAAGCCCCATTCATGGTGCATTCATATAAGTGGATCTATGCAATTCGAACCGATATTGTTTAAGACAACTATGTTGTACCTTTTCTATGTTTACATATACTTAGGCACACAAACACCTACCACTGCGCTACAATTGCCTACAGTACAGTAACGTGCTGTACGGCTTGGTAGCCTAGAAGCAGTTGGCTTTACCATATACTCTAGGTTTGTAGTGGACTATACCACCTAGGTTTGTGTAAGGGCACTCTGTGATGCACAGTGAAATTGCCTAATGACGCAGTTCTCAGAATGTGTCCCTCTTGCTAAGTGACACGTTACTGTAAAAGGGCTCAACGACAGATTTGGACAGACAGAAGACAAGCTCAGCGAACCTGAAAACAGGGCAATTGAAACTGCTCAGTCGGGAGACATTGATTTAGACTAATCCAGTCCCATAAAAATTCACACTTACTTTCTGCAAAAGATACATTATTTTATGAATTGTTTTACTAATGACGTTTCTGGTATAGTTCTATGAAACTGAATATCATTGAATTTTATAAATTAAAAAGTTCCTGTATCAATATATGTTAATGTAACTTAAAATTTTAAATTATAATAACATATTGGAAAATTAACTCACTAAGCATATAACAACGCTTTATAAGAAGAAATTGTTGAGTTTGAGGAGCAGAAAGAAAATGAATTTTAAAAAATTAACAAAGCCCTAAGTAAGGCCCTATGAGCTAAGAGCAAGACAAACCCGGAATGATTGGAAGTTGAGTGTACCCAGAGAGATTGTTCTAGGGTTTTTGTTAGTTTGCTTGTTTGTAAGTAAAATCAGAAGTGCACAGTGGAAAAAAAAAAAAAGGAGAAATATTCAGAAGGATAGTGCTGATCATTTTGATCCCGTGTAAAATAGAAGATACCCCCACGACTTTGTTTTCCTCTCAGGGTGATAATAACACTGAATTATGTCAATGTGTTTAACATTTTATGTTTCAGAAGTTGGACTTTATAGAATCTGACAGTTCCTGTTCCTCCGAAGCACTTTCAAAGAAAGAACTCTCTGCTGAAGAGCTATATAATCGACTTGAGAAACTCATTATTGAGGAGAAAGCAAATGATGAACAGATCTTTGACTGGGTAGAGGTATAATGACCAAGCCACCTTTCCTGAAAGCTCTGCCAGAAAGATTCCTGAAGGATCTCCTTAACTCACACATTACCCTTTCCCTTCATGGGAGTTTTTAACTTTAATGAAGTTTATTTTTATTCTTACATGTATTTGTGTTTTAAACAATAAGGCTGTTTTTCTATTTTATAAGATTCATAGTTTTATAATGAGAGCTTTAATTTTTTCCTGGCCAATCATTTTTAGCCTGACCCTTTCAGGGGGAAATACCAGGGAACATGCCCATGCCATTCCCTTTCCCCTCTCCTCCTTCCCACAGGCACGCATCCTCTGAACTCTAAGGGACCCTGTGCAACTTGCAACCAGGGGAGCATTGGGCAGCAGCAACTCATTCCAGGCTGCCCTCCTGAACTTGTCTGC
The DNA here is from genome assembly GCA_027563665.1 of Antrozous pallidus. Taxonomy (NCBI): domain Eukaryota; kingdom Metazoa; phylum Chordata; class Mammalia; order Chiroptera; family Vespertilionidae; genus Antrozous; species Antrozous pallidus. The sequence goes on from CM050508.1 coordinate 200,493,610, forward strand.
AGGGCCCTTTTTCCCCCTTTTCCCTGGCTTCCCAGTTAGCCAGAACAGCCCAGCCTGGAGCCTCTTGTTGCTTCTTTTATGCCCTTCCTTATTTCACTGCCCTAAGTATATTTTGTTGTGGTCAAATTCTTACTTGCTTTTCTAAAAAGAAGGATAGTACCTGCCTAGGAGAGTCTTCTTTTTTTGTTGTTTTCTCTTGCTGCTCCTCTGGTGTAGGACAGTGTTTTATAGCAAGAAGATATTAAGAAAAATAACATCTTAAGAGAAATAAACTAAAAAACAAATTGAGGGCCCATTTATTTAGCATATTTCTAAGTACATTTTTTGCCATCCTTAGAAAAGAGTGACAATTTTGTCACCACCACCTGAAGGATTTGTTTGAGGCGATACTTGAGGTTTATCTCTAATTCAACATTAAAATTAAGGTAAAAAGCAGTGTTAACACACCTGGAAAGAGTTGCACACTGCTGGAAAAAAAGTTGTCTTTAAAATACAATGTGGTGGTGGTATAGTTCTTTCAAATTTATAGATTTGGATAACATCTTAATATGGGTTATATTTTGAGGAAGAAAAATGTTTTTAAATCATTGCACTTCCAGATGTATATAGTACACAGCACTGTATAATGGAATGAGCAAAGGCAGGCAGTGACACCCCTGAAAACGAAAAACTGCTACTTAGGACATTTTCGGACAGACTGGCAATAGCCTAAGTATTTCCCTGTGAATCAGAAGATTAATTTTTGCAAGAAGGTTGAATGTGACCCATCTGCCCTTAGTGCCAGATGGGACCCAATTTAGGAAAATAATTTCTCTGGTGTGTGAGGGTGCCTTTAAACTGTTGCGTTCACTTTTACTATCAGGCTAATCTAGATGAAAGCCAGATGAGTTCCCCTACGTTCCTGAGAGCTTTAATGACAGCCGTTTGTAAAGCAGCGATTGTAATAGGTAAGTAACATTTCTACCGGCAAAGTCTGACGTCTGAAATCCCCACTGTGTCCGATACTGATGACTTGGGCCTGAGTTTATATGTCTTTAAAATTTGCCCTATGTAGCTCCGTTTCTGTGCAGATGCATACCTTTCTGTCTACAGTGCCTGGCTGTCCCAAGCAGGGGACAGCTAGCTGCCCTGCCTGCAAAGAGCCCAGATCTGAGCAGCTACTGCATGCCTTGGTTGTTTTATACTGTGTTTTATACTGTGTTGCATGTGGCTTTTCTAATTCACATTCAAATTTATGAATTTATTTTTCACTTCCAACACTCAAATCCTCCTCCTTCTTCCTTTTAAGAGTTAAAAATGAACGGGTTGAGGATGTTGTTTTTAATATATATTTTTATTGATTTCAGAGAGGAAGGGGGGGAGAGAGAGAGAGAGAGAGAGAGAGAGAGGGAGAGAGAAACATCAGTAATGAGAGAGAATCATTGATTGGCTGCCTTCTGCATATCCCAACTGGGGATTGAGCCTGCAACCCAGGTATGTTCCCTGACCAGGAATTGAACCCTGACCTCCTCGTTCCTATATCAATGCTCAGCCACTGAGCCACACTGGCCAAGCCAGGTTGAATATTCTTAACCTATTAATATTAATCAAGCACTAATTTCAACAGAAAAGCCATCTATACTAATGAAAGAGTAAGATGCAAATTGACTGTACCTTTGCAACTCCCACCAGCCAATCAGGAACGAGTATGCAAATTAACCCAACAAAGATGCCAGGTTAATTTGCAAATGCAGGTGCCTAGTGGCCAGGGACTGAGCGGGACTCAGGTGTTCTGCACTGCCCCAGCTGCTCTGGGCCTCTGGGCAGCGTGGGAAGGTGGGAAGGTGGGAAGGTGGAAAGGCGGAAAGGCAGCTCTGGCCAGAGCGAAGGCGGTGCAGGCCGCAGGGGAAGGAAGGCCCGTTCTGCACCAGTCTTCATGCTTCAGGCCTCTAGTTTTACATAGCTACACATATGAGGAAAGAAATACCAGGTGCTGCTTCTGCTTTGTGTTTACTTTATATAAGCCAATTTCATTGAATGTTGATGAATTTCATAGATGGATGGGATAAGAATTGGTAGAAACCCTAAATATTCCAAGCTGCCTGTAATATTTAACAGTATTTAACAAGATCATCCTCTTAGCCTCAGATAGAAATCCACATTTGTATCACTGAAATAGAAAAACAGAATTAAAAGTTTTTGAGGATTCTAATTTAAGATTTTCTGTCAGTGTTTTTTCAGTGCTAGTTCTTTAACGAATAAACAACAAGCTAAAGAGAAAGTCTTGATTTAAAATTTTTTAATTTACATATCTATGGAAATAAGGCTTTGGCACTATAAAATCAGTTGGAAAATATAAAAGCTGCTTTTAAAAACAACATTGTGTCCTTATGCCAGCTCACAGAGGAAATAAAACCTATTCTTCTTGGCTCTGGGGATGTGTTCCTCAGCCCTTGTATCGTGCCTTTCCCTGAAAGGCCCAGGTCAGATATGTTGCCTGCCACTGTCACAGTTAGTCCTCACCCTCCTATAATTAATAATAAAGCGGTTCTAATTCTTTCACCCTTCTGAAAATATTTACATGGACTGTCAACCTAATTTTCTTTCTAATGTTTTGTTTCTAGTTTGGAAAGTCATAAAACCACTATACCTGTTTGATTGTGATTAAAGATAAATAATTGGGTACACAACTGTTGAAGGAACCCAGCACTCAGAATACATCACCCCTCCATGTTCTTTTATTGTTTCGGAAAGAATGTCCCATTCAGAATTTCAGAACATTTTGAATTTCAAAATTTTAGCTTTGGACCTCCTTGCTTCCTCTTTTCTTATAGTCATGTGTGTTAACAGCTCAGAAATTGAAAGTGACTATGTGTTAATTCTTTAAATGTAATGCTTAGTTCTTCTGTCACCTCTAGCTGACTGTTCCACCTTCCGAGTGGACACTGCTGTCATCAAGCAGAGAGTGCCGATCTTACTCAAGTACCTAGACTCGGATACAGAGAAGGAACTGCAAGCACTTTATGCACTACAAGCATCAATAGTCAAACTTGATCAGCCTGCCAGTAAGTTTTTTTGTCTTGCTACAATTAACCCAACCAGTGGGTGAGCTTTAACCAGGCCAAGACTTCAGGGATGGTTTCATGGGTTTGCACAGGGATAATAGAGGAATTCCTGGGAACAAAACTTAGATAACCAACAATTTTAATGAACCTACATTTTTTATGTACTTGACTTTCGTGAGAAAATAAGAACTAGTGTAAATTAGATATTTAATCCTCACTCTAGAGAGGTCTAATAAATTTTTCTGCAATGACGGAAATATATCCGTCTCTCACTGTGGCAACCATGAGCCACTTGTCAGTTGAGCACTTGAACTCCTTGTGACTAAGGAACTAAATTTACATTTTTCAAAAAATATCTTTTTATTGGTTTCAGAGAGGAAGGGAGAGGGAGAGATAGGAACATCAGTGATGAGAGAGAATCATTGACTGGCTGCCTTCTGCACGCCCCCCACTGGGGATCGAACCCCGGATCTTTCAGTCTGCAGGCTGACCATCTATCCACTGAGCCATACTGACTAGGGCTTAAATTTTAAATGTTATATAAATGTAAGTAGCCACTGGGGTTAGTGGCTACCCTATTGGACGATTCAGGGCTGGGGCCTCTCCATATTAGCATGCATATTATATAAATTTCACTTTTTTGATACAGATCTTTTTTAATATACGTTTTATTGATTTCAGAGAGGAAGGAAGAGGGAGAGAAAGAAACATCAATGATGAGAGAGAATCACTGATTGGCTGCCACCTGCATGCCTCCTACTGGGGATCAAGCCCACAACCTGGCACGTGCCCTTGACCGGAATTGAACCTGGGACCCTTCATTCTGCTAAGCCAAGCTGGCTAGGGCGACACAGGTCTTAATAATGAAAGAGAATAATACTCTTTAGAATCCTCAGAATCCTGGAAAAGTCATTAAGGCATTTTAGACTAGTTTTCAGTTAAGGGTGATTAATTCTGACTAATCAGACAAATAAGGTACCTGACATCTAAGACTTGGTGATATTGGTAAGTTAACTGAATTGTATTAAAGCTTGAAAATTTAGTTAGATACTATGTGGCTATTGATCTTTGGCACTTCCTTAGGTTTTAGCTTTTGCAAAGTTTTCCTTTGCTAGTGCTGATGAATCCTTCTAGGATAGAGATTTTCAACTGTTGTGCAGAAAAAATTTTGTTGTTGTTAATCCTCACCGGAGGATATTTTTTTCATTGATTGCTAGAGAGCATGGAAGGGGGAGAGAGCGAGAGTTCCTCACACACAGCGTGACCTGACTGGGGCTAGGGATCGAACCTGCAACCCAGTTACTCACCCTTGACTGAAATCGAACCCATGACCCTTTGGTGAGAGGGCCAGTGTTCTAACCACTGAGTAAAACCAGCCAGGCCAATGCAAGAATTTTGTGCAATATTCAATTCCTGACTATTTAGTCAGGGACATTGACCTCTTCCCCTTAGATTGTCAACTTAAAAAATGACAACTGCCAACACAATAGCCATCTGGTGTGAATGAATCAAAATTATACCTTTTTTGTCATATCAGCAAAAAAAACTTTTTTGAGTATACCACAGAATTTTTAGAAATTACTTTATGTGTGCCATAAGATGAAAAAGATTGAAAATCACTGTTCTAGGAGATAAAGGAGAAGATTGAAACCAATTAATTATTCTCAGGGTATAACTGGAGAGACATCTAAGTGTGAATAAGAGAATGAATCTACTTTATTTTCTCTCTCTCCAGACCTTTGAAAGGTTGTTTAACATATGGCTTCCTTTTATTATTATAAGATGAGGACACTAACTTTTTAAGAGATGGTTATAAATAGATGAAATTGATTACCAACTTTAATAATCCCTGGAGAGATATTTAATTCTTGACTTACCAACAACATAATCAGCCACTTGCTTCCATTTCCCCAAAGATCAATTGGGATTTAGAGAAAGAAGTGACTTCAATATCAGTTGGACTAATAAAATTACAAAATAAATCTAAAGAGAAGTTTTAATATAACTCATTCTAAGTTTAATATTTAGTAGCAATGATTGCTTATTCCACTGTATCCCTCCATTAATATGAATGATTAGTAAGCCAACCTTAAATTAATTTTAAGAGCCTGCAAGGAAGGAATTTTTTTTCAAGGATATATAAGACCCTCTGTTCAGTTTTATATCCTTACCAACTTTCTCCCTTTTGAACAATAATATAAGTTAAATTTCCATTGTGAGAGCAAAACAGAATTAATATTGACCAGATTATCTGAGCATTGAAAACAGATAAGGAAGTTTTTAGCCAGGTTTTTCATGTAAATCATTACTTTTCATTTTGAAAATAATATATTATTATTGTAAAGTTTCAAATAATAGAGAAATGTATAAAAAATTTATTATTTTAACCCTCACCCAAGGTTATATTTGAGAGAGAGAACATTGATGTGACAGAGAAACATCGATCAGTTTCCTCTCACACTCACGTCTACCTGGGACCGAGCCTGCAGCCAGTGTGTGCCCTGGCGGGGAGCTGAACCAGCGACCTTTCAGTGCACGGGACAGTGCTCCAACCAACTGAGCCACCCAGCCAGGGCTAAAAAAATCTTTTCTGTTTAATTTTTAAAATGCTTACGCTGACAACTACATAACATTAAACAGCTCAGCTCTGGCTACTTTGGCTCAGTGTATAGAGCATTGGCCTGCAGGCTGAAGGGGCACATGCCTGTGTGGTGGACTCGATCCCTAGTATGGGGCATGCAGGAGGCAGCTGCACAGTGATTCATTCTCATCCTTGATGTCTGTCTGTCTGTCTCTCTCTCTCTCTCTCTCTCTCTCTCTCTCTCGCTTTGATTTTTTAAAGAAAAGAAATGGGGGGAAAATAGATACAGAGGCAAAGAAGCATTGAACAGACTGTCTACAGTGGGAAGGCAGAGGAGGTTGCGGGGAGTGGGGGCTGTAAGAGATCAACCGAAGGACTTGTACGCATGCATATAAGCATAATCAATGGATACAAGACACGGGGGCAGGGGCAGGGGCAGGTGAGGGCATGTGCTGGGGGGTAGGGGAGGCCGGAGGAGGTCAATGGGGGAAAAAAAGGAGACATATGTACTACTATTTGTAATACTTTAAACAATAAAAAAAATTAATTTAAAAAATCGCTCACCATTATCAGAAAATAGTTCAAATTGATCAAAACAGTAGGAATAAGAAATAATTTAGACTGTATCTTCTTTTCCTATTCTTTAGACAGTTCTGCTATTTATACTATCAAGAGGGATATAAAGAATTGTCATGGATGCGCTTTTCTTGGGGAATTAATGTGCATTCATTCATTACTTGGAAATACAATCTTTCCTTCACAACTAAACTGCCCCAAAACAGATGGTTTATTTTCACTTCCTTACAGATTTGCTACGGATGTTTTTTGACTGCCTGTATGACGAAGAGGTAATCTCCGAGGATGCCTTCTACAAATGGGAAAGCAGCAAGGACCCCGCAGAGCAAAATGGGAAGGGTGTGGCCCTCAAATCTGTCACAGCATTCTTCACGTGGCTCCGGGAAGCAGAAGAGGAATCGGAGGATAACTAAAACTTCAAATACACACGAAACTAAAGAAACAATTTAAGTATTTTTTTAAAAGTTTCACGTCTTCGCCAATCACAGTGCAGCAAGGCCAATTCTCGCAGAAACCCCCACGTGTGCACGAGTGGGAGAGGGAAAGAGAAAAAAGGTGATCATGGAGGAAAAAGGTACTGGAAAAAGTAAACTTCAACCTGAGGGCGGGAGCACTAAAACCAAAATACATGTATTATTTATAGAAAATATTTTCTGTTATAATCTTTTCTTTTTAAACGAGGACTCATACTTTTAAAAAACACATCTGTTTAGCAAAAAAAAAAAAAAGTTGAGAACTTTTAATTTATTTTAAGGACTGCAAATGCCAGTGTAATTTTTTAATTTGCAGTTTCTGTAAACAACTTGTATAATAGAAAAGCAGAGAAATAAATTTCCCTCCCCTTCAGATGCACCTCACGTTTGTTTTAACGCAGAGTAGTTAGTCCAGATTTAAGAAGGTTTGGGGTGAACAAGGTAAGAAAGATTTTTTTTTAATTTTTATTTTATTTTATTTTTTGGTATCAAATCTTTCTGCCTGCCTCTCAGCTTGCTTCAGAAAAAAAATCACAATAGTAATCAAAACATACACAATCTTGGAACAGAAGGAAATGCTGTGGACCAGAGGACTCCAAGAATTGTTAAAAAAAAGTGCTACCCTTGGAAAAGTACTCTTAATACTTTTGAAATCTTTAGAGCAACTATAAGGCTTGTAAATACATAGAACAAATATTTAAAAAACAAAAAGAAATTGACTCAATACTATTTCTTTTCACTTTCAAAATATAAAGAACAAAATAAAGGCAAACATTGCAAGTTTAAAAGAAAGTAAACTGCCTTCTCCTTTTGACAGCTGCTGCATGTGTGCCCCAGTGGGAGGTGCCGTTTGTTGTCTAATCCAGATCGCTCCTGGGGGGGGGGGGGGGGGGGGGGAGCGGGGAGGCTGAGAGAGTGTGTCTGCCCTGGGAAGTGCAAGCTGCTTTGGGTAAAGAGGGCATTTGTGGGGAAGCCCCTCTGGAAGTCCAGGGAAGCTTCTTTCCAACACCAACTAGAAATGCCTTCTGGGTGGGAGCAAACCTAAGGGCAATTTTTACGTAACTAAGTGTTCCACTATATGAATTGGGACTAGGAATACTAGGTCATTTTGAGACTCCCACTGCTGATTTTTAAATCATCAATTGCCTCCAAAGATGTCTTCTAAAGAACGAAAGAAACCAAAGCTAAATTACGCTTTTAAAAAAGTGGGTGTGGGTTTTAAAAACAAACCAATCCCATGTGTGAAAATCACACTGTTCCCCAACTTCATCTTGACTCCAGCCATTCTGGTGAGTATAAAACCCAACTGTGGTTTGGGCTTCTCTTTCTCCTACAGATATTGCGTGCTGTGCTGTTTGTTTGTTTGTTTGTTTGTTTTCTTCTTTCATGAAGCTGTAGTCTCGGTGGATGGTTTTCCACCTCCATTGTTTATAGGCCATCACTCTACAAAATGTGTTTATGAAGAAAGAAAGCTGCTCCAAAATGAACAGTCTCTACATTTTGTATCTGGAGAACCAGAGTTCTGGCTTTCATCTCTGAAGAAATAATCACATTAAAAGACTTGGCAAGATGTGTGAAGCATAAGAACAAAATTTTCCATAGCAGTAACACATTTTCTTCAGAGTATAGTTAAACACAATACAGGATTCCCACCACATGAGCCCACAGAGCCCATTCCTCAGCCACAGAAAGCTGTTCTCAAAGAACCACGCATGGAAAGTCTTGTGGCAGCGTCTGCCATGAAACCTGGGTCCTGGAAAGCCGCTGGGGGCCTGACCGCAGGCTCTTCCCGCGATTCCTCCGTTGGAGCAGCAACCTGACTCTCTGATGCGCTGAGTTGTAACAGCTGCCAGATTCAGAGCGCACAGGGTTCTAATCCAGTAATCTCTTAAGTGATAGAGGTTTGTTTTTTGTTTCGTTTTTAATATATTTTACTGATTTTTTTACAGAGAGGAAGGGAGAGGCATCAAGAGTTAGAAACATCCATGAGAGGGAAACATCCATTGGCTGCCTCCTGCAACACCCCCTACTGGGGACGTGCCCTCAACCAAGGTACATGCCCTTGACAGAAATGGAACCTGGGACCCTTCAGTCCGCAGGCCAAAGAATTATCCGCTGAGCCAAACCAGTTAGGGCAAGTGATGTAGATTTGTAAGTATTGGCAGCACTCACAAGAGGTGAAAGATAGGGAGTTTGGGGAAAGCAGGGAGGTGACTGCCTCTTGGAAATCAGTGGCTGTTGTTTTAGGTGGGAGTGATTGCCTGTTCATCAGTATTTTTTTAAAATATGTTTTTGCTTCAGAAAGAAAGGGAGAGGGAGAAAGAGAAAGAAACATCAATGATGAGAGAGAATTGTTGATCAGCTGCCTCTGCATGCCCCACATTGGAATCGATCCCCACAGCCCAGGCCTTGGAAGTATGGAAAGCAATTTTTCCAATCATTGACCATCCTTTATTTCAGATGAGAAAACTAAGGTGACAGTTCCTTGATGGCCTGTGGCCATCTGTCTGGTTGGGACGGAGCCTGAAGTAGAATTCAAGAGCAGGAATTCAATGTGCCCTCACTGGGAACAGAACTGACCTGATGCACCACACTCAGCCGTGAGCCACACCGCCCAGGCTTCCTCAGTGCTGTAGATGCAGACACGCGTTAGGAATGGAGGAGAAAAGAAATATTGTTAGAAAAAAAGACCCCAGGGTTGAAAAAAAGCTTCAGAAATAAACACCTATAATACAATAACAAATAATGTTTAAAATATCAGCTATTGCATGAAGTGTAATGACACTACAAAATTACTGTTGGCTATCTTTTTGCTTTATACATGGAATGTTAAAATTACATTATCAACTACTAATATCAACTACTAATATCAGCTGAACTGCAAAATATTGTCATGGTTCTTACCCTCTTCACAGTCATCTTGGGTTATGGCTTTGGGGTAGAAACAGGGGTTGGGTGGTTTGGTTTAAAGTAATAGGAGACATGGCCAGCATTGACCCACCTGTACTTCAAGCTATCACAAAAGCTTTCACATTGGAACTTTGAGAACAGGTTTATTAATCAAGGTTTAGTCCATTAATTCAGATGCTTTGCTTTATGCTATATTCAAACCAATTAACTTACAGCTATTCAATAAATTACATGAGAGTTTTTCCTTTTCTAGCAAAAGAACATGATGGCAGTTTTTTAAATAAACTCATTTGAGATACTTGCATAGACCACTAAGCCAGTTCGCAGCTGCATCATGAACTTGGTTTATTCATTAAATATTTACTGAGCATCTAGCCTGTACTAAATGCAGGGAATATAACTGAACAAACCATCTCACGAAGACTCTTAGCTCAGATTCTTCATGCAGAAAACAGCCAGAGGTTCACACGCTGCCTCAGCATCCTGTCCTCCTCCCTGTGTGCCCCTTGTTACTCCAATAGATCTTTTATCTGTTTTTTGTTTTATTTTTATATTTCAAAATGCATTCTAGATTATTTGCCGCAATTAAATCTCTCCAAACAGGTTAACATTCTGGGGATTTTAAGACATATATTTTTGTTTTAAACGGCTCCATTCAAATCAAAAGGATTCTAAGGTAGAAAAAAATAGTCCTTAACTTTTGGATCTGATTCTGTGTTTTTCTTACTCAGGTTTTGGTCTTAAAAACAAAAAGTATAGGGATCCACATTTTCCATTTTGACCATGTCATTGCCACTTACGTGCTCCTGAGGGGACCTTTTGTAGAGAGGAACATTTTGCATTGCTTTTCTCTTTGTTTGCATTTCCTTTTTCTTACTGGGATAAAAGTCACATACCAGCAAATTCATCTTTGTGGAGTGAATGTTAGTATATTCACCGGTGTGCAGCTATCGCCACTATCTAATTCCAGAACGTTTTTATCATGCCGAAAGGAGAACCCATACCCTTTAGTAGTTTCTTCCCGTTCTCTGCTTCTCCTCAGCCTCCTGGGAGCCACTCATCTACTTCCTGTTTCTATGGGTGTGTGGGAATGAAATAATACGTTGCACTGCTGTTTGTTTTGACCTCCAATACACTGAGTGGCCAGATTATTATGATCTCTGGACGTATAATAATCTGGCCACTCAGTGTAGACTGACCACAGAGTTGGGATTTTAAAATCAGGTTTTTCCATATATAAGAACTGCATTGTGGGTAGTTAGAAAGAAGCAGAGGACTTATTAGCCAGAGGCTGGGGGCCACTATCTCCTGGTCCCTTGACATATCAAGATTTGCAAGCTTCCCCCTTACATATACGTACACTGAGTGGCCCGATTATTGTGCATTCAGAGATCGTCATAATCTGGCCACTCAGTGTATTTAACAAATGATCAAACCCCACATATTCGCAACATCAAGGACCTGATAGATGGGGTAGACCCTGATTTTCTGTCTTTGATTTAATTTTTGTTCTTCAAATATAACTTCTTTTTTTTAATGTATATTTGTTTTATTTTTTTGTATATATGTATTTTTTATTGTTTAAAGTATTACAAATAGTAGTATATATGTTTCCTTTTTTTTCCCCCACTTGACCTCCCCCTGGCCTCCTCTACCCCCCAGCACATGCCCTCACCTGCACTCCCCCCGCCCGTGTCTTGTATCCATTGGTTATGCTTATATGCATGCATACAAGTCCTTCAGTTGATCTCTTACAGCCCCCGCCCCCACCCTCCCCTGCCTTCCCACTGTAGTTTGACAGTCTGTTCAATGCTTCTTTGCCTCTGTATCTATTTTTCCCCCATTTCTTTTCTTTAAAAAATCTTGCATCTGCATACTAGAGATAAACATATAAGAACAAAAAATGTTTGTCTCAATTTCAATGTCCAACAGTTCTGAGTCCCAGTTTCAATGTCCAACAGTTCCTTATATGTACTTGTCAGCAATGATATCTGGATGGTGGACAAATGGTGGCAATGCAGGTCCCACCCTCTCTGGTTTGGTCCTGGGCAACCTGCAGTGACGCAAGCTGCTGACTGCCGGCATGGCAAGGTGTCGTCAGCGTCTTCCGTCTCTGGGCTGTCTTACTGGTTGGAACAGACCTGCTCCAAACTTCTTTTGATATAATCGCAGTATGTTTATAATCAGCTAACCCTGAACACATTCCTGAGAATTCGTGTGTTTTTTATTTGTCACTTCGTGGACTTGATGTATATGACCCGGGGTGTCTGACATCTAGCACTGGTATCTAGGGCAGTGGTCGGCAAACCGTGGCTCTTCCACAAAATACCACGTGCGGGTGCGCACGTACAGTGCGATTGAAACTTTGTGGCCCACGCACAGAAGTTGGTTTTCGGCTCTCAAAAGAAATTTCAATCACTGTCCTGTTGATATTTGGCTCTGTTGACTAATGAGTTTGCCGACCACTGATCTATGATATTGTCGTTTTGACCCCTCATTTATTGCTACCTGAGTAGTCTTCCTTGGGAATAGAATTCCTGCGTTAATTAGGCCACTAGAGTGTACCCTGGAAAAGTTCCGATGTTGTTTGACTTGGAGCCTGAGGTTGTATATGTCCTTTTCATTGAGGCACTTTTGGACGTGGTATTTATTGGGTACCTTGAGGCTGCCTACTTGTCATGAGAGTAAAATTGCTCTGTAAAGAATATAATGCCCAATAAAAAAATTTTTTTAAAGAATAAAAATGCCTTGAGACAGAACCTCTACCACTGGTTAGTCCCAGTTCACTCATCTTACAAAGATCACTTTTCCTATTTAAGAAGCTTGAGCTATAGATTTCCATATCTTTCAATAGTTTAGGGAAATAGATTCTTATGTACTGGCTTCAAGTACCCAAGAGGGGAAAATGATAATCTATTAGTGTTGGAATTACCAAAAAAAGACATTGTATTGCCAAATACTGAAATTTTTACACATCAAAGAAACAAGCTAAAGAGGGTCATATGCCAAATGTTTTAAAATAAGTGTTTCATTTTGAAAAAATTTTAGACTTGTAGAAGTTTTTCAGAGAAAAGTATGGAGTTCCACATGCCCCCCTTTTAGTTTCCCCTATTATTAGCATCTTACATGACCATCGGACATTTGTCGAAACTTTATCTCCAGACTTTATTTGGGATTCACAAATACCCTCTTTCTAGTCCTGGATGCAGTCCAGGATACCATGATGCATTTAGTCATCATGGATCCTTAGTGTCCTTAGCCTTTGACTATTTTTTTTATCTTTGTTGTTTGTCATGACATTGACAGTTTTGAGAAGTCCTGATTAGGTATTTTGTATAGTGTCTTCAATTTGGTTTTCTCCTGATTAAAGTAGGATTATGGTTTGGGGGAGAAACCCCTGTAAGTGCCTTAGCCAGTGTGCCTCAGTTGGATGTCATCCTGTGCACCATGAGGTCACCAGTTCACTTCCCGATCAGGGCACGTGCCTGGATTCAGGCCCAAACCCCAGGAAGGGGGTGTACAGGCAGCAGCCCACCAGTGTTTCTGTCTCTCTTTCCTTCTCCTTTCCTCTCTCTAAAATTAATTTAAAAAGAAAGAAATACCATATAAGTGAAGAGCCCTTTTCATCTCATTATATCAGGAAGTCCATGGTGCATTCATGACATCATTGGTGATGTTTAACCTTAAGCTGGTCTCCACTCTAAAGTTACTTTCTCCTTTTTCTTACTCTATTAGGAAGGTAGGAGTAGAGGAGAATTAAGCTCTACTTCCTTCCTGGAGTAGGACAAGGTATAGTAGTGTCCCATTATCTGTGGAGATATATTCCAAGATTCCCAATGGGTGCCTGAAACCAAGGGTACTTCTGAAATCTATATATACAATTTTTCCCTATACATACATACCTATGATAAGCTTTAATTTATAAATTAGGCACAGTAAGAGATTAGCATCAGTAACAATAAAATAGAAGTGTTGTAACAATATATGTAATAAAAGTTATGTAAATTTCAGGGATCCCTTGCTGAAGTCTTACAGACTTAATGCTTTCTGATCCAATATGTTGCTGTCAATCAGAACACGTTTTTTATTCATGTCTTCCACCCACAAATGTCATGCCTTCTGCCTCTTATGTGAGCTCTTACCATTCTTTGTGGCTGTAACTTTTGCAGTTTGAGATGCAACAGCAAAACTATCATGAATTTCTTTTTCCCTCTGCACAATTTCACAGATTTATTCTTATTGTAAATCTTAGCAACCTCAGCATATGATTTTCTCTTATTTTCTAGAACATTGACCTTTTCACTTGAGGAAGCACTTGACAAAGGTTTCTCTTTGGCGTGTCTCTGAATCGCCAGCATCACTGTTGTTGCGCTTTGGGGTCATTATTAAGTAAAATAGGGGCTACGTGAGCACAAACACTGCAGTGCCATGCAGTCGATCTGATAACAGAGACAGCTCCTAAGTGACTAATGATTGGGTAGTGTGGACAGCATGGAGATGCTGGACAAAGGGATGAATCACGTCATCCCGGATGGAGTGGGACAGTGAAAGATTTATCATGCAACCCAGAACAGCATGCAACTTAAAACATGAATTGTTTATTTTTGGAATTTTCCATTTAATATTTTTGGACCACAGTTGACCGTGAAACCACAGATAAGAGGGTGGTCTACTGTTTTTAAGTTATTTGGAATTCTCTTGCAAGAAAGATTTGTCTCTTTTTGTTTCCTTATCAGTCATATATGTCTCTATGTATATATGTATATAAAATTAGAGTTTACATATAATCACAGACTTGCATGTTTATTTAGACTTTGGGTTATCAATCAATACCACATTATTTTGTTGCTCAGATTGTTCTAGCTTTTGCTTTAGGAGCTCTTTCAAGTTATCTCAAATGTTCCTTTGACTTTCTTTCCTACATCCTTTTCATTTTATATCATTTGTGATATTACAAGATGTCACAGACATGTCTTATACTTTCCCTGCCCTAGAATCAGCATTTCTGTTTAGAAACCAAGATCTGAGCACTAAGTGAACTCACTGTTGCTGGCATCTGCTTCTTGGTCTTCCAGCATTTTAAACTCTGATTTTTAACTGAAGGTGAGATCTGGCCAGGTGAGTAATCCACTTTCACAGGAACACTATGACTCTTAGAAAATATGCCTTTTTTTTTAATGGGCCCCAAGCATGAATCAGCTCTGACCACAAACACAGACATCAAGCTAAGATGAACGAGGGACTGTATGTCTGCTTAGCCCCTGATAGATATCAGGTGTCTCCTTGCCCACTGCCAAGGGTTTATGCTTCATCTATATATATAAAAGCCTAAGTGACCATTACAACCAGTCTATGGAACAACTGGTCAACCAGTTGATATGATGTGCACTGACCACCAGAGGCAGACGCCCAACACAGGAGCTGCACCCTGGTGGTTGATGCGCTCCCATAGCCAACCTCCTTTGGCCGGCTAACCTCCCACAGTCCCCCCCAGACTGGGCAAGACAGGCCCAATTGCTGGCCAGGCCGAGGGACCCTACCCCTGCATAAATTTGTGCACTGGGTCTCTAGTTTATTATAACTGATACCCAAAACACAACCCTAAAGATGTTCCAATGATGCTTTTGTTCATCCTGTTAACAAGAAGATTGGAACTATTCCCTCTCTCTCATTAGCACAATTTGTTTCCACTTTCCTGTAGCTAACATAGAGTCTACGAAGGTACCAGAAGTTAACTAACCATGGGAGTACTACATATCAAAACCAGCTAAAGTAGTGCTTTGAGGTAAATGGGCCATTGGAGAAGCCAAGTGGGAAAAATCATTACCTGAGTGGATATCAAAAAGTTCATCCAGGATGAAGTATGCTGTAGTGGAAAAGAGGTCTTGACTGGAGTTGGGAGATTTGTGTTCCAATGCTGGTGCTCCTGCTTACTGGTCATTTGACCATTCTCACTCATATGGACCTTCCTATCCTCTCTAAAGAGAGTTGGCTCATGCCAACCATATGAGTATCTCCAGAATCACTCTAAATACTGCTTGCCAAGCTTAACCAGGGAGTAAGTCTTGGTGATAATGGGATATTAAACTTTTCAAGAAGTTAGAATATCAATATTTTCGGGGATTTTTCAAACCACCCACCCTGCAGTTAAACTTTTGCTACCTGTGATTCCTTTCTGCCTCTTCGACATTTACGTTTTGTTCATAAATATGTGTTTTCTGGCCTGGAGTCCTAGGAAACTGTCTTTGCCTGAGCTCAAATAACTGTTCTAGCTTAACTGCTTTTTAGGACAGGATAATAATGCTCAGCATTGCTCATGTTAGAGTCACCTGACAGTTTTTAAAAATATATGAACCTGGCCCTGACCAGTGTGGCTCAGTGGACAGAGCATCGGCCTGCAGACTGAAAGGTCCCGGGTTCGATTCCGGTCAAGGGCATGTACCTTGGCTGCAGGCACATCCCCAGTGGGGGGAGGGGGGGTGCAGGAGGCAGCTGATCGATGTTTCTCTCTCATCGATGTTTCTAACTCTCTATCCCTCTCCCTTCGTCTCTGTAAAAAATCAATGAAATATATTTTAAAAATATATATGAACCTGAACCCAACCCCAGGCCAGTTATTTCATAATCATGAGAATAGGCCTGTTCCCCTGCCCCCCCTACTTTTTTTTTAAGTTCTCTCGGTAATCATAATATGACCCAGGTTTGAGACCTCTGGAATAATGACAGTAACCTGATTTACCTACCAGTTTACCAAACAATTTCTATTTTCAAGTATTTGTAATTATAATAGGTGTTGGACACACAAATATGGCGCATGTTTTGAAAAGATAGTGCTATGAGAGGACACTGTAAACTAGGAGATTAAGAAATGCTTTCCTCAGCAAGAGAATTTTATTTTTTTAAATGATTCTTTATTGTGGAAAGTATTACAAATGTCCCCTTTTCTCCCAATGGCCCCCGTCCAGCCCACCACCTCCCCAAATCCAGGCCCTCTCCACCCCACTGTCAGCATCCATGGATTATGTGCATATGCATACAAGGTCTTTGGTTGATTACCTCTGAGATGCTGCACACTCTGTTCCAGTCAGCCAGAGAATTTTAAACTGAGAAATATAAAGAAATAGTTAAGGCAATACATTCCAACAGAAGGCTACATGAGTGCAAAGGCCCTGGGGTAGGGGAATGCGTGGTGATTTGAAAAGCCTTTTGCACGCCCCACACTGGGGATCAAGCCCACAACCGGGCCCTATGCCCCGACCGGAATCAAACCATGGCTTCCTGATTCAGAGGTCAACCACTGAACCACACCTGCTGAGTCTAAGTTGGTGTTTTCTTTAATTCTCAGCACAAAGATGGCGATACTTTCCATCATTTCCAGTTCCCAATATAACCACACAGTGCATTGGAATAACTAGCCTCTTTGAAGTGAACAGTTATATATAACTTACAGTATCAACAGTGAGCTTATTAGAAAGACAAATTCAGGGACTTCGATCTGCTAAGTCAGAATCTGGAGGAGTCCAAGAAACACTTTAACAAGCTCTTCAGGGGATCCTTGGGCACACTGCAGTTAGAGAACCGCTGCCTGGGAGTGCTTAACATTCCCAGCACCATTTATACTGCTCTTCACCAAAAGCTAAAAACAAGTGCTGTTTTTAAAACATTCAGGGTTTTATTTCATCCTTTAACAAAAAAACTCTTCCTTCATCCCATTACAAATGACATAATATAAAACACGTTGTAAGCTGTAATCTGCCAAGCATTGCAGGCTGTCATCTAACTCAGTCTTCATAAAAGCCGTGCGATATAAATAATACAGTACTGCCTCTTTTTTTATTATTTTGTTTTTATTGTTATTGATTTCAGAGGAAGGGAGACGGAGAGAGAAACAGAACATCAGTGATGAGGGAGACTCACTGATCGGCTGCTCCTGCAGGCCCCACACTGGGGTGGAGCCCGCAACCCAGGCCTGTGCCCTGACCTGGAATCGAACTGTGACTTCCTGGTTCACAGGTTGAGGCCTAACACGGCCAGGCAGTACTGCTTCTTTTCAACAGGGAGGGAACTTACAGCACACAAGTTACGTATCTAACAAGTATCAGAGGAGAGACTGGCACTTGTTTTCCAGAAGACAGTGATTTCCAAACTATTCTTTCTCACTATAGTGGGTATACTTTGGGGCATTGGAATTGGAAAAATAAGGGCTTTACTGTAACCCTGCTTGGGTTATTTACACCTCAGTTTACTCACCTATAAATTAAGGATAACACCATCCACCTCATAGGGTTGTTGTGAGAATTAAAGGAGATCAGATAGCATCCAGCATTCTGCCTAGAATACTTGGCATTGGGCCTATGTCCAGTGTTCTTTTTCTACCCATTTCTGCAATCTTAGTCATACTTAACCACATACAATTAAACTACACTATCTTTAGAACTATGGGAAATTATGGTTTGCCTGTCCACATTTCTTTAATATGCCTTATATAGTTAGATTTTTAAAAATATTTTTACTGATTTCAGAAAAGAAGGTAGAGGGGGAGAGAGAAAAATATCAATGATGAGAGATAATCATCGACCCACTGCCTCCTGCATACCCCTACTTGGGATCAAGCCCCCAACCTGGGCATGTGCCCTGACCAGGAATCTAACCATTATCTCCTGGTTCATATGGGCCAGTGCCCAACCACTGGGCTTAGAATTGCTTTTTCCCTAGCATACACTGAAGTCTCAGACTTTTCATTTGATAACAAACCTGAGGGGTAGAAACGTCTAGCTTCCACTTTTCCCAAGATTCAATAAGGTATTGCAAAACCTTTTTTTGCACAAGGACCAATGGGTAGGGTCCTTTATAAGTACTGCCCCACATAGAAAGAAAGAAAATTTTCACTAGTTTTTGCAACAAAACCGTAGTGAATTCCTAAAAATGCCAGGTACTAAGAAAAAGCACAGAAGTTTTCTGCCACATCCAGCTCTGGCCCTGTTCCTACTGTAGGAGATGCTAATTACTTTGATGTCAACAAGCTTACTGGACGGTTAAACTAAATCTCAGTTTTTTCTTAAGATAGGCTCAAGCAACTAGAATGTAAAGCACATATACAAATAATATGTTAAATTTTAGATTTGTAGGGCCTTTTTAGTAAAAATGTTTGATCTGTTGGGAAGAGCAGGGGCATCATTAATAAAATGTGAATTGTAAAAGTTGAACTAACAATCTTGGCATCTCGAAACATATAGTTCTCAAGAACTATGCTACGTTTTCCAGACTTTGGGTTGAAACTTTTTCAACCTTGCTGCAAGTAGTTTAAGAATACTCAAAGCTGCCCAAGCCGCTTTGGCTCAGTGGATAGCACGTCAGCCTGCAACGAAAGGGTCCTGGGTTCAATTCTACTCAGGGGCACATGCTAGGGTTGCAGGCTCGATCACCAGTTGGGGGCGTGCAGGACACAGTCAGTCAATGATTCTCATCATTGATGTTTGTATCTCCCTCTCCCTTTCTGAAATCAATAAAACTCTCAACTAACTCTCAACCTCCCTGCATTAAGTAAACAAGGACAGTTGGTCACCTGAGGTGTCACTGACCTGACCTTCACTCATCTCTGGCCTCCTTCTCAGGCCTGGTTGCCCTGAAGGCGTCTTCCTGAAGTAAAATTTGCCCTTAAAGCCACGAAGGAGGAGTGGAGGGAGAACAGTCCTGTTGACAGATTTTCGTCCTGTTACGCAGTCAAAACAAAACTGGACATGTTTTGCTCTTTAGTAATTCAGCAAATAATGTCAAATCTATCTAAAATGCAGTTTTCTTCAAGTTTTCTCCATCCTTGTGAGTGTTGTTAAGATTATTCCTTGGTTCTGTTTATCATAATTCAGAGTGCAGAACCTTTTGTGAAGCTTATTAAAAATTCAGATTCCTGGACCCCACCCCCTGAGCTTTTAATTCAATATATTAGGTCTTGGTGAAATCAAAAAAATGCAGAATAACCTGTCTAGTTTATAACAAAGTAAAATGCAGTTGTCTTGCCTCTGGTGTTTAAAAAGGGAAAAGATGGTTCAACACACACAGTTCCCAGAACCTAATATGAAAACAGACTTGACGGCAAATCCTGTTGTTTTCCCTAGAGAGGGCAGGACTAAGCGCTTAGTTACCTTGTTCTAAATTCTATTCCCACTGAAACACACCTGTAATAACATTCCCAAATGTTTTATGTGCTCCTGAGGGGCTGAATTGTAACTCCATCCAATATATCAGATGCTTCAAACTATCTTTACTATCTTCAAAATGACAGTGAACTGTTGGCACTAACATTTGTCAGACTCCCCTCAGATAGCGAGAAATGTTGGCTCCAGTGGGACACCAGAGGGCTAATGACAAGGACAGAGGTTCTCAAATTAAATGGCAAAATTAATGGGCTGCAACCAGCATTAAAAATACATACATAACTAGAGTAGAACAAATGAGGGCAAGTGTTATTTTATAAACAGTACTGAACTTTTATATTCTGGCCCACAATCCTTTATCCAAAACCACTGGGACCAGACGTGTTTCAGATTCAGGATTTGTCATAATTTGGGGAAAGTTTTATAGCTCCATGGCTGCTGAGCTGAATGAACTGAAATTACCCCCGCCTGTGAGCAGAGGAAAGTGCAACATTGGCAGAGGAGAATCCAAGGATGTGGCTTATCTCGAAACCAGAGTCTTGATAACAAAAAGGGAGAAAATCAGTATGGGGGTGGTGGCGAAAAAGTAATTATTTTTTTTATCAGCCTCCATTTTTTGCCTGATAGTTTTTTAAAAATATTTTTTTATTGATTTTGGAGAGAGAGAGGTGGAAACACCAATGATGAGAGAATCACTGGACAGCTACCTCCTGCTTGCGGCCACACTGGGGACTGAGCCCGTAACGCAGGCACGTGCCCTGACCGGGAATTGAACTGTGACCTCTGGTTCATAGATCGAAGCTCAACCACTGAACCACACCAATTGGGCTGCCTAATAGTCTAAATTGTTCACTTTTAAAAATACATATTTTAATTGATTTCAGAGAAAAAGGGAGAAATAGAAACATCAATGATGATAATCATTGATTAGCTGCCTCCTGCACGCCCCACCCTGGGGATCGAGCCCGCAACCCAGGCATGTGCCCTTGACCATACTCGAACCTGGCCCTGCAGTCCACAGGTGGATGCTCTGTCCACTGAGCCAAACCTGCTAGGGCTAGACTGTTCATTTTCTTGCCATCCCTTCCCGAGATACAGCTATGCTGAGCGCCCATCTTTCTGGCTGGAAACCAGAAAAGTCAGATGACATACATTCTGTGATTCTAGCCCTGGCCTGACTTTGGGTCCTTGTGCATGAAATCACAATCCCAAAGCCTGGATTCATGGGGAAAATAATGTTAATGTAAGCCTTACTGGCAACAGAAACCTTCTCTCCTCACCAGGCTATCAAGAATTATTCTTCAAACCTCTCCCTTTTAACATGAGATGGGATGTAAGCAGGTAAACCTGTCAGTGCCCAACCCGGTGACTGCATTGTCATAGCTTTGGTCTGGAACACTCTTGGAACTTGCAATTGCTTCAACTCTCTCTATCCCTAAGCCTAAAATTCTAAAGTTACATGCTTTGCTTTTCTATACAAAACAAGACCTTTTAGCCTAATAGACTTGTCATGTATACTAAAGCTTCAACAGGGACTTGACTTCTGAAAAAGGGTGTTTTTGTTAAAAACTAGAGATGATGCAGTTGTTTTATGGGGACTGATTAACACTTCTTTTTCTAACTCACAAACCCTACATTTCCTCATGATTCTGGGACTCCCAAGTCAGTCCTGTAAGCTGCGGCTCTGGAGCAGAATTGAGCTCCTCTAGTCTGAACCCAGAATTCTTATTCTGATTCCTGACTGGAGAATGGAAAGCTTTAGATTCTCAAACCTCAAGATGAAAGCAATGCATTCTCAATGTTCAATTTGAGGCCTGTGTGTTAGCTCTCCTTGGTATTAGCACTTTAAAACAGCTTAGAAGAGAATAACGTTTAAACCAAAGGAATGAATCTCTGAAGGGTGGAGCTCCAGGAACTTTGGTGTCCGTGTGAGAGGCCGCTGACGGTGACCCCGTGCACTGGGGAAGAGCTGAGCAGATGCTCAAGTTGTCAAAGCGCATGTCTCTCCAGTGCGGGAAGTCAAACAACCTAACAGTTTAAGTAAAGGAGACAAACATTAACATGTAATTGTTTAACAAACAATTGAATGTTTTTATTAGTATAGCTCAAAGAAAGCCAAATGAGATAAGCCATAAAACCATATCCTCATGGAGTCTTCACTCCTATGCAGCTACTTATGAAAAACAAAGATCGGTCAGTTGTATTTGGCAGAGGTGAAATGCCTCAATCAATTACATGTACAATAAAAATTTCACACCCCTATAGAAGTAGAAACTTACAGCTTCAGGCTTCAGCGAGTGAGTGGTTATGTGTGTGTGTGTGTGTGTGTATGCGTGCGCGCGCATATCACAAACTTTTTTTCTTTTTGGGTGTATATGTTGTGAACAAGAAAATAAATTGTGTGTTTAAGCAAAAATCTACAGAGAAAGCAAAATCTAGTTGGGTGGTTTCTCTTTTTTATATATTTTTAATTGATTTTTAGATAGAAGAAGGGCAAGGAGAGAGAGGGAAACATTGAAGTATGAGGGAAATATCCATCTGCTGCTTCCTGCACACCCCTTACAGGGGATCAAGCCCCAACCCCAAGCATGTGCTCTGACCAGGAATCAAACCAGCAACCTTTTGGTGCCCCAGAGGACACTGAACCAGCTGAGCCACACTGCAACAGCTAGTTGGGTAGTTTCTTGAATAAGATGGGGCTAAAGCCATTTTTTTTTTTTAAGGAAAAAGAAATGCTGAATATTTTAAGCATTTGAAAACATAAAAATGAAAATGGGTCTTTAAAATGAGAGACAGAGGACAGAAATGTTGATAAAATACAAGGATGTGAGCAGGATGACGAAATGGCCAAAATGACCAAAAGCTTTTGAGAACAGGTAATGCCATCAAAACATATATGAAAATGCTGAACTCATAGGAATTTTTGTGGTGGTTTTAGACAGGTATGGCTAGGAAAGCTTGTGATGTGCAAATGGTAACGCAGAGACTGAGCAATGGGCCAGTGAGTGTTTAAAGGTTTTCAAAATCTTTACAGTGATTTGCACATGCATTTGTGTTGGTCACACTCCCTCTAGCCACCCCACCCCCCCAAAATAAAAACCACCTGCTACTTGAAATACATCGGATTTTTCCAAATCGGCTTTGAAAAACTACATTTGAGACCTTGGATACGTTGCCTGTGTACGCCGATACCAACGTCATATGACAATTCCAGTAAATTCCTGCTTTTCTCCTCTAATCTCGGGGTTTCCTTTTTGAGACCTCTCCTTGCGTCTGCTAATTAGGGAGTCCAGGAAGACCGCTGCAAAGATAGAAAAACTTCCAGTTCTTTCCTGCGCCACTACCTGCCATGCACTGTCTACACACTTCACGGTGCTGAGTTCTTCGCTGTCTGGTTTTCCAATCCTTCCACGGGCTTCCGAGTCCGGTGCTGCCGTTCGGTCTCGGGCTGAGCCTGAACGGAGAAGCGGGAGGAGGCCGGGCCGCCTAAGCGGAAACGCGGGTAGGAGCATGGCCCGAACTAGAGAGCAGAGAACAGGCTGGGACTGCAAAGGGCCCTTCTGAGCAAACGACACCCGCCGCCGTAGCTCACCGGCGCCACGAGGGCAGTGCCCGTGAACTGTGGGCGGACGCTCAGCCCCCGTGCGCGCAGCCTCGGGTCCCGGAGCGCCCTCTCGCGCCCACGCGCGCCCAACCGGGGAGGAACGGCTCCGCGCTCCCTCCACTCCCGCGGGCTGGGGCCATGGCCGCTGGCGCGCAGGGGGCGGGGCCGACGCGGGAGCGCGCGCGCGGGGCCGCGGGCAGGGGGGCGGGGCGGCAGAGCTCGGCGGCTGGGCCTGGAGGACGGCAGCGGCGGAGGCGACGAGTGGCAGCGGGAGTGGCACCGAGAGGCCGTGCGGGACGCGGGCACCAGGAAGGGGGAAGCGCAGAGGTAACGGAGGACGGGGCGGGCGGGCGGTGAGTGGGCACAGGCTCGCTAGACCCCGAAGGCGAGTGACGGAGGCCGCTCGCCCGGAGTGCCGACGCCGCTTCCCAAGAAAAGGGGGCGGGGCGCTCGGGTCCCCGGAGGTGGCGCCTTTTGTCTGCCTTCCCCGGCCGCTCCGCCCCTACTTCCCCTCCCCACTGCGTCCAAGCCCCCTACCCCTCTCGTCGGCGCTTCCTCGGGGGCCCTCTGGCGCGCGCTCCCGCCCTTGTTTTGTTTGTACCGGGGTGAGGGGGATGGAGGAGGGGAGAGCGCTTCCCCGGTTTGGGGCCTTGAGTCCCAGCGCGCCTGCGCCAGCGCCCGCCCCCCGCTCTCCTATTGGCTAAGACGTCTGCGCTTGCTCCGAGGCCGCGCGGGCCCTGGCGCACAGGTCCCGCCCTCCCCCTCACTCCCCACTCCCTCAGCGGTTTTCGTAGCCGGTTCGAAAGATGCCGGTGGCCGTGACTGGCTGCGGCGGGCCCGCCTCCCGGGTTCTTCGCCATTGCCGCCGCCATTACGGAGCTTCCTGTGGTGAGTGCGCGGACCCTGGCGATCACGGTCCGTCGCTTCTGGCGTCCCGCGAGCGGGCGCTCCCGGGTGGCGGCCTCGGCCTCGGTCGCGTGCCTGCCCGAGCGCAAGCCCGGAGCTGCAGCCGCCCCGCCGCCCCTCGGTGTCCGCCGCCGCTGCATCCTCCCGTCACTTGCCTCGCTGCCTTCATCTTGGCTCCGCTCTCCCCCCCGCCTTCTGCTCGCGCATCGCACCGGCCGCTCCCCGCCTCTTTGTCTCTGCTCTTCTTTCCTTCGTGTTGGTCTTTTCGGGCGGGGCGAGGGGGCGAGGGGGCGAGGTGTGGGCGCCGCTGTCCAGGCCCCGCCGCCGCCGCCGCCGCGACGCAGACCTTAGCTTTTAGCTTTCCTTTTCCCGTATGGCATTCCTAGAGCTTGGGACTCGCCGAACCTTAGATGATGTGGTTTTAATTAACAAAGTTCGTCTTGTGAGTGTGAGCGTTTGTAAAGAGATGGAGGCCAGAGTGGTGAACAGAGGCCCGGGTCCAAGTTTCAACACCTAATAGACCATTGTCTGTGGCTGGGAGTCTTCGCCCAGCGCAGAGGACTGGCCAAGGTGAACTTCACTGCCCCTCTGGCGTGTGCACCCCTCCGGCCTGCCGCGCTCCTGATGGTGCATTACATTGAGAGGGGAATGCAATTAGAAATCCACGAAGGACTCACCTGGGACGTTAGAGTGACGTTAGACCAGTCATTTTGTTGGGGAAGATACTTCAATTTTGTTTTGTCTGGCATAGGTGTTAAATTATTAGGAGCTTTTTAATATTGCTCCTTTCAAAAGTTTAATGTGTTTCAAAGTAGAAACAGTATCATAAAGGGTTTTTTGTGTTCGCTTCTCATGTTACTACGAGGATTGAGGAAGTGTCCAGGACTCTTCCTGTAAAGGTGACAATCCTGTTCAGATAGTGACTGTCTTGAGGGAGGGCATTGTAGTGTCCATAGTCGCAGTTCCCAAGATTGATACGACTTAAGTGCATACTGATTTGTCAGAGTGAAAGTGAAAAAAAATAAGTTGACAGAAGTCAAATAATAGGCATCCTTTTTCTGACATTACCCATTAAGTCTAAATACAGGGAAAGACTTGAGATTGGAGATTTTTTTATCTACTTCTTGCTTAGCTGATGACATTAGAATGTATTGCATACTTAAAAATCAAGGATATCAATAAACTGAAATACATTGTTAAACTATTTGAAGCTTTCTTTTAATGTAGAGAAAGTTATCGAAAACGCTGAAATTCTGGACTTTTTTGCAATTTTTTCTTTATTACGTGTATTAAAATAACTTTCATTTCCCATGACAAAAGCAAATTTTTGTATTGTTAATCTAACATTAAATTTAAAAAACACAAATCAGATTGGTGACTCGAGAAGGACCACAGGTAAACTCAGGCTGTTTTGGCACATATAGGAACCCAGGTGAAAACTATAATAAGCTTCATCCTTTTTTTCATTCAACAAATCTTTTTTTTAACACATTCTATGCCCGGTATGTTCTCAGACACCAGATATGCAAATCAGCTGGGTAAGATCTCCGGTGGGCAACAAGTGAGGCAGCCTAAAAAAGTCTCATCAATTTAATTAATAGGTACATGATGGTGAGACAAACATCTCAAATAACATGTTCTTTACATATATTGGATATAGTATTAAGCACTATCAGATGTCATTGTTCATTCAACTTTTCTCCCCAGTATTTATCCAGCACCCACTATGTTTTGGACATTTCTAGGTGCTGAGAATACAGTGGTGAATTTAAGTCTTAGCCCTTTTAGTGCTTACATTCCATTGGAGAGAAACATACTAAACAAGTAAACAGACATATAGTGAATTTTAGGTGGTGTAAAATACCATAAAGAAACCTGAAGAAGACTCAGAGGTGTGGAAGATTTTTCTGATGAGGGATAACATTGAGGAGAAACCTGAATGAAACCTGTAGGAAAAGAGTGTTCCCCAAAGACAACAGCAAGTGCAAACACTGATACAGGGATGGGCCAGGCGCAGTCTGAGGGCCAAAAGAAGGTCAGTCTGTTTGGGAGGTTGACAGAGTTGAGTGATCCATATAGCAGTGGGATGTGAACTTAGTGAGATAAAAGGGGGGGTGGCAATCGGGAGGTCTTAAGGAGAATGTCAGGATTGTGGTGGGGGGCAAATCAACTATTTCTCTGTTTATTTCTGAGATGATTCCAACATGGGCATACTCATTCCCCCCCCCCCCCACCTGAGGATATGTTTTTATTGATTTTTAGACAGTTGCCAACTCTGGGTGGAACCCCCCTAGTCTTTTGATGTAGGGGAGGACACTCCAACCGAGCTACCTGGCCAGAGCTGGGCACACTTCTTATCTGATCTAATTTAAACCGAAGATTTTGTCCTTAGAATAATGGTGCCTTTATGGACCATGTGCCTGTGGTTGTCCTTATTTTGTCAATTTTATCACTTTGACAGGTGTAGCTTCCTGTGCCCCCCTCCCTTTTTTAACCCATTTGTTCTAATTTTTTAGTAATTAGTAAGTACAGAGTTGACTGGAAAGCTTTGACACTTTTTTTAGTATTTTGTTTACAGAGAAAATATTTTTAAAGATATCCTATGAATTAGAGATGCCTGAAGGTTTTATTGACTTCACAATAGCATTTTCAATATAGCGGGTTAAGAAAGATGAATTCGTTAGCGATATCATTTTACCAAAATAACCTGATTATATTGTACTTCTGTATAGTGTTCACATAATAAAAGCAGTTTTTATTAAGTTTTTTTTATTTTGTTTTCGTGTATGCAAATATATTACTATTTAAGTGCTAGTGGATGAATGAGCAGATCTATATATTGAAAGTATTATAGGATAGACTTTTAGGTTTCAGAAAACTAAATAATGCCCTTAAACCTAACTTGGCCCTCTTTTTACTATCTTGAATTTTTTTAGCTTTCCTTACAGCTGATTGACAACTCACAAGTCTGATATTGCTCCTGCTGTTTCATAAAAAGATTGTCCCTGTACATGTGGAAGCATTCCCTATGTTTGAATGTTTTGGATTTGTCCCAGTTGTTCTAGCTTACCTGACAAATGGAAAGCTCTTAAATTCCTAGACAGGGGTAGAATTTAAAGTAGGCTAGCCTACCAACCCCATGTTAATGTTCAATAGCACAGAGATACAAACATTTAACTGGTCACTTTTTCATGTTGTAGACGGATTATATAAAGTGTCATTGAGTTCCAGATGAGATTTTTGGCAGGGACAGATGGTGTTAATGATCAGGTAATTTTAGTGACATGGATTTTATCTTTGAATTTTTAATTATATTCAGTGCTAATTTTGCTTATATTAAAAATATAACAAAGTCTTAGAAGCATACTTGTTTTTATAGGTAATGAATGGTCTAACTTTGCTCTTCTGGGTCTGGAGACTTTTAGTATGTTACATTCTGCAATAGTTTTTTTGTCCCTTGTATTCTTTAGTGAAGATGGAGTTAAGGTTACAGATAGTTTTTCTAACCCTTTTTAGAACAGTAACGATAAGTCTTCCCTCTTTAGTTAGCTGATCTTTGAGTAAAATTTAACTAAACTGTTCCTTAATCTTATTCTTTTCTTTCTAAGTTCCTGATGGTAGTAGGATGGGGTGGCCCTTGGTTCCTTATGAGCTTTCTTGCCCTTATTGCCTGTGTTCATGTGGAAGGTGCAACAGCTGCTGTGGCTTGTGCATTTGTCAGTCGCTGCTTTTCATAGTGTGTATTTTGATAGAGATTATATCTTTCTGAATGATAACTGACCAAGTCATCTATCATTTAAGTATTATAGATAAGTTTTTGTTCCCTTTGCATGTATATTAAATGTAGATGTTTTAGTTTAGTTTTGTTTCTGTTAATCTTCATACAAGGTTTTTTCTGTGCTTTAGGTTGACTTTTCACCACACTGAAACCATTAGGAAAAAATCCTTGTGGTTAACGCAGAGGCTTCAGAGTGTAACCTGTACTGGGGCCTAGAAATTATTTTAAATGGCGACTGATATGTCTCAAGGTGAACTCGTCCATCCTAAGGCACTCCCACTTATAGTAGGAGCTCAGCTGATCCACGCGGACAAGTTAGGTGAGGTAGGGGCTGACACATTCTTGAAGCTCACTCTCGGATCAGTCCTTGACTTCAGGTTCTACGGGGCCCTTCTTGGTATATGTTCCTTCCCTACTTTGGGGAATCTGGATTGTGAATCTGAAAAAACAATCTACAGAATTCTTTTCATCTCTCCTTTCCCTTCAGATTTCTTAAGAAAACTTCCAACCTTCTATATTTATTCTAAATCAAGTATAATTACTTGTTTCTCTTGGAAATTCTTGCTTTAAAAAAAGTATTTTGAAAGTACTTCTTAAAAATCATATTTCACTTCAAAAAAACTTGTTAAAATTAATTTGCATCAGATTTGGGAGTAGACTTAGAATTCACCATCTTCTGACACCCAGTTAGGTTCCTTGGGCAAGATGGAAAGGGTATTTTTTAATGCCGCCTGTTTTCTTAGAAGGTGGAAGATAGCGCCATGCCGATTCGACGAACTGTGAATTCTACCCGGGAAACTCCTCCCAAAAGCAAGCCTGCTGAAGGGGAAGAAGGAAAGCCAGGTAAAGAAAAGCAGTAAACAACTTCAAAAGGCAAAAGTTTTTACTCCAATTTAGAGTGTCCCGTAAATTTCCTTGAACTTAATATTTTTTTTCATACCTAAGTGTTTTGGGAGAACAATTGAAAAGAGAAATGGTACCTGTCAGTATGTCATGTCTAAACCATATGGGCAAAATAAGGGTTTCATCTTAACTAAAGATTTTTGGAAGGTAAAAAATCTCATGTTCTTGGAATTAAAACCAGATAACTTGTTGGAGAGAACAGAAATAGTCAAAGAATAGCTTGTGGGCATACAGTGTCATGGGAATGGACATTCTGGAAGAATGGAGGACTTGGGTCTTCAGGATGGACAGTGGAAAACCCACCCAGAAATCCAGGAGGCCTTAAGGGAGCAAATGGGTGATCAAAACACTGGTTTATTAGTTTGGTATTGGTGGAGAGTAGATTGGCCAGACAGAGGTGAGAATGTAATGAATTGAGAAGAATGTAGAGCCATCAACCTGCTCCTTCCTTTGTGGCATTTCTGACCTTCTCTTCTTCTTTTCCATTTTTCTTTATCTTAAAAAAAAATTATTAATTTTAGAGATGGGTGGAGAGAGAATGTGAAACATCCATTTGTCATTCCACTTATTCACATTAATTGGTTGATCCTTGTATGTACCCTGGCCTAGAGTCAAACCTCTGCAGTCTTAGCTAATCAGGATGACACTCTTAACTCAGCATTCACCAACTGGTGGGCTGCGGACCACTGGTAGTTCGTGAGGTCCAAAAGCTTGGTGACCGCTGCTCTAACTACTGAGCTACCCAGCCAGGGCCCTTATCCTGTTCCTCTTCTCCTCTCTCCCTTGCACTTTATCTCAGGTTTTCCAGGATGAACACATGGGGCTGTCCCTATCATCACTGTTAGAAGCAAGAACTGATAGAAACGGAATTAAGAACATACACATCCTTATTGTCTTTATCTCTTAGTTCACCAGAGTTAACAATCTTTTCAATCTGAGCTAATTTTTGTCTCAAAATTCTCAGGTAAATACTGTAAGAAGCAATTTCTGTACCCTGGCATAAGGCATTAGATGACATGGGAATCAGCATACTATGTAATAATTGAGTGATATGCCAATTGACCAAGCCACCATCACACACACACACCAGCCAATCAGGAGTATGCATGCAAATTAACCCAACCAAGCTAGCTGCAGCTATGGAGAGAGCAGGATGCTTGGGTTTCCCTGGCAATGGAGGAAGCCAAGCTTCCTGCATACTCTGGCCGAACCAGGCCTCCACTCAAGGCTACAACGTTTTAATTATAGAAGATAGATAAATCCCAACAAAAATGGCTGTGGCCATGGTGCAAGCAGGAGGCTTGGGTTTCCTGGGCGATGGAGGAAGCCAAGTTTCTGGCCTGTCCTAGCCTCCACTGAAGGCTACAAAGTTTCAATTATAGAAGATAAATCCCAGATACCAGGGTCTCCACTTGGGTCACTGGGGGGCGTGGCTGGCCTGCAAACCACCATAGGCCCCCTTGTCCAAGTACCCCCCACTCCCCAAGAGAACCCCCATCCTGATCCAGGACACCCTTCAGGGCAAACTTAGCTGGCCCCCACCCATGCACCAGGCCTCTATTCCCCTATCTAATAAAAGAGTAATATACAAATTGAGCATCACTCCAACACATAAGATGTCTGCCTCCATGTGGACACAGGATGGCCAACAGGGAAGGGACCAGGCCTGCAAGGGAGGGCAGTTGGGGGCAATCAAGCCTGCAGGGGAGGGCAGTTAGGGGTGACCAGGCCGGCAGAAGGGAAGTTGGGGGCAATCGGGCCTGCCGGGAAGGGCAGTTGCGGGGGACCCAGGCCTGTAGGAGAGGGCAGTTAGGGGTAATAAGGCTGGCAGGGGAGCATTTAGGCATCAAGGAGGCTGGCAGGGGAGTGGTTAGGTGGTGATCAGGCTGGCAGGCAGAGGCAGGCTAGCAATTTGGAGCCAGCAGTCCTGATTTGTGAGAGAGGTTCCAAATTGGAGAAGGTGCAGGCTGGGCTGAGGGGCACCTACCCTGTGCACGAATTTTAAGCACGTGACCTCTAGTGTAATATAAGTGCTAGCCTACAGGCTTCCCCTAAAACATTTTATATAGCCCTCATAACTGAAGTAAGGTTACTGAGACTTGGAGATGTCAAAGAGCTTGCCCAAAGATATTAAGCCAGCAAGTTATAAACACTGAACTTGATTCCAGGTATTTCTTAAGAAATATCTGGATTTGGCTAAATATATATGGAAGGATTTTCAATTTACATGCAAGTCTGGTTGAAGATCATAATCCAGGATGAGATTTATAAATGTTAGTTGACCATCCTGAAATTTATGGTTTAAAAATTTAATTTGTTGAGAAACTAGAAACTCCTTTAAAATTATATATATGATTTGGTTATAAGAAGGAAGTGGCATTTTTTTAAAATTCTCTTATTTATATTGAAGGCCATAAAGAAGCCTTCATCATTATGCCAATAATTCTTATAATTTAAGTGATCAAACTCTTCAAATATATTTTTATTTTTTGCCACTGGAGTCCTTTTCTTTTAAAAAAAATATTTTAATTGATTTTTAGAGGGAGAGAGAAAAAGAAACATTGATGTGAGAGCAGAACATCAATAGGCTGCCTCTTGCACACCCCATACCAGAGATTGAGCTGAAACCTGGACATGTGCCTTATAACCTTTTGGTATTTTAGGTGTACAGGATAATGTCCAAACAACTGAGCCATACCAGCTAGGGCTTGAGTCCTTTTCTTTAAAGTCCCTGTTAACCATTTCTGTATTTTACAATAGTTGCTCAAAGACATGCTAACAAAAGACACAAACAGCTGTGGACCTCAGTATACCCTCTCAGATTTCTACTCTTGCCTCGGTCATTTTACTTGGAAAGCACATGTTAAAAGTAGCCTCAACATACATTAAGGCATGGCTCAGTGGGTGAGCGTCAACCTGTGAACCAGGAGGTTACGGTTTGATTCCTGGTCAGGGCACATGCCGGAGTTGCAGGCTCAGCCCCAGCATGGGGCATTCGGAAGGTGGCTGATCAATAACTCACTCTTATCAATGTTTTTATCTCTCTCCCCCTCCTCTAAAATCATGCTTTTAAAAAAAAAAAAAAAAAGAGTGGCCCAGCTGGCATGGCTCAGTAGTTGAGCATCAACCCATTGAAGGTCACGGTTCAATTCCTGCTCAGGCCACATACCATGGTTGGGGGCTCAATCCCCAGTGGGGGACGTGCAGGAGTCAGCTGATGAATTAATTCTCTCTTATCGTTGATGTTCTTATCTCTCCCTCTCCGTAATCAATAAAAATATTTTTAAAGAAAGAAAAGAAAATACATACTAATTTTCTGTTACTTATTTCCTTACTAGACATTATTACCTGTTAAATTATGAAATGGCTAACCTCTTAATTCTGAGTTTCATCAATATTGTAGACATTTGATTCGGGGTAAAATAAGTTTCTCTTTCGTGTAATTTCCTGGTCTGTATCCATTTCTCACACAATTGTCCAGATAAATACCTTGCATAGTCAACTTGAATGACAAATAGGAAAAGAAAACTGTACTCCAGTCATTTGTTCATTTTAGAATCCGTCAATTAATTGGAACATTTGTCTTATTTATTTAATAAGATAAACTTTTACCCTTTTGTTGACTCAAACTCTAATATGTCTGCTTGGTACAATCCTGCTCACCTGATATTTTAGAACCAGACATAAGTTCAGAGGAGTCTGTCTCCACTGTAGAAGAACAAGAGAATGAAACTCCACCTGCTACATCTAGTGAGACAGAGCAGCCAAAGGGGGAACCTGAGAATGCAGAGAAGGAAGAAAACAAGTCCTCTGAGGAAACCAAAAAGGAGTAAGGAGTTATGCCTTCTTCCTATACGTAATTAAAGTATGTAAAAGGACTGTAGACGAGGTTGTTTTGTTTGTTGTTTTTATTTATTTCAGAGAGAGGCAAGGGGGGAGAGAGGGGGGGCTAGAAACATCAATAATGAGAGGGAATCATAAATCGACTGTCCCCTGCATGCCCCCTACTGGGGATTGAGTCCACAACCTGAGATGTACCCTGACTGGGAATCGAACCATGACCTCCTGCTTCATGGGTTGATGCTCAACCACTGAGCGACACAGCCAACCTATAGACAAGGTTGTTTTAAAGTGTAATAATATTGATTTATGCTAGATATTTTGCTTTTTTTTATGTTTTAGAATTACCATTTGAAATAGGTTTCTTATGTAGATCTGTGGCCTATTAGAATGTGGAGTGGTTGTCAAAACAATGGTTTCGATCAGTGGTCGGCAAAGTGCGGCTCATGAGCCACATGGGGCTCTTTGGCACCTTGAGTGTGGCTCTTCCACCAAATACCACGGCCTCTATTTTGAAGAAGTTTAAGTTTAGGCGAAACTGGTTTGGCTCAGTGGACAGAGCGTTGACCTGCAGACTAAAAGGTCCGAGGTTCAGTTCATGTCATGGGCATGGACCTTGGTTGTGGGCACACCCCCAGTGGGGGGTGTGCAGGAGGCAGCTGATCGCTGTTTCTCATCGATGTTTCTGACTTTCTATCCCTCTTCCTTCCTCTGTGAAAAATCAATAAAAATATTTTTTAAAAAGAAGAAGTAGTTAAAGTTTAAGAAATTTGTCTCTCAAAAGAAATTTCAATTGTTGTACTGTTGATATTTGGCTCTGTTGACTGAGTTTGCTGACCACTAGTTTAGATAATCCAAAATTCATTACTTTTGGTTTTGGATTGTGTTTTTATGCTTATAATTCATTGTGGGAGTGTGATATTTTAAGCATTGACATAATTTCAAATGAAACATGATTATAAAAATCTGACTTTGCCTTGGCCCATGTCCTCAGTGGTTAGAGCAGTGGTTCTCAAGCTTCCTAATGCCACAACCCTTTAAACAGTTCCTCATGTTGTGGTGACCTCCAACCATAAAATTATTTTCTTTTATTTATTTATTTTTATATATTTTATTAGCTTTTTATTTTTTTTTAATTTTATTTTTTAATATATTTTTATTGATTTTTTTGCAGTATAACATATTTAATAGTACATATGTTTTCCTCATAAAATTATTTTCATTGCTACTTCATAAGTATAATTTTGCTACTGTTATGAATCGTTATGTAAATATCTGTGTTTTCTGCCTAAACTGGTTTGACTCAGTGGATGGAGCGTTGGCCTATGGACTGAGAGGTCCTGGGTTCGATTCCGGTAAAGGGCAAGTACCTTGGTTGTGGGCACATCCCCAGTGGGGAGTGTGCAGGAGGCAGCTGATCGATGTCTCTCTCCCATCGATGTTTCTGACTTTCTATCCCTCTCCCTTCTTCTCTTAAAAAATCAATAAAATATATTTTTTTAAAAAAATAAAAAAATAAATATCTGTTTCTTCTGATGGTGTTAGGGGACCCCTGTGAAAGGGTCGTTCAGCTCCCAAAGCGGTTGCAACCCACAGGTTGAGAACCACTGGGTTAGAGTGTCGGCCTTTGTACAAAGGGCCCCAGGTTTATTCCTGGTAGGTGTAGGTTCCATCCCTGGCCCATTTGGAGCATGTGTGGGAGGTAACCAATTGATGTGTCTCTGTTATATCAATGGTTCTCTCCTCTCCCCTATTCCCTTCCTCCCTTCCACTCTTTCCAAAAAATCAATGGCAAAAAATATCTTTGGGTGAGTATTGACAACAACAACAAAAATCAGTTGGGTTGGTGTCATCACGTGCACTGAAAGGTTGCTGGTTTTATTCATGGTCAGGGCACATGGCCCGTTGCAGGCTTGATCCCTGGTAGGAGGCAGCTGGTCAGTGTTTTATGCTCATGTTTCTCTCTCTTCCTCTCTAAAAATCAGCAAAAAAGAGAAATAAGGGGAAAAAAGGATAATTTAGTAATAACTATACCTTTTAGATATAATCCTCAGGGAATTCTTTTTCCCAGTTACATGGGTATAGATAAAATCTAGGCAATTTTTGTTGTTAATCTTCACAAAAGGATATTTTCCCATTGATTTTCAGAGGGTGTGGAAAGGAGAGCAATACCACTTAGCAGCACTAGCAAGGGCAGCACCCTATTTTTTTTTAATGTTTTATTTAGTAAAATTTGGTTAAAATATGTGACACCTTAGTGTGGAAGTAAATTAAAGCATTAATTTTTATTCCTCCTCTGTCTTTTTCTCTTTCTGATGTTAAGCTCCTTTCTGGAAAATTTATTTTGCATAATAACAATTCTTTATTTTAAAGAGAGAAAGATCAGTCTAAAGAAAAGGAGAAGAAAGTGAAAAAAACAATACCTTCTTGGGCTACCCTTTCTGCCAGCCAGCTCGCAAGGGCCCAGAAGCAAACACCACTGGCCTCCTCCCCACGTCCCAAGATGGATGCGATCCTGACTGAGGCCATTAAGGCAAGTTTTACTTCCCGAAGTTTGTGTAGGTTTATTCTGTGCGTCTTTTGCTTATTTGAAAAAGGTATACTCCTGTTCAGACATCAGAAATGTTGCTCTGCTTCCTAGAAGAAAATAGAAGAAAGCCATTTTGAAATTTGTTTCTTATAATGTAATTAGTGGCTCGTACACAAAATTCGTACACATTAAAAGGGAATCAATTAGAGAAAATATTTTAATATTGCTATTTGCCCTTTCTGTATAATAGAAGTGTCGGGGATGAAAGAAAATTAGTAAAATGTATATGAAAATCTCCCTCTTGTCAGAGTCTGGGGCCTGCCACGGCACCTAGAGTCAAGTTCCTGCCCTTCACCCACATGCGCTTTGGAAACAGGAGATCCAGGTGGGCTGGTCCCACCCTTTCTAACCCCTCTGGGTGGGGGGCACAGCCTGAGGTCCCCTGTGAACCCCGGCGGGGCAGGAGCAGGGGCTGAGGCTTGGGTCCCTTGTCCCAGCCAGGGGCCATGCAGACTCAGGTCCCTGCTGTTTGATCATGACACAGTGAGTGTCCTGGCTAATGTGCATATTTATTATAAAATAGAAAATTATATTTGACTAGAGGCCTGGTGCATGAAATTGGTGCACTCGGAGCGAGGGTCCTCAGCTCAGCCTGCTCCCTCTCACAGGTCGGGAGCCCTCGGGGGATGTCTGACTGATGGCTGAGGCCCACTTTACACGGGGAGCGGGCCTAAGCTGTCAGTCAGACATCTTTAGTGCTGCCGTGGAGGCAGGAGAGGCTTCTGCCACTGCTGCTGCACTTGCCAGCTGTGAGTGTGGCTTCTGGCTAAGCAGTGCTCCCTCTGTGGGAGCACACTGACCACCAGCTGGCAGCTTCTGCATTGAGTGTCTGCTGCCTGGTGATCAGTGCACATCATAGCGACCAATCATTCCACTGTTCAGTCAATTTGTATATTAGCCTTTTATTATATAGGATGAGCACTTTTAGTTTTTTTTAATTCAGATTTCCCATAGCAAGTATTTTAAACATCTTTAGTTTTTTTTTTTTAACACAGTTTACTGATTGAGTGTTGTTTTATTTGAAGGCTTAACATGCTAATTCATTCAATAAATACTTAAGGGCTAACTTCTCTGTGTCAGGCAACTCTGTAAATGATATAGCATAGAACAGGACAAAACAGGGCCCTTGCCCTTATGAAATCTAATTGTGGTTCAGAGTAACTGAATAATGTTGAGAATTTTTATCTTAAAAAAATATACCATCTGTCCTTAAATCCATTTTCAAAGCTGTCTAATGTTAGTGGTTATCTTTCAAACCTGAGTTATAAGAAATCCTCTTATGACTTGGTTCCATCACCTAGCCTTTCCAAAATACTTGCAAAAATGCTGTAATTCATTGACTTTAGTTTATGTGATTATCAAATATGGTTTTAATTTTTTAAATATATGTTTATTGATTTCAGAGAGAGGAAGGGAGAGGGAGAGATGGAAACATCAGTGACAAGAGAGAATCACTGGTCAGCTGCCTTCTGCACGCCCCACACTGGGGATCGAGCCTGCTACCTGGGCATGTGCCCTGATCAGGAATCGAACAGTGACGTCCTGGTTCCTAGGTCAGCGCTCAACCACTAAGCCACACCAGCTGGGCCTTGTTTTAATTTTTAAGGTTATCTTTTAACCTGACCTTGCCATTTTTTGTGTAAATTTTTCTGGTTAATTTTGCTTTGTTTGTTTTATATGACCCATAGACTTCTTCATTTCAGGGACCCTGTCCTTAGAGCTGAGCTAGAAATGGCGGGGAGAGAGAGATCACCTTAACAAAGGGTGGTGTTTATAGGAAAGAGTTAACCTGGAGGTTATTCTCAGAATTTGAGAAGACTGCACTAACACAGTTTGGAAAAGGCTTTGTTTTCAGACCTCTCCCTACACTCTTTCAAGAGTGCTCAACTCAGTAAGAAAACATTCTTGTTCTAGAGACCTCTTTTCTGTATGTAGCCTTTCTTCAAGGATTTCCCTTCATGACCTCAGCCTAGGATTGGAGGAGTAGAATTACAGTGAGGACAGAGATGGGTCTGAAATTTTAAAATATTAAGACAGTATAATTAGGCCTAAAGAATAGTTTGAATATGAGTATGCATATTCCATGCAGTGTAATAAATCATGGTTTTAGACCACTGGTAACATTTTCTGGATCAAACAAGAGTCCTGATTTTTCCATCTCATTGTCAGTTTGGTGAAGCCAGAGATTGTTTTAACATTAGAGAGTTCTTTTTTGGCCTATTTTCTTTCCTTTGTTTTTTAATAAGATCAGGAGTAAACAATAGATTGTAATAGCTCAGGGACATTTACTTGAAATAAGTGGACTCGTATTAACAGAATTTCTTTTGTTTTGCACAATCTTTTCTTGTCTATCTGACTTGTTTTTCTTTATTGTCAAAGCATGTAAGATACAATCAAGTCTTTACCCAATGAGAATGAGTATGCGCTACATTTAGTGTATACACAGTGACAACACAAAACTGTTAGACTAGCCCCTGAGATAAATAACAGGTGCTGTTTAAGTGTGCGTCAAAATGTAAAGCATTTGAAAAAAATTTTTGCCTTAAGTGACATAATGACCTGCTTAAGTCTTCCATGGGCATTAGTCAAATGAATCTAGATAAATAGAATGGAAATGGAAGAGAGCATGTTAAATTGCAATTTAATGCCCTGTTGTTATCCAAAATGTCACTTAAAACTTTGCTACCAAAAAAAAAAATTTGCTACCTGTAAGTTCAGTTTTACATATACACACACACACACATATATATACATTATATATATGTGTAATTGATTTTTTACAAAGAAGAAGGGAGGAGAGAGAGTTAGAAACATCGATAAGAGAGAAACATCAATCAGCTGCCTCCTGCACACCCCCCACTGGAGATGTGCCTGCAACCCAAGGTACATGCCCTTGACCGGAATCAAACCTGGGATATCTGAGTCCGCAGATTGATGCTCTAGCCACTGAGCCAAACCGGTTAGGGCTATAAGTCCAGTTTTATGCCATTTATTCAGATTATCTTCGCTTATGTTCTCTGCTGAAATTCACACAAAGCCTGCAGAGAAATACTGGTCCTGGTGTGCCAAAACTCATTCCATAAAATAGGCAAGATCTATGATCCAGTGTTCTGCTTTCCTTGTTTTAATCCTAAAAATTATCTTTTAACTATATATAGAATTAGAATTAAGATGGAATGAGGTTCTTCATTATAACACAAAATGCTATTTGCATGTTGTATCTTCTCTTTTGAACATTTATTAAATTATTGTTGCAGAAATATTTTAATTCTTCATTTCTCTACAGTCATGATGAACTGAACTTACCTGAAGTACTGTTCATTCATTCCTGCCATTTTTTTCATTCATTAAGTTCACTTCCAAAATAATATGTTTTGAAAATGTGTCAGCGTGTCTGTCTGAAGAAAAGCAGCTGGTTGAAAGTAATGCGTGTGGTTTGGTGAATTGTTTTCTAGGCGTGCTTCCAGAAGAGTGGCGCGTCAGTTGTTGCTATTCGAAAGTACATCATCCATAAGTACCCCTCTCTGGAGTTGGAGAGGAGGGGCTACCTCCTTAAACAAGCACTGAAGAGAGAATTAAACAGAGGTGTCATCAAACAGGTATTACACAGCTGTGGTAATAAGATCATTCCATTATATAAGTCCATAGTTAGTAACATTTAGGCTTTTTATATCTTTTTTGTTAAAAATAACATGATAAAATACTTAAGCTTAACCTAGTTTTACTATGTGAGACTAGGTTTCCAAATCACCGCCAGTTACCTTTTATAAACCAGCCTAGAGAGCAGAAGCAATAGGGTAGTGTAATTATTTTCTAGCTGCTTGTACTTTTAATTGGATTTTCTTTGGAGGCTTTGTGCTAGAGGTGAGAAGCAAGGTTAAGGAATCCTTTTATTACAACAGCAAAAATGTTAATTGCTTTTGTGTTAGATTTGTTAGTTTAAAGCCTTGCTTATGTAGCTAAACTTGTTGCCTTTATAAATTAGCTTCACCTTTGCTCAAATTGTTAAAGCTTGTTAGGAGCATCAAAGAAACCGGACTAAATTGAGACTAGTACTAATGCCAATATTGATTTCAAGCGTAAATCTGTGATACTTTGCAGAGTACATCAAAATGTTGCTTAGAATCATGAAAATATAAAGCGAGAATGGACTTTAAACCCTCTTCAGAGGTTCAGAGGGATGAAATAGCTACCGAGGTCCCATGGGAGTGGCTAAGGTGGTTATCTAAGGACCCCGTTCACTGCATTCCCAGAGTCCTCTTGCGTTTATATCTTTCTGCCTAGATTGATTAATACAGAATTCTGTGCCACTCAGCAAGCATTTAAACTCTGGGAACTTTCAACCAGTACTTAATTCCACCAGCATATATAGGGGTCTCCTGTGTGCCAGGAGCTTGTGGGTCCATCAGCGAGGAAAACAGATTTCTGCTGTGTGGAGCTTACATTCTAGTTTTCTCAAATGTCAAACTGATGTGTAAGTGGGTCTTTAAAATAATCATCGATTAAAAGATATTATCTAACCAATATAACTAAAACCAAAGACCTATCCTATAACACAGTGTATGTTAGCACAGTTTGTTAGTTTGCTTTGTGTTTTTCTTAATCAAAATAATGGTTTGTGACTTGTTCTTGCCTCATAGTCTGACCCTCTGCTTGATGTTTATAAGCTGGAAGCATTTCAGCTAGATTGCTGTGTTCATAGCATTGTAGGTAAAGCTAGAGTGTGGAGGGTTCAGGTTAATGTAAATCAACTTTAAAATTCTATGAAAGTACTTTGTAAACTATGGAAAGAAAATAGATCGTATGACTTATGTAACCTTTCCCATATATAGGAAAAATCTATAATGGGCAAACTGGGAAGCATTAGGTATGGCCTGAGATGAAGTAGGCTGTAAACTTTTGCCAAATAGCTATCGCCCTTTCAAGACAGAAGATTTTTCATTTTCCCCATCAGATTGTGTTCCTTCTTTCCATGGGATTTTTTTCTTGGAGGGAGTAGTTTATAATAGACAACCTGGTATCACAATAGCATTCTTTCCCCAATTTGTAGATGAGGAAACAAAAGCTGAGGGTTTACAGGGTTATTCAATATTGAATAGCTAGATAGTACCATAAATAGGATTCAGTCCCATCTTTTGACTAATCCATTGTTTGCTTGCTTCTCTCTGACAAAGTGAACAGCATTTTACATTAGTTCTTGTATTACTATTCCCTGAAATTTGCTTATTAATCTGGTATAAAGTTATAAATGTGAATACCAGAATAATTTAAAATAAAAATGTTGGTTATTACAACTAAATTTAATTTACTTTAGGTAAAAGGGAAAGGTGCTTCTGGGAGTTTTGTTGTGGTCCAGAAATCAAGAAAAACCCCTCAAAAATCCAGAAACAGAAAGGTAAGAAGTCTGTACCATGGTTTGATTGTACACTGTGATACTGTCACTACCACTTAAAATACTAACTTTGTGCCATGC
Source organism: Antrozous pallidus (assembly GCA_027563665.1). Lineage (NCBI taxonomy): Eukaryota > Metazoa > Chordata > Mammalia > Chiroptera > Vespertilionidae > Antrozous > Antrozous pallidus. The sequence continues at coordinate 200,534,442 of CM050508.1, forward strand.
TCTGTGTCACGTTTGCCTTTTTATGAAGTCTTAGGTTAAAAGTAATTTACTCATTCTTGCCCACCTAATGAACAGAATAGACAGTGTTCAAGTAAATCCAAGCACTCCAACCCTGGAGTCTGTGGACTTAACTATCCCGCTAAGTTATGGGAAGCTGTATGAAATTATCCTACTTTTTGTTAAATATAAACTACAAGAGGCAAAAAAAAAAAACAAAACCCAAAACTATTCTCAGAGCCAGTTTTTCTTCTCTTTCTTTCCTTGCCAAGATACATAATTTCATTTATGGAAAGTATACAGTAATAAAGTGAAATAAATATCCAGTATTTCCTCTATGTTAGTAATTGAAATAATGAATATTCCTCTACATTTTTATTTTTCACAACTCGGAAAATTTTTGTACTTTTTTCATAAAACTGGCAAGCACTTTCAAAATGAACTGTGCAGTGCTTTTTGGTGCTCCGTGACACTCTTTCATTGTTTGTTAATGAATTAAGGCCTTTCGATAAAGTCAAATTCTTTTTTTAAATTTATTCTTAATACATTTTTATTGATTTCAGAGAGAAAGGGAGAGGGATAGAAACATTAATGTTGAAAGAGAATCATTGCTCGGCTGCCTCCTGCAGGCCCCCTGCTGGGGCTCCAGCCCATAATCCGGGCGTGTTCCCCGACAGGGAGTCAGACCAGGGAGTCAGACCATGCCCGCCTGGTTCATAGGTCAACCGTCAGCCGCTGAGCCATACAAGGCAAGCCTGTATTTATTTTTATGTGTATTTTTAACTCTCTCTTTGCAATTTGAATCTTACACTGGAACACAAGTAAAATTACAGCACTGTAATATGATTTCTTTGAATGTGAAAAGAATAATTTGATTGGTTGATTTGGCAACCAGCTTAGAAAAAGCCTTTGAGTTGAATATAGAAGCGTTTGTACAAAACGCTCTACATTCTCTAATGATTTTTGATACACATTTCAGAACAGGAGCTCTGCAGTGGACCCAGAACCACAAGTAAAATTGGAGGATGTCCTCCCACTGGCCTTCACTCGCCTTTGTGAACCTAAAGAAGCTTCCTACAGTCTCATCAGAAAATATGTGTCTCAGTATTATCCTAAACTCAGAGTGGATATCAGGTATGACATGTTGGCCTGGATTTTAAAGCATAGATATTTGTTATTCCCTTAGCCCCTTTTTATGAGGAAGGAGAAAGATTAAATATTCAAGGGATTACTGTTAGCTGTGCTAGGAATAAAACTTTTTTTGTGGATTTAATTTTTTTGTCTCATTATGTGTTCTTTTTCATATCTCCATATATAGTTTTTTGGGGTTTTTTGGAAACCCGAACTGCATGTTAACTTTTGTAAGACACTGATAGAGTAACTTTTTTTTTTTTTAATTGATTTCAGAGAGGAAGGGAGAGATAGAAACATCAGTGATGAGCGAGAATCATTGATCAGCTGCCTCCCACACTGGGGATCTAGCCTGCATGTGCCCGGACTGGGAATCCAGTGGTGACTTCGTAGTTCATAAGTCCCATCTCAACCACCGAGCCATGCCAACTGGGCCATCTTAACCATTTTTAAACGTCAGTGTTTAATGGTATTAAATCCTATGTAATAGAAGCCTAATATGCTATCTGACTTGACCATCCATTCAACCAATCAAAGCATAATATGTTAACGATATGCTAAGGTCACTCAACTGCTTGCTATGATGGTCGTCTGGTAGGCTAGCTTGCTCTGGGGTCTGGCCAATTGCAACTGAGTGAGATGGGCTGGACATGCCCTGGAGCTCTCCTGCAGTCCCTCCCCAACCCCAGTCATGCACCGATGGGGTCCCTTGGCCTGGCCTCTGCCCACTTGCAATCCGGGACTCCTCCTCAGGGGATGTCGAAGAGCTGGTTTTGGCCTGATCCCACAGGCCGGGCCAAGGGACCCCACTGGTGCATGAATTTGTGCACCGGGCCTCTAGTGTATTCCTAATGCACTTCCAATACAACCATCCATCTCTAGAATTCTTTTCATTTTGTAAAATTGCAGCATGGTACCTGTTAAGCAAGAACTGCTCATTTTCTTTTCCTCCACTGGAACCACCATTCTACTCTCTGTCTCTGATTTTGTGACCTGGTTCTTCCACTGCCTTGTTATGTGACCTTAGAGAAATGACTTGATTTTTCTGTCACTTAACTTCCCTTCAGTAAAGTATGGGAAATAATAGTACCTGTTTCTTGGAGTTGTTGTGTTATTTATTTAGAACAGCACTTGGCACCATATAACATGCAATATGGTGTGTAATAAAATAGATTAGAGAATTTTTCAAAAAAGAGCTGTACCTAGGAGTTAGTAGTAAGTTAAAAACATGGGCATTGATTGATTATGTCTAGACGAATGTGTAGAATTAAGTGGGGTGACTGACAGTGGGGTGACAAAGGAGAAGAGGATGGGAAAGGAGCTTCATGGGTTGGCATTCTTTCTGGGGAACTGAAAGAAGCCTGGGTCTGACTGGATCTATATGAACAAAGGGTGGGACCATGTCACCAAAGCCTTTGGAGCTGGATTGATGCGTTTATACCTGACACCTGTTGTGTTGAGTAAAATTAATAAAGATATATCTTGCCCTAGCCAGTTTTCTAAGTGGTTAGCGCATCGGACTGCAGGGTCCTGGATTCCATTCTGGTCAAGGGCACTTACCTCAGTTGCAGGCTTCTCCCCTGTCAGGCCTCATGCAGGAGGTTACCAATGAATGTGTTCTCTCACATCAGTATTTCTCTGTCTTTCCCTCTCCCACTCTCTAAAAGTCAATGGAAAAGATATCCTCAAGTAACAATTTTAAAAAATAAATAATAAAAATCTATGGAAAAAATATTCTTGGGTGAGGAGTAACAGAAATAAACAAGCAAATGTCTTTGTAGGCATATTGACCTTAGAGCGGAGTACAGTGTGGAAACAGCACGGTGCCCAGAAAAGAGGGCATGGTGGCTTGTATTGAGGTTATGGCAGTGTTTAGAGAGAGAGGGCCAAGCTGAGAATCATTGAAGAAGTTGGTAAATAAGTTTTATCTGAAGATAGGAATGATAGAACTTCGAGTGACTGATGGGATTCTTGCCTACGACAAGGTATTTATTAACAATTTGTGCTGAAGGGAACTAATTTAACTGATACTCGTTCCTGGAGCATTTAAACCTATATTAGGAAGATTCTTTTCAGACCAGTTATTTAATAAAAGAGTCAGGGTTTCAGTGTTTTACTTAAGCTGTGATTGCTTCCCTTAAAAATCAGCCTTTAAGCAATCTAACTTATAAAGCAAGTAATAGAAAAATTTTCAGTTAAATTATTCCCTCAGTTATGTTCCCAAAGCTCTATGCTCATACTTTAATCCAAACCCTTCTCACTCTCTACCATAATTAGGTATTCACTAGAGGCCCAGTGCACAAATTCACGCACGGTTAAGGTCTCTAGGCCTGGCCAGTCGTCAGGCCGAGGCAACTGGCAGGGCAGTCGGGGGACCCCTGCTTGTAACCGCCTTGGCTTTTCTGGGCCTGCAGGCTGGGGGCAGCTCCTGTGTTGAGCATTTGCCCCCTGGTGGTCAGTGCACATCAAGTCTGTTGGTTGATTTGCATATTAGGCCTTTATTATATAAGATTATCTCCTAACTCCTTGAATTTAATGACCAGATCTATGTGTTTATTCTTGCATAACCATACTAAGTACCTAGTAAATATTTGTGGGGTGAGTGACTTAGAGCATGTATGTTTTGAGTCTCAGCATAAATCATATTCCTCCTGAATGGAACCACACTAGCTTAGAAATTTTTTCATTGAGAGTTGTTTTTAATGGGATTTCTTCATTTGAAGTGTCACGAGGTGTAAAAGATTTGATGGTATATTTCCTATTCTATAGCATCCTGTTAGAACATGGGTGATCCCTTCTACTCTTCTTCCCCAAGTATATGGATGATGCCATTAATAACTATAGCAGCTCAGTTTATAATACTTAGTGGTTGTAAAAGATTCAAAATTGCCCAGCCAGTGTTGCTCAGAGGTTGAGCATCAACCCATGCACCAAGAGGTCACCAGGTCAGTTCCCTGTCAGGGCACATGGCTGGGTTTTAGGCTTGATCTCCAGTGGAGGGCGTTCAGGAGGTGGCCAATTGATATTGATGTTTCTCTCATTGTTATTTCTACCTGCTACTCTCCCTCTCTAAAAATCAATAAAAACATACTTTTTAACAAGATTCAGCCTTAGCCAGTTTGGCTCAGTGAGTAGAGCTTCGGCCTGTGGACTGAAGGGTTCCAGGTTCAATTCCAGTCAAGGGCACGTACCTCAGTTGCAGGCTGATCCCCAGTGGCCGAAAACAAGAGGCAATCAATCAATGTTTCTATCTCACTTCGTTTCTCTTTTTGTTTCTCTCCCTTCCTCCCACTCTGTAAACATCAGTGGGAAAGTGTCCTCAGTGAGCATTAACAAAAAATAAAATAAAAATTTTAAGAAGATTAAAAATTTACTCTCCAAAGAAAAAGATCAAAGCTCGATGATGCACCTCAAATGATAATAGTGGGTCCTTCACTATTCTGCCCCACTGATCTTTTCTGTCTAACGAGCAGCTGACCAGTTTCTCAAAATAAATTGCTTGATATTCTGCTCATTTGGGGGCTATTCTAGTAATTCTTGAGAAGCGTGGCAAAACATATCACCAACCTTTTGGATAGTGATTAAGCCTTTCTTCCTTTTGTTGGCCCAGATGCAAAGCTTTCCATTTGACTTATCCTTAAGTCCTAAGCCAGCTTGTTTTCTCCCTGCCCCTCAGATTCCCCGGCTGCCACTCAGCCACTGCCCCTTGGCAGAACCCCTCTTGTTTCAACACTTCGTTCTTCTGTTATTTTTCTTGTTTGTAATGACCCTCAGTTTCTTCCTGCCTGCCCTTTGGTTTTGACATCGTTTGTTTGTTTGTTCGTTCGTTTGTTTTTTAATGACAAGTCTCTTAGGACAGAGAGGTACTATGTTAAAAACGACTTACTCTGTTTCTCAGGGAGTTGTATTTTATTAGGCTGACTTCTAGATACTGGTTTGTAAAAAGTGACTCAGTTGTTTTTTGTTAATGTGTATGTGCATACACACACACACACACACACACACACACACACACACACACATTTTTAAAACCAGTTAGGAATTTTGCCTCAGAGAATTCTAAAGTTGGATAGAACTTTAAAGATACTCATTCTTTGCTTGATTACACAATTTGATTGCTGTTGTGATCTGATAATAAATTATAGGTTTTTGAAATGCCCTAACATTTTGGAAACTGGTCTGTATATATAGGTAATGACTTAGCATCCTTGCTTAAAGAAAAAGAATGCCACTTGCTAAGGGTGCCACTTGTTAAAGTAGTTTATTACTTTATTGTCCATTTTAACAAAGTACTATGTGTAATAGAAATTAGAACTTTAGTTCAAGGAATAACCCTGGGTCTATATCTCCAAATCTTTCCTTCATCTATATATTTATCATTATTTTTTGTTTTCTCTGCAGGCCTCAGCTGTTGAAGAATGCTCTGCAGAGAGCAGTAGAAAGAGGCCAGTTAGAACAAATAACTGGTAAAGGTGCTTCTGGAACATTCCAGGTTAGAGGCCAAAAACACTTGGTTATAACAAAGTGGTTCTCAAAAGCTTTGGTTTCAGCCCTGGCCGGTGTGGCTGGTTGAGTGTCTTCCCTGCTCTGAGAGGCTAATGGTTCAGTGTCCTGGTCAGGGCACATGCCCGTTTCAGGCTTGAATCCTCAGTTGGGAACGTGCAGGAGGCAGCTGATCAATGATTCTCTCTCATCATTGATGTTTCTATCTCTTCCTCTCCCTTTCTCTCTAAAAAACAAATTTTAAAATAAAAAATAAATAAACTGTTAATTAAAATGACTATCATTTTTAGAGAGAAAAATTTAAAATTTAATTTATAAAAAATAAACCCACTAGAAGTTATCACATTTTCATGAAAAATAACTATATATATTTTTTAAATTAATGAGCCCTAACCGATAGGATGTGGCTCAGCTGTTAAGCATAGTCCTGTACATTAAAAGGTTACAGGTTCAATTCTTGGTCAGGGTACATACCCAGGTTGCGGTTTCAGTCCCAGTGGATCTATGTTCTCTCACATAATTTTTTTCTCTTTCTTCCTCTCCCTTCCCCTTCTCTAAATTCAGTAAAGATATATACACACACACACACACATAAACACACACTAGAGGCCCGATGCACGAAATTCGTGCGCGGGGTGGGGATGAGGGGTGTCCCTCGGTCCAGCCTGCATTCTCTCCAATCTGGTACCCCTCGAGGGATGTCCAGCTGCCCGTTTAGGCCCAATCCTATCCAAGACTGCTGGCTCTCAACTGCTCGCCTGTCTGCCTTCCTGATTGCCCCTAACTGCTTAGGCCTACCAGCCTGATTACCCCCTAACCACTCCCCTGCCAACCTGATTAATGCCTAACTGCTCCATTGCAAGCTTGTTTGCTCCTAACTGCCCTCCCCTGCAGGCCTGGTCCCCCCGCCCCAACTGCCCTTCCCTGCAGGCCTGGTTGCCTCCAACTTCCCTTCTCTGTTGTCCTGGTCACCTCTAACTGCCCTCCCCTGCAGGCTTGATTGCCCACAACTGTCCTTCCTTGCTGGCCATCTTGTGTCCACATGGGGGCAGGATCTTTGACCACATGGGGGCAGCCATCTTGTGTGTTGGAGTGATTGTCAATCTGCATATTACTCTCTTATTAGGATTTTAAAAACCATATGAAAAGAGAAGGCACTGTTTAATAGATTTTTGCAAAGTCTTTAATGTCTAACTGAATAGAAGACAACTGATAGTTATTTTCAGTATATTTTGGATTAGGTCTATGAAGAAAATCTAACAAATAGTTTTGAAAGGAGGAAGAATTTTAAGATAATTTTGAAATATTTGTGGATATTATTCTATGGTACTGTACCCAAACTCAACAAATGATAGTGTGTTTTAAGAGTTTTTTTTTTTTTTAGGTATGTTGTATAAACCATAAGATATGCTTAATTTAACTTAAATGTTATAATTCAGTCATGTTTAGTAAATTTATAGAGTTAGACATTACTGCAATCCAGTTTTAGCATTTGCATCACCCAGAAAAGACTCCTGGTTCCTGGTGCCCATTTGCGTCCCTCCCTATTCCCGACTCCAGTCAACCTAATCTATTCTCTCTCCATAGATTTGCCGTTCTGTAAGTTTCATATCAGTAGGATACACAATATATGGTCTTTGGTGACTGGCTTCTTTTAATACACACTTTCTTAGTTTTATGTTGCAGCATGAAGTACTTCTATTCCTTTTTCTTTTAATACATTTTTTATTGATTTTAGAGGGACAGAGAAATAGAAACATCAGTGATGAAAGAGAATCATTGATCAGCTGCCTCCTTCACGTTCCACACTGGGGATTGAGCCTGCCACCAGGCATGTCCCCTTGACCAGAGTTGAACCCGGGACCCTTCTCTCTGTAGATCCACACACTGTCCACTGAGCCAGACCGGGTAATTGTGTGGACGTTTTTATTTCACCTGAGTATATAGCTAGAAGCGTGCACTTGGTGAACTATACAGAAAATTTACGTTTTAAGAAACTGCCAGAGTGGTTGCATCACTTTACAGTGTATAAGGGTTCTAGTTTCTCCCTATTTTTGTCTCGTTTACGTAGCCATACTAGTGGTTACCTCAAGGCATCTCATTGTGGTTTGGGCTGGCATTTTCCTGATAAGTACTAATGTTGACCATCTTTTCATGTGCTTAATGGACATTTGTTTATCTTCTTTGGTAAATGTCTGTTCAGATCCTATGCCTGTTTTTAAAATTGGGTTATTTGTCTTATTGAACTAGGAGAGTTATATAACTAGATACAAGTTCCTCAACAGATACCTGATTTGCAAATATTTTCTCCTAGTCTGTGGCCGCTGCTTTCACTTTACTTAATAGTGTCTTTTGAAGGGCAAAAGTGTTGAATTTTGATAAAGTTAATTTTATCATTTTTTGAAGTTGCTTGTGCTATTGTATCTAATAAATCATTGCCTAACTTAAGTCACTAAAATTTACTCCTATATTTTTTATTAAGAGTTTCATAGTTGTAGTGCTTACATTTAGGTCTGTGATCGGTTTTAAGTTTTGTTTATGGTCTGAGGTAGGGTATAAATCATGTTTTTCTGCATGTAGATATCCAAATGTCCTAGTGCCATTTATTGGAAACTGCCCTTCCCTCATTTTTGCTGTCGAAAATCAGGTGACGCCGCTGATACGGCTCAGCAGTCGAGCGCCAACCTGTGAACCGGGAGGCAAAGTCCAGTTCCTAGTCGGGCACGCGCCCGGGCTGAGGGCGTGGCCCCGGAAGAGGGCGTGGGCCCAGGCTGAGGGCGTGGCCTCGGAAGAGGGTGTGGCCCCCGGAAGAGGGCGTGGGCCCAGGCTGAGGGCGTGGCCTCGGAAGAGGGTGTGGTCCCCGGAAGAGGGCATGGGCCCAGGCTGAGGGCGTGGCCCCGGAAGAGGGTGTGCAGGAGGAGTGGATCGTTGATTCTCTCTCGTCATTGATGTTTCTCTCTCTCCTTCTCCCTCCTTTCTGAAATCAATTAAAAAATACTGTCTAAATCAGTTATGAGGGTTTATTTCTGAATGCTCACTTCTGTTCCATTGATCTATATGTGAGTCCTTATGCCAGAATCACATTGTCTTGGTGACTACAGTTTTGTAGTTAAGTTGTGAAGTTAGAGAATGTAAATTCTTTCTCTTTTTCAAAACTGTTTTGACTAATCTGTGTCCTATGCATTGCCTTATGAATTTTAGGATCCACTTCTCAATTTTTTACAAAAAGCCAGCTGGGATTTTGGTAGGTTTCAGTGAACCTATAGATCAATTTGGGGAGAATCACTATCTTTACAACGTTGTTTTCCGATCCACAAATACGGTCTCGTTTATTTATATTTTTAACTTCTCTTGGCAATGTTTTGTAGTTTCCACATGTCTTTCATTTCTCCCGTAAATTTTTTTCCTAACTTTTTTAATGCTGTTGTAAATGGAATTTTCTTCAGCTCGTTTTCAAATTGTTCATTGGTAGCCTGTAGAAATACAGTTAATTTGTCTAATGATCTTGTATCTTGCAACCTTACTGAACTCATTTACTAGTTCTAGTAGTTTATCTGTAGATTCTTTAGGACTCTGTGGTTTCCCTAGGATTTTCCTACATATGCAGGATTATGTCATCTACAAATAAAGACCATTTTAGTTCTTTCTTATCTAATTGTTTCTTTCCTGATTACAATAGATAGCAACCCCAGTACAGTGATGAGAGCAGACATCCTCATCTGTTCAGTCTTACCATTAAGTTAGCTGCATGTTTTTCAAACATGCCTTTTATCAGGTTGAGAAAGTTCCCTTCTGGTGCTAGTTTATTGGAATTTTTATTATGAGTGGTTAATTGCATTTGTCAAATACTTCTGCTGTGTTTCTTGAGGTGATCCTGTGGTTTTTGTTCCTTATTCTGTTAATATGTAATTCTTATTACATTAATTGATTTTGTGGTCATTCCTTAAAGTTTAGTTGTTATGTGGAATCTGAAACCACATCAGTCAACTTCTTGTGCTTTGTTACCTTAAAATCTTTTGGTCTGTCCTTAAACTTTGGATCTTTTAAACATGTATAATTTTATGATATGGATATTTGGAAAATAGTGTTTCGCTGAATTATGCACATTTTTTAAATGCTGACTCATTTCATCTATAACAAAAATCCTATTCATTAATATCACCCACTGATCTCATCAGAACAGTACTAAGTACTGGCAAGTTACCAAGCTCACAGTGGCAGATACAAAGTTTCTCAATTTAAATTTTCTCTCAAAAAGTTTAATATTATCATTGACAACTACTGTTAGTTGTTTTCCTCCAAATGACAGTTCACTTAGTTTATTTTTAAGAAAATTTCTACCCAGGTACATAAGTCTAAATAACCATAGTTTATCTGTTTCTTAAAGTAAAAAAGTTACTCCATGAAAAATGTAGCTAGTTCAGCTCCCATCTCCAATAATCACTGGTGTCTTCCCTGAGACCACTATCATGTATACATTGCTACGTTCTTCCCCATTTCATCCCATAAAATATCAAAGACATGCATTGGGATTGAGATTTAATAAAGTAATTTGTACTACTTCATCAAGGACATTCCTAAATGAAACTGGCCTTTTCTTTTTTCTAACCACAGTGTGTAGCCGTAAAGAGTGAAATGACTGCCCTCCCGGGCTGGCTGGCTCGGCGGGTCGAGCCTTGTCTCTTACATGGAAGAGTCACTGGGCTGTGGGCTGGTTCCTGGTGGGGGCACGCAGGGGGCAGCCAGTAGATGTTACGCTCTCACATCAGTGTTTCTCTTTCCCTCTGCCTTTCTCTCTCAAAATCAATAAAAGCACACTTTTTAAAAAGAATAAAGTAACTACTTTGTAGTTCACGTGCCTCTGCCTTGATTTGTGGTAAGGTAGCAGCAGTTTTACCCACCAATTTTTTAACCATCTGCAGATATCACCAGTGAAAAAGGCAGATCACATCTTAGTATTATTATGAAAATAGTTTTGACCTTGCATATCCCTTTAAAGGGTCTCAGGAACCCCGTAGGATATATAGACCAGTCTTTGAGAATCACTATTATGTACCATGCTCAAGTTTGTCCTTCTATGCTAAATTTTTGCTTACTGGTAACTCACTTTTGTTCCCCAACCTTTGTCCTTGAACTGTCCTATATAATTTTGTATTGTATGATCAAGCTTTTGTTTCGCTATTTTGCTATAGGATTAAAAAGGCTATTTATTAATTTTATAACTACTCCATTTTTCAGATTTAGATAAAGGAACTATTCTCAAATAAAAGCATCCTAAGTTATTGGGAGCCTAACAAGTTAACTGCTTATTGGGTTAGAGCTGTCTCTCTCTTTGGGTTAGAGTAGCTATTGCTATTTTAGGTTGGATGGAGGGGTAGATGGAAAGTGAAAATATTCATAGGAGGGTTGGGACTCCTCAGTTAAATGGAATACCTGATAAGTGAGAAGAGAAAGTCCCTAACCTGACAATTTATTGTAAAACATATCTGTGCTAATGCAGGAACTCCGACCCACCTGGTGCAGAGGAGTCTTGTCTTGACCTGCTTTGGGAGAGTGTTGTCTTGATGCTTTTCTCTTCCTCCTTGGAAAACAGCTGAAGAAATCAGGGGAGAAACCCCTGCTTGGTGGAAGCCTGATGGAATATGCAATCTTGTCTGCCATTGCTGCCATGAATGAGCCGAAGACCTGCTCCACCACTGCTCTGAAGAAGTATGTCCTGGAGAACCACCCAGGGACCAATTCTAACTATCAAAGTAAGACTCAGAATTGTGTGCCTTTTACCAGGATTGGGGCCTTTGTGAAAAATACCTAGAGATCATGCTACTAATGACAAAACATTAACTGCCGACTGAAAACCAAGAGGGACAACAACTTTACAAATTTAGTTTATTTACAAAAAGAAAAACAGACATAATCAAGGCATAGCCTTAATGTCTGTTAAAGATCAGAATTTGTGCTTTGCTATAAAGAATTTTTCTGATTTAAAAAGATATATATACGAGAGACCTGGTGCACAAAATTTGTGCATGTGTGTCCCTCAGCCCAGCCTGCACCCTCTCCAATCTGGGACCCCTCGAGGGATATCTGCCTGCCCATTTAGGCTTGATCCCGGTAGGATCGGCCCTAAATGGGTGGGTCAGGCCTAAACAGGCAGTCGGACGTCCCTCTCACAATCAGGACTGCTGGCTCCCAGCTACTCACCTGCCTACCTTCCTGAATGCTCCTAACTGCTTCTGCCTGCCAGCCTGATCACCTCCTAACCACTACCCTGCCAGCCTAATTGATGCCTAACTGCTCCCCTGCCAGCCTGATTGCCCCCAACTTCCCTCCTCTGCCGGCCTGTTTACCCCTAACTGCTCTCCCCTACAGGCTTGATTGCCCTCAACTGCCTTCCCTTGCAGGCCTGGCCCCTTCCCAACTGCCCTCCCCTGATGGCCATCTTTTGGCAGCCATCTTGTGTCCACATGGGGGCAGCCATCTTGTGTGTTGGAGTGATGGTCAATTTGCATATTGCTCTTTTATTAGATAGGATATATACTTATTGATCGCAGAGAGGGAGAAAGAAAGAAACATCACTGATTGGCTGCCTCCTGCATATTCCCTACTGGGGATCCAGCCACAACCCAGGCATGTGTCCTTACCCGGAATCGAACCCATGACACTTCAGTCTGCAGGCCAATGCTCTAGCCCCTGAGCCAAACTGGCTAGGGCTTTTTCTGATATTTTTATTGTAACTTAGATAAATCTCTAGGATCAAAACATCTCTCAAGTGTACTGTCTTCCTATGAATGTCAAAACATCTAATTTTACCTTGAAACCAAACCAGTATTTTAAAATATGTTATTTTTTTTGTCTTTTAATCCTCACTTGAAGATATGTTTAGAGGGAAGAAAGGAGAGAGAGAACACTGATGTGAGAGAGAAACATTGATCAGTTGCCTCCCATACTTGACCGGAGATTGAATCCACAACCTAGACATGTGCCCTGACTGGGAATCAAACCTGCAATCTTTCGGTGTGTGGGACAGCACTCTCCAACCGAGCCTCCCAGCCAAGGCTACTGAGGCTATTTTTTTATTGACACACATTCTGTAGCAGAAAGTAATTTTTTGGTGAAGTATATTTACCAAATATATGTCAGGTGGTAATTTGAGACAGGAATCCTTGCTTTAGCAGCATTACCACATACAGATAGGTAAGATACCCTGTTTCCCCAAAAATAAGACAGTGTCTTATATTAATTTTTGCTCCCAAAGATGTGCTAGGTCATATTTTCAGGGGATGTCTTATTTTTCCATGAAGAAGAATACAGTACACATTTATTGTGGAACCAAAAAAAAAGGAAATTTATTACCTGTATATGGTACGGTAATAGTTGTCATCACAAACCAGCATAACCAGACAAATTGTGAATCCTATGGTATCAAGAATTTCTTGTTAATACCATTATTTCCTTGTACAACAATCTATGATACATTTACTGATACTGCTATTTACTGGTATGAACACAAAGTAAGATTTATTCAATGACAGTCATGTCATCATCTTCTGGAACATCATCATAACAATCCAAACTCTGAATTTCCTGATGAATTTCTTGTGACTCCATTTCTTTCAGAATCAGTGGACCAAATCTCTCATGTTTAGCAATAGCACTGTCCTTAAATGAGTACTTCTTGTCAGGGTAGTCTGCTCGTAGTGCATTTGCAACTCTCAGTGATTTTCTCCCATGAATTCTTCACCCAAGTCACAACCTCTTGCAGTTTAGGTTTCACAAAGTTTCCATGCTGATTTCTCTCCATTTCTATTTTCAATATAGTCATTAATTTCCATGCACAAATTGTCCTCGAGTGGCTTGTTTATTGCAATATCAAGAGTCTGGAGATAGGCCATCATTCCTGCAGGAATCATTATTTGATCTATTTTTCTTTCGTGAAGAAATTTCTTCATGTCTTTAGCATGGTGAGTGCTGGCTGCATCCCAGACTAGCAGACCTCTTTGGCTCCCTCACGTAATAAGCAGCAGCATTAAATCGCCCCACTTCCTTATAACTGCTTGTGTGGCCCGGGCTTTTCCAGTTTCAAGAATAAAAATATTATCAGGAGGTCTTATTTTCGGGGGGATGCCTTATATTACAGTGAGAGGCAAAACTGGAAGTAGGTCTTATTTTTGGGGGATGTCTTACTTTCAGGAAAACAGGGTAATGCATTTTCTCATTGAACTAATAGAAAAGGCCCACTGATACAGGATGAAGACTATGGAAGTTAAGTAACAGAAAATGCACACTGGAAAATAACTTTTAAATAAAGTAATTTTGAAGTCTTAATAATAGCTTTTAATATATGTGCAATATGTGTATTTTAACATTATGAAGGAATGCTTTCTGGTGGTTTTCTTTCTTGTGTACTTTGAAAACTGGTTTTTAAAATAAACTTTCCTTATTTAAGATATATACTGTGTTTAATTGTGCATTGACCCTTATAGACTGTGTCATGATTTTCTCTTGGCACAGTGGTAGAAGATGAAATTGGTTATTAACCTTTTCAATTTCACTGATATTGCTGTCTTTTAGACACTGAATCACTATAAAATACATTTTTGACGTGTCTTTGTATGAAAGCTAGCATTAGTGAGGCTGTTAGAAGCATGGTATTGAGCTATTACTCTTTGCTACTGAGGAGAAATTTGTTTTGTTTATCTTTATGGGTAGTCTCCTAGATGATTATTCTCATAGGTACTCAATAAATGTTTGAATGAGTGGAAATCCTGTATAAGAAAACCCTAACATGCAAATCGACTGAACGATGGAACAACCAGTCACTATGACACCAACGCGGGTGCCAGTGGGAGTCCACTGGTTGCCCCACAGATGGCCCTGGTCGCCGGCCAAGCTAGGGACCTTACCCTATATTTTGGGAACAGTCTTAGATTTAAAAATTAAAACCTGGCAAGGCTAACACTGAAAAACCAGAGTAATGCCGTGATGACATGCATGGACTCTGGCTTGCACATTTTGTAGTCAGCCCTGATTCTGACACTTATAACTTGTGTGTGACAAAGCCAATTATTTAACTTCTCTCTGCTTCAGTTTTTCCCCCCGCACCAATTTCGTGCACCAGACCTTTAGTAGTCTTATGTCAGCTATTAACCATATATACGGATATAAACCTATTTTTGCTCACCTCTGTATGTGCAACTCTGGGCAAGTCACTAGACTTCTGTTTCCTTTCTGTGAAATGAGGAAATTGACTAGGTGGTCTCTAAAATCTTTTTCATTATAATTTAAGTTTTGCCACATTTATGGGCCTTAACAATTGTTTAGTGGGGGAAAAAAGAAAAAGTAAAATAAAAAAATAATTTTTTAGTGAATTAGTTAATTCCTTTGACCACAAAGGATTCACTTAAAATATGTCAATTACTGTATATGACAGGACATTAAATTGATGAATAACTGATTGTGGTTGAGAGGATTTCCAAGTTGGTATAACTAAACCACTTCCTTCATTTTTTAATTTTTTCAGTGCATTTGCTGAAGAAAACCCTGCAGAAATGCGAAAAGAATGGGTGGATGGAACAGATCTCTGGTAAAGGATTCAGTGGCACCTTCCAACTCTGTTTTCCCTATTATCCCAGGTAAACAAACACCTCGCCCATGATATGAAGTATTGGTCATTGTAAATTTAAAATCTGATTGTAGTTTACAGACTTGCTTAACTTATTTGACCCTTAATACTATTACACTGAACTGAATATATTTGAAAATGAAGACTACTTAAGGCAATATTGTTTTAGAGAAAAAGTTTTGCATGTAAAAACAGAGAAATTTTGCCGAGACCGGTTTTGCTCAGTGGATAGAGCGTTGGACTGCGGACTGAAAGGTCCCGGGTTCGATTCCGGCAAGGGCATGTACCGTGGCTGTGGGCACATCCCCAGTAGGGGGCGTGCAAGAGGCAGCTGGTAGATGTCTCTCATCGATGTTTCTGACTTTCTCCCTTCCTCTGTAAAAAATCAATAAAATATATTTTTTAAAAAAAAGAACAGAAATTTTGGCTATCCTGCTAGAAATTATTGTTAGCCCATGTTCCTGAAATCAAGTACTGAATTCTTCATGACCCTTGGCAGTAATTTTGATGTTTATTCCTTCTTTAATAAGTAATTGATGATGACAGGAAGACTGTTAGAGGGTTATACATATGTTTTAATTGTCCTGCATCAACCAAGTAGGGAAAACATTGGCTGCTTCCAAGAATTCTAATCTGCCTTCTTCATACCCTAGAGACAGGGACATTTACTTGAAAACCTGTGTTATCTATTCATTGAGCCAAAAAAAATGTATTGAGCGCCATTGGGCCGAGCGTTATTCTATGATATCATTCTGTATAGCTTTCTTATACTTAAATTTCTAGTAACATTTCATGACATGTACCGCAAAAGCCCTATTTTAGCAGGAGTGTAAATTGAAGCTTTCTTCTTTGCGTGCAAGCATAGGTGATACTGGTTGAATGCATATTATTTGATATTTTCAAATATTAAACTTTAATTCTTACAGTCATACACATAAAATGTGATTAATCAGTTTTACTGCCCTGGCCATTGTGGCACAGCTGGTTGAACATTTGCCTGTGCACCAAAAAGCCACAGCTTGGATTCCCGGTCAGGGCACATACTCAGATTGTGAGTTCAAGCCCCACTCGCGATACGTACTGGAGGGAACTGATCAGTGTTTCTTTTACATCGTTTCTCTCCCTGCTTCCTCTCTCAAATCAGTAAAAATGTGGTTTTCTTTTGTGTCTGTTTTTCTTCAGTTTTATTAAGTGTAAGGAGGAAGGGAATGAGGTATGGTCTGGGACATTTATAGATTTGTCATAACTTGTGTGTGCTCAAAATAGGTTCCGTTGTAACCCGATACTTGTAACCTAACTTGATGTCTTTGGGGAAGCTTGAAGGAAATGGGGGAATATCGGGAATATTCAGAGAATATGCACCTAGTTTCATGTTATCTTTTTACCCCCATAGCCCAGGAGTTCTATTTCCAAAGAAAGAGTCAGATGAATCTCAAGATGAGGATGAGGATGAGGATGAGGATGAAGATGACTCATCAGAAGAAGACTCTGAGGATGAAGAGCCTCCTCCACCTAAGAGGTGTGGATATGTGGAAAGCCTCACGTTCTCTGTGTAACATTTGAACCTGTATTGTTGAAAATTCAGGGGCTCTGAGCTTAAGAAATGAAGCCTCTGAATGTGTCATTTGCTCTTTGGTCAAGCTTGTAAACATATCCGTAGTTTGTGTGGTTATTCAAAAAAAAAATATTTTCTCAGGAAAAACATGATGAAATTAAGTGTAGAATTCCAAGAATTGGGTTGAATTTTATACAGTTTGAGTAAAGCCTTTAGTTAAAATAAAATTATATTTCTATTTTTTGTTTTAAGTCCTTCCTTGAGGATACGTTTATTGATTTTAGAAAAAGAGGAAGAGAGAGAGAGAGAAACATCAACAATGTGTCCTCCTTGTTACCCCTGACTGAGGATTGGACTCCCAGCCTGCGTGTGGGCCCTGACTGTAAATCAAACTTGCACCCTTTTGGTGCACAGGACACTCCCAACCGGGAGAGCCACCTGGCCGGGCTACGTTTCTGTTCGTAGCATAAGTGACTTCTACGTAGACTTACTTCCTTTTTCGTGAAGCACCTGGTCATCCTGGCAAAGTGCATCTCCCAGGTGCTAAGTGGCTGCCTTTGCTCTCCGTTTCACAGGTTGCTAAAGAAAACCCCCGCCAAGTCGTCAGGAAAGGCTGCACCCGTGAAGCAGAGAGGGTCTAAGCCTGTGCCGAAGGTCCCCGCTGCCCAGCGAGGGAAAGCCAGGCCCCTGCCCAAGAAAGCCCCTCCTAAGGCCAAAACTCCTGCCAAGAAAGCCAGACCCTCGCCCGCAGTGATCAAGAGAGCCAGCAGCGGCTCCGCCAAGAAGCCCGCGGCCAGTGTGCGAAAGGAAGTGAAAGTGCCTGGCAAGGGCAAATCCACCATGAAGAAATCTTTCAGAGCAAAAAAGTAAATTTTATAGGCAAAAAGGGTATTGTGATGAAATTTAAAATCTTATTTTCTAAGGTCAGTGTGCATTTATTTTAGTTTTGATGCTTTTAAAATTACATTTGTTCCCTCCCCTCCGAACTTGTGGAGGGGAATATAAACAAACCGGTTCAGGCATTTTTCGCTTTAGGCGCTGCCCTGGGTGCCTGCCCCTTCCTTCAGTCATTTTAATTTCTGCGACAAGTCTGGGCTTCCCAGACTGTAATCTATGCTTGTCCTTGTTTCCCCCACACCCAGCCTTCTTTTCTTAATGGTCAGTCTTGGCTTTTCTTACCCCTCCTGCTTCTAAACGGTTGCAGCGATTGTTATGTTTGTAGGAGGCATGGCGAGGAGAACGTGGTCCGGTCCGGGAAGTAGAGGGAGGCAGAGCAGCACTGCCTGGACGTAAAGCCCGTGCCTGAGACTCCGTTACAGCCACCGTAGTCCATCTTACTCAGAAAACCACTCCGCCAGCCCGTTCTCTCTGGCTGCGAACAGAGACCGATGTCTGGCCTTTGGGAGTGAGCCAGCAACGCGATCTAGATTCAGAAGATGCAGGGCTCCTTTGGGCCGCTTGCACTTTGATGACGTCCGGATCTTTTCACTGGCCAGGGTGTCGCATTCCCCTCAGCAAGCACACGTTCTCTCCACCACTTGGTTTTGGACTGAAGGGGAATACAAAAATAGTTGTGATTTCTGGTGTCACCTGTGTTAAAAATAAAAACATAAAATCAGATGTTTAAATATATTTTTTAATATTTGGAGCATGAATTTTCACTTCTTATTTGCCCTTTTTATAAGGAAATGTTGGAGAGTTACATCGTTGCTAATGTAGAAATGTTAAATGGGAAAACACAATTTGCGAAAATAAACTAGATTCCAGATTCATCTATGGGTTCTCTTCCCCTCCTTTCCATAGCACTTTCAATATCAAGCAAGTGGCTTCCTTTTTGAGATGTTGTGTTTGTTTTGTTTTTTAAAAGAAATTAAATGAAGCCAAACTACCTAACCTCTTATTTGTATTTGTTTTAGTATTGTGAAGTTGTGTTTAATAGTACTGGCTTTCTACTTGAAAAACACTGATTTCGGTTATCATTTATCTTCCCTGTGGCACTTGACATTTTTATTGTCTTAAACTTTTTGGTGTACATCTTCTGGCCCCCGAGTGCTGCCAGAAGCCAAGATGTTTGTGTATCCATTCCACTGGCATTGTCTCCTGGGATCGATCCTGTCTGCAGCCTGAAGTGTGGCTGGAAGTGGACTTGAGAAGGGTGGCTTGAATTAGATCCATAATTATGTGTGATCCCATCATGAGTTCATTGGAATTTGTGTTGCATGTAAGGCAATCTTTCCTGTTGTAAATCTTCCTTTTTTATGTACATATATTTTGAAAAATATGAATAAACATGAAATTTTAAAAGCTGCTGAATTGTAGCTTATATTTAAAAGTTTCTAGAATAATCTTAGAAGTAGCTAAATATTATCCTTACTTTGAATCTTTTCTACTCTTTGTAACACCTGCCATCGATTGCCTTTTTTTCTTTTTTGAGAGGGCAGGAGAGAGAAACATTGATGTGAGAGCGAATCATCTGTTGGCTGCCTCCTGCACATTCCCTCCAGGAAATCAAGCCCACAACCCAGGCATGTGCCCTGGCTGGGAACAGAGCCAGCAACCTTTCGGTGCCTGAATGACGCCCAACCAACAGCCACACAGGCCAGGGCATTGGTTTCCTTCTTAAATCCAGTTACTGTGCTCTTTAATTCTTATATGGGTGGTAAATGATTTTCTAGATAGGTTATCCTTAAATATTTATAAGAGGTTTAAAATATTTTTATTTTATGATGGTCCTAGTTTTTAAAAATCATAGATTCCAGTTTTTAATGCCTAATGTTCAGATAGGTCCTTGGACTAATTCTAGAAAGTAATCCTAATTTCTGTTACGTTGTCCAGCAGGTAATAATTCTAATAGTATGGGTTAGGTACTTGTGCTAAGAATTCTCTACTCTTTTGGAATCAAAAGCAGGATTTTGGTTGGCTTCTCTGTTTTATGATGTTACTTTTAAAAGATATCCTGAACAGGCACCTGGTGACTGCATTGTCCATTAGATGCTCAAAATGTGCCATACTTACACTGAGATAAAGAAATGTCTGGGGATTTCTCCCCTCCGGGCATTCTGAAGGAGCAGACACATGGTTTTGTACTTTCTTGTTACAGAAAGGAAGACAGCAAACCCAAGAGAGAATCCCAGCAATGTCTAACATGGCTCAGTGGCTTCAGTACTCTCCCTTAGTTGTTTACTGAGTCAATTAGTGTTTCATAAATTCTTAAACCACCTACAAACCACCTTTGATAAATGCATCTCAGAAAGTGCTGGGAGAAAGATTGTTGGCTTCTTCACTTACCGAGAAGCAAGGGATACTTTGCATAAAAACGTAGAGACCTTTTATTAGTAATATAAAAGCACTAGAGGCCCGATGCACAAAGATTCGTGCAAGAATGGGCCTGCCTTCCCCTGGCTGCCGACACCACCTGTGCTTTGGCTGGAGCTGCCTCTCCGCTTCCTACACTGCCCAGAGGGCTGGAGCGGCTGGGGTGGTGCAGAACGCCTGTGTCATCGCCATGGCAATGACGGAAGCATCGTGCCCTATGCCCATCTGCTGGGTGCCTGAATATGCAAATTAACCCCCATCTTTGTTGGGTTGATTTGCATACTCCTGATTGGCTGGTGGGCATTGTGAAGGTACAGTCAGCATGTTACTCTTCTACTAGAGACCCAGTGCACGAAATTCATGCATGGGGGGTGGGGAATAAGGGGGACCCTTTAGTCTGGCCTACACCCTCTCCAATCTGGGACCCCTCAGGGAATGTCCAACTGCCGGTTTGTGCCTGCACTTTTAAAGATGACAGCTTTATTGTTTCTTTTCGTGCTTAAACCCATTAGAATTAGTAGGTATTCAAAATGTGTATACATTTTGGGAGGACACCCTGTATATATCTAGTCAGCTGTGAAAGGAACCAATGGCGGATTTGGAACCCCCAGACAGGGAACCTCGCTCACTCCCCGCATGTCTCCCACTCCGCTTTCCACCTTCGCGGGCAGCAGGAGAATCAATGTTTTCTCTCATCGACTCGGAAAAGCACGTCCCTGTCACCCGCTGCCCAGGAGAAGTGTGCCCAGCCCCCATGAGCTAAGGCTCACCCAAAGTGCACATTCCTCCTCTGCCGTCACCGAACTATCCCACCGTGTCACTGAGAGGACGGACCTCCTGCCCTCCTCTGGGTTCCGATCTTGAGCGCTGAAGGCACCTCAGCGAGGGCTGTCCGTGCCCACCAGGTGTGTCTCCCTACCTGCTCCCCCTCCGCCCCACATTAGCTCCACGAAGGTGATCTGCCACACTGGCCTCTGCGGGAACGGCATCACCACTGAGACCTCACTGTCATCTCACAGGGGCCCACCCTCAGCACCCAAAACACCCAGACACTCTCCAAAGGAGAGGGGATGTGCACACGTCCTGGGGGGTGTAGGCATAATGGCGTTGATGGAAGTGCTGAGGAGAAGGGGGGGTGGAACTTGTGCACACCATGGTCTAGGACTGTTGCAGGTGTGTGTGGGTGAGGGCGCACTGGGGGACGAGAGGAGAGGAATCGCGCACCACACCAGAGGCTGGCAGCTGTGCAGATCCGAAAGCCCCTGTGGCGCAGCCAGGAGGAAGTCCCTGTGACCGACGGCACACCTTCTGGGCCAGGAGCCGGGACTTGCACAGCCACTCCTGGGCACTGCTGCCTGCAGGCGCTACTTCAGCTCAGCCCACAGGCTCCACTTGGTGTGCTCACTGCTGGCACTGCAGCCATATGGGGAGTACTGGCCACCCTCCATCAGACCGCCCCCCAACCCCAGGCCCTCTGCTCGCTGCCCACAGGCCCAGAGCAGCCTGGGCAGGGTATGACGCCAGTGCATGCTGCCCACTGGCCCAAAATGCACTGCCCACCGGCTGCTCTGCACCTGCACACACTGCCCAAGGTGAGGAAGGCAGGCATCTCGCCTGTCCCACCCACTGGCCTGTCATTGCCTGTGCACGCTGCCCACAGGCCCAGAGACGGGCACATGGCTTCGTTGCCTTGGGCAGTGTGCTCTGGATGGGTGGGTGGGCAGGCACCTCCACATGCTGCCCACCGGATGCCTGCCTTCGTCGCTTGGTGATGAACCCAGGTATTCTGCAAGGCTCCTAGTCAATATATGCCTGTGACCATAGGCCCAGGGCCTTCTGGGATCCCAGCAGACTGCCCAGGGCCTATGAGCCTGTGTCTGGTGGATTAATTTACATACTCCTCCTGATTGGCTGGTGAGCGTAATGGAGGTATAGTCAATTTACATGTTTCTCTTATTATATAGGATTAGTGTAGATTCCACACAGGTAGATCCTTTCCCCCATTCTTACCATCCACACAGATTAATTAAAGGAAGCCTGGTCCAGTATAAATCTTAAAAAAACAGATGTACATTTGTATTATGTCTACTGGGTATAATTAATAAGTACATGAAAAAAAAAGAGCTAGGTAATATATTAATATCTTTGACATGTTTTTCATCATTCCTCTTATAAAATTTTGTCAACCCTAGTCTAGGTTTGCTAACTTACTCTTACTAGTAAACTTTCTTATACCTGCTTTAGAGAACCAATGAAATTATTCTTATTTAGGCTCAGGTCCTCTTGCCATCCTAATATGTCAGAAGAAGTTAAGCCAGACATACTCATGAACTGCATTTAGCCAACTAAGAAACTTTAAAAATTTAGGAATACAGTTAAGGTTTCTCATTTTTAGAAGCTGAAAAGTCACATCAGTTACTTTATTTCTCTTTTGCTTAAACAAAAACTGTTAATTTTACCCATGAGAGAAGTTTTATTGTTAATTAGAAAAAGATGGTGATTAAATCCCCTAGAGGTTCTGATAGACATTACTTACCCACGTGCAGAGTTGTTTTTGCCTTTTCCGGGTAGAATAGGTGGTCACTCAGTTCTGCAGAGCTGAGGCTAAAGAGCCAGAACTGTTGGACCTCTTGACTAAGGAACTACTTGACAAAAATTGGGTTAGAGGCTGTTAGAGACCAGTCAAAAGTATCCCTCACAGCATTGAGTTTTCCTTTTTTAAAAAGCATTTTTAAAATTGATTTCAAAGAGGAAGGGAGAGGGAGACAGATAAAAAACTTCGATGATGAGAGAGAATCATCTATCGACTGCCTCCTGCATCCCCCCTACTGGGGATCAAGCCAGTAATCAGGCATGTGCCCTGACTAGGAATCAGACCTTGACCTCCTGGTTCATAGGTTGATGCTCAACCACTGAGCACACTAGCTGGGCAGAGTTTTCTTTTTTTAAGAAATTAATCTCTACTATCTTTATTACTATATTTTTCCTTCTATCATTTCCCCCATGGGTCTTAACTTCAATGGCTTTTTTTTCTATTGGAGAAATTTCCTACCTTTGATTATTTAAATCTATTAGCTTAGTTTTAACTGTTCTGATCATTTAAATCTATTGCCTTAGTTTTAACTGTTCCTGATTTGTTTTGTCAATAGCTGGTATGTCAAAGGAGGCTCCAAAGGGTACCTTCCTGGGCCATTTTCAAAAATTGAAACGATATTATATATGAATGTATAATTAGCTATTTCTTGTTAAGTTTCTGCTTAGCAAAGACCTTTATGGTGCCTTGAATAGTTAGATAAAGTGTAGTTGAGTTTTTGTTATAACAGTGATAACAGCTAACACTAAGTTTCTTCTACATGTCAGGCACTGTACATATATTAATTATCTTGTTTAACTCAAGCAACCCTATGATCCACATTGCATCCAGCATGGCCAGGGGTGACCCTGAGGAGTGGGCAGTGAAGATTAAAGAAGACAGACAAGAGAATAAATATACAGGCAGTCATCGGGTTACATCAAACTCGACATACTACCTTTTGTGGTTACACTGCCGTCTCCCATTTATTTATAAAAAGAAAAGTTCTGGCCCTAGCCAGTTTGGCTCGGTGGATAGAGCGTTGGCCTGCGGACTCAAGGATCCCAGGTTCGATTCTGGTCAAGAGCATGTACCTTGATTGCAAGCACATCCCCCCCAGTAGAGGGTGTGCCGCACCGTAGGAACATATCCTGAGGACCCACTGTAGTTGGGGCCAGGTGGGACACTGTTCTTGGATGGAGAGACAGTGACATAGCCTGCAAGCCGAGTCTTTATTTTATAGTCAGATCCCATGAGGCAAAGCAGGATGTGGTCAAGATGTTTACAACATTCTAGCAAGTTTCAAATCTACTGAATTACATGTGCCTTAGAACTCTGTCAAATATCAAGCTTTGGCTGAAACTAGTTTGGCTCAATGGATAGAGCATCGGCCTGGGGACTGTACCTTGGTTACAGGCACATCCCCAGTAGGGGGTGTGCAAGAGGCAGCTGATCAATGTTTCTCTCTCATCGATGTTTCTGACTTTCTATCCCTCTCCCTTCTTCTCTGTAAAAAATCAATAAAACAAATTTAAAAATATAAATATCAAGCTTTGTTTTGGCAGTACTTGCTGCACTTCCTGCAGCCTACATCCCTCAGGCTCCTGGGACCACAGGTTTGGACCATAAGATCAGCTTACAACCATAGCCTTTGGCTATAACTGTGCTGGGAGGGCTTTGTCCTGCAAGCTGGGACCTGTGCGTGGCTTTGCCATTAGAGGACTGTGCCTTCTCATTAGTCCGAGGCTTGAACCTGTCCAAACACTGTAGCCACTCTCCACAACCCTCTGAGATGATCCGTTTCTTATTCCTATTTTATAGAAGGAAAAGCAGGCACAGAGTGAGATTCAGAAACTTGCCCCAGGTTGTAATAAGTGACAAAGCCAGAATGAGTCCCAGGGACTGAATGCAGAGCCATCTCCAGCTGCTCTGCTCAACTGCCTCCCTTTGGCAGATGTTCAAGCTCCTGAATTTTCTCCTTATCCTGCAGCCCAGTGACTCCACATTCTATTCATGGAAAAGAAAGGGCTTATTTGAAAGGATTTTGAAATGAGATGAAATTACTAAGTTTGCTAATAAGAGTCATGACTTTGGTTTTAAGGAGTCTGGTAAGAACTATTCTAATTAGATTTTGGATTACTAAGCTGTCCTAAGGTTTTTGTTTGTTGTTTGTTTTGTTTTTTTTGGGGGGGGGGGGACACTGCACAAGTACTTGGCCGTTCTCAAATCCTAGCCATGGGACAGGACACTGACTTCTTCACAATGTATCACAGGTAAATTATTTTGATTCACGGTGCTGATGCTTGCAAGAGCTTTTCCTCCAGGACCCACAGCTTCTATCAGAACTTTGATGGTGCTAAGCGAGCAGCTTTCTCACTCTATAAACTGTGAATGTGTACTGTAGGAGGCCTACCAAGAGAAATTCTCAGTGGGACTGACAACTGAAATTTTTGGACGTGACACCTGTGTAGTCATCATGAGCTGGAATATTAGAAATCCTTGCCCGTATACTGATGATTCTGAAAGAAACCTGACTCATCCAGTCCCTCCTGTCTTTGCTTTGCTTTGCTCAGTACCAAAAGATACTTTCCCTAAAATGCAGAGGTGCAAACATTCTTACCTATCCATTTTACTGATTAAGAACTTTCTCCTTGCCGAGACCGGTTTGGCTCAGTGGATAGAGCGTCAGACTGCGGACTGAAGGGTCCCAGGTTCGATTCCGGTCAAGGGCAAGTACCTTGGCTGCGGGCACACCCCCAGTAGGGGGCGTGCAAGAGGCAGCTGATCAATGCTTCTCTCTCATCAATGTTTCTGAGTTTCTATCCCTCTCCCTTCTGCTCTGTGAAAAATCAATAAAATATATTTTTTTAAAAAGAACTTTCTCCTCATGTCAAATCTAAATCCCTTATGTTATTTGTTAGTGTGATTTAAATTTGCTAGTATAGTGTGTAGAACAAGTTTTCACCAATTCCAAATCAAGATTGAATTCTGGCTCCGGTATGTCACTCAGCCCAGTCTCTTAACATCTGTCGCTGTGGTCCCTACACAGTGATGTTTGGAAGCTGTGTCACTAACTGACTGGCATGGCCTTGGCCAAGCCTCTTCATCTTTCTGAGCCTTGATTTCCTCATCTGAAAAACAAAGGGGGTTCGAATCCACAGTCACGTTTAAGAATAGCCACCCAGAGACAATGTGAGATTAGCAAGTCTCAAAGATTGAATCATGTTCTCTACACTCAGGTTACAAGGCATTTTAGGATTTTAGGGCGAGGGTGGGTGGGGAGGTGATTTTTTAAAATAAATGAACTAGAATGTCCAATTTTGCAAGAGTTCAGTTTTGTGGTTTAAACCACCATTTATTATAGTTTTCCTATTACTAGGCTCTTTAATCACACTACCTTGTATCCTCACAAATATTTTATAAAGGTATGTGCTATGATCCCCAATTTTCAGAAGCAATTAAATTTAGCTGACTTCCCCAAATTGCACATGTGGTAAGTAGTGAATTTACACCTGCATGTAGGCATTCCCCTTCCCTCCACACCTTCCTTAGAAGCTCTGTGCACTGACAGCTCAGGTGTGGGGCACGTAGGCAACAAGGTATAAGGGTCGAACAGAAAGATCGATGGGCCGTGGCTAGCAGATGTTTGGGTTATTTTAACAGATTTTAAAATCAAATTTCAAACTGCTAAGAGTTCACTTTAAAAATGAGCAAGAGAAAGAAATGTATGCAGTTTTAAGATTCAAATGCCAGGGAGCAGGAGAGAAGAGAAGCCGAGTGGGTAAGTGATAGAAGTGCCTTACAAGCTGGGGCCATCAGGCCTGGGCAGCCATCAGCTGTCACCTGGGCCGGACCTGAGGCCTTCGCTGGCTATGGATGGAGAAGGCTACAGGGAAAACTGGCCACTTGATGTGCCATCTTTGCTTTTTAATCTCCATTAAATATTGTTCCCAGTTATGGTTTGCAACATGGGTGTTACTTTAGACAGTATTTGATACTAACTGCCTTTCTTTACTTTCTAAAATGTATTCCTAGACTCATGCTGTATTTGTTTCTGGCAACAAGGTCTCTAATGAGTGTTTCTGAGAAGGGGCCTCTTTACTTTTTATTTATTTTAAATATGTTTTTATTGATTTCAGAGAGGGAAGTGGAGAAAGATATAGAAATACCGATGATCAGAATCACTGATCGGTTGCCTCCTGCACACTCCCTACTGGGGACTGAGCCCAAAACCTGGGCATGTCCCCTTGACCAGAATCGAACAGGGACTCTTGGTTCATAGGCTGATGCTCAACCACTGAGCCATTCAGTCAGGCAAAGGTATCCTCTTTAGACCTGTTCTTTTCAGTTGGGAAAGTACTAGGACCCACTCCTTATTCCCCAAATGGGATACAGGTTGCAACAAGATAACATAGTGCCAGTTTCTGGGGCACCCGTTGTCTTCCAAAGTATTTGGAGGGAGCTGAAACCGTTTTTGGCTCAGTGGATAGAGCGTCGGCCTGTGGACTGAAAGGTCCCAGGTTCGATTCCGGTCAAGGGCATGTACCTTGGCTGCGGGCACATCCCCAGTAGGGGGTGTGCAAGAGGCAGCTGATCGATGTTTCTGACTTTCTATCTCTCTCCTTTCCTCTCTGTAAAAAATCAATAAGAAATATATATTATTTAAAGTATTTAGAGTGAATGCCATTATATTAATGGTAATATTGAACCAAATGGAAAGGAGTGTGAGGTCCATGCTAGTTAACAAGATAAAAAAGGTTTCCTAGAAATAAAGCAGCAGCAGCACTTTAGACTCCACCAGGTAGTCCCGGGGGTGCACATTCACCCTCAGAAGACAGAATGACTGCCCGACCGACCATCCCCAGCGTCAAGACGCCTGCATCCCCTTTGGAACTAACAGCGCAGCCTCACACGCGGGAAGGTGAGAGTCGAACTGGACCGTTTCCTGGATCCTCTAACCTCCACGCTCCGGAACCAGAATTCCCGAGGGGAACTCTGACCCTGCGGAGCTGTGGTCCGCTGTTTGGACGGCGACAGGAGTCTGCTGTAACCACTGAGTCAGTCTGCCCATGCTGCTGTAACAATTATTTTCTCACAGTCTGGGGTCTTCAAGTCCAAGTTCAAGGTGTCAGCAGGGTCACTTCCTCCTGAGGGCCGTGAAGGAAGGCCACCTTCCTTGGCTTGTGGTGGCCGCCACCTCCTGTGTCTTCCACCGTCTCCCTGGAGGTGTGTGTCCAGGCTCCTCTTCCTGTAAGGACACCGGTCACATTGGAATAAGGCCCACTCTAGTCACCTCACTTTAATTTCTTCTTTACAGGACCCTAGCTCCAGATAGTCACATTCTGAGGTCCTAGCGGTTATTTCTCAACCACTAGGGGAGGTGGGGGCACAATTCCACCCATAACACATCTTAGAATTGTTTTAAATTTCCATTTTAGCCCTGGCTGGTTTGGTTCAGTGGACAGAGCCTGCAGACTCAAGGGTCCCAGGTTCCATTCCGGTCAAGGGCATGTACCGTGGTTGTGGGCACATCCCCAGTAGGGGGCGTGCAGGAGGCAGCTGATCGGTGTTTCTCCTTGATGTTTCTAACTCTCTATCCCTCTCCCTTCCTCTCTGTAAAAAATCAATAAAATCTATTTTAAAAAGAAAAACATCCCCTTTAAAAAAAATTCCATTCTAGGTCATTTATTTTTGGGGAGCCACATAGGGGGTAAGGTGCAGAGACAGCGATAAGGAGAAGCCTGAGAGAATGGAACGATGTGCTCAAGGTTCAAGGAGCTCTCAGCACGGGAAGGTGTTGCTGGGGAGACGGGCGGGCGCGTGTGCTGGAAAAGCAGGTGTGGGTGATGCTGTGCCCAGGCTCGCTCCAAGCACCCCGTCTTAGCTCTGGCTCTCAATCCTATTGTAGGACATTGGCTTTGAAACGATGTGATGTACATGCCACTCACATTTGTCAGCTGGCAGCCCCAATGCCGGATTCTGGGATTTCAGAGAAAAGGGCAAACTGTGATAGCAAGCTCCCACCTGTGTGGTGCAGTCACTGTCATTGACTCAGCCGGAAATACCAGGACACGGCCGTGTGTCCGAACATGTTCGGGGATCATCACCCCACCCCACCCCGCAGCTTGCCTTTTTTGTTCTTCCAGGTGACTTTGGGCTTCCTGCAAAAGTGAGTCATTAATCTAGGGCTGACATTCTCTCCCCTGCGGTGGCTCCCGAGAGCTGCGCTGTCAGGAATGCGGGATTAGCTAAAGGGGGCGGGGTCCGAGGCTGCGGTCCTGGGGGGGCTGGGGCTTGCCCGGGACGATGGCCCACGCCCACTGAAGCGTGTGTCCTCTGATGCAAACCTCTGAACTCGTACATCTAAGGAATCGTTAGTGAGTCTACATGCAGGGTAGAAGCTCGGAGTTTCTGTGCTTTTAGTGGAATTAGATCAGTTGAATCTGGTAACCTAGGGGAATAGCTCGCCTGGGCAGTTACATTACTTTGATACAGAAATAAAAATGAAGGCGTAAACTTCAAATGTGTAAATGCATTTGGTTTGAACACTGTATTCCTCTGTGGAGGGGAGACTGATAAAAAAGGAATCCTTGAAGGTTGTAATGTCAAGAGTGAATGTCACATGCCTGTCACACATCATCTTTCCAGATCTGGTTTTTGGGTGTTTGGTTTTTTTGTAAATCTCTGGATCCCCGGGACCTAGCACAGTACCTGCCACTCTTGACCCTCTGTCCCTTTATCTGAGAGAGATTTACATGCAGAATACCCCTTTGGTTTGAAATATTTCACTGTCTGAAATTAATTCTTGTCTTTCCCCCCCTTTAAAAATTTTTTTGATCTGAAACAAATTCCTGTCACTATTTCTTTAAATATATTCTTAATGATTTCAGAGGTGCAGGGAGAGGAGAAATAGAAACATCAATGAATGATGAGAGGGAATCATTGATTGGCTGCCTCCTGCACGGCCCCTCCTGGGGATCGAGCCTGCAACCCGGGCATGGGCCCTTGACCAGAATCGAACCTGGGACCCTTCAGTCTGAAAGCTGATGCTCTATCCACTGAGCCAAACCAGCTAGGGCTCCTGTCACTATTTTAAAAACTGCGTAAGTCAGATCGAATTGTATATGCCAGAAACTCGTTAAAGCCAGGAGTTACTAGAATTGTGGCTGTGTTGTTTCCTCCGAATTGTCTCAAAATGGACTGTGGATCTAGTCATTGGCAAGTCCTCTATTTAAAACTTTTAGGAAGCTGGTAAGATTTAGCCCTTTATCCTTTATGTACACTGAGTTTCATAAAGTGGGGTTTTTGGAGAGCAGGACCAACCTGTAAACCATCTTGATTCTTCTTCTTCTTGGCTCAAGGCCGCTACATGGCCTCTCGCTGAAGGCTTTCCCAGAGCACCTGGCACGAGGGACTCAGCAAACACTTGCCGTGCACTCCTGTACAAAAGACACTCAAGAATAAACACCGAGTCTAATTCCAGCTAATATTTACTGAGCACTTCCCTTACTATGGTGTGGTATGGGTCAGACACTGTACCCACATTCACGCACTGGAATCCTCCCGTCCCTGTGAGTCAGGAGTTAGTAACACTTACAGGAGAGACACTGGGGGATCAAAGTGATTAAGGTGTTTGCCTAGAGCCCCACATTTGGTGAAGGGGAAGTGCCCAGACTGGGGACCACGCCTGTCACCATTACATCTCCCTGCTGCCTCTGGGGGGCACTCAACGGGAACGCCTGGTATCCAGGCTTGGCTCAAACCTGCCTCCTTCCGGTCTCCCCTGAGGTCCTCAGACCCAGGCCAGGGTGCTCCCCTCAGCCTTTGCTCTCTCTGCCAGGATGCTCCCTCCCCTCAGCCTTTGCACCCCCCCCCCCCCCCGACCTGAGCACCTGCTCCTGGCTTCCCTGAGGTGTGCGGCAGGTGCTGGTGTCTCCTCTGCAGATCGCAGGTTAAATGCACGCGGAACCAGGTTTGCCAATTGTGTGCTGGCGCCTGGAGAGAGGGATGCCTGGCCTGCTGGGAACAGAGTGCCCTGCAGCTCAGAGCTGTCAGGACGGGGCTGCTCCAGGTGCGCAGCCGGTTCCCCTTCCAGGTGGATCTCCCCATCCGGGTGGGCTTCCTGGGGCCACGGCCATGTACGATGATGAGTGTTCATGAGAGACTTCTCGGCAGGCTCAGCCAACCCTCGGAGAAGGGCTCGGAGGAAGATGCGCCACCGTCGCCCGACCCCGGGTGCGGGTCGGTAGGGTGAGGCTGGCCGGGCTCCCCGGGACGGGATCCTGTGCTCGCAGGCTCTGTCCTTCGCACCGGGGGTGGACCCTCCGGACCAGAACGGGGGCGCTGTGTTGGAGGAGAGGTGCGACCCCCAGAGGCGCGAGGCTGTGCAGGGGGCGGGGCCAGGCCCCGGCGGTCTGGGAGGGCTTCTCGGAGGAGGAGCGCGGGAGCGGCTGGGGGACCGGGAGGGACTGGCCGGGGTGGGGGGCTCTCCGGGAGGAGGGAGCCGTCGGCGGGGCTTTGGCGCCGGGAGACGCCAGCCGGGGAAGAGGCGCCCTCGGAGGCGGGGACTCTAGCCCGACCCCCACCCTTTAAGGCGGAGTCCCGGGACGCGAGCTGAAAGGGGCGGAGCCAAGGCCCCTCGAGGCCGCTGATTGGGCGGTGTGACCGAGCGGAGCGGCTCTACGGGCGCTGATTGGTGGGAGAGGCCGGGCTCCGCCCCGGCGATCCCGATGCTGGTTCCCTCGGCCACGTGGGGCTGCCGGGGGCGGCGGGCGGCGGGCGCCGGGCGGGAGGCGGAGGCGCGGAGCTGCGCTTCGGGACTGAGACGCGGCGGCCGCGGTGAGTGCGCGCCCGAGAGCCGGGGCCGGGCCGGGGCGGGGGTTGGCGGGGGCCGGGCTCGGTCCTCCAGCGGAGATGGGAGAGGGTCTCCGGGGCACCTCTGTCCCTCCTTCCGTACCATCACCACCATCACCTTCACCGTCCCGGTCCCTCACCTCTGTCCCCTCCTCCACCACCACCATCATCACCACCTTCACCATCACCACCTTCACCGTCACCACCGTCACCGTCACCACCGTCACCGTCACCGTCACCGTCCTGGTCCCTCACCTCTGTCCCCTCCTCCACCACCACCATCATCACCACCTTCACCACCTTCACCTTCACCGTCACCGTCCCCTCACCTCTGCGCCTCCCTCCACCACCACCGCCCGTCCCCACGCCGTCCCCCTCCAGCGACCTGCTCGCTCGCCCCTCGGAGGCCGGGGCCGCGGGCAGCCCCGCAGCGCTCCCCGGAATCACACCCACCGTGGGAATCGTGACCCCCTTGGAGCGCGGCCGCCCGGGCCGGCCCCTCCGTGGCTTCGCCCCACTTAATCCTGAAAACAGCGCGTTCTGCTCAGTGTCGGGTCTGGAGAGGCCATCCTGGACCACCCCCCTCTCCACTACTCCCCTCCCCTCCTCCCCCTGCTGCATCTCTCTCTAAATCATTAGACCCCCCCCCCCCAATGTTGTTGTTGGTTTCCGCCCGCCCGAGCGCCCCACCAGCTGGGACTGTGTTCGCCTGGCCCGCAGTCCCGCCAGGCAGTAGTTTCAGGAGAAATCAGTGCACCCCTTTCAGGTGAAGAGCAGAGGTGGAGGCTGCGAGGCTGAGTGACTTGTCCAAGGTCACGTCAGCCAACCTTGTAGGACCCCTAATCCAGGGTCTTGGCCCGGCCCCTGGGCTGCCTCCCGTTTCCCCCCTCCCCGCCCAGGACAGGACAGGTGGGGGCACCAGAGGGTGTGTTGGGGCAGCTGAGCCGGAGGCAGTGGGGGTGAAACTGGTGACTGAGGGCTCGGCAGCCCCAGACCACCTGGCTTTTAGAGACAAAGCTGCTTTTCTGCTGACGCCATCAGCCCCGGCGCCTGAGACGTCACAGCCGCGGCATGGGCTGGGACCCACCAAACTCTGAAAGTGGGCACCCCGCTCGGGGAGGGGAGTCAGAGGAGGGCACTGCCGTGGCCCTGAGCAAGAGCCCCAGAGGCCTGGGTTTGCTTCCACACTTGCCGCCCTTGTCCCCCCGAGGCCTTGGGCAAGTGACTTCACCCCCTGAGTGACCCTTTGCTAAGCCCAGACTGCAGGCTGAGTAGTGTCCCAGAATGCTGGAAAGGGGCCCGCCATCAGCTGTGGTGTCCTGGAGCAGGGCCTCTGTCCGTGACAGCCCCTCTCCAAGCTGGGCCACCTGGAGACCCCTCCTCCCTCCAGAGATTGCCCTCAGAGCGGGGCTGGGCCCCCCGGGCTCCTGGGCCAAACCTCCGAAAAAATGGGGCTGGTCCAAAGAGATAAGTGGGTGCTTGTGCCTGGAACAGGCGTGCAGGGCAGGCTGAGCCTGGAACCCTCCTTGGTCCCCTGGACAGCCCCCAACTCCAGGCCTAAGGCTGAAGTGCCCCTGAGGCTCGGGTGAGGGAGAGGAAGTTTCCAGGTGCTAGTGGGTGGGGCGGGGCTGTGAGAGGGCCAGGGACCGCCCCATCCCCTCTGCCTGGAGTGGGCGCCCCCTGAAAGCTACCGGAGGACAGGCGTTCCCCGCCGGGAGACAGGGGCGTGCGAGGGAAGGTGTTTGTCAGCCCACCTGGCTCCTCTCCCCCCGCGTTGTCTGAGGGGCTCGGGCTGCGTCAGCACAGGCGGCTTGCTCCTCTCTCCCTTCGCCATCTCGCCTTCATCTCTTTTATCTTTCTTACCCCTCACGCCTTCCACGCCTGCAGCCGCCTTCTCACCCTCCGTTCCTCCTCTCTCCCTTTCCGTTTTCCTCCTCGCCTCCTCCGATCCTCCGCCTCCGGGTACAGGCACCCCAGCCCATGTTGTGAGCTTGAAGTTGGGAGACAGTTAACTGGCAGCCCCACCTCCACACCTGGAAGGGGAGCCACGTGGCTTTGGTGCCGGTTCCTCGTCTAACTGGGCTTTACTTAAACGTAAAAGGAACAAGAGATCGTGGACGTGATGTAAAAGATGACCGGAGTCAAAAAGCATGAGGATGTGAAGGAGCGAGCACCACCGGAGGGAGGAGGAGGGAGGAAGGAGGAGGGGGGAGAGGGGAGGAGGGAGGAGGAGAGAGGGAGGAGGAGAGAGGAGGGAGGGGGAGGGAGAGAGGAGGGAGGAGGAGAGAGGGAGGAGGAGGGAGGAGAAAAGAGGAGGGAGGAGAAAGGAGAAGGGAGGGGGAGGGAGAGAGGAGGGAGGAGGAGGAGGGAGGAGGAAGGAGGCTGCATGGGGATGGTGCAGCCTGTTTTCTGGCTCTGGTTGCTGCTGGTACCTCCACTCTGGCCTGAGCCTGGGGCCGAAGGTCAGGGCAGGCAGAGGCAGGGGCTGTTCCCGCTCCCAGCGCAGGGTGGCAATGTCAGTTCCAAAGCACCCGAAGCCCCCTTCCCCAAGGACCCCTGCAGGTCGGTAGAGCACCCCTGGCCGCCCATTTCCTGCCCAGCACCCTGTCCACCCCTCCTTTTTCCTGGCTGGAATTGGGCCCTCAGCCAGGCCTCTCCTGCCCCGCCCGCCCAGACTGGATGGCCACATCCAGGGCGGCCCAGTGCGGGGAGGCCCTGCCGGGTCCCGCCTCACTGTCTGCCCAGCTCCCTCCTGAACCTCAGGCCGTGGGGCCTCCCGTCCGTGAGACGGTGCTCGGTGAGCATCCGCTCAGAGCCTGGCTGCACCCCGTTGGGTGCCTGCTCCTCCTTCAGTCCTCGTGACTCCTCACTTTCTCCCGGGTTTGGGGCTGAGGACGGGCTCACAGAGTGAGGAGGCTTATCCAAAGTCACCCAGGACTTGGGCCCACCTCCCTCTGACCCCGAGCGCAGTGGTGACAAGTAGGCTGGGGACAGAGGCAGCTGGGATCGGTCCCCGGAAAAGCTGAGGGGCTGAGGTCTCAGGGACCAGGCAGAGGCAGTCGGCCACTCCTGTGGTGTCTTCATTTCACGCTCATCCCCGCCAGCTGGGTCCTGCGCTCTGGAGGGGAGTGAGCCTCTCCCTGCCCGGAGGATGGTCTCCTGCGGGGGTTCCTCCTCTCCTCCACCCGTGCATCTGGGAGAGGGACCCAGGAGAGACCAGAACCTGGGCTGGGTTGGGGGTGGGGCTCCTCAGCCCCCAGCCTTCCTACTCTCCCCGCCCCCCCGCCAACCCCCCGCATTGTCCGCCTTCCCTGCCTCCTGACTCAGCATCAGTGCACTGCATGGTGGCGGCGCGGGCAAGGGGCTGGAGTCGGGCTGAGCTGATAAGCCAGGGGCCTGGGAGGCAGCTCTAGGCATCCAGCTCGTGGGCCACCCCCGAAGGCCACCCCCAAAGGCTGCAGAGCTCCTGCCCTGGAACCTCTGTGGCTCCCCAATGCCACAGGACAGAGCCGAAATTCCCAACTCCCAACCTGGCCCCAGCCACCTATGGGCCCCGCTGCTTTCACTGTGCCTTTGCAGACTAGTCTTCCTGCTGTCACACCTGCTCCTCCCCGCCCCCCCGCTCTTTGTACAAGCCCAGCTCAGGGGTCGGTGGGGCCACACCCCGTCCTTTAACTGTTTCTCAAACCTCACTGCTTGGGCTGCAGTCACCTCAACCCGGGTTTCATATTTTCCTCTCTGCTTGGGCACCGCCTAGCATATCCCATATCTTACCTTCTAATGTCTTTCTCCCCACGAGAATGTTGGCTGCCTGGGGGCGGGGACGGTTATTCTGTCCAGGTCTCTGTGTCCCCTGTGTCTCCAGGGCCCAGTCCCGGCCTGACACACCGCACGTGCTCAGAGGGTTTGCCCAGTGAAGGAGCTCACTGGCGGCCAATGCGAGCGCGGG
Source organism: Antrozous pallidus (assembly GCA_027563665.1). Classification (NCBI taxonomy): domain Eukaryota; kingdom Metazoa; phylum Chordata; class Mammalia; order Chiroptera; family Vespertilionidae; genus Antrozous; species Antrozous pallidus. The sequence continues at coordinate 200,569,939 of CM050508.1, forward strand.
CTCACTGCCCGGGAACCGACCCTCTGCCTTGCCCTTTGCAGCCTTCTCTCCGCAGAGCTTGACGCTGGCACCCTGGGGGCCATGCAGAAGGCTGGGGCGAGGGGCCGGAGGGCCTCTGACTGCGGCCCTGCCCCTCACCGGCCCCGGTGCATCACCAAGTTTGCCCAGGTGGGTTTCTCCCCTTCTCCCATGGGTGCTCTGGTGGGCGGAGACTGGGCAGCAGGTCCCGGGGGTGAGGAGGAGCTATGGGGAGGGCCTGTTTCTGTGTCTCCCCTCCCTGACCCAGGCCCGGCATGTGTGTGTTGGCACAGATGAGAGGAGGCCTCGGGGGCTGAGTGGCTCGACCAGGGCCACCTGCTGGGAAACGGCAGAGCCTGGGCTCCGAGCACAGTGCTCTGTCACTGCCTCGGCTGGGCCAGCGGAGCAGTGTGTGCTGGGGGGGAATTGGGGGACGGGGGTCAGGAGCCATGAGCTCGACTTCCCTACCTCCCTCCCACCCCCACCCACGCCCAAGCAGTACGTGGGTTCCTTCTCTGTGGATGACCTGGACGCCCAGGAGGGTGTGTGGCTGGTGCAGCAGCAGCTGTGGGCACTGAAGGTAGGAGAGCTGGGGAGGGCACTTCGCTGGTGGGGGTCCCGGCCTTGGCATGGCCCCTGGGACCATCCATCTGATCCCCACCCCCAGCCACAGGGCAGGAGCCGGTGAGGCCCAAGGAGGCCAGGACCAAAGCCATTCTGAGCCGCATGCCCTATGCCCGGGACTCCCTCCCTTAGTTCACAGTGTCCCCAGGGTGGAAGCCACAGGTGGGAGATTCGGGGGATGGTCCTGGCTGGGGGGAGGTCTCCCAGGGTTGGTCACCCTTCCCTGGCTCCTAAGGGTCCATTGTCCAGGGCTCAGTCTCCTGGCAGGTGGGGGAGTTGGTTAACCACCCCTAGTGACTGTTACTGGGGCGGGGCTGGGCAGGGCAGGGCCTGAGAGGTGATACCTGCCCCCCAACAACTCTCTTCCTCCAGGACTGCCCCCGACGCCGGGCCGTCATCCTGAAATTCAGCCTTCAGGGCCTCAAGATCTACAGCGGGGAGGGCGAGGTAGGAGCCCGGGGGTGCAGGTGAGGACTGGCAGGACAGGTGTCCTCCCTCAGGATGTGCCTGCCTCCACTCAGGCCCTGCACTGCCCCTGGAGCCTCCCAGCTTCCCAGCATGCTCAGGGCCTTTGGAGGCCTCTCTCCAAGGAGCCCCCCAAGGCAAGCTCAGCAGGCAACGGTTTCTCATCCAGCTCACCCCTGATCCCGGCCCTCCAAAATCTCCAGGCAGTACCTCCTGGCCTGAGCATCGGGAACCCCATGAGGTTTGGGCCCCTTCGTAGCCTGCTCAGTGGGCTGTGGCCAACCTCTCATGACTGTGGAGGGGGGGCAGACTCCGGCTGGAGGCTAGGGGGCCCCTGGTCCTTCGCCCAGCTTCTCCCAGTGCAGGCCAGACAGGACCCACTTCCTGAGACGGGTGCACACGGTGTCTCCGAGGTGTGCACCGACATCCCCATCACGGGGTGCTGTGCTCACCTGCCCACGGCATGCAGAGAGAGACAGTGGCAGAGCCAGAGTGCAAACCCAGCTCATCCACCTCCGAGGCCGGGAGTGCACCCCAGGGCCCCCCCGCCACTGCCTCTGCAACCCTTGCTCTCCCCTCGGTTCCGGCAGATGGCGGAGGGAGCAGGAGGTGTAAGCCCAGGGGCCAGGGAAGGAGGAGGGTTTCCGTTTGAGGCAGGGTTTGAGCAGGACTGGAAGGAGGGAAAGTTCTTTACCCCAGGAGCTGGGCGGGTAAACTGGGCACCAGGCTGGAGAGCAGGCCCGGGAGGCCTGCCAGCAGGTGTGGGCCCGCAGGGCGGGCGCGGCGGGCTGGCAGCTGCAGGCCCGGCGGTGGCTCTGACGGGGCCGTCATGCCCGCCCCTCCCCAGGTGCTCCTGATGGCACACGCCCTGAGGCGAATACTCTACTCCACCTGGTGCCCAGCCGCCTGCCAGTTTGCCTTCGTGGCCCGGAACCCACGGAGCCCGGCCAGCAAGCTCTTCTGTCACCTTTTTGTGGGCAGACAGCCTGGAGAGGTACCTGGGCCCGGGCAGGGAACCACCGCGGAGGCTGAGGTTGGGGGGGGGGGGGTGCTGTGCGTCAGCAGGGCTTCCAGGGACCGAGAGCCCATGGAGGGCGTGGCCATGCTGTCCCGAGCCCCTCCAGACCTGGGCCCATTGCCACACAGGCTCCTGTGGCTCTGCCCACGAGGACGCCACAAAGCAAGTCAGTGGCCTCAGTGCGCCTTGAAGACGGGCCATGCACTCGGGGAGTGGAAGGTCCCCCTGCCACGCCTTTGCCCCCGCTGTTCTCTCTCCCTGGGTGCCCCTCACCTTCTCATCCTGGCAAATTCCAACTTGCCCTTCAAGGCTCAGCCCCTGCGTCTGTGCAGCCCACTCCCTCCTGGGGACGTGACATAAACACACCCTGTCATCATTGGGCCTGTCCCTAATGACAGACGCGGGGGTTCCTCCAGAGCAGAGGCTGGGCCCAGGCTCCCGTGTGTGGCTCCGTGGAGCCGGTGGGCGGGCGGGCAGAGCCCAGAAGTCAAGGCCAGTGTGACCGCCACGAAAGACGGCCTCGGCAGCCAGCTGTCCGGCCAGCTGAGGCTGGGTGTGGTTCCCGCAGCAGGCACCCCCGTGCCGGCCCCGTGCCGGCTCCTGGAGAGGGGCTGAGGCGTGGCCTTCCGTCTGGAGCTCAGTTCCAGTGTGGGGGTGTGTGTGCGGTGGGTAGCGTGCTGGGCCTTTCCCGGGGATTTTTGTGCTTCACTTTATTAAAGGAGCACACGGAGGTGGGGATGAGGAAATGGCAGAGGTGCCATGCCCTGCCCAGGGCCACACAGCAGCTCCTAAGGGACAGAGCCCGGCTCAGATGCCAGGTTCTGGGACTCCAAGGCCTGGGTACCTAGCCAGCCCTCTAAGAGGGTACTGACCCAGTGCACGGGGTGGGGTGCATTTAGCACAGGTATGCGCAGCTGCAAGCATGATGCCGGGAACAGTAGATGCTCAGGTAGGGGAAGCTGCAGGGTGGTGAGGTTTGAGGGATAAGTAGGTGTTTCCCCGCTTACGGGGTAGAGCATCCCAAGCCAAGGAGTGGCATGGCCCTTTGGTGAGGGGGTTGATGCCTAAGGTGCTCGCAGGAGACCTCCCTCAGCTGAGCCCTCCCCGCCCCTCCCCTCCCTAGGTCCAGATCCTGCACCTGCTGCTCTGCCGCTCCTTCCAGCTTGCTTACCTGTTGCAGCACCCTGCGGAGCGGGCACAGCCTGAGCCCTGCCTGGGCCCCGCAGGGGATGTGCCCCCGAAGCCACTGGCCAGCCCTGGGAGGTCCCCTGGCCTCATCCGGGAGCCCTTCGTTCGCGATCAGCTCTCACAGAACGTGCGTGCCCTGGTCTCCTTCCGGCGGCTGCCAGCAGAGGGGCCTACGGGCAGTGGGGTACGCGGCACCCCAACCCCAGCCAGGGAGTGGGCAGTGGACAGGGAACTGGATGAGGTTTGGGGATTCCGTGGAGGTGGTTGCTGGACTTCAGAGGGAGGGGCTCGCCTGACCTGACATGGCTAGACCTGATCTGCCCACCCCTCGGGGCCCCCTCGGTACCCTAGAAGGAGCTGCTAGAGATGGAAGGCTGTGGGAGTGCCCGCCGTTTCCGCCTGGGGAACCCCTACTGCTCCCCCACTCTGGTGCGCAAGAAGGCCATCCGCAGCAAGGTGATCCGCTCCGGGGCCTACCGCGCCTGCACCTACGAGACCCAGCTGCAGCTGTCGGCCCGCGAGGCCTGTGAGTAGCAGGAGCATGCCCGCCCTGGTGCCCGGGCTCGCGGAGGTGCTGGTGCCGCTGTGGATGTGCTTGACCCGCGTGGGGTGTGCTGGGGAGCGGATGTGTCATTCGGAGGGCTGGGTGTGGCTGCTGGTGAGGAGACAAGGGTGGGGCCGTAGGGCCTGTGGGGGTGAGGTGGGCTGGGTGAGGGCGAATCAGTCTCTCCCTCTGACTTCTGGATGGTCTCCACAGTTCCTGCCTCGTGGGAGGCGTGGCCCCCAGGTCCCGGGGGCCCCGAGTGCCTGGTGGAAACTGACGGCAGCCTGACCGAGAACGTCTGGGCCTTTGCTGGCATCTCCAGGTAGGGGGGGCCTGGCCTGGCTGAGGGCCCCGCCCGGGGGGTGGGGGGGAGCAGAGAGAGGCTGGCGGGCCCTCGGGCCCTGGCGTGTAGGTGCATATTCCTGTGCGAGGGCGGGGCGTTCCCGATCCCGGGCCGGAGTCTCCAGCATCTGGGGCCTCAGTTTCTCGGCTGTGAAGTGGGGATAGTAAAAGGACCTTCGAGGCAGGGCTGTGGGAGGATCAAGAGAGGTCATTCAAAGGACTAAAGACCTCAGAGGCACAGGGGACAGCACCTGAATGCCGGGTCTTTAACGTGCTCCTGATCAGGTCCTGAACTTGTCGGTGAAGGACGCCCTGACCTTTCTGAAAGGAAGGCTAGCAGCTCCCTGTCGAGGAGGCCGTCCCGGGCGGGCGCCGTGTGAGATGGGCTGGGCCCGGCCAGGCGGCTCAGTGGTTGAGTGTCAACCTGTGTACGAACCAGGTCACAGGGCATACGTCCGGGTTCGGGCTCTGCCCCCATTGTGGGACGTGCAGGAGGCAGCCGGTCAATAATTCTCCCTCTCCCTTTCTCCTTGAAACCGACAAAAATATCTATAAACATATTTTAAAAGATGCTATGGGGCTGATATACCATTGCCTGGGAGCAACCTGAAACAGTCCAGACCAGAGGTCCCACCTCCAGCCTCTCCCTCTGCCACCCCAGGCCCAGTGCCCTCGCCCTGCTGCGGAGAGACGTGCTTGGGGCCTTCCTGCTGTGGCCCGAGCCGGGCGCCTGTGGCCGGTGGTGCCTGTCAGTGCGGACACAGTGCGGCGTGGTGCCCCACCAAGTCTTCCGGAACCACCTGGGCCGCTACAGCGTGGAGGTAGAGTGCGGGCGGCCAGCCCCCCACTTGCCCTCAAGCCCCTCTCCCTTTAACTACTGAGCCCGCCTCACCCTCATTCCAATCCCCCATGGGCTCTCTCTGGCCCCATCCCTTATTTATTTCCCTCTAGCTCCTTAGTCGTTGTCCCTGCTGCCCCGCCCCCACCGGCCCACTGAACCCCACCTCTGCCTGTGGGCTCGCCCTCGGCCCGCTCTAGAGCCTTGGGAGGCCTCTACCACGAGCAGAGTCCGGGGCCAGCGCCGTGCTGCACGTTCTGTGGGAATCCCGGCTTTCTGTCTGCTTTCCCACACCCTGAGCCGTCTTAGCAGAGGAGGAAGCTGACTCAGGGTAGGGGCCTGCTCAGGCTCATACAGCCTCTGAGTCTCCCGGTCTGGAGTCTGGGATGATCACAGGTTTCCAGGGCCGGGATGGGCGGGGCCTTTTAAATGTGCGCCCTTACCTCCATGCTAAGTGCCTCAGGGGATGGAGAGGGAGAGAGGAGATGGTGCTGGCTGTGCTGTGAGCAGGACAGTGGCCTCCCTGAGCTCGCCTTTCCTCCTCTCTGAAGTGGAGCAGGATCCCAGGTGAGGGTGGCGGGAGCCATGGGGAAGGGGAAGCCGGGACTGAAGCCCCGCTCTCCCCCAGCACCTGCCGGCCGAGTTCCCCAGCCTGGAGGCCCTGGTGGAGCACCACGCCGGCACTGCGCGCAGCCTCTTCTGCTCGCTGGACCTGGGCCGCCTGAACCCCGGCTACGAGGAGCAGGACTGTGGGCCCAGGGGCAGGCCTCCCCGGACACTCCGGCCCCTGGGCCATGCCAAGTCCGAGGCAGAACTGCAGGGCCTGGGCTAGGAGGCCGGGCCCCACACCAACAGGCCTTGCCTCCCGCTGGTCGCTGGGCCTCAGCAGGCCACTATGCCCTTCCTCCACCCCCCGTCAGTTCCACCCAGTCACTCGGCCCCTTGGACCAGCCTTCCATCACTTCACTGACTGGCGGAGCCCCGAGATTGGGGGTTCTCACTCAACATGCGGCCCCTGAGCCTGCAGGGGCGCAGCAGAGCTCCAGGCTCCTGTGAACTTGCGGATGGCTTGGTGCTTGCCCGCTGGGCTCCACCGGAGCTTCCTGGGGTGAGCGGGGGGCGGGAAGGGTTATTCCCAGTGGAGGGGTAGCCTGTCCTCAGGAGGCCAGGCTGGGGGGCCCTGACTGGGGGTCTCTGGAGAGCTCCTGACTGAGGCAGCCAGACACGGAGGCTGAGGTGCCTGGGGAGGCAGGAGGAGTGAGGTCTCACTTTGGGCAAAGGGGTGAGCCACCCTCTAATGAGACAGAGATGATCCAGTGGAGACTGGGCCCCATCCCGGCTGCGTTTCTCGTCATCTGAGGTCAGGGAGTCTTCCCGTGAGTTCTGAGGAGCGGAGTAGGAGGGAGCAAAGGCCAGGCCGGAGGAGGAGCCACCAGCTGAAGCCCATTCTCGGGGTGGACACCTGTGTGCGGAGAGGGATGTGAGCCATCAGGCAACGGATCGCAGTGCACCGCTTGGGAAGGCTGGTCTGTCCTCAAAACCACAGGGCTGATTCCGGCTCCTGGGGAAGGGTGCCCAGCCTCATCCACTCCCTCATGACACACACACACACACTCTGCGTTTCCTTTTGCCGGTTGACTTGGGGGACAGCAGTGGGCTTAGAGGGCAGCTCAGCTTTCAGGCTGCAGTAGGCTTGGTGGCTGCCTGGGAAGTCACCTGATGAGGGGATTGCCCTTAGGGTGGTGCTGACCGGCTGCCAGGAGCCACCGTGCCTCCCTAGGCTAGTTCCATTGGGGAGAGGGTCAGAGCAGAGCCATCCAGAGTTAGAACTGGTGTGGGCTCTGCCGGGGGGCTCGGCCTCAATGGACAGAGAGAGTCACGGGAATGATTGTAGTCTGCAGGTCGGACCCCATGCTGATTGGCAGGTGGACACAAATCGCCCAGTTAGGGAGGAAGTTCATTGTGGGTGAATTTCTATGTTTAAGGCAGAGGCCTAGTCATGAGTCTGGGGCTGCCCTCTCCCTCTCCTGGGAGTTGGGTGTGACTGTTCGGTGCCTTAAAAGGAACAGATTCTGACTCCCCCCCACGAATAGCAGCCACACAGAAGAGAAAGGGAGGGAGAGTCCCTAAATTTCCCTGGCAAAGAGAGGGGTTTGGTGGCACAGTGCCCAGGATTATAGCACCGGAGTCGCACATTGAAGACCTGGTAACTGGCCCAGGTGCGGGCCAAAGCTTTGCCTCGGGGTAGATGTGCTTTGTCCATGTGGATAAGGTGTCAGGGATGTCCCCAAAGCACTTTAACGTTCCTCTTGGCAGCATTTATTGCTCACAGGGCCAGGTTCTTGACCCGTGTGTGCAAACAGGCCAATGTCTTAACTGCAGATCAGTTTTCTCGCTTTTCCAACCAGCGCCACCGGGGAAGCCCAGTGCTCTGTGCTGTGTGTACTTGAAATAAAACGCGTTTCTTCAGGTGGTCTGGCACAGACTTTCTTTGAAAGGTAATGTCTTGTCCAGTTTTCCTGTTTTGTTCTGTTTGCCAACGTGCCTTCAGATGGTGCTGACTGGCAAACCGGACAGGCCTTGTTCTCAGAGCCGGAGGACGGCCTGAAGGGATCAGATCAGTATTCCAGATCATCTCTCTCCTGCGTAAAAGCTTCAGTGGTTATTTCCTGTGGCAAGAAGACCCAAGTCCTGTGCTACGGCAACTTGAGCTTTTCTTCTGCTCCTGCACCATGCCACAGGACCTTTGCACAGCCCTGACAGGACTTGTCCTCCCTGCCTTTTGCCTGGTTAATGCAACCTTAGCACCTCGGCTCCTGTCACTCCCGGGAAGCCTTCGGGGCAGGGGTGTTGGATGTTCCATAGAACTGATCCTTTAGTTTGTAATGACTAGTTCATTGATGGGATTTTTGTAGGTGAGAGGCTTGTTTCTGTTTTTTAATATATTTTACTGATTTTTCACAGAGAGGAAGGGAGAGGGACAGGAAGTCAGAAACATCGATGAGAGAGAGACATCGATCAGCCGCCTCTTATACACCCCACACCGGGGATGTGCCCGCAGCCAAGGCACATGCCCCCGCCCGGAATCAAACTGGACCCTTCAGTCCACAGGACGCTCTATCCACCGAGCCAAACCCGTTTCGGCGAGAGGCTTGTTTTTAACGTCAGTCTCTTCCACTAGGTTAGACTGGGCGCCAGGACGGCAGGGACTGAGCTGTCTCCCACCACGCCTGGCAGATGAGGGGCTGTAGGGAATGGGATGCGGGTAGCTGACAGCACTCCTGTGCCGAGTGGGGCCTCTGGCTGGAGGGACTGCTGAGCCAGGCAGCTTCGACAGCGAAAAGGATTTGGCTCAGAGTGTTTTGTTTCTTAGTCTGGAGTCTCAGAAAAACGAGGGCTGCATTCGCACAACCTGCCCTGTTCCAGGGACTCTGAGTCAGGGATGTGAGGAAAGCAAAATCCTGGTTGCCTGCCTCAGTGGGTCCCTGACCCTCGCGAGAGGCCCCTCTTGCACCTCTCAGAGGTGGAGTCCGGCCTGGCCTCCCCGCTCAGCTGGGCAGCCTCGGACCGGTTGCGCGACCTCTGGTTGCGCGACCTCTGCCCGGGGCTGTGGGCAGACTTCCAGCCGGGGAGACACCTGTCCACATCCCGGCGGTGGCGGAGCCGGGACAACCGTGGACGTTCTCCCGAGCCGCCAGCTGTGACGCCACGTGCGTTGCTATGCAACCGCGAACGCCGCGGGAGGTTGAGGGCACGCGGGCGGCCGGGAGCTTGAGTCCCCGGCCCCTGCAGCGCGGATCCTCCACTTCCCCGCCCGGGCCGGGCCTCAGGGATAGACGAGCCCGGCCGCGAAGGAGGCAGCGGCCCCGGCTCCGGTCCTGCGACTCCCCCGCTGCCCCCTTCCTCCTCTCGGAGGCCCCGCGCGGCGTCCAGTCCTCCCTCCGCAGCCCCGTCCCCGCCACGAGGGCCCGCCCCCTGCGCCCCGCTCCTGGCGGCCGGCGGTCCCCTGCCCGGCAGCCGTCTGTCCCGACCGCGTGGTCCAGGCCGGCCCGCGCCCCGGGGAGCCCCGCGGCGGCGCCATGGCCGCGGAGTCGGTGAAGGTGGTGGTGCGCTGCCGCCCCATGAACCAGCGGGAGCGGGAGCTGAGCTGCCAGTCGGTGGTGACGGTGGACTCGGCGCGCGGCCAGTGCTTCATCCAGAACCCCAGCGCCGGCGACGAGCCCCCCAAGCAGTTCACCTTCGACGGCGCCTACTTCATGGACCACTTCACCGAGCAGATCTACAACGAGATCGCCTACCCGCTGGTGGAGGTGAGGCGGGGCCTCCGAGGATGGCCGGGCAGGACGTGGGCCCCCCGAGGGGTCCCGAGGGACCAGGCAGCCCCATGCCCGACGCCGGAGGGCCTGCTGGACACCAGCGGGCTGGTCTGAGGCCTGCAGGCAGGAGAGAGCAGGAGCCCACCCACCAGGCCTGCGCCCGAGTCTCCAGTGCACCCAGAGCCAAGGCTGCCCGCATGCCATTCCCCACAGCCCCTCACGGTGCTTCCATCCCACCCTCCAGCCTGCGGGACCATTGGCCCCACCCTCCCCCAGAGCCTCAGACTTCTCCCAACGCTCCAGCCACTTTCTCCAGCTTCCTTCTCCTCCCCTCTTTCCCTCCCCAGCCTCTGCTTTCTCCCCTCAGCATTCAGAGCCCGCTCTTTTTAAAAAATATATATTTTATTGATCTTTTACAAAGAGGAAGGGAGAGGGATAGGGAGTTAGAAACATCCAACAGCAGCCTCCTGCACACTCCCCACTGGGGCTGTGCCCACAACCCAGGTACATGTCCTTGGCCGGAATCGAACCTGGGACCCCCCCAGTCCCGGCCGATGCTCTGTCCACTGAGCCAGACCAGTCAGGGCCAGAGCCCGCTCTGAACCCTATGCGGGGGGGAGGAAGATCTCAGCAGTCCCTGCTTCTGCTCCTTTGAGCTTGGGGGGGAGGGGGCACTCACATTTCACAGATGGGGAAACTGAGGCCGGGTGGGAGGAGAGTGGCCAGGCCCCCACAGGGCTTCTGATGGAGGAGGGGCTGGATCTGCACCTGCTGTCCGCCAGGCAAGGGGTCTTTCTACCAACATCTCCCCAGCTGCCGGCGGATCGCTAGTGGAGATGTGCCAGGTGGTTCCGGTAAACAGGAAGTTTGGGAAACGCTTCCTACATTCTCCTTTGCTTGAAGACCCAGGACGAGGCCCAGAGGATGAGGGCTGCTCTCCCCAAGGGTGGCTCCAGGCTTGGGGCTCCAGGCTGTTCCTCTCTGTCCTGGATTTCCAGGCCGAAGGGACCTGAGGGGTCATCCCATCCAGTCCCTCCCCATTGGACCCTTGTCCTTGACTCACTTTTCCCAAAGCTTCTCCTAGACCCTCGTACACTACAGCGCATCTCAATTCTGTCCCCGGCAGAAACGAAACGAGGCACACTAAACTTAGTGGGAGAATATTTTATGCTGCTTCAGTTTTCAAGTGTAAATTAATTAAAGTAAAGTAAATGCAGTATCTCATTTGCCCATGTCTGGGGTGGCTGGTGGCTCCCCCTCTGGATGGTGCAGGGGTATTTGTGTTTATGCGGACTCCTGGGGGCGGGGGGTCTGGGTTTGGGTCGGTACTCGGGGCGCTGTACCACGTTCCTGGGACTTCGCATGCCCTGGCTCTGAGGAGCCCAGCTGTGGCCCTAGTAGAGTGATGGGTCTGCCACAACCTGTCCCCCTCTACCAGGGACCCAGCCCTGTGTGTGGCCCTCACAGTGGTCAGGGTTTCCTCAGACAAGGGAGAGCTGACCCTGTCCAGTTCTGCCCATTAAAATGAGGCCCCTCGCCGAAACCGGTTTGGCTCGGTGGATAGAGCGTTGGCCTGCGGACTGAGGGCCCCGGGTTCGATTCTGGTGAAGGGCATGTACCTTGGTTGTGGGCACATCCCCAGTAGGCGGTGTGCAGGAGGCAGCTGATGGATGTTTCTCTCACTGGTGTTTCTGACTTTCTCTCTCTCTCCCTTCCTCTCTATAAAAAACCAATAAAATGTATTTTTAAAAAATGAAATAGAATGAGGCTGTCCTCCGAGGAGTGTGACTGCTGGCCGGTCTTCCTTCACAGCATCCCCGGGACCGGAGCCCCACGCGCTCTCCCGGGTGGGTCTTTGCAGTGGAAGCAGGCCCAGATGCCACGTGGGCCCTCGGGGTCCAGGAGCAGCCCTCTGGATTCCCCCCTGCTCGCACGAGGTTCTAGAATCTGTGTCGTCCTGTGTGAGGGCGGGGACTGGGAGTCCGCCTGAGTCGTGGTGCTGTCCCCTGCCGGAGCACGCGCCTGGCAGAGGGAGCCAGTGCCTGCGGGAGGAACAAATGCATCTGAATGAAGAAGGACTTCAGGCTGCCACCCGTCTTCCCCCCCTTTCTCCTCCGCTGCCGTTTCTGTCCCCCTCGCCCCAGCCCCTCTCCCCTCTGTCACACCGTCAAAATCCAAGCCTCCCCCTCAGTTCCCCCAGTCCCACTCACCCGGGAGGCTGTGCCTGGTGCTTCCCACACCGTCCTGTTCCCTCCTCCACACTCCCTCTCCCTGCCCAGGGCCTGAACCCCCCACATCACACTCGCCTCCGCTCGCCTGTATGGGAATCACTCCCCCCGCCCCAGGGCCTGAACCCCCCACATCACACTCGCCTCCGCTCGCCTGTATGGGAATCACTCCCCCCGCCCCAGGGCCTGAACCCCCCACATCACACTCGCCTCCGCTCGCCTGTATGGGAATCACTCCCCCCGCCCCAGGGCCTGAACCCCCCACATCACACTCGCCTCCGCTCGCCTGTATGGGAATCACTCCCCCCGCCCCAGGGCCTGAACCCCCCACATCACACTCGCCTCCGCTCGCCTGTATGGGAATCACTCCCCCCACCCCAGGCGACCCAGGCTGACAGGCGAGCACCTCTGTGCCCCAGCACCCCTGCCGGTGCCGACAGTCCTCGGTAACCCTCACACAGACAGTCCTGCAGGCGGTGCTGTTCTGACCCTTCATTCCAGAGGAGGGAGCTGAGGCTGCACGTGCCTGGTACCAACAGGCCGGGGGCACACGATCGGCAAAGGGAGGAGGCTGATTTGAAGCCAGGTGGCTAGACGCCAGAGCACACGCTCTTAACCTCACACAGGGACAGGCTCCTCCCCCAGCAGGCACTGAACTTGAGGACAGAGCTGGGCCTCATTCGTGCTTACCTGCCCACCCCCAGCCCGGGGACATGGAGGTGGGAGGCCCAGGAGGGGGCCCGGGTCAGCCCCTCAGACCTGGCCCTGGCCCTGGCCCTGTGTCGGGCCGTGCTGGGCCTGCTGAGCACCGGGTTTTGTCCTCCCGCAGGGTGTCACCGAGGGCTACAACGGCACCATCTTTGCCTATGGCCAGACGGGCAGCGGCAAGTCCTTCACCATGCAGGGCCTGCCCAACCCCCCCAGCCAGAGAGGCATCATCCCCAGGGCCTTCGAGCACGTGTTTGAGAGTGTGCAGGTACGGCCGGGAGGCAGGGCTGCCGGGGCAGCGGGGTCCCAGAGCTCGCCTCACTCCGATGAAGCGGGACCTCCACAGCACGATGAGCGAAGGCAGCTTGGCTCCTAAATGTGATGGGAGAACTTGAAGCCGAGGCAGTGCCACCTCACGGTTCCATGTTTTTCTCTTGCTATTTTTGGATTTTTTAAAAAAATTCATTTTAGGGAGAAGGGGGAGGAATAGAGAGAATCATCGATGTGAGAGAGGAACATCCATTGACTGCCTCCTGCACGCCCCCTACTGGGGATCGAGCCCACAACTTGAGCACGTGTCCGTGACCAGCATCGAACCTGGGACCCTTCAGTCTGCAGGCTGACGCTCTATCTACTGAGCCAAACCGGCTAGGGCCAGCTTTCCATTTTATTGAGCACTATGCTACAGACCAAGCCTTGGGCAAAGCCCTTATTATCCTGCGGAACCCCCACCCGGGTCCTGCAGGTAACCATCATCCCCATTTTCAAGAATGGGAAGCTGAGACTTGGAGCCCCTATGGGGCGGCTCAAAACCAGGCATCCCAGCCCTGGCTGGTTTGGCTAGGGGATAGAGCATCAGCCTGTGGACTGAAGGGTCCCAGGTTCAATTCTGGTCAAGGGCACATGCCCAGGTTGCAGCCTCGATCCCAGTAGGGGGCGTGCAGGAGGCAGAAGATCAATGATTCTTTCTCATGATTTGTTGATGTTTCTATCTCTCTCTCCCCTTCATCTCTGAAATCAATAATAAAAAACAAAACAAAAAAAAAAACACAACCAGTCATCTCAGTGTCCAGGCTGCAGGTGAGAAGTGCCGATGACATTTGTGGCAATCTGCAGAGATTCCTGCATCTGGGAAATGGCAACGTGGGGATGGGGACCCTGGTCAGCTGCAGAGCCCACTGTGCCCGCACCTGGGGCTCATCCGGTGAGAGGGCTGCCAGGGGTCAGCCCAGGGCCAGTGCGTGGTCCAGGCCTTACCTGTGGTCCCCGTTTCTCTGCCTGAACAATGGGGAGGCCTCTCCCATTTCTTTTCCTTTGCGGCCTGTAGAGCGAGCATTCGACAACAGCAATACGAGGATGATGTGACTCTGTGAAGCCTGACCCCCGCTCCCCGCCCCGCATTGCCGTGATGTCTGGCTGCAGCGGCTCAGGTTGCGGGCCAGGTGAGGCAGCAGGTGCTCAGGTGTCTGTCTGCTCCCCGCCCCCTCCCCGCAGTGTGCCGAGAACACCAAGTTCCTGGTCCGGGCCTCCTACCTGGAGATCTACAACGAGGATGTCCGCGACCTCCTGGGGGCCGACACCAAGCAGAAGCTGGAGGTGGGCGCGGACCCGGCCGAGGCCGGTGGGGGCTGGGCGGAGGGGTGGTTGGCACCAGGTGGGCGTGGTCCCTCAGAAGTACAGGAAGTGTCCTGAGGGCACGGTTGCTGGTTCAGACTGCAGTGAGGACCGGCGGCCCACGAGGAGGCTGTGAGACTCAAGAGGGTGATGAGGGCGCGCTGCTCAGCAGAGCTGCCGTGTAGCGGCGTTTGGCGTGAGAGCGATGCCGTGCCATTGCGACGCCCAGAACCGACAGTGGGTGTGACTGGCGGCTGCACAGTGGAAACCCAGGGGGAGGAGTCAGGGCCGAGGGGCACGTGTTTGTACATTGTCCTCAGTCCCCTAAAAGGCTAGAACCAGAATGAAAGAACACTCTTTCCCAGCACGGGAAGCCAAATTAGATGCTTCGAGGGGTCCATCAAGATGACAGAACTGCCCTGGCCAGTCTGGCTCAGTGGATAGAGTATCGGCCTGAGGACTGTAGTGTCCCGGGTGCAATTCCAGTCAAGGGCACCTACCTCGGGTGCTGGCTGGATCTCAGGCCCTTGTCGGAGCCCATGCAGGGGGCAACCAATTGTTGCATGTCTGTCTCTCCTCGCCCTCCCGCTCTCTCTGGAGATCACGGGAACGTGGCCTCAGGTGAGGACTGAAAAGGACAAAGGGAACCTTGCAAGATGACAGCTGATCCTCCGGGCTCTTTAAACTCGGAGGGGCCTGGGCAGGTCCGAGGAGAGGCCAGTGCGGGGAGGCTGCCCCCGAGTCTGGCGCTGCTTATCTGACCGAGCAACCAGTGGGGTCCCAAAGGCCCACACCCAGCATCGGGGGTCGGGGTCAGGGGTCATCCCACCTCCCGCAGAGGCAGAATGTCCGAGTTGGGGGAGTGCCAATCATTAATGAGCATCAGCCCTGGGAGGTTGCTATGGAGATTCCCATTTTCCAGGCGAGGAAACTGGGCTGGGAAAGAGGGTCCCTTGGGTCCCTGGATAGGAAGTGGCAGAGTCAGGGTTGGACATTTTCCGTGACCCCAACGGCATCAGTCTCCCCAGGCCACGTTCCTCCACAGCCACAGGGGCAAGCAGAGCCTGCATGTCCCCTCGATGGCACAGGACACTGGAGCCACCCATCGGGGGGCAGGGTGTTCCTCTGCTCGGCCCCAGAGCCTTCTGCTTGCCTCCTGACCCCCACTTGCCCTGGCTTCATTGGCGGGCTGTGAGTTCCTCTCGGATGGGGGCCACTCCATGGCCCCTGGAACAGTCAGACTTGGAGCAGCTGTCATGGAAACGTCCTGAGTACCTGAGCCGGAAGGCCCCGAGAGAGCTTCTAGCCAGCCCTGTCCTGGTACCAAAGAGGAAACCGGGTCCCAGTGAGCGGCAGGGCGTGGCCAAGGTCACGTGGCAAACTGCTTGTTGTACCTCAGAGGTCGGCAAACTCATCAGTCCGCAGAGCCAAATATCAACAGCACAACGACTGAAATTTCTTTTGAGAGCCAAACTTTTTAAACTTAAACATCTTCTGACGCCACTTCTTCAAAATAGACTCACTCAGGCCGTGGTATTCTGTGAAAGGGCCACAGAAGGGGCCAAAGAGCCATATGTGGCTCGCGAGCCGCCGTTTGCCGACCACTGTTGTACCTGAACTCGTGGAATGTGCATGGTCACGTGCTTTCCTCCCAGTGTTTGGGGGTCAGCAATATAGGAACCCCCTGGGGCAATAAGAAGCCAGAAATTAGGTTAAGTGACGGGGCATGTTGACTCATTCAACAAAACCTTACTGGATGCCAAGTGCAGGGTGCGGGGTGCGGGGTGCAGCCCCCATGCAGCAGGTCCACACAGCGGTGCACTCTCCCCTCCCTGCCAGGCCCATCCAGACCAGGCCCCAGCCCGCCCCTCCTCCTCTGCTTCACCCCCACAGCAGAGCTCCTGCCGCCCACCTGGAGCTTTTACTGTCTTTTCCAGCAGCTGAGTCACCCTCAGCCCCCAGACAGGGGAGTGGGGGGAGAAGCAGCTCAGCTCAGAGTTGCTCTGACGGTTCAGCCCTGATAGGTCAGCCTTGGGACACACACACAGGGGGCCCTCCTCCCCTTCCTTGTACCCTGACCCCTAGACTGGCTTGGTCACCGGGTGGCAAGGGCTGGCAGCTACACACGCTTGCCTCAGCTGGGCCAGGGGCCTCAGGCTTGGGGAGCCGGGCTCCTGGGGGGTCACCAGGGACAGATGTGCTCCAGAACACTCCCCCGGGTGCTCTGAGCCCTGACCTGGTGCCTCGCGGAGAGGGCAGAGGGGTTCTCAGGTAACCTCACAACAGCCTTAGGAGGAGGTGCTGCTAGTACCCTTCCCCCAGACGGACACTGAGGCTGGTGCCTGGCTGAGCGCAGCCACCCGCACCTCCGCAGCGGGTCCGGCACAGCGCGGGCCTGGTCATTGTGGTAACTGGGGTTATTCCATCAGCGAGGGCCAGCAAGAGACTTTGGGGAGCAGAGTTATACCTCCCCCTCCCCGAACCAGAACTATCATGGAGATAACCCGGCAGTGGGCGGAGGAGGTCGGCCTCGGCGGCCCGCCGTCAGGTCCGGAACCCCGTGTCCCGGCAGCGTCAGGACCCCTCCTCCTTGGGGGTGTTTCCTGGCTCCAGACCTGCGGCCCACATGTCCTGCCTGTGAGCCAGGCCCAGCCATGCCACAGCCCAGCTGGTTGTCATGGCGACCGGGCAGCCCTGCAGCTGTGGAGCAGTTACCAAGGAACCTGCACAGCTGGTGGCTGTCACTCAGCCCCCCCAGCTCTGTGGTGGGCGGGGCAGGAACCTCGGGAGGCATGGAGGGAGCTGGGGTCACGAGGCGGGGGAACAAGCCTTCCTGAGGGTGCCTTCCTGTGAGGGGGTGCCTCCCTGCCTCCTTTTCTGCTCGTGAGAGACAGTGTCCTCACCTCTTCACGACCTGTGCTCACTCAGCCCCTGCAGGTTCCCCAAGAACTTTTTATCAGCTCCCTTCTCTCCTCAGTCCCCGCAACGGGCGGGCAGGGCTAGGCTTTAGTGTCCTCACTCGACAGAGGAGGACACCGAGGCCGGGAGAGGCACCCTGACCGCCCCAACCAGAAGCAGGTCTCCATCCACCCCAGGCCTCTCTGACTCAATAGGCTGCCTTCTCCCCGAATCCGGAGCAGCCTCTCACCCAGACCTACTGTGTGCCAGCCAGCCTTCTAGGTTCTTCAGGGGGCGGGGCAGGGCCCAGAAAAGCCGCTCTCGGGCACACCGGTGGGCACATCCATGGGCGTGAATGAAGCCGCCAGGCGCTCTGTGTGTGTGCGGGTCTCCCCATTGTCCCACGCCGCCCCCGAGGCCAAGGTCAGCCCGGGTCACTTGAAGCTGTAGTCACTGCAGGATGCTCCAGCCTCTCTCCGGGCTGTCCCTTTGGACTCTTCGCTGTCTGTCACCCCAGTGACGGCTGCCACTGAGAGCCGTGTGACCTCCGCCAGCCGCCGAACCCCCTGTGCCTCAGTTGTCTCTCCACACCCCCAAAGGTAGCACAAGGCTGCTCCTGCACCCCGTCCCACTGCCCCCCGGCACCCCGAAGCCGCCGGAGCAGAGCCTCTGAGCCTGCGGTGGCCCAGACCAGCAGACTGGCTTTTGTCCCAATCCCCTCCGCTCTTGTCGGAGCGGTTTGGCTTCTTCTCGCGCTTGAGAAACCAACACTGCGTTTCACAGCTCTGTCAGCACCAAAACGGCTTGGCTGCCTGGGCCGCAGGCGGGAGCAGTCGGAGAAATTCATTCACTCACTGCCGGGGCGGAGAGCCACTGGAGCCGCGAGCAGCAGATGGCCCTGCGCGGGCATCCTCCGCGGCTGCAGGAACAGTCCCGTCGCCCCGGGGCCACGGCAGAGGGAGGAGGAGGAGCACTTAGAGCCCTCGGCTGACTTGGGTGCCAGCCGGGAGCTAACACCAGACAGAACCTCCTCACAACAAGAGCACCAGCGGCAGCGGTGAGCACCGCGGCTGGCACTCAGGGAGCACCTGCCAAGTGTTGTAAGGGCTTTAGTTTGCAGAATCCTCACCATCTTCCCATCGCGAGCCACGTGCGGCTCTTTGGCCCCTGGAGTGTGGCTCTTCCACAAAATACCAGGGCCTGGGCGAGTCTATTTTGAAGAAGTGGCGTTAGAAGAAGTTTAAAAAATTGGGCTCTCAAAAGAAATTTCAATCTTTGTCCTGTTGATATTTGGCTCTGCTGACTAATGAGTTTGCCGACCACTGCCCTAGGAGATAGGTATCTCATATCCCTTTTACAGATGTGGAAACTGAGGCTTAGAGAGGGTAAGGCACTGACTCAAGGTCCCACAAGTAAGAGGCAGGGGTGGGTTTGAGGCTGGCTCCACCTGCAACAAACCCGCTGCCCAGGAGGGAATCTGAGGTGCTAATGGGGCTTAGGGAGGACCCAGGTGGTCTGAATTAGGCCCTGCCCTCGGTCCCGGCCCCAGCCGCCTCTGACCCGCGCCTCCTGCCGCAGCTGAAGGAGCACCCCGAGAAGGGCGTGTACGTGAAGGGGCTCTCCATGCACACGGTGCACAGCGTGGCCCAGTGCGAGCGCATCATGGAGCGGGGCTGGAAGAACCGCTCGGTGGGCTACACCCTCATGAACAAGGACTCCTCGCGCTCCCACTCCATCTTCACCATCAGCATCGAGATCTACGCTGTGGGTATGTGCAGCCGGAGCGGGTGGAGGGGGGCCGGGGCACCTGAGCCGGGGTCCCGCTCCTTCACCTCTCGGAGCCTCAAGGGCCCCCCCTGACACTGGGAAGAATGCTCGGTCTGCTGGAGGGAGCACCGGAGACCCTCGCACGCTAGGACCCTGCTTCCAGGGTAAACAGCGGCACCCCCAACAGCTGTGGCCCCGGCGGCTGTAGTCCCGGCGGCTGCGCATCACTCCGCGCCATGCCTCTGTGCGTGTGGCCTTGGTGAGGCGGCCGGAAAGGGCTTCACTCGTGGCCCGCCCCTGTCAGGCTCCACCAGGTGTTGCAGCAGTTCCCTGCCATTGTGAACATGTCTGTGCCCGAATTTCCGCTCTTAAACCCATTTGCTGAGATCAGGGTAGACCTGGAGCGAGGGCAGCACCCGTCTCTGCAGAGCTTCCCCAAAAGGTGGTTCCAAGTTCCTCCTTCCTGCCGCGGCCTCTTCCTTCCCCAGTACCCCTCTTCTCCTCCCCCTCCTGCCCCCCTCCTTCCCCACCTCCACCCTCTGCCGCCTTTTCCTTCCCCAGTACCCCTCCTCTCCTCCCCCTCCTGCCCCCTCCTTCTCCACCTCCGCCCTCTGCAGCCTTTTCCTTCCCCAGTACCCCTCCTCTCCTCCCCCTCCTGCCCCCCTCCTTCCCCACCTCCGCCCTCTGCCGCCTTTTCCTTCCCCAGTACCCCTCCTCTCCTCCCCTTCCTGCCCCCTCCTTCTCCACCTCCGCCCTCTGCAGCCTCTTCCTCTCCCCAATACCCCACCTCCCCTCCCCCTCCCCCTCCCCTCCCCCTCCCCCTCCCCCTCCCCCTCGCCACTCCTCTTCCTTTCCCCCTCTTTCCCCTCCTCCTCCTCCTCCCCCTTCCCTTTCTCTCTCCTCTCCCCCTCCTCCTCCCATTCCTCCTCTTTCTCCCTCTCCCCCTCTTGTAATAGCACAAAAAAATCAAGCCCCTCCCATATCCAAGCCTCTCCTGGGTACCAGCTAACCCTTTAATTTCTTTACTTCAGGTTCTTGTGCTTATGGGCAAAACTAGGCCAGTTCTGGTTTTAACCCTCAGGAAACTAAGGAGGAAGCCCCTACCCCTGCCCCCACCCCGTCTGTCCCGTGTGGAGCCATGAATGGTGCGGTCTAGAGGCAAAAATGAATTGCTAACAGTAGCAAGAGCAGTAGCCATCGCTGAGTGAGCACTTGCTATGTGCCAGGCACAGCCCCGAGCCCTCGCACAGGTGCTGTGGGTGCAGGCCGCACCGCACCCCTCAGGGCCTGTGGTTCCCGCTTTACAGAGAGGAAGGCCGAGGCTCAGAGTCAAGGGAAGTTTTTCCCCCAATTTCACAGCCACTGAGCGACAGGATCAAGCTTGAACCCCCACAGTTCCGAGTCCTCAAAATCCGTGCTCGAGCCCCTCTGCCAGCCAGAGGGCAGGCGGGTCTGTTCCCTGGCACAGCTGCAGCCGCTGCGGAACTGGGCTCGTCCTCAGAGGCTGTGCTGGGCCCGGCCGGCGCAGACCCTGGGAAAATGTGCTGTCAGTTTACTCCACTCCTCCCAACAGCCAGCGCTAGTCTCCTCTGTGGATCGAGAACCCAGGATCAGAGAGGTGCCTGGCTCTGCCGAGGTCACACAGCACGTGGGGCGGGAACCAGGTGCCAGAGTCGCCAAAGCCAATGCTTTCTGCCTCCGGAATACAACTCCCTGGTTACACACACACACACACACACACACACACCCCTTTGGCCTCACGGGCCGTCTGTGGGAGCCGCTGTGATAGCCAGGAAGTGTGCTGCTTGGAGAATAGTCTACCTCCCCGCCCCTGCTTCCTGGGTAGACAGCCCTGGGGCTGATCCGGGCTCTGCCACGCAGCAGCTGTGGGCCTTGGGCAAGTTAAATGCCCTTCCTGAGCCTCAGTTTCCTCACCTGTAAGAGGGGCACAGTCAGAGCACCTCCGGCATGGGGCTCCTGTGTGGCTGAAACGCCCTCGGGGGGTGGGGAGCACTCGGTGAGTAGGGTGCCTGATGGCCAACTGCCCCCATTAATGGGGGGAGGGTCGCCCCCCAGAGGCCCTCACCTCTCCGCCGGGTCTGCCTGCAGACGAGCGGGGCAAGGACCACCTGCGGGCGGGCAAGCTGAACCTGGTGGACCTGGCGGGCAGCGAGCGGCAGTCCAAGACGGGGGCCACCGGGGAGCGGCTCAAGGAGGCCACCAAGATCAACCTGTCACTGTCCGCGCTGGGCAACGTCATCTCGGCCCTGGTGGACGGGCGCTGCAAGCACATCCCCTACCGCGACTCAAAGCTGACTCGGCTGCTGCAGGACTCCCTGGGCGGCAACACCAAGACGCTGATGGTGGCCTGCCTGTCGCCTGCCGACAACAACTACGACGAGACCCTCAGCACGCTGCGCTACGCCAACCGAGCCAAGAACATCAAGAACAAGCCGCACATCAACGAGGACCCCAAGGACGCCCTGCTGCGCGAGTACCAGGAGGAGATCAAGAAGCTCAAGGCGATTCTGGCCCAGCAGCTGAGCCCCGGCAGCCTGTCAGGTGGGCGCTCAGGGCGAGCTGGCAGGAAGGGGCAGGGACCCAGGAGAAAGGCTCTGGCCCTCTGCCTGCCTGCCTCTAGCTGAGCCGGAGAGACGGGGGCAACATCCCGTGTCCTCTCAGCTTCATGGAACCTGGCTTTGGACCAGTGAGGGGGAGCCCTGGGAGGTGACAGCCGGCGGTGTCTGCTCGCTGATGCCCCAGGAAGAGGCCAGTGGGTCCATCCTGTCCCATCAGCTGGTGGGGGGGGGGGTTCTGTTGCCAGCTCCCTGCCCCCTGTCTGCCCACTGTCTCTGAGGCAGCAGTGTGATGCTGTGCTGCTCAGCAGTGGGGTGACTCTCCGTCCAAACCCCACTCCCACTAGGCACCTTGTGATGGCAGCACTCACACCCAGACAGTGGGCTGCCATCTGCTGGTAGAAATCATGTCTGGTAGGTCTCCAAGGTTCTTAGAACTGCAGGATGCCAAGGTTTCTTCTCACTGAGAAGCCTCTGGGGAAGGGAGCACAAAGAAGCCTGAGTTTATTTCTCCATTCATCCAGCTCCCCAGCCACCTTCCTCTCTCTCCATTCATTCTACACCCCCCCCCATTCATCTACCCATCCATCCATCCATCCATCCACCCATCCCCATCCTTCCTTCCTTCCTTCTACTTACCCACTCATCCATCCATCCATCCTTCTACTTACCCACTCATCCATCCATCCATCCATCCATCCTTCTACTTACCCACTCATCCATCCATCCATCCTTATACTTATCCATCCATCCATCATCCATCCATCCTTCTACTTACCCACTCATCCATCCATCCATCCTTCTACTTACCCACTCATTCATCCATCCATCCATCCATCCATCCATCCTTCTACTTACCCACTCATCCATCCATCCATCCATCCATCCTTCTACTTACCCACTCATTCATCCATCCATCCATCCATCCTTCTACTTACCCACTCATCCATCCATCCATCCATCCATCCATCCATCTACTTACCCACTCATCCATCCATCCATCCTTCTACTTAACCACTCATCCATCCATCCATCTATCCATCCATCCATCCATCCTTCTACTTACCCACTTATGCAGCCATGCATCCATCCATCCATCCTTCTACTTACCCACTCATCCATCCATCCATCCTTCTACTTACCCACTCATCCATCCATCCATCCATCCATCCAAAGTTCTCTGAGTACCCCTTTCGTGTGGACCTATGCTGGGCACTGGGGACACAGAGGTGACTTGGATCCAGGTTCTACCTCATGGTACCTCCTCTCCTGGGTAGGGGGGCTCCAGCAGACCATCATGTGGGATGAGGTGAGTGAACTTCATCTGTTCTGTTTGCTGCCACACTCCCAGTGCCTAGAGTAGGTGGTGTGCTCAAGAAATATTTCCTAAATGACTGAGTGAAATAGCACTTTATATAGACACGCTTCGATGAAGCGGAATGCTCTGAAGTCCTATAGAACGAGCTGTGGTTGTCTCTGCGGAGTGTTGCTTCGTTCCTGCAAACGGTGTGCACCTGGGTCAGCCCCTCATTTCTGTCCCCTCAGCCCTGCTGTCCAATCAGGTGCTCCCAAACCCTGTCCCGGCTGAGGAGAAGCCATTGTCCCCGCCTGTGGTCCAGCATGACACGGAGGCTGAGAAGCAGCTGATCCGGGAGGTGAGAGTGGAGCAGGTGGGGGAGCGGGCGGGCAGGGGGGGCCGGCAGCAGACCACTTCCAGAGTGAGGTCCTTTCTCGCCCCCTCGCCGTGTGGTCGGCACCACGGCCTCCCTTTTGGAGTCACACGGAGATCTGGGCCCTGACTTGCCCAAGGTCGCACGGCTAAGGAGAGTCAGAGCTGGGATTTGAACTCGGGTTCCAGAGTCCAGTTCATCCCACATCAGTGGGCGGACAGGGAGGGGTGGGTGTCTGCGAGCGCCGTCTCTCCTCGCGGCAGGAACGGGAGGCTGTGGGTTGGAGGAGGCCGAGAAGGCCTTCCTGGTGGTGCCTGTGGCCTGTGCGAAGGTGCGAGGTCAGTTGGAAGGAGCTGTTCCCACAGCAGGTGCCCTGGCTGAGGATAAGTGGGGTGTTAGCCTCCCAGAAAACGCTGTCATTTGGGTCCTCCTCCCACACAGGATCCCGGAACAGCAGGGCAGGTAACACCCTGATTTGCAAATACGGAGCTGGTCCCTGGGGTTGGGAGCAGGGGGCACTTAACACAGTGGGCCCCCAACTCCAGGCTCTGTCTGTCAGATTCTGAGGGCTCCTGCTAAAGGGCACGTTCTGAGTCCCGGATGCGGCGGGCTTGGCGCCTGACAGGGCCTTTAGGGCCCCGGCTTGTTCCTTGGTGCGCGCCCAGGGCCGGGGGGCTGGGGGGCTGGGGGGCTGGGGGGACGGCGGGGACAGCAGGGACAGCAGGGCCTGGGCCTGGACGTGTCTGTTGCTGGGCCTCTGCCACTCAACTATGACCTCAGGTGGGACCAGCCCTGAGGCCTGGGAGCCTGGGCAGGCTGTGGGGGCCTGGGGCCCAGCCTCAGGGGGCAGACCAGGTAAGGCCCGGGGGCCTCAGTCCCGTGGCCTAGAGGGCTGGGGAAATGGACTAAGGGTCCCCAAGAGCCGCCCATGGCAGGCAGAGGCTGTTACTGTTCAGGGCGAGGCCCAGCGGGACACTGTCCTGGCCCCGTGAGGGTTTGGGGCTCAGCGGCTGGCTCTGCCTGGTCCCTGCCAGGAGCTCCAGGGGGCAGGTGCGGAGGTGCCTTCAGCAGCGCCGAGCCCAGCCCACAGAATGAGAGGTCACACTTTGGGGTTCAGAGTGGGTCTGGAATCACAGCAGCAGGTGGACGTTGGTCACAAAACGGGGGGTGGGGGGGTGGGAAGGGCTGGCCAGGGGGTGAGATGGAAGCTTCCTTCCCAAGGAAGACCCGTTGGATGGGCGGGCACTGCCCCCTAGCGGTCACCAGGGAGAAGAGACGCTGTGCAGGCCCCAGGGTCCATCTACCTGGGGCATGGGGGTGCCTGCCTCCGCCCCAGGGAGCAGCCCAGGGGACGCTGCGACAGAGGCCGCCGCCGCCCGGTCTGCTTTCTGACCCCAGAGCTGCTTCTGTGAGCCACGCTCGGAGGCGGCGTGAGAGGGCCTGTCCTCTCGCCCTCCAACTCCAGAATCAGGGAGCACGCTCGGGTTAGGAGGGGGCCCCTGTGGGCAGAGAGGGTGCCCGGCCAGAAATGATTGCCACGAGCAATCAGTCTCCTCGCGTTATGGGCAGGGTTTGAACTAGAAGATTCCGAGGGTCCTGCAGCTTTTACAGTTCGCAAGTCCGGTTCTCGTGGGCTCTGTGACCTCGGGCTTAAGCTCTCGAGCCTGTTTCTCACCCCTAGACCGGGCATGAGAGCAGCTTTCCTGCTGCTGTGAGGGGGGACCCACGGGGTCTTTTCGCTGGGTTTGCCCTCTGGCCCCCATTGAGTCAGCGCTTTCTGAGCCCCTTCTGGGCCCCGGCACTGTCGCTAGAGGCGCACATGGGGCCCGGGGAGGGTTTTATTGCCTTTAATACTGGAAGTGAGAGAGCAGGTTTTGTAAACTGCCGGGAATGGTCTCGAGCTTGGGAGAAGTCTGTGGTGCAGGAGGGAGGTGGGGATTGAAAGAGTGAAGTCCTCAGGTGGGGTGACTCGGTGTCAGAGGGTTCGTCCACGGGCACAGGGAGCAGGCAGAGCTTTGGGGCGGGCGGGCCTGCAGGTGGGTGGAAGGTGCGGGCTGGGAAGTGAGGAAGTTCATGGCCAGTGGGTTTCAGAGTTCCCTGTGAAGTGTGAGACAGGAAGTGGGGGGGTACGGAGGGTTGGAGAGAGGGGAGTGGAGAACTGGGTTGAGGACCCTTTGGTTAAAACCTATCCATTGACGCGAAGAGGTGCTCATGATATATCGCTGTGTGGGGAAAATGGACACCCCCCCCCCCACGCACATATGTGTTATTAACCGTTAAACCGGCACGGGGGGAGTTCAGGAGGGTCTCCACCAGCCATTAAATTGGGTGGGCAATTTAATTCAGTTCCTTTGGCTTACTTGTATTTTCTGGATCGCTTGTGGGGGCGGGGGTGAGGCTGTGTTTTGAAATGGTGTAAAACGTCACCCCCCGCCCCCAGGAGTACGAGCAGCGCCTGGCCCGGCTGCGGGCCGACTACAAGGTGGAGCAGGAGTCCCGGGCCCGGCTGGAGGAGGACATCACGGCCATGCGCAACTCGTACGACGTGAAGCTGTCCACGCTGGAGGAGAGCCTGCGCAAGGAGACAGGTGTGCGCCCGTCCCGGCTCGGGGCCGGCCTGCTTCCCGCCTCACTTTACTGCCTGGCGATCGCAGGGCATTTTGTACGCGCCAGGGCCGTTCTGTGTCCTCCGCACAGCAGCCAGCGAGGTGGGTACCACAGTGACTCCATTCTATAACCGAGGCAGCTGAGGCCCAGAGAGGGTGAGTCACACAGCAGGTAGAGTGGAGACAGGGTTCGGACCAGGCCGTCTGGCCCCAGGACCAGTGTTCTCACCCACAGCACTGCGTGCGTAGAGTCCTGACCACAGGCTGGGGTCCTTGCCCAGGGCCAGCCGAGTGTGGTAATGTATCCCCCATGTTTCATGGGTAAGTACTTTTCTAGAGTTTCTGCATTTTTTACTGTCTCCTCTAATTTTTGAGTCCATCTGTTACCAAAGCAACCATATCCCATAATAAGCATTCAATCATTAGTAAGAACTTGAACCTTCCTGGAAATTTTAGTACACACACACACACACTAGAGGCCCTGTGCACGAAATTTGTGCATGGGGGGCAGGGGATGTCCCTCAGCCCAGCCTGCACCCTCTCCAATCTGGAACCCCTTGAGGGATATCCAACTGCCTGTTTAAGCCAGATCCTACCAGGATCAGGCCTAAATAGGTAGTCGGACATCCTTCTCACAATCTGGGACTGCTGGCTCCAAACTGCTCATCTGCCTGCCTCCCTGATTGCCCCTAACCACTTCTGCCTGCCAGCCATATCACCTCCTAACCACTACCCTGCCAGCCTGATTGATGTCTAACTGCTCCCCTGCCAGCCTGTTTGCCCCCAACTTCCCTCATCTGCCAACCTGGTCATACCTAACTTCCCTCCCCTGCAGGCCTGCTCACTTCCAACTGCCCTCCCCTGCTGGCCTGATCGCCCACAACTGCCCTCCCTTGCAGGCCTGGAACTTCCCAATGACCCTCCCCTGCAGGCCATCTTGTGGTGGCCATCTTGTGTCCACATGGGGGCAGGATCTTTGACCACATGGGGCAGCCATCTTATGTATTGGAGTGATGGACAATCTACATATTACTCGTTTATTAGATAGGATAGAGGCCTGGTGCATGGGAGGGGCCAGCTGGTTTGCCCTGAAGGGTGTTCCATATCAGGGTAGGGGTTCCCTTGGGGCATGGGGCAGCCTGGGGGAGGGTCCTGTGGTGGTTTGCAGGATGGCCACGCCCCCAGCGACCCAAACGGCGGCCCTGGGATCTGGGATTAATTTATGCTCTACAATTGAAACTTTGTAGCCTGGAGCAGAACCAAGCCTTCTGCTGGCTCCGTGGCAATAGCCATTTCTGTTTGGGTTTATTTAAATTCTATAATTGAAACTTTGTAGCCTAGAGTGGAGGCCTAGGCTAGGGCTACAGAAGCTGGGCTTCCTCCATCGCCCTGGCAACCCTAGCCTCTGCTATCTCCAGCTCTGTGGCTGCCACCATTTCTGTTAGGATTATGTATCTTCTATAATTGAAACTTTGTAGCATTGAGTGGAGGCCTAGGCCAGCAAGTGTAGGCAGAAAGCTTGGCTTCCTCCATTGCTGGGGAAACCCAAGCCTTCCTCCTGCTCTCATTGGCCGCAGCCATCTTGGTTGGGATTTATTTGCATAATTTGCTTCTGATTGGCTAATGGGTTTGGCTTCATAG
Organism: Antrozous pallidus; assembly: GCA_027563665.1. NCBI lineage: Eukaryota > Metazoa > Chordata > Mammalia > Chiroptera > Vespertilionidae > Antrozous > Antrozous pallidus. The sequence continues at coordinate 200,597,000 of CM050508.1, forward strand.
GAGGTATGGTCAATTTGCATACTACTCTTTTATTAGATAGGATATATTAGAGGCCTGGTGCATGAAATTCATGCAGTGGGGGCAGGGAGAGTGTCCCTTAGCCTGGCCTGCACCCGCTCGCAGTTGGGGAGCCCTTGGGGGATGTCTGACTGCCAGTTTAGGCTAAGCTGGCAGTTGGACATCTTTAGCACTGTCACAGAGGAGATAGAGGCTCCCGCCACCGTTGCTGCACTCACCAGCCATGAACCTGTGGTGAGCGTCTGCCCCCTGGTGGTCAGTGCACGTCATAGCAACCAGTCATTCTGCTATTTGGTCAATTTGCATATTAGCCTTTTATTATATAGGATGTATATGTATATATTACATATATATTATTATTGATTTCAGAGAGGAAGGGAAAAGGAGAGAGAGAAACATCAATGATGAGAAAGAATCATTGATCAGCTGCCTCTTGCACATCCCACCCTGGGGATTATAAGCCCAGAACCCAGGCATGTGCCCTGACCAGGAGTTGAACCAGTGACCTTTTGGTTCCTGGGTCAATGCTGAACTGCTGAGCCACACCAGCTGGGTGTTTCTGTCTTCTTTTTGACATTCTAGAATGTTCCACTTCATCACTATCATCCAAACACCCAGGGTGCCAAGCAGCCCAGGCTTCCTAGTACTCACCCAGGCATTGTAAAATCCATCTTGTCATGGTGACGACAATGGACACATCATCAGGACTGTCTATTGGGCATCGCTGTGTGCCAGGCTCTGGGTGGGTGTTCAGGAAGGAGGGACTCACGGAGTCCTCACGGTGCAAGTGTACAAACCGAGGTTTGGACAGGTTCAGGCCAAGGAGCTGGGAACCTCGGAAATGTCTCAGGGGAGCCAGACACACTGGCAAAGAAGCGGGAGGCGGTCTAATGCCCACAGCTGGGCACACCAAGGAGGCCTGTGATCAGAGTCCGTCCAGGCTGGCCGGAAGATGCCACGCTCCGTGCACACCCAGAGGAAGGGCGAGGCAGGTTCTAGCCTTCTCTGCCCCTCAGAGAGCTCCCTCCTGTCCAGTTTGAGTGCACTTCCCTGAGTGATGTTATTCGGTCTAACATTCATCCACAGTGTTCATTGAACTCCCACGGGTCTAGCATATCCATCTTGTGGACAAGAGCTGTGAGCTGGGCACTTCAGCGGGGACCCTTGGGAGTTTGGGGGTGAAATCTGCTGTTCATCAGCTCTCTCCTGGGGAGGCAGTAAGACCCACAGGCTTGCCTGTTAAAAGCAGCCCCAAGGCAGGCGGTAAGAGCCCAGCACTCAACAGCTGGGAGGGCAGAGGATGGAGAAACCGCAGGCTGGTCAGGGGAGCTTCCTGGAAGAGGCAGAAGGAGACAGGGTTTCAGTTCTGCTGGGGGAGGGGGGGCCTGGGCAGAGATGGGAACCGATCTCTGGGGGCCCGGGTGGTCTCTTGGAGATGGTGGGTTTGGGCCAGCTTCCAGGGAAGGCCTCCTGGAAGGAGCTAAGGGAAGGTCTCCATCTGCAGAGACCGTCCTGAAGGCAGAGTTCCTCTTCAACACCGAGGTCATGTCCAAGGCCGAGTTCGCCAGCTTGTCTGAGAACACCCCTGCTTTCCAGTACGAGACGCCGGTGAAGCCTGAGCCGCACTCCACGAGCGACACGCGGCCCAGCGAGGGTGTCCCCGGGGCTGGGCTTCCTTCCCCGCGGGAGGACCTGCCCGGGGCCCAGACCGCAGGGTCCGAGAGCTCCTTGGGGTCCGAGGAGTCCTCGAACCCGGAGCTGTCTGTGCCCGAGGAGGAGGCCGAGAGCAAGTTCTTCCTGGACGGGCTCAGCCCGGAGGCCCTGCTGGGCGGGGAGCCCTTCCTCCCGGAGGAGGAGCCGTCCCTGGTGCCCCTGGAGCTGCTCCCGGGCCTGCACCACCCGCCTGCCGAGGCGGAGGCACCCAAGGTCCCCACGCAGGTAGCGGAGGGCCAGGCCGTGCGGGACGCCAGGCGGGAGGCGGGGCCCTGGGCGCACGGAGATGGGGAGCAGGGTGTGAGGCCGCTCCGGCTGCGGCTCCAGCTCCCACCCCACCATCTCGGTGCTGGCTCCGGCCTGTGGCCGGCTCAGGGCGCTCCTGTGCAGGGGTCTGGGGGAGACGAGCTGTGTGTCGCGCTCGGTAAACGGGTAGGACAGTTGGGATCGAGATACAAGGCTGTGGCCGGTGCGCACCTGCTGGGAGTTGGCTGAGAGGCCGGATGACACTGAGCTTCCAGGCCTGCGGGCGCTGTCCTTGGTCACCCTCGTGCTCTCGCGGGTTCAGAGCAGCAGGCGGGGCTGGGTCTGCGGGGCCCCAGCTACCATTCAGGGACCCCCCTTCCCCCCGGATCCGGCCCCACTGCTCCTCTTCCATCCTGCTGCTTTGACAGTCCTCTCACTTTCCAACCCTGTTTTTAAAAATGTTGAAATGTTTTTCTTTTTTATCTTTTAAAGTATTTTTCTTGATTTCAAAGAGGAAGGGAGAGAGAAGAAAAAACACCAAGGATGAGAGAGAATCATTGACTGGCTGCCTCCTACAGTCCCCCACTGGGGGTCGAGCTGGTAACCCGGACGTGTGCCCTTGACCGGAAGTGAACCTGGGACCCTTCAGTCTGCAGGTTGACACTGTAGCCACTGAGCCAAACCAGCCAGGGTGAAATGTCTTCCTTTTTTTTCTTTTCTTTTTTTTTTTGCCTTGCCTTTTTTCCGTGCGTGCGCGTGTGTGTGCGTGTGTGTGTGCGTGTGTGCGTGCGTGTGTGCGCGCGCGCGTGTGTGTGCGTGTGTGTGTGTGTGTGCGCGCGTGTGTGTGTGCGTGTGTGCGTGCGTGTGTGTGTGCGTGTATGCGCGCGTGTGTGCGTGTGTGTGCGTGTGTGCGCGCGCGCAGAGCTCAGGCCTTTGAGTCAGACAGAACTGGTCCTGGCTGTGCCCCTCAGTGGTGTAACCTTGGGCAGTTGCTACCTGGGCCTCAGTTTCTTCACCTGTAAAATGGGCTGATGGGTGCTTCCTGTGAGGCAGGGCGGGTAATGCTCCTGGACACAGCAGGTGCCCTGTCTCCGCTTCCTGTCTCCTCTCTTCCCTGTTCTCTCCCTTCATCTCATCACTCTCACTCCTGCCCCTTCTATCCCCAGGGACAGGCAGGAGGAGGCAGTGGTGGGGTGGGGAGCTGCAGGGGAGGCCTGGGTGGGGCAGCAGAGGCTGACTCTGGCCCCGCCGCCCCTCCTTCTCTCCCACCCGCCCCCCTGCAAGCACCCCTCCCTGACAGATGGCTCTGAGGTCAGTGACGCGGAGGCGGAGGCGGAGGGCGGCCTCCTGCCCGAGACAGTGAGTCCCTGGGCCGGCCGGCCGTGCGTTGGGAGGACTTCCAGGGCCCGGTCCTTCCTGTGATGCCCAACTTGTTCCCTCCCTCTCCGGCCTCAGTGTTTCCATTCATAACACAGGACAGCCCCCCCCCCCCCCCCCCCATTGCAAAGCCATACACAGCTGGAGGCGCGGTGAGGCCTCTCACGAACGGCCAATAAGAGGCTGCTGTCCAGCAGGGCTTTCCAGCTCCCCTCGGTCTGGGAGCCCCTGAAGGCGGAGAGGCCCAGGGTGCGGGGGTGCCTGGGGCGCTGTCAGGGACCCCACCAAGGGCCAGGGGGGATTTTGAACACTGCTGCTCTCAGACCCCACCCCTTTCTGCTTCAGAAAGCGCAGCAGGCCACAGGGACCGAGCAGAAGGCTTTAAATCTACTGACGTTTTTGGACAGAGGAAGCTACCTGCCCGCCTCGGGACCTGCGTACTGGGTAGGAGCCGGCAGATGGCTGGTGCTTGGCGGGCGGCAGAGGGGCAGCCGGGGGAGCCCCGCTGTAAGGTGACACTGAGAGGGGACCCGAGGAGGAACGAGGGGTCGGGGGAGAGCAGATGCCCAAGGCCTGTGGCTGGAAAGGCTTGACTTTCTCAGCAACAGAAAATGAGGCTGGAGAAACAGCAGGTGGACGGGTGGCGGGGGAGGCAGGGGTGGGCGAGGAGGGCACGGCGGGCCGCGGAAGAAGATGGACTTCTGCAGAGGCAGTGGGGACCCCGAAGGCTGCAGCCAGGAAAGGGCTGAGCTCGATTTGGGCCCACAGCAAAGGCCTGCAGCCTCAGGAAGCCGGGAGGCGGGGGGGGGGGGGGGGGGGGGGGGGGCGGGGGGGGGCGGGGGGGAGGCGGGGGGGCGGGGGGCGGCGGGGAGGCGGGGGGGGCGGCGGGGAGGCGGTGCCGTGGAATGGCAGCAGAGGGACTTGGCGGCTGCATTTCTGTGTGACTGGTGTCCCTAAGCCAGAGGTGACCCCCCTTCCCCATGTGAGGGCCACGATGCCCGGGGGGTGCGGGGGGGAGATGGAGGCCACCGTGAGCTTCTGTGGGGGCTGCCTCCCACCTCCACTGAGGTCTCTCTGTTTCTCAGGAGGCTGACCCGGGCCAGGAAGGGGACAGAGACAAGGTGTTGGCAGCGGAGCCTGGAGCGGGCCCCGAGGCCGAGGTGAACCCCCTGCAGGCCATGACAAGTTCGAGTTCGAGAAGGGACTGTGTGGGCGTGGAGGTGGCAGTGCTGACCGACGACCTGATGCCCATGGTGGACCAGCAGCAGGTGATCGCGCGGTAAGCGCCGCGGCGTGGGGCCCACGGGACCCCTCACGGGGCGGAAGGAGCTATGCCCGGTGTGGGGTGCCCACAGGTTCTTCCTGACCCCCACCGAGGCTGCACATCCCCTCTGGGCCCTGGAGCACGCCCCGAGCCGCTGTGAGCCCGGCCTGCGCTGCCTGACCATCGGCTCCGGGAGGCGGGGGCGGGGGCGGGTGTGAGCCGGTCCCTCTGGAACAGGCAGCGTCTGGAACGCTCTGTGGCGCTTCACCGGCCAGCGAGGGGTTCCCCACGAGCCTTTCCTGTGGCTCCTCAAACCTGTTCTTTTTATGATTATTATTATTTTAAGTGTCAATTTTTAAACATTTTATTGATTTTTTACAGAGAGGGAAGGACAGAGATAGACAGAAACATGGATGAGAGAGAAACATCGATCAGCTGCCTCCTGCACACCCCCCACTGGGGATGTGCCCACAGCCAAGGTGCATGCCCCTGACCGGAATCGAACCTGAGACCCTTCAGTCCACAGGCCGACGCTCTATCCACTGAGCCAGTCCGATCAGGGCCTAACAACCTGTCCTTTAAAGAGCAGAACTAATAAAATAAAATAAAAAATTAAAAAAAATAAATAAATAAAGAGCAGAACTAGCCCTGGCCGGTCTGGCCCAGTGGATAGAGCATCGGCTGCCGACGGAAGGGTCCCGGGTTTGATTCCGGTCAGGGCACATGCCCTGGCTGCGGGCTCGATCCCCAGTAGGGGGCGTGCAGGAGGCAGCCCATCAGTGATTCTCTCTTATTGACGTTTCTCTCTCTCTCTCCCTCGCCCTTCCCCTCTGAAATCAATAAAATACATTAAAAAAAATAAAGGGCAGAACTCTTAAACAAGTTTGAACATTTGGATATAAACATTTTAAAATGTATTATACATGTCTCTGCCCGTTGAAACATTGTGTGCTGGATATGTTTCTCGTGCACTAAAAACTGAGGTGTAGTGGACACGCGTGAGTGCCAGGCGTGCCACGTACTGGTTCCACGTCTGTACATCGCGAGGAGACTGCCAGCGTGCGTGTAGGCACCGTCCGGCGTCTCAGTTACCACGTCTCCCTGGTGAGGAGGACGCCGTGAGAACTGTCAGGTGCGCAGTGCAGGGTTTAACTAGTCCCTGTGCCCCTGTGCCCCTGTGCCCTGCCGCGCGGGACATGCCCGGAGCATTCTATACCTGGAGGCTGGTGCCTGTTGACCACCTGCACCATTGGGCAGCCCCCCCCCAGCCCCACCTCCCGCTGATGGGTTCTGTGCCCGAGCGTGGCTGGCTGGCTTCGCTTCCGAGAGTCCACATGGCAGTGGGAGCAGCGGACTGGTCTCTGTGTCTGTCTGTCTGAGTGCGTTCTGCATGTGCCCGGGTGCTGGCGGGGCGAGATCTCCCGGGAGGCCGGGGCCAGGCTTTCTTCCCGCGGCCAGGCCCCTGCGAGCACAGCGGCAGATGGATGAGCGTGGGGTCCCGGGGAGGTCCTCGCCCTTCCTGTTGGGCCCAACCACGGCCGTGGTAGAACGAGATCTGGTAGGAGCCCTGGTTCTGGCCCTGAGCCTGCGGCCTCGCCTCGCGGAGCCTCAGTGGAGGCCTGTGGGGAGCGGGGTGTTGGGAGGGTTCCGTGGGTCACCCTGGACGGCAGGTGCTCCGTGACGTCACGCGTGCTTTCCCCCCGCCTGGCAGTTTGCAGCTGCTGGAGCAGCAGGTGGTCGGCGGGGAGCAGGCCAAGAACAAGGACCTGAAGGAGAAGCACAAGCGGCGGAAACGCTACGCAGACGAGCGCAGGAAGCAGCTGGTGGCCGCCCTGCAGAACTCGGACGAGGACAGCGGCGAGTGGGTGCTGCTCAACGTCTACGACTCCATCCAGGAGGAAGTGCGGGCCAAGAGCAAGCTGCTGGAGAAGATGCAGAGGAAGGTGAGCCTCGGGGGCGCCACTGCCCGCCCCGCCCCCGGCTCCAGGCAGCATTCTTCACGAGCATCCGTTAACACCCCCCCCCCCCCCCCCCCCCGTGCCCTGCCCTGCTGTGGAGCAGCCACAGGGCCAGGTGTGTGTCTGCTGTCCTGGGACCTACTTTAAAAAATACATTTTTAAATTGATTTCAGAGAGGAAGGGAGAGGGAGAGAGAGAAACATCAATGACGAGAGAGAATCATTAACTGGCTGCCTCCTGCACCTCCCACAGCCCAGGCATGTGCTCCTGACCAGGAGGCGAACCATGGCCACCGAGTGAGCCAGCTGGGGGAGAGAGAGAGAGAGAGAGAGAGAGAGAGAGAGTGTGTGTGTGTGTGTGAGTGTGTGAGTGTGTGTGTGAGTGTGTGTGTTTGTGTGTGTGAGTGTGTGTGTGAGTGTGTGTGTGTGTGAGTGTGTGTGTGAGTGTGTGTGAGTGTGTGTGTGAGTGTGTGTGTGTGTGTGAGTGTGAGTGTGTGTGTGAGTGTGTGTGAGTGTGAGTGTGTGTGTGTGAGTGTGTGTGTGTGTGAGTGTGTGTGTGTGTGTGAGTGTGTGTGAGTGTGTGTGTGTGTGTGAGTGTGTGTGTGTGAGTGTGTGTGTGTGTGAGAGTGTGTGTGTGAGTGTGTGTGAGTGTGTGTGTGAGTGTGTGTGTGTGTGTGTGTGTGTGAGTGTGTGTGTGTGTGTGTGAGTGTGAGTGTGTGTGTGTGAGTGTGTGTGTGAGTGTGTGTGTGTGTGTGTGTGTGTGAGTGTGTGAGTGTGTGTGTGTGTGTGAGTGTGTGTGTGTGAGTGTGTGTGTGAGTGTGTGTGTGTGAGTGTGTGTGTGAGTGTGTGTGAGTGTGTGTGTGTGAGTGTGTGTGTGAGTGTGTGTGTGAGTGTGTGTGAGTGTGTGTGAGTGTGTGTGAGTGTGTGTGTGAGTGTGTGTGTGTGTGTGTGTGTAAGAAACAACAACAGAGCCCTGGCCGGTGTGGCTCCGTGGATGGAGCGTCGGCCTGGGGACCAAAGGGTCCCAGGTTCGATTCCGGTCAGGGGCATGTGACTTGGTTGCAGGCACATCCCCAGTGGGGAGTGCGCAGGAGGCAGCTGATCGATGTTTTTCTCTCATTAACGTTTCTGGCTTTCTGTCCCTTTCCCTTCCTCTCTGTGAAAAATCAGTAAAATATATTGTTACAGAGCGCAGCCCACCACGAGACAGACCACCACACAAATGTGAAGTTTTGGAATATTTATTTGCTGATTCGAACCAGGGCCTCCACCGTCCAAACACAAATCATGGTGGAGAGCCCCGATCTTCAGTCCAGCCGATATTTTATACCCCACGCAGGGGGTGAAGGTTGGCTTGGCAGCTCCTGATTGGCTAATACAAAGCTGAAAACCTTAACTACTTCTTTGTTCTGTCTTGATGCAGCTAAAGGTCACATCTGCAAAGTATATTTCAAAATAACACTTCGTGGTCAGGTCTGGTCTACATTCCGGGAAGCCGGTCTCTGCTAAAGTTTATCCGTATCTACCATCTGCTTACACCTGGCCGTTTATGGCCGGGCCTGTTTGTCTCAAAATCTCCCGCCCCCTACATTCCGGGACCTTCCAGTCCCCAGGGCGGTGGGGCTCACATATATTTTTTTAAAAAGAAAAGAAAGATCAGAGAAACCAGCAGCAGAGTCTGGGGTGATGACACTGCAGACGCCGGGACAGGAGGCGCGTTTTCCCACTTTCATTGACGAGCAGGTGCCCAAATCACAAATGCACAGCTTCCTGCAGCCACGCAGCTGGCTTTGCCCATGCAGAGAGCAGTAGCTGTTACAGCCCACAAGTGTCCGTGTGCCAGAGTGAGTGCGCATGAAGCCCAGGAGCTCCTGGGCCCACCTTCCAGGGGGGACAGGAAGTTCTGAGGGAGGCGTGGCTTCTAAGGTGGAGCCTGAGAGCTGAGAGGCGGCAAGTGGCCACCTGACGCCCTGGAGGCAGAGGGTTCTGGGCCCAGAGGGGTCCGTGCTGGGAACAGTGAGTGGATCCGGGGGAACAAAGGAAGCCGCGGGGGCTGAGCGCAGGGAGGAGGCGGGGCAGAGCATGAGACCCGCCTCTGTGCCAGTCACTCCCTCCTCCTGGCGTGTCCTCTGCGTGGTCTGGGCCTCCTGGTGTCCCCTGGGCCACCTCAGGGCTTCCCCTCCTCGCCCACCAACACTGGCAACCAAGGGTCTTGCCAAAGCAGGAAGGGGGTGCCTTTTTCCTCTTTAAACCGCTTTCGTTTTATATTTTCTTGGCTATTTTCACGCCTTTTCTTAGTACCCCCTTGTTATGCTTTTTAGTCAAATTCATTCTTCCTTGGATAGCTCATAACTTGGTTTACATATCTAAGTGTTTTTTTAAATCCTCACCTGAGGATATGTTTATTGATTTTTTTCTGAGAGAGAGAGGAAGGGGGAGAGAGAGAGAGAGAGAGAGAGAGAGAGAGAGAGAGAGAGAGAGAGAGAGAGAGGGAGAAACATTGATGTGAGAAACATCGGTTGGTTGCCTGTTGTGTGTGCTCTAACTGGCGATCAAGCCCACAACCTCTTTGGTGAACGGGGTAAGACTCCAACTAAGCCACCCAGCCAGGGCTACATTCCTAAGTTTTTAAAGAAACAAAAACCAAATTCTTTCCCTATCTGTGATTACCCGTTGAAGGGATTTTTGTTCACATCCGGGTGTCGTGTTGCGTTTTAACGTCTGGCTCTATGCCCTCGTGTGTGTGTGTGTGTGTGTGTGAGGGGGGGGGGTGTTCTGAAATGCACTGATTTACATTTTCCGTTTCTTGTGGTAGCTCTCTTCTGATTATTTCATAACCACACAGCAGTTACACGCAAGAGAAATGGAAATATGTCCACACAAAAACGTGTACACTAACGTTCCTAGCAGCATTATTCATCATAGCCCAAAACAAGCATAAATGTGAGGATTGTGGCTTATTCATCCAACGGGGTATTATTCAGCGTAAAAGGAAGTACTGAACACGCTGGGTCACGCGAGAGACGCCAGACACGAAAGATGACATCGTGTGTGGCCCCATGGTGTCACTCATAAGAAGTGTCCAGAATAAGCAAACTTATAGACAGGAAGTAGGTGGGTGCCTGCCTAGGGCTGGGGTCGGGAGCAGCGGGGAACGACTAACGAGTGTGGCGTCTCTTTTGGGCGATGACGTGCTCCCACACTGACTGGGGTAATGGCCGCACAAATCCGAATTCGCTGAAGCCGCTGAGCGAACTGCCCCTGAAATGCCTCGTTTGCAGCTTCGGGCGGCCGAGGTGGAGATCCGGGACCTGCAGTCGGAGTTCGAGCTCGAGAAGATCGATTACCTGGCCACCATCCGCCGGCAGGAGCGGGACTTCCTGTTCTTCCAGCAGCTGCTGGAGCAGGTGCAGCCCCTCATTCGCCGGGACTGCAACTACAGCAACCTGGAGCGGGTCAAGCGCGAGTCCTGCTGGGACGAGGACAACGGCTTCTGGAAGATCCCGGAGCCCGTGGTCGTCAAAACCAGCCTCCCAGTAGGTCAGGAGCCTGGCTGGCCCTCGGCCCCCCCCCCCCCCCCCCCAGACTGGCCGGGAGCCCTGGGCCTCGTCCTGCTGGCTGAGGGTGAAACAGACACGTGACCCCGAGATTCCCAAACATGGGGGACCTGAGAGAGCGGTGTGTGCTGAGTCAGACAGGTGTGGGTTGGACTTCTGGCCCCACCACTCCCTGTGTGACCTCTTTGGGACTCAGTGTCCTCATCTGTGAAATGGGGGTGACTGACAGCACCTTAAAGGATGCGGGTGGCTTAAAATGTGTTGATACACGTAAAACCCTCAGAGCCACGCCAGGCACATCTTGAATGCGGGGTGCACTGCGGCATCATCGTGACCCTGTCATTTCACCCCACCCCCGTCCTGTGAAGGACAGGCCCCGTGCGGCTGGTTTACAGGAGAAGTGGAATCAGAGCCTCAGCGCCTGTCAGTCCCAGCATGAGGCACCGGCCAGGGATGCGCACCGCTGTCCCCTGTAGGCCTGGCTCCACTCTGCCTTTGTCCTGACCTCCCTGTGACCTTCAGACGGGCCCAGTCCCTCTTGGGCTCTGGTGCCCCCCTCTTCACAAAGACGGGGTCGGATAGGATGGTCTTCAAGGCGCCTCCACCTCCATCGAGTCTCAGAGTCTGGCCCACCGACAGTGGCTCTTTCTGCAGCCACGTAGCTGGCTGTGCCCATGCAGAGAGCAGTGGCTGGTCCATCCCACACGGCCCCCGCCAGCTCTCCCCCGCCCCCACCCCCCTTAGTCAGAGTGTCGTCCAGGTCCCATGTCTCTAGTGTTGTGGTCACTGACACCAAGGTCTTCACTCCCGGCAGCTGCGGTCCTCCCCTCCCCACAACCCCCTCAACCTGCCATCTTGCCTGGAAGCAGGGCAATGGCTTCTTTGGGGCCTGAGCCCTCCTGCTGTGTTTCTCAGAGGCATCCCTTCGCTTGGGCCGCAAAGTCCTCCCTCGGCCCCAAGCCTGAGCCAGGCCTAACGCACCCCCCGCCCCCATGGAGAGAGGCTGCAGCCCACCCCGCCCTTCCGCCCCCATAGCGAGCGGCAGACACTGCAGCTCTTGTTTTCTCGTAGCAGTTTCAACAGGGCTGCAGAACAAACCGGTCCGCAAAACCTCCGCCGCAGACAGCGGCGAGCTAGGCCTGGTAAGACCCGGGAGGGGGGGGGCAGGGGGGGGCGCGGAGGGGGCTGGCCCCGAAGTGCATAACCATGGGAGCTGGACTTGTGCTTCCATCCGCCCTGAGGATTCAAGCAGGGGCTCACCTGGTCCCTCCTGTGTCCCTGTCGGCCCCTGGACCTTCAGGCCCCTGGCCCTCGTTCACAGCCACGCATGGGCCTGACGACCAGAGGGGAGGAGATGGTCCGGGTCAGCCCAGCTGCTGGGGAAGCACAGAGGGGTCCGCTCGAGCCCCAGGGCCCGGCACTTTGGTCCCTGGGTCCTGGCTGGTCTAGAGCTCTGATTGGCTGCTTTTGAAAGTTTAACCGTGTGAAAAAGGGCAAGGTGTTCCTGGAAAACACACACAACATCCTTAGCCTGGGACCACTAAGGGGTTATTTTAAATATATATTTTATTGATTTTTCACAGAGAGGAAGAGAGAGGGATAGCAAGTCAGAAACATCGATGAGAGAGAAACATTGATCAGCTGCCTCTTGCACACACCCTGCTGGGGATGTGCCCGCAGCCACGGTACATGCCCTTGACCGGAATCGAACCTGGGACCCTTCAGTCTGCAAGGCCGACGCTCTATCCACTGAGCCAAACCGGCTTCGGCACTAAGGGGTTATTTTAGTCAGAATCCTTTCACTGCCCGTGCTAGCTACCCAAAGCAAACAATCACAAGCAAAAGGGGACATTTCCTGGTGCCTGTTAAGAAGACCAGGTTCAGGCACGGCTGGATCTAGGGGCTCAGACAGTCAGGCGTCCCTTCGTATTCCAGCTTTGGACTCGGAGGCTTTCTCCAAGTGAGAAAGGCAGGAAAGATGGCTGCTGGCAACTAGTGACCAACAGAGAGACCTGACCTCTCAGAGCGTCCTCACACTGATGCTTGTGTAGATTCTGATCTGTTCTGCTGGGCCGGGGCCTGCTCTTGGACCAGTGCTGTGTCCAGAACATGGAGTTCTGTGATTGGTCCAGTGTGGGTCACATGTCCAGCTGTGTAGCAAGGGGTGGGTGGGTGGGAGTGGTGGTATTAGGGCACCCCACCAGGACGATATCGGGGGGGGGGGCGGGGGGAGAAGGATAGGTCTCTGAAAGAAGAGATTTGGAGGGAAGACAAATCCACAATAGTTGTTGGTGATAAGAAGATTGGGACGCCAGTTCTAATGGCCAGTTCTAATGGCCATAGACGTGCCCCTGAGCTGAGCACTGTGTTGCCTCTTCTGTGATGTGTCGTGACGGGTGTGAGTGTGTTGTGTTGTCCTGGCCCTGATGGAGCTGGCACGATACCCGCTGTTGATGTTTGCAGGAGGGAATGAGGCACTTCCCATTCCCAAGGAAGGGGTGGGGGCGTGTTGGCTCGGCTGGGCCCACCCCAGGAGCCGGTCTGTAGCGGATACACGGGGGCGGGGGGGGGCAGCGGGGCCCGGGAAGCCCCATCCCAGCAGACCTGCGGAGGCCGCTGAGCCCTGGGTGAGGGCCCACATGAGAGCTGCACAAATAGGGTCTGAACCCGTGAGGATGGGCTCTCGGCAGGAAGAAGACCGCTACAAGCTGATGCTCAGTCGCAGCGACAGTGAAAATATTGCCAGTAACTACTTCCGGCCAAAGCGGGCCAGCCAGATCCTCAGCACAGACCCCATGAAGAGCCTCAGTGAGTGCCCTGTCCACCCCCCGTCCTCCAGCCTCTGCCCGAGCCATCTCGGCCCTCTGCCACCTGGGAGGGGCGTGCCGGGGGGACGGAGTCGGGCCTGGCCCTCAGCTGTTCATTGAGGGGAGACACAGGACGAGGTACAATGAAATGGGGGAGCGGCCCAGCCAGGGCCTGGCGCGCAGTCAGTGCTCAGGACAGTCTCCCCTTTCCTCCTGGGGGAGACCCGCTGTTTGATTCATCTGCCTCCCTTGACAGGCCCCAGCCCCCCAACCCCGGCCGGGGCCTGGCGGGGGCCCAGGACTCTGGTCAGTGACCCGCGCCCTCAGCTGCCAGGACTTTGGCTTTGCCCTGAGCCAGAGGGCAGACAGGGTCACAAAAGCCAAACACTTCCAGAAGCAAGAACTGAAAACCACTCCATTCTCCTGCTTTTAAAGACTATGGGACTTGCAGGAAAATAGCCATGAAAAAAGCCCATCTCGGTCGTAGGGAGGTTACGTAAGAGACAGAGCGGGTGTGTAGAGGGGTGAGGAGAGGAAGGCCGGGCAGGAGATAAACTAATCAGGTGAGAGCCTGGCTCTGTGCCCCGGCGGCGGACAGGACACTGAGGCCCGAGAGGCGCAGCCAGGCTTCTCTGAGCTGGTGGCTGCAGGGCACGTCTCAGGCGGCTCGTGACAGCTTAGCTTTGTGAAAAGGGAACGCTGTTCCTGAAACACACAGACACTGCTGTTAGCCTCGGCCAGCGGTCGGCAAACTCATTAGTCCACAGAGCCAAGTGTCAACAGCACGACTGGAATTTCTCCTGAGAGCCAAATTTTTTAAACTTAAACTTCTTCTAACGCCACTTCTTCAAAATAGACTCTCCCCGGCCGTGGTGTTTTGTGGAAGAGCCACACTCAAGGGGCCAAAGAGCTGCCTGTGGCTTGCGAGCCGCAGTTTGCCGACCACTGACCTAGCACCACTGAGGGGTTTTCTTACAAGTGAGGCCGCCCTTTAGGAAGGGGGGGGGGGCTGGGCTTTGAATCCAGGCTTGTCTGGCTGGAGACCCCAGGCCGTGCCCGGCCCAGACCCTTTGGGCGCAGACACAGCGCTGGCTCTGAGGCCCCAACCAGGGCAGCGTCTTAGAACTTGGGGTGCTGGCAGTGGGAGCAGGGCTCTGGCTGGGCGGGGGCCGGGCCGGGGGCCGCACCCGCACCCGCACTCCTGGCTCACCGGCGCCCCGTGCCTCCTCCGCAGCTCATCACAGCTCGCCGCCAGGCCTCAGCTCCCAGCTCGGCAACAGCTCTGCCATCCCACCCGCCCAGACCCCAGAACTGCCCCAGCCCCGGCCCTTCCGCCTCGAGTCCCTCGACATCCCCTTCACCAAGGCCAAGCGGAAGAAGAGCAGAAGCAGCTTCGGCGGCGAGCCCCTGTGACCACGGCTGCCGGCGGGGCGTCTGTGACCGCCCGGCCTCCTCCCGCCCCCACGGAGACGGGCGCCCGAGGGGGCCCTCGCCCTGGAGGCCCAACTCCCTCCCCTGTTCCCCAGCGAGCCCACTTCTGCCGGGCGGGAGCCCCTCAGAGCCGGACCATCCCGCCATCTGTCTGAGTGCCACGTCAGCATTGCCACCTCCTCACCCGCCCCGGAGCCCGCCGCCTGTGCCCGCCAGTGCTGTGGGAGCCTCGATGGGCTCTGCCCAAGGCCTGCACCAGCGGCCCCGACAGCGTGGCCAGCAGCCTCCCCTGGCCCGAGCTCAACATGTCGGTGCTGGAGAACTGCCTCTGTCCAGCTGACCCATTTCCTGGGGGAAGCTGCCCCCTGCTGCCCGCTGCCAGCTGCTCTGTGGCCCCAGGAGACCGCTCCATATTAAGCTGCCCCAATAAACTGTCTTTCACCTACAAGCCCCCCTTCCCTGGTTCTGTGGCAGCGGCTCTGGGCCCCTCCCTGCCGGGAAGCTCTTCCTGGGGAAATGGGTCAGTAGCTGAGCCATGAGGACAGACAGGCCCGGAGTTCCGGCGAGGCCTGCCGTTGTTTCCAGAAGCATCCGGACCGGCGTTAGACCCACAGGCCACGCAGCCCAGGCCAGCAGGGCCCCGTGAGGCCCGGGGTGGGTCTGCCCCCGGGCTGTGCTGGAACCGGGTGCCCTGACGTGGCCAGAAACGAGTCCAGGCCACCCCAGCAACCTAGCCACACCCCTCCGCTTTTCCCTGTAGCCGGGGCCTGCCTCACCGAGGGGCTCGTACTCTTGAGGGAGCCGTTTGGCCTTTGGTGCTGCCCTGAGCCTCATTTCACTCTGTCTCATCTGTGAAACAGGGCTAAACACCCACCTCCTAGACTTCACGTGAAGGTAAAATGAGGTAGTGCCTAAAGTGGTGCACGGCGGGTGCTCCGGGTCAGCCCATCCTTCCTCCTCTGTTTTATATGAGTTACTGTGGCTCATGCCACAGACCGTGCTTCTGGGCCAGGCAGCTGGCTCTCATCCTGGAGAGGCTGGGCGGAGTGGAGGGTGCTTAGGTCCCTACTGAGGCAGCCTGCAGATACACTTTGAATAAGAGGAAGCCAGGTCTTCATGGGGACAAAGTCCCCTTGAAGGGAGCAGCAGCAGGTGTTGGGGGGTTGGGGGGGCTCCCATAAAGGATGGAGAATATCTGGGGAGGCTTAAGATGGGAATGTGCGGGGCGGGGCGGGGGGAGAGGGAGCTGCATGAGCAAAAGGCAGGAGGTGGGGAAGCTGAGGGTATGTTAAAGGTCGGAGGAGACCCGTTCCAGGTAAGCCCTGGGCAGGGACTGAGAGGAGCCCGAGGCTGCAGACCTGAGAGTGAAGAGCCTTTGGGTGTCCGTGGGCTGTGGCTGACTCCTAAGCAACGGTGTGAGTTAGAGGTGGACTGAAGTCTTGGAGCTGCTCTTGGTAGCGTTCACTTAGACCCGTGATGGCCTGAGAAAGGTCGGAGGTGAGCCCTGCCCCTGATCCGTGTACAAGAGGTGAGAGCCAACATTACTGAGAGGCGGCTCAGCCTAGCCCTGCTCTAGCGCCTTAACCTGCTCTAGTCCGCCCAAGAGCCCAGGGCTGTTCCGAAGGTACACAGGTGGGTAGGCAAGTTGCCTCTGGCCATTTTATTTCCAGCCTAGAACCGAGGCCTGGAGAGGAGTGAAATCCCGGGGCAAAGGGGCTAGTGAGGGACAGAGCTTGGGAATGAGCCTAATTAGAGCTTTTCTGTTGCTGGGCTAGTCCACCGCCCTTTCGCTGCCTGCACGTGGGCCACCAGGCAGGGCAGGCCAGGCCACGCCAAGGTCCTGGGCCCACAAGCCGCGGGAGTCTAACGTGTCCCTGTCCCTGGTCTTATTGTTCCAATCTCTTCCCCTCTGGAGATGGTGGGGGTGGCCTGGTTCCCAGGCCCGGCTGTTCTGGACCAGAGAGAAACTGTCAAAACCAGGACGGCCCCTGTCAAGACCACGCGAGGCCGGGCCTCTCAGACTAACGTCCTGTTGATTGGCCGGGGCTGCAGAGCTGTCTGTCTAGGATTGAGCCGCTTTCTTTAGGGAGGCGGAGCCTCGCGCCCCTTCAGCCAATAGGACTGAGAGGTTCCGCCTACAACCGGGGCACTTCCGGTGGTCCTCCTGGCGCGGTTCCTATCATCTGAACGGCGGCTCTAGGAGCCCGGCCCCTGCGTACCCAGATCACTTCCGGGTGGAGCTTCAGGATGCCGAGCCGCGATTGGCTAGATGGGGTGCTTCCGGTGTCCAGGCGCCCCGGTCCTTTGGCAGGAGCAGAAAGATGGAACTTGGCGCCGCCGCCCGCGTTTGGTCCCTCTGGTGGCTGCTGCTGCTCCTCCCCGCGCTTGGCCTGGTCGGCGCCAGCGGTCCCCGCACCCTAGTGCTGCTGGACAACCTCAACCTGCGGGAGACTCATTCGCTTTTCTTCCGGAGTCTGAAGGGTGAGCCGAGGGTCCGAGGGGGCGGCGGGTGAAAGTCTGAGTTTGGAAAGGTCCCCCAGCCCGAGGGCAACGGCCACCCTCCCTCGCACTCGTTTTCCACGAGCGGGCCGCCCAGGTCTGGCCTGGCGCTTGGGGGCGAGGGGAGGGCTGTCGTGGTCTCTGCAGCGGTGGTTTCCTTCAGCCTCATTGCCTGTTTTCTCCTGGTGCAGATCGGGGCTTTGAGCTCACATTCAAGACCGCAGATGACCCCAGCCTGTCTCTTATTAAATACGGGGAGTTCCTCTATGACAATCTCATCGTCTTCTCCCCCTCGGTAGAAGGTAAGGGCTGCGCGTCACCCCCACAACCGGGATGGTAGGTTCAGGACTGATCTGTCGCTTCGTTCTGGATCTTGGGCATGTTCTGGGTCATGGGATGGGTCACTAGCCCCGGGCACAGCTGCTGCCAGTGAAGAGGAAAGCGTTAACTTCTACCCTGAGCCAATCAGGGCACAGCTTCTTAAGAGACAGAGCTGAGGATGGTGGGGTCAAGTACGCACGGTGGAGCCTGGGGCCCTGCTAACCTGAGAAGTGACTTTTCTCTGTAAAGCGCCTGACAGGAAAGATGGAGAAGCCCCTAGCAGGGCTGGGCTGGGTGGGAGGAGGAAGTGGCATGCTGTGAATAGGGCTGTAAAGAGGCCCCAGCAGTTGAACGTGTGGATTCATAGTTCTCACCTGAAAAAGAGCCTGACAGTGATCTAGCCTAGCTCCCTGTTTGAGGCTGGATGGATAGGTCTCCAGTGGTCGGCAACCCGTGGCTCGTGAGCCGCATGTGGCTCTTTGGCCCCTTGAGTGTGGCCCTTCCACAAAATACCACAGCCTGGGCGAGTCTATTTTGAAGAAGTGGTATTAGAAGAAGAATAAATTTAAAAAATTTGGCTCTCAAAAGGAATTTCAGCCGAAACCGGTTTGGCTCAGTGGTAGAGCGTCAGCCTTTGGGCTGAAAGGTCCCGGGTTCGATTCTGGTCAAGGGCATCTACCTTGGCTGCGGGCACATCCCCAGTAGGGGGTGTGCAGGAGGCAGCTGATCGATGTTTCTCTCTCATCGATGTTTCTGACTTTCTATCCCTCTCTCTTCCTCTCTGTAAAAAATCAATAAAATATATTTTTTTAAAAAAAGGAATTTCAGTCGTTGTGCTGTTGATATTTGGCTCTGCTGACTAATGAGTTTGCTGACCATGACAGAATGACTGTCTTTACTTCACTTTTCCTGTGACAGAGAACTTACGCAGCAGTCAGCTCCACCACTGGACAACTCTGTTACGTTCTTCTATTAAATTGGAATTTGTCTCCTATTTCCGACTTTATTAGGGGTGAGGGAGAGGAGGAAGATGGCCTTAGAGAGGAGGGTTAATGCTTTGATTACAGGCACAGCCTTTCAATCCTAGCTGGTTCAGCCGGTTCTTCTCCGGACTAAATAGCCCCAGTTCCTTCGGCTGCTTCTCTTTGCAGAGCTTTTTGGGGAGCATCTAGTCTTTCTCTTCTTCAGTGGCTTCCATTTATCTTTTCTCCGCGGGCTCATGTTGTCCCTGTCTGGGCTAAGACAGGACTGCCATTTCTTTTTCTTTTCCTTTTTAAAATATATTTTATTGATTTTTTTTTACAGAGAGGAAGGGAGAGGGGTAGGAAGTCAGAAACATCGATGAGAGAGAAACATCGATCAGCTGCCTCCTGCACACCTCCTACTGGGGATGTGCCTGCAGCCAAGGTACATGCCCTTGACCAAAATCGAACCTGGGACCTTTCAGTCCACAGGCTGACACTCTATCCACTGAGCCAAACTGGTTTCAGCAGGACTGCCATTTCTTCCTTCAGCGGATGAAGTTTCGTATCTTTCATTTCATTGGCATCTGCTTTATTCTCTGTCGTTCCCGTGAGTTGGATTCAGCCAGATCCCTGGAGTAGTTTTCTCCGAGCTCCCAACAGTCACCGTGATTCCCTCGCCTCCCCTGCAAAGTGTGCCTTTGTGGTGGCTTCTCGGAGGCCAGTGTGGTGGGGTGGGAGCGAGCCCAGGTGGTACAAGTGAAAATCTCCAGGTTGCTGGGGCGGGGGAGGCGGGTGAATGGAACCTCCAGCTGGTTAGGTGGCGTTTGCCCAGTTTCTTCTGTGCCTGAGCTCTGAAAGAGGTCCTCACAGCGACAGAGCCCGCCCCTGGGGGTTCTTTCAGTCCGGCTTGGAGGCGATAAGAATAAGGACCTGAAATGAGGTTAGAAGCCCTGTGGGGGGGGGGGCACACGGTGGAGCGCAGGAGCCGTCTGTATTGTGCTCAGGAGGTGGAGTGGCAGTGTCGCTGAGGAGGAGGGAAACGGTGGGGGAGAAGGGAGACGGTGGAGAAGATGGTGGGGGAAGGTAGGTGTCAGAGAGCCTGACAGTGTTTCCCAAGTGTTAGTCAGCTTCCCGTACCTCCTTCATATTTACCATATTCCATATCACCGGTGCCAGTAGTATTTTTCTTTAAACTGACTTTTTAAAAACTAAAGTAACATTATTTTTTAAAAATATATTTTATTGATTTTTTTTTTTTACAGCGAAGAAAGGAGGGGGATAGAGAGCTAGAAACATCAATCAGCTGCCTCCTGCACACCCCCCACTGGGAATGTGCCCACAACCAAGGTACATGCCTTTGACCAGAATCGAACCTGGACCTTTCAGTCCGCAGGCCAGCGCTTTATCCACTGAGCCAAGCCGGTTTCAGCTAAAGTAACATTTTAAAAGGAACCCAGTAATGAACCCAGTTCGCCACGGAAATGGAGTCGCTGTCACCCTTGCCTCCAGGAGCAGGCAGCTACAGATAGGTTACGTGCAGTGCTGAGTTCTAACGGATTCTGTTCCCTGCGAGGCTCTGAGCCGAGGCGTCCTCTTTCAGGAGAACGTGAGGGAAGTGTTAGAGCCCGTAGCAAACTGAGCACTCTCGCTGACAGAGGAAGGCTCTCTCTGAGGTTTGATGTCACTTAAAGCTCTGCCCCACATCACCTTGTCATCTTTTCTGTCCTTGGCAGAACGGGTCCCATCCTTTGGGAAAGATGGCCGCAGTCCTCAGGCACTCCTGGGAGGAGGCTTGTCGCTGCTGGTGGGGGTCAGGGTAAGGGTTTGGTCCCCGTTTCAGGGGTCCCGGGACCACCGTTAGCCCCCTCGGGGTGAGAACGCTGGCCTCGCTTCTGTTGCCAAGTCAGTGGGTTCCTTGCCCTCTTTGGGATCAGGAAGCTTCCAAGTTGAATTCAGTAATGACTACAGAAGAAGGATCCTCTGCACCCCCAAAATCTGGGTCCCTTTTTGTAGGTAGGGAAATGGGCTTAGAGAGGTGAAGGGATGCCTAGATTTAAGCCCGGGTGTCTCCTCTTCAGCAGCGGCACTCTTGACATTTTGGACTGGAGCATTCGTTGAGGGGGCTGTCCTGTGTAGCAGCATCCTGGCCCCTCTGCCCACTAGATGGCAGTACACACACCCTGGTGACAACCAGCGCTGTCCCTAGGGGACCACTGTGCTGTGAGGAGTGAGACTGCCGGCCTCTGGGAGTGGATGGCGGCTTTGTAAACGCAGTGAGGGGTCGGGTGCCCAGATACAGTCTGTCTGGGCCCGAAGGAAGAGGCGCTTTGTTTGTTATTTATGGGAAAATTGCCAAGTTAAAGGGCCATTCTCGTATTCAGATCTTTACAGCTAGCTTTGGATGCTTATGGCAGACGCCTGACCAAATTGACCAAAAAAGAATATAATCTCACAATTACAGATGTTGGAAATTAATGACCCTTTTTTAGTAATCACTTGTTTTTAAGCACAGTATATGAAGTGGTTCTGTTATGGCCACAGTGATGTAAACCTGTAGGACTTGTAGGAAAAAACTTGACCATGTTGGGCAGATGAGTACTAGTCTCAGTGACAGACAGCACCATCCTTAGTCAAAAGTGCTCTTTCCTCGGTGGAAGTGACGTGGACGGGCTCTTGCAAACCATGGTAGGTGACCCCCAGTGGCTCCGAAGGTGCAGGCGATGAGTTTGGATGAATTCTTTTATGGAGTGAGTGGGAAAATGCATTTCTTTTAATATTTTTTATTGATTTTTACAGAGAGGAAGGTAGAATGATAGTTAGAAACATCGATGAGAAAGAAACATTAATCAGCTGCCTCCTGCACACCCCCTACTGAGGATGTGCCCACAACCAAGGTACATGCCTTGACCAGAATCGAACCTGGGACCCTTCAGTTTTCAGGCTGATGCTCTATACACTGAGCCAAACCGGTCAGGGCAAAAATGCAGCATTTCTAAACAAATATTTTATATAGAGGCCTGGTGCAAGAAATTCGTGCCCTGGAGGTGGGGTCCTTAGCCCAGCCTGCGCCCTCTCGAAGTCTGGGACCCCTTGGTGGACATCCCTCTTACAGCCTGGGACTCTTCGCTCCTTATCGCCTGCCTGCTCGCTGCTCCTGAGCACTGCAGCGGAGGCGGGAGAGGCTCTGGCACCAGCGCTGCACTCGCCCAGCTTCTGGCTGCGCGGCACACCCCCTGTGGGAGCGCACTGACCACCAGGGGACAGCTCCTGCATTAAGCATCTGGCCCCTCGTGGTCAGTGCACATCATAGCGACTGGTTGTTCTGGTCATTCGGCCGTGATGGCCGCTTTGGCTTCTATTATATAGACTAGAGGCCGGGTGAACGAGATTCGTGCACGGGTAGGGTCCCAAGGCCTGGCCAGCGATTAGGGCCAGTCGGGGCCTTCCAGCTGCCTGAAGGGCCTTCCCTTGTTCTGCGCTGCCCCCTGGTGGTCAGCGCACGTCATAGTGAGTGGTTGAACTGGTCGATCTGACTCCTGAGAGGGACAATTTGCATGATAATCTTTTATTATATGGGGTTATATAGATTAGAGGCCCAATGCACAAAATTCATGCGAGGGGCTTGGCCTCCCCTGTGGCTGTGGCTGCCTCAGCCCCCATCTGCCGTGGTTTCATCCCGGAGGTCATCTGGTCTAATTAGCATATTATGCTTTTATTATTATAGATGTAACTTGAAGAGTGTATAAATAACTTGACAACTATAATTGGTGGGTGTTTGACTATTTAATTTATACTTGTAAAAGCTGAATTCAAGCCATTATTTTTGGATCATCACATTGGGGAAAATGGGAGAATTGCCCTGTATCAGGGCACATATGGCAAACATTCCCCTTGTTTGGGGCCTCCAGAGGGCAATATTCTGTTAATTGTGGTTGGTTCACTCCCTCCCCTTTCCTCCCCCTTCCTCCCCTTCCTTCCTCTCTCCTCCCCTCCCCTTTATCCCCCCTCCCCCATGTCACAGGAGCAGTGAAAGGAATCTTCTGGATCACTGAGTCTGGTACTTTTTTCAGATTTTGGAGGCAACATCAACGTGGAGACCATCAGCACCTTTATTGACGGTGGAGGCAGTGTCCTGGTGGCCGCCAGCTCAGACATTGGTAGGTCTGATCTCAGAAGTTCTGGTGCTTCCCCCGTTTCTCCAGGAAGCTTGGAGAGCTTTAGCAATGGAAGCTGCTAGATTGTCCATTGGGTAGTTCTTGCCAGGGAGTGAATGAGGGAACTACAGAGCCATTTAGTCCCTCCTTACCTGCGACCAGAACCAATGAGATTTGGGTCCTTTTAAGGGCTGGGAACCGTTTTCCTCCAGTTTTGTTCCCTCCCCCTCCCCTGTTGTTTTGTGGTGATTCTTTCTTTAAAAAGAGGAGACATGTAGGGAGAGCCTAATTCCGTAGAACACAAAGCATTGGACACATTTTTGTTTAATATTTTAGAAAGTTTTAACGTTACGCAGCAGTAGGAAGAACCATGAACATCTGGCCAATCTTCTCTCACCGTTTTCAGTATTGACAGCTTTTAAGAACCACATGGCGGCGGGGCGGGGGGTGGTGGTGAAGTGATGGGGAAGAAAGAAACCTTATTAAGAAGCCGGGGCTCATTCAGATCAGGTTTGCTGAGGGCACTGTGAGGGCACTTTGCTTCAAAGGGCTCTGTGTATTTGTGGAGGGACTTCTAGGTGGTGTTGGTTTTTCCCACGCTAACCATGCTGTCGCCTAGGAATCCAGCTGGTGACGCTGCAGGGCCTGGGGATGACTGGGAGAGTGAATCATAAGGATGCCAGGGCAAGTGACATAGCTTGGCCCGGGCCCACCCCTAAGGGCTCAGCCAGGCATCTCTTGGGTCTGTGCAGGTGACCCTCTTCGCGAGCTGGGCAGTGAGTGTGGGATTGAGTTCGATGAGGAGAAAACCGCTGTCATTGACCATCACAACTATGACATCTCAGACCTTGGCCAGGTAATCAGACCATCACCTTCCAGGTTTAGTCCCGTGTAGCAAAGCTCACCCTAGTAACGGTGCAGGAGTCGGGAGGGGCCCCTGGCTGGGGGGCGCCTCTCCCTGACCACCGGCCTCCCCTCTGCTGTTGCAGCATACGCTCATTGTGGCCGACACTGAGAACCTGCTGAAGGCCCCGACCATTGTTGGGAAATCGTCTCTAAATCCCATCCTCTTTCGAGGCGTTGGGTGAGTGAGCAAGGAGAGGCCAACAGCACCCGGGGGGGGGGGGGGGGTGTCACTTTGTTTTGTCAGGAAACCTACCAGACTTGTGATTACTTGAGTGTATTCCTTCCTCCAGAAGGTGCAGGTGGGATTAAGTCATAATTTCAGAGTCAAAACCATAGTTTCAGCTAGAGGAGAGCCAAGTGTTTGCCTGTTAAGGAGGTAGGACTCGCTTCTGCGAAGAGATGGCCCTTAGGGGCCCCAGGTCCTGTGGGCTCAGTTCTTGGGTCTGAGTTGGGTGGTTCTCTTCCTTCCCCAGGATGGTGGCTGATCCTGACAATCCTTTGGTGTTGGACATCCTGACAGGCTCTTCTACCTCGTACTCCTTCTTCCCAGATAAACCCATCACCCAGGTGAGGGGCCTTCGCAGACTCGAGACCCCACCTCCTGGGCCTGGTAGCAAAGCGCGTTATTGAAGAGGAGAACTAAGGGAAGGACACGCTGCCGAGGCTGGTGAAACGGGGAGCGAGGAGTGGGCAGAGTAGTGTCTCAGGGCCTAGGTGGTTCAGGTCCAGCCTGCGGGTCTGTTGCGCTAGAGGCCCAGGGGCCGTCCTTTGCCCTGGCTCTTGGGGATGACAGCCTCACGTTGCTCCTAGTACCCCCATGCGGTGGGGAAGAACACCCTCCTGATCGCGGGGCTCCAGGCCAGGAAACAACGCCCGGGTCATCTTCAGTGGCTCCCTCGACTTCTTCAGCGACGCCTTCTTTAACTCGGCAGTGCAGAAGGCCATGCCCGGCTCCCAGAGGTGATGCCAGGGGACTCAAGAGGCCTGGGGTCAGGGTGATGGGGTCTGCGCAGAGGGGAGGACTCCCATGGGGAGGAAGAAGCCTTTTGGCTAAAGGTGTCAGAGGCTCAGTATCTTTAGGCGCGTTAAAATTACTTAAGGATTTGACTTTGTTGCTGTGTTGGTAGTGCGGGCACTCCAAGCTAATTCTGCTTCTGGAGCACTTTGAAAGTTGTGTACTTACTGTACAGGTGACACTCAAAGCAGCGTCACCTCACATCTTTTCATTCGTGTTCGCACTCAGGAGTTGGTTCTGGTGCTCCAGCCTCTGCCGTTTCCCCCCGCAGGTATTCCCAGACGGGCAACTACGAGCTGGCGCTGGCCCTCTCCCGCTGGGTGTTCAAAGAGGAGGGCGTCCTCCGCGTGGGGCCTGTGTCCCACCATCGGGTGGGCGAGACAGCCCCACCCAGTGCCTACACTGTCACTGACCTCGTGGTAAGAGCTTGTGGGGAGGGCCCCGGAGGTTTTGGCTAAGTTGACCCAGCTCAAAAGCATTTATGCCACACTTCCGTGTTGGGCTACAGGGCCTAACTGTGGGGGACTGCGTTAACCTCTGCCCTGAAGAGTCCGTTTGGGAGCAGAAAAACGGAGATTTGATGTCGACCTTGGGAAGTGCAGAAGCAGAGGGGCTTCTCTGACTCACTCTGCCGACAGTGGGCTCAAGAGAAACGCCGTTAGAGTCGGGTTTGGGGCGGAAGCAGGGATGCCCAGAGTACCCGGCACCCAGGGTTGGAGCGGTTTGGGTGCAGGCTTCCTCTCCTGTAAACAGGTGTGGATGGCAGTTAGGGGGGTTAGCCCGGCCAGGTGGTATGTCAGTGACTGGCCAGGTCTTCACAGCCCCTGGGAGGTCCTGCGGATTTGTGAGTGGGGACTGGCACAGCCCTGCGGGTGGCAGCTCCCTGCAGCCACAGGCCCCGGCTAACTGGCCTTCCCTCCAGGAGTACAGCATCGTGATCGAGCAGCTCTCCAACGGCCAGTGGGTCCCCTATGATGGTGACGACATTCAGCTGGAGTTTGTCCGCATCGATCCTTTCGTGAGGACCTTCCTGAAGAAGAAGGGTAAGGCAGTTCTCCCGGGAGCTGCGGGAATGTCCCCGCCTGTGGCTCTCGGGAGGCCAGCGAGCAGCACTGTGGGAACTCCTGGTTATGTGTGCCTCTTCCCCAGGCGGCAAGTACAGCGTCCAGTTCAAGTTGCCTGACGTGTACGGCGTGTTCCAGTTTAAAGTGGATTACAACCGGCTGGGCTACACACACCTGTACTCTTCCACTCAGGTGAGCTCAGGCCACAGCCCGTCCAGCCAGCGTGCCCGCTGAGCGCGTGGCCGGCCCGTCACTCTGTCCTGTTGCAGGTGTCAGTGAGGCCGCTGCAGCACACGCAGTACGAGCGCTTCATCCCCTCGGCCTATCCCTACTACGCCAGCGCCTTCTCCATGATGCTGGGCCTCTTCATCTTCAGCATCGTCTTCTTACACATGAAGGAGAAGGAAAAGTCTGACTGAGGGCCTTGGGACTCCTTACAGCACGGAGAGCGGAAGGTTTTTAATAGGATTGGTTTCCCCCCTTTTTTATTTGTGTTTTTTTAAAGCTATGGGACAGTGGCATAGCCTTACCTCAATGGGAGATGCAGCACTGACTACAAAAGGAGTGGGGGTCCGGGATGTTTTTATGTGAGTTTTTCCATCTCGTGTTGAGTGGTATTTTTCAAATGTGCAGCTACTCTCATTTCTAAAATAAACAGAAACGTTACCCTCAAACTTCATTTGGGTAATGACTGGACACAAAACACTAAGTGGCCTCTTTTAATTTTGCTGAAGACTAGACTGTACTTTATGAAATGATAGTGTTTCCAAACTTCTCAAGGGATAAAATAAGGTTAATTCACTGAGGCCAGTGGGGAATTGCTGAAATGGGAAATCTCAGGTAACAGCACTTGCCTTTAAAAAAGAGACAGAATTGTTTGGTTTTCAAAAGAACCTTAAATACACACCCACTCGCTTTAGGCCAGCGGTCGCCAACCTTTTGGACCTCACGGACCACCAACGGTCTGGGACCACCCAGTTGGCAAGCGCCACTTTAGACAATAGCCATCTGTCTACAGTTATATGCGAAACCCCTTCCGTTGTTCTCTGCCTACAACTTTTTTTCTCTCTGTGGTGTAAGAATCAGCCTTAAAGCCAAGTAGTCCAAGGCACATACATATTCTGCAGTTGTAAATATGCATTTAATTCTTCACAATTCCTGTAAGAAATGCTGGTCAGGAGGAAGCCGGCAAGTGTAAAACATCATGCTGTGCACGCCCGGCCCGCTGGTGTTTCCACTCACTGCGATGGCCGGGGCGCACAGGCTGTTTGCCAGGACTGCGTCTTCCGCTCTGACACCTTACTGTACTGACCTGTGCAGACGCTTGCCTTAGCTCAGGGAGCCGGCTGCTGACAGCGCTGCCGTGGCCTGGATCCCTTCTGAAGTGGCTGCAGGTCCACCCCTCCCCAGCCCCGCCTCACTTACAGCCCAGCCATCTACTCTTCAGAGGTCTGTGAAGACAGAACGTGAGCGTGAAGGTAGGGCTTTGTGGTCAGCAAGTAACACCTGAGTATATCTTCTCACCTGTAGGCTAAGATCTCACCCCATTTTAGCGTCCATACACATGGGGCCAAGTGATTAAAGCGATTAGGGCTTTTTTCTTTTCCTTTTTTTAAGAGTTAGGCCCTTTGACTTCATCCAGACCAGGGGTTGGCAACCCAGCCTGCTGCCTATTTTTATTTGGCCTGCAAGCAAAAATAATTTTTAAAAACGTAAAAACAAGACTATTTAAATGACACATGAAATTCAGTGTCCATGAATAAAGCTTTACTATTGGCATGCGGCCACACTTGTTCGTTCCCATGTTTAAGACTGCTTTTGTGCCACAACAGAGCTGAATAGCTGCAGCAGTTTGGGTGTTTACTTTGGGGCCCACTACAACAAAAGTAAGAAATTTACATAGATGCACCCACAATCGCACAGCTAGAATTAATAGCTACAGACTGTGAACTTGACTCAACTTGTTCCTCCCATTTGCTAAACCAGATGCCTTCTTTCCACTGACCAGCCCTCTCTGTGCCATCTTTTCTCCTGACTCCCCTCACATCTCAGACCCCCACCCCCTTCAGCATTCACAGACCATCACGACATAGATGCTGCCAAGTTCTTTTAGTAATTCACCAGCTACAACAGCCTTCATAGGGCCGCCCTCCAGGAGCAGAGGAGGAGGGCTGCTTGGCACAGCGCCTCATATTCCAGGTTGGCCAAAAATAACATCTTCATTTTCGTTTCCACACAGCTCTTCTCTGTAAGCCTGTCGGCCAACAGAGTGGCTGCTGATTGTTGGAGGAGCCAGCCAATCATCTTGTCTAGTTTCAGATTCTTCAGGGCTAGAGTATGTTCACCCCAGAGGCTTAAATGAAGCACATTAGCAGCCACCCGGGCAGATGGTCTCTGCAACAGGAAGGGAAGCGGAGGCTTAGAACATCTGTGACAAAGTGTTCAGCCTACAACTCTCTTCGGAAAGGAATCCTCATTTCAGTTTCTTCCCTCCCCTGGTCCCAGCCAAATTCTCTGCTCTTCTCTGTCCTACCACACCTCTCACTCTCCTGACATGCTGGCTGCTTTCTACCGTGCTCCAGGCTTTCCCATGTTCAGAGCTGCCTGCGGGCAGGGTGCCCCCAGTGGCGTCTCCATCATGGAGGGCCCACAGACAGGAACGCCGTGTCTCTCACAGAACTAGTGGCGGCAAGCACTACTGTGACCATGACAGCACGCTGTGCGAGACGGGAGGTAAGTGGAAGAACAGAATCTGAGCCGGGTCTGCCTCGGCTCTTCTCACTAAGCACGCCACCTGAACGAGACCTGCCGCTCCGACTGTGTGGCCTCGTGTGGTAGCCTTTAGGTCCCTTATAGTCACTTCAGAACGTCCAGGTCTACTGCCTCATTAGACCTCAGCCGTTTCCACAAGCCACATCCCCAACAGACACTTCTTAAAAATGCATCTTTCTCCCGCCGAGTAACGTAAGCAACTAAAGCCAAGAACAGTTACTTGCTGGGATTCTAATTTGGTGGCTAGTTCCCCTATTCCCGTGGTCGGTAAACTGCGGCTGACTTAGACTCTCGATTCCAATAAGTTACAGGCTGCTGTTGTTCCTTGTGATTAAGCCCCTAGCCTAGTGTTTGGCAAACTCATTAGTCAACAGAGCAACAAATTGCGGCTCGAGAGCCACTGTTTGCCAACCACTGCTCTATTCCAATTCATACTAAACTATTTTGCTCTCCTATACTTGGTTTTTAAATCTTTGTAAGGCAAAAGAGTTGTTGGTTATTCTACATCAGGGGTGGAGAACCTTTATTAACATCATTCTCAGGCTACACAACAACTTAAAAATTAGCCTACTACAGCCGAAACCAGTTTGGCTCAGTGAACAGAGTGTCGGACTGCGGACTGAAGGGTCCCGGGTTCGATTCCAGTCAAGGGCATGTACCTTGACTGCTGGCACATCCCCAGTGGGGGGCGTGCAGAAGGCAGCTGATCGATGTTTCTCTCTCGATGTTTCTGACTTTCTATCCCTCTCCCTTCCGCTCTATAAAAAATCAATAAAAAATATTTTTAAAAAATTAGCCTACTACATTTATTTGGTCAAACATTTGACTCACCCCTAAGGCCTTGGCAGGGACAGTCCAAATGGTTTTGCGAGCTCTATGCCCGTGGGGCAGATGTTCCCAACTCCTGCTCTAGTGCTTGCCCAACACTCAGATTTACTCTGAGGTTTCTACCTGCAAAATCCCTGCAAAACCTGGGGATGCCTCACCTTGCTGGCCTTCCGCTGCAGCAGTGACCTCACCAGCTGCCTCGCTTCTAGAGGCACCACCTCGGGCAGCGCAGGCAGCTGAGTCTCTTGGTAGCTTCGGCTTTCAAGGTAGATTCCACCCTCGCCGTAAAAAGGATTGGGGAGTCCGAAGATTTCATAGGCGAGTGCTCCCACTGCCCAGGCATCAGCCTTGCTGTAGTCAATTACCGCCCTGGGGCCAGGGCAGGCCGTGGACACCTGCTCGGAAAGCAAAGGATGAGCAGTCACGCTGTTGGCATTTCTAAGCTGCTCGTGCTCCTGCATGCCACCCGATTCATGGGCTAATCTGAACGCTGTCCTAAGGAACCCAGAATTTTGGTGAGTTGTAGCTCAGACCCAGAAGACTCTGCCTAGGCTGTCGACTTTGTGCTGACAAAACACGCTTCCCCCAGGAACATTAGGGAGAGCAGACTAAAGCAAAGTGGCAGGAAAGGGACTGGTGCCAAATCATGGGTCATGAAAACGAGGTGGTGAGAAAACGATGAGACAGGAAGTCTTGTTCTATCAGTGGAAACCCCAGAGTTGCTGATGGTGCATGACATCTCAGCGGGACTCACCTCAGGAGCCATCAGGCAGCCGTTTCCGCCCCGATCCACATTCCAGCTGGTGAACGGCAACTGCAGGCCGATGCGTTCATCAGCCAGGCAGCACCCAAAATCCGAGATTACCAGCCAGGGGCAGCCGTCTGGGGAAGGGACAGAGAGGTAAGTGACTGCTTCCCCATCTTTCCTCCTAGACGCCCTCCTAGGAACCTACTGAAGCCACCGTCAAGACGTAGGGGAGGGGCTGACAGGGACTCCGGTTGGTACAGAGCAGAGCGCGCTCACCAAATGGGAAGGCCAGCTACAGGAATACAGAAATGCCTCTAGAAAACAGAGGCTCCCTGACAAAGCCCTCAAAGAACTGGATAAAGTTTGGACCAATCTAGGTTGGCCGGTGTTCTCAGTGGTTAGAGCGTTGGCCCATGCACCCAGGTTTGATTTCTATTCAAAACCAATTGATGTGTGTCTCTCACATCAATGTTTCTCTTTCTCTCCCCTCCTCTCTCTCTAAAAATTAGTGGAAATAATGTCAAGTGAGGATTAACAACAAAAAAGTTTGGATCAATCTAAACAATGAAGTCACTGGACCTGATCCAAGGCTGAAGGATTGATCATAATTTACTCAACAGCTGGTGCTTGGCTCAAATGACCTCTAAGGGCCCTTATTTGAACATGAAAATCCAAATCCAAACCTAAAAATCAGGTGCATTAGGAATTCGTTATTTGTTAAAGGATTTACAGACCTCAAGAAGCCAGTTCTTGCCAAAACCGGTTTGGCTCAGTGGATAGAGCGTCGACCTGTGGACTGAAGAGTCCTAGGTTCGATTCCGGTCAAGGGCATGTACCTTAGTTGTGTGCACATCCCCAGTAGGGGGTGTGCAGGAGGCAGCTGATCGATGTTTCTGACTTTCTGTCTCTCTCCTGTCCTAAAAAAAAAAAAAAGAAAAAAAAGAAACCAGTTCTTCTGGTAATTTAATTGCATACTTATTTTAAATCTAGATCAAAAGTAATCAGATGTATGAACTACTTTACAGTATCCCCAATTAACCATCCACCTTCTACTTGACTGCTTCCAGTGATGGGGAACTCATTATTTCCAAAGGCAACAGGGCTTATATTTGGACAGCTTTCAGTTTGAAAATTCTTTCTCATACTGAGCTGAAGTCTACCTCTTTTACTTTAATCGAGAAAACTTCCACCACTAGGGTTGTTCTGTAAATGGGCAACAGAAAGGAACTTGGGAATGTTAATCGCTTCACAAATCCCACAGAGAACAAAAGCTTCCACTTTGAAGGACAGATTGTGCAACTTGTAATCCTATCTAATAAAAGAGTAATATGCAAATTGACCACTCCAACACAAGATGGCTGCTCCCATGGGGACACAAGATGGCCAGCAGGGAAGGGAGCAGGCCTGCAAGGGAGGGCAGTTGTGGGCGATCAGGCCAGCAGGGGAGGGCAGTTGGGGTGACCAGGCCTGCCAAAAGAGCAGTTAGGGGTGACCAGGCCTGCAGGGAAGGGCAGTTAGGAGCAAACAGGCTGCCAGGGGAGGAATTAAGGCATCAATCAGGCTGGCAGGGGAGTGGTTAGGGGTGATCAGGCTGGCAGGCAGAAGTGGGGGCAATGAGGAAGGCAGGCGGGCGGGCAGGTGAGCAGGTGGGAGCCAGGAGTCCTGGATTGTGAGAGGAATGTCCAACTGCCCATTTAGGCCTGATCCTCGGGGGGTCCCAGATTGGAGAGGGTGCAGACTGGGTTGAGGGACACCTTCCCCAACCCTGTGCACAAATTTTGTGCACTGGGCCTCTAGTAGGACATAAAAACCAAAAAGGACCGATGTCCCCAGACCCCTGGAAAGCTCTGCAGTGTGGGCAGGCACCGACCTGCATCCAACTCCACAAGGATGTTGTCAGATTTTAGGTCTCTGTGTGCGACGCCCTGTTGAACCAGATGATCCACTCCTTCCAAGAGCTGCAAGACCATCACAGTGGCGAGGCGGGGGCTTGGGGTCTTCTCTTGAAGGTACTGGCGCAGGGTATAGGGGTAGCTGGTGGAGAAGGTGATGGAACCTCTATCATGCACTGACACTTGTTAGCATCTTATTTACTAGGATAAGCTTATTACTAAGCTCTTTTTCCTGGAGCTTTTTGATTTCTTTTTGCCCCAAGTATCTTTGTTCCCACCCACCATCCTGAAATTAGCAAGAACCAGGCCTCACATGTTGAAAGTAGTATAGATCTCATTTCCTTAAAATGTCCATGACTGCAGTGTTAAGGGGGGCAGAGGAGGAGAACTGTGTATGTTAAAAAACAAATAGCTCTAGCTGGCTTGGTTCAGTGGACAGAGCATCAGACAGTTGACTGAAGGGTCCTGGGTTCAATTCCAGTGAAGAGCACCTGCCCAGGTTGCAGGCTCAATCCCTAGTAGGGAGCGTGCAAGCAGCAGATAATCAATGCTTATCTCTCATCATTGATGTTTCTCCCTCTCCATCTCTGAAATAAATACACACACACACACACACACACAAAACAAAAACAGATAAGGCAGCCACAGAGAAGGGACAATAGTCAAATGCACTAGAAGCACTAGGTGAACTTAACTGTGTGGCTCAGTTACCTATGAAGAACCAGAATGGTTCGGTTCTTGGACAAGGCACATGCCCAGCTTGCAAGCTCAATCCCCAGTTTGGGGCATTTGGGAGATATCTGACCAATGAATTTTATCTCATCGTTGATGTTTCTATCTCTGCCCCCCCCCCTCTAAAATCAATAAAAACATACATTTATACTAATAGAGAAATATGCAAATTGTCCATGATGCTGTCATAGTAACAGTAACGATCAAACAGCAGGCTGCATGGGGCGACCAGGTGGTGGGGTGAGGGTGGGAGGTCAGTTAGAGGTGACCAGGCCAGCAGAGGGGGACAGTTGGGGTTGATCAGGCTGGCAGGCAGGTGAGCAGTTAGGAGCCAGCAGTCTCGGATTGTGAGAGGAATGTCTGACTGCTGGTTTAGGATTGGGCCTGATCCTAAACCAGCAGAACATACCGAGGGATCCCAGATTGGATAGGGTGCAGGCTGGGCTGAGGGGACGCCCCACCCCATCTGTGCACAAATTTCGTGCATTGGGCCTCTAGTCTATAATAATCTATAACAATAACAGCTTAATATCCTAATTAGACCGGACATCCCTCTGGATGAAGCTGTGGCTGCAAGGGAAGCCCAGGTCCCGGGTGCCTGCCAGCAGCCAGAAGGAAGCCTGGGTCCCGGGTGCCCGCCAGCAGCCAGAAGGAAGCCCGGGTCCCGGGTGCCCGCCAGCAGCCAGAAGGAAGCCGGGGTCCCGGGTGCCCGCCAGCAGCCAGAAGGAAGCCGGGGTCCCGGGTACCCGCCAGCAGCCAGAAGGAAGCCCGGGTCCCGGGTGCCTGCTGGTAGCCGGAAGGAAGGGTGGGTCCTGGGTGCCGGCAGCTGGGAGAAGGCAGCCTGGGTCCCGGGTGCCCGCCAGCAGCCAGAAGGAAGCCTGGGTCCCGGGTGCCCGCTGGTAGCCAGAAGGAAGCCTGGGTCCCGGGTGCCCGCCAGCAGCCAGAAGGAAGCCGGGGTCCCGGGTGCCCGCCAGCAGCCAGAAGGAAGCCGGGGTCCCGGGTGCCCGCCAGCAGCCAGAAGGAAGCCCAGGTCCCGGGTGCCTGCTGGTAGCCGGAAGGAAGCCTGGGTCCCGGGTGCCCGCTGGTAGCCAGAAGGAAGCCTGGGTCCCGGGTGCCTGCTGGTAGCCGGAAGGGTGGGTGGGTCCCGGGTACCCGCCAGCAGCCAGAAGGAAGCCGGGGTCCCGGGTACCCGCCAGCAGCCAGAAGGAAGCCCAGGTCCCGGGTGCCCGCTGGTAGCCGGAAGGAAGGGTGGGTCCCGGGTGCCCGCCAGCAGCCAGAAGGAAGCCCAGGTCCCGGGTGCCTGCTGGTAGCCGGAAGGAAGCCTGGGTCCCGGGTGCCCGCTGGTAGCCGGAAGGAAGGGTGGGTCCCGGGTGCCCGCTGGTAGCCGGAAGGAAGGGTGGGTCCCGGGTGCCCGCCAGCAGCCAGAAGGAAGCCTGGGTCCCGGGTGCCCGCCAGCAGCCAGAAGGAAGCCTGGGTCCCGGGTGCCCGCTGGTAGCCGGAAGGAAGCCTGGGTCCCGGGTGCCCGCCAGCAGCCAGAAGGAAGCCTGGGTCCCGGGTGCCCGCTGGTAGCCGGAAGGAAGGGTGGGTCCTGGGTGCCGGCAGCTGGGAGAAGGCAGGCCTGCCCTTGCATGAATTACATGTATCAAGCCTCCAATATACTATCTAATAAAAGAGTAGTATGCTAGTTTAACCATACCTTCGCTACCCTACCAGCCAATCAGGGGTGGGGGGCGGGGCCGAGCGCACATGAGGCGCAGCCCCACCCCTCATGCCTGTTCCGCTGCTCTGTGGGGCCTGCGGAGGGATGGGGACGCGAGGAGCGCGAGGCGGTCCTGGGCGGCCCTGCCCCTCGTGCTTGTTCTGCCGCTCCGAGGGGCCCAAGAAGCTGAGGAGAAGGTGAAGGAGAAGCTGCCTCAGAAGCTGCCCTAAGAGATGAAGGTGCTGGGGAGGAGCAAGCAACCAAGAAGATTGAGCCCCCCTTTCCTTAATTATTTCAGGAATAATCCTCCCGAAGGAGAACTAAGATGGCGGCAAAGGCAAAACACCTATCTTGTCGTCATAATCAGCAATTTTAATACTACAACTTAACGAAAGAACAAACACCTTCCAGAATCACCAGAAAGCTCGCCGAGTGAAAATTCCACAAATAAAAGTGAAGATAAGACACTGGGACTCGGAGGAGCGGTGGCGGACGGCGTTGAAAGATTCGCACGCAGAAAGATTCGCATGCAGAGAGAGGTTTAGAGTGCGCACCGCGGAGAGGGCGGGCGGCTGGAAACCGGCCAGTTTTCTCGAACGGGGAGACAAAGCCGTCCCACTGGACTGATTCTCCAGCTCTGGGCGAAGTCCAGAGAACCCACTATCACACGGGGTGAAAACTGGACAGTGGGAGGGCATGCCGAAGCTCGGGTGCTGCCGGGTCTCCCGGCTTGTGGAGAAGGCAGCTCGCGCGAACAGCTCGGCTGCGTGATGGCGCAGAGAGCGCACTGCGACTTGCCTCTCATTCGGAAAACCGTCAGACTGCTTTGTTTTACGACCCTGGGTGAGACATTGCGCATGCAGACTCATTTTGGGAAAGTCTGAATTCCCCGGCAGCCGGTGGAGCTCCGCAGCGGCTCTCTCTCAGAGGTGCTGGCGGCCATTGCCCCCGGCATAGAGTCCCCAGGGCCGCATAGGGCGGAGCTGATGCTGTCTGCTTGGCCCCGAGACTCCGCCCACCCAACCTGAGCACAGCTGAGCTTCACAGACAATTGGCCTGGAGGTCAACCCTCCAAGTGCTAGCAACAATTAACTGAGCTTAACTTCAGCAAGACTGTGCAGCCCATATCCACCTCAGGTAACTGGGGAGGCTTAGCCACTGTCCCTATTAGGAAGTCTACCACACAAAGCTAATTGACCAACTCAGGGAAGCAGCCACCATGCAGAAACATGGAAAGAAATCAGATGTGAAAGAAATGGAGGAAAAAAAACGACTGGACATGGAATTCAGAACCACGGTTATAGGGTTTTTTAAGAGGCTCCAACAAAAGATCGAGGCCTATAAGGAAATAAGCAAGACCACAAAGGAAATGAATGAGTCCTACAAGAAAATGAATAACACCCTCCAGGATATAAACGAGACCTGTAAAGAAATGATCAAGACCAACGTGGAAATGAAAGAAACCCTCAAGGATATAAAGCAGACTCTCAAGGATATGAAAAAGGACCAACCAGAAATTAAGCATACACTGACTGAAACAAAAAATATACAAAGACCTGAAAGTGCCCTGGAGCACCCCAAGAACCAAGTTAAAGATTTGAAATACAAAGAGGTAAAATCCACTCAGCTGAAAAAGCAAGGAATAATCCTCCCAATAATCAACCCCATCACCAACCAAGCAGTTGAGTCCCCGATAGTATATGAATTAAAGTGGGACATTAAATGTTATGCTATGGCTTTTCTCCTTATACAGAGTATCAGTTTGCTTGCAGAGTGGCTTCCTGGCTTGCTGCCAGCCTGTGCATGGTCCATGCTTATGAGTTCAGGATCTATGACAATGTGAATAATTCAGATGTTTACAATAAAAACACGAATACACAAATTCACTCATGTTAATGTTAAAACTCATAGAAAAATAGTGCTTTGAATCTTTGGTGGTTAGAAATTAAAGACCTCAAATTATGTGCAATAAACAGTAAATAAAGTTACACTGAATGGCAAAAAAAAAAAATACATTAGGGGCTAGGAAATGTTCAAAGACCTGGGAACCATTCCCAGATCAAGAAGGGAAGTCACAGGGTGTATATTATTGCTACAAATACTGTATTTCCTACTACTTACAACATATACAATACAATGTACTAGATGCCTTCCTATCTCATGAAGTACGTATTCTCACAGGTAATATTGGTAGATATGTTATAGTTATGTCAGTATGTCATATCCTAACTATATTAATAAAAGGGTAATATGCTAATTAGACCATGAGACATTCCAGATGTCTTTCCAGACAAAGCCATGGTGGTGGGGCCGAGGCAGAAGCGGTTATGGGTGATCAGGCCAGGAGGGGAGGGCAATTGGGGGTGATCAGGTTTGCAGGGGGGTGCAGTTGGGGGCAAGCAGGCCAGCAGGCAGAGTGGTTAGGGGAGATCAAGCAGGCAGGCAGGTGAGCAGTTAGGAGCCAGTAGTCCTGGATTGCGAGGGGGTTGTCCGACTGCCAGTTTAGGCCCAATCCCACAGAGGTCCCAGATTAGAGAGGACGCAGGCCAGGCTAAGGGACATCCCCGCCCCCCCACCCCCCCAGTGCATGAATTTCGTGCACTGGGCCACTAGTTTTAAATAAAAGCACAAGGTGAAAAGTCTCTTCTAAATGAAGAGATTCTGTTTATGGAGACTTGCCCTTGGCATGGCCTTATCTTCCCAAAGGATGAGGATCCTCTTCCCTGTGACCCTGGACTCCAGGTGCAGAGGCAGGGACCAGCTCCCACTCACTCCAGGTCCTGCCATATCCCTGCCACTTACTTCTTCATAACGAGGAAAAGTGTCCGCCCGTGGCCCACGCCTTCGGGGTAAAGACGTGGGGGCAGCACATCTGGGTAGTCGACCAGGGCCCCTGGCAGCAGCGGGACAGACGATGTGAAGGCGCGGAAGACCCGGATGATGTTAGGGTGAGGAGCCAGTTGCTTCGGACTGCCCTTAGATTTCCTGTTTCAGTCAGAAGGGACAAACGTATGAGGCCACTAACAGGTAACCAGAGCTGGAAAGATAATCTAAGGCCACAGTAAATACTGCCATTCATTTATTCACCATTACATCGAACATTTACTACAGATCTGCTATGTTCCAGATGCAGAGCCTGGTGTTAGAGAAAAAACCCATTAAGATGACGCATCACATTTGATGAGCCCAGAAAAAAGCCAGTCCTTCTTTCCATCCCCCCTTTCCTCCATCCATCATCCCATGTGGCAGATACAGTTGTTAAGAGCACCTGGAATCAGACTAGGCGCCTGAGTTTGGATTCCAGGTCTGCTACTGTACATCCTTGGCCAAGTTAACTTCTCTGGGCTCAGTCTCAAGTGCAGGGAAAAAGGTAGTGACATACCTCAGGAAGTTGATAATACTTGTAAAGAAAGGACTAGAATATCTGTGATTCCAAGTTTTCGTAATAACACTTGGTGTGGAGTAGGAGCTCAAAAAACCTTTGTTGAATGAGTGAATGGATTCAGACAGTTGGGAGTAGAGCTGTCACCTACCTCCCCTCCCCACTCTCTTTCCCAGGAGCCTCAATCAAAGATGACTGGACTGAGGGTAATAAGCCTGGACACATCTGAGATACAAATGGCTGACAGGAAAAAGGAAGGGACTAGGCAGAATCTCCCTTTGAGGGTACGAATGCAATGAAGCTGCTGAAAGGATGACATGATATTTGCTTGGGCCACTGGAAGCCAAGGAGGTGTGCAAGCAAAGGGCAGGCAGAAGAGCCACGGGGTAAGAAATGACACCAGGTGGCAGAAGGGAATGGAATAGAAGCCCAGAGACATCAAGACAATTCTCAGAGACCATGATGCCTGCTCTGTCCGCAGAGCTGCCTCAGTTCCCGAGCTCTGTAGGTTTAGCCCATATGCAGTTTCTACTGCTCTTCCTATTTACTGGGCCTCTGCTCTGTGCGATCGAAAGAGTCAGGCATTGTTCCCTGGGGCCACTGGGGCTGGTGGGAAAATCAGGATCACAGCTGAAGGCTGTCACGGAGTCCAGAAGAGTGTGGCTGTGCTGGGGAGACATGTGCGTGTGGGTGTTGGAGCAGGACAGGAGGCTGTGGGGAGGGCAGCCCAGTAAAGCTAACTGCATGCAGAGACAACAGTCATGGAGGAGCTTGGTGCCTTGGGGCAGGCAATAGGAAGTCAATATGGTGGAGCGTGGCCTGTAAATGGGACAAGATCCGAAATCAGGGGGGTCCTAGCTGGTCTGGTTTAGTGGCTAGAGCGTTGACCTGTGGACTCAAGGGTCCCAGGTTCGATTCTGGTCAAGGGCATATGCCCAGGTTGTGGGCATGCAGGAGGCAGCCAATCAATGATTCTTTCTCTCTCTCTGAAATCAATAAAAGTATATTAAAAAACAACAACAAAGAAATCAGAGGGGGTGAGGTGAGAGAGGGCAATGGGGGAGAAGGGGAAGGAATATATGTAATACTTTCAACAATAAAGATTAAAAAAAGAAGAAGAAAACAGGGGGGAGAAGTAAGAGGAGCAGATGCAAAGGACCAAATCTGAGATCTCTAGATGAGCAAAGGCTCAGTAGAATACACCCAGGGGCTCTCAGGGAAGAGTTTCACCTGAGACTGCGTTAGATGTCACCTGTACTTTAGTGACAGACCTTCGGCCATATTCACCTAACCGTTCAACAGACACCGAGCTGTGGGGGAATGCAGGAAACAAAACTAGGAAGCCCTGGCCTCAGAGAGCATCTAGCACAGCTGAAGAGACTGGGAGTAAATGGACACACTCCTCTTGATTTGCAGTCTGATGGTGATAACTGCGATGAAAAGAAACGAAGGCACGGTAAGGGCTGGAGAGCGGCAGGGACATCTGAGTGCTCACAGCACCCTGTCAGCAGGCTGAAGCTGACACCACATTATCATCCCCCAAAGGCAGCTGACAGGTGGTCCGCTTTCCCCACAGGAGTCAGGAGAAGAGGACAGTGCTGAGCCACAGACCGCCAGACCCTTGGCGCCTTCCAAGCAATGCAAGGTTTTCC
Source organism: Antrozous pallidus (assembly GCA_027563665.1). Lineage (NCBI taxonomy): Eukaryota > Metazoa > Chordata > Mammalia > Chiroptera > Vespertilionidae > Antrozous > Antrozous pallidus. The sequence goes on from CM050508.1 coordinate 200,635,999, forward strand.
ACGTACATTCCCTTAAGTCCCTATTTCTACTGTCCTGCTTCTGACAGAACTAGGTTAATAAGTCAATCCTGTAGTAAATTACCCACAGTACAGCAGGCCCACCTCCTCCTACAAATATTACAGTGAGCACAATTCCTGTTGTCATAGCTCAAACCTATGAACATGGGCCTTATGAGCCACCATCCGCAAAGCAGCTGTCCACTGCTCCTGCGAGGGCCATGCTCTTCTCCTACTGCTTTGCAGAGCTGATGACTAGTCATCCTTCAAAAGGCACCATGAACTGCTCCTTCAAGAGGCCTTTCTGAATGGCCCCACCCTTGCCACGCACACACCACCTGAGCGTACACCATTCTAGAACTTACCACGCCTGACTGCTCCTGAGACATCTGGCTCCTGGGCCTCATGGAGAATTCTTGGGGAACAGGCCACCTTTTTTTGTTAGGTGCCCTGCAGCTGTTAGAGGAATGAATGCTACCTCTGCTGGGGGCAGAGTTCAGTTGGTACAGACAGGTGGTGTCCACTGGGCATTACTTAGGAAGAATCAGAAATTAGATCAATTTCCTACTTTCTGAAATGGGCGTTTTGGGATGGCCCTCTCTTCTCACTCCAGTGTGCATCGGCAGGTAATCTACAACCTTTTCCAAGTTAATGACCCACCAACCGAAAATCCATCATTAACTACGCCACTCAGTAAGCATTTGCTACCATCTGCATGTCGTGTCAGACACTGTGCCGAGGCTGAGGACAGATGATGGCTTTGCTCTCAAAGAATTCACAGCCAGCCTGGTGGGCAGATGAGTGCTTACCTGTAAGTGATGTCTCCATACTCCCCGGCCAAGGCCACGCGACTAGCTGGGACCAGCTCCTGGCTCATGGTTCTAAAAATGGCTTCGCTGGAGGAGCCCGCCTGGAACAAATCCACAATGAACCCAGGGTTATACAGACCCAAGCAGAATGGCAAGTCCAACCCCTCCTTGAAATCCAGATCAGAACAGCTACTGCTTAGGACCGATTTTGACCTTCAAGATAAGCCCAGCCGGCGTGGCTCAGTGGTTGAGCGTTGACCTATGAACCAGGAGGTCACGGTTTGATTCCTGGTCAGGCCACATGCCCAGGTTGAGGGCTCGATCCCAAGTGGGACCTGTGGAAGGCAGCCAATCAATGATTCTCTCTGATCATTGATGTTTTCATCTCGCTCTCCCTCTCCTGTCTTCTTTGAAATCAGTAACAATATGTTTTTTATCGAGCTTTCTTTCCAATGATAAAGCTTCATTTCTGAAGTGTCGAAGCAATTGCTCCCATTAAACTGTGGCAGGAAAGGAGACTTAGGTAATTACAAACTTAGTTCTATGTTTTATAAGCACTTTGTTTGGTCTCTGCAAGGAAATACCAGTCATTTCTAATGAAATACAGATGTTTCTACCAACATAATGTTTTTTTTTAAAATAAATTTGATTTGTAGCATTTATTTTTTTTAAAATATATTTTATTGCTTTTCTACAGAGAGGAAGGGAGAGGGACAGAAAGCTAGAAACCTCAATGAGAAAGAAACATTGTCAGCTGCCTCCTGAACACCCTCTACTGGGGATGTGCCCACAACCGAGGGCATGAGGTACATGCCCTTGACTGGTATCGAACCTGGGACTCTTCAGTCCGCAGGCTGATGCTGTATCCACTGAGCCAAACCGGTTTTGGCCATAATAAGTTTTGACTGAAGCAGTATTATGCTTTAGGCAGTATTACAAAATAGCTGGCAAGTGCTTTCTGTATTTAAATATTGTAAAAAGAAAATAAGTTGTAATTCGCCGAGACCAGTCTTTGTAAAAAAAAAAAAAAAGTGTTATTTTTTTTGTGGGGGGGAGATAAGACAACCTCTCGAAGTGGCAAGCCAAGGTTAGTCCCTCCTGAGAGAGAGGGCAGAGGTGTCATCCTTGCTTCGCACACCTCAACTCTTGGCAGTTCAGATGCCAGGCAGGAAGAGATATCAGGATGGTCAGGGCATGGCACCCTCTTCCTGCCATGGATGCCTCTGGGCTCCCTCCAGCAGACAGGTCAGAGCCTCATCAGCCCACTCCAGGTAAAGTGCCGAGTCACAGAACAGCTTTCCCAACTCCCAGGAAGAACCAACCAACCAATAACACCGAAGAGGAAGAAAATCACCTATTCTTCTCTTTTCACTATGAACAGCTCTCAGTACCCATGAAATTTGAGCATCAAGAATATCCTGTAAGGCCCTAACTGGTTTGGCTTGGTGGATAGAGTGTTGGCCTGTGGACTCAAGGGTTCCAGGTTCGATTCCGGTCAAGGGCATGTGCCTTGGTTGCGGGCACATCCCCAGTGGGAGGTATGCAGGAGGCAGCTGACTGATGTTTCTAACTCGCTTTTCCTCTCCCTTACTATCTGTAAAAAATCAATAAAAAATATTTTTTAAAAAAGAATACTCCTGTAAGAATCAAGTCTTTTAGGTTTTCTGAATGCAAAAGCTCTCACGCCCCAACTGGATGTTTTATAGGCAAAGGGTTCAGGTGCTTGTTAGCTACTAACCCAGCTTGGAAGGGTAACAAGTCCAACAACCCTCCTTCCCCAAGTCACAACAAGAAGCTGCACTTCAGGGCCCAGCATGAGCTCATGGCTGTTCTCCACCTTGGATTTGGATATATACTCTGGGCAGGAGAAAGAACATCAGGTCTTGATGAATTTTCTAAGCCCGCCTATGTAATAGTAAGGTAAAGAGAGACAGAAATCTTTGGGTAATACCAGTTAATAATGCGGATTTTTTTTCAATAGATGGAGTTACACATATGTTGATATATATGAAATTTGACATGTATGCTCTTTTGTTGTATTGACAGCAGCTTCAAAACTTCATATGTCAAATTTTGTGAAGGTGTCAACATCACATATTTTTAGACTTAAAAATGTCAAATTTCTTTTTTTTAAAAAATATATTTTATTGATTTTTTACAGAGAGGAAGGGAGAGGGAAAGTTAGAAACATCGATGAGAGAGAACATCGATCAGCTGCCTCTTGCACGCCCCCTACTGGGGATGTGCCTGCAGCCAAGGCACATGCCCTTGACCGGAATCGAACCCGGGACCTTTCAGTCCGCAGTCCGACGCTCTATCCACTGAGCCAAACCGGTCTCGGCAAAAATGTCAAATTTCTTGCCAAAAAAAGCATTTGCGGGAAGTTTTAATTCATTATTTTGAAGAAAAGTGTTACTGAAAATTATTGTATACTTCAGGGAGCTTATGGTGAACATGCTCCATCTCCCAGACACTTGTGAACTCTGGTATAAAAGCTTTGAAAGTGATTATTTCGATGTGAAAGACAAAGAATGTCCAGGTCAACTGAAAAAGTTTGAAGATCAACAATTACTAGCATTATTGAAGATGCGTGTCAAACTCAAAAACAACTTGCAGAAAGATTAGACATTGCTCAGCAAACAATTTCCGATCATTTAAAAGCAATGGAAAAGGCCAAGACCAGTTTGGCTCAGTGGATAGAGCGTTGGACTGTGGACTGAAGGGTCCCGGTTTCGATTCCAGTCAAGGGCATGTACCTTGGCTGCGGGCACATCCCCAGTAGGGGGCGTGCAAGAGGCAGCTGATCGATGTTTCTCTCTCATCGATGTTTCTGACTTTCTATCCCTCTCCCTTCTGCTCTGTAAAAAATCAACAAAATATAATAATAATAATAAAAGCAATGGAAAAGATTTTAAAGGAAGTAAAATGGGTGCCACATCAACTGAACAAAAGACAAATGGAAAAACGAAAAGCCATCAGTAAAATGTTGCTTCAACGGCACAAAAGGAAGTCTTTTTTGCATCAAATTGTGACTGGTGATGAAAAGTGGATTTATTTTGAGAATCCCAAAGGCACAAAATCATAGGTTGATTCAGATCAACCATCGATCAACATCAACTGCAAGGCCAAATAGCTTCAGAAAGAAGATGCTCTGCGTTTGGTGGGATTAGGAAGGTGTGGTGTACTATGAGCTAAAACCAGGTGAAACCATTAATACTGATCACTACCGACAACAAATAAACTGAACCAGCTTTGATGGTAAAACACCAGAATGGGCCAGAAGAGCTGCTGTCAATACAACAAAAGACACGGCAAAGTGATTTTGCTTTTTGATAATGCACCACTGCACACTTCAAAACCAGTTAGAGACACGTTAAAGATCTTGCCTGGAAAGTATTAACCCACCCATCATCTTCACCAGACCTTCTCCTGCCACTTGTTCTGACAGAGGGCACACGCACTTTCTGAGCAGCACTTTAAAACTCACAAAGGAAAATTGGGTCTCTGAATGGTTTGCCTCAAAACAAGTTCTATTGGGACGGTATCCACAAATTACCTGAAAGATGGGGGAAATGTGTCACTAGCGATGGACATTACTTTGAATAAAAGCACTTTTGATGTTTCTCTTGAAATCATCGTGTTTTCTTTGATTACAAAATCTGCATTATTAACCGGTACACCTGGCCTCACTATCCCAACACCTGGAGCCCTCCCAGAATTGACAGCAGGGAGGTGACAAGCCAGCCTCTGATCTGGAGGTAATGTGGAGGGTGAGCTAGATACAAGGAGTGTGGCTCCTCCTTTCCAGTGAGGCAGGTCATGGGAAGGAGAAAAGATGATGGTAATTGCAGTCCTGAAATGAACTAACTGATCAGCCAGGACTGCCAGGTGAGAAAACAATGGTTTAGGCCAGTGGTCGGCAAACTCATTAGTGAACAGCCAAATACCAACAGTACAACGATTGAAATTTCTTTTGAGAGCCACATTTTTAAACTTAAACTTCTTCTAACGCCACTTCTTCTTTTTTTTTTTTTTTTTAACGCCACTTCTTCAAAATAGGCTCGCCCGGGCCGTGGTATTTTGTGGAAGAGCCACACTCAAAGGGCCAAAGAGCTGCATGTGGCTCTCAAGCCGAGGTTTGCTGACCACTGGTTTAGGCACTTGTTACTCAAACTTTGTTTCAAAACCAGCGGCCTGGGCGTCACCTGGGAGCTTACTGACAGGCAGAATCTCAGGCCCACCCCAGCCTTTGTCAGCATCTGTCAATCCCCAGGTGACTCGTGGACATACTACATTCGAGACACAGGGCTTCACACCTGAACTACACAAGCACCTGGATGGTGGAGAATCTCTTCCCACCCACTTCCCGGGAAAAGCTGCATCAGGCCCCTGAGATGGGCACTCTGCCGATGGCAGGCCCATTCTTACCCTGATGTTCCACATCATCTTGATGGCTAAGGGGAAAGCAGGGGGCTGTGGAGCTCGCGACTCCTCTTCTCCTGGTGGGATGATGTCTGGGGCTCTCTCTGGAAGAAGCCGGACGCTCTGTGCCACCTCCAGGTTCCGGGGCAGCACGGACATGGTGGCTTCATACACAGCAGCACTGCAGCCCTTGCCAATGGATTGCCCTATCAGATACTCCTCCAGCTGGAAGCCCTGCCAGCGTCTGGTGTCCAGTGGGTCCGGCAGCAGCTTGCTTTTCTGTGTAAAAATGGTCTGTGAGGAAAAACACACACTGTGAGAGAGGGAGACTAGTAAGGCTAAGTAATGGGAAATGGGGGAAGGGAAGGATAGCAGGGCAAGGTCTTCAAGTACAAGATTGGGAGCTGGTAAAAACACAACCAAAGTAGGTTTCACTGCTCAGCCTGGGCTCAGGCCATCCTGCCTTCCTCGTTTCTCAGGATAATCTTTCTCTCACTCAGTCGTTTCACTGCATCAGAGACAACTCAGCACTGAACATCGTTAGTTAAGCGGTCAGAACTTCCAATTTCTGCAGCTGACACATGCCACTCCTTGCTGACTGTCAAGGCCCAGCACAATGTTGGAGGTTTCTGGTTATGGAGACAGCTCTCTCTGCAAAGACCTGGGCAGGCAGCTAGTGGATGGCAGCCGGGAACTGTAGATGGGCAGGAGTATGTGGTCAACAGCACCCTCCATCTGTGAATGACCTCAGGTCACTTTTGCAGACAAGGGGTAACATCAGGAGGGTCCCGGGAGCAGAGTCATTAAATCCTATCTCTACCTCTTAGGAATCTGGTGGATTCACTGTTTTCAAAAGGGAAACAAGAATATAGTAATTCTGATGGAAATGCAGGTGTTGGTGCTGATGTAATCCTCCAATCAGAGTCCTTCTGACTTCAGGCAGGTGACATCATTTTAAGTCACCCAAGCTTCACCTCAAATCCTATCTGATCTGCTGATCCCTTTCGTTCCCCGATTAGTTACCCACCTCTAGACTTGCCTGCTCTCACATCATCCCTTCACCTGCTTCTGAGCCAGATCAAGCTACACTGCTTTCAATGTCACTCCCTCCTGTTCAAAAACCTAGCCGATAGGTTACTCAGGACCTTGTCCTGGTACTTCATGTGTCTGAAAACTGTTTCACCGGCTGGTCTGTGCACCACCCGTATTTATCTTTCATGCGTCACTAATTGGCTAAACTGTGGAGGCTCACTCTCTGAACCTTTGCTCATTATTCCCCTCCCCTTCTATTTCTATTGTACTTTTTTGCCTGACTCTTCTCTACTCCTCCATTAAGTCCCAACTCAATCACTTCCTCCAATAAAACGAGCCCTGACAAACCAGCCCACAGCAACCTTCCTTCTGGAGCAGTCCTAAAGCACTTAAGTGTCTATAAACTAATACACCTTGCACCATAAGTTTTACCTAAAAAAAAAAGAAAAGAAAAAAGAAAGCCTATCAGGTCTTATCAACTCAATTTTACACTACATGAGCAGAAGCAGTATTTTGTGGAGTAATCCTTTATCAAGTATCTTTTCAAGTCCCTGCTTTCAATTCTTTTGTGTGTACACCAAGAAGCAGAATTGCTGGATCATATGATAATTCTATTTTTATTCTGAGGGAAGCTGCCATGTTGTTTTCCACAGCAGCTACTCATGTACAGGTTTTTCTATAAACATAAGTTTTCATTTCTCTGGGTAAATGCCCAAGACTGCAATGGCTAGATCATATGTAATGCATGTTTTTTTTTTTCTTTTTAAAGAAACTTGTTTTCCAGAGTATTTTAGCATTTTATATTCTCGCTAGGTTCTCTGCATCCTGACCAGCATTTGGTATTATTACTACTTTTTATTTTAGCTGTTCTAATAAGTATGCAGTGGTGTCACACTGTGCTTTCAGCCTGCATTTCCCTAATGGCTAGTGACCTGGAACATCTTTTCACAGGCACATTTAACACCCGTGTCTCCTCTTGGTGAGACACACCTCCATGTCTTTTGCCTATTTTGTAACTGAGTTTCCCCTTCAAATGCCTCCATCTAAATGGAGCACTCTTCTACTGTGACACCATATGGAATTTTAGTATTGGAGATGCCAGATCTGGTGATTTTTCCCCCCAGAGGAAATCAAACACCTGAATTTAAACTGTCAACTAATTAAAATTTTTAAGCGAAGTGTGAGAAAAGGATGTGTAGGTGGTGAGCTTACGAGGATAGAGCTCCTCAGTTACAAAAAGCCTCCATGATTTTATTAAACAGGATTATCGTTTCCCACCCTTGGCTTAAGGGACTAGGTCAGAGGTCAGATGTCATCCCAAATTAGCCAGAGCTCGAAGATGAGACACTCCAGTGCTGAGTAACAGGAACTGGGCTGGGAACCAGGAAACAGGGGAGAGAGACACACTGCTTGGTCCTTCACCAGTTGTGTCCTTGGGCAAAGTCACTCCATCTCCCAGCCCCGCAGCCTCCACTGTAAATTGCAGGGGCAGTACTAACTCAGTCTGCGGCTCCAAACCCCAGGTAGCAGATGGACTCCTGGAAGTGGGAATTCTGCAAGCAGATGACCTTCACACTTGAACTGCAATGATGGCTCTTTCCTGCTTACCCTTAAGGCTTCGGAGTTGCAAGCCTCCAGAATTGCAGAGTCAATTCCTTAAAATAAATCTTTTTCTATAAACATATCCTATTGGTTCTATTTCTCTGAAGAACCCTGACTTAGGCAGATTTTAGTAGGGCAGAAACAGAGGTTTCGGAACTGCTTTAAGCAACTTTTAAAAGCCTGAGTGCAGGTTGGTGTGGTTCAGGGCTGGAGCCACCATCTATGAACAGGGTCACGGTTCAATTCCTGGTCAGTGCACATACTCAGGTTGCAGGCTCCATCCCCAGTGAGGGGTGTGCTGAGGCAGCCGATCAATGATTCTCTCTCATCACTGATGTTTCTCTCTCTCTCTCACCCTTCCTCAAATCAATAAAAAATATATTCCAAAAATAAAAAAGCCTAAAACCCCTACATATCCACTCACTCTACATAACTCCATACAGGTTAACTAAAACCGTGTAGTATGATGTCTTCCTTTCTGTTTATAATTTTACTTTGGCTTCAGCTGCGTCACTAATTGTCTGGCTAAACTGTGGAGGCTCGCTCAGTGCTTAAGGGCACGGGCTGCCGAGAGCCAGACTTTGGGCACCACTCTTTACCAGCTGTTTTGAGTTCAAACAAGGTATTTTGCCTCTCTGAGAATGCTTCCTTATCCATAAAATGGGGACAACTACCTCAGGAATAGAATGTTATGACTTATTACATTTTTAAAAATGGACACAGCCGAAACCAGTTTGGCTCAATGGATGGAGCGTCGGCTTTCGAACTGAAGGGTCCCAGGTTCAATTCCGGTCAAGGGCATGTACCTTGATTGCAGGCACATCCCCAGTAGGGGGTGTGCAAGAGGCAGCTGATCGATGTTTCTCTCTCATCGATGTTTCTAACTTTCTATCCCTCTCCTTTCCTCTCTGTAAGAAAATCAACATAATATATATATTTTAAAATGGACACAAAGCTCTGAGCAATGGTGCAAGAGTACGTATAATTAGCAGCATGTTTGAGGAAGTGAACACAGTAAAACAGAAGTGAGATGCTATCCCTACACCAGAAAATGAGCCTTATTTGATTTTCAAGGAATGTCCCAGACTGAGGAGGAAGGATAAATCCACTTAATTCACGGCTTTGGTCACTAAATGCCTCCAGGCCCCGCCCCCTCCACCATCAGCACTCGCCCCCGCCCCTCCTGGCCCCGCCCCCGCCCTCCTGGCCCCGCCCCCGCCAGCTGAAATCCGCTCCGAGCCTAACTGCGGGCCCTGCCCGTCCCGCCCCGTGCGGGCGCTCACCTGGATATCCTGACAAGCCGAGGCCGCCCGCCGGCCCTCCGCCTGCTTCTCCTCGACCAGGCCCAGCCCCAGCCCGAAGGCCAGAAAGACGGCCCGGCCGCAAGGGCCCGCGCCGCCCCGGGCCCGCACGACGAACTGCCGCTGGAGCCGCGCCGCCAGCCCCGCCACCGACTGGCGGAAGAAGCGGTAGCGGTCGGGCAGCCCGAGCCCGAGCCTGCGCGGCTCCGCGCCGGGTCCCGCGGCCTGGCCCGGGCGCTCTCCGCGACCCCGGACCGCCACGGGACCCGGCCACTCAGGCCGCCCCCAGCCGTAGGTCGGGCCCGGTTTGGCCGTGAAGCGAAGCAGCAGCGCTCGACCCAGCTGCAGGCCCCGGCCCAGCGCCTGTCGCACCGCCATGGTAGCGAAGCAGGTGTCCGTCTCCCGAGTCACAACAACAAACTTCGGGGGCGGTGCCTCTGCGCAGGCGCGTGCGCGTGCAGGGGCGTCGGTGGGCGGGGTCACGGGTCGGGCAGTTCCGGCGCTGAACGCGCGAGGGCGCTGTGCGCAAACCTGGCGCTGGATAGTTTCTTGCCCTTTTGCACTTTAGACCCCGTGTTGTGGTGGTGCCTGTCAGGCAGGTCCTGAAAGAACATTGCTGGCCCAGGGAATCTGGAGTATCACCCACCAGACTGTTTACTACTGTTAATTTACTTAATCTTCCCACCGAGGAGATAGGAATATCATTTTTATCGGTAAGGAAACTGAAGCATTTAAAAGGCAGTGACAGTCAGCAGTCACAGTGTCAGAGCTGAGGTTAAAGTTCATGTTGCCTTGCCTACTGAGTCCTTCCCCTCCCCAATGCCCTTAGACGCCTCTCTACAAGCCCACAACCCTTGCTAGTTTCTTAGGACCCCAAGAGAAATATCACCCAAAGGCCACATTTTTCAGAGGAGTGAGCTGAGCCCCCAGATGTGGGGTGACTTACTTGAGTGATACGGCTTGTTAGTGCCACATCCCTGTTACCCAAAGCAGCTGTTAGGAATGGCTGATAAAAGGATTCGTTTTCTTTTTTCTTGTTTTGTTATTTTTTTTAATGGGAATTTTCAAGCATACACAAAAATACAATAGTATAGTGAACCCCATGTACCCATTAATCAGCTTCAACAATTATCAATAAACTAGAGGCCCAGTGCACAAAATTCATGCATGGGGAGTTCCCCTTAGCTCAGCCTGCACCTCTCCAATCCAGGACCCTTTGGGGAATGTCCGACTGCTGGTGGGACATCCCTCTCACAATCCTGGATCACGCAGCCTTCTTGTTTAGTCATTTGGTTGTCCCTCAGTAATCCCCCTGCCAGCCTGGTCATAGGCAGCCATCTTGTGAGGGTGTGATGGTTAATTTGCATATTATATTTTTATTTTAAAAACCGCACACAGGCCCAAAATGGCAACACTCCTGCTAAAAACCCATGACTGGAAACCACTAATTGTGGTTTCAACCTCTCACAGAAACATAACCAACATGGAATTTTCTGGTCAAGCTCAGTAATCTGTTACTTAGGCCCTCTCCATCTCACATAGATAAAGGTGCTGTGAGCAAGGGGGTGTCTCTGAGAGGAGTCACTCACACACGTTTGTGTCTTTCCACACGGCCAGTTTTATTAGGGGAGACCCCACTAAGCCAACAGTCTCATACAGGTTACACACAGAAAAGGGGGAGCTTACATGACAGGAACCAGCAGACTGAGCATCTGGCGGGAAGCCCTGCGTGGAGAGGTGGCATCGGTCTCCAGCCAGGTGGCTACAGTGGCAATGTGAGTCTGGCGGAGTGCGAGTCCAGCAGGGCTTCGAGGGTGACCCATGGTACAGCCCAAATTCCTAACTAAAAGAGAGTCACGAGCCCGGCCGGTGTGGCTCAGTGGTTGAACGTCGACCTATGAAGCAGGAGGTCACAGTTCGATATCCGGTCGGGGAACTTGCCCAGGTTTCGGGTTCCATCCCCAGTGTGAGGTGTGCAGGAGGTAGCTGATCAATGAAATCTCTCTCATCATAGATATTTCTATCTCTTTCTACTTCTCCCTTCCTCTATGAAATTAATAAAATAATGTTTGTAAGTAAAAATAAAAGACAGTCTGGTAGGTAGTCCCTTCCTAGGCCTGTAGCTTCCTTGACAAAGGCCAATCTTCACCTTATGTGAGCCTGTCTCTTGTCTTTTTGCATCTAGGATAACAGACCTTTGAAAAATCAGAGTAATCTCCTTTTCCAGACCCTCAGGGCATGACCAGTGCGCCAGAGCAGAGACCACAGACTCCTCATTGTTACTCTTGTTTCCCAAATACCATCTCCACGAGCTGTAAATATTAATTACTAGCTATCCTGTATCCACCAATGTAAAAGATGTGTCTCTCCATTTTGCTTTTTATCCAGTCTCAGAGATTCCCTCCCCCTGCTTTGCTTCCTCCTGCCTCCTTAGCTTACCACCAGTGGATTTCATGTAACCCTTCTATATCTCCTCCTTTTACTTTAATCTATGAAATAAGCTGCAGCCCTAGCCAGTTTGGCTCACTGGATTGAGCGTCGGCCTGTAGACTGAAGGACCCATGGTTTGACTCCAGTCAGGGGCAAATGCCTGGGTTGTGGGCTCAATCCCCCGTAAGGGGTGTGCAGGAGGTAGCCAATCGATGATTCTCTATCATCATCGACGTTTCTATTTCTCTCTCCCTCTCCCTTCCTCTCTGAAATCAATTAAAAAATTTAAAATAAAATAAAATAAGCTGCAAAACTGCCCTTCTCCAGAGCATTTTCTCAATCCATTGATATTTTTCTTCCCAGCAATTGTCATTAGTTTGGCTCAAACAAACTCATAAAAATTCCTAACAGGTTCGGATATTTTTTATGTGGACACAGAGGCACATGGAAATCAGATATTAATTTTCTTTATTGATCTCAGAAGTTTTAAAATTACAGTTTAAAATGCTCTGTTGAGCCCTAGCTGGTGTGGCTCAGTGGATAGAGTGTCGGCCTGTGGGCTGAAGGGTCCTGGGTTCAATGCTGGTCAAGGGCATGTACCTCGGTTGCAGGCTCCTTCCTGGCCAGGATCCTGGTCGGGGCTTGTACAGAAGGCAACCAAACCATGTGTTTCTCTCACATCGATATTTCTCTCTTGTCTTTCCCTGTCTCTTCCACTTTCCAAAAAATCAATGGAAAAATATCCTCGGGTAAGGATTTTTTAAAATCCTATATAAAAAAGAGCTAATATGCTAATTAGACTGAACAGCCAAACAACCTTCCAGAGGAAGCTGGGGCTGTGAATGCCGAGCCCCTTGCAAGAATTTCAGGCATCAGGCCTCTAGTCCTATCTAATAAAAGAGTAATATGCAAATTTGACTGTACCTTTGCCACACCCACCAGCCAATCAGGAGCAGATTATGCAAATAAACCCCAACCAAGATGGCTGCCACCCCTGAGAGTAGGAGGAAGGCTTGGGTTTCCCCGGCAACAGAGGAAGCCAAGCTTTCTCCCTCCCTAGGCCTCCACTCAATGTTACAAAGTTTTAATTATAAAAGATACAGAAATGGCGGCAGCCACTGAGCTGGAGAGAACAGAGGCTTGGGTTTCCCTGGCAATGGAGGAAGCCAAGCTTTCAGTCTGCGGCTTTTTTTCACAGAGAGGAAGGGAGAGGGATAGAAAGTCAGAAACATTAATGGGAGAGAAACATTGATCAGTTGCCTCCTGCACATCTCCAACTGGGAATGTGCCCACAGCCAAGGTACATGCCCCTGACCAGAATCGAACCTGGGACCCTTCAGTTCGCAGGCCAATGCTCTATCCACTGAGCCAAACTGGTTCCGCCAGGCTACAATGTTTCAAACAGGAATGGCTGCCACCCCCAGAGTGAGCAGAAGGCTTGACTCCACTCCAGGCTACAAAGTTTCAATTGTAGACATAGATTAATCCCAGATCCCAGGGCCTCCCCTTGGGTCACTGGGAGGTGTGGCCAGCCTGCAAACCTCCACAGGTCCCTCGCCCAGGCTTCCCCTAACCCCAAGGGAACCCCCACCCTGATCTGGGACACTCTTTAGGGCAAACCAGCTGGCCCCCACCCATGCACCAGGCCTCTACCCTATCTAATAAAAGAGTAATTTGCAGATTGACTATCACTCCAACACACAAGAGGGCTGCCTCCATGTGGTCAAAGATCCTGCCCCCATGTGGACACAAGATGGCCACCACAAGATGGCCAGCAGGGGAGGGCCATTGGAGGTTCCAGGCCCTGCAAGGGAGGGCAGTTGTGGGCAATCAGGCCAGCAGGGGAGGGCAGATGGGAGGGACCAGGCCTGCAAGGGAGGGCAGTTGGGGACGATCAAGCCTGTAGGGGAGGGCAGTTAGGGGTGACTAGGCTGGCAGAAGAGGGAAATTGGGGGCAAATAGGCTGGCAGGGGAGTAGTTAAACCTCAATTAGGCTGGCAGAGTAGTGATTAGTGGGTGATTAGGCTGGCAGGCAGAAGCAGTTAGGGGCAATCAGGGAGGCAGGCAGGTGAGCAGTTTGGAGCCAGCAGTCCTGGATTGTGAGAAGGATGTCCAACTGCCCGTTTAGTCCTGATCCTACCGGGATGGAGCCTAGACAGGCAGTGGAACATACCTTGAGGGATCCCAGATTGGAGAGGGTGTAGGCTGGGCTAAGGGACATCCCACCCCCACCCCCCATGCATGAATTTTTACACCGGGCCTCTAGTAATAAAATAAAATAAAATACTCTGTTGAAATTGTCTTTTGGAGCAAGATAACGAAGAAAAGATAGCAGAAACTTCACAGTCCGGTGACCACAGGCTCACTCATGGAAACTTAGTTGGGGCAAAGCTCTAAAGTTTAAATCTATTCATCTGTTATGTGTCCTTATTATTACAGCTTTTCTCTTTAATGTCTACTGAGAGGGAACAAGAGGTTGTCTGAAATCTTTAGTTTTTTTCTGTTTTGTTGTTGTTGTTGTTTTTGAAGGAATTTAATTGACTTTATTTCTCAGAACAAATAATGGCTATAAAAACACCCATTGGCCACATCATTGAGTCATAACATGTGCCTCCTCAAAGGCCAATGTCTTACTGTCCTGGTTCTGGTGAGCTCATTTGTCCCCTTTTATTCTCTCTCCTCTGTCTTGTCACTCTGCATGGCTGCGAACATCAGTACATTCCCAGCTGCTTCGTTTCCAGCTTTCAGCCCCTTTGTGCTCATCAGCTGTGATACTCAAGTCTTTAGGGCTTACTATGTCAGTTATGGTCTAAAAAAAAAAAAAAGAAAGAAAAAAGAAAAATCTCCAAATTGTCCTTCCACAAGTAGCTATAATTTATTCAACAACTTTCACACACTCAATATTTGACCATTATGGGTCTACCTGGAGTCTAACCTAAAATTTTATCCTGGTCATTTTTCAATGTGAGACTTTAGTCTTGTGATTCAATTTTCTTTTCTTTCTTTTTTTTTAACTGCCCCCCCCCCCCCCCCCCAGGACTCCGTCCAGTACTCGGGGAGACCCTGACGCTCACTCCACAGGAAGACTGTGTGGTTCACATTCCCACATTCATGTCGCCCCAGATTTCTGGCCTTTGACTCTGCTCTTTCGTGCAGCTGCGTCCTTGCTCACCAGGTCCCCACACACGGTTTAAATCGCACGAGTTGCCCCAGAGCCTCAGGGCCATCAGGAGGAGACCGCCAGGTCCCAGGCGACAAGTGCTGTCAGCGGAATTGGTAGGCCCCACAGGAGAACGGAGTCTTCCTGGGGAGGATCTGTGCTTCCTCGTGTGCCCCTAGGCAACTCCAGGGATCTTACCTTTTAAGTACAAGGATTTTCTTTACTCTTCTAGGAATGTAACATTTTACAGGGAGGCTGGTGATGACAACTTACTCATGAAAGGAACAGTGAATGGATTGATTTAGTCCCTGAAAATGCAAATAAACTCGCCAGACCTGTGATTCTTAACTCACGCACCTGTGAAACCAAACTCTCCAGAGCAGTATTACTTAACCCTCCATTGTAGGCTGTGTAGTTCCTCGTTCAACAGGGAGCACTGGCTCACTTCTGTAGATAAATCTAAATTTCTCTGACGGGTCTGAACCAAGCACAGGATGAGGCTGGATTCTTTGGCAGCCATATGGATGGAAATCAGAAGCAAGTTCATTACTACACAGAGATGCTTCCAGGAGAAATTGCTGGGATTCTGTTCTTTATGGGGTAGATGTACAGTTTATCATGGAGGATCACCCAGCTAGCTTTCCTAGGACCTGTGGCCTGACCCCACCTGTGCCCTCTGTTTTCTGGGAAAGAAAACCCCACGATAGCACCAGGTCTCAGGTCTCAAGATGGCCCTGAGGCTCTGATAACATCTTTTGTCTCTTCAGAGCTGCCCCAAGAAGGGCAAGTTGGGATATGGGATATGGATTTCTGCTGAGCTATCTGTTTATACTGAAGACCTAATATTCTATAGGAGAGTGTCGCTCATCCCTAGACCGTTATTATTATTTTTAAAATATATATTTTATTGATTTCAGAGAGGAAGGGAGAGAGAGAGAGAGAAACATCACTGATGAGAGAGAATCACTGACCCGCTGCCTCCTGCACGCCCCTCACTGGGGACAGAGCTTCCAACCCGGGCATGTGCCCTCTACTGGAATCAAACCCGGGATCCTTCAGTCCCCAGGCCAATGCTCTGTCTATGGAGGCAAACCAGCTAGGACCCTAGACTAGTGGTCTGCAAACTCATTAGTCAACAGAGCCAAATATCAACAGTACAACGATTGGAATTTCTTTTGAGAGCCAAATTCTTTAAGCTTAAACTTCTTCTAACGCCACTTCTTCAAAATAGACTCGCCCAGGCTGTGTTATTTTGTGGAAGAGTCACACTCAAGGGGCCCAAGAGCCGCATGTGGCTTGCGAGCCGCAGTTTGCCGACCACTGCCCTAGACCATTATTAAACACCCCCAGGTACCAGGCAGGCTTTGATAGGGTCAGCCACAAGAATTAGAGAATGGAGGGGAGTTACTGGCCAGACCAGAGGGGTCTCCCTGCTCTACACTCTGCTCTGTGGGTGCCCTTCTGTCTTCATTGCACCTTCCTTTACTTTCCAGGCAGCGAGACTGTGTAGTTTTCATAAAATACATAAGAAGCACCACTTAACCTTCTCCAAAGGACACGGGGTGTGTGTGTGTGTTGGGGGGGGGGGAGCTGATGCTCATGTAAAAATGGAAAAAGACAAGGGAAAGCCCACACCTGCCAAGGACATTTTGACCTTCTCGTCTGGCACCGTTTCAATACCCTTTGTCTCCTCCTGGCAGGAGACAGACAAATTCTCCCAGGGCAGCGACATCCTTTATCCAAGCCCATTTCAGACACGCTATCTCTGAACTGCCAGCAGAGGTGGAAGGAGATTTTGCTAAAACTGTTGACAGAGCAAAGCCGCCGCCAGATGAAAATCCGACTGCTGGGCTGGGAGCCTTGTTTGGAGGTTCCAATCAGACAACAGGGGGCAAAGAGTGAGATTTCCCTGGGACGAAGGGCCTCTGTTTTTCGGGGACAAGATGGATGAACGTGCTGTGCTGGTGGTGGGTTAGGGCGACGTGTTGTTGAGAAATTCAGACAGTCTATGGTTCAATTGGCTACCCTGCAGCAATTATTTGAAGTAAAAATGTTTATGTGAGCTGCTGCATAAAGTCCTTCACAGGCTCTTTGTCCTGCCAATGCCCGCAGGGCAAAGACTAAGCTCCTTAGCGTGGCACAGAAGGTCCTTTACTATTTGGCCCTGGCATCCTTTTTGCTGTCCGTCTTCCCTACCTTTATGGTCCAGCCATGCTGAATTCCCTGCAGTCTTCCCAAGCATCACACTGACCCCCCCCCCCTTTTTTTTTTGCCTCTTTTTCCTTGCTTGTCCACAAGTAACTAATGTTGTTAATATTTTGTGCAGATTTAATTTCTCTGGGTTATAGCTTTTGACTTAGAATGTCAGACACCACTACCCCAAATGCCGGAAACAGCTCACAGTTCAAAGGAAAATCTTTGAAAACTTGGTCTTTTGATTGTGTTGAGAAGTGAGCAGAGCACATGGAAAGATGACTCATTTTGTCTTGATTTACCTCTTAAAAGAAACATATATATATAATCATGATTGATTCAGAGAGGAAGGGAGAGGGAGAGAGAGATAGAAACATCAATGATGAGAGAGAATCATCAATTGGCTGCCTCCTACAGATCTCCCACTGGGGATCAAGGTGCAAGCCAGGCATGTGCCCCTGACTGGAATCAAACCCAGGACGCTTCAGTCCTCAAGCCAACACTCTATCCACTGAGCCAAACCAGCCAGAGCAAGAATCCTTATTCATACTTGAGGTCACCTCCTCCAGGAAGCCTTCTTTACCCTTTCCTAGACTGAGCGAGATGTTCCTTCTCTGGTTCCCTTTCTAAAGTGTGAGTTCTGTAAGGACAGGGATAGTGATTTTTAAACCTTTGATCCCCCAGCTTCCATGGGGCACAGGGCCTTCTGAGTCCCCAGCCCTTGCTGGGAGCCATCTGGGAACCCAAGTCCTTAGGGGCAGGCTCACTCCTAAGGAGGAGGAGAGAGAAAGGGGCTGGGCTATCCTTTTGAACTCCTAGTCACCAGACTCACACCTCCTTTCCAACAGTGAGTCAAAAGGGGAGGAAGGAAAACCATAGAAATGTTGAGTAGCTCACCCTCCACCCTCAACAGAATCACCCACTGCATTTGTGCTCTGGAATTTACCCTGTTATTGATAAATGAATTTCCTTTCTAGGACTTCTTTCTTTGTATTGCCTTTTTGTGTGTGTTTTTAGATTAAATAGTCCTTTAAATAAAAGGTTTTAAAAACACTATATATGTATATATATATGAATATATACTAGAGACCCAGTGCACAAAATTCATGCATGGGTAGAGTCCCTAGCAGCTGCCAGTTGCTGGCCAAGACCTCCCTCCCTCTGACCCCCCACCTGCCTGCCACTGGCCTGGGCCTCCCTTCCTGTAGTTGACTGGCCAGCCCCACCCCCAGGTCCAACTCCTAGTCAAGGGGACAATTTGCATATTAGGCTTTTATTATATAGGATGCTCACATGAAAAGCAACAATCTCCTTTTCTAGCTTCTAAGCTCAGAGGCAAAAATATTTTACTCTTTTAGCTATTTTTGCTATGGTTTCTTTCAGACCTCTCATGAGCTATGAGGCTTTATTTGGCAGCCTGAGGCTATTTAAGGCACAAAGCTGCCCACGTCATCCCTCCTGCCTGAGACTGATGGCCCGCTGCCCCTAGCCCTTCTGCACCCTTACTTACTTTTCTGTTTCCTCTCCTGTTCCTCGCCCATGTGCATTTTCAGTGTTTCCATCTCTAGAGAGCCAAGCCCCTGGTATTCATGCCTTTGTGCAATCCCCTCCCCTTGGCTGTGGACTGGACCTTAAGGACTTGCTTCTAAGGAGTAGAATTTGGCAAAAGTTATGGGCTGTCACCTTCACGGTTAGGTTACAAAAAAGACAGTGTGAGCTTCTGTCTTGCTCACCCTTTCTCACTCTCCTGCTCGCTGCCTCATAGGAGAGCCAGGTGCTATGTGGTAAATCGCCCTGTGGAGAGGCCCACACAGCAAGGAAGTGAATAGCCACAGCAACAGCCCACAGGAACTAAATCCCACCAGCAACCATGGGCATGAGCTTTGAAGTACATCCTTCCCCAGTTTAACCCTCGGATGAGACAGCAGCCACCAGATGACCTAGCTCTGCCCAGAAACTGTGAGATAATAAATTTCTGTCATCCCAAGCGCTAACTTTCGGCATAATTTGTTACACAGCAATGGATAACTAATGCATCATTATGCCATATTTTTTTTCTGGTCAGTTAGAGTTTTCAATTCCCCCCACCACCTTAACTTCCCCTTCCCGTACCCCTCAAAAATGTACAGACTGGGTGTTCCTTGCATGCCTGTTTCTGTGCCCATATAATCATGTTCACAATATTATGTGTGTGGGAGACCTACTGGGCCCTCTCTTGTTCTTGAACAGTGTCTTCTGGCTTCATAGCTGACGCAGGCACCCAAAGTACCCAGTGTCTGTCAGAGTTGTGCCCTCTTTCCTGCCAAAAGGAGACCCTAAAGAATCTTGTCGTTTTCATAAGCAATGAGCAGCAGCTGGCAAGAGCAGCGGGCATCTGCATGCTTTTATTTCTCCCCATGGGAATCTGGGACTCAGCTGCAGGGTCCTAAACCCCACAGGAGGCTCTGAGCAATAGAGCGTGTGCTGCTCTGAAATCTTAGGTCCTCAGAGCACGGGGACTGCATAACGGAAATAAATTTAAAATTATATATATAATTTTAAAAATCTATTTTATTAAAAAAAGAAGGAATTCCTATCTTTTGCAACAACATGGATGGAACTGGAGAGCATTATGCTAAGTGAAATAAGCCAGTCGGAGAAAGATAAGTATCACCTGATCTCACTCATTTGTGGAATATAATGAACTGATGAACAAAAACAGTTCCAGAGACAGAGAAACATCGATCAGACCATCAAACATCAGAGGGAAGGTAGGGGAGGGTGGGGGTAAGTGGGGAGAGATCAACCAAAGGACTTGTATGCATGCATATAAGCCTAACCAATGGACACAGACAACAGGGGGGTGAGGGCATGAATGGGGGGTATAGGGGGTAATGAGGGAATAAGGACACATATGTAACACCTTAATCAATAAAGAAATTTAAAAATTAATTTTATTGTTGAGAGTATTATACAGATGTCCCCCAACACCCCCCACCCCCATTAGCCTCTCTCCTCCCAGTCCCTGTCCCACCCCAGGCCTTGTGTGTATATTTTAAATAAACATCCCAGCCCTTCTCCAGCCAAAGGAGTGTTGTTCTTTCCAGTGGACATTAGTCAAACAATTTCTTGCTGAAACTGATTTGGCTCAGTGGATAGAGTGTTGGTCTGAGGACTGAAAGGTCCCAGGTTCGATTCCAGTCAAGGGCATGTACCTTGGCTTCGGGCACATCCCCAGTAGGGGGTATGCAAGAGGCAGCTGATCGCTGTTTGACTTTCTATCCCTCTCCATTCCTCTCTGTAAAAAATCAATAAAATATATTTAAAAAAATTTTTCTGGCGAATTGCCTTTGGCAGTCTGTTTCCAAGAAGCATGCATATAAGAATGCTGGGCTTAGTCCGTTAGGCAGTCCTCATTCTTTGCCCCTCCCCACGGCCTACTTCCTAATGGAGGACCCTGCTGATGCCCTGGCTGGAACCTCCCCTCCTCAGCACTGTCCTGCCCCTTCATAGGCAAGCTCTTCTCCTCCGAGAGCGCTCCCAGAGCTCGTTCTTCCCCGGGGTGATGTGAAGTTCTAGAACCATTAGCCCTCAGTTCCCACAGGACCAGCCAGAGCCGTGGGGGACAGAGGTTTTATCTGTCTCATCGCTACCTCCCCACGGTGTGGCCCAGGCCCCAGAACAGAAGGGACTTAATAAATAATTTGCAAATGAATGAATGGATTGGCTCTAAAAGACTGCTGCCTGTTTGCAAAAATCAAATTCATGTTCAAAGGACCAAAATGTGTCACCTTTTCCAGCTGCCCTGTGCCATGAGCTTCCCGAGGGTCCAACACTGGGCTCTTTGGAATGTGCATCACCCCCCTCAATCCGCACAGCGACCCCGAGGGGTGGGGACCGTCCCCTCTCCTCCCCTCTGGGTGACGACAGCGGGCGTCAGAGTAATGAAATCACTCGCCCAAAGCCACACAGACTGGAGGCTGTCCAACTCCAGATGTTTACCCATCATGCAATACCATTCGGTTCTCATCAAATATTCACAAGTTTCGGAAGTTTAAAAAATACAGATATGAACAAAGAAAAAAATCACCCATCTAGATTCCCACTGAGCAGAATTTTCACTGACATTAGCATCGTGGTCTCTTTAATGCCAGCATTCTCTTGTTCTCTTCCCCTCTCCCCCAACCCCATACTGAGACCACCCAGAAGGGTGTGCAGAAGACCCGGCAGGCACACCTCAGGAAAGGCAGAGCGGCGTGCTGCATCTGCCAGACGGCACCGGTGGGTCGGGGTGTGCTGTGGAGAAGCCAGTCCCCCCAAACACATCTGTAGCTGCTCTGGATCCGGATCGGAGGGGGGACTCCCAGGGAAGGGCACACTTCCTGTGCTCCCAGCAGCGTGCTTGCCTGGACAGAGGACACCCGTGCTCTATTCTCACCCTAGTCCGCAGGCAACTGCTCCAGGAGGACACTCAGAGCTGTTCTCCCTAGCAGGTCGGCCTGGCTCTGTCCCTTATTCAATCCTCACCTGCCTGAGCGTGTGTGTGTGTGTGTGTGTGTGTGTGTGTGTGTGTGTGTGTGTGTGTGTGTGTTGCAGCCAATGCACCAATGGAACAGACCCTCCTCACACCCCAGAAGGTGGCATAGCCCCCACTGTACCCACCTTGCACTTGGGACCTGCCTGGGTCACAGTATTTCTGTGCAATAGATCTGTTTATACCTCTCTCTCTCTCCTGCTCAGAGTGCAAGTTCCTCAAGGTCAAGGACTTTCTTAGACTTCTTCCTCTCTGCAGTATTTGCCATATAAATGATACTCAGATAAATAAAGGCAGCCAGACATCAGCGGTGGGAGAATGGAAGCACACTTGGAATCAGGCAGACCTGGTTCAAATTCCAGTCTGCTACATAGTAGCTGTGCAACTTTGGGCAAGTGACTAAACCTCTCTGAGCGTGGATTTTTGTCCATTGCTAAAGAGAGGGCAGCACACTCTGAGCTTGATAAGCGGGGACTAAACGTGTTCATATGTGTTGATCACCTTAGCACAGTGCCCTGCAAAGAGCACGCACTATTCCTGGAGACCACCGTGGGAGTTTGAGGACCCGAATTCCGGTTTGAACGTTGCCATAGTCCTACTCAACCTCACTGATGCCCGGCCCTTGTTTGTATGAAGAAGGAGCCCCAGACAGACTGGAAATGGCCACCACGGAGAGTTAGACCCAGCTGGGGGCAGGGGGCAGGTCATCTCCCTTACAGAGACACAGGGCCAAGAAGCCTAAGAACCTCATCTCGCCACACCGAGGGGCACACAGTGCCAAGGGCCCATTTCCTCTCCCAGCAGGCAGCAGCCAGGCCTCTGCACAGACAATGCACCTGTCCCTCCCAGGGGCTGCGGGCAATGACGGAGACGAGCACATGTGCTTTCCTGATGTTTATAATCAGAAAAGTCGCTCAGAACAGGATAGAACCTTGGGAAGGTTCATGGGGAAGCAGTCCAAACTCGGGCTGGATTTTAAAGAGGGCCCGCAGGAAGGAGGGGAAGGCATGGGTGGCAGGTGGGGTGCAGGGAGGGGCCATGATCTAGGCTGGGGTGAGACCCTCTGTCACTTCAGTTGAAGACCGAATTGCTTGAGGATCATTCGCAAAAGTCATCTCTGCCCAGCCCGTGGGCTCGGGGTCCACCCAGCAGGTGCCCCAGGTCCGTGAGAAGCTCTTCATGAGGCAGTCGGGCAGCTGGCTCCGAAGCACCTGTGGGAACCCAGCTCTCCCAGGCGGTGGGCGTTCCCCATCTGTCACTGGATCTTCTGCAGGTCCTCAGGCCCAAAGGAGGCAGGCAGCAGCTCCTGGACGGTCCTGACCACATAGGAACCGTCCGGCTTGGTCATGTAGACAGCCCAGTGGGAGCCAAACTGGAAGAGAGGCAAAGCTGGTGTGAGGGAGGCAGTGTGGCGGAGGGGTTAGGGCAGACCTAGGTTTGAGTCTGGCTCTACCGCTTCCTAGCTAATGTTCCTCTCCGTGCCTCAGTTTCCTCATCTGTAAAATGGGAATGACAATTACACCTGATTCACAGAGCTTGAGGGAAGAGCCAGTGAGAGACGGCATGTTAAGCGATTAGTACCGTGCTTTGCACATTGGTAACGGGCAATGAATGTAGTTATGGATTCACCAGAGCTTTACGGGAACAATACTGAACCCCTGGGCAGCCTCCTTCTGCCAGGACGAGGAACAACCAATACCTGCGTCCCTTCCTCCCAGCATCTGGTTCACTCCTCACGGTCGGGGGAAGGTGCACCCCGGGTACCGCACCTGAGTGTTTCATCCTTCACCCCTTGAGGGAAGTGCTATTATTACCCCCGTTTTACTGACATGAAAACTGATGCTTAGCAGGGTAATGTCGGCAAAGCAGGATTTTGGCCCAAACCTGCTTCTACATGTTTCCTTTACACGATCAGAGTTCCCCTTGCTTGTGACCTTGGACAAATGACGGAGCTGTTTGGGTCTCGGTGTCTTACTCTGTGAAACGGTTTCAGAGACAGAACGGAGCGGGCAGGGAGACGGAGAGTTAAATCGGCCATGGCGTCAAGGACAGGGACCTGATCAACAGACGGAGGCCTGCCTGGCGGGTGTGGGGACAATCACAGGTGAACGGACTTTGCAAAAGGCCCGATGCAGCGCCTGGCACGCAGGAAATGCTCAGTCACTGGACGCTGTTCCTGTCGACTGCGAGCTGATTGCGAACGTTTGCTCAAGAGCGCCCAGCTTTGCAGCCTGCTGGTTCCACGCTTCTGTCTGAACCTCCAACCTATTCCCAGGCGCAATCAGCCTTGTGGCTTTTAAAAATTAATGCGCTCAGCAGGCTGTGCCTGAGGGCACGGGTGGAAGTGAGTTTTAAGATGAAAGTTGAATGAGTTTCAGTGCCTGGTCCCTAGTCTCCAAGCTTCATCTCTTATTATTAGCATTTTGTTTTCAGTTTTGCCTCTCTTCCCTTAGGCCTTTCCGTTTGCTTTCTCTCGTTTGCCAACCAGCAATTGGACCAACTCAGGCCTCAAGAGGCAGGGAGCTGTCATCCTGATGTGGCTTCCTTGGGTGGCCTTGGGCTCGCCGGGAGCTGGGCAACCATTTCTGCCCCTCCAAAGCGCGAGGAAGTCCACCTTGTGGAAACAGCGCCTTCCCGGTGGCATTCTGCTCCCGGACTTGGAAACTGTGTCCTGCTAACCGAGTCCGCTCTGCAGTCCGGGCAAAAACATGGCGCTTGCATATTTGACAGATGCCTTGAGACCCCAAGGCAGAAAAGCAAAACTGCAACAACCCATCGGGCCCAAATGTAAACAGTCTCAGCAGCAGAAGCCTGGTGGGGGGGCAGCTCCTGTTCTGCAAAGCACCACCTTGTCTCCTCCAGGGCCAAGACGAACTTGTCCTGTTTCCCAAACCGAAAGACAGGAGTCAGCCGCAAGGAGCAGGCTTTGCGGTCGGGCTGCTCCCCATGATGGCTCGTTTCTGCTGTGGTCCCGCGGTGACTGCCAGCTCCCCATGACCCACACTGGCCTTCCCAGGTCATTTCCCTTCTCTGAGAAACGGGGATAGCGACCCATGCCTCCCGCTCAGGCTGGGGGCAGGGATTAACTGAGATGCTGCGCTTAGTTGTGCTGATGATATCACATCCAAGCTCAGGGGTCTGTGGGTTCTTGAAGCCGATGGCTTTAACCTTTTGGGATTCTGGAGGACGCAGACCTCTCTCAGAGTCCACGGAGGGTCCTGACACCCCTTTCCCCAAATGCACACGCACATGTCAGAATCGTTCACTGCTCTGGCTGGTTTGGCTCAGTGGGTAGAGCGTTTGCCTGCAGACTGAAGGGTCCTGGGTTCGATTCTGATCAAGGGCATACGCCCGGGTTGCAGGCTCAATCCCCATTAGGGGGCATACAGGAGGCAGCCAATCAATAATTATCTCTCATCATTGATGTTTCCACCTCTCTCCCTTACCTTTCCTCTCTGAAATCAATAAAAATATATTAAAAAAAGAGAAAGACTCCGGTCCTTTGTTTTTACAGTTGAAGAAATCCAAGCCTTCCATCAAGATGATCTTTATAAAAACTACATCGGCTTCCTTAAGTCCCTTCTTTATTACTATTATTATTATTATTATTATTATTATTTACCAACTTTTGTTTTAATGTCCTAATCCCATATAACAAAAGCCCAGTGACCTAATGGCAGAATGACCAGAATGGCTTGACCAGTTGCTATGACGAGCACTGACCACTAGGGGGCAGATGCTCGATGGTGGTCAGTGCACTCCCACAGCGGGAGCAGCCGCTCAGAAGGCGGGTCCACAGCAGCTCGGCTGACTGGGATGAGCAGCACTCCCACAGTGGGCGATCCCTGCAGGCCATGCCTCCCGCCAGTGCAGGATTCCCGTGCACAGGCCTCTAGCATACACATAATGAAGGCTACGTGACTGACCGTATGTCCATCCGACTGTCCAACTGACCGGCTGGTACATATGACATGCACTGGCAATTTAAACGTTGACTCGCACATGCACGCTACACGTAAAGCTCTCGCTGGCGCCAATCGCACATGTGTTTTAGTTTTATAATACTGTATTATATATACTATTTTGACATGTAATTTTTTTTTTGCAGTAATGTAATTACGACACTAATCTTTCTTCTAATTAATTTTCTTTCAATGTGCACAAATCCGTGCACCTGGCCATTAGTGTGTGTGTATATATGTATATATCTATATATATAATGTGATGTATCACTTTAACCATTTTTAAGTGTACGATTCAGTTCCCTTTATTCTTGGAATAAAATATAGCCTCTGTCCCATGGTGTACAAGCCCGTGTGTGATCTGGCCTGCCCATCTCTGACTTCACGTTCTATCCCCCTTATTCATGGTGTCCTGGTTTCCCTGACCTTCCCATGGCTTGTCAGATTCACCAAGTGATGGGCATTACGCTTGCTGGTTGCTCCACCAGAAACAACCTTCTTCTCTAGACCTCTGTCTGCTCCATCTTTTCTCATTGTTTGTAGCCCCCTCAAATGTCATCTTCAAAGAGAGGTCCTTCCTGGGCACTAGAGCAGGGCTTGGCAAACTTTTTTCCATAAATGGCCAGATGTAAATATCTTGGTCCTTTCGGGTCATAAGGTCTCTGTTGTAATGGCTCATGTCTGCTGTGGTTGGGTCAAAGCAGCCATGGCCCATATGTGAATGAATGGGTGTGGCTGTGTGCCAATAAAACTTTATTTAGAATAAGTAGCTGTAGGCTGGATTTGCCCATGGGCTATTGTTTGCTGACCTCTGGCCCTGAGTATTACCTGCTGCCCTTGCTGTCACTCATGACTCATTTTTCTGCATTTTTTCCTCCATAGCCACGTCCTCACTCTCAGAAACTCTACTGTTTGTTTATGTTGCTCCTTGTTTATTCTTTGTCTCCTGCACTGTAAACTCTGTGAGGCAGGACCTGGCCTATGTTTAAGGGGGAGGACACCCACTCGGTGAGTGTTTGTTGAATGAAGGAATTGCACCCAGTGATTCCGGTAGGCTCTGGAAGGCCTGTGAAATGAGCCAGCCAAGCAATCAGGACAGTAGCTGTCTTCCGGCAGCTTGGCTTCCCTCCCACAGCCGGGGAAAGCGAGGCCGAGGCACCGGTTTACAGTCCAGAAGAACGCCGCTTACCTCTCTCATGACTTGCCGGCAGGCCCCACAGGGGGAGATGAAATCATCTTGTAAGTCACTAGGGAAGTAGAAAGTCACAGACAGGTCAGTTATTCCTGAGACATGAGGACAATGGCCGAGAGTCAGGCCCCCTTCAGGGCAAGTCAGACCCCAGGCAGCTCCTGACTTAGACTGTGGCCTAGAGGCTGGGAGGCTTCCCAAGTTACAAAGGCGAGGTCATGGGCAGGACCATTCTTTTCATTAGTGCATTTGATAAACGTTTGGTGAGCTCGGACTGGCACCCACAGCCTAGGACACGAAAGTTAAGGGAAATTTGTCTCTGGCCTTTAAGAGATTGCTCAGTCTGGTAGGAGACAGAGAAAACTGTCATTTTATGCAAAAATGCAATAAGAACGCATGGTAAGAAGGAGACAATCCCTGCCTACAGACGGAGAGAGAATATTTTACGGAGCAGGTGGCATTTGGCCCAGTCCTTGGAGGAAGTGTAGAGTTCATCATTAGTGAGCACCTACTCTGTTCTGTATCAGGCACTCAACATCCATTATTTTATTTTATTCTTGTTACAACCTGAGTGTCAGAATGACCATGTTACCTGCAAGGAAATGAGGTGACAGAGGTGCCATTCTGAAGCCCTGGGTTTCCTGTGTTGCAAGCAAAGAACATGGTATGTGCAAAGGCCCCAAAACATGGAAGAATAAAATGCATGTGAGCAACAGGCTTGGTCCCCAGACCTGGTCACCTCCTGCATGTCATATGTACCAGCCGGTCAGTTGGACAGTTGGATGGACATACGGTCAGTCACGTAGCCTTCATTATGTGTATGCTAGAGGCCTGTGCACGGGAATCCTGCACTGGCGGGAGGCATGGCCTGCGGGGATTGCCCACTGTGGGAGTGCTGCTCATCCCAGTCAGCCGAGCTGCTGTGGACCCGCCTTCTGAGCGGCTGGTCCCGCTGTGGGAGTGCACTGACCACCATCGAGCATCTGCCCCCTAGTGGTCAGTGCACGTCATAGCAACTGGTCAAGCCATTCTGGTCATTCCGCCATTCGGTCACTGGGCTTTTGTTATATGGGATTAGGACATTAAAACAAAAGTTGGTAAATAATAATAATAATAATAATAATAATAATAATAATAATAATAATAAAGCATGCAGGAGGTGACTGATCAATGTGTCTCTCACATCGATGTTTCTCTCTCTGTCTCTCCCCCTTCCTTCCCCTCTCTCTAAGAATCAATGGAAAAAGTATCTTCAGGTGAGGATTAACTCCTCCCCCTCCCCAAATGCATTGACTCAAAGAGGAGACGGAACTTGCATCGGAGAAAGTTCGGATAAGAGGAGTTCACGGCAAAGGGTTGTCTCTCAGAATTGAGACGCCGACAGGCAGTCTTGCAGCGCTGAACAGGAAGAAGGATGGTGAAGAAAGTGGATTTAACTGGGAGCCTCCACGCCTGTTAGAGCCCCAGAGGGTAAGCCAGCAGCCACCTTCATCCTTGCTCTTCTAGACCCACAGCTCTGTGACATCTCATTACAGAATTCCAAAGTTGGTTGTTGGTCAGTCCCTCCTTTTGATAAACATGTGTGACTTTGATCAAGTCATTTTAACTCACGCGGGCGAGGCTTGCTTCTTTGCCTGTAAAATTGGGGGATTAATATCATCCACTTTGTAGGAGTGAGATAAAATGAGATGTGTGAGAAGACTTCGTAAACTTTAGAATGCTATGCACATATTGTCATTGCCTATACTAATTACCAAGCAGGTATTCCTTTATATATATAAGCTCTATCATAAATTTTGTACCTTAGCATATACAGTTTTATTATCTACTATGTACTTTATATAGTATTTGATAATTAATTCATCTTATGATATATTAATAATTATCATATTGTTTAATGTGGCCCTAGATGGTTTGGCTCAGTGGATAGAGAGTCAGCCTGTGAACTGAAGGGTCCTGGGTTCGATTCCGTCAAGGGCATGTACCTCGGTTGCAGGCTCCTCCCCAACCAGGGCCCTGGTCAGGACGCGTACAGGAGGCAACCAATCGGCGTGTTGCTCTCGCACTGATATTTCTCTCTGCCTTTCCCTCTCTGTAAAAATCAATGGGAAAATATCCTCAGGTGAAGAAATAATAAATAAATAAATAAATAAATAAATATTGTTTAATATGTGTCCAGAATGTACAAGGCACCCTGCAAAGCACTTTATAGACATTATTTCATTTTAACGGACAAATATTTATTGAACATCTACAAATGCCAGGCACTCTTGTTGCTGGGGATACAGCAGTAAACAAAACAGGCAAAATTCATTGCATAATGAAGTTTTTTTATTTATTATTATTATTATTTTTATTTCAGGGAGGAAGGGAAAGGGAGGGAGAGAGATAGAAACATCATTGATGAGAGGGAATCATGGACCAGCCTCCTCCTGCATGCCCCAGTGGGGACTGAGCCTGCGACCCAGGCATATGCCCTTGACTGGAATCGAACCCTTTGGTCCGCAGGCCGATGCTCTATCCACTGAGCCAAACCAGCTAGGGGACACAATGGAGTTTATGACAGTGAGGGGAGCCAGCCAGCCAGCCAGCCAATCAAACAACCAACCAACATGTATGACGTGGAGAGAGGGCAGATGTTATGAATTGGATAAAGCAGCTAAGAGGAGAAAGAATGGTATGGTGGTTTGCTATTTTATTTAATCTTCATAACGACTCCCTTTTATTTTACTTATTTATTTATTTATTTATTTTTAAAATATATTTTTATTAATTTCAGAGAGGAAGGGAGAGGGAGAGAAATAGAAACATCAATGATGAGAGAGAATCATTGATCAACTGCCTCCTGCACGCCCCCAACTGGGGATCGAGCCCGCACCCGGGCATGTGTCCTGGCTGGGAATCGAACCGTGACCTCCTGGTTCATAGGTCGACGTTCAACCACTCAGTCATCCTGGCTAGGCCATGATGACTCCCTTTTATACTGAAGATTCCGTTAAAGAAAGGTTTTGCTCTTTGAAAAGCTGGGTCCTCTCTGAGCACACTCCCTCCCAGCTTCAGAACCAGAGCCTGAATGTGAAAGGGTGGAGACCCCAGCAGGATGCACACTGGACCACATGCACCCTAGCAGTGACTAGCAGGTGGCAGATGTTGCAGCCATAGCCTTTCATAAGCTCTTGAGGGTTGGACTCTTAATTTTTTCTTCATTCCACACACATAGACCTAGAGCCTGCTCTATGCTAGGCCGGCATAAAGAGGGAGCAACAAAGACCAACTGGAGAATCCCTGTCTTCAGGGATCTTACCAGACAGAAAGGAGATAAAATCTGACATGAAAATCCTTAACATGGACAGACTGGTTAGGACTCTGGGACAGGTGCTCTGGGTGAAATCCAGCCTCCCTTCCATGGCCTGCTAAGACCCTGTATGATCTTGCCCCTACTAAGCTCACCACTTCCTTTTTTAATCTTGTGACATGCAGAGCCAACTGTCCAATGGCCAGCTGGTCGGTCAAGGTGACCTGCATTAGGGTTTTCAAGGGGGGTGGGGAGGGATAAACATGAATTCCACTGGGAGGTTGGTTTGGGCCTAGGGTTGAAAAATCACAAGATGGTGCATCCAGGCAGCAAACCCCTGAGGACTGGGACAGCCTGATAACAATCCTGGCTTACACCTTACATCACAGTTCTCTGTGCCAGTCACTCATTTCACCCATATCAACCTTACAATATAGGAGCCACCTGGGTACTTTTATTATCCACATGCTTCAGATCATGAAAGGTGATGCGACCTGCCCACGGTCACAGAGCTGGTACGTAGCAGAGCCAGGACGTGGCCCCAGGATCTGTGGCCCCTGCCTTTGGTAGTTTTGGTCCTTGAGGAAGAAATAATGATGACATTCAAACAACAGTTTCAATGTATTGCACACTCTGTGCCAGGAACTTCACTGCAGTCCTTTCCTGAGTCCTCACCGCAGCCCAATGGGGAGGTGTTCTCCGCTTTATAGAGGAAAGCCAGGCTCCGATTGTTGAAGCAACCAACGTACTTGAGGATGCTAGTGGAGCCAGATTTGAGACCAGGTCTCAATGACACCCAAACCTGGGGTTTGATGTTGTCGCTTTTTAAATCTTCACCGGAGGATTTCTCCCTCCCCCCATTGATTTTTAGAGAGAGTGGAAGAGAAGGAAAGAGAGACATATCGATGTGAGAGAAGATATCGATGTCGGTTGCCTCCTGCACATGCTCCGACCAGGGCCTGAGCCGGGGAGGAGCCTGCAACCTTGGTATGTGCTCTTGATCGGAATTAAACCAGAACCCTTCAGTCTGCAGGCTGATGTTCTAGCCACTGAGCCAAACCAGCTAGGGCCCCAAGCTTGAGCTTTTAACCATTACCTAACATTCCTGCCAAGAGTAAGAACTGAAAGCTTGAAAGGTATCCCAGAATGAGCTGGGTGTCTGGGGACATTCCTGCATGCTTTCCCAAACTCTCTCCCTCTCCCACCTGGGCTGGTTTGGAGGGTTTCCTGTGGTTTGTGCTGACCTTGGTCACACATGGAGGCCAGGCTTAACAGACTCGCCCGGCTGGAACCTTATTGACTTTGATGACTACAGCAGGGACCCCAGTGGGACAGGCTTATCTCCTCATTAGCAAAATCCCGTTCTGGGCTCGGCTCTCTCCATCTTACAGACTTCACAGGGGCTCTCAGACTGGCTCACGGTCGGTCAGTCGGTCGTCCATGCTAACAGGGGAGCTTCCATTCATCCTCTAAGTCTGTGCTCTCAAGCGAACAAGCCATTAATGCGATAATGACAATTTCTGGCTCAGGGATGCTGGTGCAGGCTGAATACCCACAGCAGAGCAGCTGGGTACTGGGAAAGTGCAGGCTTTATGTAAATAGGGAAATTTGCTAATCATCGCTAGCCATACCCAGTCATGTTTAAAAGTAGATAATGAACAAGAGAAAAAGCTTTTGCTGGGAGCACGCTAAGCAGAGCAGGGCTACCGCGCCATTAACCTTTTGTTGACTTTGGCCTCTTTTCCCGCAGAATGTCATTATTTTCTTGGCTCAGCTTTGAACTGGAGTGATTGTCCAGCTCCCTTCACTTTTTCTTCTAAAGTGTCATTCACATCCTGATCTCTGCCTTTCCACACAAAATGTTCCCAGCTCAGCCTCGTGTGTTCCTCCCAGAGCCGAGGGGAGCCAGGAGAGGCCTGGGGCTCGGGAGGGGCTCTGAAAGCGGGCTCTTCTCCATAAGTGGCTGCAGTCACTCAGGAAAAAACCTTTAATGACCTGGTCCACCTCAGGGCCAGACAGAGGCCAAGTTTAGAATTTTATAG
This sequence comes from Antrozous pallidus, assembly GCA_027563665.1. Lineage (NCBI taxonomy): Eukaryota > Metazoa > Chordata > Mammalia > Chiroptera > Vespertilionidae > Antrozous > Antrozous pallidus. Next base: position 200,667,946 of record CM050508.1, read on the forward strand.
AAGAAATGGGGGCGCTTTCTCTACAGGGAGCAGGCGCATAGCATTCGCTTGTGCCTCTGTCCCCCATTGGTTGTGTACCCTAACTTCGAAGGGACCTCAGGAGACTTGCTACCAGGGGAGCAATGGGCATTACCAGCTCAGTCCCAGGGAATGTACCCCTAACCTCCAAGGGGCCCCGTGATATTTTTGCTATGGTCAATAAACTCTTGCTTTTCTAAAAATAAAATAAAATAGTCCTAACCATTTTGGCTCAGTGAATAGAGCGTCGGCTTTTGGACCAAAGGGTCCCAGGTTCGATTCTTGTCAAGGGCATGTGGGTGCAGGCTCCTTCCTGACCCGGACCCTAGTCAGGGCTTGTGCAGAAGGCAACCAATAGATGTGTTTCTCTCACATCGATGTTTCTCTCTCTCTTTCCCTCTCTCTTCCACTCTCCCTAAAAATCAATGGAAAAATATCCTCAGGTGAGGATTAACAGCAAAAAAAAATAAAATAAAAATTAAACAAACCACCAAATAAATAAAATAAATGGGGGTTTATTTCTATCATGCATCCCTCATGGTCCTTGCTCTAGGTCCTCACGTTTCTGCCAGAAATGTCCGGTAGCTTCACCACGATGGGGAGATAACTCACTCCTGCGCATGACCCATGCAGCCAGATGTCCCGAAAGACCAACACTCGGTCAGCCATGCAGGCTCCCATGTCATTTTCCAGGCACATGAGCAATTTGCCATCAAGTCAGAAGCATAATGGGGTCCACATTCATAAAAGAGCCCATTCATATGCTCAAGTCCCAAAGCCACTGAGTCTGGGGCCAGGACTGAGAAGAACTGAAGGAGGGTATGTGTATGGGAGCTTGGAAATGTATGTCTAGGGCATGAGGAGGGTGTTGATCAGTGTTGTTGTTAGCCAGAATCTGGGCTGGAATCTGACTCGTTGGAACCATACCCGGTCTGCTTTGCTGCCCCCCATACCAGCTGGTTTTGTGATTGGTGCTTAGCACCGACAGATGAGTGTTGTCAAGGGCAAGAGTCAACTTGCACCGAGACAGGTCCCAGTGTCAGCTCAAGGAGAGCAGGGAACAGTGTTTGACCTCCTGGCACAGCATGGCACAGAAGAATGAGCCCTGGGGTGAGACCCTAAAGATCAGGTTTTGTCCAGAATGAGCCCTGGGGTGAGACCCTAAAGATCAGGTTTTGTCCAGAATGAGCCCTGGGGTGAGACCCTAAAGATCAGGTTTTGTCCAGAATGAGCCCTGGGGTGAGACCCTAAAGATCAGGTTTTGTCCAGAATGAGCCCTGGGGTGAGACCCTAAGGATCAGGTTTTGTCCAGAATGAGCCCTGGGGTGAGACCCTAAGGATCAGGTTTTGTCCTGGCTCTGTCACTAATTCCCAGAAAAGTTGTTCGACCTCCCTGGGCCCCAGTTTCTTCAGCTGTGACATGGGGGTAAGTGTCAGGTCTAGGCAGCCAGGTAATTTTTTGGTCTTTCTAGCTTTAGGTTTCTATGCTGCTTTTCTATTGCATCTCAGAGAGATTCTGTTGTACTTTGTGCTGAAATTAGAATACAAAGACACCTGCCTTTATCTTAGTTGCCTTAGTTATACACCTGCTCTGCAGTCTCACCGAGGTCAGAGTCCATTTCTTGTTTACCTCCTTACCCTCAGCTCTCAGCCCATTGTCCTCTACAGTGCCTGGCACAGAGGAAGTATGGAATAAACATATGTCGGGTGAATGAATGGCTGTATAACGTCGGCTGAATAGATGAATGGCTATGGCTGTGACCCAGATTTCCCACTCACCTGGCAATGGCAATTGCCCTGAAATCTTTGTATCCTTCTGAGATGGCCTTCTGGATAGCGGTCCGTTCAGCACAGATGCCCAGCGGGTAGCAGGCGTTTTCTACGTTGCACCCTGAGGGGAGAGGAGAGCCCAGTGATATTTTGGGCAGAGTCACTTTCTATTGCTTGTACTGAGTAAGAGGCTTGGCCCATTCCAGTGCAGGGAGGGACCAGTTACTGCAAACAAGGCGGGGAAAAGAAGAGGACAATTTGACCCAAACCACTGGGAGCCTCCATGACCAACTGGTACATTCCCCAAAACTCCCTCTCCCATCACTTTACAGAGCCCCATCTTGAACCACAGCCACGGAGCAGGGCAGGATAACAGAGCCAGTGAAACCAGCCTCATCTCCCCTGCGGCTGTCAAGGCCAAAGGAGACTCTGAGGCTTAGGAAGTGAGCACAGCACCAGTCCTGAATCTAAGAGACAGAAGCTACTATGGGCGTGGAGGTGGGGGTGGGGGAGAGAATCGGGGATTCTGATTCAAAGACTGGGCTTGTGCAAAATGTTTGATGCTGGTTACCAGCTATCAGGGCTCAGCCAACTTCTCTCTGAGCTGCATTGCAAAACAAACTGTCAAGATCAACAAGCTAACAAACAAAACACTGGCAAGGCCCAGCTGGCAAGGCTCAGTGGTTGAGCGGCGACCTATGAACCAGGAGGTCATGGTTCGATTTCTGATCAGGGCACATGCCCAGGTTGTGAGCTTGATCCCCACGGTGGGGCATGCAGGAGGCAACCAGTCATGATTCTCCCTTATCATTGACATTTCCATCTCTCTTTCCCTCTTCCTTTCTCTCGGAAAGCAATAAAAATATATTAAAAACAAAAACACTGCAAGCTTTGCAAAAGGTGTCTGTGATTGCACAGGTCTAAGGTGATTCCCCAGTTCTACAATGGGAGATGGGGTGCTAAGGTGGCATAGCCCACAGTCAGGGAGTCCTCCCTGTGTCCCTCTCAAGGAAGTCCCAGGGGGACAATGGACAAAACAGGTTGGCTGATGAAACTTCCCATTTTCAAGGAAATGAGACCAAGAGCAAATGACACAGAGTCTGGGCTTTCCCTGCCCATCAGGATGTGTCACTCATCACAGCTTACCTTCCTCCTTGAGGCAGAGATGTTGTTCCCCAGTATCCATTTCCTCCTTTCTTTAAGTGATACCAATGACTCCCATTCCAATAACCAGACCACATACCCAGGCAGCTAGAGACTATATTTCCCAGACTCCCTTGCAGCGTAGTGTTGCCATGTGACTAAGTTTCTGCCAATTGGATGTGACCCAAAGAGATGACACTTCTGGATCACATTTTTTTGTCAGGAGATTGCTTGTCCATTACTTCCTTTTCCCCTCCACAAACTGACAAAGGGCAGGACACCTTTGATCACATGGTTTATTGTCATAGGGATGGAAAAGCAATAAGATAGAAGGAATTTAGAGCAGAGTTGAGTTGCCTCTACTCTGGATCAACTGCCTAACTCTGAATTGTTGTGAGAGAAAAAGAGATTTGTTGTGTTTGAGTCACTGTATGCTGGGATTTTTGTTATAGCAGCTTAACCTATACCTAATGCAGAAATTTAGGCTGAAAGTGAGATGCAGCTTTAACAAAAACATCTAAAATATGTGGCCTTGGCTTAGCAGGTAGTCAATGTGAAAGAACTACAGATAGCCAGGTAGGAAGCGGCTGCACTTGCTACCCTGTGATGTATTATTTGAAAAGCCCCACCCTGTGATAACGGGGAAGGCAGACGATCTAATCTACCATTAGGATTTCTCCACTTGGCAATGGGAATCAGCCCTGTGGCCAAGATCTGATTAAGGGAATCATCTTCTCATCTGTTTCCAGTGCCCCCAGGTAACTACCACGAAGGTGAGGCAGCAGGTGGGGCCAGTCAGGGAAACCAGCTAGTAAAATAAATAAATAAATAAAAGTTGACAGGCTTAAAAACTATGCCCAGAAAGGATTGTTGGGTATGGAACTACTGTATGAAAGTGACAGGAAAGAGACCAGGAGGTTTCTAAGATTTTGGTAGACTTAGATAGCCAAAGAAGGAAGCCACAGGTCTGGTCTCCAAAAGCCTGTGCTTGTTCGGTCCCTAAGAAACCCCTGCGCTCCACCCCCCCCCCCCCCCCCCCCCCCCCCCCCCACTCCACCCTCAGATGTGAGCTGAAAGCTGTGTGCCCCTAAGGAGGGGGAATCCTTTCTAACACTCATTTCAGATGTGCAGCCAAGGACGATAATGGTCAGAAAGGAGTTCTCAGAGGGCCACAGGGGGTCCTGTGGCAGACTGTTCCCAATGTTCACACTCCCAATGGAATCCACTGCAGTTTAGCTGGGCAAGTGGCTGCCCAGCTGGAGACTACATTTCCCAGCCTCCTTAGGAGCTATATGTAGTCCAGTAGTTTTAGCCAATGGGATGTGAGCAGGTGTGCGACTTTTGGATGATGTTTTTATGGGAACATTGCTTGCTGCCCTCTTCCTCTTCCCTTTCCCAGAGGTAGAAACATGGGTGTCACGATGTGTGCCAGTTTTGAACACGTGGATTAAGACACCACTCTAGGGATGGCGGGACAAGACAAAAGGAATCTGATCTCCTGAACAACCTTGCAGAGCAGAGCAGCCCCTCTGACCCGGGCTCCAGCCAAGCCTGGTCTGTTAGATGAGAGAGACACAAGCAGCCATCTTGTTCTAGTCACTCTATTTGTTTCATCAGCTCATTCTGTTCCTTCTCTAGCACACTCCCTTTAAAAAAAAAAAAAAGTTTTTCTAGTGCTCATTTATTTATTTAAATATATTTTTATTGATTTCAGAGAGGAAGGGGGAGGGAGAAAGAGACAGCAACACCAATGGCGGTGAGAATCCGACTGGCTGCCTCCTGCCCACCCCCCACTGGGGATACAGCCCACATCCCAGGCATGTGCTCTGACCGGGAATCCAATGGTGACCTCCTGGTTCCTAGGCCGATGCTCAAGCACTGAGACACCCTGCCCGAGCTCACACTCCCTCTTTCTAAGTCTGAGTCTTCATTGTGATGACGCAACATTTTCCTCTTCTTGTGTTCATCACATTTGAAAATTGTTCGGTCATTATCTCTTCAGATATTTTCCTCATATAGTTTTCATTATTTACTGGACAAGTTAAATTAATCATGTAACTCATTAACCGTTATCACGAGTCTCAGGATCAGGGAATTCAAGTCCCACTGCTGGAATGGATGGCTGTCACTAGACAGCTTGCCCCCAGGGTGAGTGTGTGCACTAAGAGTTATGCAGGGAAGGGCTATGCAGTGTTGGGTGGAGGCAGGTTTGGGATTCTACTTTGGGGAATAAGGCAGGTGTATATACTGGTCACGAAAGGATGGACTATAGGGAGCATCTATTATTTTGACAATTTTTTTCCTGAGAAGGGAGCCTTACCTCATTCTTTCGGATGTTTCTCTGTCTTTCCCTCTCTCTAAAAGGTCAATGGAAAAATATTCTCTGGTGAGGATTGACAAAAAAGAAAACAAAAAAAGAGGAAGACAACTCTTGGCCATATACTACAATCCTGAAAGGCTAGACAATTTTGTTTTGTTTTCTTACCCAGAAAACCTGCCAGTGACTTATCCAGTCAAACCAGCTTTATTCCTGGTATTTCCTTGGCTTACTCTGAAACACACAGGGAGGCTGGGACGATGCCAACCGAGAAATCCCTAAGGATAAGATTGAGCCAAATAGTACAGTGATGATCGTGCTATGGTGACTAATTGCTTTCCTTTGTTTCTGTCTCTTGCTTTTCTTTTGAGATGCAGGAACTGTTTCTCTTGCTCCCCACCTAGTTTTCCCAGCCAGCTTCCTGATACTCACCTGAAATGACGGTCCTTAAACACGCCCTTCCCCCTTTGCTGACCTTGACTGGCACTCCCTGGAGCGTTTTATCTGCGTTATGTCATTGATCCTTTTAACAACTCTGACAGGCAGATACTATTACAATCCCATTTTACAGAAGGTAAAAACAGGCTGGTGGCAGGGAGCCAGGACTCACATCCGAGCCTGTCAGAGACAAGGACTGTTCTTTTCCTCTGGCATTTCAGTGAGGCCATGTTTCAAGGTGGTTTGGTGCTTAAGGCATGGCTGGGGTCCGATGCTATCAAGACATCAGCAAGGTGCCGAGACCGGTTTTGCTCAGTGGATAGAGCGTCGGACTGCGGACTGAAGGGTCCCGGGTTCGATTCCGGCAAGGGCATGTACCTTAGCTGCGGGCACATCCCCAATAGGGGGCGTGCAAGAGGCAGCTGATCAATGTCTCTCTCTCATCGATGTTTCTGACTTTCTATCCCTCTCCCTTCCGCTCTGTAAAAAATCAATAAAATATATTTTTAAAAAAAAGACAGCAAGGAAGGAAGGTCACCAACAGCGAGGTGGTCCTGACGAAGTCACACAGAGCAGAGAGCAGTGCCAGAGGGCACGGTGCCCACTCGCTCTGCGGAGTTGGCGCGGTGGTTCTCACACGCAGGCTTGTGGGCATCAGCATCTTCTGCAGGGCTGCTCGAAGCAGATTTCGGAGCCCCACCCTCGAGTTCCTGTTTCACCAGGTCTGGGCTGGAGCCTAAAGATTTAGAATTTCCTACAAGTTCGAAGGAGGTGCTGAGTCTCTGGGGGTCTGAAGCCACCTCTGAGAATCAGTGCACTAGAGAAATGTCATGTCCATGTGCTTGAAGAAATACTACACTCTCTCCATGTTCCTGCCTTCCTCTGCACCACAAATGCAATGCAGCTTTATGTAGGAATTATGTTCTAACTCAACTATAGAGTTAGGGTGGGAGGGTGGTGAAGCTCTTCTTTGTAATGAGGTACTTTTGAGTGACAGTGGAGAGGGCCAAAGGATGAGGCCCTAAGGAGAGGCGATGCTTTGATTCCCCTGGAAGTGCTACGGGAGGGGCGGGGACTGCAGTAGGCCAGCCACTGTGGAGAGGGGTTAATATAAAGCACCAAAGAGTGGTTGTGGAGGAGAAACGGAGTGTAGGGAGGGAATCCGGAGGGCTGGGCTGATCTAGAGGAAGACAAACGAAGGATCAGATGTCAGGGTTAAGCCAAGGCAAGCTGGACTCAGCCATTAACTGGGACATCCTTAAACCTCTCTATTTATCTGGTTTGTCCCTCCCAGCATTCATCATGGGTGATCCAATGAAGTGGCTTTTCCCCTGAGTGACAATCGCACAAACGAGTGCTGAAGTCCCTCTAGCGAGAGGAGGGAAGGGAGAGATAGACTTGTGTCCACGGGCGTGAGCTGAGGAACAGAACCCTCCCTTCCCTGGGGTGGAGCAGCAAAGAGTAGACCATAATTCTCCTCCACTCGCCTGCCACCTGGCATTCCACAAACACTGGCTGAGCCCTGCCACGCGGGAGGCCCAGGGCTGGCTCCATGTCCCTGCCCAGAGCCCCTTCACTTTGGGTTTTCAACCCCTCGGCCCTCAGAGCTCCTTCTTCCCGGTGAGCTCCTCTCCCCGAAGCTCTCCCCCAGCAACCACAGAAGGTAATGCCTGTAGTTGTCAATTACCATCCTGGTGGCCCATCTGTAAGGGGCATTAGGCCTGGCCGGAATGGGGGTAACAGAGAGAAAATGCTCATTATGCGAGCCTGACAGCAAGGCTGTCTGCAGCCGGAATTGCATGGACACCAGCTGCCTCTGAGGGTGGAAACTCCACAGGCCGGTCTTTTGTGCAGCTGGAGAGTCACAGAACTGGGCAGACTTGTCCCTCTAGAAGCTTTTTAATATATATATTTATTTATTTTATTAATTTCAGAGAGGAAGGGAGAGGGAGAGATAGAAACATCAATGATGAGAGAGAATCATTGATTGGCTGCTTCCTGCATGCCCTACACTGGAGATTGAGCCTGCAACCCAGGCATGTGTCCTGATCGGGGCATTGAACTGTGACCTCTTGGTTCATAGGTGGAACACTCAATCACTGAGCCACACTGGCCAGGCCTTTCCTTTTTTGTAACTAGAAGCCCGGTGCATGACATTCGTGCACTGGGTGTGGGGGCAGGGAGGGTCCCTCAGACCGGCCTGTGCCCTTTAGCAAGCCGGGAGCCCTTGGGGGATGTCCAACTGACAGCTTAGGCCTGCTCCCATGAGCCATGAACCTGGCTTCTGGCTGAGCAGTGTTCCTCCTGTGGAAGTGCACAGATCACTAGGGGGCAACTCCTGAGTTGAGCACCTGCCCCCTGGTGGTCAGTGCACATCATGGCAACCAGTGGTTCCGTCATTCGGTCTAGTTGCATATTACCTTTTTATTATATAGGATATAGCCCATCCCAGGCCTGGTCCATTTATCCCATACAATAGCTCTCAGATCTTACCTTCTTCTTCATTTTACCTGGTACTGTTCTAGTCTGAGCCATTCATTCATGCATTCACTAAACCTTAAATGAGGACCTATTTTATTTATTTATTTAGGAGAGAGAGAGATCAATTTGTTGTTCTACTTATTTATGCATTTATCGGTTGCTTCTTGTATGTGCCCTGCCTGGGGATCAAACCTGCAAACTTGGCATATCAGGACGATGCTCTAACCGACTGAGCTACCCAGCCAGGGCTGAGGACCTATGCTAGGTCAGGCAGTGTCCTGACACTGTGGACAGGTGAGCAAACAAGATTGACATGGACCCCGACACTCCTTTCTCTGGCCCAGCCCTCCTTGAGTACCTGTCAGACTAATGGTCCACAAACACCAGTTTCATGTTACTCTTCCTTGACTCCCTAGGTCCTACCTCATCAAATCTCAGTACCTCTACTTGGCCTTCAAAAGCCCTCCACAATCCTCCAAATCATCATATCATCATTTTATTATTATAGTCCTAGGAAGGCGCGTGGCAGCTGCCAGCATTATGCTGACCTGTGCTGTCAAAGTCTCCCAGGTTGCTGGCGCATGCAGTACCCTATCGTCAGTTTCATCACACTATCAATAGTAGCAGTAGAAACAGCCACCGTTTGTGACCTCCTCTTTGCCAGCCAGAAGCGGTGCCAACCACGTTATAGGCATTAGCTCCTTTAAAGCCTCACAATCAGAGGTGAGATGCCACACTGTCAGTGACTGAGGCCGACGGGCACCCACCATCAGGGAGGATTTTGGCTGCCATGCCAGGCCAGGCAAGCTAGCGCTGACCACAGCCATCCTGAAAAGCAGCCATTACGATCCCCAATGTACAAACGTACGCTGAGGCTCAGAAGGCTCAAGGGCCGGGCCCGGGGACACACAGCTGATCAACAGAAGCACCAGGATTCAAATCCAGGAGCCTCTAACCCCAGCGCCTTCTGCCTATCGGAGGAGCTCCCTCAATCCCCAGGGCACAGCCCCTTCTCTAGTGATTCCCGTCCTCCCCTGCAATTTAAATGGTCCACGCTCCCGCTCCCCTCATTCATTCCCTCCCACAATCATTGGCTGAGGCTGTACAAGAGGAGGCGACCTCCCTGGGCGTAAGGACTGTGCCGTTTCTGCTCGCAGCACTGTTCCCAGCACCCGGTACGTTACCCAGCACGCAACTGGTGCTTGGCAAATGTTTGTTGAATAAATCAACAAACGAAAGGCTGAATGAAGAGGGGATGTGGAGGCATTGGGAAGAATCAATGGCTCTGGTGCCATGGGGCGGTGTGGGTAGCAGTGTTGTTTGTGGTGGTGGTTAATGTTTAATACTCATCTGAGCCACCAGGCCAGCCTGAATTTCCACATGATTCCTTGTTCCCTCCGGAGTAGCAGGCGTGGGAGTCAGGGGAACTCTGGGTTCGAATCCCAGCTCTGTGGTCTTGGGCTTCTGGTCCCTTCTCTGCTAAGTGGAGCTGTAACAGCTGCCTTCAAGGGTTGTAGGGGTGAGATGGGTATCTCAGTCCTTTCACATACCAGCCCTCACTCAAGGTTACTTTTCCTGTTCAAAGATGTTTAAGACCCAGATGACTCATGAAACCCACGTAGAACCTCAAAAGACAATAAATATCGCAGGAGAACCCAGAAGGGATGCTGCAGAAGGAGAGGTGCGGGCCCAGCTGGACGCAGAGCTGAGCAGCAGTGGGAGGAGTGGCTCACACCTGCCCCGGGGCTGCGGGGGTCACCGATTAGATAGATGTACAGTGTGGGCCTCCGGTCCTTTAAATAGCTGTCGCCAAGCGGAAGGGGGGTTCTAGGCAGCAGACAGGGCAGTTCCCTCTGTCCCTCTGTGTCAATTGACACCTGCCCTCCGAGTGGTGGTGGAAATGGCCAGGGTGGAGGGGGCATGGCTTCCCTGCCACCTCCACACCACGTTCCCCACTGCCCGAAAAGAGAACGCCCCTCGCTTAGCAGAAACACGTTTGAATTTTTGTTCAAGTGAGCTTTTCTACCAAACCAACAAGCCAAAGCAGAAGAGCTTAGTGCCAACTCCGATTCCTGTGCCCACCTCCCCAGACTGGCATTCATTGCTGGTCACTCAACACCCCTCCCCCCGCCCCCGCTTCTTTCCTCCAAGACCCTCTGCACCCCATTCATTGAGCAGCCGCACCTCTCCCAGCACGGAGGCTGGCAGGAAGAAATCAGGATTTGGGGGACGCCAGCCCTGGCTTCCACCTCCAGCGCCCTGTGTGACCTTGAACAAGTCATGTCACCTCTCTGGGCCTCAGTTTCTTCACTGAGAAATGGGCATGCCACCGACGACACCAGGGGGCTGGCGTCGCTGCGCAGCGGGTGGCCGAGGGCACACTCCTGGGGAAGGTGGGGACTTGCTGATGTAACCTGTGGAGGTCCTAGCAGGTGCGGGACCCAGAGGAGGGCTCAGAGGGTACCCTCCCTCCCAGCACCCAGAACTGCTGATGCTCCCTTCCCCATCCCACCTCCGCCTTCCAGTCTGCCAAGCTTTGAGAGCCCCTAGATTGGAGCAGCCCCTTCATGCCCACAGCCTGGGGCATTCGGCAGGGCAGGGGCGACTGGCATCCTAGGGGAGGCTCAGCCCAGAGGGGGCAGAGCTGGGCTCCTGTCTCCTGGAGCTTCCCACCCCTTCCCGCTTGTCCTCCTCGCCCCCCGCCCCGCCCCCAGGCTGTCTCGGAGGGGTACCCCGGGCGATCTCCCGGCCTTACCGGAGAAGACCTTCCCGTCCCAGGTGAGCAGGGCTGCGCCCACGGGGAAGTGGCTGTAGGGACAGTAGGCGGACTTCTTGGCCTCCCGGGAGCAGAGCAGCAGCCGCTGGATGTCCTCGCGGGCCAGGGCGCGGGCGGGACGCTCCTGGGCCATGTCGGGCCGGGGTTAGCGGAGCAGACCGGGGAGCTCCGGCTCTGCTGGGCTGGAACCCGCTGCCAGGGGCTCCTCCCCCGGGGTGTGTCCCTGCCCAGAGGCTCCCAGACACACCTTCGGGGGATGCGGGCGGGGCCAGCCCCGGGAGCGGAGCCAGGGGGTGTGGCGTGTGTTCTGGGTGGAAGGACGTGACGGCCCGCTCGTGGCTCGCACCCCCCGGGGGCGGGGCGGTCAGGGGGCTGGGGTCCTGGGGGAGCCGCCGCGGGTGGGGCCGAGGGAGGGCTAGGAAGTCTGCGCGTTGAGTGACATTTCTCTCCTGCGGAGGGAAGGGATGGAGCTGGAAGAGCAGGGCCGGGGCGGCTCCGCGGGTTTCCTGAGCGAGCGAGGAAGGAAGACCAGCGTGCTGCTGTCTCAACCCAGAATCGAGGAGGATCTCAGCTGGTCCTGACCGTCTGGCTCCTGATAGAGCGTCGGCCGGGCTTGAGCCCACCCAGTCGGGGGCGTGCAGGCGGCAGGCGTCAGTGGGATCAGTGGTTCTCTCCTTGACGTTTCTGTCTCTCCATCTCCCTCTCCCTTCCTCTCTGAAATCAATAGAAAATGCATATATTTAAAAATATATATATAGTCCTGACTGGTTTGGCTCAGTGGATAGAGTGTCAGCCTGTGGACTGAAAGGTCCCAGGTTAGATTCCGGTCAAAGGGCATGTACCTTGGTTGTGGGGACATCCCAGTGGGGGCTGTGCAGGAGGCAGCTGATGGATAGTTCTCTCATCAACATTTCTAACTCTCTCTCTCCTTTTCTCTCTGTAAAAATCAATAAAATATATTAAATCTATATATATACTAATAAAAGGGTAATATGCTAATTAGACTGGGATACCTTCCAGGAGATCAGCCAGGGAGGGCATCTGGGGGCCATGAGGCTGGCAGGGGAGGGCAGTAGGGGGTGATCAGCCCTGGGGGGAAGAATTGGGGGTGAGGCTGGCAGGCAGAGTGGTTAGGGGTGATTGGGCAGGCAGGTGAGCAGTTAGGAGCTCTCAATCAGACATCCCCCAAGGGGTCCCAGATTGTTGGAAAGGCTCCAGGCCCGGCTGAGGGACATCCCCCTCCCCAGTGCACAAACTATGGTGCACAAAATTTGCACATGGGGGAAAGAGGGGTGTCCCTCAGCCAGGCCTGGAGCCTCTCTAACAATCTGGGACCCTGTAGCCTCTCCAACAATCTGGGACCCCTCGAGGGATGACTTCCAACTGCTCGCCTGCCTGCCTTCCTGATTGTCCCTAACTGCTTCTGCCTGCCAGCCTGATCACCCCCTAACCACTCCCCTGCCAGCCTGATTGATCCCTAACTGCTCCCCTGCCAGTCTGTTTGCCCCTAACTGCCCTCCCCTGTAGGCCTAGTCAACCTTAACTGATCTCCCCTGCAGGCCTGGTCCCCCATCCCCAACTGCTCTCCTTTGCATGCCTGGGTCCTCCCCACCTGCCCTTCTCTGCAGGCCCGGTTGCCTCCAACTTCCTTTCTCTGCCAGCCTAGTCACCCCTAACTGCCCTCTCCTGCAGGCTTGATTGCCCCCAACTTCCCTCCCTTGCAGACCTGGTTCCTCCCAACTGTCCTCCTCTGCTGACCATCTTGTCATGGTCATCTTGTGTCCACATGGGAGCAACCATCTTTGGCCACATGGGGGCAGCCATCTTGTATGTTGGAGTGATGGTCAATTTGCATATTACTCTTTTATTAGATAAGATATATATAGTCCCTCAGCTGGAGGGAACCTCTGAGATCATCTCTCAAGAAAAACAAATATTGGGGTGGCAGTAAAAGAAATGGGTTTGCCTCCTGGCTTCACATTCCACTGTAGGCAGGTTACTTGACCGCTCTGAGCTAGTTTCCTCTCCGCCACGGGGATGGTAACCAAACGGCGAGCCAAGGTGTTTACCCGGAGTCGTGTCTTGCGCTGCCAAAGAATGAGCTACGCGGACCGGAAGATTTAAGCAAAGTGTGGGAAATGTATTACAAGCAGATTCCGAGTCTCCACAAGAGGAGGGGGACCCGATAATGGGCTGCCTGTTAAAACCTTGTAGTCCAGGGTATATATTTGCCCCAGGCCTGCTTCTATGTCTATGCGTGTCTTCACCTGATTGATTCCCTCAATTGTTTTTGCCCAGCAGTGGACCTAAATTTCCCCCATTTCCATGTGTTCTTTCTCTGCCTCTGTGCTGAGCCTTTTCTGTTTCTGTGTGTTTGTACATTTTTGTTTACGGCAGGCCCTCCCTTGGGTTCCCATGCCTCCCGCTTTGAGTGTAGAAACGCTTTATTATTTCTGCTTGGTGGGTTCCTGTGGTTAGGCTGCTCAAACTGCCATGTCTGCCCTGCCTATGCTTCATCTGCCTTTGTTTTCCACTGGACCCCCGCCCCGCCTGCCTGCATTTCTCGGGGATAGTGATGCATTTAGCAGACCCTAGTTTGAGTTGCAGTTCTGCCATTTACCTTGGGAAGCCCTAGGACCTTGGGACCTCTCTACACTCGGTTTTTCCATCTGTAAAATGGATGCACTAATGGTATCTGACAGAGTTAGGACTGAATGAGATAATGTGTGTAGAGCAAACATGATTGGAGGATCCCGAGACGTCATGATGTGCCCACTCTTTGTGACCCCAGGAAAACTGGGTTATTGTCATGAGTGACTTAGGAAGGGCAGAACGTCAGTTAGGGTGTCCAGAGGCATCCAAATGTCCCCAGAGCCTTAGCAAGGATTGAATCAGTGGCTTCTCTGAGGCAAGGGCAGGGGGTGAGAGGAAATAAGGCACATCTCCATGTCCCGTGTGCTGACATCTCTGGGTCCTGCCGCCCGGCTCCTGTGTGCTGAGCACTATCACACAGAGACTGGGCTGGGTCTCCGGAGAGTTGGGCAAGTTTGCCTCATTTCCTCCTCCCTTCCCCAAAGCCAGGCCCTTCAGATTTCTCCACCTTCTTTCCAAACATCCAGCCCTCAGAGAAGCAGCTGATTCCACCCCCTGCTGTTGCATGTTTCTCCCGGATCTGTGTACTTTTTAAAAATATATATTTTATTGATTTTTTTACAGAGAGGAAGGGAGAAGGAGTTAGAAACATTGATGAGAGAGAAACATCGATCAGCTGCCTCCTGCACACCTCCCACTGGGGATGTGCCCCCTACCCAATGTACATGCCCTTGACTGGAATCAAACCCGGAACCTTTTAGTCCGCAGGCCAATGCTCTATCCACTGAGCCAAACTGGTTTAGACAAATCAGGGGAACTTTGATCACCTCCAGGCTAATAGTGGCCCTTGGCACCTTCAGAGCTTTTTACCTTCACAAGGTCATAAATGGGGACAATGCCCATTGCAAACCCAGCGATATGTAACTTTAGAGACAGCGGTGGATCTAGAACAGTGGTCAGCAAACTGAGGCTCACGAGCCACGTGTGGCTCTTTGGCCCCTTGAGTTTTTAGTAAAGGCCACCTTAGGAAGGCCCCAATTAAGTTAACAATGTACCTACCTATATAGTTTAAGTTTAAAAATTTTGGCTCTCAAAAGAAATTTCAATCCTTGTACTCTCGATATTTGGCTCTGTTGACTAATGAGTTTGCCAAACATTGTTCTAGAATCTTTACCGAAGGGGCGTGGGCCACCTGGATGGAAGGGGAGAGTGAGCCTGGAAACTTGCTTAGAGCTAAGTTATAAGCCAATAATACTAACAACATTTTATAAACATTGCTTGAATCTCCTATCTACCAAAAATTAAGACATTCAGTGTCCAGCTCAAAGAATAGGACTGTCCAGGGAAGTGTTTTGAGTGGCGGTGGAGATTGTCCAGGCTCCGAAGCCTTCCCCATCCCCACCCCAGGCCTTTCCTCTGTGAGAAGACCCACCAGCGTCTCCGTGTTAGCGCCCAAATACACTCATTTGCTGACTCATTCAAGGCACAGTTATTCTCTGAAAGATGAGACAGAGGGCTGAAAACCAGGACTATCGGCTTTATCAGAGGGGAGGGACCCCGCCGGGCTGCCTCTCAAGGGGAGAGAGCACACTGCAGAGATGAACACACCTTTTGAGGGGAGGAACGGGAAGGGACAGGGCTTAGGGTACTGGGCGCGTGCTGACTGGTGGTTTCATATAAGGCACATGATTAGGCACCTAGGTACTTGGGAATCAAGGACTTAGGGTATTTGGTAGGTGCTGATTGGTGGTTCAATGCATAGCCCATATAAGGCACCTGGTCAGGTGCTCAGGAAGGTCCAGGTGGCAGGTGCAGGTTACGTCATACTCTGTCCACCAGCTGGGGAAAGGGAGGATCTATCATTCATGATAGTAGCTCACTCTAATTTAGAGCTTCCCATATGCCAAGGCCAGTGCTAAGTGCATGATTTGAATGATTTCATGTAATCTTCACCCTAAGATAGATACTGAAGAAGTTTATAAAACCGCTAATTCAGCTATTCATTTTATATGACTGTTTGTATTGTGTGTGTGTGTATAATATTTTTGTGTGTTCCTATCAGTTGTTGCTTTATATTTTGAAGTTATATTGTTAGATGCATTTATGTGATTGATCATTATATACTTTTTTTTTTTTAAATCCTCACCTGAGGGTACTTTTTTCTATTGATTTCTAGAGAGAGTGGAAGGGAAGGAGGAGAGGGATAGGAGTAAAAGATATTTCGGGCCGAAACCGGTTTGGCTCAGTGGATAGAGCATCGGCCTGTAGACTGAAAGGTCCCAGGTTTGATTCCGGTCAGGACATGTACCTTGGCTTCGGGCACAATCCCCAGTAGGGGGTGTGCAAGAGGCAGCTGACCGATGTTTCTCTCTCATCGATGTTTCTGACTTTCTATCCCTCTCCCTTCTTTTCTGTTATAAAATCAATAAAATATATTTTTTAAAAAAGATATTTTGGGACGATGCAATAAAGTGATATGAAAATATGATTTTTATGGGTGACAAAGTCACAGATACTGCTTATATTTCTGTAACTTGTTGTCACACTTATAAATGACATAAAGCTAAATTTTAATTAGAGATTAGTGAAAATAAAGACATTTTTTCCTCCCAAGTTCATGGACACTGGGAATTTTATCCAATGACTCAACACAATAGGCCTTGCCTTATTTTTCTTTTTTAAATATATATTTTTATTGATTTCAGAGAGAAAGGGAGAGGGAGAGAGCTATAGAAACATCAATGATGAGAGAGACTCATTGATTGGCTGTGTCCTGCATGCCCCACGCCAGGGACCCAGCCCCAAACCCAGGCAGATGCCCTGACTGGGAATTGAACTATGACTCCCTGGTTCATTGACTGACGCTCAGTCCCTGAGTCACGCTGGCTGGGTGGCCTTGCCTGATTTTCAATCTTTTGGTCCTTTGTTGTAAGTGAGTGTATTATAAATGACATATTACTGGCTTATAAAATCTTTTCTGAGAGTCTTTGTCTTTTACACTTATTGTAAAACTGTCTCATTTATACTTATTGTCATTATTGTTATATTTTAGTTTGCCTCCTGCTATCTTATTTAACAAGGTATCAGTTAGAATGAGGTATGACTTACAGAAAACTCCAAAGATAGTGGTTTAAATAAAGTATATCTCTCTTTTAGTCTAAGACTCTACAGTCATCAGGAACCCAGTTTCCACCTTCTTAGCTTGTAACTTCCACCTTCAAGTTCATCTCATGACCCTAGATGGCTATTGGAGCTTTAGCCTTCACAAACTTATTCCAAGCAGCAAGATGAAAGAGTGGTGGAAGATGTGCCTCTACTTAACATCTCCTGAGCTAGAACTTAATTATGTAGTCTCACCTAGCAGCAAAGGAAGTTGGGAAATGGTTTCTTTTGGCTGGGTACATCAATAACCTGAGTAAAGTCAAGGTTAGTTTGTTAAGGAACAAAAGGACAGTACATTTTGAGTGGCTATTAGCAGTCTTTCTTTTAGTCTTCCCACCACAGCTAAGTGCCCCACTGTCAACAGCAGTGGCTCTGAACCTTCACTAGGGCACCTGATCTGGAGAGGACTAGCCTGCCACCTGGTGGCAGGTTGGTGACATTGGATGCCTTTAATTATGGAGGCAGCATAAATTTGTCCTCATTGGAATAGGCGTTTGTTTCTAGCTAAGGGTTTGCATTCTCGCCTGTCATGCTTGTGCCAGCAGCATCGTTAGCAGATTTACTGAGTAACTTATTCACAGTCATGATTGTCCAAATAGCATTGCTGCTGACCGGAGACTTCATTTTTCAGCCAAAGAAGTAAGTAAATCGGCTGGTGAGCTTGAGATTTATTGGTCTTGCCACACACTCTCATCACCAGAACCATCTATCTTTGTGGGCTGGTGGCATGGCCTTCTGGGACTCAGCTAGCATTATCTAGAAGACAACCTTGTACGAACCTGAAGTGTTGGTCTAAAGTTGGCATCTGCTGTGAACCAGCAGCCAATGCAGGGTGATGTTTCTCTCTCTTCTATCCATGGATCAGGGGATCTTGGGTTGGATAACTTGCAACATTTTCTGCTTCCCTCCCCAAGACTTTGGGTTCTGCTAATTTAGAGGTCTTCGTATGTAAAGGAAGACTATTTCCACCAGGGCAGAGTCCCACTAAGTGGAAATCGAGACAGGCATATGGGCATTTCCGACTCATCATGCCCACAAATGGGGGAAAAGGAGGAGTGTGGTTCAGGGTTGGCTGCAGTGACTGATTCTGGTAACCAAGGGGGAGTCCATTGTGCAACAGGGAGAGGAACAGGGAGAGGTGTGTCTCTGGGTGACTTTCTAATTTCACAGCAACCCAGTCTGCGCAGGACAGCCGCGGATTCAGTTTCCTCTTGAATGAAACTCAGGTGACCCCCTTGGGTTAAAACCTCTGACCGTGTGAGGTTCTTACTGAAGGCAAAGGGGACATGGAATGGCCAGTGAGGAAAGCTCTGATAAATGCCTCATGACCCATGGCAGAAACGACCATCTGCAGCCTTACTTTGCCATGTCATGCATATATGTATTCATGGTGCTAACTGTTCTTCTTTCTGAAAGACCAGTCGGGAGCCGAAAACCAGGATTACAGGCTTTATTAAGGGAAAGACCTGCCGGGCGGTTTTTCTCGCAAGGGGAGAGCAGTAACTGGTGCAGAGGTGAGCACACCTTTTGAGGGGAGGAATGGGAAGGGGCTTAAGGCACTTGGCGCACTCTGGTGGGTGGCTTAATGTATGGTCCATATAAGGAACATTTAGTCACTCGGGTACTTAGGGACAAGGGCTTAGGGTATTTGACAGGTGCTGATTGGTGGTTCAATGTATAGTCCATATAAGGTACATGGTTAAGCACTCAGGCATTTCCAGGCTGCAGGTTACATCAAACTCTGCCACCAGTTGAGAGGAGAGAGGATGTATCACTTTCTTTCTCTACCATTTATATAGGATGGCTTGTTGCTGGTAAACTACAATTTTAGCGCATGGGATACAGAATATCAGCCAGACTCCTGGAAGTAGGAGCTAGATGCAGTAACTATGGGACTTTGGATTTTCTTTTCTTTTTCTTTTTTTGTCTTTCTTTTTTTTGAGAAAGGCTAAGAATGTTTTTGATTGAGATACATTTGCATTAGGTTGGGTGGTAACATGCTGTGGTTGTGGGTGCTTTTGGAAGTTTAAGATGGAAGGATGGGCATGGATGGTGAAGAACTAAAGAGTGAACTGTGGCAAATACTGAAGACTGAGCCTACCCAGGACCCTTCCAAAACTCCTTCCATCATAACTGCTTCTGCCTTAGAGGCTGGAAGGCTGAGAGGACATTCCCAGACTCTCTTGCAGCTAAGCTCTCCATGGCCCCTGGCTCCTGCCAGGAAGGTGCAGCTGACCCAGAAACGGCAGACAGAACTGAGCGCGAGGAGGAGGTGGCCACGCGTTTCTTCTGGATGCGTGGGGGTGGAGGCATTTCTGTTCTCTAGAGGGGACTGTGGTGGAAGCCCTAGAGCCAGATCTGTTCTGAGTTTCTCGGTTCAGAGCAGGCGTGTCAGCCCCTTCCTACCTTGGCAGCTTTCCCAACTACAAGTTGGAGAGGGAGCCTCCTGAGTCAGCAACGGAGGCAGAGGTCTCCCCGCAGGCTAGTTTTGCAATGACATTGCCGGGTTATTCCTGGAATAGTCTGCTTCTCACCCCTTTTGAAACCTCCAGAATCACCTTTTAAACCTGGTGGGCGGAACATTCTGTCTGCAGCGGAACCCTGACTAATTCAGAGTACTTACGTTTTGTGTCTTTCCCCTTCTTTTGTAAATTCAGTTTCAGGCGTGCAACATAATGATGTGCTTTTGTATATATTGGGAAAGGACCACCACAATAAGTCTAGCTAACATCCATTACCACACATTGTTACAAATCTTGTGTGTGTGATGATGCGAACTTTTCAGATCTGCTCTCTTCGCAACTCTCGAAAATGCAACACAGTTTTATGAACTCTAGTCACCATGCTGTGTATTACACCCCCAGGACTTTCTTTACAACTAGGAGTGTGTACCTCTGGACTTCCTTGGCCCAATTTGCCCACCTAAACCCCCACCCATATCTGGCAACCACCAATCTGTTCACTCTGTCTGTGAGCTCCTGATGCCTGGCTTTCCCTCAGCCCCACATTCATCTGTCACCATGCTCTGGAGAGAGCGTCAAAATATTAAACAATTTTTGAATTCAGCTACTCCTCCCCACCTTTACAGATATAACCCTTGTCCAAGGCACCATCAGTTCTTGGATGGACCTCCTACTAGGTCTCCTGCTTCCTCTCTTCCTCCCTCTTCCAGTTATGTTCTTCAAAAAGAGGCTGGAGCAAGCTTTCGGAAACACACACACTCCAGAAGTTTCCACTACTTACAAGGGAAACCAAACTTGAAGCACAGAGAACCCCAAACAAGAGGAATCCAAAGGGGACCACACCAAGACACATCATAATTAAAATGCCAAGAGCAAAAGACAAAGAGAGACTATTAAAAGCAGCAAGAGAAAAACAGTTAGTTACCTACAAGTGAGCACCCATACGACTGTCAGCTGATTTCTCAACAGAAACTATGCAGGCCAGATGGGAGTGGCAAGAAATATTCAAAGTGATGAATAGCAAGAACCTACAACCAAGATTACTCTACCCAGCAAGGTTATCATTCAGACTTGAAGGTCAGATAAAGAGCTTCACAGACAAGAAAAAGCTAAAGGAGTTCATCACCACTAAACCAGGATTATATGAAATGCTGAAGGGTATTCTTTAAGAAGAGGAAGAAGAATGCCGAGACCGGTTTGTATCAGTGGATAGAGCGTTGGACTGCGGACTGGAGGGTCCCGGGTTCGATTCCGGCAAGGGCATGTACCGAGGCTGCGGGCACGTCCCCAGTAGGGGGCGTGCAAGAGGAAGCTGATCGATGTCTCTCTCTTTGATGTTTCTGACTTTCTATCCCTCTCCCTTCTGCTCTGTAAAAAATCAATAAAATATATTAAAAAAAAAAAGAAGAGGAAGAAGAAGAAAAGGTAAAGATAAAAACTATGAACAAAAAAATGACAACAAATACATACCTACCAACAAGTGAATCTAAAAAATCAAGTGAATAAAAAAATCTGATGAACAGAATGGACTGCTGAATATAATAGAATCAGGGACATAGAAAGGAAGTGGACTAACAATTCTTGGGATGGAAAGGGGTGTGGGAGGCTCGGGAAGAGATTGGACAAAAATCTTACACCTATGGATGAGGACAGTAGCAGGGGCTAAGGGCTTGGGGTGGGGAATCAGGTGGAGGGGAGCTATGGGCGGGGTAGGAGGAACACCTGTAGTAATCCGAACAATTAAGATTTATTTAAAAAATAAAAAAAATAAAATTTGCATTAAAAAAAGAAGTCTTCATCAGGATCTATGTGGCTCCGCCCACCTCTCCAGCCTCCTGCCCTTCTTGCCTCTGTCACCCTCCGGACACAGGGACCCTGCCAAGGTTGTTCTCACCAAAGGGTCTTCGCACAGGCTGCTGTCTCTCCCTGGCATCCTGATGGCGCCTCCACTGAGAGCCTTTCTTGGCTGCATCTCCCCATCCTCTCTCCCTCACTCCATCCCCCATCCTCTCTCCCTCACTCCACCCCCCGATCCTCTCTCCCTCACTCCACCCCCCATCCTCTCTCCCTCACTCCACCCCCCCATCCTCTCTCCCTCACTCCACCCCCCCATCCTCTCTCCCTCACTCCATCCCCCCATCCTCTCTCCCTCACTCCATCCCCCATCCTCTCTCCCTCACTCCACCCCCCCATCCTCTCTCCCTCACTCCACCCCCCATCCTCTCTCCCTCACTCCACCCCCCATCCTCTCTCCCTCACTCCACCCCCCCATCCTCTCTCCCTCACTCCACCCCCCATCCTCTCTCCCTCACTCCACCCCCCCATCCTCTCTCCCTCACTCCACCCCCCCATCCTCTCTCCCTCACTCCATCCCCGCATCCTCTCTCCCTCACTCCATCCCCCATCCTCTCTCCCTCACTCCACCCCCCCATCCTCTCTCCCTCACTCCATCCCCCATCCTCTCTCCCTCACTCCACCCCCCATCCTCTCTCCCTCACTCCACCCCCCTATCCTCTCTTCCTCACTCTGTTCACTTTCCTTCAGCACGCTTACCCCTATCTGATAACACTCATTATGGGTTTGCTGTCTGTCTGTCTGTCTAGAATGACAGATGGAAGTCTATCTTGTATCCTGGGCACTAGGATACACATAGTGTATCACATAGTGTACACATAGTGGAGGTTAAAAACAAAAACAGGTGGAAGGTAGGGAGGAAGCCCCCAAAGCATAGTTCAGGGCAAACTCCCGGGGTCCCAGAAAAAATCTGAGTTGCTTGGGTACCTGACCTTAAATAGCTCCCTGTTGGGGTCGCCTGGCTTCTGCCTGAACTTCCTTCCTTCCTCCATTTTAGAATCAGGCTCAAGCTCACCCAGGCGGCCCTTACCCTCCGACCTCTGCAGCCACCGCAGGCCAATTTAAGACGACCTCACAGAATTCTCTAGCACCATTCACTTTACACTTGAATAACTAAAGAAGCCAACCGGAAGGCTTCAGAACAAAGAAACTTGGCTCCAAATCATCTGGTAATAATAATAATAACTAGATTCTAGCGAGGTATTATTTTGTACCAAACAAGATTTTAAGTGCTTTCTGTGCATTTTCTCATTCAGTCTTCAGAAACGCCCCCGGAGGTCATCGTGTCAGTAACTGATTGCTGCCTCACAAACCACCTTAAACTGAGCGTTTTGAAAGAACAACCATTTTATTTGCTCCCGATTCTTGTGAGCAATTTGGGCTGGACTCGGCTGGACAGGGCCAGACTCCATGACAGCCAAGAGGTTTTCTCTGGACAAGAGGCCATCGTGGCCACGTCACTCACACCCTGTGCCACCCTTGTGCACAGAGCAGCTGACCCCAATCCAGTTTGCCACCCAAAGCTTGATTTGTTTTCATGTAAAACACAGAAGGGACCCTGGGTCCTCTTTCCCAACTTCCAGGGGCACACACGATTGTCAGGTAATGACGTCAGTGTCCACGCCAGAGGGCTCTGGCTTCTAGAGCCTTCCTGTGCTTCATTTTGGAGAGGAAGGGACAAAGCCCAGAAAAGTAGAGGCTCGGCCAAGGTGGCACAGTGTTCTGGTGACCAAGAACTTCTGGACCGTGCTCCACACCACAGTCCAGAGGAGAAGGGGTCCTGGTCCCCTCCCGGGGCAAGGCGCCAGCAATGCCTGCGGGCAGGAGAAAGGGCACACTGTTGGGAAGGGGTGAGTTGGGGCAGGGAGGAGAGGTGAGGAGAGACCACTCTGAGCTCCAGCTGGGAGCGCAAAGTGGGGGTCAAGAGGAGAGGAAGGTGCAGGCAGCAGAGAGAGGTGGTGGCCTGAGGGGTCTGGGAGAGCGTTCAGAAAGGGGCTCAGGTCCTGGCTTTGAGGGTGGAAACGAAGAGCATCCTCCTGACTGGTCACACCTGAGTCTTTTAGTTCTATAGGACCCCTACCCTCTCCCCAGCCTCTAGGGAGCTGGCAGCCAGCACTCTCCAGGAGCCGGAGCCCCAGCCTCTTGCAGCCCTGATGTAGCAGAGACACCCCTTGGCGTGGAGGGTTACTTGGGCTCCATCAAGTCAAACGTTGTTTGTTTTTTAAAATATATTTTTTTGATTTCAGAGAAGAAGAGAGAGGGAGAGAGAGACAGGAACATCACTGATGAGAGAGAAATATTGATTGGCTGTCTCCTGCACGCCTCCCACTGGGGATCGAGCCCACAACCCAGGCGTGTCCTGATCCAGGACCACTGAGCCATGCCGGCTGGCTTTACTAAGCACCTACTATGTGCCAGGCACTGCCCTCAACAGGCAAAGTGTCTGCCTCATGGAGCCTCTATTCTAATGGGGAAGATTGCTGTTGAACAAGGAAACAACCACAGGCTCACTTCAGACAATGACTGGGAAGTCACCAGGCAGAGTGATGGGACAGATGATGCCTGGATGGGCCGACGTTCCTTGGAGTTGTGTGTGTGTGTGGGGGGGGGGGGTGGAAACAAGAAGGGCCTCTCTGAAGAGGTGACATTGAGCTGAGGTCTATGTGTGAGAAGGAGGCAGCCAGACAAAAACCGGAGGGCAGTGTGTTCCCTGAGACAGAAACGAGATTGAAGAGTTTGGGGAATCTGACTGGAAAGGAGGCAGGAGGCAAAGTCTAAAAAAAGGCTCCTTTCCTTTGCCATCCATTCTCTGTGGGATTTGAATACATCTTATTTTCTTGTTTCACCCCTAAAATTTGGGTATCTGTGAGCTGAAACAAACCTTTCTTGGACCTATTTTTATTTTAAACGCTTTGCCCTTCCTGCCCCTTCCTGTTGTTAATCCTAACCTGAGGGCATTTTCCCCCCCATTGCTTTTTAGAGAGAGTGGAAGGGAAGGAGGGAGGGGGAGAAAGAGAAAAACACGGATGTGAGAGAGACACAGCGACTTGTTGCCTCCCACATGTGCCCCAAGGGAACACCTGCACATCCCCGTTGACTGGGAATCGAACCTGCAACCCTCCGCTGTGTGGGCAGGTGCTCCAACACTGAACACCAGCCAGGGCTCTTTTAACGGCTTTTGTCCCGAGGAGAGGACAGAGGTCTGGGCGTCAGAAGACCTACATTATGGCCCCGGATTTTTCAGTAGCAAGCTGTGTGACCTTGGACAGATCCCCTTTCTCCTCTGTAAACCAGGGGCTGGACCACACATCCTAAGGGCCTTTCCAACGCAGACAGCACCAGGAGTTCCTGCAAACTGTTCTCGATCCTATTGACTTCCAGCCTACACGTGGCTGTGCTCGGCTTACGTCTGCTCCTTCCCCCGGGCGGTGCGGTCTGGAGATGTGCGTACAGCAGATAAAAACACAAGACAACCCAGCATGCACCAGCAGGCGCAGGTCAAATACACTGTGCAGCTATGAAAAGAAGAATGAGTTCCATTTCCAACCACAGCCGAGACCGGTTTGGCTCAGTGGATAGAGCGTCGGACTGCGGACTGAAGGGTCCCCGGGTTCGATTCCAGTCAAGGACATGTACCTTGGCTGTGGGCACATTCCTAGTAGGGGGCGTGCAAGAGGCAGCTGATCCTTGTTTCTGACTTTCTATCCCTCTCCCTTCTGCTCTATAAAAAATAAAAATATATATATTAAAAAAAATTTTCCATCCACAGAGCCGGGGGGAGGCTCATGATATGATGTAAGTGAGAATAAAGCCAGTTGCAGCATGTGTCTGAGAATGAATCCCTTTCTGTAAAGCCAAAGGCAAACTCTCAGTATGTGTATATGTGGGTTGTTCATGTCGCCCATAAAGAGACAGGAGGGAGGGAGTAACCCCCAGTTTGTAACATGATTACCCAGGACTATGAGGGCGGAGGGTCTGGGGAATGGGAGAGCAGAGGGGGCTAGAGAAGAGTGTTACTAGTTTTTCTTATATAACTTGCTGTTTCACTAGTTGCAAATGTATTGCTTTTATAATCTTGGAAGAAAAATTTAATATATCTCTAAGGAGTCAAACCACCAGGAGGTCACAGTTCAATGCCCAGTCAGGGCACACGCCCGGGTTTGCAGGCTGGATCCTCGCAGACGTCTCCTGTCAGGGACAGCAGGCCCTGCTTCGTGGCCAGTGCTCAACCCCGTGGTAAGCCAGCCCCGTGTGTGGGTGCGTCCCCCAAGGACCGGAGGTCCCAGGCCCACCCTGTGTCCAAGCCCGAGTGTCAGTAGACTTTGGCAGTGGGGTTGATGTGAAGCAAACCCCGAGTCTTCTGCCCTTTGGGGACTGTGTGAGTGAGCGTCCACTGTGATCTTATTGGACCGACCCTCCCCCCGTTTCAGAGGCTGCCAGGGATCCCCTCTGAGGCCAGCAGTCCAGGCAGACGTCACCAGCGCGATTCCCACACGGAAGCAGGTGCTCCAGGCAGCTCTTCCCCAGTCCTGCATTAGAGCCGCAGAGGCCGTCCGGCTGCAAGTCTCCCCGCCTCACTGGCCGGTCTCCTGCAGACAGGGATGCGCCACTCAGCCCTCAGGCCCGCCCTGGGGCAGGGTGTGTGTGTGGGGGGAGGAGGGTCTTATTGTTCGAGCTCCACAAGCTGTTTCCTGGTCATGTCATCCTCCCCTCCAGGAAATGCCCACAGATGTCTGTTTAAAACCCCCCTCGCTGCTGTCTGTGCTCATTTCCTGGGCAGTGGGCTGCTTCCTCTAAATAGGAGCCTTAGACCTGGATGTTACTGAGCCGCCTCCCCCAGCTTTCTTGTCCTTGTGCCAATAAGGAAGCACCCTGCCCCTGGCTCCTGTATGATTTTTGATGCTTTTCAAAGTCCCATCAAATTCTATTCCATTTGAGTGGTCCCATGGAAGAACCCTCTAAGGCAGGAATGCCGGGAATATTACATCCATATAACAGAGAAAATGGAGGTGTAGAGCAGTTTAGGGACTTGCCCACATCCCAGAATAAAGAAAGGGTCGTGGACGGGCAGCTCAGTTGATTAGAATGTCATTCTGATCATCGAACCCAAGGTTGTGGGTTCGATCCCTGGCCAGGGCACATACGAGAATCAACCAATGAATACATAAATAAGTGGAACAACTAATTGATGTTTCCCCTCTCTAAAATCAATAACCAGCCCAGCCAGTGTGGTTCAGTGGTTGAACATTGCCCTGTGAACCAGGAGGTCAGAGTTCAATGCCCAGTCAGGGCAATTGCCCGGGTTGCAGGCTGCATCCCCAGTAGAGGACATGCAATAGGCAGCTGATTGCCCTAACTGGTTTGGCTCAGTGGATAGAGCGTCAGCCTGTGGACTGAAGCGTCCCAGGTTCGATTCCAGAAAAGGGCATGCACCTTGGATGCGGACACATCCCCAGTAGAAGGTGTGCAGGAGGCAGCTGATCCATGTTTCTCACCGATGTTTCTAACTCTCTATCCCTCTCCCTTCTTCTCTGTAAAAAATGAATAACATATCTTTAAAAAAATAGGTAGCTGATCAATGATTTTTCTCTCATCATTGATATTTCCACCTCCCTCTCCCATCCTCTCTGAAAAAATTAATATATTTTTAATGTAAAAATATATTAAAAATAAATCAAATCAATCAATAATCTTTTTTAAAAAAGGAACAAAATGGCAGTTCCAGGCCCTTGCCGCTGAGATCAGCCCCTCAGCCACGCTCCATCATCAGAGGCATCCCCTCCCCTCCCCACTGAAGGTCGCCCAAGATATTTTAAAATATATATATATTTTATTGATTTTTTTACAGAGCAGAAGGGAGAGGGATAGAAAGTCAGAAACATCGATGAGAGAGACATCGATCAGCTGCCTCTTGCACGCCCCCTACTGGGGATGTGCCCGCAGCCAAGGTACATGCCCTTGATCGGAATGGAACCTGGGACCCTTCAGTCCGCAGTCCAACACTCTATCCACTGAGCCAAACCGGTCTCGGCTCGCCCAAGAAATTTGATAGTGGACCAAATTTCACCTAGTGATCCCACTCCCAATTGCAGCTGAGTGACCAAGGTGGATTCATGATCTGGGGTGACACCCAGAGGCTGGGCTGACCCATCAGCCTCAGGTTCTAGCACTTGAAGGAAGGCCTGAGGCTTTGGTCAGACTGAGGAGCAGGCACGTGGAGCTGGGCGCAGGGCCATGTGCTGATGGAAGGCACAGAGGGACAGGTGCTGTGCACGGGGGAGGGGGCTGCTCCACGGAGAGGAGACTGGGAAGGTGGGTGAGAGGCAGCCAGGATGGAAGACCGGGTGGCCCCAGGGAGGGAAAAGGGATTCCTGGCTCTTGTGAGCAGGCTGGATGTCCCTCAGTCAGGCCCTGTAGCTTTTTCAGTGACCCCTCCTCCCTTTCCAGAGCTGGGGGCCTGATGGGAACAGTGACAGCAGGGCCAGGGCTCTCTCGTGTCCAGTGGACAGAAAGCCCAGCTGGCTTCAGCTGAAAGTACAACTTACTGGCTCGGTGAACTGAAAACTCCCAGGACAGATCTGGGCAGGCCTGTTGGCACCCAGGGGCTCAAGCAATGTCCTGGGACTTTGTCTCACTCTCCATGTCCTGTTCTGCCGTCCACTGGGCAGACCCTCTTTCCTCCTGGGGGCAAGACAGCTGCCAGTGACCAGGCATACTCCCCACCTCTCAGCAGCTCCATCAGAAAGAGTGTCTCTTCCCAACAGTTTCAACAGAGTCCCAGAATTCAGTTCCGTTGGTTCTGATCATGTCACACGCTCATCCTGGAGCTGATCTCTGGGGCTGAGGAGGTGGGATGTTCTCATTGCTCAGGCCTGGATCACATGTCCTCTCCTGGAGCCCATGAGTGTAAAGTCATCTCTGCTAGAACCCCAGGAACCAAGAGTGGGGACCTGTGGTTTCACCAGGGGCATCGGGGCAGTGGGTCACAAGAAGAGCGTGTTGGTCAAGGTAAGCTCTGTGCTGCTACAAACAACACTCACTGTCAGTGGCGAGCACAGTGACATTTTATTTCTTGCTCCCATTGGTGGCAGTGGTGGGGCTCAACTTCATGTGGCCACTCAGCGTCCCAGGCTGCTGGAGGTCATTGTCATCTTCAACACGAAGGACATCCAGCAGGTAGGCAGGAGGATACAGCAGAAGTTGTTTTGCACAGCCCAGGCCTGGCAGTGACCATCACATGACCACACCTCAGTGCAGGGGGGAACGGGAGAGTTTAGATCTGTGCCAGGAGGGAGAGGGAGCAATCTCTACCATGAAGTGGGGGAGGGATGGGTCCTGGGCAGGCAAAAACAAGGTCTACCTGAGCATCCCAGCACAGCAACTCCTCTAGCCTTCTCGTCAAGGGTTCCAGCAGGCAGCAGGACTGGCTCAGTCTTCCCGGTGGAAGTTTCCAGCTTCCCTTTAATTCCTTGCCTGCTCATGTCCTTCCCACTTTTGAGCGGTGATTAAACTCAGTCATCCCGGCTCAGTCAACAAACCCATGTGTGCTTTATGGACAGGCAGGCAGTGGGGCGAAGGGAGAGAGAGGACACTTCTGGCTCAGAGACTGGCCAGATTTGCATGTTAGCCTCTTCAGTCCTTTTCAGCTGTCCTTTACTGGGGACCAGCTGGTCCCTGAGCCAGTCGCATCTTCCTCTTCCCCATAGCCTGTAGATAAGGGCAAACAGGGCTGGGGAAGAGGGAAAGCTGACTCATCCCTCACAAAGGAATGACATCCTGCTTTCTGAAGACCTTGGCTGGGAGGCTGCCTGCCAATATTGCAGCTAACAGCGGCTTTGCACTCACCCACCCATCCACTCACCCACCCACCCACCCATCCACTCACACACCCACCCATCCACCCATCCACCCATCCACCCATCCACCCATCCACCTCTAGGTGCCTTACTATGTGCCTGGCCTTGTGCTGGGCACTATGGTGAAAAGGATATACATAAAGCATAAGATATTGGGTCAGATCTAGCTTGAAGGCAATCAGGCTTATGTCCGTTGGACAACTAGAAACAGAAACAAGACCATCTGTGGTTGAATCTGTTACCATGATTTAGAAATGAACGGGAGTGTAGGCATGTAGGCACCCCGGGGCAGGAACAAGCAACATATTTAGTGTCTCAGAGACCAGGCACCTGATCTCCTAGTCCTGGAGTTGTCAGTTAGGTAGTGCATTTGATAACAGCAAACAACAGTAGCACCTATCACTTAATGGGTGCATCAAGCATTGTTATAAATCACTCAAATGCACCACCCTACTTCTTTCTCCCAATAACTGTATTAGGTCTAGACTCACCTATCCCTGTTTTTACTGATGGAAAAATCAAGGCCTTCAGAAGTTATACAGCCATCAGGTGGCACAGGGGGACCGGCATCCAGGTCTGACTGAGGCCCAAGCCCGGGTTGGACCGCCTGCGTGTTAGGAGCCTGCAGCTGTCTGGGTGGTCCTTCGCTGCCCAGCTGCACATCTGGAGGGTGTCTGGCCACCTCCAGGAGCTGCTCCGTATTTTGAGGGTCAGCCCTGTGCCGGGGGTTAGACTAGTTCAGAGAGTGGGAAGGTCTCATCCTACGGACAGAGGCCTCAGTTTCCCACCCTGGCCTCATCTCTTAGGCTGCTGATCTTCTCCCTAAGAATAGCTGTCTGTCTGAGCAGGGCGTCTGAGGATAGTTCTTCAGCATCTCGGGGCAGAAGCTTGGCAGAGGGAATGCTTCTCCACCCACTTACTTTCCTGTTTCACGATGGCCTATGCATCTGACTCATTCATTCATGTATTCATTCAACAGACATCATTGAGCACCGACTCCCTGCCCTGCCGTGGTCAAGGTACTGGAAGGGATGGGAAAATGAAGATGGGTCAGTATGAGAGACAAGATAAGATACTTACACAGCAACAGTCAACCCAGGTGTACTAGTAACATGAGGACCACGAGGAAGCACAGGCCATGTCCTCAGTGAGTTTGAGGAGTCACCCCCAGATTTGGCAGGAATGGACAGGGGGGTGCATTAAGGAAAGATTCAAGGAGGTGGAATTTGAGCTGGGCTTTGAAGAGAGGGTAGGATTTGCAAATATACAGCCCGAGGAAGGACATTCCAGGTCACGAGAATAGCATGGGCACAAGCCTAATGGTGGGAACCCGTGGCTCTGTCTGGGATACTGTGTGGGGTACGGGGACAGGTCCATGCATGGAAGAGAAGCAGTGGTCACGATGGCTCTGGTGGTGGGCCGGCCCGTTGAGCTGTGAGCTGCATGCTGTGGCATAAATCACATCAGTCACAGCCTAGCCCTCTGGAGTCAGTTGGCGAGAGCTGGGAATCAGGCCGAGGTCCTGGGAAGGGTCTTGAGCCCAAGTGGCTGGCCTCACCAGAGTCACACTTCCCCCCTTGCCCTGGGCTGCCTGTTCTTGGCAAGCCCTCCATTGCCAGCTGTACACCCTCTAACACCACATCTCAGGCCCATCAGCCCTGAGACACGTGTGGCATCAGGGCTGGAAGGAAAGTTTAGAGAGCATGTCACTCAGTGATTTAAACTTAGGAATAAATATCTGTAGGATCCCATTATTCCAAGAGAATCACAGAGAGGCTGCTCCAGTTCGAGCAGGTGGTGGGACTCCCCACTCCATCTCCCACAGGTCCCACAGCAGCTCCCAGGGCGCCCCTGGGAAATCCAGGACTCGGAGGAATGCAGTTTGAAAACCACTGTGCACTTCCTCCCAATCTTCCTTTCACGGGTGGGGAAGCTGAAGCCGGGAGAAGAGACGAAGGGGCATCGGGCCGCTTGGCCAGTGGTTCAGGGTTCCCCTCCATTTTGGTCTAAGATCAGGGAAGATGGCAGTGGGCCTGGTTTCCTGGGTTTTATCTCCCTCTCTTGGTAGCCATGACGCCTGGGGCCTGGGGCTGGAGCCCGGAACACCCCGCTCTGTGACCTGGTGGCGGTTGGCACTGTACTGGTTCACTGGCGGCTTCTCTCATCATTAACCTCAGGTCCACTGCGGCCAGGAGGGGCGCTGGGGGATGGCACAGCAAAACCCTCCTCTACAGAGCGGGGCCCTCTGGGTAAAATGACTGTTCTCCACATGTGCTGAGCATTTTATTATTTACCAAAGCATTTCCAAAGACATGATCCTACTTAATTCTGACAGTAAGCCTGCGAGGTAGTCTCCTGATTTTACCACCGATAAGGCTGAGGCTCGGAGAGGCTGAATGAGTTGCTCAATGTCACCCAGGAGACAAGGAAACAGACAGTCCCCCCACCTGGGCCTTCTAACCGGGTCTACAGAGCAGAGCGTAAGAAAGAGAAGGTGGCTGTGTGTGTGTGTTTTGGGTGGCTGCCAGAGAAAAGTGGAGAACAGGTACTGAGGCTGAGAGCATGTCTGTGAATGATTACATAGCAACGGCTCCTTTAATCACGTGCATCTCACTTGAGCCTGCAGGAGCCGCAAGGGAGGGACCCCTGGACTCCAGAGCCTAGTTTGGTGCCTGTCTCAAGCCAGGTGCCAAGTAAATGTCTGCAGCAGGAACCTGATTAAAGAGGGCATGCTCGTGACCTTGTTTCCGGGTGAGGAGGTCTCACACCCAGAGGCTGCCTTGCCCACAGCCCATCCTTCTCTCCCAGGTCTGCTATCTTCCTAGTTCCTTTTCTCCTTCTGCCAATGTGGAGAAACACCCACAAACCTCCTGTCATGACATAAGAGGGAAGCAACGACCATGCAGGGCATCCTTGTCGCTCCTCCCCACCCCGAACATGTGCAGCCAACCCCAGCTGTCCCCTCCGAAGTCCCCTGACCATGCCAGGCAACCCCAGGGCGAAGTGGCAGTGGCACCCTCCGTTCCCGCAGCTCCAGGAAGCAGAACAATCCTGCTCACTGGCGATTGCAGAGGCCACTCGTCTGGGCTCTGATGACTCTGGGCTCAGTGCCCAGCTCAGCACGGACTAAAGAAGCTTTCCCACCTCAAGGCGTGTACCGCCACAGTCTGGACAGATTTATCCAGCTCCTCTGAAAAAAATTGGGGTGCCCACCCCTCTCCTATTTTTGTTGTTAATCCTCACCTCAGTCTATTTTTTCCATTGATTTTTAGAGAGCATGTTAGTGGGGGGGGGGGGGCAGATGAGAGAAAGAGATGGGGAGGATGAGAGAGAGATGTAAGAGAAACATCCATTGGTGGCCTCCCCCGGGGGTGGGGATCAAACCTGCCAGCTGGGTAGAAGCCTTTGACTAGGAATGAAGACTCGGGTGCCCAGGTGCACCGAGCCATGCCAACCAGTCAGCCCCCTGCCCCTCACCCTGTTTCCTTTACAGTCTGCCTCCTCTCTCAGCCCCGAGGAGACAATGTTCATCACATGGTTTGATAGACACAGGAATCTTCTCAAACATACATCGCTGGCGAGAAGCCCCCTGCCCAGTGCTCTCTTCCCGCCGAATGTCCCAGAGACACTTGTATCCAAGGACCCAGGAGGAGACTCTGGGAGGCTGAGACAGACAGTGGGCACTCCTCCAGGGCTTGACACATGTGATCTGCAGACGAGGCACCTGCTACCGTCTCATTCCCTGACATCCAGGGAGAAGCTTCCTGGCAGAGCCCTCCTCCCTCCCAACCCTGACAGCTGCTCCCAGCCTGCTAAAGGGGCCCCTTTCTGGGGTCTTCTCCTTTCCTTTAGGGTGCTGATAACAATCTTTCCACCCCCCAGCAGGCCTGGCATCACACACAACACAGGAATGATGACAAGGCTGAAAAAGCAAATCCACTTTATTTACAACCATCAGTTGGTGACACATAGATCTTTGGGCTTTTTGTGACCTTGTTGACAGACGCCTGGGCAAGGGGCCCACTCCCTCCGCTGGGGAGACGCACCCTCCTTCCTCACCCTGCTTTGAGAATGCAGCTGCTGGCAGGTCCCTCCTGCTCTGATAAGCCTCCTCCACTTGGGGCCATCCCACCTACCTCCACTTTCTGGGTAGCCAGTGTCCCCAAGCCCCTGCCAAAGATTCTCCTTACCTCCTCTGGAGGCCCTGTCTTGGCCCTGGTTGTGGGGCACCTAGTGGGGAACCACACACGTCTGTCTGCAGAGAGATGGGGTGGATGAGGAGTCCTGCGGGGATGCCAGATGCGGGCACAGGCTGAGTGCAAATGGCTGTCCCGGCCTAATCTGGGGGTTGGGTTGGTAGGACCATCCCAGTCTTCTCCAGAGGACAGTGAGGTCCCAGAAGCTCTCCAGGGGGCAGAGAGGCCGGCATTGGGCCTGGGGAGTTTCCCTTTGGTGCAGGCAGCAGACTCGGGTCCCATCTTGGGGCTGGCCTCCATTCCCAGAGTCACTATTCTTCTCCTACAAGAATGCCTCGCGTGGCTCGTCCTCATCCCAGGGAGAAAGGCTAGACTGCCAAGGGCAGGCCACCGCCTCCACCTGGCCAAGGTCCAAGGCCATCCTCCTGGGTTTCTGGAAATTTCTCCCCCTTATCTTAAGAGAATTATTTTTGGTCTGTCAAAGAGACTTGGTGTAAAGCGTAGGAGGCGATTCCACAATGGAGGACGCCCAGAGTTGGGGAGAGAGGGGGAGACAGGTGACCATTGGCTGTTCCTCCCCCCAACTTGTCCCCAAATAATCAAGGGCACATCAGGCGTCACCCTGAGGCAGGATGAGGCGCAGAACAGACAACGGAGACCACGAGGGAGGCAAAGGCCAGGAGCCAGGGAGGAGCCAAGCGGGCAGGGCCAGGGTTGGAGGCCGAGTCCGGCCGGCCGGGTCTGGGGCCGGGAGTCCCGCCGAGGGCCCGCTCTCAGCGCGCCTGGCCCGCCCGCTCCCTCAGGCAAGCCTTCCAGGGGTAGGTATGTGCCGGCAGCGGAGGCGCGGGGGCGCCCCGAAGGCTGCACGTCCTCAGCTCCCGGGTCAGGCTGAGCACCTCGGCCCGCTCGGGCTGGGGGGCTCTCTCCTGGCGCTCCTCCGTGTCCTGATCCTCCTCCTCGTCCTCGTCCTCCTCCTGGATGCTGCTGAGACGCGGCACCCCGCGGCCGCGCTCGGCGGGCGGCGGCCGGTAGGCGCACTTGGCGTTGAGCTGCCGGCGCAGCGGCGCGCGGGGCACGGAGGCGGCGGCGCCCCCGGCGCGGAGGTGCTGCTGGCGCACGTGGCGCGCGTCGCTCTGGCGCTGCAGGCGCTTGAAGTCGCTGAAGGCCGCCAGCGCGGTCTGGCGGAGCAGGCGGGCCAGGGCGCGCGCCTTGTGCGCCCGCGCCAGCAGCACGGCGTGGCAGCGCAGCACCACGGCCTTGTGGCGCGCCTGG
Source organism: Antrozous pallidus (assembly GCA_027563665.1). Lineage (NCBI taxonomy): Eukaryota > Metazoa > Chordata > Mammalia > Chiroptera > Vespertilionidae > Antrozous > Antrozous pallidus. Next base: position 200,702,283 of record CM050508.1, read on the forward strand.
TGGCGGTAGACCCAGGCGAAGACGCTCGGGTGGCGCCCGTCCGCCGCGCAGTAGGTGATGCGGGGCAGCAGGTAGGTGTGCGCCGGCCGGCGGCCCCCCGATCCCCCCGCGGCGCCGCGCTCGCACGGCTGCATGCGGATGCCGTGCGGCCCCAGCGTCAGCTTCATCTTGGCGCCCCCGCCCGGCCCGCAGCGCGCCCAGATCTTGCTCACGGCGTCGTCGGTGCAGCCCTCGCCCTTGGCGTGCAGGGTGACGGCGTTGCCCAGGTACCACACGGTGTAGGTCGGGTCCTCCCGGTTGAGCTCCACTTTCTGCCGCCGGCTGCGGAACACGCGGCCCAGGCGCTCCAGCGGCCAGTCGGGCAGCAGGTCCGGGCAGGAGCGCAGGAAGCTGGAGAGCAGCGACGTGTAGGTGAGCCCGGGGCTCAGGCTCTTCGCCTTGCGCTTGGCCTCATCCTCCACCAGCACGAATTTGTTCCGTCTCCAGGGCAGCATCGCGGCGGCGGCGGCCGAAGGGGGCTGGGGTCGCCGGGAGCTCGCGGGGCGTTCTGCCCAGCGGCCGGGGTCCGGGAGGGCGCCAAGTCCACGGCTCGGGGAGTCGCGAGAAGCTTGGGCGGCGCCCGAGACGGTAGGCGCCCGGAGATGGCCGATGCCAAGCGGGGCTAGCTTCGCAGATGCCCGGTGTCCAGCCGGGCTGGCAGCCGAGATGTTCGGGCGGTGGCAGAGCGTCCGGGATCGGCTTCCCCCGGGAGTCGCTCAGCCGTCCGGGAGGCGAGGAGGGGCAGGGGCTGGGCGTGGTGGGGGCGCCCCCAGGCCTGAACGGGGTGGATCCCGCGGTCCCTGACGCTTCAATCCGAGGTCTCCGGCGCTGCGGCTGGCGGCGGCTGCTGCTCCGTGGGGCGGACGGAGCGCGACTGCGGTGGGGACTCCTCAGGCTCGCGGCTCCACCTCCTAGGGCTGCCTGCATCACCGGGCGGGACCGCTAGCTTTCTGGTCCCCTCCCCTCGCCCTCCTCTCTCTCCTCCCCCCCGCAAGCCAGCGCTGCTCTGAGCCCGGCCCCGGCACAGGCGCGCTAGAGCGGATTTAATTATTATTACCGGAGCGGAGGGGGTGGGAAGGGTGGATGGGGAGTAGGAACCGCCTGCAGCGCAGGGAGGGCTTTGCTAAAGCAGCTTTCTCTGGCCTCCCCGGTGGTCTCCAAGCTCCCAGAGCCGCGCCAGCGCCGGCCCTCCTCTCCTTGCAGGATTGCCCTTGCCGCTCCGCACAGCGTGTCCTCACCCCCGGGTCTCAGCGGTTTGGGGTGGGTTCCTGACGGGGCGGCCTGGCTCGCTCTGCCTCCTGTCTGCCCAGCAGAAAGCCAGCTGAGGTGGCCTGAGCAGCGCAGTGGAAAAGTACTGTCGCCTGGTGAAGCTCGCTCCCAGGTTCTTCCAAGGTCGTGGGCCAGGCGCTTCGTCTGCGCTGGGCGGCCCAGGCACTGCTCCAGTGGCCGCCAGCGCCCATCGCTTGGCACCAAGCAGGGAGGGTAGCCTTTGAGGGTGAAGGAAACTTCCAGAGCAAATTTTGGGGGCCTGGGGACACAGCAGATGCAAAGCTCCTTCTTTCTGGCCAAAGGGCCGCCTCTGGATTCTCCAGAGGACTGAAAAGAGAAAGCGGACGGTGACTGCGTCCAGCACTGCCCAGCACCCCTGAGGGTTTGCGTTGGGTGTCCCATTTGACCCTCAGGACAGCCCAGGTCCATTGAGTGAAACCGGTTTGGCTCAGTGGATGGAGCGTAGGCCTGTGGACTGAAGGGTCCCGGGTTTGATTCCGGTCAAGGACACATGCCTTGGCTGCGGGTACATCCCCAGTGGGAGGTGTGCAAGAGGCAGCTGATCGATGTTTCTGACTTTCTATCCCTCTCCCTTCCTCTCTGTGAAAAATCGATAAAATATATATATTTAAAAATTACGTGACTTGCCCAAGGTCACAAGGCTGGTAGGAGGGGGAACTAGGGCCCACTCAGGCTTGCGTGACCCGTGAGCGGCCCGACTTGAATGCCTCCATATGCTGCATGTGGACAGGCATTTTCCACCCCGAGGGCCCCCCCTCCCCCTGCAGCTCTTTCTAGGGAGGGTTCTCATGTGCTGGGAAAGAGACAGTTGTCCCTGTGTGTGGGGTCACGCCTCCCCTCTCAGGATTTGTTGAGACACAAGCTCCCTAGACTCCAGGTCTGCCCTGATGGGGGCCCAGGAGCCACCACAGGAGCCTCTCACCTGAGCCCGTTCCTTGGCTCCAGAACAGTCATCTGGGGAGTCCTCAGGTCAGACAGGAGCCCAGACTTTTGGGCCTGGCGAGACTGAAGCAAGTCCTCTGACAGGGCGGGGGGGGGCTGTGTGTGCTTCCCAGTGCGGGCGACATTCCGGGTGGAGGGCAGGGGGAGTGAGTGGCTGAGCTCAGAATCCTTAGGGGAATAAAAGCAAAAAACCCACCACAAGGCTGCATTTCTGCACGCGCCTAAAATGACATGCAAATAAAGAACAAGAAATTACTTACAATGACAGAATCTTAGCTTTGGAGGGGCCTCACAGATTTCTGGCCTGCCGCAGCCTGACTTTGTTTTATTCACAGTGTGGAAATGTCTTGACTGCCTTTGGCTGATTATAAAAGTAATCGGTGCTTGCGGTAGAAATTGCACCGCAAGGACATGGAAGTCTCCTTCTGTCCTCACCCAGAGATGTGGGCGTGGCTCATTCCCCCACCGGAGAGCAGGCTCTGAGAAGCCCAGGGATCTCCTGAGTGCTTTTCAGGGGGCCAGATTAGCCCCTGGGATCTACTGAAGACATTAACTCAACCAGCCCCCTTTTTAGAATGGGCTTTGGTGGTTTTTGACCTGAGGGGCATTAAAAAATCCTGCTGTCTCCTGCCTTGGGTCTCCTAAGTAAACCCTCCGGACCTTACTGCCTTGGGGCTCCCCTCGCCCCAAATGGCAGGGGGCTGGTGGGAGTGGCCAACAGCAAAGTCTCAATTTGCAAGGCTGAGATGTCTCCAAGCCTTTGTCCAAGGCTAGCCTCCTCTCCCGTAAAGACACAGGACACTGTTTCAGATAAACAGTTAGAATAAGTATATCTCTGGTGTTGCATGCATTCTGCCTGGCCTTGAAGCCTGCCCACCAGAGAATAAGAAAGAGCAAGAAGCCACAGCCAGGTGGCTCTGTGCTATTCCTTTCGGGGGGGCGAGGACCCAGGACCGTGTGAGATCGCAGTGCACAATAGTCTGTTTTTAGGTTAAGACCTTGGACCTCAAAGCAGTGTTTGACATGGTTAGCCCTTGTTAACCGATCACCTGGGCTTCCCTGGCAGGGATTCCTATTCTCCCTCCCACCCCAGGACCTCTCCCCACTTCAGAGGCGCCTCCATACAGCCCCAGGCTTGGCTTTCTGTTCTTCTTCCTCCAAACTTGTTTCTTTAGACTAAGGTTTAGAGGACTCAACTGCCCTCCCAGCTTTCATAGTCCTGTTTCCTTAATGGGCACACTTCAAGGCCCAACTTTGAATATTTACATAGTCATAATAATGAAACACTGAATAATGAGGCCACAACAACAAAATATTCTAACCAAACTGACAAGGTGGATGCAAAATGTATTTGATGGGAGTAGATAAAAGGGCATTAAATCTGCATCTTCTATAGCAGGGAGGCAATAGGTCATGTCTTAAAAAGTGGGACATTTGAATTAGAAGTGTTAAGAACATATATGACGGAAGTGCCATCTAAAATGTGTAAAAGAATTGTCTTTGGAAATGAGAATTGAGACGAGAAGGGTGGGCAGGGGATTAATGTATTTTTAAAATATTTTTATTGATTTCAGAGGGAGAGAGAGATAGAAACATCAATGATGAGAGAGAATCATTGATAGGCTGCTTCCTCCACACTCCTCACTGGGGATTAAGACCAAACCCGGCATGTGCCCTTGACCAGTATCGAACCTGGGACCCTTCAGTCTGCAGGCTGACACTCTCTCTACTGAGCCAAACCAGCGAGGGCAGATTAATGTATTTTAAATTGTGTCTCCTATAAACCAGCTGTGTGATTTTTAAAATTAATACAAGGAAATCAAAACTAAATTGAAAAAGAAAAAAATTCCACTGCATGCCAATCTATGAAGTAGTGATGACTGAGGCAAAGTTGCAAGCTTTTTTCAAGGGTAACTTTTTTACTTTTCCAGAAGTATGTAATCAAAGAAAGCAAAAGCTCCCTTGCATATCTATCACTAATTCATCTCCCAACTCTGTCAGCCTGGTCGAGCACACTGGTGATCTTTAGGTCTCTGTCTTTCCGTCTTTCTTTCTTTCTTTCTTTCTTTCTTTCTTTCTTTCTTTCTTTCTTTCTTTCTTTCTTTCTTTCAATATATTTTATTGATTTTTTACAGAGAGGAAGGGAGAGGGATAGAAAGTCAGAAACATCCATGAGAGAGAAACATCGATCAGCTGCCTCTTGCACACCCCCTACTGGGAATGTGCCCGCAGCCAAGGTACATGCCCTCGACCGGAATCGAACCTGGGACCTTTCAGTCCACAGGCCGATGCTCTATCTATTGAGCCAAACCGGCTTCGGCCCATCTTTCTTTCTTTTAAAAAAATTATTTTATTGATTTTTTTACAGAGAGGAAGGGAGGGGGATAGAGACTTAGAAACATCAATTGAGAGAGAAACATCAATCAGCTGCGCACACCCCCTACTGGAGATGTGCCCACAACCAAGGTATATGCCCTTGACCAGAATTGAACCTGGGACCCTTCAGTCCGAAGGCCGACGCTCTACCCACTGAGCCAAACCAGTTTTGGTGATCTCTGTGTTTCTGAGAGACACATCCCTCTTGGAGGCTTTCTCTCTGGGCTCCAATCTGGACTACTCAGTGGACCTGTGTGGCTCTTGTCCTGAGACTTTGCTCTGCTACCCTCCGAGGAACTTCCTCTGCCTTTTTCCTGGGCTGGATCCAGTTTTTGGATCCCTTGTCCCACCCCCTCCACCCTGCCCTGATTTATTTCCTTGTTTTGGCAGAGCAGATAGTCCAGGAGCTGTGACTGATGGTTCTGCTGGGTGTAGAATTCTGGATTGGAAATAAATTTCCCTCAGATTTCTGAGGACATGATTCACTGCTGCTGTTGAAAAGTCAAATGACATTCAGATACCTAATCATGTATGTGTGAGCCAGTTTTTCTCTCTGGCAGTTTCTAGAATTTTCCAGAGCTCTAAAGTTTCATGATGTGCATATACTCTGAGCACTTGGTGGGTCTTTTAGTCTGTAAATCAATATCTTTTAATCTGGAAATCGGTTTTGGGGACATTTCTTTGGGCTAATTTCCTCCACCCTGTTTTCTGGATTTGTTTATTTTCTAATTTGGTTGGATATTGGGCCTCTTGGATTGAGATTCTAATTTTTCAAAATGTTCTTTCCAATTTTTCATTAAAAAATAAAGTGTGTTCTATTTTCTGGGCCATTACCTCAACTTAACCTTCCAACTTTTCTATTCGATTTTTTCATATCTCTTCTCATAATTTTTCACTTCTAAGAGGAATTTCTTGTTCTTTTTTTTATAGCATCCTATTCTTGTTCACGGACATAATATTATCTCTAAGAATGTTACTTATAATTGCTTTGATTGTAATTGTGATAAAATACACACAAAGTTTACCATCTTAATTATTCTTAAGTGTATTCTTAAGTTCATATTAAGTATATTCAATTGTTATACAACCCATCTTCAGAACGTTTTCTCTTGTAAAAATCAAAATTCTGCATCCATTAAACAATAACTCCCTGTTCCTTGCTCCTGGCAACCACTCTTCAACCCTGTGTCTCTATGAACTTAACCACTGTAGACACCTCATATAAATGGGATCGTAGAGTATTTGTCCTTTTATGACTGGCTTATTTCACTTATGACTGGAATAATGTCCTCAATGTTTCTCCATGTTGTAGCATGTGTCAGAATTTCCTTCCTTTTTAAGGAAGAATAATATTCCATTGTATGTATATAACACATTTTGTTTATCCACTCGGCCGTTGATGGACACTTGGGCTGCTTCCACCTTTTGGCTATTGTGAATAATGCTGAGATGACTCTGATTTCAATTGTTTTTTTGATATGTAACCAGAAGTGGAATTACTGGATCATATGGTAATTCTATTTTGTATTTTTTGAGGAGCCACCATACTGTTTTTCATAGCTGCGGCATTATTTTATATTGCACAAGAATTCCCATTTCCGTATACCCTTGCCAGCACTTGTTATCGTGTGTGTGTGTGTGTGTGTGTGTGTGTGTGTGTGTTTTATAGTAACTATCTTGAGGGTTGTGATTGTGGTTTTGATTTGCATTTCCTGAATTAGTGATGTTGCACATTAAAAAAATATATATATACACTGAGTGGCCAGATTATTATGATCTCTGAATGCTTGCTCGCCTATATGAATTCGTGCATGGGTGGGAGTCTGGCCAGCCTGGCGGGGGGGAGGATATGGGCAGTCCTGCCTGCTGGTCGAATTGCTAGTCGAGGGGACAATTTGCATATTAGCCTTTTATTATATAGGACTAGAGGCCTGGTGCATGAAATTCATGCACGGCGAGGGGTGGGAGGGGTTGTTCCTCAGCCCAGCCTGTACCCTCTCCAATCTGGGACCCCTCAAGGGATGTCTGACTGCCCATTTAGGCCCGATCCCAGTAGGATCGGGCCTAAATGGGTAGTTGGACATCCTTCTCACAATCCAGGACTGCTGCTTGCCTGCCTGCCTTCCTGATTGCCCCTAACCCCTCTGCCTGCCAACCTGATCACCCCCTGGCTGCCAGGGGTCCAGAACAGGGAGGAATGAATAGGTGGGCCACAGGTGATCTTTAGGGCAATGAAACTGTTCTGTCTGATACTACATTAATGGTACATTTGTCAAGACCATAAGATGTTCAACACAAAGAATGAACCCTAATGTAAACTGCAGATTTTACCTTTGTTAATAATATGTCAATAAAGGATCATCAATTGTAATAAATGTATCACATTAATTTAAGATGCTAATAATAAAAGAAACTTTAATGTGGTGTGGCCGGGCCTCAGGGCAGTGGCGCAGATCCGGACCCCCTGCTGCCTCTGGGGCTGCGATCAGACCCCCGCCTTGGCCTGCTGGAGAGGAGGGGGCCTGCCCGCCATCTTGGTTGGGGTTAATTTGCATATTGTTCCTATTGGCTGGTAGCGTAGTTTCTCTTTTATTAGCTAGGATATCCACTAAGTGGCCAGATTATTATGTGTTCAGAGATCATAATAATCTGGCCACTAAGTGTGTATATATTTTAATTGGTTTCAGAGAGGGAGGTAGAAACACCAATGATGAGAAAGAATCACGGATTGGCCAACTCATGCACGCCCCTCACTGGGCATCGAGCCCACAATCTGGGCATGTGTCCTGACTGGGAATCGAACCGTGACCTCCTGGTTCATAGGTCAATGCTCCACCACTGAGCCAGGCCTGCTGGGCTGTTGCACATTTTTTTAATGTGCTTGGCTATTTGTATATCTTCTTTAGAAAAAAGGGCCATTTAAGTCCTTTGCCCATTTTTAGATTGAGCTATTTCTTTTTTGTTGTTGTTGAGTTGTAAGAGTTCTTTATATATTCTGGATAGTAACCATTTATCAGATTTATGATTTGCAAATATTTTGTCCCGTTTCTTATGTTACCTTTTTTATTCTGTTGATTGTGTCCTTTGATGCACAGAAGTTTTCAATTTTGATGTGGTCCAATTTATCTATTTCTATTTTTGTTGTCTGCATTTTGGGTATCAAATTCAAGAAATCCCTTCCAAATCCAATGTCATGAAGACTTCTCCCATATTTTATTCCCTAAGAGTTCATAGTTTTGGGACTTACTTTTATGTCTTTGATCCATTTTGGGTTAATTTTGGTACATGGTGTAAGGTAAGGTGCATGCGACACAGTATTTGTTGAAAAGACAGTCTCTTCCTTAAAGAGTGGTTTTGGCACCCTTGTCAAAAATCACTCACCTTAGCTAAAGGGTCCTGGGTTTGATTACGGTCAAGAGCATGCACCTTGATTGCAGGCTTCTCCCTACCCCGACCCTGGTCAGGGCGTGTGCAGGAGGCAACCAATTGATGTGTTTTTCTCACATCGATGTTCCTCTCTGTCTTTCCCTTTCTCTTCCTCTCTCTCAGAAAGGTCAATTTAAAAATATCCTTGGGTGAGAATTAACAACAACAACAACAACAAAAAATCATCTGATAATATATGCAGGCATGTGTTTCTGTCTCTATTCTATCCCATTGATTTGTATGTCTTTTTATGTCACTACCACACTGTTTTGATTCCTATAGCTTTGTAATAAGTTTTGAAACCAGGAAGTACAAGACTGCCATATTTGTTCTTTTCCAAGATTATTTTGGCTATTCAGGGTCCCTTTAGATGCCATCTGAATTTTAGGATGGATTTTCTATTTTTGCAAATAATGCCGTTGAAATTTGGATAGGATTGCAATAACTCTGTAGATGACTTTGGGTAGCACTGATAACTTAAGAAAATGAAGTTTTCCAATCCATGAACACAAATGTCTTGCCGTCTGTCTCTTTGTGGCTTCTTTAATTTCTTTCAATAACACTTTGTAGTTTTCATTGTATAAATCTTTTGCCAAGACTGCACTCGTGGGAGACCCTAAGCTGCTCCCAAATTCCCGAATTACCAAAACTGTGAGATAATATATATTTCTTGTTGTCTTAAGTCACAAAGCTTCAGGGGAATTTGTACTAGGTAACTAACATGGTCTCTAATCTGTCAGCCAGGCCCCACAGCTCTGTATGCCCAGCCCCCTGTGCTAGCCTTCTTCCAGGGCCTCTCACTACTGAGCACCTTCCCGCCTCAGGGCCTTTGCACATGCTGTTCCCTCTTGTCCCCACCCTTCCTCTTCCAGCCTGCTTGTCTTTCAGGCAAATGCTTCAATGCTCCTGCTCTAGGGAAATAGTTCCCTGACCTCTCCTGGCTGCCCTGGGTTCTGCCCTTCACAACATTGATCAGAAATTCATTCCTAAGTATTTTATTCTTTCGATGCTATTGTAAATAAAATTGTTTTCTATGTGGAATTTTAAACTATAGTTGTTGTGGGGCAACTTCCACGATCAGTTGCAAATGACCAGGTTAAATTGGTAATAAGCAGGCAAGGATTTATTGAAAAACTGGCCAGGACAGTCGCAGGGGCACTGCATGGAGACCTAACACCCACGGCCGCCCCGCCCCAGGTGCAGGGAGTCATTTTAAAGGGGTCTGAACCATAAATGTTATTGCCCTATGTTTGGCAAACAGCCCCCAAGGCTGCATCTGGGGAAGGGGTGCCAATAGACTATGAATGACCCTATTGCTCGATCCTTATCTTCTAAGTCTGTATTCTGCTAGAAGTGCGAAAGTGGTCCTATCTTGTAAAAACAGGTGGTGTAGCTACACAACCGGCGCCGGCCGGTTACTCCTCTGGTTCTAGTCTTCAAAGGTTTTTTTTCTCTAGCCTTCAAGGTCTCAAGCTGGAAACTAAAGCAATAATTCTTTTGTTTTAAGCAAGCAGGGTTGAACAGTGCCAAAGTTTCAGAACAGCAGTTTTACCCTAGATAAATGTTCTTATGACCTTATTTCATTGTCTTTAAAAACCCTCTTAAGTTTTATGCATTCATTGGCTCCCTGAGTTCCTTCTTCCTTTAAAAAATTTTTAAAAATATATTTTATTGATTTTTTACAGAGCAGAAGGGAGAGGGATAGAAAGTCCGAAACATCGATGGGAGAGAGACATCGATCAGCTGCCTCCTGCACGCACAAGACTGGGGATGTGCCCGCAGCCAAGGTACATGCCCTTGCTGGAATCAAACCCAGTACCCTTCAGTCCCCAGTCCGACGCTCTATCCACTGAGCCAAACTGGTCTCGGCTAAAAATTTTTTTTAAGTAAGTAATTTTTTAAAAATGTGGATCTTTGATTTTCATGTTTACAGTTTCCCCCTGACATCTGGTAGTCATTGTGTCTGAGAGGCACACAAGCTGATTGGGGGGGCGGGGTGCAGGGGACTTGCTAGGTGGGGATCTCATTAGTTATCGCGTGTAACTTAACCCTGACAAAGACTATCCTTGGTCAGATTTTAGTCAGGCTTCTCTGAACTAATCCTATCCCAGCCAGTCCCGCATTACCCAGTTTTAGCAATAATCTTGTTAAGTCAGTTTAACTCCCACCCCTGCATATCTGATCAAACTCTTCCCCCCTCCTCCCCCTGACACCCGTCATCCCGGCCTGCCTTCAGCCGGACTCCTGTCCAGTCAGAATCCCTCCTACCCCCGAGGTTTCCACTTAGTGTTTTCCACTCACTGCCACCTCGCCTTGGCTGTGAATCCCTACCTGTGCCTGCTGTGTTCGGAACTGAGCCGCGCTCTGTTGTTTAAAATATATTTTTACTATCTGCAGAAGGGAAGGGCAACCCCAGGCATGTGCCCTGACAGGGAGAGGAGCGCCCGGCCGCTGAGCCGGGCAAACGAGGTCTTTCCCCGCCTGTTGTCACAGTTTCTGGTTAAATGTGCTTTTACCGGTTTACCTGCTGTTCTGCTCTGATTTTTAAAAAAAAATATTTTATTGATTTTTTACAGAGAGGGTTAGAAAGTCAGAAACATCGATGAGAGAGAAACATCGATCAGCTGCCTCTTGCACACCTCCAACTGGGGATGTGCTCCCAGCCAAGGTACATGCCCTTGACTGGAATCGAACCTGGGACCTTTCAGTCTGCAGCTCTATCCACTGAGCCAGACCGGTTTCGGCTGCTCTGATTTTTCTGTAACGACCCTCAGAGGTCTGTAGGTATTTTCTTTGCGGCTGGCCAGTGTCTCCAGAGGGAATTGCTAGAGCCTTCTGCCCCCATGTGGCCAGGGCCCCGCAGATCTGCTGCCAACATTGGGGAGTGGATGGAGCCGGGACCTCCTGCCTCACTGATTGGTGCACAGGCTGCCAGTCAAACCGCGCTCAACATGGTGCCTCCCTCCCTCCCCGAAATACCTGGGGTCCTCAGCCCAGAGGTAGAGGTATTTCGGGTCAGTTTCCCCTTAGTCTTTTAGTGCAAAGGGCGGGCGGGAATCTTCATGCTGCTGGGAGAGGGAGGGCACCTGGAGTCTCACTGCTAGCTTTCGGCCCATCCTCTCACCCTAAACCAGAGCTGCCTGGTGCCTGTACCCCCTGGGCTCCCCGGGGCTCCCAGCCTTGTGCTGTGGTTGGGTTCTTGTTGAGTTTCCATCTGTTCCACTCGACTGAGCTTGTCACCCCTTGTCCATGTGCCTTTCATCCTCCAAAATGTTGACACATCTCCGCTGCTGTCATCACCTCTTTCTTTCCCCTGTCATTTATGCCACTTTTATTCCTTTATTATCATTTTCGTGAGGCTTGGGGAGGGATTGTGGAGTTTGTCTTAAATTTCCATGTCTGACCGGAATCTCGCCTCAGTGCTTTTCTGATGCTTGATCGTTGTGCTCAAGATTCATGTATCCCAGGCCCATGGTCTCATGATCACTTCCTGGGAATGTAAAGGCACCTCAGTGCATATTAATTGATTAATGAATGCGTGTTTTCAGTGCATTTATGCAGTCCTTTTTTTTCTGCCAAATGAAGTTGGACTAATCTGCAATAGTCCCTTCGGATTTGAACAGTCTGCCGTTGTAGGGACCATTTCATTAAGTGGGTGCTGAGTTCAAGACCAGACCCAGTGACCCTCACCCCCTGGTGTTCATGCCTGTGAGCAGTGCCCCGCCCCCCCCAGTAACGCCGACCTAAATCATAAACAAGCTGCTGTGAGCACGAAGTTGGGTGAGTGGGGAGGCCAGGCCCTGCAGGACACTGTGCCTTCTGCCTTGGTCTCTCCTGGGTCACTCACCATGGGGAACCAGCTACCGTATCATGAGGACACTCAGCAGCCCAATGGAGAGGTCCTCCCACCCACAGCCAGCAGCTCTTTTTTAAAGAGGAGTCTCTGCTTTAGAATGCTCGTGAACATCCAAAAATTCTGCCGCAGATTTGTTGGAAGCTGTATTTATTTCTAATTCACTTGGCTCTGTTCATTTCTAACAATAACAAACCGATATTTACTTAAGGCTATCGTGCACGTGAGAGAGGCTTCTTGCAAGTGGACTCTCCATCCCCAGAGTCATCTGTTGAAGCCTTTACATAACCACGGCCCCAGCTTATACGTAGACGGCAACCTCATGGGAGACCCTCTGCTACTCCCAAATGCCCGACTTACCAAAACTGTGAGATAATAAATACTTATTGTTGTCTTAAGTCACAAAGCTTCAGGGGAATTTGTATTAGGTAACTCATATGGTCTCTAATCTGTCAGCCAGGCCCCCACAGCTCTGTATGCCCAGCCCCCTGTGCTAGCCTCCTTCCAGGGCCTCTCACTACTGAGCACCTCCCCGCCTCAGGGCCATTGCACATGCTGTTCCCTCTTGTCCCCACCCTTCCTCTTCCAGCCTGCTCACCTTTCAGGCGAATGCTTCCATGCCCCTGCTCTAGGGAAATCGTTCCCTGACCTCTCCTGGCTGCCCTACGTTCTGCCCTTCACAGCCGTGATCAGAGTTGTAACCAGTTCATTATTCGTGTAACCCTTTACTTAATGCCTGTCTCTTCTCCTAAGACTGCGAGCACTCTGAGGGAGGAGTTGCATCTGTCTTCTACACTGTCGACTCCACGTGCCCTGCACGACATCTGGACCTTAGCAGGTGTGTAGCTGACGGAGAGGGAGGGCACCTGGAGTCTCACTGCTAGCTTTCGGCCGATCCTCTCACCCTAAACCAGAGCTGCCTTTTGACTCCATCTTCATCCTTCCCACTGCGGGAAAGACAGCTCAGAGCAAATCCCCGATTGAGGGCAGGTCAGTCCATTATTCTTAAAGGACAGCACATACACATTTATTTTTATGTATTTTTTAAAGTCTCTCTTCTGACAGTGACTCATTTTGTGACCTTGGGCTGCTGCCTTTCCTCCCTGAAAAATGTAAAGAGCAATTGGTATGAGGCTTCTCTTGAAGGCTGGGAACTGTTTCTTTTAGAGAGATTTTGGCAAGATTTTCAATGCTCTTAAAGTACAATTCTCTTAATCCCCAGGTGGTTGGAAGTGATTATACAGGTGATGAATAGAAACGAACTATGATTGATCGTGTGGCTATATCTCAGTTATAGGTGCGTATGCCTTTTAGGTGCTAGATTGACATACTTTGTGTGTGCATATTTTTAAAAGAAGAGTCTCTGCTTTAGAATGCTCATGAACATCCAAAATTCTGCTGCAGATTTGTTGGAAGCTGTATTTATTTCTAATTCACTTGGCTCCGTTCATTTCTAACAATAACAAACCGATATTTAGTTAAAGCTTGCTATGTGCCAGGCATTCTGCAAAACCTCTCCCTCTCTTGTCGCCAGTCCTCACAATTACCTGTGCAAAGAAGGAACTATTAATTGTTATTTTACAGATGGGGGAAACTGAGATGAGGCTCAGAGAGGTTACATGACTTCCCTAAGGCCACACGGCCAGTCATTGGCAGAGTAGTCACTAAAGTCAGTTTGGCATGCTCTTAACTGCTGGAAAAAATGTGTATTCATCACCAAGGAATAAAGAAAAAGAGAACTATGACAAAAACGACGATTCATTCTGAAGCACATTAAGCATCAAGGAGACTTCAGAATAGCATCAGACGAGCAGTTACTGAGCGGTGTGACCAGGAGCTGAGCAAAGGTGATGGATGGAGATGTTCCTCTCAGTGCGCCTGCATCTGAGAGAGAAGCTCTTGGGGCATCCATCAGACCAGTCTGGCTCAGAGCAAAGGGCTTTCGCACAAGAAGCAGAACAGGCTAACGTGAGGCAGGGCTAGGATCTGCGCGGGGTCTCAGCAGTGGGACAGGTGGGAGGAGACAGCGGCAGCCCACCAGGCCGTGAGCCAGAGCAGCGGGGATGGGAGACAGGCCAGAGGAGGGGGTTTCCGGGTCGGCTCTCTTTCCTGCTGACTCTGACGTCCACGTGAGGCCCTTTACTCGAGTCCCTCATGTCACCACGTGTGGTTACTCTTCGTTCACTCAGCCAGCCATTCAACAAATGATCTCTGATCACCTGATCGGTGGCGGGCACAGGGCACAGAAGAGAGGGAGGCAAATGTGGCCCCCGCTCCTCTGGGGCCTCAGTTTCCCTTCCTGGGACGGCTTGATTTCCCCGGAGTGAGCGAGCCAAGAGGCCAGGATGGAAGCGGCGAAGCCCTTTATGCTTTGTCCCAGAGCCAGGGAGTGTTTCTCCACCACATTCTATGGGTCATGCAGGGCCAGCCCCTACCCAGTGTGCGTGGGAGGGTGCGCGTGCTTGGCGATGGGGTCGTTGGGAGGCATTGGGAGGCTGGATAAAAAGGGGTTAAATGGTGGCCCTTCCATGCAGTGTTTTCCTGCAGCCTCTCAAGAGATGGCTGGTCCCCATCCCTCACCCCTCAAACCGCGGGGCCTGCAGTGGGGTAGGCGTCCTTGTTTTTATTTTTATTTTATTTTATTGATTTTTTTTACAGAGAGGAAGGGAGAGGGCTAGAGAGTGAGAAACATCGATGAGAGAGAAACATCGATCAGCTGCCTCCTGCACACCCCCTACTGGGAATGTGCCCGCAGCCAACATACATGCCCTTGACAGGAATCGAACCTGGGATCTTTCAGTCCACAGGCCGACGGTCTATCCACTGAGCTAAACCGGTTAGGGCGGGCAGGTGTCCTTGTTGTTCTCCTTTGTTGCTCACAAATCAAAATCCCCTTTTCCTCCTGTCCTGCCCTCCACGCCATCTCAGCACGCTTCCCCACCCTCATAGCCTTGACCTCGCTGTTACCAATCACTGCAGCCCTTTGTGATGTCAGTTTGAAGTACCCACAGTGTAAGGATTTTCCTCTGTGTTCCATCTCCAACAACTCGCTGGTTCCAGCTGCTCCTCCAGTTCACTGATCTGACTACCTTTTCATCCTTCTCAGAGCTCGCTTCCCTCCTCATACTCCTTCAATCCAGGACTTCCTCATGCACCCCTGTGATAGTTTCTCACTGCTGCCCGAACAAATGGCCACAAGCTAATTATTCTCTCCCTGTCCCGCAGGGCAGACTCTGCAGGGGACCCACTGGGCTGACGTTACGCTGTAGTAGGATCATGTCCCTTCTGCCCAAGGGGGAGGTCTGTGTCCTTGCTTTTCCGGCTCCTAGAGGCCACCCGTGTCTCTTAGCTCATAGACTCTACCTCCCTTTTCAAGTCAGCAACACTGGGCTGAGTCTTTCTTTTTATTTTTTTTATTTTTATTTTTAAAAAATATATATTTTATTGATTTTCTACAGAGAGGAAGGGAGAGAAGGATAGAAAGTCAGAAACATCGACGAGAGAGAAACATCGATCAGCTGCCTCCTGCACACCCCTCACTGGGGATGTGCCCACAGCCAAGGTACACGCCCTTGCCGGAATCGAACCCGGGACCCTTCAGTCCGCAGTCCGACGCTCTATCCACTGAGCCAAACCGGTCTCGGCAAACAAACATGCTGTAATTTCTTTCATCGTATAAGACAGATACAAACACAAACGAAATGACACTGTCTTGATCTTACACCCCCCCCCCCCCCTTCCGCCGAAGCTTATTTCTCTGCCTTTCTTTATAGTAAACCTTGAAAAGTCTTCTCTGCCTCTTGGTCCAATTCCTTCTCTCTTCCACCACACCTCTCAAGGTCACTGATGACCTCCAAGATACTAACTCCCATGGCAGAGTCTCACCTTCCTGAGCTCCAGCCCGCGTTTGGTACAACTGACCACCCTTTCCTTCTTCACACTCTTCCTTTATGCCCTCGCTGGTGTCCTTCTCGCTCAGTGACCACTCACCTAAGCTCCTTTGTGAGTTCCTATCTCCTTGACCTTGACATGTTGGTGTGCCCCATATTCTCTTGGTGGTCTCATGCATGCTTTTAGCTTGAAATACCATCTTAGAAGCGAACAGCCTCCCAATTCTATCTGCAGATGATCTGTCCTCTGAACGCCAGACTCTTTCCTACCCACCACTTGGAGGTCAAATAAACTTCTCAAAATTAAAAGGAACAAACCAGGATGGCCAGGCCAGCCTCCCTAGTTGCTCAGGCCAAGAACTTTAGCATTAATCTTGACTCCTCTATTTCCCCCACACCCTTAACCAATCTGAACCCATTCACATCAGCTCCGTCGGTGAGTACATCCAGGATCTGACCCCTTCTCACCAAGTTCACGGCTCCCACCCTGGTCCAACCACTTTCACCCGAACCGAGGCAGTAGCCTCCTCACTGCTCTTCCCACCTATGCCCGGGGCCCTCCTCAGTCCATTCTCATCACAGGGCCCTTCTTAGAAGGTCAGTCCAATCGTGTCCCTCCCATATTCACAACCTTTCTGTGGCCCCTGTCTGGTCAGGCTGCTGTGACAAAATTCTGTAGACTGGGTGGCTTATAAGTAAAAAAAAAAATGTTTCTCGCAGTTCTGGAGGCTGGGAAGCACAGGTAGGTTTGGGGTCTGGTGAGAACCTGCTTCCCGGTTCATAAATGGTGGTCTCGCTGGGTCCTCACATGGCAGAAGGAGCGAGGGAGCTCTCTGTGGTCTCTTTTGTAAGGGGCACTCATCTTGTTCAGAGGGCTCACTCGTGACTTAATCATCCACAAAGGCCTCGCGTGACTTTTTGGGGGAAACACACGTTCAGCCTGTAGCATTCCCCGTGGCCTGCCGGCCGCAGATGAGCTGCTCCTTGCCTGTCTGACCTCATCCCCTAGTATTCTCATCCCCCATTGATGTGACCACTCCACACTGGCCTCCTTGATTTCCCCTAACAGGCCAGCGCCCCCCCCCCCCCCCGCAAGAGTCCTCACACGGGCTGTTCCCTCAGCCAGGAATGTTCTTCAGACACCAACAGGTCTCCTCATCACTTTCTTCACATTTTACTAGAAAAAAAAATGCCGCCTTCTCAGAGCAGTTTGCTAACCACCCCATTTAAAAGGGCCACCTCCGCCCTAACCGGTTTGGCTCAGTGGATAGAGCATTGGCCTGTGGACTGAAAGGTCCCGGGTTCAATTCCGGTCAGAGGCGCGGGAACATCCCCAATAGGGGGTGTGCAGGAGGCAGCTGATCGATGTTTCTCTCTCATCGATGTTTCTAACTCTCTATCCCTCTCCTTTCCTCTCTGTAAAAAAATCAATAAAATATGTTTAAAAAGGGGGGGGGGGGACCAACCCCACACCCTTGTGCCAGCTCTCTCTGCCTCATTCTCTGCTGTATTTTGTTTTCCATTGACACTTGTCACCATCTATATTAATTTCCCAGTGTCACTGTAACAAATGACTGCAAACAGTGGCTTAAAACAACACACATTTCTTATCTTACACTCCTGGAGGTCACATATCTAAAATAGATCCACAAGGGAGTCCGGGAAAAAAATAAAATAAAATAAAATAAAATAGGTCCACAGCGCTGCCTCCTTGGCAAAGCTGCGGGGGAGAACTGTCTCCTTGCCTTGTCCACCTTCCAGAGGCGAAGTGCCAGCCTCGCCCTCTTCTTCCATCTTTAATGCCAACAGGGCAGCATCTTCTCTGCTTGCCACGGAAGGAGACACAGTCACACAATTCACAGGGATCCGGAAGTGAACATCCACCTACCAAAGCTTCCGATAAACCACGTTTTCCGTGTTTCTTTGCTTATCATCTGCCTTTTTTGAGGGCAGGATTTAGACCCCTCCCGGAGGGTTTTGTCTGTGTCCCAGTGGCTACAGCTCTTCCTGGCTGGTAGGAGAGGCTCAGGAAAGACAGCTGGCCCTCGAACAACATGGGTGAGGGGGCGCCAACCCTCCGCGCAGCTGGAAATCCCTCCATCACTGAGGCTGGCCCTCCGCCAGGTGGATTCCCCACTGAAGACGGAAAATACTGTTGTCGATGGACGGACTCGATGTGAAACCTGGGGACGCAGGGGGCCAACTGTAGATGGGAAAACAAAGCCGTGTGAAGTGGATCTGCCCAGTTCACACTCATGTGGCTCAAGAGTCAACTGTATGTTTTTGAGTGAAGGGGCTCTGGCTGTGTGTGTCTGCTCTCAAGCTGCGTGGCACCAGCACCCACGTGGCAGGCAGTGGCGACAGTGCCTGGGTGGCTTTGAGGAGGACCGTGGGCAGCCCTCCACCCCAGGCAGGCAGATGGAAGCTCAACTCCCTTCCCATCAACCATTTCCTGCCCCCCAACCCCCAACCATTTTCTTTTTTCAAGGCCGCTTCAGTACAATTTGATCGAATTCTTTGATGTTTATTGAGTTCGGAGGTGGAAGGCTTGGTCCCGCCCTGCCACTCCAGGAGATGTCTAGAGAGAGCCTCATCTCCCTCAGATTGAAGCCAGAGATTCATCTTCCGGCTGGCAAACAGTGTTTTGTTACCATGGCAACCGAACTTCTAACAAAAAAACACGAATGTCAAGTAACATGAGGATCCTAGTGCTCATGGCAACCGCCATTGCTGCATATTTTGGGGAGAAGAGGTGTCTGGCCTTCTTCCTGCCGGGGAGCTGGGAGGGTGAAGGTGTCCTCCCAGATTTGACGAGACACCGAGGTTTGGACCATAACAGGGTCAGAAGCTGGTCCTTTTCCCCCAGGAAAAAGCAACTCTTTTCTACGAGGTCACATAACCAATGCCTTCCCCCCAATGCCTAGAAGGAATTCTGTCCCCACCCCCTTCTCTGATGCTCCAATCCCCCGAGACTTGTGTGGGTTCTACCAGGGATGTGGCCATAAACACACACACACACACACACACACACACACACACACATCCCTGTGGGCTGAGGGTCTGACAGGTGTAGGCAGCACCATTCACCCACTCTTCCATGTATTTGCTCACTGACTCATTCATACATTCCCTTAGTCAGTACTCACTGAGAGCCTGCAATGGGCCAGACCCGCTGGGGCCTCGGAGCCAATGGGACACGACTCAGGATGTGATCCCCGGCTCTCCAGCCGGACTCTTACCGAGGAGGTGTGTAAACACATAAATTACTGCCGCTGGAGAGAGAGAGGCGTGGGGAAGGCGCCGGAAGGAAGGGGGTGATTAACTCTGGCAGAGATGTAGGTGGGGGGTGGAAATCAAACAACCCAGCCCTGGTTTAGGTGCTTTTACAGAAAACATTGGCCAGACGACATCCATTCGGGGAAGAGTTAAGAAAAGGTCTCTGGCCAGTTTCTCAAAGGAAGGCTGACCACTCCATGGCCTCCGCTGAAGATGCACAATTTCCCGTTAGAACGTTTCTGGAATCGGGATGTGTCTGAGGACCTGTGGGTACAGTCACTGGCGTGTTATTGCCTGACTCCCAATTAAATGTATGGTGTGTCTTGGCGTCGAGAAACACGAGGTTTTCCTCTTTTCATTCCCAGAGCGCGTTAGTACCTGAGCCTCAGAGAACCCTCCTGGCCTTACAGCCCTGCTCACATTTCCCCGTGAACTTCAGCCTTTCTCCTTAGAGGCAGGGGCGGGCCCAGTTAGCGGACTTCAAGGGGCTTCTCTGCACGTGTGTGTGTGTGTGTGTGTGTGTGTCTGTGTGAAGGGGTGGGAGAAGGGGAGGGGGTCCCTTCACATCCAGGCTCCGGCACTTCATGGGGGGGGGGGGGGTGGTCCTCTCTGAGCCTCAGCATCTGCATAAGGTAAATCATCATGTTCCAGCCCTCTAGGGGCAGTTGTCTTTCAGCTCATCCATTCAACAAACATTTATGGAGCCTCTGCTGTGTATCAGGCACTATTGAAGAGCTGGGGATGTGGAAGTAGATAAAACAGAAAATCTCTGCTCTTGTGAGCTTATATTCTATGGCAGACCAATGATAAACATGCAAATTATTACAACAAAGCAGAGGAGTGGGTAGGGATAGCTGGTACAGGGGAGTCAGGATTCCAGTTGAGAATAACTAAAAAATCCAAATGACTGGCTTAAAACGACTAGAGTTCACTTCTCTACGAAAGGCGGGGGAAGTGCTTCTTAGCCACTGTGGGCCCAAGCCCTGTTTATCTTGCTGCTCTGCCATCCTCACCATCTGGCTTCTACCTCATGATCCGCCATCACTGCTGGAGCTCCAGCTATTCGGACTGAATTCCGGCCAGCAGGAGGAGAGGAGTACAGGAAGATCAGCCTCTTTCCCTTTAAGAACATTCCCTGGACGTTTGATGGGACACTTCCCTTTCCTCTCCTTTGTCTAGAACTCAGTCCCATGGTTGTACCTCTGCAAGGAGAGCTTGAAAATGTGTGTGTGTGTTTTATGTGCCCAGTTGAAAAGAAGAGGTTCTATTACCAGAAGAGCATGAATTGGACAGATATTGGGGTATAAGTAGCTGTCTCTGCCACAGGCAAAGGCAGGGATTTGACTAGATAAGGCTTACAAAGGATTTGGTACAGAAAAAGCACCCAGCAAATATTAGCTACATTTCGACACAAAGTTTTCTTAATGTGCGTGCTCTGGGAAGCTATTGGTACAATGTAGGAACCCCTTTTACCTGCCTCGTGGTTCAGGGTTCCAGTTCAGGGTTCGAGTTCTGAGGAAGGCCACACACAAATGAAGAGACTAGAAAGGTATGATGAATTTAGGAATATTGGGGGCCAGGTGGCTGCCCATCTCTAGCAGAAGGACTGCCACTATCTCTGGCCTTGTTATCTATCCCCTTTTATTAAGACTATGGGATACACCCCTATCCTTTAGGCAGGAAATTCCAATAATAGTCAATCAGCAAGAATGAACATAATACTAACAAGTGGAGGCTGCTTCAGCTACCAATGTTTCAACTAAACAATGAGTGATTAGCTCTGACTTTCAGTGGGATTAAGGTTACCAGCCTTCGGGGTTTTCCTGTTGGTGTCTCTCTGTTAGCTTCCGGCAGTGCCAGGCAAACATGGAGCAGATGGGGACATGGGCCTCCAGGGTCCTCAGTGACTGACCGGAGAACTGAAAGGCAGCAGGTCCCTGGCGGTGGGCATCGAGTGGGTCTGCCTGGACAAGAGCAGGTGTGTCAGGGATGATGGAGGAGTCCTCGAGATCCCGGGGGCCATGCCCCCACGCGATTTGAGCCTCTGGACCCAGCCAACCCTGAACGCTTCAGTTTTTTGAACCAACACACTCCAGGTTTTGCTGCAGTGTGTCACCAGTGGGCTCCTGCCCCTGTCACAGAAAGAGCCCTCCGTAACGCGGTCCGGTTTTTATCTGTGTGCCTGTTAGGATGCTCTGGGTGGCGGTACTTACCAATGGCCAATTTCCTGGGCGTACACAATGCGATTCTATCATCTCAATGACAACAAGTTCTAGACTATGTATTGGTCTTGGAGGCAGCAACATAGCTTCAATAGTTATGTCACGTCCAGATACATTGGTCAGAGGCAGAACAGGGACTCTCTCTTTCAGTTGTGCTTCTTAAAAAAAAATTAAAAAAAAATATATGTATTATTTTAGAGAGGAAAGGAGAGGGAGACATAGAAACATCAATGATGAGGGAGAAGCACTGATTGGCTGCCCGACTGGGAATCAAACTGTGACCTCCTGGTTCATAGGCCAACTCTCAACCACTGAGCCAGGCCAGTCTGTGCCGCAAGAGACTTCCCTGAATTCCTCAGCAGACCTTCCCCGATAGCTCATTGGCCTGAACTGGACCACATGCTCCTTCCTAAACCAGTCCCTGGCAATGGGAACAGAACCACCATGATTGGCTGGGGCTCAGGCCAAGGTCCGCCCCCCTGCAGCACAAGGTCCCACACAGGGTCCCACATTTATCTTTTCCTAGTGTCAACAGTCTGTTTTCTCTTCAAGTTCCATTCCGTTGCCTCACACATAGACAGTTCTCTCCCGTCTTCAGGAAAGATGACCTTGCACCCTTTCTAGCTGCCATAATACTTTTTCCTCCCATCAGCGTTAGGCGGGCTTTTGGTTGGCAGCACTCAAAGGAAGTTATTGGGATGTGCAGAAGGGCTGGGTATCCAGCCTTTTCCTCTCGACGGACAAAGGCTCAGGGCCAAGGAGGCGAAGTGCCAGGGATACAAGACGGTTGACAGTAGACTCTTTGTGAGGTAGTGAGTTCTCCACCAGGTGATTGTTTAGGCTAAGACTGATGTCCCTCTTTGAGTCAACGAGAAGGGCTTCTCCTGTTGGGAGTCAGTTTGGAGTAGGGTTGTTGATCCATTCATTCATTCAGTCAACAAATATTTATTGAGCATCTATTATATACCAGACACTGGGCTAAATACTGAGAATGCAGCAGTTAACAAGACAGGTACAACTCCTGGGCTCATTCAAGTTGTACCTGTCTTGCTAATGGCTGCATTCTAATAGCGTAGAATTTAGCAGAGGAGAGGGAACCTAAATGAATATTATACACATAAATGTATAATTACATGCGTGGTAGAATGATCGCTGAAGTTGCTTCAAATGAAAGATTTATGATTCTGTATATAAAATGCCTGGCTTAGTGCCTGGCACATAGTAGGTGTTCAGTAAATGTTACTATTGTTGTTTCCTAACCACAGAAGCCTATGGCAATGCGTTTTTCTCCTCTGAACTTCTGTGTCTCTTATTACTCATTTGCCATTCAGCTATAGTTTTATCATGAAACAAATCTTGTGACTACAGTAAACTTAAAGAAATTACAATATTACCTACCAAATGATGTTAAATGGGTTTAATTGATTTAAAAACAATTGTTCAGATTCATCCACATCCTTGCCCATTTTTGCAAAACAAGAACACAAATAATAAAAGGAGAAGAATTCCTAACATACCCCACACCTCAACTTCTCTGGGCCAATGTCGGAGCAGAAACAGGGCTATTACCCCCTTCTCTGCCCAAGAAAACGAAAGCTCAGGCCAGTCAAGTGCTTTGCCCAGAACCTGGGAGGAGCTGTGGCTGCACTTGAGTCCCAGCCGGAATGCAGATTGGAAGCTTGAGACTCAGGAAGGTGCTGGGACTTGTCAGAGGTCACATGGCTAAATGGCAGAGCTGACAGAGGACTCAGGGTGCCTGACCGCCAAGCCTGTCCCGAACCATCCTTTCCCAATACCCACGTGCCAGGTGCCTTCCACGGACCAACAGGTGCTCTTAATAACTAAGGGAGGGGTGGGATCCTTCATATCACAGGGGATGGTCACAGGGCCTGCTGGCAAATAGCAGGTCTGAGGACGAACTGGGCCCCTAGATACAGTCAGCGTGGATCCACAGTTAGCTTCAGTACTCCCTTTAAATCTCCAGACCCTCCCTCACCCGCAATTCCTTTATCTCCCTTCTCTAGGCTACTACTCTCCCTCCCCCTTATTTTTGCCTTTAGCATCCTGTGCTCATTGTGCCACCTTGTGGCTAATAGCACCCACTGCAGCTTTGACAGCATCTGTTCCTGGGAAAATCCGAGATTGTAGAATGTGGAAATGGAAGGACCCTTGGAGATTATTTTATAAATAATTTCCACCCCCCCTCCACTGGAATTCTGGCTTCCAGACCAGTTTCCCGAATTGGCTGTTATTGAGTGTATCTTTGAGTAGAGGGACACGTCAGAATAGAAAATGACCCCCATCAGTTCACAGAACTCAAATCTCTTCCCTCGGGAGGAAAATAAACTGCACCCCGCTTGCTTGCGCTAATTTCACTGGGACAGTAGATCCCCTGCCCCTGTCTGCTTCTTCACAAACACTAAAAATTCAGAGAGCAGAGCCTGGCTCTACTCCTATAGCTGGGATGCAGAAGGCCATTGTAATTGTTGGTTTTGGAGTGCCTGGTATGTTCTTCCTCTTTTTTAAGATTCAAGTTTGATTAATTCAAAATATGATGTACATTCACACTCAAGAAGTACAAAAGATTAAAAAGTGGCTCTGTTCTCTAGCCACCCAATTCCCCTTTAGGGAAGCAACCAACATTTCAGCTTTTATAAATCCTTCTAGAGATAAGGAACATAGTATACACTGAGTGGCCAGATTATTATGATCTCTGAACACAATAATCTGGCCACTCAGTGTATATCCTATGTAATAAAAGGCTAATGTGCACATTGTCCCCTCAACCAGGAGTTCTACCAGCAGGCAGGCCAGCCAACCATCCATGTCCCCTTCCCCTGGCCAGGCTGGCTAGACCCCACCCATGCACAAATTCATGCACCAAGCCTCTAATCTACACTAATAAAAGTGTAACAGGCAAATTGACCGTATCTTCACGATACCCACCAGCCAATCAGGAGTGAGTATGCAAATAAACCCAACAAAGATGGTGGGTTAATTTTCATATGCAGGCGCTGAATGACTAGGGGCAGGGTGGGACACTTGTGTTGTCCCCATGGCAATGACACAGGTGTTCCACATCGCCCCAGCCACTCTGGGCCTCTGGGCAGCATGGGAAGGTGACTCCAGCCTGAGCGAAGGTGGTGCCCGCAGCCAGGGGAAGGAAGGCCATTCTTGCATGAATCTTTGTGCATCGGGCCTCTAGTGTGTATACACATACACACACACATACACACACACACACACACACTGAGTGGCCAGATTATTATGCATTCAGGGATCATAATAATCTAGCCACTCAGTGTGTTTTTTAAAGTAAATGGACTCATCTTCAAACAGTTTTGCAGTCTGCCTTTTAACTTTACTATGCTCCTGTATGCATATTTAAAAGTTTATATAACTAACTCACTAGTTATAACATTTAGATTTTCACTCTTTTGTTATTAAAAGTGATGCTGCAGTGAGTAATCTTGTAAATTGGCCATGTTCACATGTGTACCTATGTAGGAAGAATTTCTAGAAAGGGAATTGCTAGGTCAAAGAGGAGTCTATTTCCCCACACCTTTGCCAACACAATGTGTTATCAAACTTTTTGACAAGTTCCATTACAAAATTAAATATAGATCTAATTTTAAGTGTGTGTGTGTAAAAATTTATGTTAATATCTTGGGCTGAAAATCAGCAAAGGTATCTGGTAGTGTTGGCAATCTGTAGATTCTAACCTCATGTTCATAGAAAGTAACTCTTGCTTGACTCAAAGAATAATTAAGGAACGGGGTAAAAAAATGTCAGGGATAGCCAGCTGCTTTATTAAAGAGAGTCTTTTTAAAAAAATATATATATTTTATTGATTTTTTACAGAGCAGAAGGTAGAGGGATAGAAAGTCAGAAACACCGATGAGAGAGGGACATCCATCAGCTGCCTCTTGCACGCCCCCTACTGGGAATGTGCCCGCAGCCAAGGTACATGCCCCTGACGGGAATTGAACCCGGGACCCCTCAGTCCGCAGTCCGACGCTCTATCCACTGAGCCAAACCGGTCTCGGCTTAAAGAGAGTCTTTAAGTGCACTTTATATACATTGAGTTGGGCCAACAGGTACATTCCTGTATTTTCAAGAATTTACAGTATAACCCGTAGGACAAATACTTTGTAGGTTGATGTCCTGGATAAGATTTGGGGTATCTCTTGTTTGTTTTAGGGAGATCACTGTAGAGGTCAGAAAAGTCTCTGTAATCTGCTTCACAACTGTGCTGTGAGGAGTAAACGGTATGATGTCTGTGGAGCTTTTTGTCACAACACTTGACACATAATAGGCATTCAATAAATGCAGCTGTAATTATTAGTTAATAAACAATATGTTGTTATATGTAGTGATGGCAGGTTAAGGGGCTACTTTGGAGATAAAATCTGCCTTCTTGGAGTATATGGCGGGGTCTCTCTTTTCTGCGTCCAGCACGGAAAGAGAGATGATCCGAGAGATGATCTGGTTCTTCTTCAAGTAGAGGGGCTGGGGAATGAGAAATAAAAGAAAGAGATGAGATACAGAGATAGAAGGAAAAAGCTGGGACCGGTGGGACCGCTGCCCTCTTCTGAGGGAGAGACAGTGACCCAGAGCTAAGGCAGCGTGCTTATTTTATACCCCCAAATACCAGGAAGTTTCACCAAAAGTCAAGAAAAAGGAGATTATTTGCCTTCTTCAGTCCTATTCATTCCTGGTGCTTGACTGGATTTACATATCAAAACCCACTTGTGGACACCTGGGCTGAAATGAAGGTCAAGCTGACAACACCCTTGCCTTTTTGGCAAAGCCTGTTCCCAGGGTGCGGCTTTGCCAACACCAGTGGATTCAGCTGACAATAATTAAAGAATGCCCACATGCCTTCCCAGGCGCTCTCTGCAGTAGTAAGGCCTCTGGAGTCTAGTAAATTCCTTTTGCGCTCATTGACAGTGTGATTTTGAGCACAACCCCTGTTCTCTCATCTGTAAAGTGGAAGAATAAAATCCAAGTCTCAAGGTTTGCCCTAAAGCTTAAATGTGTAATAATCATATGCCTGAAGCCACCCACTGTCCACACTAATAGAAAGATGTGGACAGGGAACTGAAAGGCTGGTCAACCTTAAATGCTCTGAAAGTCAGAGCTAATCACTCATTGTTTAGTTGAGGCATTGGTAGCTGAAGCAGCCTCCACACTAGTCTTACGTAAATTCTTACTGATTGGCTATTATTGGAATTTCCTGCCTAAAAGCTATGGGTTTATTCCATAATTTTAAAAAATGTATATTTCTTTATTGATTTCAGAGAGGCAGGGAGAAGGAGAGAGAGAAACATGAATCATTGACCGGCTGCCTCTTGCATGCTCCCCCACTGGGGACCAAGCCCGAAACCCAGGCGTGTGCCCTTGGCCGGAATCAAACCTGGGACCCCTCAGTCCGCAGGTCTACGCTCTGTCCACTGAGCCAAGCCAGCTAGGGCCTTATCCCATCCTATCTAATAAAAGAGTAATATGCAAATTGACTGTACACTTGCCACACCCACAAGCCACGCCCACCAGCCAATCAGGAGCAAATAAACTCCAACCAAGATGGCGGGCCGGCCAACCACTGCTTGAAGCATGGCCACGGTGGCTCTTCGGGCAGTTGGGGTCCGGTTGGCAGCCCCAGACCCAGCAGGGTAGCCAGACCCCCAGCTGCCCCAGTTATCACCATGGTGGTGCTTCGGGTGACCGAGGTCCAGATCGCAGCCCCAGACCCAGCAGGGGATCTGCTGCCCCTTGCACTCCCCCTCCCCCACAGCAGCCCAAAGTGCTGCCATGGTGGCGCTTCGGGCGGCCAGGGGTCTGGTCGCAGCCCCAGCCCCAGCCCCAGCAGGGGAGGCTGGACCCGGACAGCTTGGGTGGCTGAGGGGTATGGGTTGGGGCAGCAGAGACACAAACCCACAAGAAACCTGTGGAAAGGGAGATAAACTATCACAACTTTATCCCCCTTTCCACAAGATGAGAAAACTGCCCCTGGATTACTTAGTGCTGTGGCCAACACCTTTCTACAAACACAGGGTAATGTTATGATCACTCCCGGGAAGGTCTGGTCAGAATACCGTCTCCAGGGAATAACCTACTGTGGCCAATCATCTAAGTGAGGAAACAAGCTTTTGTTGGGTTTATTCTGGAGGTCAGAGGACATGCCCCCCCCAACATATACTGTGTTGTTATACTGATGATCTTGAGCTGCAGATGCTTGAAAAACAGCAAATTTATGCAGAGGATTTCACTCAAGTCTTTTGATCTCCCTAAAATCCCTCTAAAGGAGCTTAAATGTCATAGGTCCCCTTGATGGGAGAAGTGTCATCAGGAGAGTAGAAGTTGACATCACACCTAAACTTTGTTACAAACTATTTTCCCCCACTCCATTCATCTTTCCTAAATATCATTTACTCTCCTCTAAGAGGCCTGTATCTCCCCTCTCCTTTCCCTAGGAAGAAGGTATTTAAATCTTCATTCTAACCCACCTTGGGGAGTTACTCATTTTTCCCTGGGATCTCCCACATATACACAAGGTACACATGTTAATGAACTTTTGTTTTTCTGTCTTTCATTACAAGGGGCTCCACTAAGAACTCAGAAAGGTAGAGGAAAGCTATTTTTCCTCCTCCATAATTCTGTCTCAGGAAATCAAGTCCCCAGATGAACAACGAGGTTGGCTCAAGTACCAAGGAGTAATGGGTGACAGGAGGGAAGCTTCTAGGGAGAAATCAATGATATTGGCATCAAAGTGGGATGGAGGGCACACCCATGTTTGCTGGTGGGAGTTTAAAGTGGTTCAACATTTTTGGAGGATGACTTGGCAAATTCGATAGAAATGTTCAAGGTACATCCAAGAGTCTTCTTCTGGGAATCACATCTGCTGAGATAAAGCACAAGTGCGTAAGCCCTGGTCAGAACCTAGGATGCTACTGTGGGCTCCCCTTCCACGATAAGAAAACCTGGGAACAACCTGCATTTTTAGGACAAGGTGGCATCTATATTAATAAAAGGATAATATGCTAATTAGACTGAATATCTTCTGGATGACCTTCCAGATGTCCTTCCAGACATCCTTCTGGACAAAGCCATGTTGGCAGGGCCATGGTAGAGGTTAGAGGCAACCAGGCAAGCAGGGGAGAGCAGTTAGGGGGATCAGGCTGGCAGGCAGGGGAGTGGTTAGGAGCCAGAGGTCCCAGATTGGAGAGAGTGCAGGCCAAGCTGAGGTGACCCCATTCCAGTGCATGAATTTTGTGCACCAGGCCCCTAGTAATCTTAATAAAAGGGATAGCAAGGCCAGAGCAGGGTGTAGTCTGATAATGAAAAAACCATTGAAACCTGTAAAGAATTTTACTGAATTTATTTTGAGCCCAAACTGTCAAAATTCATTGAGATTACATGAAATTCATTGGTGATGAATTTAGGTGGGGGATAAGCAATCTCACTTGGGATTGGATAAAAAGTAAAAAGATGGACACATACTTCGGTGAATGCAGGAACATTTAACATGATAATGAAGGACTTCGTGGCATCCATCCTGGCACCCACCATACCTGGCTGTGTCCCAGGGGGCTCCAGAAAGAGGGAAGCTACAAGTTTCCCAGACAATCTCATAGATATGTTATCTTAGAGGCAGAAGAGGCAAATGGCTCAGTTAGAGATCTAAGTTTAACTCTGTCAGGGAAAATACTGGCCTAGGACATGACTACCCACTATACCCTATTTGTAGTTAAATACTTATTTTAAACCATGTGGTTATTTTAGGTCTCTGAGTTTGCAAGACTGCCAGACAGGGCTCCCCTGAGCTGGCCAGGTCAGCATGTGGCTCCTTTCGTCCACAAGCCCTCCCCCTAGAGGTGGGCTCCCGCCTGGCCCCCAATATTCCCAAATTAATACTCTTCTAGTCTCTCATTTGCATTCAGCCTTCTCTAGAACCCTGAACCACGAGGGACGTGAAAGGGGTTCCCACACTCATAAATGCTTATTATCCATTCTCTTCTTTCCTTCTTCTAATCTGACGGTGGAGACAACCAGCAACATTAAACAGCCCCAAACCCCTATGAAATCAACGGACCGAGATCACCCAGACGCGGGCTAATCGATTGCGGTCGGCGCGCCGCATGCAGAAGGCAAAAGGATCTGGTAGGGAAGAGACAGCTGGCTCAGCTTCCGCCAAACACCCCACACGCCCGGCTCCCGAGGCCCCGCCCCTGGGGACGCCCTGCCTGCGTGGCCATCACCCTGGCAACACCACCTTCCGGCCTGCTCTTTCCCCGCCCCACTTCCGGCGTGGGATTACGAAACCGCTGGGCGACGAGATAAGGGTTTCCGGGAAACATCTCCTAGGCCCCGGGGGGTGGGGGTGAGGTCCGGGGTGGAGGGGCGCTTTGGGGCCGGGGCCGCAGGGCCTGAGCTCACCGTCCCCGCCTGCGCTCGGGGAGCGGCGCGGCCATGGAGAACGGAGGGCGGCCCTCGCTGGGCCAGTTCCTCCTCCTGGGCACCAGCTCCGTCGTCAGCGCCTTCCTGTACTCCGTGTACCGGCAGAAGGCCCAGGTCGCCCAGGAGCTCAAGGTCAGTGCTGTCCCCGGCCGGTCCTCTCTGGCTCCGGTCTCGGTGAGCCCACAGTGCGCCTCGGGCCGGGCCCCGGTCGGAAAGCCCCCAAAAGACGTGGGCCAAGGAGAGTGTCCCGCAGGCCGGAAACGGAGGCCGAGGACCAGAATTCGGGTCTTGGGGTAACTGCTTCAGACTCTCTCTCTGCCACATCCCTCCCGTCATTCAGAATGAATCTTGACCTCATTACTCGGTATTTATGGAGCATCTGAGCCGCAGGCTCTGGGGGTACCGCTTGCCTAGAACAGACAAAAGCCCCTGCCCTCATGGAGATTCCATTCTACTCCGACCCAGACCGACAGGGACAAACAAATCAGGTGGTGTGACCGGCGGGGATAAGTGCGACAGTCACGCAGGGGGAAGGGGTGTGTGATGCCGGGGAGACGGAGTTGTGCTATTTTAAATAAGGTGGCATTTGAGCAGCCGGGAGGATGAGAGGGGCCCGCAGATGTCTTGGGGGCGCGCGGTTCAGGCAGAGGGAACAGGAAGTGCAGAAACGGTAGCTCCTCAGCTCCTTGTTTCTACAGATGCTTCCTTTTTTTAATATTTTAAGTTACTTTAAAACACACTCCCCAGCTGCACTTTACAGCTTACATAAGACATCCCCATCTTGTTATTTTTCTTT
This sequence comes from Antrozous pallidus, assembly GCA_027563665.1. Lineage (NCBI taxonomy): Eukaryota > Metazoa > Chordata > Mammalia > Chiroptera > Vespertilionidae > Antrozous > Antrozous pallidus. The sequence continues at coordinate 200,732,850 of CM050508.1, forward strand.
CTGCACAGTAACTTTGGAGATAAAGTGAAAATTGCCTCCACATTGCAAATCAGAGAGTTGGTCGTACAGGAAAGGTCTTGACAGTTAGTCAGGTTGAAACTGAAACTTAGATCTTTTAGTTCCACGTGTGGTTTTTTTTTTGTTTGTTTTTGTTTTTCCTGATTGAGGACATTGCTTTAGGGTGAACGGCCACACGAGGAAGAGAAGGGCCTCATTAGTTTGGAAACTGGGCTCTTTCTTCCGATTCGGGACTTGATTAGATGCTCAGTAAACGTGGATTCGTTTTGGCTGCGGTTCTTACACTACAACAGTTAGGGTTTAATTGGACGTTTATTGGAAAGATGGATTCCTAAACCCACCAACTTCGTTTCCAGATTGTTTTCTGATCATGTTAATTGTTTTAGAAACAAATGTGTGAGATCCTCTCTGCCAGAGGAGTTTTGGAATCTGGAATAGACCAAGTTACCAGATAATTGAATCTGGTGTGAATGGGGCGTCCTAGTGAGATTCCAGCTCCCCTGGTCTTTGCCTGATTAAATAACCAAGTTACTTGGGAAGTGCTTGGCTGTGAGTGTAACTGATGCTTCGCTTCCGGACTCAGAAATCAGGTCGCATCAAGTGGGCGGATGTGGGATTCTTTGAGCTGTGAACTCTCCAGCACCGGTTTTTGGATGACCTTAGAAGCTTTGCCAGTTAGTTCCTCAATGAGGATGGAAATGGCCCCTTTTTTGTGAAAAGATTTGAGACTCCTAATATTTTAGATCTACTTTTTAAAATCAGATTACAGGACTTCTATAGTCAGGTTTGAGTGTTATCACTGTGTATTTTTTATAGTGATGGGAATGCATGTTTATTGCATGCCTAATGTGCCAGATTCTTTACATCTTAAGGTTCATATAATCCACATAAAAATTCTGTGAGATCATGCTCCCCATCTTTTACATTTCTGAAAACCGACTTAGTCACGGTAGATGCATTGAAGCCTGATTCAACCCCACGTCTTTCTGCCATACTCCTCTTCCAGCCCTTTAAAACAATTCTGTCTGCCCGTCCCTGGTGGACACTTCACCGGCTGTGTGACGTGGGGCAAGTCCCCTCACCTCTCTGAGCCTCAGTTTTCTTATCTGTAATTGAGGATAATAATTAAGGATGGTGTATGCATTAAATGGATTTATACATTTAAAGTGCTTAGCAAAGTGCTATAGCATGTGTAAGTGCTTATATATTCATCAAATACATATTGAGTGCCTGCTATGTGTCAGCTTCCGATCCCAGCACTAGGGGGACAGCAGTGATCAAGACAAGCAGGACCCTAACTTTCCTAGAGTCTAATAGTCCAGTGGAAAGAGACAAAGAATAAAACAGGTTAGCTGTTATGGCTTTTATTTAAACATTTTTCTTCACAGTGTGGGTGGTTAATAAGTGTTTGTTGACCTTGCTCATTTACTGTGTAGCAGTAGCTTAATCTTAGAGTGACCTTAATATGTGTGCACTGTCTCCTCTCCTCTTTAGAGGTAACTTATCTGGCATCCTGAAGATTTGTTGATGGGAATACTGTGGAAGTGGAAACTGTCCCTCATTCATCCCTGAATCCCTAGCGCCCAGCACTGTGCCTGGCACATAGGTGCTCCGGAAATGTTTATTGATTTGATAACTCTTCTCTTAGTTTTGGAAGAGCAGTTCCCAAGCACAGGAGGTTGGAAACTGAATTGGAAGGGGTGGGAGAACTAGGTGGTCAGAGGAAGCCGGCAGCAGATGTCGCTGTGTGCACCCGATCGGGAAAGGGAAGAAAGACAAACTGAAAATAGAACAGGTAACAGATCCCAGCCTGTAAAGCAAAGGCACCCCTTTATGAGGGTGAACAGTGCAGGGCGCCCCTTTATGAGGGTGAACAGTGCAGGGCGCCCCTTTATGAGGGTGAACAGTGCAGGGCGCCCCTTTATGAGGGTGAACAGTGCAGGGCACCCCTTTATGATGGTGAACAGTGCAGGGCACCCCTTTATGAGGGTGAACAGTGCAGGGCACCCCTTTATGATGATGAACAGTGCAGGGCACCCCTTTATGAGGGTGAACAGTGCAGGGCGCCCCGTTATGAGGGTGAACAGTGCAGGGCGCCCCTTTATGGTGAACAGTGCAGGGCACCCCGTTATGATGGTGAACAGTGCAGGGCGCCCCTTTATGGTGAACAGTACAGGGCACCCCTTTATGATGATGAACAGTACAGGGCACCCCTTTATGAGGGTGAACAGTGCAGGGCGCCCCTTTATGGTGAACAGTGCAGGGCACCCCTTTATGATGGTGAACAGTTCAGGGCACCCCTTTATGGTGAACAGTGCAGGGCACCCCTTTATGGTGAACAGTACAGGGCACCCCTTTATGAGGGTGAACAGTGCAGGGCACCCCTTTATGGTGAACAGTACAGGGCACCCCTTTATGATGATGAACAGTACAGGGCACCCCTTTATGGTGAACAGTGCAGGGCGCCCCTTTATGGTGAACAGTGTAGGGCACCCCTTTATGGTGAACAGTACAGGGCACCCCTTTATGAGGGTGAACAGTACAGGGCACCCCTTTATGAGGGTGAACAGTGCAGGGCACCCCTTTATGGTGAACAGTACAGGGCACCCCTTTATGAGGGTGAACAGTACAGGGCACCCCTTTATGAGGGTGAACAGTGCAGGGCACCCCTTTATGATGGTGAACAGTGCAGGGCGCCCCTTTATGAGGGTGAACAGTACAGGGCACCCCTTTATGAGGGTGAACAGTGCAGGGCACCCCTTTATGGTGAACAGTACAGGGCACCCCTTTATGATGATGAACAGTACAGGGCACCCCTTTATGGTGAACAGTGCAGGGCGCCCCTTTATGGTGAACAGTGCAGGGCACCCCTTTATGATGATGAACAGTACAGGGCACCCCTTTATGATGGTGAACAGTGCAGGGCGCCCCTTTATGAGGGTGAACAGTGCAGGGCGCCCCTTTATGAGGGTGAACAGTGCAGGGCACCCCTTTATGAGGGTGAACAGTGCAGGGCACCCCTTTATGAGGGTGAACAGTACAGGGCACCCCTTTATGAGGGTGAACAGTACAGGGCACCCCTTTATGAGGGTGAACAGTGCAGGGCACCCCTTTATGATGGTGAACAGTGCAGGGCGCCCCTTTATGAGGGTGAACAGTACAGGGCACCCCTTTATGGTGAACAGTACAGGGCACCCCTTTATGATGGTGAACCGTACAGGGCACCCCTTTATGGTGAACAGTGCAGGGCACCCCTTTATGATGATGAACAGTGCAGGGCACCCCTTTATGGTGAACAGTACAGGGCACCCCTTTATGATGATGAACAGTACAGGGCACCCCTTTATGGTGAACAGTGCAGGGCGCCCCTTTATGGTGAACAGTGCAGGGCACCCCTTTATGATGATGAACAGTTCAGGGCACCCCTTTATGGTGAACAGTACAGGGCACCCCTTTATGGTGAACAGTACAGGGCACCCCTTTATGAGGGTGAACAGTACAGGGCACCCCTTTATGAGGGTGAACAGTGCAGGGCGCCCCTTTATGAGGGTGAACAGTGCAGGGCGCCCCTTTATGAGGGTGAACAGTACAGGGCACCCCTTTATGAGGGTGAACAGTGCAGGGCACCCCTTTATGATGGTGAACAGTGCAGGGCGCCCCTTTATGAGGGTGAACAGTGCAGGGCACCCCTTTATGAGGGTGAACAGTACAGGGCACCCCTTTATGAGGGTGAACAGTGCAGGGCACCCCTTTATGATGGTGAACAGTACAGGGCACCCCTTTATGAGGGTGAACAGTACAGGGCACCCCTTTATGAGGGTGAACAGTACAGGGCACCCCTTTATGAGGGTGAACAGTGCAGGGCACCCCTTTATGATGGTGAACAGTGCAGGGCGCCCCTTTATGAGGGTGAACAGTGCAGGGCACCCCTTTATGAGGGTGAACAGTGCAGGGCACCCCGTTATGATGGTGAACAGTGCAGGGCACCCCTTTATGAGGGTGAACAGTGCAGGGCACCCCGTTATGATGGTGAACAGTGCAGGGCACCCCTTTATGAGGGTGAACAGTGCAGGGCACCCCTTTATGAGGGTGAACAGTGCAGGGCGCCCCTTTATGAGGGTGAACAGTGCAGGGCGCCCCTTTATGAGGGTGAACAGTGCAGGGCGCCCCTTTATGAGGGTGAACAGTGCAGGGCACCCCTTTATGACGGTGAACAGTGCAGGGCACCCCTTTATGAGGGTGAACAGTGCAGGGCACCCCTTTATGATGGTGAACAGTGCAGGGCACCCCTTTATGAGGGTGAACAGTGCAGGGCACCCCTTTATGAGGGTGAACAGTGCAGGGCGCCCCTTTATGATGGTGAACAGTGCAGGGCACCCCTTTATGAGGGTGAACAGTGCAGGGCGCCCCTTTATGAGGGTGAACAGTGCAGGGCGCCCCTTTATGAGGGTGAACAGTGCAGGGCGCCCCTTTATGAGGGTGAACAGTGCAGGGCACCCCTTTATGAGGGTGAACAGTGCAGGGCGCCCCTTTATGAGGGTGAACAGTGCAGGGCGCCCCTTTATGAGGGTGAACAGTGCAGGGCACCCCTTTATGAGGGTGAACAGTGCAGGGCGCCCCTTTATGACGGTGAACAGTGCAGGGCACCCCTTTATGAGGGTGAACAGTGCAGGGCGAGAGTTCAGGAAGGCCTGGCGATGTAATGCCTGCGAGTGCTCCAGCCCCGCCCGTGTACTAGGCACTTGTTTCGATGCTTTTACACACGATCCTTTGGATTTATGGTTCTGTGTTGTCAAGAAGAGATTCAGATATATTCAGCCTATGGTATACAGATTGGTTCCTGAGTTTCATTTAGAAATGAAGATGAGAAGGAGTGTCTATTTCCGTTAACTGGAGAAAGGCTGTGCCTGGCTGGTGTGGCTCAGTGGGTGAGCATCGACCTAGGAGCTGAGAGGTCGTGGTTCAGTTCCCCGTCAGGGCACAGGCTTGGGGTGTGGGCTAGCTCCCCATAGGGACTGTGCAGGAGGCAGCTGATCGATGATGTTTCTGTCTGTTCCCCTCTCTTTTCGCTAAAGAAATCAATAAATGTATTACAAAGAACAGAAAAGAATATAGGTGATACCCCATTCTGCAGATGGCAGAGGGAGGCAGTGCTCCATGCCTGTTTGTATGTTGAAACTTCTCAGGCAAAGCTTTGGAGTCTGAATCTCCTAGGGTGTTCTTCCTGCCTGATTTCCTCCTCCTTTCAACATGAAGAGAGTGAATAGTCTTTTTTTTTTTTTTTTTTGCCCGTTAAGTTTGATTGAACATGTCAGTATTCGGTAGCCAGTTTAATGTGTTGTTTGCATTTAGGGAGCTAAAAGAATCCACTTGGGTGAAGACTTAAAGAGTATCCTTTCAGAAGCTCCAGGAAAGTGTGTGCCTTATGCCGTTATTGAAGGTACGTTTATTTGGTAAAATGGAAAGTAACTTCCTCTTCTAAAAGTTCGTTCTTTGCTGATATGTTTATCCTTGGGGCAGTGGTCCAGAACTTGGACTTGGGGCTCAGAAAGACTTCAATTAGTGCAGTGTGACCTTGGGGAAATTGCCCAGCGTTTCTGAACCTCTGTTGCCCATCTCTAAGAGAATGGCTACCTTACAGGGTTCTTGTGGTGTTTGGAAGAGTGCCCACAAAGCATAACTTCCGTCTGGCGTGGTCCAGGTTCAGGTTCAGGGTTCGGGTCCTGAAGGAGGCTGCACACAAATGAAAGAAACTAGAAAAATATTAATTTGGGAATATTGAGGGTCACCTCTAGGGGGAGAACTACCCCCCCTTGCTATCCCTTTTATTAAGATTTATGGGATACACCCATAGCCTTTAGGCAGGCAATTTCAGTAATAGCCAATCAATAAGAATTTACATAAGACTAACAGGTGGAGGCCGCTTCAGCTACCAATGTCTCCACTAAACAGTGAGTGATTAGCTCTGACCTCTCAGAGCATTTAAGGTTGACCAGCCTTCCGGGTTCCCTGTCCACATCTCTCTATTAGTGAGGACAGTGGGTGGCTCCTGGCAGATCATTGTCACCATTTTGATTAGAGAAATAACGCCAACTAAAAACAAAATGTAAATCACCCCGAAGGGAAGGGCGGAGCAGTGCTTCGGAAATAAATAATTCTCTCCATTTAGGAGCTGTGCGGTCTGAAATAAATAATCCTTTCCATTTAGGAGCTGTGCGGTCTGTTAAGGAAACACTCAACAGCCAGTTTGTGGAAAACTGCAAGGGGGTGATTCAGCGGCTGACACTTCAGGAGCACAAGATGGTGTGGAACCGAACCACCCACCTCTGGTACGGACCTTTCTCCGCTGGCTGAGACCGGAGACGGGGTCGGCCAGTTTCTGAACGTTGCGGATGTTCTGTGTGTGGCCTGAGGACCTCGTAACTTAGGGTCGCCAGGCATCTTGTTGAAATGCGGGCGCCTGGGCCCGTCCCAGACCTGCCGGACCAGTGTCTCCAGGACAGGCTGGAGTTCGTTGGTGTGGCCACCAAAGTTCGGAACTGCTCACTTACGGCCTGGATTAACGGTTTCAGTATTTATTAGCATGATTTTGTGGACTATTTTGCTTTTAAATGGAGTACCATTTCCCCAAATGACCCTAGTGGGTTTTTGTTTTGTATTGGATTATTTTTTTTATTATAGTAAGAACATTTCACAAGATCTACCCTTTTAACAAACTTAAAAAAATATTTTCATTGATCTCAGAGAGAAAAGGAGAGGAAGAGAGAGAAAGAGAAACATCAAGGATGAGAGAGAATCACCAATTGGCTGCCTCCTGCTGCCCCCACTGGGGATCGAGCCCACAACCCGGGAATGTGTCCTCACCGGGAATGGAACCGCGGCCTCCCAGCCCACAGGTCTAGGCTCACCCACTTGAGCCATGCCGGCCTGGGCCCCTTTTAACAAACATTTAAGTGTAACAGTACAGGTTTGTTAATTGGAGGCATACAGTTGTACAGCAGACCTCTAGAATGGGCTCATCTTGTGTAACTTAAACTTTGTACCCATTCAACAGCAGCACCCGTTTTCTTCCCCTGCCCCTAGCCCTTGGCAGCCACCAGTCTGCGTCTGTAAGTCTGACTATTTTAGACACCTCACATAAGTGGAATTATGCGGTGTTTGTCCTTCTGTGAGTGGCCTCGTTTGCTGAGCATAGTGCTCTCCAGGTTTATCCATCTTGTTGCATGTGGCAGGATTTCCTTCTTTAAAAAAAAAGTTTATTGATTTCAGAGAGGAAGGGAGAGGGGGGAGATACAGCAACATCAGTGATGAGAGAGAACCATTGATGGGCTGCCTCCTGCTGCCCCCCCGGGGATCGAGCCCTAAACCCGGGCACGTGCCCTGACTGGGAATGGAATCGTGACCTCCTGGTTCACAGGTCGATGCTCAACCAGTGAGCCGCACCGCTGGGCAGGATTTCCTTCTTTTTATGCCGAATAAGCATGTGTTGGTGCGTGTGTGGCATTCTAGATCCACGCGCCCGTGGATGGACGTGCAGGCCGCCTCCGTGCCGGGCCGCCTCCGTGCCGGGGCCGCCTCCGTGCGGGCCCGCCTCCACGCGGGGCCGCCTCCACGCCGGGCCCGCCTCCACGCGGGGCCGCCTCCACGCCGGGCCCGCCTCCGTGCCGGGGCCCGCCTCCGTGCCGGGCCCGCCTCCACGCGGGGCCGCCTCCACGCCGGGGCCCGCCGCCGTGCCGGGCCGCCTCCGTGCCGGGCCGCCTCCGTGCCGGGGCCCGCCGCCGTGCCGGGGCCGCCTCCGTGCCGGGGCCCGCCGCCGTGCCGGGGCCGCCTCCGTGCCGGGGCCCGCCGCCGTGCCGGGGCCGCCTCCGTGCCGGGGCCCGCCGCCGTGCCGGGGCCGCCTCCGTGCCGGGGCCGCCTCCGTGCCGGGGCCGCCGCCGTGCCGGGGCCGCCTCCGTGCCGGGCCGCGGTGAGCATGGGCATGTAGATCTCCAAGATCCTGATTGCAGCTCAGCACACAGAAGTGAGATTGCTGGGTCATCTGGCAGCTCTGTTTTTAACTTCTTAAAGAATTGGGTATTTATTTTAAAGTAGCTGAAGGAAATAAATGGTAGAGGTGATCTGTGATGGTATCTGTTGCCCCCGGGTAGCGCCTGAGAACCTACCAAATTGAGGCACTGGGATAATACCGATTTCTGTTGTCCTCGTCTAGCTGCCTCAGGTTTCACCCTGTCCTGGCGTGTGTGCCGCTTCCGTCTCTTCCTGGCTGTCAGGTGTGTGCTTGTCCTTTATTTTATCTTGAGCTCTCTTCCTGTTTCAGGAACGACTACTCAAAGATCATTCACCAGAGAACCAACACGGTGCCCTTTGACCTGGTCCCCCACGAGGAGGGCGTGGGCGTGGCGGTGCGGGTGCTGAAGCCTCTGGACTCGGTGGACCTGGGCCTGGAGACGGTGTATGAGAAGTTCCACCCCTCCGTCCAGTCCTTCACTGACGCCATCGGCCACTACATCAGCGGGGAGCGGCCCAGGGGCGTCCAGGAGACCGAGGAGATGCTGAAGGTCGGGGCCACCCTCACCGGGGTGGGTGAGCTGGTCCTGGACAACAACTCCATCCGCCTGCAGCCCCCCAAGCAGGGCATGCAGTACTATCTGAGCAGCCAGGACTTCGAAGGCCTGCTGCAGAAGCAGGAGTCGAGCGTCAGGCTCTGGAAGGTCCTGACGCTGGTGTTTGGCTTTGCCGCGTGTGCCACCCTCTTCTTCATCCTCCGGAAGCAGTATCTGCAGTGGCAGGAGCGCCTGCGCCTCAAGCAGATGGAGAAGGAGTTCCGGGAGCACGAGGCCCAGCTGCTGAGCCAGGCCCGGCCCGAGGACAGGGAGGGTCTGAAGAGCACCTGTGTCGTGTGTCTGAGCCACTTCAAGTCTTGTGTGTTCCTGGAGTGCGGGCACGTGTGCGCCTGCACCGAGTGCTACCGGGCGTTGCCAGAGCCCAAGAAGTGCCCCATCTGCAGGCAGGCCATCACCCGGGTGATCCCCTTGTACAACAGCTGACAGTCTCGCAGCCCCACGGTTACACTCGAAAGAAAGCTCTCAGGGGTTTCTATCTCGAGGCCTTAGAAGAGTGGGGCGGGGAGGGCAGCTGCTATCTCCAGGTCTGGCTGAGGGAGGGCGGTGGGGGCCGTCCAGACCTCACCCCTCCAACCTGAGAAGGAACCCTTCCCAGCACAAAGCCCAGCCGGGGGCTGCGCTGGCCCGGCCCGCCCCGGAGCCCGCCGGGTGACTGAACGCCACCGCCAAGCACCGGAGCCGGTGATCTCCAGCTCGTTCCTGTCTTCGGTCCTGGTGCCTGCTGGTGCTTGTGGACTTGAGCCTTCACTGACTCGGGGGCAGAGTCGGGCTCAGGGTGACGCACGCCTCATGGAACTGCCTCTGGAGAGACTGAGTCTTCCTTTTGCTCACTCCCCAGAGAAAATCGTGAGGCCGCACAATTCCCTGTGTCCCTCTCCCTCCCTGCTTGCCTCCTCAGTATGTGCACCTGTGTGTCAGGACAGGCGACTCAAGTCCAGTGTCAGCTTCTCCCGAGCGGGGCCGTGACTCTGAACTGTAGACCTAGAGCGTTCACCTGGCGGGTGGGGGTGGGGGTGGGGGTGGGGGTGGGGGGTGGGCTTGGCTGCCCCAGCAGCCCCAGCAGCCCCAGCAGCCCCAGAAGGGGTGAGGATGACCAGCTCGCCGCAGCCCTTCTGGTGTCTTTGCTGCCCGGAAGTGCTGCCAGACCAGGTGCCCCCCCACCCCCCGCAGCCCCCAATGGGGACTGGTTTTCCCTGCCTGAGGGGAGCTGCAAGCCCCACCTCCCACAGGAAGCAATAAGGACACTGCTGCCCAGCCTCTGGCTGTCAGCTTCTCTCCAAGGCCCTCACCAGCCAGCATCCTGAGCACAGAGCCCTGTCCCCGCTCCCTCTCCCTCAGTGAAAAGGCGACATGCCGTGGGTGTAATCACATCGCCCCTTCCTTCGTTGCCTTCACCCCTCCTGTTTGTGAGTGGAAGAGAAGTGGTCCGAGGTCTCGTACACAGCTTTCTTTTCTCCCTTCCCTGCGTTGAATGTTCGTTCTCCCCCGTCCTCTGTGCGGGGGAGGGGCGCTCGGGCTGACACCACTCTGCGCAGTGTCCGGCAGGGACAGCACAAATTAAACGTGTTCCAGCCAAGTGTCGGCCTGTTGCTGTGTCAGGAGTTTCATTGGTTAGGCCCAGACGCCCCGGAGGAAGAGGATCCCGCTGTGATGGGATGAACTGGAGGCCTGGAGGCCTGGGTTTGGGGCTCCCACAGATTGCGGGCCTGAGGAGGGGTCTGGCCAGTTCAGGAAGGCCATCTGCAGAGGTACCCTCCATGCCTGAAAAAATCTGGCATCCTGAGCTGAGCAGTGGGAGAAGGGCTGGGGTGGGGTGTTGAGCAGCAGGGAGGAAACTCATGGTTAGCGAGTAAGTGCTGTACGAGCGTGTGCTCTTGAACTTTGAGTTAATCCCCACAGACCCTTTGCAGGCTCAAGGGATCTGCATTTCCGGGTGAGGGAGTAACCCCAGGTCTGTTCATTGGGCTGAGGGCACAGTGCTATTAAGCGCTGGGTCTGAGGTTTCTAAAGCTCCCCATCACTCGCACCAGCAGTGGGGCTCCTTCCCTCAGTGCTCCCAGGAACACCCCACAGGACACTTGTGCCCCAAGTTATGAAAAGGCAGCTATCGTGAAGGAGCAGGCATAAGTGGCGAGAGCTCACTTACCAGGGCTGAGCATCCAGTGTTAAGACTGGTTTTACATAGAGTGTCTTGGGGGCAGGCAGGTGTTTGGGGGGAGAGGGTGGCCCAAGGGCATGCCTTCTGAGAGCCTTGAAAGCATCTGTCCCCATTGCCTTGTCTTTTCTGCACTTGCTGTGTAATAGGGTCCAGGTTTCAGTAGAGAATGAATGAACTGCGTGGGGGTGAGGGGTGTTATGTGGGAATGTATCAGAGTTCAGTCCTTGGCATAGATTTCATGAATAAATCTGGTCAAAGGGATGGAAGAGAAGGGAAGCCAGCCTACCAACTCCCGGGCAGACTGGCCTCCAGCACCCCAGAGAGCCAGGGAGAGCCATGGTCCCTGCCTCCCAGCAGCTGGTTGGGAACGCCGACATGCACGTCCCCAGTTCTGAGTTTGAGGTCCATGCAGTCCTAGCCTGGCTGGGACAGACGGCCTCATGCCCCCATTCACTGTGGCAGTTCCCACTTGCCATTCTAGGGGCGTTATCTGCAGGGGGGTTGGATGGACTGATACTTGGGGCCCAGATTGGGGGTGGGAGGAGATGGAGACAGGAATTTGGAAGTTCTCAACTGAGGTGGGGATTGTGAGTTTCGATTCTTTGCCAAGTCACTTCAGTGCTAGGAGACAGCGGCAGGCAAGGGTCATTTGAACTTTTGGTGTTTTGAATGTCTGTGCTCGGCATTTTATATGCACTAATGCTTGGCGTCCTATAAAGTGGATATTGCTATCCCTCCTCACTTTACAAGCGAGAAGAGGGAAGCTCAGTGGGCTTACGTTTTGCCTATAGCCCCACATCATGGAGAGCCGGCGATGTTACATTCTTTACAGGCTTTGCTGAACAACCAGGGCAGGCCAAATCACCCCTTTTTAAAGGTGATGTGATTTTCCCACGGCTACCAAGGCCTGGCTGTGAAGCCTACACCCTGGGGTTTTATCTCGGCATCTCTGAGAGGCTGAGGAGGAAAGCTGTTCTGTTCTACAGACAGCGGGATTACAGACAGAGTTCTTTGAGCCAGTCAGCACATCAAGTCACCAGTCACATCCGTCTCGTGTACTGCAGCTGGAGGCTTTGAGGTTCCCCAGCTCACCCTGGTGGAGGAGGAGCTAGAAGGCAGGTTTTTGGAATCCTAATTCATTCAGTTATGAGGAAAAGATCCGGTTTGGCTCAGTGGATAGAGCGTCGCATTTGGAACAAAGGGTCCCGGGTTCGATTCCAGTCAAGGCCACGAACCTTGGTTGCAGGCTCCTACCCAGCCCTGGCCCTGGTTGGGGCTGGTGCAGGCGGCAACCGATTGATGTGTTTCTCCCACATCGTTGTTTCTGTCTTTCCCTCTCCCACTCTCCATAACAATGTGGAAAAATATCCTTGGATGAGGATTAACAACAATAAAAAAACAAGAGGTGGAAAAAACTAAAAAGCAAACAATCTGACAAACTCGGCCGATCTGTGCCCTTTCTTTACAACCCTGGTCCGGGCCACCTGCACTCCAGCGGGTGCTGGATCCGGGCTGGTGGTCCCACAGGGCCTCAGGAATGCTCAGAAGCTTCGGATCCTTGGTGGGCATTCCTCTAACGTTTGCTAAACGTGCACTCTGCGCCTGGAGATGCAGGAGTGAGTGTGACAGTCTGCCGTCACAGGGCTCGGAGTTGTCTGAGTGGGTCCTATTGTAGGCGACTCTCAGTGGTTGGTGCGGGAGCCCCTTCCACATCCTACGTGGTTTAGGTTCAGGGTTTGGGTTCTGAAGGAGGCTGCACACAAAGAGATTAGAAAAATATTAATTTGGGAATATTGGGGCCAGGCAGGAGCCCACCTCTAGTGGGAGGACTACACCCTGCTCTGGCCTTGCTGTTTTATTAAGATCATGTGATACACCCATAGCCTTTAGGCAGGCAATTCAGTAATAGCCAATCAGCAAGAATTTACGTAAGACTAATGGATGGAGGCTGCTTCAGCTACCAATGTCTCAACTAAACAATGAGTGATTAGCTCTGACCTTTCAGAGCTTCCAAGGTTAACCAGCTTTCCGGGTTCCTTGTCCACCTTTCTGCTAGTGAGACAATGATCGGTTTCCCACAGGCTGGGAATTCGGGTGGCTCACACATGTAGCTGGGAATGGCTTTTGACACTGGCCTGGTTAGAGCAGATTCCCTGACTACTCAAGATAGACTTACGCGGAGGAAAAGCAAGGCAGAGACCATCCTCCACAGAACCTCGCCCGGGCTGATTGAAACACCAACCTGGCCACGCCCCTTTGCTGAAAGGCCCTCCCCCAGCTCCCTTTTCTCTCCAGGCCCAACCCCGGCTCCTCTGTGGCACAGGAAGCCTGCGTGTCCTGGCCACCTTTCCACTCCCCTCCGCATCCCTCTCTGTATCACACGTGTGGCTCCAGCAACACCGCTGTTGAGGGTCCTTAAACATGCCATCTGGTTCCTCGCCTCGCTCCCATCTCTCTACACTCAGCTGTGGCTCCTACAGAAAACCTTTCCTGACCCTCCCCACCCATGTTAGGGGCCCCACCTCCGAGATTCCGTAATACAGTCTGCCTATTCCCGCTCTTAACCACATCGCCCAGGTCTCCGGCAGGAATTGTATCTTATTTCTTCTCCAGGACAAGGTGTAAGCTGTTACTGTACACGGATTGGCTAACTTTAGCGCTTGCTCTTTGCTAGGTACCGCTAAGTGCTGCACATGACAGTATTGATTCCTCACTCGGAGGCATGCGTTTGTGTCATTCTTACTTTAAAGGAAAGGAGATAAGGCCCAGAAGGTCAAGTGTTGCCCAGGCACATGAGAGAGACAACGTTTAAGCCCAGGCAGTCTGACTCCAGAGCCCGAGCTCTTTTTTTTTTTTAAATAGATTTTTATTGATTTCAGAGAGGGAGGGGGAGAGAGAGAGAAACATAAATGATGAAAGAGAATCAGAGAATCATTGAATGGCTGCCTCCTGCACGCCCTCTACTGGGGATCGAGCACACAACCCGAGCATGTGCTCTGACGGGAATCAAACCTGAGGCTCTCAAGTCTGCAGGCCGATGCTCCATCCACTGAGCCAAACAGGCCAGGGCCAGAGCCTGAGGTCTTAACTATGGAATTCGGTCTTTGGACATGGAACTAATGAGTAAACTAGCAAATGAAACGGATGAGGTGAAACCATCCTGGAAGGCTGCCTGTGGGAGTTGGCTTTTGGTCCAGAGACGAGGGCCATGGCTTGGGTCTAAGGAGTGAGGGAAGGACCCCTCGTGGGGCCCGAGGTGAAGATGGATAGAACATGTAGAGAAACATCGTGCCCCGGGGCCTCATTAGAGCTTTGAGGAATCCGCGCCGGAGTGTCTGGACAGTGCCATTGCGTGGTGGTGAGTGGTCTGGACGGGGAGTCCGGGGGCTGGCTCTCTCTGGTCCTGTCTGGCTGTGTGTTCCTAAAGGAGGGATTTCACTTTCCCGGGCCTCAGCTCTGTCTGTAACAGGAGCAATCTGAATGAGAAGCTTTCCCGGGCGCCACTCAGCTCTGATGTTTGGCATGTCTAGGGGCTAGCAGGCGGACGAGGGACCAGGGAGGGCAGTTTCTCAGCCCTCCTTGGGGCTACGGGTCCGGAAGATGCGATGGGGGCCGTCCCCCCACTAGCTACCTGCCCCAGCCTCAGAACCACCTTCGGGAAGCCGGGGAGCTCAGCACACTCTCTCTAATTAGACAGTGTTAACATTAATTTTGAATGAGATAAGTTTCTTCTTCTTTTTTTTTTGAGATAACTTTCCATGTATGATGTCCTGAATTGCTCCCGCGAGGGCTCATTAGTCACTTCCTCGGCAGCTGCCACATCGTCTTCCAGATGCCAGCGAGGGACCTGGCATTTTCCTTACCCAAGGAGGGGGGAGAGGCGCGTGAGGCTGAGCCAGAGACACTGGCATTGGTCAGAGGACCAACTAGACCCGGATGAAGGCCTGCTTGGTGACATAACCTTTGGCCCCCGACCCTGACAGAGCCATCGCCTGCATCCAGATTCTCCCAGGATTGGACCACGACTCTGGAGGGCCGCAGCTGAAGGCAACAAGCATTTACGAAGAACTGTGGGTCTCTAACCTGAATGTTCTCTGGGGGTCGGGAGAGGAAAGAGGGTACAAATGAGGTCATGCTAATGTTAATGTCCAAACTGCCAAAGCTGAAGGCCTCCCGCCCTTTCAGTCTCCCTAATATTTACGGTGTTTCACAGAATGGGGCCTCATACATGCTTGCAATAAGTAGGCTCATAATTTTTATTTCTTTCCACGGCCACGCGGGACTGGGGATAGAATCCCTCCTAGCACTGCATTCTCCATTGTGACCTCCAGGTGGCGCTGTGCCCCCATGGTTGGGGCAGGCTGGAGGCCTTGGAGGAGAAACAGGTTGCGCTTCCCAAGGCCTGAATCATTTTCTCTTCCCCAAGGAATGGGGGGAAAAGGCCTCGAAGAGAGCAGAGGCTGAAGCGGGCCCCCGGCTGCTGACCCCTGGGTCCACCGGGCCCAGCCTGCCAAGAGGAGATGCAGGAAGCAGGAAACTGGACTTTTCTCTCCAGTTCCTTCCTTTCTCTGCCCAACTCACCAGGAAGCTGGGTGCAGATGTGAACGTTTGGAGAAACCCAGAAAATTTAGGGGGAAAAAAAATCCCACATGCCTCCCCCTATAATTTTCCAGGCATTCACATCTTTAAATACACTAACCATGATTCCCTTCAACACAAACGAGATATGCATAATGCATCACATGTTCTTAAAATACCCGAATGACTTCACGCTGGTAAAGGCCGCTTCAGAAAACGGCACAGCACGGATTTTGCTGTTCTCCCCGGGAGCCTCTTCTCAGCGGAGAAACCCTGCTTCCCCCTGCCTCGCCTGCTCCCCGCTCCTCCGTCCTGTCTTTGCCTTTGGCTCTGTCCCCCTCGGGCTCCTCTGTCCCCTTCTCTGCCGCCCGGGAGCGGACATCGCCTTTCCCGGCAGTTCTGCCTGTTGTCTGGCCTGTTTGTCTCTTGCCCCTGAGTGTGTGAAAGGGTTTCTTCCTCTGCACAGGGGTCTGTCTTCCTCTCGAAGCTATTCCATTTCTGGGAGCCTGTTTCTCCTCACACCTCTCTCACCTGTGCCTGGCACCTAATCTTCCAGGCCGGTTCTCCTCCTCCCCACCCCGTGCCCAGTTCCGGGTCTGGCATGGCAGGTGTGGAGTGGAGGTGCGGGAGGTGCGGGAGGTGAGGCCTGGACTCTGTGACCAGGCAGTGACTGCTCCTCAGTCTTCTGCGCTTGCCGTTATAGGGCAGTTCCTTTCCTGGGAAGAAAAGGCCCTCTGTCCACCCCTGCAGGCCCTGGAGGGCTTGGGGTGGTGGGACTCACTGCCCGCAGCTGTCCCCCGCTCATATCATAGTGACCCGGTCAGCACCTCATCTGATCCCTTTGAGTGCATCTGCTCACCCCTGAAAGGAATTCTGGCTCAGAGAGAGTGCTGGCCTCCAGCTCACACAGGTAGGAGGGGATGGAATTGGGGTAGAAATGGGTCTCTGATGTGACCACATTTTACCTGTGGTTGGCGTGGTCCCGGGGCACAGGGAGCTCTTAATAATGACTGGGGGTACGAGTCTGCCGTGGGAGAGCGGTGGCGTCCTTTCTGAGCTGTGGGGGGCGCTCCTCAGGCCCCTTTAGGGGAAACAACGTGGCCCAGCCGATTGCTCTGGTGAGGTCAGGCCTCTTTGTCAGGGGTGTCAGGCCTCTGAGAGCCCGCACAGGAGGAAGCGGCGGCCGGCTGATGTGTTCAGGGCCAGGCGGGGACAAACTCACACCCCTTGTCTGCCCCCGGGGTCACGTGGACACGGAAGAGTGTTGTGGTGCCAGGCCTCTCTTGGGCTGAGAGGAACAATTGTTTTCCGGGTGACACGGGGCCCAGCGCCTCCCACCTGCTCATCCTGGGTGGGGCGGGGGGGTGGGTATTGTAGGCAGAGCTCCTGTCTCAGAGCTCCCAGCTGTCCTCACTCGTTCTTAAGTTTTCTTGAAGAGCGTGGGACTCTCACTTTGTGGGTTGTCAGTACAATGAAAAATTTTTAAAATTACCCCATCATCTTTGTATTTTTTTTTTAATTTTAAAGAAATACAGCAACTTCATTGTTGGGGGAAAAACAACTCACACCAAACCCTTTTCTTTTCTGACTGCGCATTGCTGGAGCTTCCCCGCCTCCCCTCCCCATAGAGTCCAAGTGTGCAAGCGTGGTCCTGTGGGATCCAGGCGGGGAGTGGAGGCTGGGCCCAGCAGGCCCCCTCTGGGCCTCCTTTCCACGTCGGTAACTGGAGGGGTTGGTTGGGCTGGATGACTCTAGATGTGGTTTTACATGGAGCTGGGGAACACTCTGGGCAGTCTTCGGAGACCCCTTGGAAGCCAACTGGAGTATGGTGAGAGGGAACTGTTGATTGCCTGCCTCCTGCATGCCCCACACTGGGGATCAAGCCTGCAACCATGACCTCCTGGTTCATAGGTCACATTCAACCACTGAGCCACACCGGCCAGCCTAGAATTTTTGTTTGAAGAAAGGGTATTGGTGATTAAACCAATAAAGAAAAGAAGCCAATATTCCTTGAGCTGTATTAGGGGAAGCGTTGTGCCTGCCACGACAGTCCTCGGCCGATGTTGGCTGAAGGAAGGGAAGAGGAATGAGCCTTCTCTTGCTGTGCCTTGACACTAGGTACAAGTTGCTGCCAGTCGTTAATAGGCTTTCTCTCGCTGTGTGTGTCTGTGCCCTGTCCCGTGGCCTGCCTGTCAAGGTGGCTGGGAATTGGCTGCACCCAGGTCCCAGTCACTGAGTCGAAAAGGGCGTTGTTGATGCAGGTTTTGATCCAGCCTTGGCTCAGATGTGGGTTTTTATCCAGCCGCTTAGCCTCTGGAGGTGACCAGCTGGCCACTGATGCTGCAGCGCATCCCGGCCTTTCCTGCAGGCTGGGCATTCCCAGGGCTCCACCTCTATGGGGCCCGGGGCCTGAGCTGCCACCTGGTGCCCCGTGTCAGGGCTGAGGTATCCAATGTTTTCCTCCAGGTCTCTGATGCTGCTGCCTGTGCCTCTGTTTCCCCATGTGGACAGGAGCGAGGGGAAGCAAACAAAGGGAGCTGATGTGTGCTGGGCATCTGCTCTATGCTGGCCACCCCTGGGGCTGAATCTCCCCTTTTCCACCCGCCAGCACTGTGCTGAAAGAGCCCCGGATACGGTCCCGTCCTGTGGTTCTAAGCTCTGCAAAATCCTCGGGTTAAGTGAAGGAACTTTCAGTTGGGGTTCGAGGGGGAAGACAGCTCCCCCCCACCTCTGCCTCAAGCAAGTTTTAACTAGATTTGGGAGAACTGGCTAATTTTGCAGTTGAAGAAAAAGGGGCGGGGGTTTCTCCAAGTTTCCCAATTTAAGAAATAGAGTCAGAGGCCCGAGGAGAGAATCAATGTATTCAAGGCCACAAAGAGAGTCAATAGCTAATAATAGTAGGTCCATTTATTGGGGACTTACTGTGTGTCGGCCCAGGTTACATGTACAATCTCCCTCCTCGGAACAAACCACCCAGTGGGAACAGTTATCCCCATTTGGCAGACGAGAAACCAAGGAACAGGGGGAGGTGGTCACAGGTTCAGGAAATGACAGAGTGGGAATTTGAAAGCGGGCGAGGGCATCTGTCCCCTTCACCCTGAGCTATGGCACCAGCCTGCGTCTTGCCGGGCTGCCTTGCTGAGTGGTGGGCTGGGGTCATCCCCACCCCTATCTCAGTTGGTCCATTCCTCCATCTGGCCCCAGTTTCTTCTGACCTAACATGGCCCTGGTCACCTGAGCCAGCCCCCTTTGGGGTGGGGAAGGTGGAATAGAACCTCAGGATGTGCCTGCATGGAGGCCTAAGGCTCCAACACAGAGACCCTCCCCTGAAGGCGAGGGGAAGTGGAGGACGGAGTGAGGCCTTCGTAAGGGAGCTGCTTGGGAGTGATGGGGGTGGAGATGCCGTCCTGATGCATACTTGCCCTTGAAGATCTTGTGTGTGACCTTGGCGACATCACTTTCAGCCTTCGGGTAGCGCTTCTGTAAAATGGGCCTGATTGTCCCAGTCTTTTTAAAAAATATATATATTTTATTGATTTTTTACAGAGAGAAAGGGAGAGGGATAGAGAATTAGAAAAACCGACGAGAGAGAAACATCGATCAACTGCCTCTTGTACACCTCCTATTGGGGATGTGCCCACAACCAAGGTACATGCCCTTGACCGGAATCGAACCTGGGACCTTTTAGTCCACAGGCTGACGCTCTATCCACTGAGCCACACCGGTCAGGGCTGTCCCAGTCTCATTGCTTCAGAAGGAAGGTTCTAAGGGGGCAGTCGTCATGAACATGCTTTTCTACCCGGAAAGCGCCCTGCGCCTGGGAGGGCGGTGCGGCTCGCTGAGCAGGTGGGGCCTGAGCTGGGGAGGTGGGTGCTGCCACGTTAGCCCTGCTGGAACAAGGCAAGGCAAACATGAGACAAATGGGCTGGAAAACCCCGCTCCTCTCCTTACTCTGACCCTCGGTGTGCGCAGGGATTTGCGCGCAGGGATTTGCCAGTCCTCTCTGGCTTTCTGCTGACGTCTGCACAGTTGGTGCGATGGTGGGAGCTCACCCTGTAAATTGCTTCATAACTCAGCAGCCAGGAGGGAGCGAGGGGAGTGTGAGGAGGGGGTGGGTCCAGCCGGCACTCTGTCACCACTGTGGGGTTTCCCCTCCGAGGACTGGGACCACAGCTGGGAAGAGGGGCTGCCTCAGGGCCCATCACCAGCCTGTGACCTTGGCGAGCTAGTCCCTTACCTTCTGCTACAGCCAGTTACACGGGGGAGGGGGCGGGGGCGACATCTCCTCTTTCTACCTCAAAAGGTACTTATTTTGAGAAGCAAGGTCAATGATGGATGTGAAAACGCTTTGGAGGAAAAACAGAAAGCATGATACAAATGTGACGGCTTCTTGTAACCTTGATCACCTGCGCGTTAAGCTTCTGCTTCCTCTCCCAGCACGTGGCCTGGGGCTCGCCTCAAAGCTGGCATGGAAAGCCCGAATGAACGGGGATAGGCGGCTCGCAGTGTGAAGCAAAGGGAGGCTTGAGACCTGTGGCTTCTGCCAACTGGGGAGTCAGACGAACCCCTGACCCGCCAGGGCTTTGGTTTCCCCGTTTGTAAATGAGGGGTCTGGCTGGGCCATCTTTCCAGACCGCCCAGCTCTGATGGCTCCGGAATGGGAATGAACAGAGGCTGCTGTTCTTTCTCGCTCATTTCCAAGGCATTTCTCAAATGTTTGGTACATTCCCACTCTTAGGCACCGGGAGCCTGACGTGTTTCTTTTTTAAAAATGTATTTTTATTGATTTCGGAGAGGGAGAGATAGAAACATCAATGATGAGAGAGAATCATTAATTGGCTGCCTCCTCATCCCCCACTAGGCATCCAGCCTGCAACCCAGGCATGGGCCCTTGACTGGAATCGAACCCGGGACCCTTCAGTAAGGCCGAGGCACTGTCCACTGAGCCACACCAGCTGGGGCCTGATGCGTTGTTTTCATAACAGTCCCCTGGGGGACACGGGCAGATCGCTGGTTTCAAGCGCCACTTCGTAGCTGGAATTATGAAGTTCAGAGAGGGGACACGACTCGCTCATTCACACAGCTAGCACACCGGCCTCACCCAAAGGTCACCCTCATCCCATCTGCCACATTCCTTAGCCCCCCTCTTCCCCTTCCCCCCAAGATGTCTGGTCCTGGGAGGCCAGGTGGCTTTTTAAAACAGTTGGGGAGGGGACTGGGCAGGCTCCTGTCAGGCAGCCTCTCCACCAGATGTTATATCACGGACTCCCCTTTTCCTGCCAGCCCCCCTCCCCAACACCCAAAGTTCTAGAATTAAGGGGAGAGTGAACAGGTTGAGCCAGTGGCGACCTCGCCACGATGCCCTAGATGCGTCTCCTAACCTTGCCTTCAGCAGTAGCATGACCTTGGGATGGCTGCCCCTTCCTGTGGTCAGGCCGGCTCTGCTGAGCGCATGCGGTCGCCAGGGGGAGAGCAGGTGCTGTTGGCTCCGGCCGAGGATAACAAGCTCTGCTCGTGCACCTTGCCCCCCTCCGAGGTCCCGCCTGCTTGGCAGATGCGCCCCCCCCGGCCCCCCCCCCCGCCTCTGGGGCTGCCCCAGTTTCCCCCCTGGGACCAGGGAGCCCGCTCCTCCGCTCAGAAGCCACAGTCTCTCCCGAGGGCTCAAGGCTTTTGCTGGAAGGGAGGTCCCCCAGGGCAAAGGGTTGCAGCCCCCACCCCACCCCCCACGTCTCCGGCGGACGCCGCCAAGAGCCGGGTATCCCGGTGAGCCTGGCGCAACGAGGCGCTCCCCCTCCTGCGGGAGTGGGGCTGCCCCTCTCCTCCCCGCACCGCCTCCAGCCCAGGCCCCGCGGGAGCCGGACGGCCGGGCCTCCCGGGAGAACAGGGTGGGGGAGGGAGAGTGTGAACAAGGGTCGGGTCCTGAGGTTCCAAAGTTGGCCTGAGTGTGGTCGTGGGGGGGAGGGGCGCTCCGGTTTGAGGCTGGCAGGGGAGGTCGTGTCCTCGGGTCACCTTGCTGCCCTCGGACCTTTTGCCCCAGCACCGGGTCTCCGGGGGAGACTGGCTTCTACCCGCCCGCTCCCCTCCCGCTCCCCTCCCGCTCCCGGAGGCCCCAGTCCCCCCCAGCGCCCCGCAGGCGGCGGAGCCGGCCCGGGGCCGGGTAAACACCCGCGGGGGGAGGGTGGGGAGGCCGCCGGCTGGGGCGGGGCTCGGGGGGCCCTCCCGCGGGCGGACGCGGGGTGCAGGGGGCGGGGGCAGGAAGAGCCGCGGCCCGGGCCGGCCGGCGCGGCCCCGTGACGTCGCTAGGCTTCCAGGGATCGCTCCCCGCGCCCCGGCCCCCTCCTCGCGCCGCCGCCGCCGCCGCTTCCTCCGGCCTCGCCTCCCGCGGCCGGCAGTGCGGGCTCGCAGCTGGCTGCAGGCTGGCTCCGCGGCCCCGGCGCCTCTCCTCGGGCTCCCTCTCCACCTTCCCTCCCTCCGCCCGGCTTCTCTCCCTCCCAGCTCCTCCCCGGCCTCTGCCGCGCACATGCTGACCTAGTCGTTCCTCTCCTTCCTTCTCCCTCCCCGGCCTCTTTCTGTCCTTTCCCCTCCCTCCCTCTCTCTCTCTCTCCCTCTCTCACTCTCTCCCTCTCGCTCTCTGTGTTTCTCCCCGTCTCCCTCTCGGTTGCGCTCTCCCCGCCCCCTCCCGCCGGGTAACCCCCCCCCTCCCGTGTCCTCCCTCCCTTCTCTCCACCTCCCCCTCCGCCCCTCGCCAGCCCGCTGCGCTCAGCTCCCCAGTCAGCCTCCCGGACCTGCCCGTCGCCGCCCGCACGCAGGACCGACCCGCCGGCTCCCGGAGTGTGCGCCCGGCTCGGCCCCGCGCCCTCGGGGATCGCCGGGACACCCCTTCCTCCCGGCCCCCGCCGCCGGCTCCAGCCCCGCGCCCGAGCGAGCGCGCCGAGGATGTGAGTCCTGCTCGCCGCCGCCCGAGCAGCAGCCCCCCGCGCGCCGAGCCGGAGCGCAGCGCAGCGGCGGGCGCTCCCGCCCCAGCGGCGCCCCCCTGCCTCCCGCCGGCGCCGCCGCCGCCGCAGCCCGCGGGCCGTCCCCGGCCGGCCGCCCCCGGCCCCAGCGCAGCTGACCCTGTCCGCCGCGGGCGGGGACGCGGGCGGAGGAGGCGCCGCCGCCGCCGCGGAGCCCCCGGACGCAGCCATGTCGGAGGTGCTGCCCTACGGCGACGAGAAGCTGAGCCGCCTGCAGGACCCCAACAACTTCTTCGCCGCCGGGCAGAGCAAGCGGCCGCCCAAGCTGGGCCAGATCGGCCGGAGCAAGCGGGGTGAGTTGGCGGCGCCCTTCCCAGATCCCCCCCCCCCCCCGACCCTTTCTCCGGCGCGGAGGCCTGGCTGGAGGTTGGCGAGGACCTCCCGCACCCGGGAGCCCGTGGCGACCCCGTGGAACGAACCCCTCTTGCGGAACCGGGGGAGCCCGCACTGCGGCTCGGCTCCGGCGGCGGCGGCCTCCCTGCACCTCCGCCGGCTTCCCGGTGGGGTCATCCGGGGGGCGTGGCGCTGCTGGCTGCAGCGGGGCCCCCACCCGCCCCGAAGTTTGCTGTTCGGTTTCTGTCCCCCCCCCCTTTTTTTGCGCAGCGTAGTCGGCTCTGCAACTGGGCGGGTGGTGTCCCAGGACTCCCCCAGGGACGGCACGGGGAAGTGCGGAGAGGGGACCCCGTTCCTGCGGGGAAGTCAGGGTGCTTTCGGGTGCCCATGGTGACTCGGGGGGAGGGAGTTTGCTGAGCCTGGGCGCTGGGAGCGAAAGCCGGGAAAGCCCGGGGGAGACTGGGACCCCGAGCGGCTCCGGGAGGAGCTCCCGAGGCGTGTGCACCGGGAGGCTGCCGGCGGCCCCCGGGAGGGAGACTCCGCGGCGCGGAGACCGGGGGGGGGGGGGGGGGGGGAGCCAGCCGGTGGGGGGCGGGGTGGGGACCGGGATGGGTGAGCCCGAGACAAAGCTCGAGAGAGGGAGCCAGAGCGGGAGGGACTGAGCGGGGACGCTGGCTCCGGGGAGGACAGAGGAGCTGCCGAAACAATGAGAGGGGCGGCACCCCAGCAGAGAGCGACCCAGAGATCCGGACAGGTGACCGGTGCCGGAGAGACTGATGGCGGGGAAGGGCGAGGCGAGGCCGGGTCGGGATGGAGAGAGGCGGAGGGCGCAGCGAGAGGCCGGCGCGGAGAGGCGGCGAGACCCGGGCAGGCGGCGGAGGGAGCTCTGGCCTTTGCGGCGGTGGGGCCGGCGGAGGGGCCGAGGACGCCCCGGAGCGGGTCGCCGGGATCCCTGGACCCGCTGCACGCCGTGGGAACCGGCCCGCAGCGTCCGCTCCCCCTCCCGGCACCGCCTCGCCCAGTCTCGGCTACCCGCGCCGCTCTCAGAGCACCCCGAGGGTCCCAGACCCGGAGACCTTGGCTTCTGTTCCCCTCCCTCTTCTGACCTGGAGCCTTCTTCCTAAATTAATGTCCCCCCGCCCCCCGCGGGTGGGATGGGTGGGGTGGAAGCCGCAGGGGCTGGGCGATTTGCGCCCTCTCTCCAATTCCTTTTCTTAGAACCGAGCTGGGACACAGCCGGGGGTGGGGGGTGGGGAGAGGGTTTCAGAGGAAAGCCACAGAGGGACCCTGGGCGGAGACCCGGGAGGATAGGGCTGTGTCTAGCTCGCGAGGAACCCTCCCCCTGCCCTCCTCCAGTCTCCCCCTGCCCTCCTCCAGTCTCCCCCTGCTCGAGCTAACCGAGACCCCTGTCGAGGCCCAGCGCGCTCAGCTCACTTTTCCTTTTCTCTCCCGCCCCCTTTTTTGCAGTTGTTATTGAAGATGATAGGATTGATGACGTGCTGAAAACTATGACAGACAAGGCGCCTCCTGGTATTTAACTCCCCCAAAGACAATGGGTTAAGGGTGAGGATAAGAATAAGGACGGCGATGACAGTTATTGGCAAAAAGAGTGCGAAAGGAGAAAGCACTTTGAAATTTATTACTAGTTTGCTACCTGCGACGGAATCACCAACCTGTGTCTGAGTCAGGCCGGGAGACCGATGATGAGGCGGGAGGAGGAGGAGGAGGAGGAGGAGAAGGCTCTGGGCTTCTCTGCAAAAAATAAAATTAAAATAAATAACACAATCACTATATACACACATATAAAGAAATAAAGTCTCAGTTGCAGCTATTTGTCAGGATTAATATCCATTTCTTTTTATATACAGTGAATATTGCGCAATTATAGATCCGGATTTTGAACCACTTTAATAATGAAGCAGCAGCACCGGGTGTTTGAGGTGGTGCAGTCTTCGCTGATTTGGCTGTTCCCAATGTTTACATTATTTAGTCTTGCAAAAATTATTCTGTGCACTTGGATGTGAATTGCTGTTCAGTTTTATTTTTTTTATGTTGTTATCCTTGGATGTACAAGAAAAAACAAACAAACAAACAACCATAACCAGAAAACGACCTGTATAGATATTCTGTTTTATTTTGGTCCTTTTTCAAAGTTACCAGGAATGTGTTGAAGATAAGAGAACTTTTCTAAGGAATGATGGATACATAGAAAGAATCCCTGTTTTATTTTAAAGTGAGCTGTAAAGCTGTGTTTCTTTCTCGCTGCAAGCTATTTGCCCAAGTTAATGCAAATGGATATGTTTTCTATGTCAGGAAAGAAAAACCATAAAAAAAAAACAAAGAAAAAAATGCTTGAGCTCTCTCTGCATCTGCTGGGTGAGCAGCCTGTTTTTCTCTCTGATATTGTGTCAGTTTATTTTCTTTAATGGACTGTAAAAAATAATGTAATCACAAGAGTGCCAAATATCTTGAAATGCCAAAAGGCATTTTGGTTTCCTTTCTTTCTCTTCGTGCTCTGAGTCCACATAAAGGAATGCTTAGGGTGTCTTTCTGTTATTTATAGGGGTTCTCTTAAGGCACACCAGCTGCCTGTTTTGCATGGTATTTGCAAAAATGCCTCTTGCGTGAGGAAATCTTTTACCATTTTTTTTTGTTGTTGTTGTTTGCAACTTTGGACCTCAAGAGGTTTCTTCCCTTCCCTTCCCCGGTCCTCTTTTCTTAATCGGACATTCTGTATGCTGCACCTTTAACCAGCACACAGGGCTGTTTCTCCGATGTACAATAAAAGAACTGTTCCTGTGTCTCACTCTCTCTTCTCTGCTGGGGTGCCGGGGACTTGCTTTTTTTTTTTTTTGCCTGGGAAGCAAAAAGGCAGAGTGGAAGGCACTGTGGGCTGGGCTGGTAGGAAAGACAAGCTGGACAGCAAGTTCAAAGAGCAAGGTCATTCACTGTGTGGATTGTCACTGTGTCTCCCTGCTTCCAGGAGGTTCCTGCCGCCCCTGGTGAGTGGAGAGGAGGGCTGGTGTGCTGGGAGGCAGTCTTGTTAAGAACAGTGTGTGGAGGCTGGCAGACTTGGACTCAAATCCCAGCTCCTTCATTTCTTAACTATGGATTTGAACAAGTCCCCTCACTTCTTTAAGCCTTACTTCCCCAAATTTGTAAAGTGGGGATCATGCAGCTCCCACCTCAGGCTGTCGGGAGGACTAACACAATACCTAGCACTCAGAATCATATGTCCATAATCCTTTGCCGAGGCCGCCTGTCTGAAAATGCAGGCTGAGGAAGAGCTAGGCCCCCCTCACCCCTTACTGAATTCACTGAACCTTGCATGAGGGATGTGTCTGGTCCTCAGGGACCCACGGCTTGGGGTGTCTCGGGCTTCCTCATTCAGAAGCTGCCCTGCAATCACGGCTCCAAAAAGGCTCCTTATGAAAAAGCTTCTCAGCCCCTTGTGTTCAGGGCGGTTAATTGGGGGGGGGGGGGGGGGGGGCCCTGGGGAAGGAGGGGCTGGGAGAAGGATTTTGGCTGAAGAACGGCTGTTCCGGCTGTTCCGTATCCGGGAGCCCCAGTGCCCCCAGTGCCGGGAGCTTTTAATGTGTTTGTTGTAAAACTGTCAGCCTCGGAGTCACAACACAGCTCACAGTGACAGGAGCCTGCCTGTGACTCAGGCATCAGGTAAGACAGGCCCTGGGGTGGGGTTACGGGGGGAGGGAGAGGGGCTCCAGAGGGCCTGTGGGGGCGGGGGGATGTCTCGTTCCCCTTCCCAGGCAGTGGAGGCCCGGAGCCCAGGGGACCCAGCAGAGAGCTGGTCCTCCCGTCAGTCATGAGGAACTGGCGGGCTGGAACTGGCAGTGCCAGCAGGGTGACTTGGGAAGGAGAGCTTGGTTTTCCCAGAAGCAGGCCCTGTTCCTGAACCTGCCGCTGCTCCCTGCTGACCTCGGAGAAGCCCGGCATTTTGGAGCGGATGGGACTTGAGCTATCACCAAGCCCAGCTTTTCCCGTGGGAAGGCCCAGCGAGTGAGGGACAGGGTGCACCTTCTGTGTGCCCTCATCTGCCAAGATGGGTAGGAGCCATATGGAAAGCTGCTCTCGATGGCACAGTATTCGCACCCCAGAGCAATTACCACTTACCTGATCAAAGCTCTGTGCGGTTCCAAAGTGCGGTTCCATCCTTTCACAACATTGGCCCAGCAACCCTGGGAACCCACCGCCCTGCACTCTCCTTAGTCCCGGAGGAAACGGACACACCAAAAGGGCTGAAAGGACCACACGCATCCATATTAAGCTCTGGCTCTTTACCCCGCTCACAATAGCCCCAGGAAGTAGGCATTAGTATCCTGACTGTGCAGAAGCAGCCAGGGCTCTTAAGTAGCTTGTCTGAGGTCACTCAGCTAGTTCAGTCGCTGGGCCAGGACTCGAACCCAGAGCCCAAGCTCCGGGATGGGGATGCAGAGTCATCTGACCCCCGCCCCTGGCTCAGTCTCAGCTGCAGCCACTGTCCTTCAGCCTTAAAGCTCCCTCTGTGGCTTTGCTGTTTTGAAGTTGGGCTCTCCTGCTATGCTACACAAGACAACTGCAGTAGGGATCAGAGGAGGCAGGGCTTGATGTGGTCGGTTAAGGCCCTGAGCTGCCCTCTGCTGGGAAGGGGGGAGCGTGGGAGCCCTTGGCCAAGACTCCAGGTCCATTTTAATAAGTGATGTATTAAAATGTTCCTGCTGGAGGCTACCCCGTCAGCCAAAGCAGGAATCTCGGCCTGGGAAGTCAGTCGGCCTTTCCGGAGGATTCCACTCGGCAAAGGGGAACATAAATCTTACACAGCCACTCGAACATCAGGGCGAGTGTTTGCTGAGAAGGCACGTTGGGGGCTGGGCAGATGTCAAATTATATCAAGTGCAGGATATCTGGTAAGCAGCAATGCATGTGAAAAAGGCCATGAACGGTCCGAGGTGGGGGAGGGTGTGTCCACGCCTCCATGCATGGATGGAGCATCTGTGGCCGCATCATTCAAACGCCACTAAGTGGCTGCTTGTAATAAGCATCCATCTCTTCGGATCCTGCTTCTGTGGCCTGTCCAGGCTGACGGTCTGAAGGACTATCAAAAAGCACCTCCAAGAGGGAAATTGGCAAATTAAGTTTTAAAAGAAAGAGACTTAGAAATGACTGCTGTCTGGAGGCCCCAGATGAAGGAGTGAGCTCAGGGCGCCTCTGCAGACAGCAGGCAGCAAAGTCTGGGCCCCTGAGGCCCCGGCGGGAGGGGCAGACTAAGGGGACTGCTGCAAGGGTAACCGGCTCGAATTTAGGACTTAGGTGACATGGATTGGAAACTTCTCTGGTATGCTTTCTAGTTGTAAGATGGGGCCAGTTTCTCTAGCTCTTTGAGCTTCTGTGAAATGGAGGTGACAAGCCGAAACCGGGTTGGCTCAGTGGATAGAGTGTCGGCCTACGGATTGAAAGGTCCCAGGTTCGATTCTGGTCAAGGGCATGTACCTTGGTTGTGGGCACATCTCCAGTAGGGGGTGTGCAAGAGGCAACTACTGATCAGTGTTTCTCTCTCACCAACGTTTCTGACTTTCTATCCCTCTCCCTTCCTCTCTGTAAAAAATCAATAAAATATGTTTTTAAAAAAATGGGGGTGACAAAATGCCTACCGCAAAAATAAACAGAACCCCCTTTCTCCTCCCCAGCACAGGACCTGGTGCATAGTAAATGGTAGCTATCAATATGAACATATGTGAAGCGCCTACTATGTACTAAGAAATGGACTTTCAAGACCTAGCAAACAGTTCTGGCTGCACAGAGCTTCTTTGCAGGTGGTTTTTGGCAGCCAGAGCTGACACCCAGGATACTAAGGGGCAGTGGAGGCATCACAGTAGGGTTGGGGCCATGGGGAGGAGTCAGCTTGCTTCTTATTATCTCCATCAGCTCCCCAAAGCCCCCAACAAATTCAACCCTAAGTAAATCTGTGTGCTTGTTCCCCAAAGCAGTGTCAAGAGAAGTCTCCACCGCTTCTAACTAGATTGTCTAAACTCTTCGCTCTGAAAGAATATAAAAAAGCACCTCCAAGAGGCCCCTGGGGAAGGAGGGGTTGGGAGAAGGATTTTGGCTGAAGAAAGGCTGTTCCACATCCTTTCCTATGGGAAAGTGTCCATTTATTGTCTTGGATGGGTGGAGACTAGCAGGTATGACTTTTTGCCTAGGAAGGGAAGAGCTTGGCTTTCTGCGTGAATCCCCTGCTACAGATCCTTCTCGAGAGTTTTATTCATTTGACTGATGTTAACTTAGCACCTACTATGGGCCGGACCTTGTGCCAGGCTCACTGGGTATGAAATGGTGAGGAAGTGAGTTTTCCCTGGCTTGAAAATGATAATAGTTGCCATGAAAATGAGGTGGGAGCTAGGGGCCGGGAGCCTCCTAAAGTCAGAGGCTCAGATCCTTAACGCTGGCAAAAAGAGGGAACCAAATCGAACTGGGTCTTGGGGTTGTCTGAGATGTAAACAGGAGAGCCACTTTAAAAAAACTAAACTTTTACTTCGGAATAGTTTTAGGTTTGCAGAAAAGTTGTAAAGATAGTACATCTACCTCTGACCCAGTTTCCGCTATTGTTCGCATCTGTCATCACTATGGTACATTTTTCACCACGGAGGAACTGACATTAGTCCTTTATTATGAACGGAACTCCACATTTCATTCAGATTTCACTCATTTTTACCTGTCCCGGGATTTCATCCAGAATGCCACATTACTTTTAGTCATCAAGTCCCCTTAGGCAGCCCTCGGCTGAGACAGTTTCTGAGACTTTCCTTGTGTGTTTTTTCTTCTTATTAAAAAATATTTTTTTATTGATTTCAGAGATGAAGGGAGAGGGAAAGAGAGAGATGGAAACATCAGTGATGAAAGAGAATCATGGATCGCCTGCCTCCTGCATGCCCCCACACTGGAGATCGAACCCACAACCTGGGCATGTGCTCGGACCTGGAATCGAACCGTGACCTTCTGGTTCATAGGTCGATGCTCAACCACTGAGCCACGCCGGCTGCGCTTTCCTGGGTTTTGATGGTCAGGTATTTTGTAGACTGTCCTCAACTGGGGTTTGTCTGATGTTTCTTTTAAAAAAAAAAACTTTATTGATTTTTTACAGAGAGAGGGGTAGAGAGTTAGAAACATTGATGAGATAGAAACATCCATCAGCTGCTTCCTGCACACCTCCTACTGTGTATGTGCCCGCAACCAAGGTATGTGCCCTTGACTGGAATCAAACCTGGGACCCTTGAGTCCACAGGCCGATGCTCTATCCACTGAACCAAACCGGTTAGGGCTTGTCTGATATTTCTGGAGTTATGGTTTTGGGAGGAAGACCATGGAGATAAAGGATCATTGTCATCACATCAGGTCAGGGATGCATGCTGTCAACATGGCTTGTCGCTATTGATGCTGACCTTGACTTGGGATTTTTCTGCCCAAGTGATGCGAGTGACCCACTTATCAGCGGTTCAACTCTGCCTCTGCTGAGCAAGCCACTGTGGTCTAGATGTAATCGAGAGTTCCGGGCAAACGGGAAAAACCAAAACGAGCACACGGCCCAAGGTACTGCCTGATGACCCATAGATGGAACCTTACAAAAAAGAAAAAGAAAAGAGAGAGAGAGAGAGAGAGAGAGAGAGAGAGAGAGAGAGAGAGAGAGAGATTATAAAAACAACCACCACCCTAATAAAAGCAACTTCCTGTGGAAGGGAGCTGTCACTCTGCTGAGAAACTGTGCAGAATTTTCTCTTGGAAACCTTCAGGCAGCTGCTCTAGTTTATAAAATCTGCCTATTGGAAGGAAGGAGAAGGGGGAAAGCAGTTATTCTCCCAAACCATGTGCAAAAATAAATTCCCGGAGGCCGCACTGTATCCGGGGAAACCTGGCCTCTGGGCGGGTCCTGGGGAGAGAGAGCCTGTGTCCTCCGGCCCAGACCTTCTCCAGTGGGACCAACAGCCCAGAAAGAGAGCACCACCTTGCCCGAACCGCCCCCCACCCCCCCTTTTTCTGGAATGAAGACTGGATCCCCCCCTTTTTTTGGAATGAAGACTGGATCCCCGTCACCTCTCACAGGGGAGGGTTTGTTTTTACCCCGGGGCCCTGCACACCCATGGGCCTGCAGGAAGGCCCTTGACCCAGAAACAGCTGTTGTGTGGACAAAAGGTCACTAAAGGGGAAGGGAGGTCAGGAAGGACAGGCTGAAGGGCAGAGCAGGACCCCGGAAATGTGCCATGGGAAATCCTCACAGAGTGATGGGGGCGAGGTGGGTGGGGGGCAGGAAGTTGCTGGGGAAAGGGGTGTCTTGTAAGGCAGAAAGTGGGTGGCTAAGGTATGAAAGAGTTTGGTTTGCAGGGTGTTTGGGAAGAGGAAACCAACTAAGTAATCAATGAATTAATTAAATCCATGTTCGTTCAAGGACATGTCTGTCAGGTGTGGGGTGGGGTGGGCACTGGGGAGACAGGGCTTTGGGGGACCTCACTGCCTTGGTCATTGGCCATTCAGTGACAGTGAAACTTCCAGAGGTCAGGAAGAGGGGTGCACAGGAAGCTTAGGAAACCCTTGGGGAGCCCTAATAGGTGTCACCAGCATTCCCAGGGGGAATGGACTGGCCAGTGCACCCCACTCCCAGCTGTGCTGTTACAGCTCATGTGCGTGTCACCCCCAAGTATTATGCCTCCGTGGGGCTCCATTTCCCAATATGGAAAATGCTATTTAGGAGGTGCTCACTCTAGGCCAGTAAGTGTTCTGCACTCTGCATGGATTTCATTTAATGTTCACATCACCCCCATTTTACAGGTAAGGGCCACGGGAGCACAGAGCAGCGAATCCACCTGCCCTAGGTCGCACAGCCTGAGAGTGGAGCTGGGGGCGACACTCAGGGCTGCCGACCCCAAGAGCCCCCGGTTTCCACGGCTCCCACGTAGGAGGGGCCGCGGGGCCGCCCAGCTTTCAACGCTCCCGACAGCTCAGAGCGCAGCCTGAAGAGCCCAAAACGCCCGACCTCCGGGGGGGAGGGGACGCTGAGGATCCGGTTGGCCGTGAACCCTGGACCGGGCCAGCGGTTGCCATGGGGACGGTGGGGCGGAGGCGGCGGGCCGAGCCGGTGGCCCCCAGGGGCAGTTCCGGGGAGTTCCCGCCAATGGCGGGGCGTGGCCGCGAGTTGGCACCTGGGCCCGCGTTTCCGAGGCGGGCGGAGCCACGTGCGTCCCCCCCCCCTCCCTCCCGGGGAGCCCGCCGCCCCCCGCAGCGCCTGGAGCCGCCTCCAACCTGAACTCGATCCCCCGCGAAGCCTCGCTGGTCTCCAGTTCTTCTGATGAATTATTTACTGGGCCTGGCTCCCCGCCGCCTCCCCGCCGCCTCCGCCCTCCTGGCCCGGGGCGTTTCACATCCCGGTTCTCGGTTCTCGGTGGCCCCTGGGTCCCCCTGAAGTTCCCAAGTCCTGACCCGAGGGAGCACTGCATTGGGAGTCGGGAGCGTCCTGAACGGAGGGAGCACTGCATTGGGAGTCGGGAGCGTCCTGAACGGAGGGAGCACTGCGTTGGGAGTCAGGAGCGTCCTGAATGGAGGGAGCACTGCGTTAGGAGTCAGGAGCATCCTGAATGGAGGGAGCACTGCGCTGGGAGTCAGGAGCGTCCTGAATGGAGGGAGCACTGCATTAGGAATCAGGAGCGTCCTGAACGGAGGGAGCACTGTGTTAGGAGTCAGGAGCGTCCTGAATGGAGGGAGCACTGCGTTAGGAGTCAGGAGCATCCTGAACGGAGGGAGCACTGCGTTGGGAGTCAGGAGCGTCCTGAATGGAGGGAGCACTGTGTTAGGAGTCAGGAGCGTCCTGAATGGAGGGAGCACTGCGTTGGGAGTCAGGAGCGTCCTGAACGGAGGGAGCACTGCATTAGGAGTCAGGAGCGTCCTGAATGGAGGGAGCACTGCGTTAGGAGTCAGGAGCATCCTGAACGGAGGGAGCACTGCGTTGGGAGTCAGGAGCGTCCTGAACGGAGGGAGCACTGCGCTGGGAGTCGGGAGCATCCTGAACGGAGGGAGCACTGCGTTGGGAGTCAGGAGCATCCTGAATGGAGGGAGCACTGCGTTGGGAGTCAGGAGCCTCCTGAATGGAGGGAGCAGTGCGTTGGGAGTCAGGAGCATCCTGAACGGAGGGAGCACTGCATTGGGAGTCAGGAGCATCCTGAATGGAGGGAGCAGTGCGTTGGGTGTCAGGAGCATCCTGAATGGAGGGAGCACTGCATTGGGAGTCAGGAGCATCCTGAATGGAGGGAGCAGTGCGTTGGGAGTCAGGAGCATCCTGAATGGAGGGAGCACTGCATTGGGAGTCAGGAGCGTCCTGAATGGAGGGAGCACTGCGTTGGGAGTCAGGAGCATCCTGAATGGAAGGAGCACTGCGTTGGGAGTCAGGAGCCTCCTGAATGGAGGGAGCACTGCATTGGGAGTCAGGAGCATCCTGAATGGAGGGAGCAGTGCGTTGGGAGTCAGGAGCATCCTGAATGGAGGGAGCACTGCATTAGGAGTCAGGAGCATCCTGAATGGAGGGAGCACTGCATTAGGAGTCAGGAGCATCCTGAATGGAGGGAGCACTGCATTGGGAGTCAGGAGCGTCCTGAATGGAGGGAGCACTGCATTGGGAGTCAGGAGCATCCTGAATGGAGGGAGCACTGCATTAGGAGTCAGGAGCGTCCTGAATGGAGGGAGCAGTGCGTTGGGAGTCAGGAGCATCCTGAACGGAGGGAGCACTGCATTGGGAGTCAGGAGCATCCTGAATGGAGGGAGCACTGCATTAGGAGTCAGGAGCGTCCTGAATGGAGGGAGCAGTGCGTTGGGAGTCAGGAGCGTCCTGAATGGAGGGAGCACTGTGTTAGGAGTCAGGAGCGTCCTGAATGGAGGGAGCACTGCATTGGGAGTCAGGAGCATCCTGAATGGAGGGAGCACTGCATTAGGAGTCAGGAGCGTCCTGAATGGAGGGAGCACTGCGTTGGGAGTCAGGAGCGTCCTGAATGGAGGGAGCACTGCGTTAGGAGTCAGGAGCATCCTGAACGGAGGGAGCACTGCATTAGGAGTCAGGAGCAGTTGCCAAACCTCACAGCGATCCTCCCAATCAGGGACATTCTATGTTATCCCATTGCACATAGGAAAAAACTGAGGCCTACAGTGTTTGAGTCAAGCTGGAAGTGAGTCTGGTTCACACCCTTTACTCTTTTTTTTTTTTTTTTTAATGTTTTATTGATTTCTGCAGAGAGGAAGGGAGAAGGATGGAAAGTCAGAAACATCGATGAGCGAGAAACATCGATCAGCTGCCTCCTGCACACCCCTCACTGGGGATGTGCCTGCAGCCAAGGTACATGCCCTTGCCGGAATCGAACCCGGGACCCTTCAGTCCGCAGGCCGACGCTCTATCCACTGAGCCAAACCGGTCTCGGCATCGTTAATTTAATCCTTACAACCTCCTGAGGTAGGACTGTGATAATTGCCACTTAACACAAATGGGGAAACTGAGGCAAAGAGGATAGAAGCTTCCCCAGGGCAATGTCTTGTTTCTCTCCCTCCCTCCCTCTCTCTCTCTCTCTCTCTCTCTCTCTCTCTTCCCCCTTCCCCCCCCATCTAGAACAGTGTCTGAATACAGCGTGGGGCAAAAGTAGGTATACAATCATGAGTACTCAAAACGGAGTTTATTTTTGTATTATAACCTATTGTATTATTTTCAGGATGAACAACTGTAAACCTGCTTCTGCCCCACCCTGTATTTGTTGAGGAGGAAATCTATCACCCCCACCCCTGTGGGCTTCATGGGCCATGAAGCTCCTGCCGCCGTGAAGAGATGGGGGCTCAGAAAAGTTGGGGATCTTGCCTGGAGACACAGTAGGACTTTCACTCCCTTGCTTTTTGGCCGAGGCCTCCGGAAGCCCTGGTGGTCTCTCTGGGCCCCTGGAGCCTGGCTCTGAGCCCATCACTGGCAGAGAGGGACCTCACGGGGGGCATTTCTGAGTTGCCCGGAGGGCAAGGGGGCCTGGGTCTCCCTGGAGTCCCTGCTGAGCTGGAGAGGACGGTCATCTTGGACTCCGACCAAACCCAGCGCTTAGTCAGCACAAGCCTGTGGGTGCAGCGGGGGTTCACATCTAATCCAACCTTAGTTCTGGCCTCGGGCAAGTGGGTCCTGGCAGGGCGTGTGGGGGAGAGCCAGGCTCGTGTTTGCTGACCACCGAACTGCTGTGTAGTCCCCACGCTCCATGCTTCAGGCCACGTCTCAGACGGGCCTCCCCGCAGGCAGCCGAGGGAGCGGCACCATTGCACCCTCAGATTCGTGTGAAGTGGAGGTGAAAGAAGTGCTCATTGTCCTAGATCGCCAGTCCAGGGGCTTCCAGCTCTGCCTCTCTGGTGCCTAAATGAACCTGAACCCTAAGCACGCACTCCACCAGGGCCCTGGGGCCCAGTAATCCACTTTCCTGGCCTCATCGGTAAAACGGGGCCACGAGCCCAGGCCTCAGAAGATTGTTGGAAAGATTTAAAGGTGCTAACAATGATAGAATAACCAGTGCCTAGTATGTTCTTTCCCTGAATGCTTGGCGATCCATCAAAGGTGAACTTCGGGGTAGCCCTACTGGGGTGCAATGGAGCCAAATTCGAGGAAGGGGAGCCAAGGTGGGCAGAGGCTTATGGAGCATGGCCCAGCCACCCATCACTGTGGGTTCCTTCCCACAATGCTGTGTGCCTTCAGGCTGTAAAGTGGGGGGTGCTGCTCCATCATCTATAAGTGTGCTGGTGAAATCACCTTCCTAGGAGTGAATGGTGTAGCACTCCTCACCCCGCTTTCCTACATAGTTACTGGATCAGTGGCAATTACAGAGCTGATGGGGGCGTGGTCTACACTGTAGGCCTCCTCTCTTTCTGATTCTCTAGAAACCTGCTACACCCTGGCCATGCTTTCCTTCCAGGATGTTCTTTGTAAGCTTTTGCATATGCTATTCCCTCAGCCTTTCACCCCTACCCATCTAGCCAAATCCTACTCTTCCTCCAGGTTTCAGCTGACATGTCACCTCCTCCAGGAAGCCTTCCCGGAGTCTCCTCCACCTGAATTAGCTGCCCCACTTAGGCTCCTGCAGCCCTGATGCTTCCTTCTGTCCAAGCAGTCACCCCACTGTGTGTCACTGCCGGCCTGTCCTCCTCCATCTGACCGTGTTGGCTTCGGGGGTGGCACTGGGCCTCTCTGGCTGGTCTCCATGTCCTCAGGGCTTCACACAAATGCTTGGAGGCAGCAGGCCTCAGGGAATGCTCTTGAATTAATGTAATAATAACAGTCTCTTGCATATGCAGAGCTCTTTTCCAGTTTCAAAAGCCTTTTTCTGACAGTTATGTCATTGGATCCTAGCAGAGAACTTTCCAGTGGGGGTAGGCAGGGTTTGCATGGGTGCTTCCATTTCACAAGGAAGAGGACGAGGCTGGAAGAGTTAGGTGTGTGGCCCAGGTGGCCATGAGACAGGTGCTCTGCTCCCACTGTCTTGCCAGAGGCAGGCGTGGATATATTTGGCTCAGGGTGGGAGTCTCCCGAGAGTTCTGATTCCGGGCTTTCTGTCTATGGGGAGGGGAAGGGGCAATGTGGAGAGCTGGGGGCTAGGAGCCATTGCTTTCAAGTCCTATTGAGGAGCCGGCCCACGTTGTGTGGCAGCAGCGGGGTGGGTGGGGGTAAACTTATTCCCTGGAAGGAAACAGTGGGAGGCAGTAGCTTTCTTCTGTGAAGCTCGGTTCGCCGCTGTGCTGGTGATGGTATAGGACACAGAAAATCAGGGAAAAAGGTATCCCAAACAGGGGAGTGCCTAAGCAAACTGCAGGGCACCCCTTAGAACATTTAGCAACCATTCAAAATGTTGTTCCTGCAGTTTGTGCACTGGGAAAGTGCATAGTCACAGCTCAAGGCAAAAAAGAGACTGTAAGTTGGACCTATGATGGGAGAAAAGTGCTGGGGAATGGTTTGAATTCAGATCTGCTCCTCAGTGGCTGTGAGGTGGGAGCTAACCTCTCTGCACCTCAGTTTTCTTATCTGTAAAATGGGCATAATAATAGTCCTACCTCATAGAGCTGCTGGGAGGATTATATGAATTAATATACGTAAGGCACTTGGAACAATACCTAGCATATATAAGTATTAAGATTGTTATTATCATCTCGGCTTTGCAAATATATATATATATATAACAATAAAAAATGTAAAATAAAATGATGGAAGAGAAAGTCAGTGGTGTTCTTTGGGATGAAGATTAATGGATGCTTTTTATTTTTTCTACTTCCCGGAATTCTCTAAATATTTTACAATGGAGGTGTTTATTTTTATCAACATGAGAGGATAAACTATTTCCCCTAAACCACAATCGTAGGGGACACACTCAGGAACACTTTTCTCTTGGACTCAAGAGGGTGACCAGAGGGAGTTGGCCCGGTCATTAACCTTGGGGACACCCTGAGGACACACCCATGTCAATATTTTTCTTTCGTCTGGATCAGCAGCTCCCAAGTAATCTTTTCCCAAACAGATCAGACTGTCCCTTTCGCCTCTCATCTGCTTGTTTACCATTTTATATGATGCCTGTGGAAACATACAGCCGAGCTGTTTAAATAGCCACAGCCATAAACTGTCGCCACCTGATGACAACGAGAATTCCCCAGGCTGGGCGCATCACAGCTGAGACTAAATCATTCTGACCAGCCCTGTCATCATCACACTCTCCCTCTATCCGGGGAGACAAGGGCATTTACAGGGAAGGAAGCGCCAACTGCTGTGTAAGCTGATATGGATTCTGTCAGTCGGCTGGCCAGGCTGGCAGCCTGCCAGAGGAAGCCAGCCAGCCGGCCAGCTGGTCAGCAAACGACTGTGCTGGGCACACAGTAGGTGTTCAGTAATTACTCCTCGTCAAGTTCAATTGAAGGTTTGTTAGGCTCTGGCTGTATGCAGGACTCTATCCTGGGGACTGTCTCGTCCTGGTGAGAAGGTGGGGCCAGTAGATGTCCTTCTACTGACAGTGCATGAGCTGGGCTTCGGGATGGTGGTCCCTGACCTGGGGTCTCTGCTAGACTTTAATGTTTCTCTTAAACCTTCTTGGACTATGGGTTTATATGACCACAATAATTATCATTGTAACACCTGACCACCTCTTATCTCCCCATCCTCCTATTTTCCCATCCATCCATCCATCCATCCACCATCCATCCATCTATCCATCAGATCCTAGGATTAGACTGCCTCGTTTTAAATAATTTTGTGATCTGGGAGGCAGACAGATGACCAGACACGGAGGCAAGTTCAGGGTTTGGTGGGTATAGAGAAGAGGGATCCGATGCAACTGGAGGAGGCTGCCCATTTGGTATCATTATCGTCATTACCAGGACGATTGGGATGCCTTTGACCAGTGCTGGGGCCTCAGTCAAACGGAGACATTGAAAAGCTGGCCTGTGAACCTTGGCCTGGTCTCTGGCATGTCCTTTCGTCCCTGGCACCTCCTTCCCCTGGCCTGTATTCTCTGCTCTGCAACCTTCCTTGGCCCAGTTCTCCATTCTCCCTTGACTCCCTCATCCATCCACTACCTGTCAAATGTACCCGTCCCCAGAGTCCTGCTTCTTGCTAGGTGACAACTAATTGGGTTGATAATCCAACTATGTGTTAACATGTCCCGCTGATACTCTCCCTGGAAACATTGTCATCGCCATCCATATCTAGTAGGTGAGTTTACTGGGCGCTAGACAATGACCTGTCTCAATAATGACTGTGTATTACTAAGCACTGGTTGGTGCCATTATCCTGTATTTTGAACACTGAATCTGTGCGTTGACTACATTATCAAACATCTCATGTGTGCCTTCTACTGTGAATTTCAGTTGGGTCTAGATTTCAGCTTTCCTTGAAAGACATCTTATTGGAGTGGGGATGGTAAGGTCCCAGCTAGAGAGGCCTGGGTTCAAATCTCACCAAACCTCTTGCCAGCTCTTGGGTAAGTCATGTGACATCTCTGAGCCTCAGTTTCCTTATCTGTTATCTGTGATACCTACCTGGATGATGTGCAAAGGGTCGTTGCAAACTGTTAAGCACCATGTCAATGCAGAATTATTCCAGGAGTTTAAGTTCTCCACTGCAGAAGCAGAGGCCCAGGTGACTAGAGATTCCGAGAGCATTTGGAATGGGCTGGGACCCCAGGGTGGCTGTGACGTGGTGCCCAGGGCGATGTCATGTCACCATGGGGTGGCCTAAGATTGGTTAGTATATGACTGCCCTCCCCTGAGTCTCACCGTCTTACAAGCTGAAGATGAAGATTTCACCAACGCCAAGGTCCCCCAGGACCTGTCACCATTGCTGGGAGCCTTCCTTACTTTCTCTTGTGGATTCATCTAATCCACCCCTGGATCTCTCTGTTCCTTACCTGGGGGAGTGCTTTGGCCTCCCACTAAGTACTTCAACCCCCTTCCTCCCCTCCCATGGCACTGGTCCCTTCATGCATTCATTCAATACATGTTCATTATGTCCTATCATGTGCTGAGCCTTGTATGTGAGATAGGGTGTGAAGGATGACTGGTGCTGAGCTTGGATGCATCTGATGAGTAGTTTGAGGCACTTCCCTTCCCAAGGGTCTGTTTACAGTACTCACTGGGTCTAGAGTCAGATGTGGGTTGGGAAGGCACTTGATAATAAAAAGCATACATTTACAATTGGACACAACCATTTTGATGCTTCTGAGCCCAAAAACATTGTGTCAAAATATGGCAGCGGTTGTAGACCATAGGGAATGGGGAGAATCAGAAGAGTTGTTGCAACTGGAAGCTATAGGTCTGAGATCATGATCTTGAAGGCAATGGGTCACATGATGGTGGTGGGTGTTGTTGCCTAGGCGTGGGAGTTAGGAGCTCAGGGATAGAGGAGGGGACCCTGAGAATAGTCGATTGAAAGACTGGAAAGTCAGAGGAGGCGTGTTCTGAGAACAGGAGCAGAACCGGGTGGGATGAGAGCTTGAAGAGAGGGTGGGGGTGACTCCTGTTGAGGAGATCCAGGGCCTGGTGGTCATCTGGGCGTTGGTGACCTTGGGTATGGCACCTCTGTGACCATGAGGCAAGCACCAGAACACAGGGACTTGGGAGTTAGAAGAGGTGGGATGGGGAGATGGGAAGCCGTGGCCATGCTTTGGAGGAGGTGGGCAGTGAGAGGGAGGAATATTCTTCGGGTGGGCAGAGCTTTGGTTAGGCTGCAGTTTGAGGCAGAAGAGACAGGTTTCCTTGGTGCTGTGCATGTCCTAGATGCTTACGAGGAGATTGTGGGCCAGCCATCTATCTTTTCATGTATATGTCTTCTTTTTTAAAAAAAAATATTTTATTGATTTTTTACAGAGAGGAAGGGAAAGGGATAGAAAGTCAGAAACATTGATCAGCTGCCTCTTGCACACATCCCCACTGGGGATGTGTCCGCAACCAAGGTACATGCCCTTGACTGGATCGAATCTGGGACCTTTTGGTCCATAAGCTGACACTCTATCCACTGAGCCAAACCAGTTTTGGCTATAGTGTTCTCTTATTCACCGAGTCCTTCCAGATAAAGGAAGCTATTCCGTCCCTCAATAACTACTGAGTACCTGCTACGTGCCAGATTCTGTTCTGTGCTGGGGATCCAGCTGTGAAAAGGTAGACAGGATCCTTGCCTTCAAGGATCTCCCCATCTAGTGTGGTGAGGAAGTCAACAAGGATATTGTAACTAAGTGACCTTTCGAGGGCTAAAATAGACACTATCCACCAGGCTTCAATAGGAGAAGAACACCACTAGGAATGGTACAGAATAAGACTTTATTCAAGTGTGGGAACTCGTGGGGCAGTCTGTATAGGCTGCTGCATCTGGGGTTAGGCCTGAGTTGTTGCAAGTCGGCTAGGTGATCAGGAGGGAAAGCTGGATGTGGGTGAGAGCAAGAGCACTGAAATCTGCACTTGTCTCTCTCCACCTTCAACCTCAATGCTGTGAGGGACCCGTTGGACAAGCCGGCACTCTTCATCTGCATACACACTCAGCTCACGACTCAAGAAGTTGAAGGGGAGATCAGGTGGAGCTGGAGGAGCTGCAGGTCCAGGTGTCATCCCTCATCAACAGGGAAGGGGAGGTGGCCCTGAGATAAGGGTTTGCCCAGCCCTGACCCAGAATAAACACTCATAGTTACTGCTGGTCCACTTTCACCTTCCAGATATCACAGAAGACATCTCTTACTTCTCATGCCACCCCAGAATTCCAGGGAATTTTGGGAGAGGTCATTTGAAAGTAGCTAATTGCATCGTGTTAGTTGCACTGACACAGTGCAAAGTTCTCCAGAGATGAAGAGGGACCCTGTGGTTGAGTGACAGGAGTGGGGTGTTGCTTTAGCTCAGGTGGGTGGGGAAAGCTCCTCTGAGGAAGTGGCATTTGCAGCAATTCCCAGGGAAGAGGTTGGCATCCTCCAGGGTCAGGAAGAAGGGCAGGGTGGCTGGGTCTGGAGATGAGGGAGAGGCCAAGAAGAGTCTGCGAGGGCATAGGAACCAGAACAAGGGGAGAGCCTCGCTGGCCATGGTTGGATTAGATTCTGTTCTCAGCAGGGCAGGGATGGGGCAGGATTTAAGCTTTTAAAAGCTGCTTGGATGAGGGACTATGGGGGGTGGGAAAGACATGGTGGGGGGCCCACTTGCAGATGGCGGGGCTCCTACAGTGAGTGGTCTGAAGAGGAGATAATGGTGACCAGAAAAGAGGGTGGGGTGCTAGCTGTGAGAAGAGAGGTGTTTGGATTCGGGGTCCATTTTATGGACAGATTTAGGATTGAGGTGGGCTTGTGATGAACGATAGAGAGGCATTAAGTTCCTCAAGAATAACACAGTTATTATCCTGGACTCCTTTGGTCCTTGCTTCTGGAAAGGACATCCTTTCTTTCATGGCTTCCTTGCTAGCGGCCCTTGTCCTCAGTGGCTATGACCACCTATCCCCTGTGTCCCCTCCTGTCGCCTTCATAACATACAGGGCTGGCCCCACCCCATCCCTCCAATGTCCTGTGCCTTTAAGATGGGGAGAGAAAGGCCAAGTGAAATCTATCTTTTCAAAGTCCTGTCCTAATGAGCGGCAGAGAAAGAAGCTAATCAAAGCAAGAACCAGCCTGAGGGAAAAAAGAAAAGATTTTTATCCTCTCAACCCCGCAAGTTCCCCTCTGGCTCAGAGAAGCCTCAGAAGATTTATCTCCGAACATATGAGTAATACCCGACCAAAACACTCTCCTCCGAGCAGAGGGAGAAGATGGAATGATTCTGTGTTTGATTAGAATTTATTTCTAACCTGCAGCCTCCCTGGTGTCAACCTCCCACGCGCGCTCGCTTACAGCCTCTGCAGAGTTTGGTGGCCAGAGAGGCAAGGTGAGGCAAGAGGACCGAAGGAGGGGGTACAGGGGAGGCCGAGGGATCTGCAGGCTCCAGAGAACTTCCAACTGTCCTGTTGAGAGTGGGAGAAGAGAGGTATTCTCCACTCACTATCCCAGAGAGAGGGGACAGCAGGGTTGCTGATCTAGCACAACTGTGAACAAGAACTGGTTGGATTTGCTGGAGTCTGGGGAGGGCAGAGTTAGGCTTGGCTGCTCATTTGCGGTGTGATCTTGGGTAGCTCCTGTACCTGCTCTAGATCTGTTTCCTCATCTGGCTTCGACAAGCTTTTAAAGACTTTCATTTCTATGATTTTAGACAATTTTCACTGAATTGGGTTGAGGGAGGTTCCCTCTATGTCATATTGGGGAGTGATATGGCCCAGAGGGGAGGGCCATGGAAAGATTGGCATATTAAGGCTTTAAAAAAATATTTTATTGATTTTTTTTTTACAGAGAGGAGAGAGAGGGATAGAGTTAAGAGAGTTAGAAACATCGATCAGCTGCCTCCTGCACACCCTCTTCTGGGGATGTGCCCACAACCAAGGTACATGCCCTTGACTGGAATCAAACTTGGGACCCTTCAGTCCATAGGCTGACACTCTATCCACTGAGCCAAACCAGTTAGAGCTGTATTAAGACTTTGAGGCAAAGGCTCTCTCCTTTTTTGGGGGGTCATTTCTAGAGGCTGGGGTAAATCACACCAAGTGACTCTTCTTCTTCCATCACTTCCTTCATTTAATCACTCATTCACGAGTCACCACAGGCAGCCTGCCTGATGTGCTGGGTTCAGTGAACAAGACCTGGTCGCTGGCCCCACAGGCTTAGTGTGGACGGTGCAGCGTGCCGCAGGCCCCCCCTTCAGGACTGAGGCAGCTCATCCTCCAGTTTCCAGGAGTGTTGCCTGCTGAAAGCTTGCTGCTAAGAGCCTCCTCAGATTGCCCTTAGCCCAAGTCAAGGTCATAGCCCTCTTGGGGTGCAGCCCCTTGGCCTCAGTGTGGGAGAACTTGAAGGGTGATCCTGCCCCAGAGCTCCAGATTGTGGCAGCTTCAGACAGGTCAGTGTCTCCTGCCCAGTCCTGCTTCCTACACCCCTCGCAGGAGCTTTCCCAAACCCCCCTCCCCTCAAGAACCTCCTGCATCCAAATCTTCATCGGAGAGGCTGTTTATCAGCAATCTGCCGGGATAGCCCTTAGCCCACACTATCCCTCATAATCCTCCCAACAGCCCTTTGCGGGAGACACCATGGTTAAACCATCTTTACACACAAGACTAGAGTAAAGAGATGAGCTTTCAGCTTGCAGTCACACTGGGTAGTAAATGGCAGAACTTGGACTTGAACACATGGCACTTGACTCCATAAGCCAGCTTATAACCACCCCATCTGGAGCCTGGCCCATCCCAGGTTGTCAGCAAAGGGCAGGAAGTCATTATTAGCACTCTTTTCTGCCCAGAGATTGGGCTGAGGATGGCTCAGGACCATTGACATTTTCCCTAAGACCCACCTTCCCCGCCCCCCTTCCCAGCTGGCCTGCAGCCGCGATAGTAGCAGCAGCAGCAATCTTCCTGAGCCTCCCTGTGTGCCAG
This sequence comes from Antrozous pallidus, assembly GCA_027563665.1. Taxonomy (NCBI): domain Eukaryota; kingdom Metazoa; phylum Chordata; class Mammalia; order Chiroptera; family Vespertilionidae; genus Antrozous; species Antrozous pallidus. Next base: position 200,776,575 of record CM050508.1, read on the forward strand.
CACCGAGCAGAAGAAAACAACACCTCCCTCGCCCACCCACTCTCCAGCTGCCCTGTCAACCACTGTTACTGCCACCCGGTGGGTGTCTCTGCCTGGGTGCCACCTCACATGTATTGGTGCTGCTGGGGGAACTGCAGGCAGAAGAGACTTGGAATCTGAAGCCACTTCAGATTCTTCCTGAAACTGAACCAAATCTGAGACCCTGGAGGATGGAGGCTCTGGCCAGGCCAGGACCTATGACGAGCAGTCTGGGCAGCATCTTGATTGCGAGGAGACCTCGCTCTAGTCCCACAGACTCAGGAGGGGTTCCTGCACTCCTCTGGGCCTTGGTTCCCCAGCTAGAGATGGTCAGCAGATCTCTAAGGGCCCTTCAGAGCGAGCGTGACACAGCCACAAAAACGGGGAGGGCCCACACCCTCTGAATGTCCAGAAGACCACCCCTTACTCACTGGGGTAGAGCTCTACAGTCTGTCAGCTCTTTATGGGCATGCTCACATCTGAGCTCCTCAGCATAGCTGTGAGGCTGGATGGCTGTGAGGCTGGATGGCTGATCGGGGCAGTCCCATGTCAGATGGTGAATAGAAGCTCAGAGACTGGAAAGGACTTTGCCTCAGGCCATTCGATCTTTGAAAATTCTTGAAATCCCTTCATTTTTAAGCTACAAATAAAAATATGTCTGTTGCCCTAACCAGTTTGGCTCGGTGGATAGAGCGTCAGCCTGCGGACTCAAGGGTCCCGGGTTCGATTCTGGTCAAGGGCATGTACCTCAGTTGCAGACACATCCCCAGTAGAAGGCAGCTGATCGGTGTTTCTCTCTCATCGATGTTTCTAATTCTCTATCCCTATCCCTTCCTCTCTATAAAAAATCAGTAAAATATATTAAAAAAAATTATGCCTGTTGCTGAAGATCGGAATTGAGAGCTTAGAAATGATCTCAGGGGATCCTGGGGACCCCTCCTCCTGCATGTGGTGCAATGACCAGTGGCAGAATCAGGGCCAAGGCCGAGTCCGGGGCTCATTCAATTACTCTCGGTTGGGAATTTTTCAAATTTCATGCCACGAGTTGTTTCCCACTTAAGACTGAAACCTCAACCTCTAACGGGAAGACCAATCCCACACGAGCTTATGGGCATTTGGTCCGCGTCTGATTGCTTGTTCTCAGGAGATGACTGGGCCCTGTCCACCTTGTAACACAGCTGTGGGCGGGCACAGTGGAGACGGTCCGTGTATTTATTTTCTGTCGCTGCAGCACAGGCCCCCCAGGGAGGAGGTGCAGCTGACAGCAGGGACAAAGAAATGCGTGTGTTCTGGCAAATTTGGGGAATTAGCTCTGAGGTTGTTCCAAGGAGAAAATGATGTTTTGAATCAGGACTTATTATTTATCTGAGCTCACTGCCTTTTAAAGAACACCTCGCTTACCTAAGTGTTCTGTTTACAGATTGATTTATACCTGCTTCAGTGTCAGGAATAACCTGCAGTGGCTAGTTATTTAATAAGATTGGGAGTTCCTTGAGGGCTGAAACTACCGTCATTTCTCTCCTCTTCTGACAGGCTAACCAACTCCTGCTTGACCCTACCCCCCACATCCCCCCATCCTCTCTCCGCTGTAATAATCTGTTTCCGTGTCATTGTTTTCCCCTGAATTGTGAGTTGAGTGTGCACTGGGAAGATGTATTACGTATCTCAGTATTGTATCCATCCAGCCAACAACCAAATATCCATTCAACCATCCATGATCCACCAATCTCTATCATTATATATTTGTGCAACTATCCATCATCCATTATCCATAGATCCATCAATCCACCCATCCACCTATCAATCCATCTCTCTAACTACCTATCCATTCAACCACCTACCTATCCATCCAACAACCAAACACCCATCCAACCATCCATGATCCATCCATCCATCCATCCATCCATTCATCCACCCATTTCTATAGTCATTTATTCATGCATCTATCCATCTATCCATCTTGTGCTGCTGTGCTGTGAGTGTGCTGTGATAAGTCAGAGTGACTAAAAGGGCCTGTGAGGACCAATCAATGCTAAAAACATTAGGTTCCAGAAGCCCTTGGGGTTTTTGGATAAAGGAAGCTTGACTGTTCAAGCTCACAGGAAGCCAAGTGGAGTTCCCAGAGAAGACCCCTCCTGAGCTTGTGGAGCTTCTCCACCTGAGGACTTCCAGGCACCTGCCACCTCCCAATTCTAGAACCAAACTCATTTTCTTTGTGCTCCCCCTCTTCCACCTGCTTTCCCCTTGTCCTTCTCTGTCCCTGGAAACGACACTGCCATCCATCCTTTTGCCCATTCTTCCACATTTCTTTAGGTAACAGCACTTATTTTCTTGGCATAATTGTTTCTCTTCCAGTCTAGTTCTAATGGGACCAGCCTATCAGCATTTTACCTCCTGGCCAGAGGGAAGGGGAGTGGAAAACATCCAAATTAGGCCAATTATTGTTTCCTAGACTTCAGGCCATAGTGCCAGGTGCAGAGAGGGACACCTGATCAAGCCTGACCAATCATAGCTCTTCCCTGGGATTTTTCTAACCAGAGCTGATGGGGAAAATGTCTTTTCCTAATAATTACAGGCTTTAGAGCTACGAGTCCCCGAGCTCTTTGCTTTTGGATGGAGAAAGAGACCAAGACATTCAGGAAGAGGACGTCCTGAAGGTGCTTGAAGCCCAGGTTCCAGTTGCTCCTCAAGACAGCTCCACCCTTCACTTCCCTAGTTTGTTTCCAGGACAGGGGTGAGTCATTGGGTAACGGTTACCTTTTTCCTTCACAATTTGATTGTATTTCTATCACTTGCAATCAAAGGACTTTAGCAAGCATCTTGTTCAATCCAGCATCTCAAGTATCTTCCTTGGTTCAGCCCTCCCCTTTATTTCCTTGTCCAATCAAAAGCAAATTCCTGCCCAGCTGGTGTGGCTCAGTGGTTGAGTGTCAGTCTATAAACCAGGAGGTTATGGGTCAAGTCTCAGTCAGGGCACATGCCCGGGGCTGTGGGCTCAATTCCCCAGTTGGGGGCGTGCAGGAAACAGACACTTGATGATTCTCTCTCATCATTTTTCCCCCAATTAACAATAATCGCTCCTCGGATAAACCTCATTGGTTATGATATTGCCACTGCGCAAAGCTGTCTCATCATTGATGTTTCTATCTCTCTCTCCCTCTCCCTTCCTCTCTGAAATAATAAATAAATGTATATATTAAAAAAAGATAAGAAAAAGCAAATTCCTTGATGAGCTCTCAAATCTGCTCCCTTCTCTCCATCCCAACAGCTTATTGGATTTGGGGAGACTCTCTCTCTGGGGCCAGTCTTACTCATCCCAGTCTCCCACTGTAGCCAGAGGAATCTTTGGAGCACAAATTGGACCTGGTTATTCATGGCTATAAACCCTTCAGTGACTTTTCCTTTACTCTCAAGATAAAGTCCTAGCCTTACATTAAAATATCTTTTTGGAAACAATTTTAGATTCATGTAAGAGTTGAGCTCCCATCTATCCTTTACCTCACTTCCCCTAATGTTAACGTGTCCCATAGCCATGGTATGTTTGTTAAAATCAAGAAATTAGCATTAGTTCAACACTATTAACAAAATGACAAATTCCATCAGTGTTTCCAGTATTGTCCTTTCTTGTCCAGGCTCCGATCCAGGGTACCAGAAGTGCCAGCTTTCCAACAGGGCATTGAATGCATTTTGCGACCTGGCCTCTGTTTACCTCTCAGCCCATCTCCAGCCCCTCACTGCACCCTTTTCTGCTATGCCCACCCTGCATTACCAGAGGTTCCTCAAAGGGGTCAGGCCTTTTTTTATTCCTCTCTGTCTGTGGAGCCCCTATTTCCTTCCTTGACCCAACTAACACTTTTCCCCCCCTTTAAGACTCTGTTCAGTTAGCTCTCCTTCTCGGAGGCCATCTTGACCAAACTCAGCTGACACCTGGGCTTCTCTAGCTGCCCCCCTGCTCTCTCCATTCTGCATCTTTTAAAAAATATATATTTTATTGATTTTTTTTACAGGGAGGAAGGGAGAGGGATAGAGAGTTAGAAACATTGATGAGAGAAAAACATCAGTCAGCTGCCTCCTGCACACCCCCTTCTGGGGATGTGTCCACAACCAAGGTACATGCCCTTGACTGGAATCGAACCTGGGACCTTTGAATCCCCAGGCCAACACTCTGTCCACTGAGCCAAACCAGTTAAGGCTCCATTGTGCATCTTTATCTGGGATTTTGATAATCTGCTTCCTATCCTCCCCATTGAGCTGGAGCTCCCTGGGGCCAGCACCTTGTTTAATTTATTTCCGTGGGAACCCGGTGAATATTTGCAAAATGGATGAAGTTAGGAAAAAGTCAATACCTACATGAGTGTCGGCAATAGCTCAGAGGGAGAAATCGGCAGCCAGGGGAAGCTTCTCGACTTGAACCTTGGAGGATGCAGTAATAAACTAACATTTATTGAGCATAGACTACGTGCCAGGCACTATTCTAAGCACTTTGCACACACTAATTGAAAATTCTCACGAAACTCCAGGAGGTAGGTATTATTTTTCTCCCTGTTTAACCGATAAAGGAATAGAGATGGAGCAACTTACCAGATGCACAATTATTAGAGGCAGAGCTGGAAAATGTCCTGAACAGCTTCTGCTTTGCTAGACTTGTGTGTGTGTGTGTCCTGTGGAAGCGGCAGGAGGTATTCCAGACCAGGGCAACTGGTAAACCTAGAGTATTTTTGAAGGTAAGCATGGGCAACCCAGTTTCTTGAAGAGTTCCTGGGGAGGGTGTGTCATTGGTTACCCCTGAGGCTGACAGGTGGGGGGACAGCTGTTGGCAGATGTGGATTTGGAGAACTGCATGCAGGTGTGAGAGCCATGGACACTCTCTGGAGTGTAAGTTGGCCAGAGGCTAATTGAAAGCTCTGAGAGCTGGGAGAAAGCCAAGCAACCCAAGAAGAGAAAGTCTTCAGGAAGGAAGAACATAGTGGCCCAGAGAAAGCAGAGCCACCCGGCCAGGGTGGGCATGGAGTCAGGAAGAGCCTGCTAGAGTGAGATGATCTTACCAAATTCCCATGAGATGGGTGATGTGGTTCAGGTAGGCCCTTGTAACTATCCCTGAGTTTATCATTTATCGCCTGAGTTTTCCTCTGGGTTGCACAGTTTTGTACCCTGAATGGAGGTGCAACTCCTCATATTACTGATAACTACTTGGGCAGTGTGTGTGATGAGGCCTTTCATACCCTGTTGTTTCTAATCCATCCTTCCAGTGCCCAAACAAGGCGGGCAGGCAGGCAGGCACTACATCCATGTCCTGTTATAGATTAGGAAATGGAGACTTAGGATAATGACTTGCCTGAGGTAACACAGCTAGAAAGGGACACAGTAAACATTGAATGGATAAATAAACAGGAATGTAACCCAGGACTGTTCCTTTTCCATAACCTCTGAGAAAGGGCTGTTAGTGCCTCGAGCTGGAATACCAGACACATGATGGGGGGTCAATACATAGCTGTGGAGGGGATGGATGCAAGTGGTATCAGAAAGGTATAGCAGAGAAAGGTCCCAATAACATCACAACCTAGCATACCGAACACTCAGCTTGTGTCTGGAATGATGCACATAATACACCATTCAGGCAACCCTCACAACTTAGCTGACCAGATTATCGCTCTCCCCTTTCCCAGGGGAGGGAAGGAGACTGAAGGAATTAGGCAACTTGGAGAGGAATCTCACAGCCAGTGAGTGTGTAGACAGGACTGGAGCCAGGTCTGACATGGAGCATTTGCACCTACCAGAAGTCATTAGATGGTTACCTACCCATACAAACACACAGATACACACACGATCACATACATAGACATACTCATGCACACATGCCCATACACACACAGATATGTACTCCGACAGACATACAGATACACACAAGTGCACAAACAGACATAGGCACACACATTCAGATATAGAGGTACACACAAAGACACACAGACATGCACACAGACACACACCTACGCACACAGACATACACACATGAATTGTAGTCTTTGGAGAAGATTCACGGATGCCTTGGCTAGTGTTTCCACATGAGGAGATGCCAGGGAATGACTGGGTGTTCCTTGGTTGGTTCCAGTCCAATTCCTTCAAAGAATACAAACAACCAAGCTTTCTAGAGAGGACAATCTCCCTCCTCCCCCTCCCCCCCGCACCCCCCTCTCCTCCAGCGCTCTTCTGGCTTTCCTGAGAAGATGACAAAGGCATACAGTTGTGTCACCATGACCACAGGCCTGATGGGAACATTGCCATCACCCTCATGCCCAGGTAACCCCTGATCTGTTTTAGTGACTGCAGTTCCGCTCTTTGTAGGATTTCACACAGATGGCACCACATGGTGTATGTCTTTTGCGTCTGGCTTCTTCGGCTCAGCACAGTTATTTCAGGACTCATCTGTGTAATTGCTCGTGTCAGTAGTCATGCCTTTGCACTGCCACAGAGTATTCCATTCTACAGAGCTATCGTATTGTGTCCATCCACCAGCTGATGGACATTTGAGTTGTTTCCAGAAGGGAAGTGACCTATGTTCCCTCCCAGAGGGATTTGGTGCGGGGAGAGCTGGGAGGAGGCAATGGAGGGTCATAGGAACGGGGATTTTGGAGTTGGATGAGCTGCAGATTCAAGCCTTGGCTTAATCAACTACTAACCTTTCTGAGACCCCATTCTTCCTTCTGTAGAATGGGCACAAAAACAACCTCATGGGATAGATTAGGAGGATTAAGTGCCTAGAGACTGATACATTCAAAGAAAATGTATTTGGCACCTACTGTGTGCTAGGCACTGTTCTGGTGCAGGGGATATAGTGGAGAATTAGATAAACAGTCTCTGTTCTCTCGTGGAGCTTACAGGTAGTCTGGGAGATATAAATATGGAAACAAAATCAACAGTTATAAATTGTGACAAGTGCTATTGGAAGGAGTCAAATTCTCATCTACTCAGGACCAGGTTATTAGAGAGTTTGTTCCTAGAGACGATATTTAAGGTGGGAGCGGAATGATGGAGAGGTGAAGGCGGTGGTGCTCTGGGGAGTGGGAATGGCATATGCGAAGGGCCAGAGTTTGCAAAGGTCTGACTGTGTTTCAGGCACAGAGACGGGGCGAGAGTGCTATGGAGACACCGAGAGCCGGCTGCAGGCTCCGTCGTGCTGGGCCTGGCAGGCGTTTGGGTTTTACATGAAGAGCAGATTTATTTTAGACACCGTGAGTGCTGGTTATTATTTATTCTTCCTCTCATTTCCCATCACCCAAGGGTCTCAATTCCCAGTTCAAACCTCTTTCCCAAAACTCCAAGTGGGCAGGTGCAAGGCTGGGGTCTGTAGCCAGCTGAGCCTGTGCCCTTTCCCCGACCTCACCAGCAGGCCTGGCAAGCTGGCCGGCACCAGCTGGTGGGGTGGGGGTAGAGGGAACACCATCTGCTGCTCCCTATTGTCCATATCAGCCTATTGTCTGCTCCACACCCTCTGCTCTGAGGACAAGGGGGACAATGGGGAAAGTGATCTTCGGGGCTCTTGTTTCCTGGCCTGGCCCCTCGTCCCCACGATGACACCAGGAGAAGCCTCCCCCCGTTACCCCCCCCCCCCCACCGGGGCAGAGGCAGGGGCTCTGCCAAGCGGGAGGCAGCACCACACGGGTCCCTCATCATCTCCCTGGCAACCGCAGCTGCCAAACTGTCAGTCGGAGGTTTTTTTTAGCGCCCTGGGTGCGGGTTTTCTTCTTGCATTCCCCTGAAGTGTGGGGTGCTCTTGGCAAAGGATCTGCTTGTCACTTTCTGAGGACCCTGCCTCCTGGCCTGGGGTCCAGGGGTTCCTCAGGCCACTGGGAGTCAGTGGCTGATCAAGCCAAGTCAGACCAGGGACATGATTAAGATGCCAGCACCACGGAGGCACCAAAATAAACTCAAATGATATTGGAGACAGAACTTCATTTAAAAAATCAGAGCGCGGCTCAACTTCTTTGTGCTCATTTTATGTTTTGGTGTTATTTTTACTTGGACTTAACGCAGTGTGGGGGAGCAGGGCACCATATTCTTTTCATGGTTGAGAAGTCTGGACCAGGCCTGAGGGGGCCTGAGGGGAGGGGTGCAGACTCCTGGGCAGCGACCCTCTCATCCCTCTGGGGGCAACTCAAGCCATGCAGGTGCCTCAGAGCTGGCTGGTCAGCAGCTGGTGCTGGCTGCTGTCTGGTCCAGAAGCCACAAGGGGCATATAGCGATGACAATGGCCGGTGCTCACTGAGCATTTACTATGTGCCAGAAGTTGCCTTATATTTGTCAGCTCCTTTACTCTTCACAACAAATCCAGGAAGTGAAGACTAGTATTAGCACCCCCACTTTGTAGATTGGAACCTGGAGGGCACAGAAATAAAATTTATTGTGCAGTTATAGTTATCCGGTGGACAAAGCAGGATTTGAACCTTGTCAGCTAACTCCATGCTCTTATGCTCTTATTCTCAATTCCTTTCTCTCTCATTCTCTCTGCCCCCCACTCCCCCTACTCTGATTGCTGGTGGAACTCATGCACAGCTCCCTTTTCAGGAGGTGAGGGGCCACCTCTCCCTGCCCCTGTCCCCCCAGCCTCACACCAGGCTCGAACTCTGGGGAGATAAAACTAAAGACCCAAGGCCCCGCTATGGGCTTGTCTCTATGGTCTGCACCCCTCCCCCTCAGGCCCCCTCGGGGCTGGGTCCAGACCTCATTGACTTGGCATAGCATGTAGTTGGGTTTGCATCCCTGCTCAGAGACTCACTAGCTAGTGGCCTTGGGTAAGGCACCTCACCTCTCTGAACCACACTCCTCCCCTCTGTAATTTGGGGTGACAATCATACCTCCTGTGTTGGGTTGGTGTGAGCATTGAATGAGCGCCTGGAACAATGTGTGCGCCTTAGAATGTGCTCGGCAGATGCTGGGGTGATTGTTATGACTGCTTTTGCCCTCCCATTCGGGTGACACGGGGATTGAATAATGGGTGAAGGCACTTGGTACATGGAGGGTAACGGCACAAGTGCCAGGGCTTTGTGACTCATCAATACGAAGTGTTCAGTCTGGAGAGTGGGAGGGGGTGAAGGCTGAGATGAGATCCGTCCTCCCTGGGTGCTAATTGCCAAGTGCCAGCTCAGTGGGGTGGTAGTGAGGGCACCGGCAGCTAAGAGGCAAGGGCAGGCTGCCAGTCTGCACTGATTCCTGAGCCAAATGGAAGAGGCTCAGGCCACTCCTCTACCCTCTCCTCCCTCCCCCCCCCCCCGCCCCACGTTCCTGTCTTCTCTGGGCCTCAGGCTCCCCATATATAAAATGGGTGATTGGAGATGAGCTGATTTCTAAGCTTCCTGCCCCAGCTCTGATTTCTATGACTCTAAGAGAATAAAAGGATATGTAAAAATGAAAGTGGAAAAGAGACACACAGTGAGGTTGGTGGGTTGCAAAGATGTACCCAGTTCTTCCCTTTTCTCTGTAATCGCGCCATTTACAAAATGACTCTGCATCTTCTCCCTTCACAGGCGGAGCCTTTTCTCCGGCCCATGAGCCCGCTGTCCTGGTGATTTGCTTTGACTGATGCAAAGTGAAGGAGTTGGCAACGTGTTGTTCCAAGTTTAAGCCTCAAGAGGGCTGCAGCTCCCTCTCTCTTTCTCTTCTTCACTCCCTCCCTCATTTCCTCCCTTCCTCTCTCTCACATCCCCTCCCTCACTGTGACCCTTAAGAGACACGTGGTCCAGTCACTGCCATCATCCCCAGCGACAGCCAGCTAATTGTCAAACAGGTGAGAATGAGGCTGTCCTAGACTTGTCAGCCCTCAGCCCGCCTGCCAAGTGTCAGCAGACACAGAACCAGATAAACGGAGAGCATGGTCTGGAGCAGAACCCCTGGCTGACCTGCAGACTGGTGAGAGGGAATGAATGTGTACTGTGGTATGTCACTGAGGTTTTGTGGTTGTTCCGCAGCATTGCTGAGTCCGTAGATAACTGATACACGTGGTCCGTGGAGAAGAGTGTGGCTTCGAGCCTCTGTGTGACCTCTGCTGGGTCTGTTGCGGCTCTCCGGGGCCAGGCAGGGTGGGGTTAGTGGGGTGGTGGAACGGTTATGTTCTGGATAAAAACCACCTTGCTTCAGACCCAGTTTTTCCACTTTCTAGCTGTGTGACTTCAGACAAGTTACTTAACAGAAATACTCATGGATGCCAGCTCTGAGATTGCTGTGAAGATAGAGTTAATCCACAGAAAGCACTTAGAAAAACCATTCCCAGGGGGGCAGGTGAGGGCATGTACTGGGGCATAGGGAAGACGGGAGGGGAGTGAATGGGGGAGGGGAAAGGAGACATATGTACTCCTATTTGTAATACTTTAAATAATAAAAAATAATTGAAAAATAAAAATAAAAGCTAAAACAAACAAACAACAAACAAAACCAACCATGCCCACGTGTGGTCTGAAGTCAGGAAAATCTGAGCTGGAATCCTGACTTTGGCTGGGGGTGGGATCTTGGCCCCTTTCATGATCATGCCCTACTCTGTAAATGCTGGATTCTATTGGCATCTTCTTCATACACAGGCTTATGTGTACAAAGAGCTTGACCCAGGGCCTGACCAGAGGGTGCTTGGGAAATCTGTTTGTGGAAGGGCCTTCCCGGCAGAGCTTCCCTCTCCTTGTGCCCCACCCCCCTGCCACCTGCCAGCTGCCTCTGGTGACATGGAATCGATCTCAGAACTGGGTGCCCCATGGAGACCAGCTCCAGTTCAGCTTTCTTGGATTAAAGGTGGGGAAACTAAGGCCCAGGGTGGGGCCTGCCCGAGGCCGCACACAGGCAATGGCTGGAACCATCACACCCTGGCTGTAGCCTGGCGCTCCTTCCATGATGGTGGGATGCTCGTGCTTCCGGGCTTGGCGGCTCGAGCAAGACCCCGCACCCCGTCCAGCACAGGAACCTCGCGGTGGTGAGGCTCTCATTGGTCTTTCCCATGAGCCCAGCCAGTACCGCTCTTGGAGGGCCAGCCACCTTGTCAGGTCAGGTGTTTAGGTGATTAGTGACCCATGTGACACAGGCCTCAGTGAGAACATAGAGGGTAAGACTAGCTCCCTGGGTATCCCTGGGGAAATTGAGGCTCAGGAGGGGCCGGGCTCTGCCCGGTATGTCCACTTAGGTAGAGGCAGAGCCAGGCCTAGAACCCAGGCCTGACCCTCAACTTGGGCCTTTCTCTCAGCTCCTTCCCCACTAGGAGACAGGCTCGCTGGCGCTTGCCCCATGCCAGGCCTCAGCCTGGCTCAGGGAGCCTCCTGGGGCTGTTCTCCAACCCATCCCTGTCCCTGGTGATTACAGGGCTGCTGGCCTGGCTGTGGCCCAGACACTGTCTCCTGGCCCTCTCGGGAATGGATCCCTGACCTCATTGTCTATAGCGGGGGCAGCACAGATACTGAGTAAGGAGTTCCCCAGGCCCCAACCTGCCTCTTTGGGTGATCCTCCATGTCTTAGCTTGTCTCCAGGGAGGAGGCAAGGGGTTCCCTGCCTCTTTGTGTCCCTTCCACAGGCTAGCCCTACAGGGCCGAGGGTACTGTGCATGCACGAGTGTGTGTGCACACGTGTTAATCACATGCATGCTGTGTTCATTCTGTGTGCTCACTGGAAGTAGGTGTGCGGGTGTGTTCACATAAGTTCTTGCTGGACCTTCTTCTGCCCAAGGTGTGGGTCTCCAATGCATGAGTTGTGTGCACACGAGTGGTGCACAGTGTGTGTGCATGCACAGGTGGATAAGGGAGTCCCTGGAGCAGGTGCATGATGTGCTCACACCCTGAGCACCTAGTGTATTCACTGCATGTATGTACTGCATGTGAACTCACATGTACAGGTTGTATGCATGCACGTTAGATGTGTGCATGTTGCATTCTTACCACTTACCATACACGTTGTGAATGCACATGGTGGTCAGTCCTCAGAGAATCAGGATTGGCTCAAGGCTCAGTGCTATGTGCATGTCCTGCCCAGTCCTGCTAGCTTGCCTCAGGTCCTGCTTCTGGGGTGCCTGCTCCCACAGCTCAGGCATCCCCAGATACTGGAATGCCTTTGGGAGCTGGAGGCAGAAGGGTGGCTTCGGGGTGGGTCCTGAACTGGACACTGGTGCCAATGAGAGACCTCGGCACCTGCATCTCTTCTGGCCTCTTTTGATCACTCTGCCCTTTGATCCGTGGCCCCCAGATCTTTTGCCTCTGGGACTCCTACTGTCTTTGAGGTCCCTATACCTAAGGGGTCCTTGAACCTCCAAGCAGGGGGGGGGGGTGTGGGCTCCCAGAAGGAAGCCCATTGGGTGCACCTGACCTTACAGTTGGCTTTCATCCAGCCAGAGGAGCTGGGCGGCCTGGAGCCCAGGCCTGTTGGCATTCAGGTCCTGGGTCCCATTCTACCCCACCTGCCAGGGCACCTCCAGGGACTTCTGCAGCCACCTGATGAGGTTGGGGGAGGGAATAATAACATCTGAAACTTGCATCTATCCATCCATGTGCCCTCGTGTAATTTGGTATAAGACACAGTGCAGTCTCCTCACCCCCCTTCCAGGGCTGCTATGGCAACGCAGAAGTTGGCTTGCCATCTGCTGTCTATAGGGACCTCAGTCAGGCCTTTGCCATGCTAGAAATCAGTGAGAGGAGGCACCGACCTGTTCTGGGACAGCCATCGGCCACATCTGGCAGCTCTTAGCCCTGGAGTCCCTTAGAGATGATGCGGCATGGAGTCCCTCCAGCTGCCAAAGAAGAATGGACACTGAGAGAGCCCTTGGTTCTCTCTGGGGATAACTCTGCTGGTAACATCCTCTTTTGGGGGTGGGGTGGTGGCCAAACACTTATTCACACTAGAGTGTAAATAGCTAACTTCTTCTGGAAGGGTAGTGAGCTTGGGGGGGTGTAGAAACTTGAACTTCAATAGAAATTAAAAGTGTTAGGTGTGGGAGGGAAGTATAGGGCTGTCAAACAATTTAAAATTCAGTTGTTAAGGTAGTCTGGAAGTGCAGGTGGGGAAATACAAATCTAACTGGGCCTAGGGTGTCCATGGCAGAGGGAGAGGATATGAGCCTCATCTGGCCTTCATCTCTGAGGCCTTTGCTGCTGTTGGGAGCTGAGTTGTTCCTACTGGGCTCAGAGATTCTCCTACCCCCCACTTCTGGCTCCAGTACATTTGTTTTCTTTGGAAAAATGTTCTCTCTTGGATGCTCTGTGCTTAGAATGAAAAGAGCAGTAGGGAGGAGGAGAGAGTAAGGAATCCAGTAGAAGAGTGAAGTGGAGGGAGGATGGGTGCCATGGAGGAGGACCGAAGAAGAGGAAAGAGAGGGAGAAAGGGAAGGAGGGTCTGAAGGAAAATGTAAATGAGACCAGTTGCAGGGTCTGTTTGAATTGCTGATTTGTCACTAGAGTGTGACTTCCTCTCCCATGCCTCAGCTTCCTGATCCGTAAAATGGGTGCAATAACTCCCTGGGGTGGTTGTGAGGATTGAGAAGATGCATGTGGAGGCCTGGAATGGTGAGAATTCAGGGAAATGCATGTGGAGGCCTGGCATGGTGAGAACACGGGGAGATCCATGGGGAGGCCTGGCATGGTGAGAACACAGGGAGATGCATGGGGAGGCCTGGCATGGTGAGAACACAGGGAGATGCATGGGGAGGCCTGGCATGGTGAGAACACGGGGAGATGCATGGGGGGGGAGGCCTGGCATGGTGAGAACACAGGGAGATGCATGTGGAGGCCTGGCATGGTGAGAACACGGGAGATGCATGGGGAGGCCTGGCATGGTGAGAACACGGGGAGATGCATGGGGAGGCCTGGCATGGTGAGAACACGGGGAGATGCATGTGGAGGCCTGGCATGGTGAGAACACGGGGAGATGCATGTGGAGGCCTGGCATGGTGAGAACACGGGGAGATGCATGGGGAGGCCTGGCATGGTGAGAACACGGGGAGATGCATGGGGAGGCCTGGCATGGTGAGAACACGGGGAGATGCATGGGGAGGCCTGGCATGGTGAGAACACGGGGAGATGCATGGGGAGGCCTGGCATGGTGAGAACTCGGGGAGATGCATGGGGAGGCCTGGCATGGTGAGAACACGGGGAGATGCATGGGGAGGCCTGGCATGGTGAGAACACGGGGAGATGCATGGGGAGGCCTGGCATGGTGAGAACACGGGGAGATGCATGGGGAGGCCTGGCATGGTGAGAACACGGGGAGATGCATGGGGAGGCCTGGCGTGGTGAGAACACGGGGAGATGCATGGGGAGGCCTGGCGTGGTGAGAACACGGGGAGATGCATGGGGAGGCCTGGCGTGGTGAGAACACAGGGAGATGCATGGGGAGGCCTGGCATGGTGAGAACACAGGGAGATGCTTGGGGAGGCCTGGCATGGTGAGAACACAGGGAGATGCATGGGGAGGCCTGGCATGGTGAGAACACAGGAAATGGCACCACTCTTGCCCTCTGCCATGGATTGTGTGTCAGAGAGGTTTCTAGATCCACCCCAGGTTCCTTTGAGAACCTGCTCCTGCTGGCTTGGGCAGCACAGTCTGCCTTAGCGAGGGACCACCTCTTGCAGGCCCTGGGCAGGTCCCACAGGCCTTCTGCTCACCAGGCGACAGGTCCACAGGCAGGGAGTAACCCACATAAATTGAGGCCAGTGTACTGTGTGGAGCCGGGATGCCGGAGTCTCCACCTCAGGGGCCCCTGGCCCAATCCCAGTCCCGGGAACTGGGACGAACCAGGAGATAAACAGGGGAGTCATTCTCCAGGGTGGAGCCCACCTCCTCCCCATGTCTAGCACCCCAGCATCGAGCCCAGCAAGCCCCGATAGCACCCAGCTTGGCTTAGCAGGAAAGAGAAAGGGTACAGACAGGAGGAGGGAACGGCTGGGGGTGTGTGTGAGGGACAGGGCAGGATATCAAACCCTCTCCACCAACGAGCTCCTTTCTGTGAATTTCTAGCATCTGCAAATTTATTTCTGCCAGCAATTTACCTTTTCTGCAAGCAAGAGAAATCTGTTCTTGTTTATGAGTCACTGCTTTTCGGAGAGATTAGAAAAAGAAGCATCTGCAGTTGGGGATATGACAGGGGCTGAAGTTCAGTGGCAGGACCAGCGGCTCGATGTGGCAGAGTCTAATGTGGTCTCACTCCCTTTCCACCAGAGGCGGTTATATCGTTGGCTGGGGGGTACATGGCTTTATTAATGTGCACACAATAGCCTTCTTGGTAAAGCAAACACTTTATAAGTAAATAAACTTGGAAGCTTGAGAGTGAAAGCTCTAGCCCTGGCCTGATGGCTCAGTCGGTTGGAGCGGGGCAGGCTCGAGCCCCAGTCAGGCACCAGGCCAGGCTGCGGGTTCGATCCCCAGTGGGAACGCATACGGGAAGCAGCCGACTGATGATTCCTTCACATCAATGCTTTTCTCTCTCCCTCTCCTTTCCTCTCTCTCTCTCTCTCTCTCTCTCTCTCTCTCTCTCTCTCTCTCTCTCTCTCTCTCCAATAAAAGTGAGTGGAAGCTCTACCTGACATGATGCAGTAAACAGGAAAATGTGCTGTCGGTAGAACCACAGTTAGAACGGCCTGGGGAGGGCTTAGCATTAGACCCACAATTGAGGGCTGGGGAAGGGTGGCTGGCTCCTGCCTCTGGGAAGTGAGGCTGGACCACTATCCTGTCCTCCGTGAGGGACACTGCCACCAGGAGACTCCCTGGGGTCCTTCTAGGGGCTCCCCTCCTCCCTCAGGTTTCCCCCAACCCACCCAGGTGCTTGTTAGAAATGTGGACTCACAGGCCTTGCCCAGAGCTGCCGACTCAGAACTGCATTTTAACATGGTCCCCAGGTCTGAGCGCATCACAGTTCTAGAAGCTCTGTCTGAACCAACCGCCCAGGGTTGCTGCGAAAGTTAAACGGGTGAAGTTATAGGAAGCACTGAAGGCAGGATCTGGTTCGTTATGATTATTGGTGTCGAGGTGTGTGTAGCAGTTTGCTTATTCAGATACTTAATTTGTGTAAGTAAACGAGTGCAGGGAGGACCAGCTACAGAATCCAAAGGATCCAGCGCACAATGAAATGTGGGCCTCTGGTTAGAGATTCAGATGGCAGACAGCCTGAAATCAAGCGCTGGCCCTCTAAACTTGGGGCCTGTGTGACCTCTTAGCTTGGGGCCTGTGCGACCTCTTAGCTTGGGGCCTGTGCGACCTCTTAGCTTGGGGCCTGTGTGACCTCTTAGCTTGGGGCCTGTGCGACCTCTTAGCTTGGGGCCTGTGCGACCTCTTAGCTTGGGGCCTGTGCGACCTCTTAGCTTGGGGCCTGTGCGACCTCTTAGCTTGGGGCCTGTGCGACCTCTTAGCTTGGGGCCTGTGTGACCACCCAGGTCCCAGGAGGAAGCAGCTCTGAGTGCAGGCATGTGGGTGTGGATGTGCACGTGTGTTTTCCAGGCCCTGGTGATTTGAGGGTTTCCTTTTTATGGCCTGTCCTTCTGGTTTTACAGATGAGGAGAGCCTCGGGGAAGGGTGCCAGAGCTGAGATTGAACTGGCTCCCCACTTCTTCTCCTCCATCCACAGCGCTGGGTAAGTGTGTCTGAGCCTGGGTGTCAGCAACTCTGGGGACTCGCTGAGGACTCGCAGCTGAGAAATGTTCTCTCACGTTTGCACATTGCAAAGAGACTGTGGGGTACGTTCCCCGGGGAATTGTGGGCATCCATTCCCAGGGAGCTCTCGCTGCTCCTGCTCGGAGAAGGGGTGTGAAATTTAATTTGCACTAATTATCCCGAAGTGAGAGGAGCGGGAAATGAGCTGGCGCTACACATCGCACATTCGGCCTCTTCCGGTAGCGCCAGGTCCCCAGGTTGCAGTTTATTGATGTGCCAGGGGCTGGGGCTGGGGATGCTCTTACCATGGCAACCACAGCTGCTGGGTTTTTGGGGTGGCTGGGCTGGGAAGTAGGAAGGGAGGGAGGGAGTGGGGCGGGGCAGATCATGGGTCCCTGTGATCTTGGGAGGCCGTGTGCAGAGCTCCACTCTCTGTGGGGGAATGGTAGAGGGAAGGAGAGGAGGGCTAGGTGAGGCCTTTGGCGGGAGAGGTCAGCACCTCTATCCCAGGAGAGGGATGGACTGTCCCAGTCCCAAGGGAGAGATGGGTTCTTCCTTTCAGCCTGTGCAGGGGTGACCCTCTGAAGCCCCCAGGGTGTAGGCTGAGCTGGAGGACAGAAACCCAGAGCAGCTGGCAGAGGAGGGGGTAAAGGAGGGACTCTGGATCCAGGGGCAAAATGCCTTGCCTGTCTCTTCGGGGTCCTGCCCAATCCCTCAGCTCTAACGTTTTCTCCCCTTCTCTTTCCTGCTCCTTCTCCCCTCTCCCTCCCTCCCTTCCCCCTCCCCCCTTGGACGCTCTTTCCTGCCACCACTAGAGGGCGCCGAGGTGCTATGGTCATCTATGATTTATCAGCCTGCGACTCGTTGGGGAGCCTTGAAGGCTGGTCCTCAGTAGAGCTGGGACACTCCAGCCTGTTTGGAGCCTGGGGCAGGTATGGACTGACGGACTGACCTCAAGGGCAGAGGATGTAACAAGGACCTCCCCTAACAACCTCAGGGAGTTTTAGAAGCTCTGTGTGTGTGTGTGTGTGTGTGTGTGTGTGTGTGTGTGTAGGGGAGTGGGGGGCTCTCTTGGACCGGGAAGGAAGAAACGGAGTTTCCATGAGGTCCCTCTCACCTCCTCTAGCAGTTACATCACCCTCCAAGCTACAGCTTCCTCGTCTGTAAAATGGGGCAACCAACCCCATCTTACTAGTGAGGATTGGATAGAATAACACACAGAATCCACACAGAGCAGACACTCAAATGGGATTTTCTCTGCCTCAGTAGGCCCAGGCAGTCAAGAAATGTTGGGTGCTAGGGGCTCTGCTAGGCACAGAAAGACAAATGGAAACAAGGCAGCCACAGGGCTTTTCATCATGAAGCTTTCAACCTGTCGAGGATGAAATGATGATATGTAATTGAAGCTATTTTTAAATGGTAAATGCCTAGGTCATTATAAATGTGTGTAAGGTGTCACAAGGAGAAGTTCTGGGTGCCGTGGAATGCAGGTCCAAGAGCTCTGCCGGCTCTGGTGTCGGCTGAGCGCTAAAGGACACTTAGATCTGGCAGGGGTTGGGGGGTGACTAGGAAGGCCCTTCAGGCTGAAGGACAGCACATGCAAAGGCTGGGAGGGAGGAGCAACGAGACCCCAGGCACGGAGGTTGGGTGAGAAGGATGAGGAGGGAGAGGAGCTGGGGAGTGGGCAGGGCCGGCTGCCTGGACGGTTGGGGTGCAGGTGCGGACCGGAGCAGCAGGAAGGAAAACAGAAAGCCCAGTGGCCTTCGTGTGACAGAGAAGAGATGGACATTTCAGGGTGATGACAGCATACTTGAATAGGCATGTGGAACTCTTCTGTTTCCCCAACAGCCTCAGGGCACCTGAAAGTCAAACAGGCGATGGGAGAATGTCCTGGTGGCGGCATCAGCACTGTGGGGCTCACATGTGGGCAGAGCGGGGACCAGAGGCGGAGCCAGCCTCCCAGCGTCCAAGGGAGGACGGGAGTGAGGACCCTGGTCTCTAGGCTGTGGCCTGAGGAGAGCCCTTTCACTACGGCTGCCTCAGTCTCCCCATCTGAAATCCACGAGCCCCTGTGAAAAGCTGCTCTGAACGCCATGCCACAGAGGAGGTTTGCTGGTGCCGCAGTCAAGGCCTGCGCCTTCGCACTGGTCTCTTTGCATCCACGGGCAGGGAGACAGAAGTTTTATTGAGCCCCTGCTCTGATGTAAGCCCTGTGCCTGGGGTGGGGGTGTGGCTGGGTGAGGCTCAGCAGTGGGGAAGTTGGTTTTCAGCATCAGGGAGAGCTTCCAGTCTAGCTGGAGAGACAGGTCTGAAAAAAGAAAAACCTGTCTGCGCATGCTCCCTCCTTTTCTGGCTCCTTCCCCCTTGATCTCTAACGGTTCTTATCCGCCCCGTCAGGTGCTCACTCTGCTCTGGGCTCCGTGTCAAGGACTCCACATGCACTGCCTTCCCTTCACCCTTGCCACATCCCCGAGAGGTGGGTAGCGTGGCCCCACTTTACGGATGAAGACACTGAGGCCGAGAGAAGCTGGGTGACTTTCCCAAGATCACACAGGCACTCAGTGTCGGTTCAGAACTGGACCCCAGATCTGTGTGAACCCAAAGTTGCCAGCCTCACTGCTGCTGATGCTCCTGGACCCAAAGCCACCTTTCCCGTTGTCATCAAGGCAGTTACCGAGTGGCAGCTGTGTGTCATGGGAGAGGAAGTCTGAGATATTTTTTAAAACTTGGGGGAAAATGGGTGCTGATCAGCCACTCGCTTTTTAGTGCGAATAAGTAACTTCTCTCCGGGTGCTGAGACTGGATGTAAGAGCAGCAGAAAGCTATCAGGGGGCACATTCAGGGAGGGGCATTCCCATGGCAGCAGGAGGGCACTGCACTCACTCACCTGTTGGTGAAGGGGCAGCGGGAAAGGCATCTTGGGCAAAGCTTTGGCTGGAGAGCTGGCTCTGCTACCAACTTGCCGGGTGACCCTGAGCAAGTCCCTTTGTCTTCGAGGCTGTTGTCCCCGTTGGTAGACCGAGGGCCCTGTGACATGGAGGTTTCTCCCGGAGTAGGAGGTTGGTGCTGGTTCTTCCTCCTGGGGTTTGATGTGGGGCGGCCATAACTGAGGCCCGTGGGAAGCCAGGTCATGTTCAACACCTGGGTGGTCCCAGCAGAGGTGAACGGTGATGGGCTGAGCCATCTAGTGACTGGGCTGCTAGGAGCTCTGGGAAGGAGAGGGGGCTGGCCAGCCTGTTTGAGCCACCGCTGCCCGCAGCTCCAGGGCCCCAGCTTGTTGAGCCGTCAGTGTGAGTCAGAGCCTCCCCAGCTCATGATTCATTCGGGCTTCTCCCTGCAATCCACCCCAACGCAGAAGCTGAGAATCCAGCCTCGGGAGTAGGCCGGGCTCAGGTGTGGTCTCCCTGCCTCCTCCCCATGCACTGGGAAACCCTGTAGGGAACAGAGATGTGGGCGTGATGCAGCCAGACCTGCGAGCTTTGTGAGCCCAGGTCAGCGGCAAAACCTCCCTGAGTCTCGGGTTCTTCATCTGGACATTGTAAGGTTCGAGGCGTGGGAGATGGGAACTGGAGACCAAGACATTTAAAAGGGGAGGGGGTTATTATGGAGGAGGTAGATAAACCAGGATTAGAGGAGGGGGAGAAGAGGAAGGAACACAGCCAGACTGCCTCCCAGACCTGACTCCCAGACTGGGGAGGGAGAGCAGTAAAGTGCAGCAGTGAAGACACCTTTTGAGGGGAGGAACAGGAAGGGGTGGGACCCAGGGCACTTGGCACGCGCTGATTGGCGGTTCAGTGTCTCTGGGAAGTCTCTGAGGCAGATGCCGGTTACGTCATAACTCCGCCCATCGGTTGAGGGGAGGGAGTATCTATCAGACAGGAACATGGGAATCAACCCAGCTGCTTCCCGGGTCCTTGAGGGGGTTCTGAGAGGACATCTGTGGAGGTGTCTGGTATACAGTAGGTGTTCAATAAATGCCGGGGATCTGGGCAGCATCAGCCCTGACAGTGATGGTCTCGTGTCCTAGTGTCTCAGAGTCTCAGGGATTCTCCCTGAGCTAGAGGCCCAGATCGGCGGGGCTGTGAGCAGGGGCAGGCCAGGTCTGGGGTCCCCACTGGAGCCAGACCCCAGCCCTTGGCCAGATGCACAAGCTGTTGATTCTGGGGGAGCGAATCAGAGCAACCTGGTCAGAATCCCTCCCTCCCCTCTTCCCCTTCCTCTCCCTACAGCCACCCTTTCTCCTCCGAACGTAGATGTTTTAGGGCTCAAGACCAGAGGTTTTATTTTTAAGTTCAAAAAGTTTTCATTTTCACCAAAGTTATACATGCACATAGTTTTTTTTAAAAAAAATCAAACAGTTCTACAAGATTTATTATAAAAGTCAGCTGTCCCTTGACCTCGCTCCATTTCCCTGACCCCAGGGAGGCAACTATGTACTTTGATTTCTTTTAGCTGATTATTTTGGTGTTTATATTCATGTTTCTAAGTAGCATGCTTGCATTGTTATTTCTTGTTCATTTTTTGGTTAGTTATTTGACTTTTTGGGGTAACAGTTTTATTAAGATACTAGAGGCCCAGTGCACAAAATTTCATGCACTGGGTGGGGAGGTCCCTCAGCCAGGTCTGCACCCTCCCGTAGTGTGGGACCCCTTGCTCCTTACCGCCTGCCTGCAGCGGAGGCGGGAGAGGCCCTCGCCAGCCACCACCACTGCACTCGCCAGCCAGCTGTGAGCCTGGCTTCTGACTGAGTGGTGGCGGGGAAGGCGTGGGCGGGGGAGGGGGACAGCTCCTGCATTGAGTGTCTGCCCCCTGGTGATCAGTGCACATCATAGTGACCAGTTGGTCCTCTGTTCGGTGGATTAGGGTTTTATTATATAGAATGATTCATAGACCCTCCAATTCACCGTTTAAAGTGTATGGTTAGTGGTTGTTGGTATACCACATAGTTGTGTGACCATCACCACAATCGATTTTAGAGCATTTTCATCACCTCCAAAAAAGTCCTGTATCCTTTAGCTAGCCCAGTCCCCCCATTTCCCCAGTCCTGAGCAACCACATAGGGTCTTTCTGTTACATATTTGCCTATTTTGGACATTTTCTATAAGTGGATCTTGTAGTATGTGCTCTTTTGTGAACAGCTTCTTTTCCTGCGCACATGTGTTCAAGGCTCATCTCTGCTGGAGCCTGTCAGCCCTTCATTGGTGTTTCTTTCTTTCCTTTTTAAAAATATATTTTATTGATTTTTTTACAGAGTGGAAGGGAGAGGGATAGAAAGTCAGAAACATCGATGAGAGAGAGACATCGATCAGCTGCCTCTTGCACGCCCCCTACTGGGGATGTGCCCGCAGCCAAGGTACATGCCCTTGCCGGAATCAAACCTGGGACCCTTCAGTCCGCAGACCGAGGCTCTATCCACTGAGCCAAACCGGTCTCGGCCCTTCATTGCTGTTTCATGGCCGAGTCATGTTCCATCGGACAGATACGCCTCGTTCTGTGTATCCGCTCACCGGCGGATGGACAGCTGGGTTGTTCTCCCCTTTTGGCTATCGCGAACCAGGCTGCTCTGAACATTTTATGTCGAAGTTTTCGCGTGGCCATATCTTTCATTTCTCTTGGGTGCATGACAGCTGGGAGTGGAGTGGCTGGGCCGTGGGGCAGCTTTATGCTTCACGTTTTGAGGATCTGCAAGAACGTTCTCCACAGAGCTGCCCCATTTACATTCCCACTGACCAGCATGGCTTTCTCGAGTTATTCGAAAATATTTATAATCGCTACTTAGAATTCGTTGTTAAAGCTGACATCTGGTCCTTCTCCCGGGTGGTTCTGTTGCTATTTTTCTTGTGTGTGGGCCAACATTTCTTGTTCCCAGGCGTGTCTTGTGCGTTTCCTTTTGTTGGAAATCGGACTTCTGAAATAATGTATGGTAGCAGTGCTGGCCTCTGTGGTGGGCATAGTTTTTGAGATCACTGCTTGAGGTTTGTTCTGACCCCGAGGGGCCTCCTCGGATCTGCCTCCTTCCCTGTTCTCGCTGATAAGCTGGTCCGTTTACAGTTTACCTTTTACCTCAGAGGAATCCGCCAATCTCCTGTACATAACTTTCTACCAAAACCCCCCTTGCTTCTGAGAGCACGCTCAATCTTTAACTTCCCCAAATTGTGTGCGAATGAGTCAGTTCTTTTGAGACTCTTGTTGGGGACTCTCTCTTCTGTGGCCTGTCTCTCCCCTCGGGCAAGATCTCAGCCAGACTCTGGAGCTGGGAGTGGGGGCCATGGCGCTCTGCCCTGAGCCACAGCCCTGCCATAGGCGCTGGGCACTCGGGAGTGGGGGCAGCCTCCGATCCTCTCAGCTTGCCCACCTGGCATGGCAGCTGTGTTTATGCAAGAGCCGGGGTGATGGTGATTTGGGCCCAGGATTTCTCAGCACACCACATACAAGGCCTCCACCCCGCTGGTAAGGCTGGGAAGAGAGGAGTGCCCATCTCTAATCTGCACTCCCCACTCCCCACTCCCCAGAATTTAGCCTCTGTAGCCATAAGCTGGGCAAGACGAGACATTCCAACATCCTGCCCTTCCGGGGAAGATACTGCAGGCCTCTGACTGGCAGCTGGGGCAGAGAGAGCCCTGAGCTGTTGGCTGCTCCCATCTGGAGTGGCATTACACTGCCATCCTGCTGTGCTGGGAGCCGGGAGGGAGTGGATCATAGTTCAAATGCCACAGACTCTTGTGGTTCCTAAAGGGTTTACCAGGTTTTCCTGAGTACATGTTTCTTCATTTGCTCCATGCCCTGAGGACTATGCTCAGAGGCTGTAAGTGGTTGTCTTGAAACAAGTTTCAGCAGTTCTATGGGGAGCAGGTCTGCAGAGCTGCTCACGTGGCTGTGCAGAGTGGAACTCCAGCTCTTGGACCGGACACTAAGGGCGATGGGGATGTAGCTCTGTGGCCCCTCCCCCTCCCTTACCTCGCTCTTCCCAGTCTCCTGGCCTCCCCTTGATGCTTGATGTTTCCCCCTTTCTGTGTAAGTTTTTGTTTCTCCTGGAGTTTCTAATTGTCTTTTTTTTAAAAAGAGGTACCTTTTCCGAAACCAGTTTGGCTCAGTGGATAGAGCGTCAGCCTGCGGACTGAAAGGTCCCAGGTTCGATTCTGGTCAAGGGCATGTACCTTGGTTGTGGGCACGTCCCCAATGGGGAGTGTGCAGGAGGCAGCTGACCGATGTTTCTCTTTCATCGATGTTTCTAACTCTCTCTCTCCCTTTCTTTCTGTAAAAAATCAATAAAATGTATTTTAAAAAAATGTACCTTTGCTTGTCCCTACAACTAAGTGGACGCCAAGCTCTTGGTTAGTAGTGTGACTCTCCTGACAAGACATTTGGACGCAGCAGTTTCCTATCCATTTCCTCTTCCCAACGACGACGTCTTCCAGAGCTTCTGACCTGCTTCTGGTTGCCCCGGTGGTTGCTACCCGGGTGCCCAGTGTCATCCCGGACTCCTCTACCTGCAGCGGGAGGACTCCGGGGACTCTCTGTTATGCTGGGCCTTCAGGTTCCTGCATCCTGTCCCCCTCTTTCCTGGCTTATCCTTTGGTTTTGGTGGAGCACATCCCTCAGTGGGTTCTGAGAAAAGCCCTTGGGGCGTCCATGGCTTGAGACTTTGCACACCGGAACATGCATTCATTCTGCTCGCCCCGGATCAGCTGTTCTAAGTATAGAGTTCCAGCTGGGAATTATTTCCCCCAGAACATCGGGAGGCTTTGCTCTCTTGCGTCTGGCTTCCGGAGAGAAGGAAGCTAGTCGCTTCCTCATTTTTTCAGTCTGGAAGCAGAGAGCATCTTCTCTCGGTTCCCAGCCTGGTGGCATTTCACGATGATGTGCCCCATGTTCGTCTTTTATTACTGCCTGTGCCCTCTGTGGGTCTTTAACTTCTGAGAGCGATTTCTGGGGTCTGTGAAGCTCTTTTGAATTATTTTTATTAATGACCCCGCCCCCTGCATTTTAAATGCTCTTTCTAGAGTTCTTATTATTTGAAAGAGGAGCTCCTGGAAAAATCCTATATTTAAAAAACTATTCTCTCCAATTTCCTCCCAACCTCCCTCCCTCCCTCCCTCCCTCCCTCCCTCCTCCCTCCCTCCCTATCTCCCTCCCTCCCTCCCTCCCTTCCTTCCTTCCTTCCTTCCTTCCTTCCTTCCTTCCTTCCTTCCTTCTTTTTTGTTAATCTTTACTGAGGATACTTTTCCACTGATATTTTTAAGGGAGAGTGGAAGATGGAGGGAAGACAGAGAGAAACATCAATGTGAGAGAAACACATCGATTGGTTGCTTCCTGCACGAGCTGTGTCCAGAGTCCAGGCTGGGGAGGAGCCTGCCACCAAGGTAGGTGCCCTTGACTGGAATGAACCCGGGACCCTTTGGTCCACAGGCCTGTGCTCTATACCCTTAGCTCTATACACTGGCTAGGGCAGCGGTCGGCAAACTCATTAGTCAACAGAGCCAAATATCAACAGGACAACTATCGACATTTCTTTTGAGCACCAATTTTTTAAACTTAAACTTCTTCTAATGCCGCTTCTTCAAAATAGACTCCCCCAGGCCGCGGTATTCGGTGGAAGAGCCACACTCAAGGGGCCAAAGAGCCGCCGTTTGCCGACCGCGGGGCTAGGACATCTCTGATTTTCTTTAACTGTCACTCTGGAAAAGCTAAACCTTACGTTCCAATTTTCCCTTGTTAATTTTTGCCGTTGCATTTTTGATTTGTACAAGCTTTTCTATTTTGTGCTCTGTGTGTCTGGAAAATGAGTCTTATTTGGATGTCACCTGTGCGTGTCTTATGTTACTCTGAGGATATTGGCGGATTTCTCCTCTCCTTGCTATTCTGTTATCTCCGCGTTGGCGTTTCCTGTCTGTTTCGTTGTTCTCCTTCAGGTCAAACGCATAACTCTGATGTCTGGTCCGCTCAGTGATCTGCACGTTAACAGACAGGAAAGTGGGAGCTGACCGGGAGCTCTGAGCACACGGGTGGGTCGGGGGGCGGTGCTTCTTCGCAGGGGGTCTGGCAGCGCTGTTTGGTGGAAAACCCCAGGGTTGGTAACCCCAGGGTCTCTCTAGGTCTCTTCTCCTCCATCCATCATGGTTCTCAGAGAAAGCTCCTCTAGCCGTCTGCCTGGAGGGGAGAGCCGATGGGAGAGCCGGTGGGAGAGCCGATGGGAGGGAGACGGTTGGGGCATGACATGGCCTGCTCCCTGCCATCTCCGTGCCTGGCGCTCCCCAGACTTAAGGTGTCTGAGATCTGGGGTGAGAAGAGCTTCTTAGGCAGCTTGAAGAATCCTCTTCATTGGAACTGCCCTTTACCCCAACTTCCAGAGGCACCCGATGTGACAAGTCCCTGAGTTTTTTTGGAATTATTTTTCCTGATTTAGTTTCCTTAATTCTGAAATGTTGTGGTTTCCTCTCCCACACTCCTCATCCTTCTGGATGCAAACCCTCAGACACTGGAAGAAGCCCTCTACTCTTGTTTTAGCTTCCCTGCAGTGTGGGAACCGGGGTGGGGGGGGGAGCAGGGGGGGGGCGGGTAACTGTGCATCAGCCTGCCCTCTCCACAGGGAGGTCTTCCCTTCTCACCGCCTTGCCCATCCCAGTCCATGCAGGCACCATACTTCCAGCTGCTGAGGTCAAAACTCTAGGGTCATCTTAGCTCCTCCGTCTCTCCTGTACCCCACATCCAACCTCAGCTCGTCTTGTGCGCTCTCACTTCAACATAGATGCAGAATTCACTGCCCGTGCTGCTACTCCCACCAGGCTGTCTCGCCGGGACGCTGCGAGAGCCCGCTGGCCGCCCTCTTGGTCCCTGCGTTCCTGCAATCTGCCCACAGCACCACAGAGGTCACATCTGTCATATCCCGGCTCCCCTCTCCCCGCCGCTCTCCTGTGGCTCCCACTTCACTCTGATCAAGAGCCCAGATCCCAACAGGCCAACAGAACCTGTGTGACGAAGCCCAAACGCCCCTCCAGCCACACTGGCAGCCCCGGGCCGGCTCCCTGCTGCCGGCCTCCTTTGCCTTTTCCTCCAGGCGCCTGCGGGCCCCCTCCCTCCCCTCTTCCTGGTTGCCTGTGAGCGGCCCTGACTCTTTCGTGAAAAGTACATCTCTCTTCCTCCCTGGGCCCCTCCATCTTCCTCCTCCCACTGGATCTTTCTCTAGAGCCATTCTCAAGCCTGGACACATGTACATTCCCTTGAGTTTTCGCAGCTTATCTCTGCTCTCGAGAGTGGATGGGCGTGAGGGCAGGGACTCTGGCGTGTTTTGTTCACCTCTGTATTCCCAGCACCTAGAACAAGGCCTGGCTCAGTACCTGCCTCCTGAGTGAGTGAGTGAGTGAGTGAGTGAAGGAATGCCTGCTCTGCCCTAGCCCTGACTCTGGGACCGACTCTGTTCTGGGCAGGGGATTTAAAGAGCTCTGGGTCTACAGCCCTCCATTTATTCATTCACCCGTCTATCCCTCCATGCATTATTACTGTCGTCGTGAATATTATTACTGTTGCTGGTGGCAGAGGGGGGTTTAGCTCCAGCCTGTCTGCCTCCACAGCCCTGGTTCTCCCCACGGTCAGACTAAGACCCTGTTCCTTGTCTGGGAGTAAGAAGTTAGAACAGAGCCTGGCCTCCCGGGCACATGTTCGTGAGGTTGTCCCTGCTGGATGGACAATCTCTTAAGAGAGTCCTTCAAGGTTCTACTCCAGCAATGCCAGCTCAAGGAAGCCCCCCAGGACTGCCCAGGGCAGAGCCAGCTGCTCCTTGCCTGCTGTCCGAGCTGTGCACACCTTCTGTCGGTGTGAGCACCAGCATGCTTATCGGTGCTCTGTTCTCCATGGCGAGCTCCTCTGGGACAGACCCTGAGTCTCGTTCAGCTCAGTGTCCCCGGAGCCAGGGCAAGGCCTGCCGCTGGAGGAGCTAAAGGAGGCCTGGAGGGAGTGAAGGATGTAGACCAGGGAGTGGTCAACGTGGTGGCCCGAGTTGGAAGTCAAGCTCTGCCACCCACTAGCTGTGTGACCTGGGCAAGTTCCTCAGCTTCGTCTAAAATGGGTTGAAAAACAGCCCCCCCATTCCACGCGTGAGTTAACGAGTGCAGCTGCTTTGCACAGTGCCTGGCAGGGAGCAGGCCCACGAGAGAAATCTCTGCTCTGTGAGCCAGCGCCCCGCTCCAGCCCGCTGGCCGTGCCCTCCCCCAGCGGCAGGTGCCTCCACCTGGCTTCCTCTGTGCCCAGGCAGCTGGCTGAGTTCCTGGGCCACCAGCTGGGCCTGCTGCCACTCAGAGAGTGGCCTATGCTTCGTGTTTGCCTCCAAACAGCCTGGCCCTGACACGGCCTGGCCTCGTGCGCCGGGCCCCCCCGAGGCCCGCCCTGCGGCTGGCGGCAGGGCGCCGGTTTCAGAGCAGGAGCCGTGCCCATCGGACCGGGCATGTAAAGGAGAGGAAGAGGGTGGAACCGGGAGCCTGCTTTGAGCACTGGGGGAAGACGGTATTTTTATTGTGCTTCTAAAAAACGAAAAACAGTTTTTCGCTAATCAAGGCATGTGGATTTCGAATGCCAGTCTTCTTGGGCAGGTCACCACCTCCAAGTTGGGGCCCTTAAACTTTGGAGGAAGGGACCCTACAAAGCCTCCCTTGAGGTCTTGAGATGTGGGGCTGGGGGCCTGGAGTGGGGACCCTATGGCCTGATAGGCGTTCCCATTAGCACACCTCTCTGTTACTACGATTCATTGTTAAACGCCTAAACTTCCTTCCTTCCAGATGCCAGGGTTAGTCTATTCAACTTCATAGCCCTTTTGTGTCTAGCAAAATGCTTGATATAAACAAACAGACAAACAAACAAATAACTAAAATTATGATAGCCATCTTTCAACAAGCACTTACACCAAACCCTGAAATTCGCACTCTGCTGTTGTGCCCATTTTTGGATGAAGAAACAGGTTCAGAGAGGTTGGTGGGCCCAGCAGCGGGCACACGGTTGATCAGAGACTCTGAGATCTGACCCCTCCTGAACTGTGTCTCCCTCCCTCCACCACACGGAGGAGGAGTTTGTCAAATGACTGAGTGATGACACGTGGTGGTGGGTGGATGTGTCAACAGGAAAGGGTTTGCACAGCTCGTTTCTGCCAGCTACAGCTGTTTCTCAGGGACAGGAAGGGGGAGGGTGGCCTGGGGCACCCCATTTGAGGGTTGGGGTATGGCTCAGAGGTCTACCAGAGATCCGGACTGCCCGGGGAACCAGAGCCACCCAGGTCGTTTGCAACCTCCTCTGTGGAGGTAGAATCTGGTCCCCAGACTTCACCTGGGTTTCATCAATTTTTCTATTTAAGCTCTTTTCCCCGCCGCACGAGAGAGGTTTTGGTCTGTCTTGTTCGCAGCTGTTTCTCCAGTGCCTGGCAAGGGGTCAGTGTTCAAGGGGTCAGGGTTCTGTGAACATCTGGGCAGGAAGGCTGAGGGCTTCTTGATTCCAGGATTCCTCCATCATCCAGTCCTTGCTGAGAAGATCCAGAGACAGAATCCATCACACACCATTGGACACCTCCTGCTTGTGTGTAAATACATTGAATTTACAGGCTGACTCTGACCACCTACCAGCACCCCTTGAACTGGGACATTTGACAGATGAAGGATTCCCTTAACCATCCGATCCCTCAGCCCTGACATGTAAGCTCCGAGAGGAAAGGGGGTGGGCCTGTTTTGTTTCTTCTTGTGAGCAAAATACATGTAACACATTGTCTTGAACACACTGAAGGTTCACAACATTAAAAAGAGCCAGCCATGATATAGTCTCCTTTAAAATAATCTACAAATTGTCTGGTTTCCTCATGGTCAATCCCCACAGTGCATGCCTTTCTCAAGGGCATCACAGACAATAGAGAAGTAACCTTGGCCTTGGGGACATGGCATTTAACAAAATTGCTCTCTCCTTCACACACACACACACACATACACACACTCACTCTCACACACACACACACACTCACATTGATCTCCTGGTGGGAAAACAGCATCTGTTTACATACAAATATCTTAGTGGCCTTGATGGAGCAAAAGGAACAAATAGAAATCAGGTGTTGCTCTGCAGTGACAATAGTGAAAATATTATGCAATTCAATGTATTTACACACAAGCAGTTCGCTCTGGTCAGAGACTCTGAGCAAACTGGAGTGAGTCTGGTAGGGAGTGGGGAGTAAATAAATGGGGCCTCCTGCCCCCATGAGGAGGTCATGTGGAAATGGGGGCTCCAAGCTCCTCTATTTACTTAGTGTCTGCGTGTGCCAGGAGGGGTGGGCTGACTCGTTTGCAGTCTAGGTAACCCCGTTCAGACATTGCCCACGGACAGTGGGCGGACCGAGGGCCCTCTCAGACATTTCCTGGGTGTCCTCCCATCTCCAGAGCCCTTCCAGGTCCTTGGTTTCTGGGCCCGGTGCCCCACAATGGCTGCCAGGGAGCCCGTGTCACCCTGTGAGCTGCGACCCCGGCCAGCATGGCCGCACCACAGACCGACGCTGAGGACGGGAGGGCGAAGCAACCAGGGAGAGACACGTTCTTGAATCATGCGTGTCGGCCTCGGTTCTGGAAATGAAATGCCTTTTAATTTCATCGTCTGCTCTTCCTTTTTCCCTCTGTGATGCTATCCAGTGCCAGGAGGCCCTTGGCCACCGGATGCGAATTGAACAAATCCAATAAAGCCGTCCTTTGGCTGGCTGCTTGCTCCCTGGAGTTTGGCCGGCCTGGAGACGTTACCTCATTCGCCGTCTCACCTGTGCGAAGGCAAGGCGGGGTGGGGTGGGGGCCGGGAGCCAGGTCAGCTCCCGGGAGAAGCAGAGGCTGGGCGGCCTGTACTGGTCATGAGGGGTGACAGATGGTGCCTGGGGCAGTGTCCTGAGACCTGAGAGTTGGTCTTAGCTCTGCAACCACCTCTTGGTTGGACCTCAGGCAATCCCTGGACATGCTGGGCCACAGTTTTTCTCGGCTGAAGAGGCAGGAGTAGACTAGGTCAGTGTTTTATAAACTCTTTAAAGCAGTGGAAGCTAATTTCCCCAAATGGAATAGGCTGTGGGAGTCTCACCTTGAATGCCCTGGCCCTTGGTGACCACTCCCCTGATGTGTGTGTATGTGTGTGTGTGTGTGTGTGTGTGTGTGTGTGTGTGTGTGATAAGATGGCAGGCTTGTTTCTGCCCCAAGGACCTTTGCACTGGCCTTTCCTCTTGTGTGAATATCCTTTCCCTAGAATGATCTGTGCACACTGACCCTCCTATATCATTCAGGAGTCAGCGGGGATGGTCCTTCCTCGGAGAGCCTCCTCTGAGCCTGTCTAATGGTGTCCTGTACCCCAAGTCCTCTCTGTACCCCAGCCCTGTTCTCCTGGCTCCTCAGCACTTAGTACTTTTTGATGTTTCTTTGGGTCTTTATTTGTTGGCACGTTATGATTTGTTTTCTCCACTAGCTTATAAGTTTCATGAGGATAGTTTTGTCTGTGTTCATAACAGTGACTGCAGGGACGGTCCTCGGTGAAGATCTGATGACTGGATGCATGGATACATTCGTGCCCGTCGAACACAGGTGGAGGTGAGTTTGCTCTGTTATGGAGCGCCAGGTGCCCCACGGGCTGTCCACCCTCCTGACCTCCTTCCCATGGTCTTTGAGGGCCCCCTCCATGCCCCGTCCCCTCCCCAGAGGGTGCCACAAAGCTCAGTTTGAAAACTGGACAGTTCTGACCATCCACAGCCAACTCTGAAACAGCCAGCAAGTGCTGGGTTCCAGAGAAGGCAAGGTGGGGACGGGTTCCAGCCCATCCCGAGGAGTGGCCCTAAGCTGGCTGAGAGAGTTAGAGACGATGCCAAGAGCCTCCGAGGAGGAAGAAGAGGAGAGAGGCAGAGTCCCTTGGAGGGGGAGGGGCCTTTTCCAGACAGCCATGAGCCCACCAGGTTGGCAGAGGTCAGGGGTTAACAGGAAGTGGTGGGCACGCCGGCTGTCAGAGGCCTCAGATGCTAAGGTGAGGTGGTTGTCCTGACCTATGAGTGGCACAGGGGTTGGCACGGGACAGTAGAGTCGTCGGGGCCTCCATGTAGGGGATAAAACGGAGAGGGCAGAAATGGAGGCAGGGACTGGGGAGGAAGCTCAGAGGTGGGGAGGCCCAGACCAGGCAGTGGTGGTGAGGGACGGACTGGACTCAGGAGGGAGAGGGGACTGAGAATAGAGCCTCTTTGGCCGTGAATGTGTGCAGTGGGAAAGGAAGCGGGGAGACGAATACAATGCCCATGTTTCCCACCAGCGTGTGGGCATGGTGCTCTCCACGGGCACTGTCCGGATGGCTGCGTTGGCGGGAAGGGTGGCGGAGGGCTGGGCTGCCCCTGCCCCACCCCAGGTTAGGAGGCCAAGGCTTCCCACCTCAGCTGCTCCCTACCCCAGGCTGCGAGTTTGGGGTGGCCCTCCCTGCAGGCCCAGGATTAAGGTGCTGCTGGCCACCCAGGGGCCGTGGCAGAGGATGGGATGACACAGCACTGACTCATCCTCGCTGCAGAGAACAAGGAGCACTACAGAGGGCACTGGGAGTGCCAGGCCTGGAGAGCACCTTGAGAGAGGGCTGGCATGTGATGGGCACGTCTGTACTGGCTCCCTGGACCCCCTTTTCCAACACAGTCCTCCCAGTTAAACAGAAAACCAGTTCCTGGGAAGAATCAACTCATAGAAGGACATGTTCTAGCTCAGGGCATGCTTTAGAGTCCGGGGGTGCTACCCAGAGACTGTGCCCAGACCTCCAGAAATGGAGGGTATTCTGTGGATATCTAGAGTGTGTTCTAGACCTTGGGGAAAATATTTTGGAATTTGAGGACAGATTTCGGAATCCCAGGCTTTTCCTCTGGGAGCTCTGGGCTCTGGTTCAGAATTCTCAGGGCTGTTTGAGAAGCCTTGGGTGAATGCTGGGCATATTTCAGAGCTCTGGGGGCCTGCTGGGCTGGCTCCCCATCATTCACCTCAGTGAACTTCTCTTATCTGTTGTGATCTGCTGGTACACATAGTTACAGGGAGGCAGTTGCTATGGCAACAGTAACCATGGGGTGTATCAACTCGCAGAATTTACTGGGAGCCTGTGACATTTTAGCTGGTGGAGGACCGGCAGTCGGCGTGGGTCCGAGGAACAGGGATTCCTGCCAACCCTGTTTTTGTGTCTGCTTCCCCCAACCTCAAATAGCCTCCCTCTTGGCCGGGGATCTGGCTGCCCCACATTCCCTTGGGCAAATGAATATTCAAAAGCAGTCAAAAAGTGTATTCACATCTTATAACTTCCGCCTGCCTTGCTCCATTTAAATGCATCGGTGGCGTCTTCTGTTTGCCCCATTTATCTGCCAGGCAAGTGAAGGGTAATTCCAGGGGCTGAGCATAAGTGCTTTCCCCAAGCTGTTTAATCTCCTAAGTGGGGTAAGAAGAGAGAGGCTGGGCTCCTTGCTCTAGAGATTTGGCCCCTCACATAAAGCTCAGGGTCTCAGAATGCTGGAGTGCATCTGCCGAGACTGTGGCCCCGGCAGGGGAAGTGACAGCAGACGTGGCAGAGGTGGGCTCTCCCTCTGGGGCTGGGTTCCTCACCCGCAGGGCTGCCAGCTCCTCCCGGGGACTGCGTGAGAAGGCTTCCTGCCTGGGCCCCTGCTTCTGTCTACAAAACCACAGACTGTCATGCGTGGATGATCTTCAAGAATCTCCTGGGCTCTAAACACAGGAAACTGAAGCCCAGAGACACCCCTCAGACAGTTGGTTAGTGGCAGAGCAGGGACCAGACCTTCAGGCTCCCAGTTCCCAGCCAGAGCTTTTGCTGTCACACTCACCTCCTCTAGCAGCATCATTCATTTGTTCTTTTGTCCATCCATCCACCCATCCATTCATCCATCCATCATCCATCTGTCTACCCATTGACCCATCCACCACCCATCCATTCATCCATCCATCCATCCATCCATCCATTCATCCATCCATCCATCTACCCATTGACCCATCCACCATCTATCCATCCATCCACCCACCCATTCATTCATCCATCATCCATCTGTCTACCCATTGACCCACCATCCATCCATCCATCCATCCATCCATCCATCCTTTCAGGAAGATATTAAGTACCTGCTGAATGCCCTATACCACCATGGGCTGAATGAACACGGTAGGAAGTTCATGGTTGGGCCCCCTGCCTATGATATGGGCAACCTGGTCCACCCTGCCTCATTCATCTCCCTTCTGCCAGACAGACATCCTTTCATGCAGAGCCCCACATGCCCATCTGGCCTCTGCCCCCAAGCTCCTTCTAATTTCTGCCTCGTTGTGTCTGATGTCCCCCTGCCTGGAATGCCTCGAAACCTTACAACTTATCTGAACCCCACTCATCCTTTAAGGCCCATGAAAAAGTCTCCCACCCTCCATAAAATGTTTCCTCACCAACACAGGCCAGCTGAGGCCTTCTTTCTTCTATGACCCTCTGGTGAAGAATGCCCAGATGAGCCTCTATTTTCTGCTTCTCAGATTTGTGCCAGTTCACACCTTGAGAGCAGGCCCCATATTAATTTTATTACTAGAATCCCTGGTATGTAATCACTGGGCAGCACATGGTGTAAATAAAATGCTATGAAATGTGGAATCAGGTCAGGGGTCAAGCCTTAGCTTTGCAGATGAAATGCTGTGTGATCTTGAGCAAGTTACTGAACCTTTCTGGACTGTAGAGGAATACGATTTGGATTAGTGAGATGACACCTTTGAAAACTAAATAAATAAATAGAAGTCTTCCTCATTGCAGGACCATTTCTCTCTATGCTACCTGAGCTTATGATCTTGAATAATTGATGATAGCCTAAGGCACAGATACATGCTCCTCCTCCCCTATTCCTTAGGGCCTCACCAACTCCTCCCCACCCCCCGCCTGCTTCAGGGCAATCCTATCTAATAAAAGAGTAATATGCAAATTTGACCATACCTTCACTACACCCACAAGCCATACCCATCAGCCAATCAGGAGCAGATTATGCAAATAAATCCTGACCAAGATGGCTGCTGCCACTGAGAGCAGGAGGAAGGCTTGGGTTTTCCCTGCAACAGAGGAAGCCAAGCTTTCCACCTGCCGTTGTGGGGCTAGGCCTCCTCTCAATGTTACAAAATTTCAGTTATAAAAGATACAGAAATGGTGGCAGCCACTGAGCTGGAGAGAACAGAGGCTTGGGTTTCCCTGACAATGGAGGAAGCCTAGCTTTCAGCCTGCTATTGCTGGCCTAGGCCTCCACTCTAGGTTACAAAGTTTCAAACAGAAATGGCTGCCGCTGGGAGCAAGCAGAAGGCTTGACTCCGCTCCAGGCTACAAAGTTTCAATTGTAGACATAAATTAATCCCAGATACCAGGGCCTCTGCTTGGGTCGCTGGGGGGCGTGGCCAGCCTGCAAACCTCCACAGGCCCTTCACCCAGGCTGCCCCTCACCCCAAGGGAACCCCCACCCTGATCCGGGACAAACTTCAGGGCAAACCAGCTGGCCCCCACCCATGCACCAGGCCTCTATCCAATCTAATAAAAGAGTAATTTGCAGATTGACCATCACTCCAACACACAAGAGGGCTGTCCCCATGTGGTCAAAGAGGCATGTAGGGGCAATAAGGGAGGCAGGCAGGTGAGCAGTTTGGAGCCAGCAGTCCTAGATCGTGAGAAGGATGTCTGGACATCCCTCGAGGGGTCCCAGATTGGAGAGGGTACAGGCTGGGCTAAGGGACATCCTCCGCCCCCACCCCCTGTGCACAAATTTTGTGCACTGGGCCTCTAGTTTCCCAATAAGAGTCTTGCTAAACAGCCTTTTCTTTATAGTCTATTCTCTCCAAGTAACATTGGTGGAATAAGTGGGATCTTTTTTTCCCTCCAAGAAAAACTTATTTCCTCAACTGGTTGAGGGTGAGCTGGAGCCTGGACAGGCCTTTGAGTATTTCCCAAAGGGCCATGGCGTCTTTGGGGACAGCGTCCTGTCTGGGAACACGGGAAAGCACTTGGCACTAGACTCAGCCTGTGTGGGCTCTTGACTTTGATCTTCTCTGTGCTTCTCTTTCCTGAACTTGGTTCCACACTCCTGTGGGAGGAGGTTTCTGCCAGAAGCACTCTTTCCCGCTGATTGATCTGTGTTTTCCAGACCTGAGACCTCATCCCATCACGGTGGTTCTGGAGAGAAACTCAGCCAGGTGCTTCCTCACCTCAACCAGCATCAAAACACATATCTGCAACTAGAGGCCTGGTGCATGAATTCATGCCCTGGAGGGGGGTCCCTCAGCCCGGTCTGCCCCCTCTCACAGTCCGGGAGCTCTTGGGGGTGG
Organism: Antrozous pallidus; assembly: GCA_027563665.1. Classification (NCBI taxonomy): domain Eukaryota; kingdom Metazoa; phylum Chordata; class Mammalia; order Chiroptera; family Vespertilionidae; genus Antrozous; species Antrozous pallidus. Next base: position 200,812,534 of record CM050508.1, read on the forward strand.
GAGGTGACCCGGTGATCAGGGGAAGGCGATGACCCATCACACCTCTCTGCTGCCACTTCGGGCAGCGCAAGCCTCAGCCAGCCCCGGTTGCCTCAGCCTCGGCTGGCCCTGGGTGGCTGGGCAGCTGCCATCCAAGGCTTGCCTGCACCTCATGCTGGCCCTGGGTGGCTGGGGGACTGAGGGGACTGGGGGACTCCGGAGGCAGGTGTGTGGAGCCTGTCGCCCCCCCTTCCCCCCACAGGGCTGAGGGGATTGGGTGCCACCATCTTATGGCTGTGGGCACCACCATCTTTGAGGGCGTGAGTCAATTAGCATATTCCCTCCTTATTGGCTGTGGGTACCGCCATCTTTGTGATGGCATGAGGGTCAATTAGCGTTTCCCCTCTTTATTAGATAGGATAGGTTGTCAGCCTGCAGCACTTATCCTGATGCCTATCACCTATACACAGCCAGGTATGCAAGTGAAGGCACACATCCTGGCAGGCACACAGCACATGTCAATGTCCCCAGCCTCTGCTTCTGCCTTCCCCACTCATAGCGGTGCCCACTCAGCTCTATACAAGCAGCAGATTCACACGTGCACCAGCACAGACAGTGCCGCTCTGTCATGGGTGTGCATTTGTTCTCACAGGCTTGTACACCCACATGTACCTATCTATGTAAAAATGTAGACCCGTGTGCATCCACGTGCCGCCAAGATAGAAACAGTTGACTGTTCCACACCTGTGTCAGGCACTGGGAACTTGAGGGGTTAACTCACTGAGCTCTTACAAAGACAGTATAATATGCATATGACTGTATTATCACCCCCATTTTTAAAAAGTATATATATATATTTTATATATATATATATTTTTAATATATTTTATTGATTTTTTACAGAGCAGAAGGGAGAGGGATAGAAAGTCAGAAACATCGATGAGAGAGAGGCATCGATCAGCTGCCTCCTGCACGCCCCCTACTGGGGATGTGCCCACAGCCAAGGTACATGCCCTTGCCGGAATCGAACCCGGGACCCTTCAGTCCGCAGTCCGACGCTCTATCCACTGAGCCAAACCGGTCTCGGCTTAAAAAGTATATTTTATTGATTTTTTACAGAGAAGAAGGGACAGGGATAGAGAGTTAGAAACATCGATGAGAGAGAAACATTAGAAACATTGATCAGCTGCCTTCTGCACACTTCTTACTGGGGATGAACCCGCAACCAAGGTACATGCCCTTGATCGGAATTGAATCTGGGACCCTCCAGTCCTCAGGCTGACACTCTATCCACTGAGCTAAACCAGTTAGAGCCATCACCCCCATTTTCATGGATGTGGAAACTGAAGCTCAGGGAGGTTAGATAACTTGCCTAAGGAGGGCTGGGGTTTGAACCCAGGCAGCAGGTTCCAAAGCCACACTCGTGACCACGCCACTTACGTGGTCACACAAGCCTATATTTGCAGGCATTGCCAGGACTAAGCCAGCCCCTTCCCTGGGCCTTTCCTTCTCATTGGAGTATGAGGACAGGGCAGCTGTGCCCACACGGGTGTGAGGACGGGCAGCTGGTATGTGTGCACCTGCCCCAAGTTGTCCCTTGGGAATCCCCAGGAGCAGTTTAGCTTTTTAGGGGCCAGCGCCCTGTGGCTCCAGAGCCCACCTCTCTAGCCTGCCTGAGTCCCAAGGCCCAGCTGTCCCCCCCACCTCCAGGCAGGGAGGGAAGAACCAGGCCATTTCTCCCAGCACTGGGCCTTTCCCTGTAGTCAGGTAGCTCTTTGAGCCTCTGTCCCCCTTCTTGCCCTCCTCCTGGGCTCCCATTCTTATCCTCGTCTCCTTGAGGTCACTTTCGAGGATGGATGACTTCCTGGGAACCAGGCTGATGGAGTTTGGGGTCCCTTCCCTGAGCACCAATAGTGTGGCTTGGGATCTCCCTGCATCCTACTTCTGGCTCTGCTGCTTCTCAGCTGTGTGGCCTCGGGCAAGTTTCTTAACCTCTCTGAGCCTCACTTTCCTCATCTGTAGAATGAAGATTATTTCCTCGCTCTCTCCCCCACAATGAAAAGGGCTAGCATGGCACCTAGCACGTAGCTACTGTTGTCCTCAAGACTGCTGTTCTGGCCTTGACTGACACGCTGTGCTGGGTCTTTGTCAGCCTCCCTCTGCAGGTGGTGTGCTCTATAAGGCAGGACCATGACTTATTTCTTCTCCTCTCTCAGGGCCCGGTTTGGTCCCTGGTGCATTTTTGATGCCGCTCGATGTTGATTGAATGTCTGAATGAAGGAGCCCTGTTCTTTCCCCAGTGGGACCAGTTCTTTCCATGGTGGGATAAACCCCAACTCTCTGTCTTAAGGGGTGGGGTGAGGCCTCCTGCTCTCTGCCAGGGATGCAAAGTAGGGCAGGCCTCCCCAGAGGGGTTGCCATGGCAACAGGGAAGGTTCTGCTCAGAGGCAGACACACATAGGGTTGGTTGGGAGGCATGGTGGTGTTGCCTGCCTGGAATAGGGAGACAGACTGCTGAAGTGGCTTTTGGGCTTCAGTGATTCAACTGTAAACTGAGGATGAAGCGCCCAGCCTGTGGTTAGGGTCATGTTTAAAGGGGTTTGGGGGAGAAGGGAGTGGAGAGCTGCAGAGGGCCCAGCCAGTCTCGCCTGCTTCATGACCATCTTCCCTCTGGCAATGAAGCATCGCAAGAGAAAGGGCCCTGCTGGACTCCCAGCCCCCAAAACAGTGCCGGTCACATGGCAGCGGCAACTAGCTACTTGCTAAATGAAGAATTAGTCGAATCAGAAGGTGGGTCATTTCAAGGTCCCTCCCCGACCCAACGTCTAGAATTCTACAGACCCTAGTTCTGAGCTGTGGTCTACACTAGAGACCTCTTGATGACATCTCTGACCTGTCACTCTCCCTCCCAACTTGCACACTTACACCAGGCCCCTGAGTACCACCTCCTGCCTAGTGTGAGCTCTGTGAGGGTGGCCGGGATTCCACGTGACCTGGGAAAATTGTCCCAGACTGGGATGCTTGGACATGGCTGATGACAGAAGCTTGGGGTGTAGGTGTAAAGGTGGCCATAGAGGATGCAAATAATCCAGGTTCCCAGGCCCCTTCCCAGTTCTACCTACTAAATCTGACTCTGGGGTGCAGCCCAACATTTGGGGTTGTAACCAGTTCCCAGGGGATTCTGGTGAGTGACCAGGGTTGGGGACTTCTGCTCAGGAAATAGCCGCCTGCAGTTAGAGGGGCTTTAAGGAGTCCCCCCAGCCAACCCAGGGTCTGGTGCTTACTGTTAGGGAGACTGAGGTCCAGAGAGGGGTGACTTGGCTGGTTGAACCCTGGCGCTCCTTTGCCCTTCCCTCTCTGCTGTAGCTTCTCTATCAGCGTTCAAGGCGCCCACTTGGTGGCGCTCCTCCAGAGGGTGGACTCTGCAGCCCTGCACCTGAGCTTCTGGTCATGACACTGAGCGGCAGGAGGAGCAAGGCCACCACCCCAGACAGGCCCGAGTTTGCAGCTGGCTCCTTTCTGGCTTCTTGAGCAAGTGCCTTACCCCTCCTGAGCACCAGTCTCTACCTCTGAAAAACGGGCACAGCAGCACCCATTTCGTGGAGCAGTAGGTTGGAAGGCAAGTTAAGAGTGTAGACTTTAGCCAGGCTGGCGTGGCTCGGCGGTTGAGCATCAACCTATGAACCAGGAGGTCAGGGCACATGCCCGAATTATGGGCTCAATCCCCAGTAGGGGGCGTGCAAGAAGCAGCTGACCAATTAGTCTCTCTCATCATTGGTGTGTTTCTATCTCTCACCCTTTCCCTTCCTCTCTGACATCGATAAAAGTATATCTTAAAAAAAAAAAAGTGTGGACTTTGCAGGCAGGGAGGCCTGGGTTTGAATCCTGGCTCTCCTGGGTTGGCAGCTGTGTGACCCAGGCCCATGGCTTCCCCTCTCTGAGCTCTGGCATCCTCATGGAGGTCATTGTGAGGATGAAGTGTGGGGGTGTCTGTGAAGCACGTAGGGGATGCAATTAAAACGACTGTCCTTTGAAAGAAAGGCGGGAAGGGGGTGGGTGGCCCAGAAATCCAGCCTGGTCCACCCCAGTGCTGGAGAGAAGCTGGAGAGAAGCCTCCGAAGGGCAGTCCGGAGCTGGGGCAGCGGAGGGGAGAGGTGTTTGTGTGAACAGCCAGCGATGCTGAGAGGCCCCTGGTGTCTGTCCATTAGCCAGTTCCTGCTGAGTCGTGGGGAGTTGAAGGCTGCGGAAGTGATGAGCCATCGCAGCTGTGCGGTGCTTTCTCCGCTGAAAAGCAGTTTCCAACTCGTTATCTTTATGCGTCCCCACAATAACCCCAGTAATCGCCGGCAAAGGGATCAGGCTTCCTGTTTCGGTGGGGAGAGGAGAGCCCAGAGAGGTCAGCTGGCTCGGCCAAGGTCACACAGCACAGCAGCCAGAGACAGGGAAGATGGGGGGTGACGGTATTTCTACATGACGCTGACAAGTAGGGGGGCGTCCCTCCCGACGGCTCTCTGGCGGCTTGCTGCAGTGCTCGAGGTCAGATGTCTGGGTTCAAATCCCGTCTCTGTCACTGCCTAACTGTCTGCTTGGAGGAGGTCAGCCTGGCTCTTCATCTGTCCACTGGGAAGAACCCAGTGAGATGGCTGTTTGGGGGAGTTACCCGGATGGTGTAGTCAAGCATGTGCCTCGCCCATGGCAGGCTCTCTAGAGTATGTATAGCTTTGTTGTTCCTGAAACATGTGACCCTAAAGTCACATCAGCTTCTGGGCTCAGTTCTTCATCTGCCAAATGGGCACCTATTTTGTGCTGAGCACCCACCGAGGCCAGTCCTTTTAGTCCCGTCTTCAGATAAGGAAGCCAAGATGCCGAGAAGTGAGTGGACGTGTCTGTGGTTACCTGGCTAGTGACAAGATGCTCCAACTCAAGCTCCCACCTGAGATCTCCGCGCCCATGGCCCCCAGATGTGCCTGCCTCCAGGTTTCCCCCAGGGGACTCTTTAGGGCTGAGGAACTTGCCTGGGACTTGGGCGTCTAGGGCTGGTGCCTGCCTGTGGGCTGGAGCAGCAGCTGCAGGAGGGACCCGTCTGCCCCAACCCCCTGCAGACGGTGACCTCCCTCTGTGCCCTGCCTGGGCCTCTCCACTTTCCCGGGGCCCCGGGGAGAGGCTGGCAGGCTCCGGCCCATGGCGGGAAGGCCATTAGCTGGCCCTGGAGCCTAGTGCTGGTAATGACCCTATTTCCATATGGAGGCAGCTCACGGTCTCTCCCCACACACCAGTCTGCTCCCGGAGCTCCCATTCGGGAAGAAAGCAGCAGCTGATTATGTAATGGGGAGCGGGTTATGCAAGGATGTAGCAGGCCCTGGTGGGACTGGGGGGGACCGAGCAGCCTCCCCAGGCCCCAGCCAAAGCCTCCGGAGCCGGGCCAGGCGCCTGTTCCCACCGCTCAGCTGCAGCCAGGACAGGGGCGGGAATGGCGAGGGCGAGGCGGTGGTGTGGAACGAGACAGCACTGTCCGGGCATCAGGAATCCTAGGCTGGGTCCCCTCTCTTTCAGGAATTGGACAAATCCGTCCCTTCTCGGCCTCAGTTTCCTGTGCTGGAAAGCAGAGGAGGGGTGGTTTGTTCATCTCCAGGCACCCTCCCATCTCCAGGGCTGCTGTGTCTGTCACCTTGCAGAGAGAGCCCAGGTGTCTAGGTTCTGAGTCTTTTGCTCTGAGCAGAAGCGTACTCTCCCTGTTCTTGTTTGTCTAACAGGAGAATGAGCGCCTGTTACTTCCTTGGTGCCAGATGTGCCTAGACTTTGGGCTTCTGGTGGGAGGAGCCAGGACATCTCATTCCCTCCTTCTTTGCTCCCAGCCCAGGCCAGGCCCACCACATCCCAACAGCAGTGACAACATGACAACTATTTTTTTTTTATTTTAAAATATATTTTATTGATTTTTTACAGAGAGGAAGAGAGAGGGATAGAAAGTCAGAAACATCGATGAGAGAGAAACATCCATCAGCTGCCTCCTGCACACTCCTTATGGGGGATGTGCCCGCAACCAAGGTACATGCCCTTGACTGGAATCAAACCTGGGACCTTTCAGTCCGCAGGCCGACGCTCTATCCACTGAGCCAAACCGGTTTCGGCAACATGACAACTATTATGATTGGCCAGGCCCTAGGCCATGCCCCTCTCCCTGAATCATCCTACCGAATTCTCCCCAAAGCTCTCTGAAGGATGTATTTTTGCATCCTCATTTGCAAATAGGGTCTGAGGCTCAGAGAGGTCAAGTGACCTGCCCAACTCACACAGCCAGTCAGTGCCCGGGCCAGGATTTGATTCCAGGCTTGTCGAACTCTAGAGCCTAGGCCACTGTGAGTCGGCACAGAACTGGGCTGGTTCCTTCCAGGGACCAGGGAACTGGGTCCGAGCAGATGGAGTAAACAGCCCTGTTCTGTGGACTAGGCTCTGAGGAGTGTCCGTCCCCCTCACTCGCCACCCCCAGGCCTCTCTGGACTCCCCACCCCTCTTGTTTTCTTTGTGCTACCCACAGTGGCCACGTCGGCATCTGTGAAGTGGGTAGCACAGCCCGCAGGCTGTGTGGGCAGTTGGCACCGAGGGTACATGGGCACTTATATTTTTAAACCTGGCTCTGGCCATCCCCTGAAATCAGCTCAGACGGGGCGAAGGAGTTGTCTCTGGGCACCGCTGACCTGGTGGGAGGGCTGGGGCAACACTGGCCTCAGGAGTTGCGCTGAGATCGGGCGATAGGACCCATCTCCTGAGATGGGGATAAGGTTGTGATTTTTCTGGCGGGGCATTTGGCTCAGTTGAGTGGCTATGGTTTAGAAAGTTTCTGTGGGCTAGGTTCTTGATCTCTCCCTGCCTTGTGGCGAGGGAGAACAAGTTCTTTCTCTCTTTCTCCCTCTCTCTCTCCTGCTTTAAAATATCCCAATGGCATTTCAGGCAGCTGGCTTCTTCAGCACCCAGCCTGAGATGTGGAAGGCAAACAAAATCAAACCAAAAAACCCCAGGGAGCGCACCATCACGCCACCCCTTAGGGCCCTAGCCAGCCTGCCTTCTCTCCATCGTTGAGGGTCTGCTTGCGCTTGCTTCAGCCGTGAGGTCCGAGGTGTCCAGCTGTACTCAGCAGGGGGGATTGGGAAAAGTGCATCTTCTCCACTTTGATTCGGACCCAGAAGTCAATGTAGTTCTCCACAGTGTTTTTAAAAAACAAGTAGGTCTATTTTTATCTGCTTGGTTAGGAAGAGAAACAGGCCTTGGTTAGAGAGTAAAAAGAGATGCATCAGTTGAATGTAACTGGGCTTCTGGAAGAGAAAAGAGAAAGTGACTGGTTGTTTGCAGGGTTTTGATCAGAGGAGCGCAATGTGGCGGCTTTAGGGATATGATCAGGAGAGCAAAGCAGCCCAGCACCCACCACGGCCCATGCTAACGATGTCGGAAGAGGGTGGTGAGTGGGCAAGCTAGTTTGGACCTAGAAGAGAACAGCCTTTGCTACTGCCAAGCAGGAGCACAGACAACCCTGAGGAAGGCACCTCTCTGGGGTGGGGTTGGGGGAGGTCTAAGTGGAACAGGGGCCTTTTGTATAAATCCAGACATGTGTGTGAAACCGCGGAGGGGTGCAGGCCTTTGTTTCTTCTGTTGGCCCTGGCCAGGTTCCTGAAGGCAGTAGGTAGTTGGGCTTAATGCTCTGTGTCCATCAGAGTACCTGGCACATAGTAAGTGGTCAATAAATATTTGTCAATTGAATGGATGAGTGGATGAGTGTTTATCTGTAGCTGCTCACTTATTTCACTAGATGTTGTTGCAGACTGGAGGCTCCCCACTGATGGGGAAAGTTGGAGGCTTCCTCTCCTGGGCTCTGGGTAAGTGGCCTATGGTGAACCCTCAGGACAGTGGTGCATTGGTTTTCAGGCTCAGCGAGTAGGCCACCTGCAGGGGCAGACAAGATTAGGGAGTCAACAGGCCATAGAACCCTTGACCCATCCATTCACTTCCGCATCTAGAGTTGGGGCCAGATGCTGTGGTTTTCTTGCCTAGAGGGGTAGGCTCATGAGAAGCGAGGTGGGGAGGTTAACATTTCACCTACCCACCCATTCATCCATCTACCCACTTACCCACCCATCCATTCATCTACCTGTCCATCCATCCATCCATCCATCCACCCACGTATCCATCCACCTGTCCGTCCATCCATTCATCTATCCAGAGTTGGGGCTAGATTGTTCATGGTCATTGAATGCCCGCCTCAGAACCTTAGATTGAAAGCTATCTTTTGTGACAGCTGTCAAGGACAAGGGGGCTGATTTGCATGAACAGCCCAAGTGCATACTGGGGTCTAATTAGGGCTTAAGCTAGGCTAGTCCATAGATCCTGGGCTAGGTGGAGTCTGAGCATTTCAGGAAGAGATCTCTCTACTCTCTTATGCCAGTTTCAAAGAGGTGGAGACCAGGTAGGACACAGCTACTCTCATGACCAAAACACTTGGGTGATGTACTTATAAGCAGTTTGTGCTGATTCCAGAGATTAGGGCAGCAGATGGAATGGTCTGGATTGGCTCTTCCCAAAAGTCCTTGAAAGGGAGAGTTAGGCTTCCTGGCATCTTTGCTGGGTTCATGACTGAGTAACAAATACTTTTTGAACGAAAAGTTATCTGAGAGGGGGTGGCTTTCGAATGTTCCCACCTTGGGTAGGGGTGGCACATTGCCTCCGCATTCTTCCCTCCCCATAGGCTGCGCTCGATTTCTCCCCACGCACAGTGTCTGAGACATGGCAGAGGCCAATAATGTTTATCAAATGAGTGAGAGGACATTGACCTGGGAGCGGAGGGTGCAACCGTGGGCACGACAAATGGTCCCTCACCATGACTCTGTTTGGTGCTCAACGTGTCTAAAAAAACAAAACCAAAGTGAGTCATATGTCTTATTAGGGCTTAGCTGCTGCCGTTGATCCCTGAGGGTCTGTGCCAATTGGTGCTTGCAGGTGCCAGTGGGTAAGATGTCTTGGAGCCAAGGCCTGGTGGTTGTTCTGGGGGAAAAAAGAATGAAGAAAGGGAACACAACTGAGGTGTCAAATTGGTAGAAAACCCTCAGCGGGGCCTGGGTCTATTGAGCTCTGGTTCTGGGCCAATGCACACAGGCTGTCTCTCGGAGTCTCCCGCTTGGCAGCCAGGTTCTTTCCTCTGCTCTGACTGACAGAGGAGGCTGCTGCTGGGACTCACCGAAGGCCAGCGAGGAGAGGAGTTGGCATTTGAATCCAGGTCTGTTAGGCTCTAAGTCTCAAGTTCTTACAAAAAAATATTTTTGTTTTTTTAAAAATTGATTTCAGAGAGGAAAGGGATAAGGAGAGAGAGACAGAAACATCAATGATTAGAGATAATCATTGATCAGCGGCCTCCTAAACCTCCCTCCCCACCCCACCCCAGGGGATCTAGCCTGCAACCCAGGCATGTGCCCTGACTGGGAATCAAACCATGACCTCCTGGTTCATAGGTCATTGCTCAACCACTGAGCCACACCGGCAGGCCGAATCCCAAATTTCTTAACCACTCGGCTCGACTGTCAGAAGGGTGGAAGGGTGGACAGAGGGGTCTGCAGGAGCTGAGGCCCAGCCATGGGGAACATTGGAGAGCTGTCCTGGGTGCTGTCTTGGCCCAAACACCCTCTTGCCCTTGACTGCGAAGCTGTCATGGGTGATCCAGGCTGACCTACGAGCCAGGGTCCCTGCTGCCGGCTCCCTGAGGAGGCCATTCGGCAAGGCAAGCCCTGTGCGCCTACACCCTATATAGACCCTATCCATTTATACACATCACTGAGCAAACGCAACCGATCGCTGCAATTTCTAGATGCCATCCTGCCACTCAGAGCTGCAGGGAGACCCTGAATGGCCAGGGAAGGCTGTCAGCAACTCTGGGCTCTGGGAGGGTAGAGTGACAGTGTTGTTGCTGCCCCCCCGCCACGCGGCAGGAGGGAGAACCTGGTTCTACTGCGCTTTGAGGGTTGACCCAGTCCCAGCTGTTTGTCTAATTCTGCCTGGACTCCTCCCCACGTCTGAAAGCCAACCCAGAAACTAGTGGTGGTTACTATGATCAAACAATAGCCATAGCCGACCCTCACTGAGCGCTTTCCCGAGCTCAGAGCTTCAATCTCATACCCACTCCTGGAAGGAGGAGCTTTGTCATCCCTTCTATGAAGGTGGAAACAGGCTCAGAGAGGTTAAGCAGCTCACTCAAGGTCTCCCTGCTAGTGGGTGGTGGAGAATATCACAAGCCCATGCTGACCGATGTAAATAAATAGCTGGCTCTCTGCTAGGTTGCTGCCCTGTCCCAACCTGCCTCCTCCCTCTGAGACCCATCAGGAGAGCACCCCTGAGGGACCAGCCAGCAGCAGTGGGTCCATGAGAACAAACCCAGGGGTCAACTTACTGTGTGTGCAAAGGTCTCTGAGCACATGTCCATGCATATGTTCACACCTATGTCCTATGTGTGTCCTTGAGATTTTGCACACCCAGTAAAATGAAAGCCACGTGCCTGAAATTGTGTTGCTTGTGTTCTGCGTGTTTGGATACTTATGTGTGTTTGCCAGGGTGTGGCTGGGTGCTTTTGTGTTCTTGTTCCCAATGATCAGCCCACCTGGAACGGAGAGGTGCAGCCAGGGCCTGCTGCATCCTTGCATAACCCGTTCCCCGGGAGCTGCCCCCATATGGAAACTAATGCACATGAAGTGTATACCTAATTTTTGTTTGTTTTAAATATTTTTATTGATTTCAGAGAGGATGGGAGAGAAAGAGAAAGAAATAAAAATATCAACAATGAGAGAGAATCATTGATTGGCTGCCTCCTACATGACCCCTACTTGGGGGGGGGGTCGATCCCACAACTGGAGCATGTGCCCTTGACTGAATTGAACCCAGGACCTTTGAGTCCATTGACCCAAGCCAGCCAGGGCTGTATCTAATTTTTATTGGCTGCTCACTTTGTTTCAGGCATGATTCTAAGTGCTTTTCAGGTATCAACTAGTTTTATCCTCACAGGAACCCTATGAGGCAGGATATCCCCAAACCATGAATAAGGAAACTGAGGCACAGGGAGGGGGTACCAAGGTGCCCAAGCATTCCTTCTTGTAACTATAGAACCTGTTTTCTTCCTTCATGCCTGCCCTCCCTCATTTCTGGTCCATGTGGCTTAAGCTTTGTCCCCCACGTCCCTGACACCTGGGTTGGCCATGGGACCCAGGTGTGATTGGTCCAAGCAGCTGGACCTAGTGGCTCCTGAAAAACATCTGAGGGGTGTGCAGTGTTACTGAAACCGTGGCCTGCACGGGACCCCCCTGCACTGAAGAATCCAGACCTTGAAACCAAACTGCCTGGGTGGAGGCTGAATTCCAGGCCCACTACTCATCAGCTATAGACAAGCTCTATAAGCGTTCTGGGCCTCAGTCTCCTCATCTGTAAAATGGACATAACAGTAGTCCTGACATTTTTGAGGACTAAATAGGTTAATACATACAAAGTGCCTTGAACCGTCCCTGGTCTGCAACTAATTGCTGGGGGGTCACTGTCACTGCTATTGCTCAGGGGCCCAGCCCTGCCCAATGAGCATCGGCTGTCAAACTTTTGCTGGCACCATTAGGAAAAAGTCTCTTTCTGCTGAGATGGGATGTAAGCCTTGGAGCAGCTGGTGAGCACACATCACCCCGGGGGCAGAGCCTGCCTGAGAATAAAGCAACCAGGAAGAAAGTAAAGCGGGAGAGGTTCCTGGGAACATTTTCGGGTGCCAGGGCCATGCCTGAAGCCATGGGACTCTTCTGTTTCCTGAGTAAGTGCACGTGGTTTTGGCCTTTGGCACTCTGAATTGGGTTTCTGTCACTCACACGTGAAGGACTCCTGCCAAGTGCCTAATCTGACCCAGGTTTTTCCAAAGAATTGACTGAAGTGAGCTCAAGGTCAGACAGCCAGTTGCGGATAAGACTTGAACCTGGCTCACACCCAGTCTGGCCCCTCTCCTCGGCTGTCTCATCCTGACGAGGAGGCCACCGTAGGCCACCCCCCGCCCCCCTGCTGTGGTTGGAGGCAGCTGAAGGCCAACCCTTGTCTAAGGTGAAGGTGCATTGCATTTCTGTGCAGCCTCCCTTTTGCTGTGCAGCCTCCCTTTTGCTGTGCAGCCTCCCTTTTGCTGTGCAGCTTCCCTTTTGCTGTGCAGCCTCCCTTTTGCCTAAGAGGGCAGAGTGCCTCCTCCCACAGACTAGGCCCCACGCAGTCAGCCTCATCACGAACCTGGGAACATTAGCCATGTGGGGACTTTTTGGGGGAGGCTCGTTGACCTTTAAATGTCTTCCGACTGCCAGGCACTGACTGCTGCTACCACGGGGCCTCCGCATTGGTGATGCCAAGGCCCATGCCCCAAGCCTGGAGATGGGCTGGGGTCAGAGGCCAAGGGGTCGTGTGGGCAGTGGTGTGTCCATTTCCTTCCTCCTTCATTCACGGTCTGCATAGGTGTGTGGTAGGTCAGAGGCCATTCTCTGCCTCAGCTTCCCCAGCTGTGCTCCTCTGGCTTCCTGCATCTTTCCCCAGCCTGGCCAGGCTGGCTATGCCTTCTGCCCTCACCCCTGCAGCTTTCGCTTCGTCTTGCCTAGCTTCCCCCTCTTCCTCTTCCCTGCTCTGCTCCCAGCCTTCCCATGCCTTCCCAGTTCAAGTTCTCAGCTTCTCACCTCCAAAACGCCTCCAGTTTCTTTGTTTCCCAGTCTCTCTCAGCTAATTCAAATCTCCCAGCTTCCTTTAAGCTCCTGTTTGACCTCTCTGTGTGTCTCCTCCTAGCCTCCCCAGCTCACCACAATGTCCCATGAGCCCAGGCTTTCTTCCCTCCCCAGAGCTCCCCTGATTTCTCCATCCTCTCTGAAGCTCTGTCCATCCTCTTCCTGCCTCAGGCAGCAGCCCTGCACCTGTCTCTCCCTCCTCTCCCTTTCCTCCAGGTGGCCGGCTGCCAGTTCGGTACCAGTGGGGTTGCCATGGGAACTACTGAGCTGCTTAGAAAGCTGCCATAGATCTAATCATGGGCTGTGAGATTTCAAGGAATAGCTCACTTTAAGGGAGGAAAGATGGGTGTTGACAGCCAGTTAGGTTGACATTGGGCGGTGGAGGGAGGGGGAACAGGGCCCAAGCTGTCAGCCGAGGCAGGGCCCAGCCTCAGTGGCACCTGGGGGCAGGAGGCCCGATCCACCCAGCCCACAGTCTGCTGCCTCCCTGGCACTCTCTGACCTTCTGGGATTTTCCTAAAGAAACATTGATTCATTCATTCACTTGCATTCATCCATTCACTCATTCACTCACCAAACTACCTCTCCCTTTTGGTCATGTTCACCTGAGGTCTTCCCAGCGCAGTGGAGGAAGCAGAGCCTTACCCAGAAACCCGCGGGCTGGGCTCTGCTAGACGCATCCAGGGGCCGTGGGTCTGAGACCCAAGGCGGGTGGGAGGTCCATGTTAATCAGGGATATGAGGGAACTGGGGGATGTGCTTCATAGGGGGTCCCTGAGCTGAGTCAAGGAGGGACAGGAGTGCTTCAGCGAAGGAAAAGGTGAGGGTGTCTAGGCCCGTGAGTTCTGTCTCTGAAGGGGGCCATGGAACCCATTTTTGAGTTCGCTTGAGTGAGGCCATGAGGAGCCATTACTGACTGCTGTTTCCACTGGGTCTTGGAGAGCAGACCCTTCTGACAGCACACCAAGGCTGAGTCACCCAGTCCACAGCACCTGACTCCCTGGGGTGGTGCTCTGTGTTACAGGAGAGCAGGAGGGGGGAGAGCTTCCCACCTGCTAATACCACCCCCACCCCACTTCAGTAGTGCAGCCAACGGGGTTGGGTCAGAGCTCTGTGGCCAGCAGGGCCTGACAGCTTGGTTTAGTCTTAGATGGTTCCCTATGGTACCAGGTTTTCCATTTCTCTCTTCCAAGCCAGGGACTGTGTTTGCAAATCATTTGCATACATTTGCATGTGGTGTTGCAGGGCCCAGCAGAACATGGGGAAAACACATTTTTTCTCGCCAGGGTGCTTGCCAGCCTGGATCAGGGCCCGGTGTGCAGGGACGAGGCCTGTAAAACTCTTCCCTCATTTGGCCCTTCATCCTCCCCTAAGGCACCCTTTTCTGCATCTCTCCCCACCTGGGGAGATGGGTCCCCAAGTCAGCAGCCAGGAAGAGTATCCCAGCGAGGACCCGGCTTTTCCTGGTCCTGGCTCAGCTGCACGCTTACTGTGTGAATTGACAAGTCAGTTTTCCTTGTCTCAACCTGCCTTTCTGTGAGTGGAGGGTTTACAGATTGGGAATTGGAGAGCATGTACCTGAAAAAGTATCTCTTTATTGATTGATTGATTGATTCAATTTTATTCATTGTGTGCTTACAATATACCAATACCCTCTGTCCTGAGATGAACAATAGCAAACATGATCCCTGCCTTCCGGGAGTTTCAGGGAGACCGGCATTAACCAAATGACCACACAAATCGATGTACAATCGCAACTGTGATAAGTGCTATAAAGAGACAGGCAGTGCTTTATGGGAGCCCAGAATTAGTCACAGAAGACTGCCTGGAGGAAGTGTCCTTCGGCTGAGAGGTTAAGTGTAACGTGTTATATTGGAAGCCGCCCATTGTCTTTACTAGCAGAGAGGTGTGGACAAGGAATCCGGAAGGCTGGTCAGCCTTGAAGGCTCTGGCCAGGGTCAGGTCAGAGCCAAGCACCCAATGTCTAGTTGAGATAAAGGGAGCCGAAGCAACTACCACCTTTTAGCTTCATGTAAATCCTTACTGATAAGATAGTTTGCCTGTTACTGGATATTGCCCATCTAAGGGCTATGGGTGGATCCCAAACCCAAATAAAAGAGATCGCAAGGCCAGAGCAAAGTGGAGTCCTTCCTCTTGAGCTGGGGTCCCACCTGGCCCCCAATATTTTCAAATGAATATTTTTTAGTCTCTTTCATTTGTGTGCGGCCTCCTCCAGAGCCTTAACCCTGTACCTAAACCCTGAACCCCATGTGGGACATGGTGGGGAGGGGGGGTAACACTTGCCACTGGCAGCCCAATGTGGGGCATTTGCAATTGGAGCCCAACCTGGGGTACCTGCAATGTTATCTAGGTAAAGAGGGGCTAGAAGAACCTTCCAGAGAGAAGAAAAAGTTTGTGCAAAGGCGGGAAGCAGCGGAGTGAATGTGCAGAAGGGAGGGGAATGTGCTGAATCTGAATCAGAGGCTGTGAAGTGAGAACAGAGAGGAAGTTGGGGCCAAGCCCGCAGGGCATTTCTGAGCCATTAAGGAAAGTTGTCTTTAAAGCAGTAGTGCCTTTTAAGCTAGGGAGTGACATGATCAGGTTTGCATTTTACAAAGCTGTCCTGGACTGTGGTGTAAACGGTGGGCGAAAGCAGGAACACCAATTCGGGAGCCTTTGGGATTATCCAGGTGAGCGAAAGCAGGGGCTTGGGTTAGGTCAGGAGGTGGAGAAGGACAGGAGGCGAAGAAGCTGTGAGGGCCCAGGCCGTTAACATCGCTGAGGCTTGGTGATAGATGAGTTAAGGGGCTGGGGCAGGAGGCTGGAGGAGGATGTGTTGACAATGACCTCTAGATTTCTGAACAGCCTTTGAGCCATTGGCTAACTGGTAAACATGGGTTGGGGGAAGCCCAGGTTTGGGGGCAGAGAGCAGGACTTGAGTTTGTTGAGTTTGCATTGCCTGTGAGGCCTCCTAGCAGCAGCTAGATAGAAGGGTGTGGTGCTCAGGGAAATGGGGGACAGGGGTGTTGTGTCCTCCCAGCCCCAGGAAGGGGGTCTCACTAGGAGCCCCTTTGTCTAACCTTCCAGATGCAACTTCATCTGTCTTTATATGAGTATTTCTGGCTTATTTCTAATGAAAGGGCAGGTGGAATGTTGGTGACTGATAAATGTCTTCCCACATTATGTGTGTTAACCTCACATCCTCCCTATATGAGGGGGCCTTTTCTGCCCCCCCAAGTCAGTACCCACAAGGGGCTTCCAGGCTGGTTCCTGAGCAGTGCACATTCCAGAGGGTATATTAGGATGCAAACAGTTTAGAATTCCTGGATTTTGTTACGGTGTCTGGGGATGAGGGACAGAATAGTTGAAATTAGGACCATCTCAGAAAACAGGCTATTATTTCCATGCTATGTAGGAATGCGGGGGGGGGGGGGGGGGGAGGTGCAGGAGGGGGAACCAGAGGGGAGGGAGCGGGAAGGAAGGGCAAAGAAAAGAGGACCTATTGTATAGGAACATCTGGATGCCGATCTGAGGCTAGTTTTTTCTTTTTCATGGTATCATGCCGTTAACTTCTCACAAAAGGGAGGGAGGGTTTAAAAATCAGCCCATTTTACAGATGAGAAAACAGAGGTTCAGCGAGGTTAGATAACCTGCCCCGAGTGGCACAGGTACTGAGGGTTGGACCTGGAATTTTTTTTTAATTTAATCTTTATTGTTCAGTTTATTAATTACATCGTTTCCCCCCCCCATAGCTCCCCTCCACCTGGTACCCATCCCACCCTCCGCCCTCACCTCCCCCACACTGTCCTCTCCCATAGGTGCATTATTTTTGTCCAGTCTCTTGCTGCACCTCCCACACCCCTTTTCTCCACCAAGAATTGTCAGTCCATTCCCTCTCTATGCCCACGATTCTGTTATATTCATCAGTTTATCCTGTTCATCAGATTTTTAATTCACTTGGTTTTTATATTCATTTGTTGATAGATGTGTATTTGTTGTTCATAATTTTTATTTTTACCTTTTTCTTCTTTCTCTTCTTAAAGAATATCTTTCAGCATTTCATATAATATTGGTTTGGCGGTGATGAACTCCTTTAGCTTTTTCTTATCTGTGAAGCACTTTATCTGATATTCAATTCTGAATGATAGCTTTGCTGGGTAGAGTAATCTTGGTTGTAGATTCTTGCTATTCATCACTTTGAATATTTCTTGCCACTCCCATCTGGCCTGCATAGTTTCTGTTGAGAAATCCACTGACAATCGTATGGGTGCTCCCTTATAGGTAACTAACTGTTTTTCTCTTGCTGCTTTTAATATTCTCTCTTTGTCTTTTGCTCTTGGCATTTTAATTATGATGTGTCTTGGTGTGGTCCTCTTTGGATTCCTATAGTTTGGGGTTCGGTGTGCTTCTTGGACTTTTAAGTCAATTTCTTTCACCAGGTGGGGGAAGTTTTCGGTCACTATTTCTTCAAATGGGTTTTCATTATCTTGCTCTCTCTCTTTTTCTGGCACCCCCATAATTCAGATATTGGTATGCTTGAGGTTGTCCCAGAGGCCCCTTACACTAACTTCAATTTTTTTGGGTTCTTTTGGCTTCTTGCTTTTCCGGCTGAGTGTATTTTGCCTCTTTGTACTTCAAATCTTTAACTTGGTTCTTGCGGTCCTCTAGATTGCTTTTAGGTCTTTGTATAATATTTTTTATTTGAGTCAGTGTATGCTTAATTTCTAGTTGGTCCTTTTTCATATCCTCGTAGGTCTTGTTCATTTCCTCATATGTCTTGTTCATTTCCTTGTAGTTCTCGGCCTTTTCTAGGAGCCTCTTGAAAAACCTCATAACTGACTCTGTGCGTATCTTCAACGCTGCCCTCCACCGCTCCTCTGAGTCACAGTGTCCTATCTTTACTTTTATTTGTGGAATTTTCACTCAGCCAGCTTTCCGGTGATTCTGGATGATGTTTGTTCTGTCATTAAGTTGTAGTTTTGAAATTGCTGTGTGGGGCAGCAAGACAGGTGTTTACCTATGCCACCATCTTGGTTCCTCTCCCGGGAGCTGGAATTCTGACCCAGGTTCGTGCTCTTTCCAACAGGTCAGCCATTTCTGAAAGTGGAGTTTTAATCTGGAGCCCAGGGAGGATTTGTCTCTCTGAAGGACCAGGTGCCCGGAGGGCGAGGAGTTGCTCAGCTGGTGCACAGCCCAGCAGGCGCCAGAGCATCTGTGGGCTCTTTTGTGTTCCCAGCAGTTCTGCTCTCCACCCAGTGGTCTGTACCTGGCTCTCAGCCCTCACTCAGCCACCTCAGATCTCCCTTCACCTGCAGGAACTTGCTCCTTGGTGCTATTGCTCTTGTCCCTGTCTCCTGGCAATGCCGAGTGCCTTCCCACCTCCACTCCTTTCAGAATGCCTTGTTTTGCCCTCCACCTCCCACTCCTGGCCCACTCCTCCTCCACTTTTGTGACCCCCCTGGTTCTCCAGGCAGAGTTAAGTCCTTCCTCTCCTGGGCCAGGAGAGTGCCTAAGAGCCCAAGGCCAGGTTCAAATCCTGACTCCTCTACTCAGGAGCTCTGTGACTTAGAGCAACTTACTTAACCCCAGCTCCTCTGTAAAGTGGATTATAACTTCCTGGGCTTGTGGTCAGATTAACTTAATGAGATGACAGAAGTAACACCCTGGCCCAGTGCCTGGCATACAGTGAGCCCTAAATGAACGATGCTCACTGTATGGCTTGGGGCCCACTCTTTTTTGATTATTTACTTATCCATCTGTCCTCCCACTACTCCCCCCCCCCCCCCAAGGCTGGGAGCTCCTGGAGGATAGAGCCTTTCTTTTAATTGAATGTTTCTAGTATCTACCACAGGCCTGATACCTACTAGTTGCTTAGTGAACTTTGCTGAATTAAGGTACAAAAACCAATGCCTTTACTCCATGCATTTTGCTTCCCCTCTCTGCACCTAACTTTTCAAAGTAAAAGCTGGGTTTCACGCACAGTTGTGTCCTTTCCAGAGCCAGGCCTGCACACAGTAGGTGCTCAACAAAGATTTGTGGCTGATTTCTTCAAGCCAGAGGAACCAACAGCCTCTGATCTGCACACGCATCAGCCGCCCTCCTGGGTGTAATGGATACATATTTCTCACTGCCCACATGCCTAACCTTCCCTGCTGAGCAGTGTCTTAAATGGCTGTTCAGCCACTCAAGTGCACAAACATTCCTTTCAAAATTATCACCTTCACCTTTTGCTGGCAGAACATGCCACATGGAAAACTCAACTCCTATCACACGTGGGTGTGTGCTTTCTGCTTCCAACTCAATGGCAGCATTTGAGGCCAAAATCCCTTGTCAGGGTTCCAAGTTCCTGCTTTGCCAAGGATTAGCTGGGCTATGAGGGCCAGTGGGGAAGCTGATTCTGGAGTAACTGGTGGTGACCTGGGCAGGGCTGTTATCACCATCACATCACCATTGTCTTCATCACTAGCACTGCCACCGTCACCATCACCACCACTATCATACCATCCCACCATAATTATCACTACCACCATCACCATCACCATTACCATCACCACCACCATCACCACCATTATCATACCATCCCACCATAATCATCACTACCACCATCACCACCATCACCACCATCATCACCATCATCACCACAATCACCACCACCATGACCATCAGCGTATCACCACAATCACAACCAACATCACCTTAATGATAACCATCATCATCACCACCACCACCATTATCACATGATCACCATCATAATGATCACTACCACCATCACCACCATCACCACCATCACCACCATCATCACCACCATCACCACCATCATCACCATCATCACCACAATCACCACCACCACGACCATCAGCATATCACCACAATCACAACCAACATCACCTTAATAATAACCATCATTATCACCACCACCACCATTATCACACCATCACCACCGCAAACATAACCATCCCTATTATCACCATCCCCACCATCATCACCACCACCACCATCATTGCCACTATCATCTCCACAGCCACCATAATCATCACCATCACCACCAGTATCACCAATTTTGCCAAGATCACAGTGCCATCAACACAGCCACCACCACCACCATAATTAATAATACTGTTTTTAACATTCGAAGAGCTTTATCTGTTATAAACACAGAGCTAAGCATTTCATGGTATAACTTTATTTAATTCTCAACAGGACTCTACAGGTAGGTACATTTTTTATTCTCATCTTGCAGATGGGAAAACTGAAGCTAGAGAGACTAAGAAACTTGCCCATCACAGAGCCAGCAGGTTGTGAAGTTGGATTTTTAAACTCCTGTCAGCAGACATTTAATGAGTGTCCATGGGCACATAGGCAACCACACATGCCATTACCAGGGACACAGGAACAAGCGCAGTTCCAGACCACAGGGGTCTTCACAGTTCTCTGAGGAGACTGCCACATAATTAGCACAGAGCAGCCTAAAGGACCCAGTGGCACAGGGCAGTGGAAGGCTCCTGCCCACGGGCAGCGCCTTTGCCTCGGGGGCAGCAGAGAAGCACCGTTGTGACCTGAGGCTGCAGGAGTGGGCTTCAGCAACCACTTGTCGAGGTGTCTGTACCCCAGACCTGCCGGGCTGGGGTTTATCATGGTTAAGGGGCAAGATCATGGTCTTTAGAACCACCCACGTCTGGACTCAGGTCCCAGTTTGACCACTTACTGGCTCTGTAATGTTAGACAAGTCATGGAACTCTCTGAGCCTCAGTTTCCCTATCTGTACAAGGGAGAATGCTGATCAAAGTGTCTGGCCCACCATAAGTCACTCAGAGGCATCATCTCACCACCTGGCCACACCCTTCCTCTGGCCACTCCTGGCTGCTTCCTCCCCCATGACACAATCCTCTGCTCTGTTGCCTTACGCTGCCTCACACCTTGGACAAGGCCTCATCCTTCTGCATGGTGGGCACCTCCTCAGGGAAGCCTTCCCAGAATCCCAGAGGGCTGGCCAATCCTGGTTCCTTAGGTCCCCATCATGCTAAGAGTGATGAGTTTTGGGGCAAAGTGTGTGGCCAAGGACCTGGACTGTGACCAGCACAAGGCTTAGTACAGAGCAGGAGCAAAGGGAATATCGCTTGAGCAAATAGATGGGAGAAGAATTTAAAATAAGGAATGAGTTAATGAGCAAAAGGAGGAGTGATGGAAAGAAGGGAGGAGGGGGGAAAAGGTGAAGGAAAAGGAGAAGAAAGGGTAGGAGGGAAGAGACAGTAGGAAAAAGTAAATGTGAGGGAAAAGGCAGAGAGGGAGGATGGGTTTCAGGCTGTGTCCTTAGGGGGCCCTTCTTCCCTCCATCCACAGGGTTGACCTCTCAACCACCCAGAGCCTGTCCTCTCTTCCCTGCCTGCTCCTCTCTGCCTGCCACTCAGTTGCCTCTGGCTCCCACAAAATATTCATTATTCTCTTGCCTGCTCTGCTTCATCTCTCCCTGCCTCTTAGGTGCCAACCTGATGGTATTATTAGAGGTAAACATGTCTGCCACCTGCCATGGTGGCTGATTCATAGGGAGATACTCCTCTCTGGGCTCAGGTGCAGAGGCCCACCTAGGCCTACTGTCTTTTTTCCCTGGAAGCCAGAGAGAGTGGCAAAGGCTAGGAAAATACTATGTCTGTCCTTGGGCCTGGAGAATTTCTTATAAAGTAACTGGGGTCAAAGAATCTTTGGCCAGGTGCAGACCCCAGCTTGGGGTGCTGGAGGGGGCCTGAGAAGTGGTCCAGCCTGCACCCAGGCTGAGAGTTGGGCATCCTAGAAGAACCCTCTGGGCAACTCCTTGAATAGGATTTAAGGTGGCTGGTAGCTTGGGATGGACATGGTCAGGGAACAGACTTTCCAAATGGGGCTGAAGACAGGGCTGGGAGAGCATGAAATAGTTAAGACTACAGGCTGAGAGACAGAGGCCACATTTCAAAAAGGCTGCTGAGACCTCGGCCAGCCCAGGTCTGAGAAGATGGCCACACAGATTCCAGCTAATAGCTGGTGTTTACTGTGCGCCTACTATGTGCCAGGTCCCAGGCTAGGTGCTCTAGGGGCCTTGTCTCATTCCAGCCCCACAGCAGCCTCTGGCATGGGTAGCGTCTCCATCCCCGTGTTGGAAACGGTTGCATGGACAGGTGAAGGAAGCCGTCAAGCCCATGGCTGGAGATGCCAGTCAAGGACTGTCAGATCCTGTTATGTCTCTGTCGAGGCCCACTTTTTAAAAAATGATTTATTCCTCTTTCCAGAGTATAATAATAAATGCTAGCTGTTGGAACTTTGGAAATAGAGCTCACGAAGGAAAACAGTTTACCCGAACACAAGCATTCTTTCCCACGTCATCAAAAGAAACCACACAGCGCACTCGTATTGCCACCTTGTTTCTCCCGTGTGACAGTCGCGCATCAGCGATTTCCTGCGCTTGTAAAAACTCGCAGCAAGTATTACTGTTACTGGCTGTCTCAGTGTTCTGGTTGGGGAGGGGTTCCCCCATTTTTTCAGCCATTCCCCTATGTTTGGATGACTCGGTGTTTTTCCTGTTATCAGCAACCCTGATACATTTCATTGTGTTCAAGCATTCTTTACACTTCAGGCGTCTTCCTGAGCAGAGATTTTTGGAAGGCGAATTACTGGACCAAAGGAAGGGCCGCTTGTAGGTGGGCAGATGGGAAGAGGTCAAGGTCCCTGGCAGGCCACCCCGAGGAAGGTGGCTTCTTTCTAAGGGAGACTGGCTCACAAGGAAGGTGGCATCCTTTGGACCAACAGGTTTCTGATTCCTAGCCACAGGAGCTAGGCCCTAAGAAGAAATTTTGATGATGCCTTTTTGACTGTGTCTTCAGCCTCTCCCAGGGCTGGTGGGTAGGTATTGAGGGGACTTCCGTGTCGTCACCCAGCTACTGGAGGATCAGCTCACCCAACCGTCCCCACATCACACAGGTATGCATTTGGCAGGTGGGGCAGCTCAGTCCCAGGAAAGACAGGGAACTTGGGGTCACTCTGCTTTATAGTGACTTTGCTGGGGCTGGACACAGGCCCCTTGACTCCCAGTCCAGTGCTCTTTCCTGAGCACTGACCAGAGTTGCTTCTCATCTTAATTGCAGGTCATAGAATTTCATACCCTGAGAACAATGAATAACAATCACTGGTATCATGGTTACCATGGCAACATTGGCCCCAGATTTCCTCCCAGAGGTTCTGGGAGTGAGGCTTGGGCTGTGAGAGGCCTCAGGCTGGGGTGGGGCTTGACCTGGATGGGGCTGAAGTCTGCTGTGTCTTAAGCCAGGGGGGTGACATCATCCTGATGCCCTCAAGGAAGCCCCAGGCTTGGGCCCAGAGCAGGGACTGTCACCTACAATACTCCAACTTGGTGCTGATGCTCCCGGTGAAGACAGAAGCAGGATCCATGGTTCCGTTTGTTTTTTAAGACAGAAAGATGAGCGGCACAGCTGAGTCTTGGAGCAGACTGAGCTGCCTAAGCAAGGAGGAGCCACTGGAGAGAAAGCTTGTCTGGTGGTGGCGGTGGTGGGTGACAGGCATTGGTTTGTTTGGGAGAAGCAACACGGAAAAGTGCCTGGAGAGAGGGCGAGGCCCAGAATGGGGTTCTGGAGATAGAGAGGGCTCCCAAGACGCAGTCTCGAGGGTCACAGGTGGGACCAGCCTCAAATCCTATAGGTGTCTTCTGAGCACTGTCCAGACAGGGGTCTCTCCTGGGCTGGGCTGCGGAGGAGGAGGAAGAGTGGGGGTCCAGGGGAAGTGGGGTGCAGGAAGAGAGGGAGGAGTTCTTCAGCTTCCTGCTCTCCTCAGCTCCTTTTCCGTTCCCCTCTTTCCTCTCCTCACTGTCCCTCTCCCTTTCCCTACTCCTGGTCTCTCCCCTCCCCACCTCCGCTATATCCTTCCTTCCTTCTCTCTTGCCCCCTCCTTTGTCCTCAGCCCCTCTCTTCCTCTCTTTCTTCTCTCCTTCCCTCTTTCCTCTAGCCACTCCCCTTCCTCCTTTCTCCTGTCCCCAGCAAGTGACCAGACATGGGTCCTCAGCCCTCTCCTCCGCGTCCCCAAAGTCAATCTCATTTTATAAATAGAAAAATAGAAAGATAGAGATGCTGATTAAAAACCAACCACACTGGGCTCTTCCCCCTCCCCCTCCCTCCAAGCCATCCTCTGGGCCTGCCACTGTTCGGGGGAATGGAAACAACAGCCCAAAGCAAACAAAACTGACAAGGAAAACCTACTGCTAGAACTCTCCAGAGCCACATAGATGAGCATCAGAGAAGGCGTTGCCCGCTGTGGCCTGGGAGCTCCGGTCCTCACAGTGGGAGATGCAGGTCAGGGATGTGGTTAAAACACAGGCTCTAGAGCTCAGCTGCTGGGTCCCAACCCCTGCTCTGGAACACACTAGCCATGTGACCTTGGGTAAATGCTTTATTCCTTGGTGCCTCAGTTTCCCTTTCTGCAAAATGGTAATAATACTGTCTGTCATAACCACGTACTGCATAGATTGTTATGAAGGTTAAATGCCTTAAAATGGAAAGATCTTAGCACAGCACTTGGCATGTAGTAAGTGAGATATAACTGTCAGCTATGTCTATAGGTGTTCCATGCAAGGAAGTTTGAGAAACGCTGAGTACCACCTTGGAAATAACCACCATAAGGCCCAGAAGTCCTACCGCTAAAATATCTGTTTGACTTTGGTGACCTTGCAATTCTCGATTTTATTATTTTAAAAAAATATATATTTTATTGATTTTTCACAGAGAGGAAGGGAGAGGGATAGAAAGTCAGAAACATCGATGAGAGAGAAACATCGATCAGCTGCCTCTTGCACACCCCCTGCTGGGGATGTGCCCGCAGCCACGGTACATGCCCTTGACCGGAATTGAACCTGGGACCCTTCAGGCTGCAGGCCGATGCTCTATCCACTGAGCCAAACGGGTTTCAGCTCTTGAACTTATTTTTACAATAGTTCTCTCTCTCCCTGCTTCGTAGGTGCTAAACACTGTCTCTTAGGAGTGTGTCACACTTATGAGGGTCACAGGTGAAGAAATGCCGGTTTGGGATTATTCATCATTTCCAGACCATGGTGACAGAGGTAGAGAAAGCCTTATCTGAGTCATCACCAAAACCTGGGGTCAAACCCCAGCTTCATTCTACCAGCCATAGGACCCAGGAAGTGTCCCAGTCAGGTCCAGAGTCAGGAAGTGGCTTGCCCAAGGCCATATAGTTAACTGGGGGAGACTCAAGACTAATGCAGGATTCCCAGCCCTGGACTCTTCCACTTCCCTTACCCGTCCAACCTCTTCCAGAAGTAAAGCATGAGGTCTTTTCTGCCGGGATGGAGGGGTGTTAATCTTTGAGACTCATGGGAGACCCCTCCTCCCTCAAAGAACGTAGCCTTCCTCCCAGAGGGAGGAAGTGAGAAGTTCCCACTCTTCTCTTTCTACAAAAAAAAAAAAAAAAAAAAAAAAAAAGGCAAAAGAAATGAATTCCCCACATGCAGAGTGAGCAGGCATTGAGAGAACCAAAGCATGTGCCCCTGTCCCTGGTGCTGAAACATGCCCTGGCGCCTGGGCAGTGGTCCCCAAGTCCAGACTTGGCAGAATCTCCTGGGGAGAGTTCATCCAACTGTGATTCCCAGGGATTGCCTCTGACCCACTGAATCCGATCTCCTGACCTCAGTGCCCGGCTCCATTCTTTTGTAAATGTTCCGAGGGATGGTTCAGGACCCCACCACCGTGGGGAGCATTTGTGTATCCCAACCCTAGCCCACTTCTCCAATGGGTTGTTGTTTTTCAGTGATATTTTCTGAAAAAAACAATTGTAACTTGGACACTGTCACTGAGAAGAAATGTTATTTTATGTGTTTCCCATTAATGGAGCAGCTTGGTGGTCTATTATTTTTTACAGCGGTAACAATTGTTCTCCACTCTGGAATCTTGAGGATGCATATTCCTTCCTGATTCCACTGCTTCTGTCTAAAGTAAAAAAAGAAAGAACTCAAAGGGGACATGGTCTTGTTTCTATAAAGATGGATTGGATTGGTTTCGTGTGGCCCTCGGGGGAAGCCACAAAGCTTAGATGTTAGGAGCGTAGATTTTGGCACCAGACAGGCTGAAATATGAGTTCTGACTCGGCCATTCACCATGCTTATGAACTTGGCCTCCAGGAGGCTCAGTCTCTTCACCTGGAGGCTCAGTTTCCTCACCTGTGTAGTGAGACTCCTGGGAAACGCCACCTCAGTGATGTGAGTTGATAAGAGCCAGTGGCAATACACGCAACATGCTTCGCTCCTTTTACAAATGAGACTAGTTCTGTGTCTGTGCACATGCTAAGATTTGAGCCAGAAAGTGAAGAGTGAGAACATGGAATACAGCTATTCTAGTATGGCCTGGACTAGCCCCCACTGAACCCAAAATTGTATGTGCAGACTTCCAATGATGGGAGGAACTGCCGTGTGAGAGGGAGCTCCTCGTGCCTGGAGGTGAGCAAGCCTGGGTGGGGGTGCACCGAGAGGATTCCGGCTTCGGCTGGAGAGACAGACCAGCGCCACTGATGCTCCTTGGTGCCCACTCTCCTCCTGCTCTATTCCCTGGCTCCTGCTCACCGGGGCTTCTGTTTTCCAAAGCAGCAAGCAGCCTGCATGGTAATTACTTTTGGACTTATTAAGCATAATTATCCCCTAATCACATACAACCAGTAATTACTGTGCCTGTTAGCAGGGGCCTACCCATGCAGTTCTGCCTGTAGCCCTGGGGTCCAGTGCCCAGCTGGGGCCTGAGATGAAACTGGGGCTCCCTGCCATGGGGTTGGGGGGCTCAGTCGAGATGGGATGGCTGCATCTCCCACCCGGTGCTCCCTCAGTGTGGGTACCAGGCTGGTGGAGTACACGCACCAGCCCCAGGGCCACTCCAAACTCCAGCCAGCGCCCTTCCAAGTACTCCCCACCTGTGATGCTGGCCCTTCCAGCAGCCTCTGCCCATGCTGGTCCCTTCTCCTGGGACTCTCTTTCTCTCCTCTTATTCCTCTTTCCTCCAACCGACTCCCCAGCCCTCTTCCCTTAATAGTTTTGATTTTCTTTTATGTTCCCAGCACTGCTCTAGGTACTGGAGCTATGGTGCTGTGGGGGCAGGGAGGACAACATCCAAGCTTTCACGGAGCTTACCTCCTCTTTGAGAGAGAGAGAGGTGAAGAACAAAATAGATAAGTGACAAAGCATATTGGAAGGGCTGAGTGCCACAGAGGAATAAAAGCAGGGCGATTAAGATGAAGCAGTCTCTTTTGGATGGGGTGAGAGAAATTCACAGTTTTAGCAGGATGGCCATGGTTGACCTCTTGGAGAATGGGACACTTGAGCAGACATTTGAAAGAGAGAATGGGCTAAAGCTAGGATGATTATGGGAAAAGAATGTACCAGAAAGAGGAAACAGTGAGTGTGAAAACCCTGAAGTGGGAACAGGCTCCAAATGTGAGCACTGTGAGGCTAGGATGGTTGGAGCAGAGGGCAGGAGGGAGGGGAGAGGAGAGGAGTGAGGAGAACATCAGCCAAAGGGGAGGAGGGGTAGAGTGTAGGTTACTAGGGCCTGGAGGGCCATTTTAAGAATGTTGGTTTTTCCTCTGAAGGAAACATTTCAGCGAGGAGTGGAGGTGGGTTTGGGTGAGGGAGCCCGATGAGGAGGAGCTGTTGCAACAATTCAGGTGAGAAATGATGGGAGTGTAGGCTACCGTGGGGGTCATGGAGTCGGGAGGAATGGAAGGATTCCAGAAGCATTTTCAAGGTGGAGAGAACAGGATTGCCTGTGGGTAGTGATGAGGTGTGAGAAAGGCAGCAGGAATGACTCCAGGCGTTTTGGCTTCAATAACTGTAGGGAGGAAGCTGCCACTTGCTGAACTGGGAAGGCCGTGGGTGAAGCAGACTTGGTGTGTGTGTGTGTGTGTATGTGTGTGTGTGTGTGTGTGTGTGTGTGTGTGTGTGTGTGTGTGTGTGTGTGTGTGTGTGTTGGTGGTGGCGGGGGTGGGGGCAGGTGTTTGGTTTGGGGTGAAAGGACAAAGCAGAGCTGACTATCCTCCATCTTGCGGGGCTGGTCAGCCTAATTCCCCTTCCCCCCTGCTGGGAGTGGCCACAAGGGTGCCAGGAATGTCCTAACTCCCCCAACCACTGCCTGAGTGGACCAATGCAGCCCCAAGGACATGGCTTAGGTTCTAATAAGGCATAACCACAGGATACTCCCCTGTACATCACTGTTGACCAACCCGGGAACAATGGGGGATGGCTCCAAGCTCAGAAAGTACTGGTCACTTCCTGATCCTTGTGCTGTGAGACCCCCGCTGAAAAAAAACCCTGACCTAATAAGGCAATCTCGGTAACCCACATCACTTCTCTAAGACCACTCAAATGACCAACCCTTTATAACCTATTGTTCTTGCCCGCTCGCGCTCGCTCTCTCGTCCCTGCTGCTGTGTCAGATAGAGGCTGGGAGCCAGACTCGGGTTTGAACGAAGGCTCTTTGCTTTTGCATCGGATGGCTCCCTGGTGGTCTCTGGGGATCTTGAAATCTGGGTGTAACAGGGGCACATTAAGGTGGGTTTAGACCTCCAAGAGTTGTTAGTCTGTAATCCAGAGGAGGCTGTCTGGCTGGAGTGTGCATGTGCCGGCCCTCCACACAGGGATGCCATTCAAAGCATCCAGACAGACGTGTCATCCAGTGAGTGAGGAATGTGAGAAGGCTCAGGGTTTGGGGTGGGGCCAGGGGCCTGAGGAGAAGGCAGCAAGGAAGACTGGGGAGCAATGAGAGAGGCAGGAGAGAACCAAGGGCAGACACTCACTCTGTAACCCCGGCATCAGATCCTGCCTCTCAACTCCTCTCCCCTGTCCTTGCTCCTGGCTCAGCTCCGCTCTGAGGGCGTAGTCCCTCTCCGTCCTCCTCCCCACCCCTTTTTCATCCTTTCCCTACCACTTCTGTGTTTCTCTGGGTCTCTCAACCTGGGCTCCTTCTTCTGGTATCTCTCTCCACTCCCCCAGCTCAGCCCCCTGGGCCTCTCCCTCCACTCCCCTAGCTCAGCCCCCTGGGCCTCTCCCTCAATCCCCCAGCTCAGCCCCCTGGGCCTCTCCCTCAATCCCCCAGCTCAGCCCCCTGGGCCTCTCCCTCCACTCCCCCAGCTCAGCCCCCTGGGCCTCTCCCTCCACTCCCCCAGCTCAGCCCCCTGGGCCTCTCCCTCCACCCTTCCCTCCCCTCAGTTTAGCCCCCTGGGCCTCTCCCTCCACTCCCCCAGCTCGCCCCCTGAGTCTCTACCTCCACTCCCCCAGCTCAGCCCCCTGGGCCTCTCCCTCCACCCTTCCCTCCCCTCAGTTTAGCCCCCTGGGCCTCTCCCTCCACTCCCCCAGCTCGCCCCCTGAGTCTCTACCTCCACTCCCCCAGCTCAGCCCTCTGGGCCTCTCCCTCCACTGCCCCGCCCCCAGCTCAGTTCCCCGGGCCTCTCTCCCCACTCCCCCAGCTCAGCCTCAGGGGCGAAGGGAATCTCCCAGGGGCCGCAGGCACTTGCCAATCTCCCTGCATTTCAAACCAGCGGGGGAAGGGGGCGGCCGCGCTTCCTGCCCACGTAATGCGCTCTAATATTTATTTACATGCTTTTCAGACTGTTATTTATTAAGGTATTGCTGCCAGTTGTGAGCGAGCTAATTGCTCTTAAGTGCCCCCTCCGGTTCCCACCGCTGTGCCTTAGTGGAGGCGGACCCGCGCCTTTCAGGACGGGGAGACCTAGGACCCCGAGCGGGAGGGTGCCGGGCGCGCGGATTGCCGCGTGGGTCAGGGTGTGGGGGCGCGGGCAGTGCGTGGTGGAGGCGCAGACGGGGTTGGGAGCCAGTACTTGTCCTGTTGGGGGTGCCAGGAACGCGGGATGAGGGTCGCGGAATTGGGGAAGGGAGAGGCGTGCCAGGAGCGCAATTTGGAGTCTTGAGCGCTAAGGGGATCCCCCAGTGCTAGGGTGGTCTGAGGAGCATCCTGGGGGTCTCGGAGCTGCCTGGGGGAACCAGAGCGACAGGCTGGTGCCTGGAGGGCAATTTGGAACCTTTGGCCCGGGCGGGGATGTCCCCGAGCCAGGGTCGGCGCAGGGGGACGAAGGTGGGGTCTTTGAGCAGATGGGGGACCCCAAGCGCGAGGCCTGTGGGAGTGAGGTTCGGGCTCGCCGGCTGTGGGTGGACAGACGGAAGCCGGCCTGGGCCCGGAAGGGGGGGTGCCGCCTCTTCCCACCCCACCCGCCCCACCCACCCGCGTAGGCGGTGGCCGCCCGTTCTGTCTCTCCCCGAGTCAGCAGCCGCCGCCAGGAGCAGCCAGCGGAGGGAGCGGCTTAATTGGCAGGATTTGGGTTAGGACAGATGTGGCTCTGCTGGGTTTGGAGGCGGGGTGCGCGGGGGCTGAGTGGGGATGCTGGTCTGAATGGGGAGGAGAGCAGGCGGGCTGGGCGCCCCTGGAGACCGAGACAAAGGCAGGGGTGGGCGATGACTGACAGAGGGCAGCCGATGAAGAGGCATGAAGAGGGAAGGGAAATACAGCTGCGCAAAAGCAGAGGGAGAGAAGGCTGGAGGACGGTGGGGAGAGGGTCCTGCTGGTCTGGCTTCTGCCCATGCCAGGTGGGGGCCTCCCCTCCTCCCGCCATCAGCACAGCCCCGGTCCAACTGCAGGCTTGGTTTCCAGACGGGGCCAAGCTGGGGACAGTTAGTCCTTTAATGTTATTGTGGGCACAGTGTCTGCCGCTCCAAGGCCTTGTTGGTGTCTCCCTGGAAGTTCTCTCTCTGCTGGGAATTGCAATTTAATAAAACCCAGGCGCTGTACCCCCTACCCTCCCAATAAAGACTGATGGACCCTGGGCTGCAGGGGCCTCTTGGGCCCCTCTTCTGAGCTGCCTGGCCCAGTGTGCGTCTGACTGTAAGCACCCCGAGGTAGGCCTGGGGAGGTGAGGTGACCAGGGCTGGGGAGGTGAGGTGACTCTCCCAGCTAGTGACAGGCAGACTCAGGAGGGGGAGGCCGGCCCAGAAACTCACACTTTTCCCACTGCCCCGGGCCAAACCTCTGATTGACGGTGGCTGTAATTTCATCAGGCCTCCGGCCCCAGGGGCCACGGTGGTTGCAGCCTCAGAGCTTTCTGGAACGGAATCCTGCCGATCTGCCTGGCTGTTGCTGCTGGAGGCTCCAGGCTTGCTGTCTGCTCTGTGTTTCCCCGGAGCTCATTTATGCCCCCCACCCCCGTCACAACTAGGTGCAGCCATGTTGGGATCTGCCCTGTCAATGCCTGTGGCCCAAGGGAGAGTCTGAGTCTCCAGGAGAGCTAGCACAGCCTCATGGGGGCCGAGGCTGGAGAGTGGGCAACCCGTAGTCATCCTGGAATGCTCTGGAATGAAGTTAAACCTAACCCCCTCAGAGCTGGAAGGAACCTTGGCAGTGATCCAGTCCACTTCTTCCCTTTAACAAATGGGGAAACTGAGGCCCAGACAGGGGAAGGAACTTGCCTGGGGGTGCACAGACTACAACACCACTGGATGGTTGTTGGGAGGCATACAGGGAATTGGGTTTTACTACAAAATGGGGAGGACATTGAGAATCATTTCCAGTTGTCCCAGCCTTACTCCGGCTCTTGCTCCCCTCTCCTTAGTGCTCTCTGCCACCCTAGAACCCGGCTTCTCCCAGCCTGAGTATCTAGCTTATGGGGATCACCCTCTGCAGTCCCCTGTCTTTAGCCTTCACCCACACAGGGGTATTTTCATAGGAGCCTTTCTGAGGACATTGCCTTTAGATACAATGAGGACAGGCTTTTGGGGTCCTGAGTGACCTTGGTCCAGGCCCTAAATGCCAGATGTGATTCTACGGCCTATCTTCTGGTGCATGAGGTACAATGGGTGACATTGGTCCAGGCCCTATGCCTCCCTGGGCCTCAGTATCCCTACTATAAGGGGGTGAGCTGGACATTTGGAGGTTTCTCAGCACCATATCCAGCCCTGACATCTTGAGACTGCCAGTAGGAGCAGCTGGGACTTGGGCCCCCAGGCCAGGGCCGTCTGCTGCTGCTTCCCTCCTCGGGGCAGAGTAGGAGCAGGTGACGGGGAAAGCACAGTGGAGAAAAGGCAAACAGCTGTAGGCTCCCTTGTGTGGCATGTGATGTGCAGGGACCGGAAGGAGGATTTGTCACAGATGCTTCTCCTGTGTCTTTAGTCCCTGGCTGTCTTCCTGGGGAGGGACAGGAAGAATTGGGCTACGTTTACCTTCGGAGGAGTTGTGGTGAGGAGGGGACTTAGCGGGCAAGGGGACAGTGAGCCAGCTGTGCCACAGCTGAGCATGAAAAGCTCAGGAATAAATGCTCCTTCCCCTCCCTTCCCTACTTCCTCTCCCCTCCCTTTCTCTCTCTTTCCTTCTCCCCCATTTCTGTTCTTGGCCCAGTTAACTTGGCCTGGGTACCTATACATGGTAGAAGTCAGAGTGAACAAATGAATGAATGAATGAATGTCTTGAAATTAAGAGACCTGGCCCAAGAGTTGGGCAGACCTTGGTTTGGATCCCGCCCCCAGCAGTGTTTGGCTGGATGACCTTGAGCAGATTACTTGATGCCTCTGAACTTCAGTTTCCTCATCTGTAACACTAAATTGGTATGTCATAGAGTTGTGAGGGGCAAACGAGGTGATTCAACGGAAAGACCTAGAATCATGCCTGACATTTAGAACTTCCTAAATTATAATTTCTGATTATTTGCACTAAACATAGAATGATTGGGTCACCCTCTAACCGTGCACTTCAGTACTCACTGATTGAGCAGTTGGGCTGTGCCAAGCACTGCTGAGGCCCAGGGTCTTCTCTCAGGTTGCTTATAGTTTGATGGACACACAGACTTGCAGTGTCACTGAGAGAGCTCATAACAGCCATTACCGAGAGCAAAAAGGGCTGTGGGAAAGGTCCCCTCTGCCTTGGCTGCAGGTCAGGGAAGGCTTCCTGGAGGAGGAGTTTCCCTGGGTGAACATCCATCACCAGCAGAGAAAACATGGCAAGGACATGAATGGCTTGCTTGGGGGACACGGGGAGTCCAGTCAAGCAGTCCTCTCCAACTGCCCAGGCACAAACAGCATCCTCTTCATCCTGCTACTCCCTCCCCCCAACATTGCTCCATTTTGCTGCCTTGTCACCTCTTGTCCTAATATCTAGCTACTTGATTTTGTGTTTCTTGTCTAGCTCTCTCTACCAGGACATTAGCCCCACGAGTGCAGTGTCATAGCTGTGTGTCTCCTGCCCAATTCATACGTTGAAGTCCTAACTCCCAACACCCCAGGATGTGACCATTTTGGAAGAAAGGATCTTTGCAGAGGTAAGCACGTTAAAGTGAGGCCATTTAAACCCGATCCAGTATGACTGGTGTCCTCAGGAAGATGGGACATTTAAAGACAGACACAGACACTGGGAGAATGCCATGTGCAGATTGTGGTTATGCTGCCATGAGCCGAGGAACCACCAGAAGCTGGGGAGAGGCTTGGCACCGATCCTCCCTCACAGCCCTTGGAAGGAACCAGCCCTGCTGACACCCTCATCTTGAACTTCCAGCCTCCACAACTGTGAGACAATAAATTTCTGTTGTTGAAGCTCCTGGGCTGTGGCACTTTGTTATGGCAGCCTGAGCAAGCTGCAAAGGCACAGGCTTCTTCTGCTTCTGTTTTGTATTTCCAGTCTAGGGCCCAGCATGTAGTAGGTATTACAGTTCATAGTTCTTGAATGAATGAACGTTGCCTGTGTCGTGCAGGAAGTGAAGGCAATGAGGGGAAAATGAGCGAGATGGTGAAGGCTCTTGAGTGTCAGGGTGAGTTTGGACTTGCCCTGCATAGGCGATGGGGAGCCACTGAGGGTGATTTAGAAGCTTCCCCTGGCCTCATGGCGCAGGCTGGACGCAAAGAGGCTGACTTGGAGGCAGGGAGGACGGGGCAGCATCAAACTGTTGTACACGTGGGCAGTGATGAGGGCCCCTCTTAGGTGACAGTGCAGGCGGAATGGGGGACCTGCAGGGAAGGTGAAGGTGTGGTGCAGACAAGGGGGTCTGGTGTTTTCAATCTCCAAGTCTCACCTGCTGCCTTTCTGGTCTTCTTCCCCAAAGGACCTTTTGCTTGATCCTTTGATCATTTACCTCATCACATCCCATTTTCTCTTGCCCGATGTGCAAAGCTCATGGGGCTTTGGGGGGTCTCTCAGATCTCCCCTTGGGCGTGCGGAAAAGAGGCCTGTCTCCAGACTGTTCACTGTCTGTGGACAGAGTCCTCAAACAGGTGCTAATGGAGCGACCCAACAGTTGCTGCAGAGCACACAGCCGAGTGGAGGAGACACAGCCCTATCTGATGGAGGAGATACGGTCTGTGGCTTGGGAGAGACCCCTTGTATGATTGGGAGCTCCTATAAGAAGCTGCTGCTAATAAGAGGGCTGGGAGGGCTTCCTTAAGAAGTGGGCCTGCAGGAATTTTGGAGAAGGAGCAGGTACTGATATGGTGGAGGGGAGGAGGAGTGGGCAGAGCAGGAAAAGAACCCTCTCCTTTCCAGTCCCAGGTGAGCTAGCTCGGTGTCCAGACACACAGGTGAATGCGTGACCAGCACAGCCTTTCAGTGGGCTAACTAGCCATCACGAATTACCCACTTTTAGCCCAGATGAAAGTCTGTTGCCAGGGAACAGGAATAGCTTCTAAAGCCTCCCTTCATTCCTGCTGCCCCTCTTTCCCCAAATGTCTCAGCCAGCCCTAGGCCTGGAAGGCAATGCATGCCCACAGCGCTCTCTGCTGGACGATATCAGAACAGCACCTGAGGGTCTGCGTGTTAAGGCATTTGTGCAAACAGCCCCTGGTTTCCTGCTCTGGGGAAGCCCCAGATGCTGCAGCCAGACAGGAAACCTGTCAGTGCCTGCATGGTCCATATCTACAACCTGGAGGATCTTGGAGCTTACGAGTAGTGTAGGGGATAGTGAGTTCTGCTTGGGGGAGCTGAGGGAGCCATCCATCATAGACAACTTTCCTCCCCCTAGGTATGATCAGGTCTTAGGAGCTGGGGTAACAGCATCCTGAGTCCCCAGGCCTCCCACCCCCAGGCTAGGAGAGGGTGCTTCCCAGCAGATTACCTGTGTCTCGTTATATCATGGGAGACACATTTCCCTTCTTCCTCCAACCCTGGACCTGGGGTGGCTGGACTTTGGGTGGGTGGTCTGGATGCTTCCAGGAAGGATTCATGGTTGGCAGATTCTAGGTGATGCTCAGGGGGGACGAGGACAACTGCTGCTGAGTGGCAGACCTAGAGAGCCGCAGAGCAAGGCTAGACTCAGCTCCCCATTTCAGACCAGGGTAAAGGTTGAGCCAAGGGACCCCCGGTTTCCTAGGGGGCCAGCTGTGACTTGGAGGGGACTGACCACCATAGGACAGAGGTGCAGGAGGCCCAGAGACCCAAACCCCCGGGATCATTCATTCGCTCCTTTTAGAGAGTTTCCAGTGTGGAGCCCCTGCTTGTCTGAGTATGTTCTGCATAGTGTGAAGGTCTGAGAGACCCTTATTGCCATCCCAACAGGACACACACACACACACACACATACACACACACACGCACACACACACACACAGCTTTTACAGGATGCACAATGCGGGAAGAGAACAAAGAAGCGAGCTTCTTAGAGAAGTGGAGGTTGTACCAGCTCATGTAAGTCAGGGAGGTGTTGAAAGGACTTCAGGCCCTCCAGCAGCCCAAAGCTGGGGAAGGGGGCGGGGTCAGAGAAAGGACTTGTCCATCTCAGTGAAAGCCATCACCAGCCAAGATCACCTTTTAGCCTCCTGGCTCCCCGAAGGATTCCTATCGGGGCTGGTAGCACACCGAGGCAATGCTCTCGGCCTGCGGGGAGTCCCTGTCTCAGCCAGCTGTTCTCCCCGAAGGCTGCAAAGTGGTGATTGATTTGGGGGAAACAAGGTAAGCTGCTGCAGGATTTCCGGATGAGCCTGTGTTTGATTTTGGGATCAGCGTGTGTGGGCTCGGAGGCAAACTGGGGACTGGTGATGATTTGCACATAAACGTACTTTGTGATCACTAATTGCTTCTGAGAAAAACCCGAACCGTGGGAAGCAGCTCCACCAACACACTGGCGCCCGTGCTGCCAGGGCGCTCCGTCCCCGCAGCTCATTTCCCCTCTGCCTGTGGGCCGGCCACCTGCCAGCCCCTGTGCGTCTCTGCCCGGGGCTTTCTCTCACTCAGGGGGTGGCAGGCCGGAGCGCCCTGGAGTGAATGGCCTGGGTGACCCTCACCCAGTGACTGAGTGGACTGGGCACTCTCCAGCCCCACTCCTTCCCAGGGAGCCCCCAGGGATGGAAGTGCACACCCCTGTGCTAGTGACACGCCCTGTATGGGTGTCACTTCTGTCGCTGTTCCACCGCCTCACTTGCCTTCGCGTGTTTCCTGGGGCACACAACACACCATCTTCCCCGAATCCTTACCACAGGTTCTGCTTCTGAGGGAGCCACTGTGACCCACTTGTCCCAATTCCCCCCGGATCGCCCCAGTTTTAAAACCGGAAAGTCCCACATCCTGGGACCTCCCTACCTCAGTCCCAGAGTGGGACAGTTGGTCGCTTTGGGGAAATCCAAACCGAGTCAGGCGTGATCACCTGGGCAAGCAATGGCTGGACCACGCGTCAAGTCAAGCCTGGGCTCTGAGAACAGAAGAGCAGACACACGTGAGATTTGGTCACATCGTCACGTTCAACAGTTTTTATGAGCTAAAAGCCTGTACGAGAACAGTAGCCACCACTTACAGAGAAGCCATTCCTCTGAGGACAGACACACTCACGCGGCCCGGGAAGGGTCAGAGAAAGGACTTGTCCATCTCAGTGAAAGCCATCACCAGCGATTTGCCAGTTATGGGTGGCCGTTAGCTGGCTGATGGGCAGGACTTCACGACACGCCCACCTAACTGGCTGCCGGGCAGAAAGGCGAGGTGTATTCCAAGAACAAGTGTCACAGGCACCAGGGGGACATTGCGGGTGAGCAGGCAAGGGACGGGGCAGCACACTGTAGGCACTTGAGGCTCCGAGGGGATAAGCACCGGCCATCCACGTGAGCCAAAGCCACCTGGGCAAATAGAGAAACTGCGCTGCGTGTGTCCCCGCAGGCAACCACCTGGAGACCAGGCACTTTGCCTTGGGACTCGGCGAGAAGCTCATGGCGGCCGGTTCCAGCCGAGGAGGTTTGCAGCACGACCAGGAGAGAGCCTGCTTCCTCAGGTAACCCGGAGACAGTGCTGCTCCGAGGCCTAGGTCACCGGCTGGGGCCGGCCGAGGACGGGGTTCAGGGAGCCCCATGGTAAGAGTCAGGGCCTGGCCAGGAGATGCTGCTGAGCTCCTCACCTCAGGAGAGACCTCTGTGAGCGAGCAGATGACCAGCTGCAAAGGGCTGCCCACGCCCGGCCGATCTGTCCACTGGCGCTGCCAAGTGTGCTCCAGCCCCAGAAGGTGCCCATTCTGTTTTTGTTGATTTCTCTAGACCTTGCCAGAGAAGTGGGGAAACGATCTCCTAGTTGCTATGGCAATGAACACAGGGCTCATTCCCCAGGAGCACTGCCCTTCTCTAACCCTTCCCAGGGCGTTCAGGTTGTGGAACGCGTTTGGGTCTGGGGGCCACTCGGAGACGGTTCAATATGCTGTAGTGAGGGGCAGCATTTGGGCTCGGCAATGGCCGGTGTTGGAGTGTCCCAGAGGTTCCAGGCAGGGGCACAGGGCAGCCAGAGGTGTGCCTCTGCACTTTTGGGGTGAGGGCGGGAGAGCCAGGGCGGGCTGAGGTCAGCCACCTGCTTGTGCATCAGAGTTGTCCAGCCCTCCAGCTGCTGTCACCGGGGCAGGGTCTGAGGGTGCTCCCTGCGAAGGGGGTGGTGTGCCCTCGGCCTTGCTGGGTTTCTTGGTTACTCCTTCCAGGTGTCTCATTCCACACCGGGCAGGTGCCGGGCCATCCTGAGCCCCCGACCACTGTCCACACTGAGCCCTGACACCAGAATCAGGTTAACCGGGAGGCCGGACAGCCCGTGAGAGGAGGAAAGAGGCCCAGAAAGCAGATGTGACTTGTTCAAGGTCATCCAGACAATTACAGCAAGTCCATGGCCGCTAACAGGAAAAGAACTCAGAGGCCAGGAATCTGGGAAAGGCAGAGTAGGGGGAAGCCCCAGCTCCAGGGCACCCAGAGATGCCACTTGCCCAAACTAGTGCCAGGTTCGTTAACCATCCGCCTGACAGTCTTTCCATTAATGAATGCCACGTCTCTCCCTCCTTACTGTGGGGCTGGGGCTGCTGCTGCACAGCTGCAGAGTGTTATTTTGGTGATGGTGGGGGTGGTGATAGGGGAGGGAGGAGTGGGGTGGGAGATGACAATGCTGTCCTCACACCTGCTCAAGGCCTTGAGCAAGACAGCCTCTGGGCGGTGCTGACATTGAGCCAACATCCCCTTCTGGCGTCATGTCCCTCCTGGGGTGGTGGCAGCCCCTGGGTTAGTGACTGCCCAGAGGGTGAGAACGGAACAGTGAGCCAGGCAGCTGGCAGGATTTATATTAAGCCTCCAGCCCCACCCCCTCCCTTGGGAATGGGTCCCAGCTTTATGTGAGGGCCTCCAGGGGCTGGTGCAGAGAGGCACCTGGAGATGTTGCAGCTCAGCAGGAGGTCAGGGAGAGCTCTTTCAGGGGGAGGGAGGCTGTGCAGGGAACCACTTCCTGTTGGAGCTGCCTTTTCTCCAGTCTGGGGGTGTTGGGCCGGACTCCTGGGCTCCCTCAGCTCCTGCTGAAGATGGGGCATTTCTGAGTCTTCCCGAGGCGGAGATGGTGCCAGAGTCCACGTGGTGACAGGTCTGCGTGGAGCCCTCCGGGTCTCCAGGAAGCAGGAAGCTTGTGCCAGGGCCGTGGAGCCTGATGGGGCCACTCGATGAGGTGAGATCAAGGCCTTGGAGAAGGGGGTGTGCAGATCAGCCTGGGGCTCCAAGCTGGTGGGCTTCCTTGGTGAGGTCCAGACCTGCCTCCAGGGGAGTCTGTGGGGCAGAGATGATGGGCAGCAGGCAGGAGGGAATCTGAAGTTGCAACTTGGGGGGTCTGAGAGGAAGTCCTGGGGCCTCTCTTCTTGGAAGCTTCCAGAGTCTTGCATTTCATTGAATATATCACGTCTCCCGCTGGAGCTGCTGCCCCAAATGCACTGCAGCTAAGCATCGTTCCCTGTTGCAAAGAAGGTCCCTGCCCCTCCCCCCAGTGTGACACAGCTGTACAGCGCCCCCTGTCCCAGAATGCAGCGGACACAGGGTGCCTCTCTAGCCCCTCAGCACGAATGGGGAGAGTGCATTATGTACTTCCGGAAAGTGTGTGAATTACTTAAAGTGCTGTCTGGTCTCTCCACTGACTTCTGTGACTACATCTATTCTTTTGGGACTGTTTTTTGCACAGATGACCGCTTAATTCTAACACCCCAGCTTGCAGGGTGCCTCCCCTTATCCTGCTCACCTGGTCTTCTTAGCTAGGAAGCCACGCATCAATACTAAAACACAGGAAGGGCTTCCAGGCCAGGGGAAAAGGCGCCGATGACTCTTCTATCCTCTTCTATCCAGTGTCGGGGAGGATGGTCCTCCAGTGTGTTTGTAAGCGTGATTTAGGGGTCCTGGGCTGTCACCATGGAGACGAGTGCCTATCCCACAATGCAGCAGGCAGAGGTGGTTTCTCCTGCCTAGCTATAAGCTTGTAAATCTGGTTACTTGCAGTTTTGGGGTTTGCTCATTCACCCTTTTATTTGAGGAGACTGGCCATGTGCTTCTCCTCTTGGGGGAACCCAGGTTTAAGTTGTGCTCCCTCTCCACCCCCAGTGACTATAACCTCACAGCAGCCCCCAATCCAGGTAGAAAGGAACCTTTGGCCCTTCTAGATATCTAGTCCAACCTCACCTCACCCACTGATCTTATGGAGGGGTGGGGGGAAACTGAGGCCCAGACAGGGGGCACGGTCTGGCCTTCAGTTGCACAACTAGGTGGTAGCAAAGTTGGGGTTGAATTCAGGCCTCCTGATTGCTAGTCCAGGGTTCTTTCTAGCAACCAATATATTACAGCTTCCAAAGCTCCCCCACCAGGCCCACATGGTCCCCTCCCCGCCCTCCCCTCCCCCAGCCCCAGCCCCCTACACATAATTCGGGTTATAGCAGAGCATGTTGAACTCCAGGTTCTCGTCCCAGTGCCGCAGGAGCACGAACAGCTGCAGGGCGGCGGCCTTGAGCGTGCCCCGGGTGCGGCCCTCGGGCACCTCCTGCTGCTCCAGCCACGCGCTGGCCTTGGCCGCCACCAGCTCCCACTCAACGAAGTAGGATGCCGAGCTGTGCTCCAGCCACGCCAGGGCCACCACCGTGGC
Source organism: Antrozous pallidus (assembly GCA_027563665.1). Classification (NCBI taxonomy): domain Eukaryota; kingdom Metazoa; phylum Chordata; class Mammalia; order Chiroptera; family Vespertilionidae; genus Antrozous; species Antrozous pallidus. The sequence goes on from CM050508.1 coordinate 200,852,674, forward strand.
CCACAGCTTCCCTGTGTGTTCTGTCACCGCGTTGAGCTCCCAGCCTGTCTTGTCCCCTGCCAGAGGCTTCTCGGAGAGGGTGTCATAAGAGGGGTGCTGAGACGAAGGGCTGCTCTTAGGCTCGGACTGGCGGGCTGTGAGGGACACTCGGTGGCAGGTGAAGGGCGAGGTCCACTTGAGCTTGTCCATAGGGATGTGGATGGCCTCGCAGAAGGCTTGGTCCATCAGGAAGGCTCCGGAGGCCAGCTGCAGACACACCTGTGGGTGGGGGAGCCACTCAGTGGGCCTCAAAGTTTTTAGCCGGTGGAGCCCCAGGCCATGCAAAAGTCTGGGTCCACACAGCCCACCATTCATCTTCTCCAGCTTGACCCCCACTTTCGGGGGATCTACGGGACACTCAGGCCCACTGAGCAGCTCCCTGCTTTATCCCACAGGCCCTCAAACTGATCCCTCTCCAAGCCCAACACAACCCCTTCCCTCCTAACCTGCCGCGGGCCCATCTCAGCCACTGAGACCGTCCTCGGCCATCAAGCCTCAAGCCGGCTCTGGGCAGCTCACCTTCCTCTCCCACCCTCCGAGCCCATCAGTTTCCAAGAGCCAACAGGTCTTCTCTCTAAACATCTCTCGAGTCCACCAGCCGCCTCCCGTGCTGTCTCTGTCTCCACTTTCTTCCTCTGTCCCCACCCCCTCATCCTCCCAGCGCCCCGAGGGATCTTTGTAAAGCTCAGATCTTGTCACTCTCTGGAGGCCGTCAGTTCGGGGGCATCAGTTTTCTCTTAGAATAAGTTGCAACCATGATTTCCAAATCGCTGGTTCGTCCCTGACTTTTCCTCAAGCCCCATTCTCCAGCCACCGCTCTCTCAGTAAGCCATGCATCATTCCTCCCCGACCACAAGCCTGGAGAAGGGGCTCCACCTGCCTTGCTCTGCCCCACCAACCCGCGCTCTCCTATCACAGCGCCCAAGGGGCAGAATTGCCTGGCTCCTTGTCTGTGTCCCCACCACAGTGCCACGAGTTCAGGGACTATGCCCATTTAGTCCAAGGCTGTCTCCCGGGGCCTAGCACTGGCTCAACCAGTCCTGTTGAGTGACCCAGGCACAGGGCTTTGCTGCCCTGGATGGCTGGAAAGCCTTCCTGTGCTCGGGAGTGCAGGGACCGGGGCTGCACAGTGAAACTCCAACTTGTCCCTCCTTCCAGCACCTCAGCTCCCCACGCCCTTGGCCCAGAGGTGGCAGGCCACACGCCCTTGCTCCTCAATTCAGAGCTGTCCACGCCACACCTGGGCTTCCCACCCTGCACGGCGTGCTGGGGCGTCTGCAAAGCCACTTGCCAAACACAGTGCATGTCCGTGGGGTGTGAATTTTACTCACCTGAGTGTCCTTTCAAGGCTTCCTTTTATGCATTGAAAAACAGACACATGTAGATGGTGGGGCAGAATGTACAATTCCCGGGAATTTTTCAAAGGCAGCAGCAGATTGCAAAGATGCTGCTGCCACTAGCTTTTAGCAACATTCCTAGACCCTGGATGGGGGTCTCATGCAGACCCCTCTGCCCTGCTGACTATGTGAGTGCGAGGTCTGGGTTTTCTTCCCTTGTGAGGGGAGGGCTGCAAGGGGTTTCCTGGAAAGGCCCCTCCGGAGTGGCCGGTGTCTGGGCACTCACCAGCGGGACGTAGTCGAAGCTCTGGTTCCCCGGCGTTGACTCTGGCGTCTTGGTCAGCGGCTTGCCCAGGAAGCCCCTGGCTGCTTTCATCAGCAGCCTGGACTTTTTGAGAGTCAGCCTGTGTGGGTGGAGCCAGGGAAGAGTGGCTACACCCCCCCCTCCTCCCCGCCCCCCACCCCCCCCCCCCCCCCGCCCATGCCCCTGGTCATCCACCCCCAGTGCTCACTCAGAAGCCTCTGAGTGTCAGGCCAGAAGGGATCTGATAGGTGGTTTCCTCCAATCTCCTCATTTGACAGCTGGGGAAACTGAGGCCCGGGGAGGTGCATTTTCCCTGAGGCCCTCAGTGGGTGAGTAACAACCCGGGTGAGGACTAGGCTATTCGTTTTTAGGACCGTCTTTTAGCCCAGCGGCCAGTGCCTCTCAGGCTGGCCCTCCCAGAGGGTTGCATTGCAGAGACCCCACATTGTGGGAGCTGAACCACAGAGGTGGGGTTTTTGGCAGTGGGATACCTGGAGGACAGCGATATATCCCTGGATGGGCCTTCTTGGCACGGTTTGGATTGCTCATTTTTGTCTAAATGTTAGACTGGGCCTGCCTTTGGTCTTCCAATCCAGGGAGAGCCCCTGGAAGACGGGTGGTGGGAGAGTGTACCCCAATGGAAACCCCAACGTACCTGGTTCCAAACAGGGTTTCAGAGGACGTCAAGCAAGAAAGGGTGTTGGTGGCTGGACCCTGCAGGGGACCTGGAGAGCCACACAGTGACAGTTGTTGCCTGACAGAGGCTCCTGTCCAACCACTAACTGCCCAGCGGGGAAAACTGAGTCCCAGAGGGGGGCAGGGGCTTGCCTGCATCCCTAGGGGTCTAGGTGAACGTCAGGCTGATTTCTGTTTATGACCCAGTTGGTATGGGGAGGGGTGAAACATATGGGTCCATGTGTAAGAAACAGGCCTCCAAGTGCCCTTGGCTGGTGGCCCCTGGCATCTTCTGGAAGGTTCCCTGTTGTGGCAGTGGCAGCCTCATGTTAAACCCTCTTGTTCCCGGATGGGGACATTGATTTTCCGTCCCCGGCACATTGCTAGAGGATTCTGGGCAGAGTGAGGTGGTGGAATGGTCAGCTAGGCCTGGCTTCATCGCTGACTTGCTGTATGACCTTGGGCAAGACACTCTACTTCTCTGAATCTCAGTTTCCTTGCCTTTAAGTTGGGGATATTCCTGTTTATCTCACACAGGGTTGCGCTGAGGAATAAATGAGCCACTGAGGGCTTTGTTGGGCTAAGACACTCTGTTGGCCCGAGGTTCAACCACGATCGCCATCTTCATTAAGGGGAGAGCCGGTGACAGTCCACATACCCTCAGAAGCTTCAGACTTCTCACCGCCCAGGGGTGTGTTGCTGGAGGGCACAGCGGGGCTTTCCTCCCCATCTGCAACAGAGGGAAGCCAGTGAGGCTTGAGCCCCCTGGCTCTCCCCTTCTCCCGCCCTCCCCTGCCAGGAGAGTGACGGCTGAATTCACAGAAGCTGGGGGTGGGCTGGAGAGCAAGGTAAGTGTTCTATCCCTAGTTGTATGGGCCTTTGTCTTTAAGGGACCACCATTGCTCTGCCCTAAGAGTCAGAATGCCCGAGTTCCAATCCCAACTCCGCCATGGACTAGCTGTGTGACCCTGGCGAAGGGACTTCCTTCGTAAGTTTTGACTGCAAATTAGGGGCAATAGTGTCTGTCCCACAGCATTATAAGGATTCCGTGAGAAAATACACAGGTAGTGTTTAGTGCTTGGCTCATTGTAAGTACTCAATAAAACCCTGAGCTACAGACCCACCAGGGAAGCAGGAGCAGGTCAGGGGCTGAGGGTGGGAGTTGGGGGTTTGAGGAGAAGAAGACCTATGTCTCATTGAGGAGGATCTCATGCCAGCTTTCTAGGAGGCACCAGAACACGGCTCTAAACCTCAGTTTCCCCATCTGTAAAATGGGGGCGATAATTTACATAGTTTATTCAAAATGTGTAATCAGGTTGGTTATTCTTAGGATCATTATTTCAAGAGACGGGGAGTGATGGGCAATCCTATATAATCCTATATAACGAAGAGCTAATGTGCTAATTCGACCAAATAGCAGAATGACCATCTGGGTGATCTTTTGGATGAAGCTGAGGCTGCGAGGGGCTGCAAGAGCCAGCCGAGGCAGCCGGGGCTGTGAGGGACGAGCCCCTTGCATGAATTTGGGCCTCTCATATACTATAAAAGAACAAACCAAGTTATGGAAAAAGCTTCATGCACAAATGTGTTCATCAGAGCCCCTGGTCCCCTATGAGACTGTCAGGACTCCACGAGGGCCAGAGAGCTATGTGTATCGCTGGGTGCTCAGCATGGTAGTGAACTAGTGACTGAGGCAAGCAGGAGGCATTGAGCCTGGCGGTTAAACTCCTGGGTTCTGGGGCCAGGCAATGCCTGAGTTCAAGTCTTGGCTCTACCTTGTATCAGCTGTGTGATCTTGAGTAAGTGACTTAATCTCTCTGAGCCTCAGTTTTCTCTTCTCTTAATGGGGACAATAAAAGAAACCAACTCAGATGATTATGAGGAGCCATGGCTAATTGGGACAGTGCCCAGCACACAGGAAACTCTCAGTATGTGTTAGTGATTGTTACGGAAAGTGCTTGGGACAGAGGAACAGCCTAGAAATCATAGACACTTGGATCTGAATCAAAGGACACTTGAGAAGAAGGGATTTTCGCCCAGCTGGTGTGGCCCAGTGGTTGAGCATTGACCTGTGACCCAGGAGGTCACAGTTCGATTCCAGGTCAGGGCGCATGCATGGGTTGTGGGCTTGATCCCCAGTGTGGGGTGTGCAGGAGGCAGTCGACTGATGATTCTCTCAAGTCATCACTGATGTTTCTATCTCTCTGCCTCTCCCTTCCTCTCTGAAATAATAATAAAAAAAAACTTAAAAAAAAAAAAAAGAAAAGAAGAGAAGGGAGTTGGGATTTTGATGTAAGTCATAGGCCACCACCATGGAGAAAGAAAGACATTTCCTCTAGACTGGAGGCTCAGCATGGCTCGGGGAAGAGCAGGTGCCCAGTTTTGGAGGCTGTGAAGGAACCAGAGTGGGCAGAAACTCTTTAGTTCTAAAGAGCTCCTCCACCCCTCACCCACTGTTCCCTTTGAACCCGCCAATGTCTGTGAGAACTTTCTAACCCTCAGATTCAATATAAATTATGACCTGGGCGTCCAGCATGTGGCCAGGCGGGCCCTCCACTGTCCTCCCAGTGCACAGAGCAGGAGGTCTTCACTGCACACCCGAGGGTGTGAAGAAAGGGGTTAGGCCCAGTGCAGCCGCTAGGCTGTCTTTAGAGGGACAGGAAGACAGGCAGACATTCAGGACTCATTCCTGAGAGTGAGTGCAAAGTTGCAAAATGGCCAAATCACGGGTCTTCAAGGACCAAGCTGCAGGCACAAAGCAATCAGGTGGAGGCGGGAAGGAAGCTTTTGGGAATCCTGAACGAGGCAGACTGTAGGGCCCAAATGGATGGACTGCCTCTTTGCTCCCCACTTCCCCCCTATTTATCAGGTTTTCTGGCATTGGATGCCTGGAAGGACTCGGAGGTCGAAGGCAGGGAATAGTCACCGGGGTTGGCGGACCTTCAGAGGGGAGAGGTGAAGGGATGGTGTGGGCACGCGGGCAGGGAGCCCATGCTGCTGTCTGGCTCTGAGAGGCTCTCTCAGTAGCGTTGTGTTACGGCAGCGTGGTTGGGCCATGCTGCACCCCTCTGCCCATCTCAGGCCTCAGAGGGCCTGGGAGGCCTGGCCTCCCTCTGGTCCTGCAAGGGCCCAAAGTGCAGACTCAGAGTGAGGCCTCCAGGGGCTTGGGCATGAGGATGCCATGACTCAGGAGCTCAGGACCCAGAACCCGCCCCAGGCGGCTCTTACTTAGGTTCTGCAATTTGCCAGGTCCTGCTGCCGAGTCTTCCCTGAGCATGGTCTGGGACCGAATGAAGCCGACAGAGCTGCCCCTCCACTGTTGGCTCAGGGCCCGAGAGCTGGCCATCCGCAGTGCAGCACCTTCGTGAGGACAGGAGAAGGGGTCAGGTGGGTACAGTTGTGCCAGTCCTTTGCCTCCTTCCCAAGCTGGCAGGAAGGATTCTGGCTTTAGTCTGTCAATTATCCAAAGACAGGGAGGCATTGTACAAGGTGAGACCAGAAGCTTGGGAGCCAGAATGACATGGGTTTGAACCCCAGCCCCATCTTTTAGTAGCTAGATGGGGTGCTAACCACCCTGAGCCTCAATTTCCAGATCTGGAAAATGGGGAAAATAATACTGACCTTGCTAGATAAATACTACTGCTGAGAGATAATGCTCAGAAAGCAGCAATGTTTTCTAGTCAGTCTAAAGCTGGTTTTCTCGCAAACACCCCATTTCCTCTCATTCCTGGTTTGCTGTCTCAGAGACTCAGGTCCCATGCCCCCTGCCACAGGCAGGCCCCTGCAGTCCCAGGGCATCACCAATGGGGGATGGATGGAAGAGAGATGAAGCTGTACTATCCAAGTGTATTTTGGAGAACCCACTATGAGAACACTAGTCTGTAAGTTATTCTTTAAAAAAAACCTAAAAGTTCTATTGGGCAATACATTTTGAAGAAACTGCATTTGCTGAGCCTCCTCATGTATATTAACATCCCAAAGGCTCCAAGAGGCTCTGCTGTGAAGAAAGCTTTGGAGCTTTATTTAGTCCAGTGTTTCCTGAACTGGTATTTAGTTCAGTTTCTTCCTGATCTGGTATTTTTTATTAACAAATTTTAAAATTGATTTATATAGAGAGAGGAAGGCAGAAGAGAAAGAGAGTGAAACATTGATGGGAGAGCAAAACCTTACTGGGGTTTGAGCCCACAACCTGGGCATGTGCCCTCACTGGGACTCAAACTGGCAACCTTTCGATGCATGGGATAATGTCCAACCAACTAGGCCACACTGGCCAGAGCTGGTATTTCCTATTTCTGGGTTGAATGGCCATTGGTGGGATGGGGAACTAGGGTTCTAGTTTCCTGGATCACACTTTGGGAAGTGCTGATCAGACCTTCGGGGATGGCGGGATGGTCTCCATACCCTCCAGACTGTGGCCACAGATGCCAGGAGGATGGTCAGAGATGGGTAGGAGGGACAGACATCTTGATAAGCACGTCATTCAGAATGACAAGGCCCAGTGAATAAGAATGGCCAGTGGAGCAACAGCCTGGCTGCTGGCCAGAGCCTGAGCTGAGAGCAATGACTGTAAATGAATGGGGTGCAGGGCCCAGGAGGAATGAGCAAAGGCACATTTTGTTTTCAAACAACTCTTTCAGGAGGCCTGCTAAAAAAGAAAGAAAGAAAGAAAGAAAGAAAGGAAGGAAGGAAGGAAGGAAGGAAGGAAGGAAGGAAGGAACCACAAAGGACAGGAAAAAGTAATCCAGGAGATGAAAAGAACAAATAGTTCACAAACATGTGAAAAGCATCTCACACGAAAACTAAAAATTAAAGAAATTCCCCAAAGGGCGTCTTTCCTCACTATCAGATTGGCAGGATTAGAAAGATAAACAACAGTCAGTGTTGGTGAGGGTGGGCATCAGAATAACTTTTGGGGCTGGACCGGTTTGGTAACATCCAGCAGAGTTTTAAATGGGCAATCTTGATATGCAGTCTGACATCTGAGAGTTAATTACCCCTGAACAGATAGCCAGACAGGTGCATAAAAATGTTCTTTGCAGCATCATTCTATCTAATAAAAGAGTGATATGCAAATTGACCATCACTCCAACACACAAGATGGCTGCCCCCATGTGGTCAAAGATGGCTGCCCCCATGTAGACACAAGGTGGCTGCTAGAAAATGGCCAGCAGAAGTGGGCAGTTGGGAGGGACCAGGCCTACAGGGAAGGACAGTTAGGGGTGACTAGGCCTGCAGGAGAGGGCAGTTAGGGGCAATCAGGCTGGCAAGGGAGCAGTTAAGCATAAATCAGGCTGGCAGGGGAGTGGTTAGGGGCAATCAGGAAGACAAGCAAGTGAGTAGTTGGGAGCCAGCAGTCCTGGATTGTGAGAGGGATCCCAGATTGGAGAGTGTTCAGGCTGGGCTGAGGGACACCCTCCCCCCATGCACAAATTTTGTGCATCAGAACTCTAGTTTACAATAATCAAAAAGGAAATAAATGGAAGGTCTGATAATGAAGGCCTGATTCAGCAGATTCTGATAAACCTTTAGAGGCAGTTAGAGAGGAGTGGGGTGAGTAGAGACTCTGGAGCCAGATCCCTGGGGTTCAAAGCCTGTCTCTATCCCTTACTTCTGTGAGATCTTAGACAAGTTACTTAACCCCCTCTGCCTCTGTTTCCCCATCTTGAAAATGGGGGTAATAGTATCTACCTTGCAGAGTTGATCTGAGGATTAAATGATTATTTACCTATACTAATAAAAGAATAATATGCTAATTAGACCGGGAGACTTTCTGGAGACCTTCCGGACGTCCTTCTGGACAAAGCCAGGGGCTTGGCTGGCCTGCAAAACTGTCCCCAAACGGCCCTCAACACCTCACCCCCAATGGGGGTGTGGCCAGCCTGCAAAAGGCCATCAGCCCCTCACCCAGGCTGGTCATGCCCCCCATTGGAGACCCTGACCCTGAAGGAGGTGTGGAAAGCTTGAAAACATCCCTCAACCCCTCACCCAGGCTGGTCATGCCTCTCAGTGGGAACCCTCACCCCATGGAGGCATGGCCAACCTTCAAACTGCCCCAGGCCCCCTTGCCCAGGCTGGTCCCACCTTCCAAAGGGACCCCCACCCTGATCTGGGACCCCCTTCAGGGCAGACCAGCCAGCCCCCACCTGTGTACTAGGCCTCTATCTATACTAATATAAGGGTAATATGCTAATTAGATTGGGAGACCTTCTGGACATCCTTCCGGACAAATCTATGGGCTGAGGCAGAGACAGTTAGGGGCGATCAGGCTAGGAGGGGAGGCAGTTGGAGGTAAGCAGGCCAGCAAGGGGGGAGGCAGTTGGTGGTGATCAGGATGGCAAGGTGGTCAGTTGAGGGTGAGGAGGCCAGCAGGGTGGAGGAGCAGTTGGGGGCGAGCAGGCTAGCAGGCAGGTGAGTGGTTAGGAGCCAGTGGTTCTGGATTGCAAGAGTGATGTCCAACTGTAGGATCAGGCCTAAACCAGCAGTCAGACATCCCCTGAGGAATCCCAGATTGGAGAAGGTGCAGGCCAGCCTCAGGGACACCCCTCTCCCATGCACAAATTTCATGCACTAGGTCACTAGTATATACATATCCATATATCCATCCATCTCATATCTATATATCCATCCATCGCTGTCAAATTGACTATTACGATTAGTATCTTTCCGCAGCAGGAAACACTGATTCACCTTCACACCCATATTTCGTAAGGTACAGCACACAGTGATTATGATCCAATTCATGCAAAATTATGTTTCTTTTTATTTCTCTATGGAGATATCCATAGAGAGAAGTCTGGAAGGGTGGTCACCAGGGAGGTAACCAGAACTCATCTCTGGATGACTGTCACTTCTAGTCACTTTTATTTATTTTCTGACTTTCTACATTTTGGAATTTTCTGCAGTGAGCACATACCATTATTCTAACTGGGAATATTCAGGGAAGCCATGCTTCTTTGGTGGGAATAAGAGAGTGGGATGGCTGAAACCGGTTTGGCTCAGTGGATAGAGCGTCGGCCTGTGGACTGAAGGGTCCCAAGTTCAATTCCAATCAAGGGCATGTGCCTTGGTTGAGGACACATCTCCAGTAGGGAGTGTGCAGGAGGCAGCTGATGGATGTTTCTCTCTCATCGATGTTTCTGACTTTCTATTCCTCTCCCTTCCTCTCTGTAAACAAAAAAATCAATAAAAATATTTTTTTAAAAAAGGGAGTGAGATGGTTTCACAGTCTCTGTGCCCTGTGGTGGCTACACCATCTGCTTTTGGGATCTTTATGCTTCTAGGCCCTTCTGTGCACCCTACCCTGCAACTCTGCCTCCTTAGATCCTAGCCACCTCTTCCAGCTCCCGGGGACTTCCTGCCACCCCCCTGCTTACCGGAGCTGGGGTAGGCCACCACGGTGGGCAGGTACAGCCTCTGGCTCACGTCCACAGGCACGTAGGCGGTGTACTTGCTGATGATGTTGCAGGACTTGCTGGTATGCACGGCGTTCACCTGGTAGCGGCGACTGGATCCTGCGGAGGGAGAAGCTGGGGTCACTCTGTGGACTCGCTCTGATGCCCACCCTTACCAATGTTCTCTCCCACATGAAAGCTCTGGAAGCCAGAGGGAAGGCTAGACCAGTGGTCCCAACTTTAGGATGAAATAAGCCCTTCAAATCAAGGGGTTTCCAACTTGCCGATGAAGAACATAAAAATCCCCAAGATGGTTATCCTCCATTATCACTTCACAAAATAAAGATGTTTTAATGCAAAAGAGGTAAGACATCTAAGAATGAAAAAGACATTTCTGCCCTAAATAACTAGTGTTATTAAAAACAATCAAAGCCATCTGTGTTGTCTGCATTTCCTATGTTCAGTTTGTAGCTGTCTGATGAGACTCTTGCTGCAGGACTTCATAGCATCCTGGTTGAGCATGGGCCACTGGTCTGGCCCATTGGACAACTTTGCAGAGAAGGTTGGAAACCAGAGAGGGAGAGTGGCAAGCGCGGGGTCACACAGCGAGGTAGTAATGGATTGAGATCAGGACTTAGTGGCGGTCTGTTTCCAAAGCCCAAGCCCTTTCCACTCAGCAAGTTAGCAGTCTCTGTGGCTTGCCACCGCCAAAAGGCTGTGTGAGGAGCCAAAGACATGCAGAATGGACACGTATTGTAAACTGTAAGGTGAAGTGCTCATGGGGAAAAATAACATATTATATAATGTTAAAATACAAACCAAACAGAGATCAGCCTTGAAAATTCCCTGAGCAGACAAAACCAGTTTCATTATACAAACAAAGTTTAATTTAGCTCATTTTGCAAGACTAACGTGAGCTGGGTCATTTCTTGCTTGTGCCTCTGAGACTTGAACTGCTTCCCAAGGTTAATGTAAGGTGACTGCTAAAATTCCAACTTTATAACCAATCATGGTGAAGAATGAACTGTCACTGCTTCCTCACTCTATAAGCTGCTTTATGATAATACTAGTGGTCCGGTGCATGAAATTTATGAATGCGGGGGCCTGTACCCTCTCCAATCTGGGACCCCTCAGAGGATGTATGACTTCCTGTGGGATTGGGCCTAAACTGGCAGTTAGACATTCTTCTCACTGGGACCACTGGCTCCTAACTGCTCACCTGCCAGCCTGCTCACCCCCAACTACCTCCCCTGCCAGCATGCTCACCCCCAACTGCTGCCCCCCCCCCCCGCCCCACAGCATGCTTACCTCCAACTTCTGCCCCTCCCCTCCCGCCTGATCACGCCCAACTGCCCACCCCTTCTGGCCTGATTGCCCCTAACTGCCTCTGCCTCCATGGCTTTGTCCTCTCGCTGTCTAATTAGCATATTACCCTTTTATTAGTATAGATACTCCTGAGCTTCATCCCATGTGTTGGTTTGTATGCTCTTGATTTGCAAACTGTCTTTGGTGTGTGTGCAATAAGTTTTTACTAATGACTACTTCAGTGATTCATTGGTTTTACTCCTGTTATATCTGAAGTATTCACGATACAAATAATATAAAATATAAATCATATTATGTAAATAAAGTATAGTATAACAAATAATAGAAATATTTTCTATTTATATCTCTGTCTTGTCTTCAAGTGGACTCCATTGGGATCCCAGGACTCGCTTTTTAAGAAAAGTTTGCCCCAATTTCTGAACTAAATGAGCTCCCCCACCACCCTGGATATACAATCTTTTGTATCCTTATATTTCTTCTTAATAGCACTTAGGAAAAATGTGATCAATTAATTGTGTCTATACATATTCGATTAATGCTGCCCTTCCTGCTATTCCGTGTCAACACTGGTAAGGGCAGGGATACCTGGTCACTGTGCTCAGCTCCAAGGCTGCCCCACCCCCCCATACGAGTTCAGTAAGTGGTCTTGATGAGTGAGTGGGCCGAGTAGGTCTGGGCAGTGGATCCCAATGTGGGGCACAACCCCCACGGGGGAGGGGCAATTCAAGAATGAATTATTAACAGTGAATTTTTTGCACTTCTTATGGTTCTAGGGGCCTCATATCCTATCTAATAAAAGAGTAATATGCAAATTTGACCATACCTTCACCACACCCACAAGCCATGCCCACAGCCACGCCCACCAGCCAATCAGGAGCAGATTATGCAAATAACCCCAACCAAGATGGCTGCCACCACTGAGAGAAGGAGGAAGGCTTGGGTTTTCCCAGCAACAGAGGAAGCCAAGCTTTCCGTGTGCTGTTGCCTGCTTAAGCCTCCACTCAATGTTCCAAAGTTTCCATTATAAAAGATACAGAAACGGCAGGAGCCACTGTGCTGGAGAGAACAGAGCCTTGGGTTTCCCTGGCAATGGATCCCGCCTGCCATTGCGGGCCTAGGCCTCCATTCTAGGCTACAATGTTTCAAACAGAAATGGCTGCCGACGTGGAGGGAGCATAAGACTTGGCTCCATTCTAGGCTACAAACTTTCAATTGTAGACATAGATTAATCCCAGATCCCAGGGCCTCCACTTGGGTCGCTGGGGGCGTGGCCGGCCTGCAAACCTCCACAGGCCCCTCGCCCAGGCCTCCCCTCACCCCAAGGGAACCCCCACCCTGATCTGGGACACTCTTCAGGGCAAACCAGCTGGCCCCACCCATGCACCAGGCCTCTATCCTATCTAATAAAAGAGTAATTTGCAGATTGACCATCACTCCAACACACAAGAGGGCTGCTCCCATGTGGTCAAAGATCCTGCCCCGATGTGGACATAAGATGGCCACCACAAGATGGCCATCAGGGGAGGGCCATTGGGAGGTTCCAGGCCCTGCAAGGGAGGGCAGTAATGGGCGATCAGGCCAGCAGGGGAGGGCAGTTGGGAGGAACCAGGCCTGCAAGGCAGGGCAGTTGGGGGTGATCAAGCCTGCAGGGGAGGGCAGTTAGGGTGACCAGGCCAGCAGAGGAGGGAAGTTGGGGGCAAACAGGCTGGCAGGGGAACAATTAGACGTGAATTAGGCTGCCAGGGTAGTGGTTAGCAGGTGATCAGGCTGGCAGGCAGAAGTGGTTAGAGGCAATCAGGGAGGCAGGCAGGTGAGCAGTTTGGAGCCAGCAGTCCTGGATTGTGAGAAGGATGCCTGATTGCCTGTTTAGGCCCGATCCTGACAGGATTGGACATCCCTCGGGGGGTCCCAGATTGGAGAGGGTGCAGGCTGGGCTAAGGGACATCTCCCACCCCCTGTGCACGAATTTTGTGCACCTGGCCTCTAGTACAGTATATAAATATGTATTGTCACATGTTTATGCATTTCAGTTCTCTATTATATGTTTTGAAACTTTGCTATTTTTTCATATCAATTATTATTATTATTATTATTATTATTATTTAACAGTTTTTTAGTGATTTCTTCCTCACTACTTCAACCATTCTTTCAGTCTTTTGTCTTTTTCATGGATGCCATGTTCTTTGAAAGCTTGTTTAGACCAAGTTAATGGCATTTTAGGCTTCCTCCATGTGAATAGGTGTTCACTTTTTGAATAATAAGAATTACATGTCATGGGGTGAAGGGGAGGGGAATCAGGATTTTAAAGATGCTTAGGTGGGGCGCGGCCAAAAAAAGGTTGGGAACCGCTGGTCTGGTGGGTTCTGTGGGAAGATAGGTGTGGTCCCAGGGGAGCAGAGCAGGTGGAACAGGGCTGTCCCCATTGTTCTGTCTTAGAGGGCGCTGTGGGGAGAAGGTTGGGAGTGAGGAGGAGTGGGGTACCAGTAGCAGAGGGCACCAGGGAGGAGAGGAGAGGACAGATCATAGCGTGAGGGTGGGAGGGTTGGAGGAGCTCAGGGCTGGTGGGAGGAGACGGGGCTCCTGGAGGCAGGGGGATGGGGACAGATACCAGAGGGGATGGATCCCTGGGGTGCGTGTGTGCGTGTGTACGTGTGTGTGTGTGTGTATGTGTGTGTGTGTGTGTGTGGGTGAGCACGCATGCACACACGTGCTGGGGTGAAGGAGGCACTTGGAAGCAGCCATGCTTTGCAGAGTTGGAGCATTGGGCGGTGACAGGTCTGTGGGGAGAAGGGATATGCTGGAGCAGGGTGGGGGGGAGATGAGCGGATCATGGGGGTGGGGTGTTGGCCGGGGCCCTGGGCGGGGCTTGCGGAGGGGCGGGGCTCGGCGGGCAGGAGGCGGGTGCTCACCTTGCTCTATCTCGCCCTCGCGCTCAGCCAGCTGCTCAAAGTCACGGATGATGGCTCGGGCCGCCAGGTGGTGGAAGGTCTCCTTCCAAAGGTCGGCCTCGCGGGCGCTGCCCGGCTCATGGCCTGGGGGCTCCAGCTCGAAGCTCACCTCCCATTGCAAACGCTGGCTGTCGCGGAGGCCCTTGACCACGGCCTTGCCCAGCACGGGGTCTGGGGTGGCTAGCCTGCTGGTATCGGCCTGCGGCTCGCAGGCCAAGGTCTGGGTCTCCAAGGAGGAAGGTTGATGGAACGGCTCTGTGGGCAGAGGGATGAGACAGTGCTCTGAACTGGGGGACAGAGAGCCAGCCCCCCAGGGGACATCACTCATTTCCAGGGCACAAACACCCCTAAGCAAATACAGTACAGTACCCCACCCCCACTCCCAGGGATCTCGAAACTCCTTTCTTAGAACAGGTGGGGTGGCATGGGCTTGTCCCCAAAGTGGGGCAGACCCACCTCCCAGGAAGCCAGGTCCTAGGGGGTCGGGTAGGATGGGGTGAGGCATTCCTAAGGAAGAATGTAACTCAGAGAGGACACAAGGTGGGGGACAGGCAGCCCAAGGGCCAGGTGGACTGGGAAATAGTGGGGGTTGGTGAGGTCCTTAGGGAGAGAAGGGGCCACAGCAGACTCCCCGTAGCCCCCAATGGGCACAGGCATCTGTCCTGTGGGCCTGTCACCGGAAGTCAGGCCTAGCCAAGGAGTCCTCCCTGTTCCCAGTCAGGCCCAGGACCCTGAGGACACTCACCCGTGTCTCCGGGGCTGAGGCTGTCTGAGGCTGGCTTCAGGCTGTACCCAAGATCCAGCTCCTTCGTGGGGCTCCAGGACTGGCTCTCCTGGTCAGAGGGTACGAAGGGCTGGCAGCCTTGGGGCAGCAGAGAGGGCCTGCGGGCCCCTGGGCCCCGGAGTTTGGGGCCCTGGCACAGGTCCCAGCCACTGCTCAGGAAGGGCTAGGGAGGCAAGAGGAAGATGAGAGTGCTGGGACCCTCTGCTCCACCCCAGCCACAGCTCTTCCCCGGGGGATCCCAGCCCCCCTGCCCTACCCAAGAACCAATGACTTACTCTCCACTACCCATGAGAAATGTCCACATGCATAATCCCAAACCATGGGTGAGGTCCAAACTCCAGAAGACCATGGAAAATCACATATCATAGATAACCGACACTCACTTATTTTTGTCATAACGTTTAAAATGTTTGTGTGTGTTTAAAATTAACCCTTTCCTTATGTCCTTCTCATAGGTCATGTTTCAAAGGTCTTTCCCACTTAAAAAAAAATCCTGTAGAATTTTTGTGGTATTTGTTTGTTTGCTTAAATCTTTGGTTCACATGAAATTTATTTTCGTGTAAGGAAATGGGGACCAGCCTTTCCGTTGGTATTTTGAATCCTAGCACCGTTTACTGGGTATGGTTCATTTATGGAGTCTCTAGGGCTTATCTACGCCGACAAAGCTCTCTGCACATTTGGTGTTCTTTCTGGGCTTTCTGTTCTGTTTTGTGGACTTAATCTGCCTATTCTTGTGCTGCTACAAAAAGAAAACCTCAGAAGGCCAGGGGTAAACTGGGAAGTATATTTGCACCATGCATGACAAAGCTCATTTTCAAGAAAATGCTCTTGTAAATCACTGGTGGGGGTGGAGAGACACTTGATAAAATAATGGATTGAAGGCATTTACAGCCAGTTTACAGAAAAAGTATCCAATAAGCCCATGAAAACAGGCTCAGCTTCTGGAGTGTTACTCTAAATAAAAATGAATTACAGTCCTGGCCAGGTGGCTCAGTTGATTGGCACATCATTCAAGGGTTCGATTCCCAGTCAGGGCATGTACCTACGTTGTGGGTTCGATCTCCAGTTGGGGTGCATATGGGGGGTAACGGATCAATGTTTCTCTCTCACAACGTTTCTCTCTTTTTTCTCTCCCTTTCTTAAACCAATAACAATATAACCTCGAGTGAAGATAAAAAAATGAAATGAAATGAATTATGATTTCCTCCATTTTCCAGACTAGAAAATATGTAAATGTCTGGTGGCATGCAATGTGGTCAATGGGGAGATGGGAGTCCCCATGGACTGTTGGTGGGAGTGTGCTGACGTGTACTTGTGGAGAACGATACAGCCCCGTGCTAGCTGTCAACATTATCAAGGCCCATGCTCCCTGGGCCCAGCGATTCCACCTTTAGGAACTGAATCCTGTGGGAATACACTAGGTTGCAAATATCTATGTACATGTACTGTATCTTCGTTGCAGTATTGTTTGTTAAAAAAAGATTTTGTGAATATCTGGAAACTATCTGAATGTACTTCAATAAGATTGGCAAATAAGTTATGGTACGTCCATGTGTTGGAATGCCACATAGCACTGCAACAAAACAGGCAGCTTATCAAAAACTAATTTGGGAAGATGTCTAAGAGGAAACATTAAAAATTTTGCAACTCTTCTGTATTCTGACCATGGAAACGGTTACATGACTATTCATTTGTCAGAAATCATAGAGCTATTCACCAAAAAGAGTAATTTTACTGTATATATAAAAGTGAATTAAGAAGATATTAGAAAAAAATGAAACTAGATCACCAACTTACACCATACACCAAACAACAAACTCAAAATGGTTAAAGGACTTAAATGTAATATGGGAAACTATAAAAATCCTACAAGACTCCATAGGAAGCAAAACAGCAGACATATGTCATAGAACCCTCATCCACTGCTGGTGGGAATGCAGATTAGTGCAGCCACTGTGGAAGATAGTATGGGGTTTCCTCAAAAATTTAAAAATGGAACTCCGTTTGACCTAGTAGTCCTAGATCTAGGACTATATCCCAAGAAACCAGAATCACCAATCATAAAGGATGTATGCTCACCTATGTTCATAGCAGCACAATTTACAGTAGCTAAGATTTGGAAACAACCTAAGTGCCCATTAGCAGATGAGTGGATTAAAAAACTGTGATACATCTACACAATGGAATACTACGCTGCTATAAAGAAGGAACTTTTACCATTTGCAACAGATGGAACTGGAGAGCATTATGCTAAGTGAAATAAGAAGGATAAATATCACATGATGTCATTCATATGTGGGATATAATGATCAACATAAAGTGATGAACAAGAATAGATCCAGACAAATGGCAGGGGAGGGGGAGTTAGAGAGCAACCAAAGGACTTAAATGCATGCATATTAGCACAACCAGTGGACACAGACACTGGGGCGGTGGGGGCTTGTCTGGAGTGGGATTGGTGGGGGAGGGGTGTCACTTGGGGAAAAGGAGACATATGTAAAACTTTAGACAATAAAAAGAAGATATTAGAAAAGTAATTTGGAGGGAAGTTTGTATATGTGATTATTTAAAACATCTACATATGTATGTGTGTGTAGTATTTCTGGGAGGAAACACTTAAAAACTAAGTGGGTTGGGATACTTTTTACTTTATACTTAACCGAACTGTTTGAGCGTGTGATTTGCACACTCTGAGTATGTTTGTAATGAAAGAATATTAAATTAATAAAAAGTGAATTTTGTGTCTCTGGCAACATTTGCATTGCCTGATAAGAGATGAGGATGCAAGGGCATTTACTAGGTGTAACAGAGAGAAAAAGTGTTTCTTAGTCTTTTAGGTCAACAGCTAACAGGGTGATCTTTTTTCATTACTATCAAGTATTTATTGGGAAGGGACTGTGCTCCCCATTTGATGGGGGCTCCTTGCGGCAGGAGCTGAGGTCCTGGGATGGTACAAGAGTGTGGGAGAAGACTGGGACTGGTCACTTTTGGGATGGCCTCAGTGGGAGCTAGTACCCAGCCAGGGTCCCTAACCTCACCTCCCTCATCAGAGGCTAGGATTCCTCTAATCTTTGCCTCACCATCACTACCACATTGAGAAACAAGATGCTACAGTTTCCATGGCAGTAGACTAGTCTCAGGTTCAGCCCTTCATCCAGCCAGAGGCTATAAGGAGTATATACACGTGTGCACGTGTTTTGTGGGGGAGAATCAGATTGGGGAAGAAACCAAACAGGGAATGGGGCAGAGATGAGCAAAGATGGTCAGAAGCAAGTAGTGAAGAGAAGCCACACTGCTCAGAGCTCTCACTAATCAGACCTGCATTTAAAGGACACCTACTGTGTGCTAGGCACTGCATCTTCCACTTATAGTTGGCTCTCAATACATATCTGTTGATGGCTGTTAGTTCAACCACCCACACAAGCTATCCTCCCCATTTCATAGATGAAGAAATTGGGGCTCAGAGAGGTCAAGTAACATGTTTGAGGAGCAGAGTCTGCCTGACTCCAAGGTCAGTATTTTCCAACTGCATCCCTAGCTAAGGACAGAGAAGGACCTCAGGGACAAGGTGGCAGTGTCTCTGCCCCTGGGAGCATAGGGGCTTATGTGTCTGTGGAGGCGGGGATAGATGGAAGTTACGGGTGGGTGTGGGGAATGGAAGGCTGCCTCTATGGAACCACTGATGAAGTTAACATAAAGCCCATTCTTGAGAAAATGGGGTAAAACATGCAGATAATACCAGACACAAATTTGTATTTCTCAAACTGGTGATTTTGCTGCCCGCCCCACAGGGACATTTGGCAATGTCTGCAGACATTTTTAGTTGTCATAACTGGGGGTGGTGGTGTCACTGGCATTCATTTGATGGAGGCCAGGGATGCTGTCAAATTTCTACACAAAATCGCCCTCCAACCAAGAACTATCATGTCCAAGGTGCTGAGGCTGAGAAACTGGTCTAGCTGGACAGGGGGCAACTGGCCCTGCTCTGGCTGTAGCTCTGATATCATCTCTGCCCTGGGTGGATGTACCATCCTTGGTAATTGCAGAAGGTGCAGTGTGTGATGGAGAGGGAAGCAAGAGCTTTGCAGGAAGCGGGCCCTGGGTTTTAATCTCCTAACAAGCTGTGTGACCTTTACCCTTAATTTCCACACCCGCTCCGTTCCCAGGGGTTCTATAAAATCAAATGAGAGAGTATATGGGTAGGCTCCTTGACAACTGGGAAGTGCTGTGTGCAGAGAACTGGTGATGTCATTGGCCAATGGTATCATTGTAAGGAAGGGGTCTTTGAGGGTCAGGCAGATGAAGAAGAGGTGACTCACTTCTCAGTCAGCTGTGGACAGGCTCCATCCTTCCGGCCGAAGCAGGAGACACAGCTCGCCCCTAATGATGGCCTCCCCAACTCCACCCGCCCGCCCGGTTACCTTCAAATCAATCTCTCTTGGTGGGGCATCTGGGCTGGCCTGGTTGATGAGGTCCTGCAGCTTGGCTTTCCGCAGCGGATATCTCTTGGCAGCCATTGTGGGGTCGCTGACTGTGGCGGGCCTCGGGGAAGGCTTGTGGATGGTGATCTGGTTGGTGCTATATGCCCGTCGTCGCTGGGAGAGGGCCACACCTGGGAGCCACCAGAGTGCAAGAAGAGGACAGCGGGCAAAGAGGGAGAGGCTTGCACACCCTTTCATGCTTGGAAACTTCTCGAGCTTTCCACTGCTCACCTACTGAAATATGTTTGGGTGCCTCACCTCGCCTGGCATTGAAAGCCCGGCCTAACTGAGCCCTAATCTATCACCCAGTGACTCTCCTTTCTGTTCCCTTTTCCGGGTTCCATGTGCTCCAAGCAGAATAGCTGAGTAACCAACTGTGGATGTATTTTCTATGTGTCACACCTCCACCCCTTTGCTCAGGCAATGTCTGCTGCCCAGACCTCCTGTGACCCATGTCACTCTGCTTCCCCTCAGAACTAAGTCCAGTTGTATCCCTCTCATCAGATGGGGAGCTTCTGAGGAACAGGTGCCATGTTTGAGCCACCTTTGCTGCTCACACTGTGCTCAGCACTTAGCTGGGGTACGTGATCAGTAAATACCCTCTAAGTGGAAACTAAAACCATAAAGTGGCTTTGGAGGCAAACAGGTCTACTCTCTATCTGTACTCGACCTCTTTCCAGTTTCACAGGCGCAGCCAAGTGGCTAAAGTTCCCTGTCTCAGTTTCCTCATCTGTAGAATAGGCGGATAGCCACCTCTAGAGCTGCTAACTATTCAATGTGATTGTTTATATAAAGCGGTTAGCACATAGGAAGTGCTCATAAAATGTAGCAATCATAGCTCCTGGAGAAGTGAGTGAGGCACAAAGAGCTGCAGAGTTACCAGGAGCGGTGCCAGGCTCGCTGCTGCATGGCCGGGCATCTGTGGTTTGCGTCTGGTTGAGGGGTTCCCCCAAGCTCTTGGGACAATTTGCATTGTCTGAGCCGGGCCCCTCATCCTGTGAATGGTAGAAGACAGAGCTGCTGGACTCCTGAGAGTGCAGCATGCTGTATCGTCTCCTCTTGTCCTGGAGGAAGGGAGAGAAAGAAGGTTGGGAATTAGGCTAGATGGCAGGAAGGACATCCACAGAGCAGCAAGCAGTGGAGAGTTCATGTTAGAATTGGAATAATAAAAAGTGTCTTGCCAGCTTGGAGAATTTAGGCAGACTTCTGTTTATGAGATAGCGAATGAAAATTACTTCATATCACTTACATTGCTTATATTTTAAATTATATTATTTTTTAAAAACTTCTAAAAGGTGATTCTAAATGCTACTGCTGTCTCCAAAAAGGTTAACAAAATGCACAGGATGAACCATCTATTTCTCCCATTCCATTCTCCATAGTATACACATACATACTATCTAATAAAAGAGTAATATGCAAATGGACTGTACCTCTGCTATACTCACAAGCCACACCCACCAGCCAATCAGGAGTGACATGCAAATTAACCCCAACCAAGATGGCTGCTGGCCACAGAGAGCAGGAGGAAGGCTTGGGTTTCTCCGGCGATGGAGGAAGCCAAGCTTTCCACCTGCCCTTGCCCAATGCTACAAAGTTTCAATTATAGAAGATACATAATCCAAACAGAAATGGTGGCAGCCACAGAGCTGGAAAGAGCAGAGGCTAGGGTTGCCCCTGGCGATAGAGGAAGCCAAGCTGAGGAAGCCAAGCTTCTGCAGCTCTGGCCAGCCTAGGCCTGCACTTAAGGCTACAAAGTTTCAATTATAAAAGATCAATATCCCAAGAAAAATGGCTGGGGCCATGGAGTGAGCAGAAGGCTTGGCTCCACTCCAGGCTACAAAGTTTCAATTGTAGAACATAAATAAATCCTAGATACCAGGGCCTCCACTTGGGTTGCTGAGGGTGTGTGGCAGGCCGGCAAACCACCATAGGCCCCTTGCTCCCATACCCCAAGGGAACCCCCACCCTTATCTGGAACACCCTTCAGGGAAAACCAGCTGGCCCCCACCCATGCACCAGGCCTCTATTCTATCTAATAAAAGAGTAATATGCAGACTGACCATCACTCCAACACACAAGATGGCTGCCCCCATGTAGTCAAAGATCCTGCCCCCATGTGGTCAAAGTTGGACATCACAAGATGGCCAGCAGGGAAGGGCAGTTGGGAGGGACCAGGCTTGCATGGGAGGCAGTTGGGGGCAAACAAGCCTGCAGGGGAGGGCAGTTAGGGGTAACCAGGCCAGCAGAGGAGGGAAGTTGGGGGCAACCAGGCCTGCAGGGAAGGGCATTTGGGAGGGACCCAGGCCTGCAGGGGAGAGCAATTGGGGGGACCAGGCCTGAAGGGGATGGCAGTTAGGGGTGACCAGGCCTGCAGGGAAGGGCAGTTAGGGACAAAGAGGCTGGCAGGGAACAGTTAGGCATCAATCAGACTGGCAGGGGAGTGATTAGGGGATGATCAGGCTGGTAGGCAGAAGTGGTTAGGGGAAATTAGGAAGGCAGGCAGGTGAGTGGTTGGGAGCCAGCAGTCCTGGATTGTGAGAAGGATGTCTGACTGCCCATTTAGGCCCGATCGTACTGTCAGACATCCCTTGAGGGGTTCCAGATTGGAGAAGGTGCAGGCTGGGCAGAGAGACACCGCCTGCCCTCCCTGTGCATGAATTTTGTGCACCGGGCCTCTAGTATAAAACATAAAGTCTTTTGGGGACCATTTTTGTTTTACAAAAACTGGATCATATTACTTTATATTTAGCAGTATCTTGAACTTTGCACTTTAAACATTTTGGAAATCCTGCCCGTCAACTGTTCTTTTAAACATTTGATTGTGCAATA
Source organism: Antrozous pallidus (assembly GCA_027563665.1). Lineage (NCBI taxonomy): Eukaryota > Metazoa > Chordata > Mammalia > Chiroptera > Vespertilionidae > Antrozous > Antrozous pallidus. Next base: position 200,874,791 of record CM050508.1, read on the forward strand.
ATCTACCACCCCTATGGATAAGCATTCACTTTGTGGCTGTATTTATATTTACATTTAATGTTGTATCAGTCAAAAAGCCAACACGTCATACATTGATAAATAAAAGATGATGACAGAGGATACTAGAAAAAAAAAACCACAAAGAGAAGATGCTGTTAACCTTCATTCCTTCAACAGTAAGTGAGGCCTGATCAGACAACCAAAGTATAAATCACCTGAGGTAGGAAAGAGGACAGAGTAGAAAAGGAAAAGAGGAATAGAAAATCACCTTAAAAAATCAGTGCAGTTAAAATGTATGTGAGACCATAGTGTATCACATACATTTTAATTTATTATTGTTGACCTACTAAATAATAGTCTGGGAGCTCTGGGGAGGGTATGAGTACCTTTGGACTAGAAAAAGAAGTTTATGAAGTCCTGGAATTTACAAGAGAAAATTAGAAACCTAATTGACCAGTTCAGTCATACAAATTGTTGTCCTCTCTCAATAATTAAGTTTATTTGATGAGAAATTCATATTCTTGCTATAAACTCATTTGTAATCATGTCTTTCACAATATTTCCCTGCTTCGTGTAACATCAAGTGACATTTTGAGAGAAGCAGCATTAATATGTGGCCGTAGTTTTTGCCATCACAAAAAATGCTGCAATGAATCCTTGGACTTACCTCCATTATATTGCTTTATTTTTGTTAGATCCTTAGAAGGGATTTCTAGGTTGAAAAGTTGTGTCTTTCTAATTTCATTATTTATTTGTAGATTGTGTTCCATGGCCTGGCAATTATACCTCACAACTATAAGCCCAGATCCAACTCGTTTCTTCCTGCCAGGAGCAGTTTTTCCTGCATGTTTCCGGGCCCCACTGACCCCTGGCATTTCTTTTCTTTTCTTTAAATATATTTTATTGATTTTTTACAAAGGGGAAGGGAGAGGGATAGAAAGCCAGAGACATCGATGAGAGAGAAACATCCATCAGTTGCCTACTGCACACCGCCTACTGGGGATGTGCCCACAACCAAGGTACATGCCCTTGACCAGAATCAAACCTGGGGCCTTTCAGTCTGCTGGCCGACACTCTATCCACTGAGCCAAACTGGTTTTGGCAACCCCTGGCATTTCTAAGATACTTACAGATCTGGAATTGGAGATGTATAAGGAGGCATCACACACAATGCCGTATCCCACCAGCCGTTCCCCGGGGAAAAGGGTGCTGGTGTTCACAGGGGAAACCAGCACTTCGGTAGTCTCAGGGAAGACCCACTCCACAGTCACATCGCTCAGGACCGGGGCCATGGCCTTCTTCAGGGATTTGATCATCTGTTGGGCAGAATCAGAACACTGGTTGGGGAGATGTGTGAGCAGGGAGGGTATGTCCAGATGCACGAAGCCCAGGTGGGTATGACCATGCAGGGATGTGAGCAGAGAAGAAGTGACAAGAGGCCTTGGGGTGGTTTGCCTACCCGTGAACATGCCATTTCTTAGGCTCCTACAGTGTCAGAGTTGGAGCACATTTCTGCTGACATCTTCTCTAAGCTTATCATTTAATAAATGAGAAAACCCAAGACTAAAGGAGGGTTGTGACTAGTTCAGGGCACACAGAAAGTTTGTGTCAAAAACATGAACCAGGTAGTGACCTTGCGCAAGTCGATTTGCTTTCCTGGGCCTCATTTTCCCCGGGTGTTAAACTGAGGGTCCAGCAGCAGAGGGACTGGGGCCCTTCCACCTACCTTGGGTTGCAGCCGCTCCCCCTCCATCAGGAACTCAGCACTGCCCTTGGACACGGTGGCCAGCCCCTTCACCAGCCTGTGGCAGACGTTGGGTCCGATTCCAAAGCTATAGCACCTGCAGAGGGGAGGAGAAAGGCTGTTACCCCCCATCCTCTCTGCCACCTTTGTTCCTGATGGGGAGCGTGATCCAGGTGGAGTCTCTCACAGCTGGCTCAGCTTTAGGCAGGGGGCCGGGGAAGAGGGCCGTCACTGGGCATTCACATTCACACACAAAGCCCACAGCTCCCGCCCCAGCTCAGAGTCTAAGCAGCAGGAAGGGCTTTCTTTGCGTAAGTTGCTGGTTGGGAGCTGGATGCAGAGGTGTGGGCATCTCATCCCTCCTAAACTTTGAGGGGGAAAGGCAAACGTTGAGGTCAGCCACACCACCTTGGAAGCTAAGCTCTAAAAGGTTCTTTATTGTCTTCTGGCATTTTCCCACACGGCCCAGGTTTTGGAAACCCCAGTCCAGGGTAGCCCAGGATAATCATGTCTTAGACCTTCATCTTGTGCCCACCTGATGGAGAAGGCATGGTTTCGCACCAGCTCCAGCACCTTCCCGGTGTTGTTGACTGCTCCGTCTGTGACCACGAAGAGAAGTCGAGGGTGGCCTCGGTGCACTGGCTGCCGGGTGACCCACTTGAGCGGGGAGAGGATGTTGGTGCCACCCATGTCAGCCCGCATTCTCTGAATGTTTTCACAGGCCATGGCCAAGGTCTCCTGCAGGAAAGGCACAGGCAGGGGAGATAATTCCCAGGATCACCCTATGGTGGGGAGACTCTGAGCCCCTTGGGGGAGGAGTCTTTTTTTGTTTCCCTAGATCAACAATTTTCAACTCCCCCCCAACATAAACTAATTACTAAAATTATATGAAAATATATTTGTGCTGATCTAACAAAAATAAAGGTATACTTTTGATTCATTCACACCAGACAGCTAGTGTGTTAGCTGCTGTCATTTGTGTGTGTGACAATCTAAGGGAAAAGAGGTCAGTGCCCCTGGCTAAATAGATACGTATTCATATCTTAGAAATCCTTGCAGCACACCAGTTGAAAATTGCTGCCCTAGAGAATAGTTCAACCTCACTAGAGTTGAGTCCTGTTCCCAATCTCACCTCTTCCACTTCCTGGAAGAATAGGTGGACACTTCCTGGTATTTGGTATTGGACATGGTTCTGCCCAATCACACCCCCACCAGCACCTGCCTTGCTACCATTTGTGGTGTTATATTAACTTAATAGAGGCCCATTAAATGATATTTGTGCAAGAATAGGCCCTTGGATTCACTCCCAGCCACCCAGGAGCCAGCAAATCCCTGCTCCCCACCCCAGCTGCCTGGAGCCATCAAGTCCTTGCTTCTGTCTGGAGCACCACTCTAGCAGCTCCCACCACCGTCCCTCTTCTCCTCATAGCAGGCTTCACACTGCTTTTTGCCTGCATATGCAAATTGACCTCCATCTTTGTTGGGTTAATTTGCATACTCACTCTGACTGGCTGTGAGTGTAGCAGAGTGATGGTTAATTTGCATGTTTCACTTTTTTTTTTTTTGGTAAGATCATTGTCCTTTCTGGCCGAGGATTATTGGCCTCAGATGAATGTCACTACAGCATGAACAGGTGCTCACTGGACATCCGATGTCCTTCTGCTCCTGTCTCAGGAAGATGCTCCTCCAACAGCCATGCTTGGAGTGACTGCACACGTCAAAAGTCTTACAGTGTATAATGTACCTTGGAGCCAGAAAGACTGGAAATTTATCCCAAAGGGATCATGAAGGAGGTATGTGAAGACTTCCATACAAAGATCATAAACAAAACAAATGGAAACAACACCAGTGCCCAACCGCAGAGGTTTAGTTGTAAACAAGTCATGCCTGTCCATGCAGCGAAACCCTGGGTAGCCATTAGGATTATGCTGTAGATTTATATTTAATGGCATAAAATGTGCTCATGACAGGCTGTTGTGTTTGAAAAGTAGTTTCTGGAAGGCCTAATCCTATCTTTACTGAAACTAGGTAATGCGCAGAACAAGGTCTGGAGGGATTTACTCTAAGCTCTTAATGTTTTTCCTTTTATTTTTCTGATGTGATCATTCGAGATTTACTTCTTTTTTTCTTTTTGATTATCTAGTTTCAAAGGCTGTGGGATAATCAATATATATTATTATTGTATTAAGAAAGCCCATAAACTACTTTGAAAAGTGGCTCCTAAGGCTTCCTTCCTTCCCTCCTAACGTCCTTCCCTCCCTCCTTCTCTCCCTTCCTTTCTTCCTTCCTTCCCTCCCTTCAATTCCTAGGCCTGCAATTTTGAACGTGCTGCTGGGGCCACAGTCCTATTATTTAAAATTGTAGCTTGAGTCTTGTGAGTCCCATTCTCAGCCCACCTACCCACCTATTCACTCGGCCATCCCTTCCTGTTCACTTCTTTGGCTCAACCTTGCACGGGTCTACTATCCTCATAAGGCGGAGGCTTCAGTGAGTGGCAGGCCTATGCATCCTCTTCCTATCCCTCCCTGGACCCCTGTCTGCACATACTCACACTGCTCAACATATTCTTTATTTTAAAGAGAAGGGTGTCAGAAGGCTGAGATGTCAGAAAACTGCCTGAGCAGAGTTAGCCTCTTTCCTGCTTGGCTCCTGGGCATCATCATCCTGTTCCTATATGAGTGGGCAGCCTTTGAGCAGGCCTCCTCTCTCTTTTTCTGTCCTTTGCTCCTCACCACCTGCCCCTCCTGGTCCCAGCCTTGTCCTTCCTTACCTCATTGTAGGTCTGACTGGAAGGGAAGAGGGTCTTAAATGTGGATCCAAACCCAATGACATTGAAGAGACAGGCTGGCATGAGGCTTTTAAGAGCCACCAGCATGGCATCCTGGAGGGCAAGAAAGAGATTTTCAGGATTCGGGAAAGAGTTATGACTTCTGCCGCTTCACACCAGGATTGTTATCCTAGCAGGAATCTGTCTCCACACAGGCTTCTGCCCCTCTGCCTACACCCAACATCCCCTTCTCCCCCAGATCAAGAAATCTGCTGATGCTGAGTGGAAGCTGAACCAAAGCCATCTCATGAAATTTCTTGTGTAGCAAGTCTGACTTTTCAAAGCCATTCTATTATGGCTGCCAGTTCCATCTCACCGCCTGCTGACCCTGAAAGGTAGGGAGAGCAGGGAGCACTCACTTCTTTCTGCCAAAACAAAATTGATGTCTAAGGGAGGCATGTGGCCTGGGCCAGATTACCCTGGTGATGGGATAGGCTTCTGACTCTCATCCAGGGCCTTTTGCACCAGAATTCACCCAGTTATCACTGACTAGGGATGAATCTCTTTAGGTCATATTTGTTGAAGGCTCAGGATGTACTTTATCTACATTACCTCATATAATCTTCACAATAACCCATGAAGCAGGCACAATAGTATCCCCGTTTTATAGGCGAGAACACCGAGGTACAGAGAGGGGAGCAACTTGATGGTGACATGCAGACAGTAGATAGTGGAGCTAGGACTCGGACATGAGTCACTTTGCCTTCAAAATCTGTGAACATTAGAATCTTAACCTACTTTAACTATGCAACATCGGGAGACCTGGGTGAAGGTATATTGGGAAAAAATGATGCCAAAAAAGAAAAGTGGAGATGACAAGAGGGAAAAAGAATGATATTGATGATGAGGCAATGATACTTATCAAGCAATTACTACCTATCAAGCACTGTGATACACTCTTTATATTACCTAATTTAACCTCTAAAAGAGTGGTTAAGAAGATGCACTTTGGCTGAAACTGGTTTGGCTCAGTGGATAGAGCGTCGGCCTGCAGACTGAAAGGTCCCGGGTTCGATTCCGGTCAAGGGCATGTACCTTGGCTGCGGGCACATCCCCAGTAGGGGGTGTGCAGGAGGCAGCTGACCGATGTTTCTCATCGATGTTTCTGACTTTCTATCTCTCTCCCTTCCTCTCTGTAAAAAAATCAATAAAATATACTTAAAAAAAAGAAGATGCACTTTGATATTAAACATATTGGGGTTTAAATTGTGCCTTTACTATTGCTAACTTGACCTTGGGCTATGTCATTCCTCTGAGTCTCAGCCTGGCACATAGTAATCAGTCAGTAAGTGGTTATTATTATCTACCCAACAAGATGCATACTAATATTAATGCCTCTGTTTTACAGAGAAGAAAACTGAGGCTTAGAGCATTCAGGAATTGTACTGGATCACCAAACCTAAAGATAGGACCGAAACTTTCAAATCACAGCTCTGAGCCCTAGTCGATGCGGCTCAGCTGGTTGGACATCACCCTGTGTTGCCGACTCGATTCTTGGCCAGGGCACATGTCTGGGTTGGGGGCTTGATCCCAAGTAGGGGGAATGCAGGAGGAAGCTGATCAATATTCCTCTCTCACATCTATGTTGTTTTTTCTCTCCCTCTTTCTCCCTTTCTCTCTCTAGAAATCAATTTAAACATTTAAAAAAATCTTTAAAAAGTGAAGCATTAAAAAACAACAACACAGCTTTAAAATCTTCATTCATGATGGCTCTGCCTTGGCACAGAACTCAGGAATTGGGGGGAGGGCTCTCCCTCACCCCCATATAGTTTATTGATGACAGCCCTGAGATCTCAGCATGGCTTCGGGGAAACAAGCTGTTCCACCCCAGAATTTAGAAGTAAACAGCTGTAAGTGGATCCTGGCAACTTCCACACCATAAGGATCTGCAGCCCCTCTCCCACCCCCTCTGTAAACATTAACGTTACCGTTCTCTTTGTTGATTGTGTCAGTAATTTTATTTCTCTGTGAAAGAAGTCCAGATCTGCTTATTTTTTCATTAGCCACTAATGTATATTCCTGCTAGCAGGAGACGATGCTGATCCATACAGATTGTCTCTGCTCACACCTATTAGAATTTTCAAAGCCATGTTTTTGGCAGCAAGTGGCAGCTGAAGAATGAGACCAGCTGCAGGAAATTAAATTGGTTGAACTTTCCCCTTCCACGTGGCTGTTTGGATTTCTATTCTCTCCTACCTCCCTAATTCCAGTTTTTCCTAAGACTTCAACAGAATCGGCCACAGTTAATGATGCAAGCAACCCCCCAATGCCCTCATTATCAATGGGGGGAGGGGTGCGTGGCCTGAGTAATTTCTATGTCTTTTTCTAAAAGGGGCAGGTGTATGTAGTAGAATGGATTGTGCAGATGTAAAGCCATTTGTGAAAGGTAACCTTGAGGCCAGGGAGCTGAGCTGGAAAAAGCAAGCAAGAAAGACTCCATGGGGGGAGGAACTGTGAGAGGAGCCCTGGTGGAAGTCGTCATCGGAGAATTCTGGAATGTCAAGGTTGGAAATGGATTTAGTGCCGGAAATGGATTTCCACTCATGAACCAGCTCCATTCAGCTGGTAGTAATGGCCTGGAGCACCTTGATGAGAAACATATAGAGACTGAGTCCAACTCAGCGTGGTAAAGAATGTCATGGTCAATTGTTGATGTCTGCCTGGGCTTGGGAGAAGGGAACAAAGGGATATAGGACATATGTTTGCCATCCCTGTATTAATCCTTCCTTCTCATTTTACAGACAGTATAAATGAACCCCAGAGTTGAGAATCAATTTGTCCAAAGCCACATAGCCAGCCAATGGCAGACTGGATCCTGGAACCCAGGCATTTCTCTTTGACTAAGTCATGCAGCAGGAAAGACATAATCAGAAAAGAGAGCTTTTCTTAAAGGGGCAGTAGGTATAATTCCCTATCAGAAAGGTGAGGAAAATGAGCACTGAGCCAGGATATGGGAAGCTTAGGCTCTCTCACTAGCACTATGATGTTGGAAAAACAGCCTCTCAGGGACTCAGTTTCCTTACCTGGAAATGGGCAGGGAAGGTGACTTAAATGCTCTCTAAGGGATGTTTTATGATCCCATGATGCTTAGAGTAACTGTGGAGACATCTCACAAATTGGTCCAGCTGCGGAATGGGATACACATGGGCACTGGACTGTGCTTCAGCACTCCAGCACGGTGGACAGCTCCCCATTCCAGGATTTGTTTTTGATGGCAGGAAGGGGTGGGGAGAAGGTACCAATCAGTCCTACATCCCAGTGTCAAGAGGCCTCAAACAGGACTTTGGTTCCATGTAGGATGCTCTCTCATGCTTGAAGACAAAACCCAGTCAGAGCATGACTGAGGAGTTAGCTGGCCTCACAGAGCGTACCTACCCTCCCCTCTCCTTGCTTATCCTGTTGCCCTGGGAACAAGAGTTTGCTCCAGGCACAAACTGAAAAAGGAGTAAAATTTCAGGTGACAACTGAGCCTGCTCCCTTCTCCTTCCCTTATGGCTTGTTTTCTTGAACTACGATCCTGTACCCAGTTCAATGAACCATGACTGGGGGCTTTTTAAGCCTAAATAAATATAGAGCAAGCCCCATGAGGAGAGATAGATGAGCAAAGATCTGGTTCTTTCTCTTAATGAGTTTCCCATAACTCCAGATGAGACAGACCTGCACAACTAGAAACACAAAGGAGAGGTGGATATGGCCGAAACCGAGGTAAATAATCTCCTGAGAGAGAGGACATGCCTCTGGACATTGGGAGAAAGGTAATTACTCTGTCTTCCTCACTCATCAGAAGTCTCCATAGCTGTGAGGCCATGCTCCATACATGACTGGTTTGAGGGCAGAAACTGAGTTTACAACCTGTTGTCTTTTCAGATGGCCAACCACAAATTTTTGCCCACATTAGTCATTTGATAAAAAATAAATAAAACCCAAGTTTTTTTTCCTAATGGATTCTACACATTATTTGATGACAGGGGCCATCTCCAGTGAATTGCTGTTGCCAGGTCCGAGGACAGACAGACGTGGGTTTATTATTAGAAGACACTGGCTGTGTGACCTTGGGTAGGTTATTGAAACTCTCATGATGGGCTTTCCACTTTGGCAAATGGAGACCATAGCACTAACTTCAGGATTATTAGCTGGATTCAACACCCAGCTGTACCATTCTCCACTTAGTACCTACTGAGGGGTGTTAGCCTGAGCAGCACTCAGCAAAGGTTGTAGAATGTCAAGGGAAGATGCGATAATTTCATCCCTTGTAAGTGGACAGTAGTTCTCTGCTCATACCACTTCAGGGTTTTCTTTCGGGAGCACATTGAGCTTGGGTGTTTCTGTTCAAACTGATTTTAAAAAGTTGTTGTTCCCTTTAGACACGGAGAGCCATTTAGGAAGGTGGTTCAGGGTGTGGAAGGGGGGCATCTTGGAACCAAAAGTGCTGATGAAGCTGGTTTGGGGGAGCACTGCTGATTTACCCTGGAGCACAAGACCTTGGGGAGGGGTCCTATAACAGGTACCTTGACCCGATGGATATTGGTCCCACTCATGCTGCCGCTTCTGTCAACGAGGAAGATAAACTCGCCATGGGTCTTTCTCAAGTTCGGCTGGACCGACTGGAGGTCAGGACAGAAGTTGAGCATGATGACAGAATGGTGGGGAATGTCCTTGTGGAGGCGTTTCCGGATGATTTCTGTCTGGAGAAGAAAGGAAAACCTCTCACTTGGTATTCAAGGGGTCCAGTGCTGCTCATGTGGTCTCCCATTACTCACCAAGTATTGTCAAGATCCCGCTCATACTCTGCATGAGAGACTTCCAAGTTGACTGCACCTGGCTCTCTAATTGCTAGCTTTTCACTGGTTGCAACAGCAAGTGTGGACTTTGGAGGCAGAAAACCTGGGTTTGAATTCCAGCTCTATCACTATCTACCTGTGTGATCTTGAACAAGTCCCTCCTCTGGGCCAGTTTCTTCAATTTTAACAACGAGGCACATAATGTTCCCTTCTCAGGGTGGTTATGAGGACGAACTGAGCTGGCACACAGATGGGAGGCTCTGGCACATGTGCAGGCCTTCGGTTGAGTAGCAGTTTCTTTCTCTTTCACACTCGGTGTCTGAGCTACTCTCTGGCTTATCTTGGCTGTGACCTTGGTTTCTCTGGTTTACTGATTCCTCCCACTGATAACTTTCTCTAAATTTTACTTTTTGGAAAGCCTGACCCATCTTCCAGGTGTACTCGATTACTTGGTTTCCTCCTGTATGAACTAAGGACAATAGTACATGCCTCACCAAGTTGTATGAATAAATGCAAAGCTTGTGAGGCCTGCTGCCTGGCAGTCATGGGCTAAATGGTAGCCATCATTCCTATTGCGGTTTGTCGTGGGCTCTGGCATTGCTCACATGCAGCTTTGTGCTCATATCTCTGCCTCCCTTCTAGCTTGTGTGCTACTTGAAGGTAGGTCATGCCTGAGCTATTTTTTTTGTCTCTAGGGCTTAACACAGAGCTTCGTGCAGAGGTGGGCTGGGTAAACAGAGAGAGAACAGCACCATAGTTCTTGACCTTTTCTTGTGTCCTCTTGGCTGACGTGGTGCTGAGCCCTCCTCTTTGATGCTCCCACTCGCTCTGTACCAAATCCCATTTCCTCCTCTGGCTCCATCCCGGCTGCCTCTCTCTGTCTCTTGATCTGACCGCCTCTGGGTGGACATGTCCCTTTGTGTCTGTTTTACAGTTTTGATATCTTTGAATCCCTTTCCCAGCTCACTAGATGATACCATCACCCATCCAGGTGTTTAAACCAAAGAAGGAGGACTTGTCATTGCTTCCTTTCTTTCCCTCAGCAAAGGATTGCTAGTTCTGTGGCTAAAACACATTCTGAATGTGTGGCTTCCCCTCATTCCCTGTACCATGGCTTATGAAGCCCCCAGGGCCTGACCGGCCTGCCTGTCCACCTCATTTTTGCCCACTCCCCCCATTTCACCCACACAGCTGCCTGTTTCCCAAACATGTCACCATTATTCTGCTTCCAGTTCTTCACTGTCCACTAGGTCTCACTCTCAGGTAGGCCTTTTCTAGGCACCTGGCTGAACAGCAGCCAGTGCTTGCCACTCATTCCCACACCATCCTGTTTTATTTCTCTCCTGGTCCCCAGCCCTCTTCAGGCTGACCGTGCTCATTTGGTTACTTCTTGTCTATCTCCCTGTGCTGGAAGGTAAGCTCCATGAGGACAAAAATGTGTCATTTTCAGTGTGGCCTCTCCAATGCCTAGAATGGAGCCTGACATCTATTGGACACGTAGTGTTTATTGACTGAATGAATGAGAGAATGAATCTGTGTGGGTCTGTCTACCACTGACCTGTGTGTGCAAGTTTGTTTTTTTCTCTATCTGTCTCTGCTTCTCATGGCATTGCCATCTTTCTTACATGCTTATCTTTCTGTGCCATTTGTTCTGTCTTTGCTAAATCACAGTTTTGACAGCTTGTCCCACCCACTCTTCCTGATTGACATTTGCCTTCTGGCTGCCCGCCTCCCTCCTTGGCAAAGGATCATGTTCTCTGTCCCGCATGGAGCTCCTTTACCAGAGCCACGACCAGCCTGGCTCTTTCGATGACAGAGCCCAAGGCAGTAACAGTCACCTCAGCCTCTCAGAGAGTGGGGGCCTCTGGCACAGGATTCTCTAATGGCTCCTCAAGCTGCGATTATCTAATTATAATAAACTCATCATTTCTTAGCAGCTTCAGGCTGGTGGCTGTCATTGCTGGAGCTCACGAGAATACTGGGTATTTGCAATACCAGCCCAAGGTGCAAACTAATTCTCACTCGCTTCAGTGGTCCCAGAGCGAACTGATTTAAGGTTTGGTAGGCTAGGGGGACCCAGCCCCAGCCTGGGAGGACCATTGCTTCCCCGAGCCACGATGTCCACATGCTGAAGTTCTCAGAGCTCAGTGCACAGCTGGTATTGCCACCCCCACTCTGAGAACCTGGCTTTGCCTCTTCTCCCTACTGACTCATTGGGTGAGAGGGCACTCCTGGGAGAGGTATTTCCAGTGGGGTCACTAATGTGGCAGTGGTGTGATGGGCACTGAGCCATGTACACCTTCCCTTTGTCATCCTCCCCACCCCCACCAAACAGGTGCTTCCGGTGGGACCTCTAACAGTCAGGGTGAGCAGTAAGCTGTCTACATGTGTTTCTGTCCACGCCTCAGCTGCCACATCCTCTGCCAGCCATGCCAGCAGGAATGAGAAGGGCTCCCAAATCCAGCATCATTGCCCTTTGGATTGAGTCTAAGTTCTTAGCTTTGTTGCTAAGTCAAATCCCAAGAGAATGGTCTTCCCCATTCCCTAGCTCACAGTTATTTTGGGGTGCTAAACCTCAGTGTTTCCATCCAACAAGCAAGGAGAATAAAAAGAAGTGGGCGCCCATTCTTAAAGGTATCTTGACTTTGAGGGCCCAGCTTGGTGTGCAGGGTCATGAACAGGAGAGCGCCTGCTGGTACAATTTGTGGCCATCGCTGAGCCTCTTAGCATTTCTTCCCCACGCGACCTCTCAGCGTAGGGTCTCCTGTCCTTCGGCTTCGTGGAGGAGAGGGCAGGCAGAGGGGCACGATCTTTGTTAGGCTTTCCCTTCCCTGTCTTTACTGTCTATATAACAGCCCAGGGGAAGGAACAGCAAGAGACCCATTCCACAGGTGGGAAAACAGAGGCCCAGGAGTAAAGAGCTGGGAGTGCCTTGGCTGTAGGGTGCCCCTGGGGAGGGGGTAATACCTGGGAAGCACCAGCTGAGAATTTACCTGGCTGAGGTACCTTGGTACCTTACGTACAGGGCTTAGGCACAAGATAGTTACCTGGCAGGTAGTGTGAGGACAGCACTGGGTGACTGCTACCTCTGAGAGCCATTTGCTTCTGCTCCGTAGTGCCTGGCCCTTTGCTGCCCCTACCCCCCACCAAGGGAAACACTGACAGGACCTGCCACCAACCTGCTGCGTGACCTCAGGCAAGTCCCTGCCCCAGTTCATTCTCCCCAGTGAATCCAAGTCCCCAGTGCCACCCCGGCTCTGCCACCCCTGGCTCTCTCCTTCAGTCACCCTCACCTTCCGCTCTGCACTGCTGTCCTTCTTCATCCCTTTAATGAAGTCTGCTCTTCCCTTCAGGTGCTGCTCAAATTCTCCCACGGTCATGTCCCCTTTCTCCATCAGGACGTGTGGCATGTGGGGCTCTGCAGAGATGAGATCAACTCTTGGCACGTGCCCGAGTGTGAGGGTGATGCCAGGGGCCTCAGCTTGGGGGCGGAATCCTCATAGTGGGGAGGACTCCTAGTAGGAAGAGGGGTACAGAAGCCCTGGCTGCCTGAAGCAGGGTGGGGCCATGGGAAGACTCCTTAGCTGGGAGGCAGAAGTGCCTGGTGGTTGTGGCTGATCCAAGGCCCCTCTCTGGGCCTCAGTTTATTTATCTGCAAAATGGGAGAGGGACTGGTTGCTCTGATATTTTCAGGTCCTGACATCCTAATGAATTCTTAGAGACAAAAAGAGTTGTTCCCTGGGAGATCAGAGCTGCCAGGGCTTCCTTGAGCTCGGGTTTCAAAGATCCTCTGCTCACCTGGCCTGAGGACAAAGTGCCCCAGTGGGTGACCTTGGGGCCTCTGGGGCCAAGACTGGGGCAGGAGACACTCCATTCCACCAGCTGGAGCCAAGTTTCCTAGGAGGCTGGTCTCCTCTCCTCTGCCACGCACCCCTACCCTTTCCCTGGCTGACCACGGGGCGAGGGGCCACTTGTCTGTGCCCTACTGGCTCAGCACCTCCTCCCTTCCACAGGCTTCCCAGGGGTCCCCCCTGGGGCATGGTACCGCTGGGGTGGATGAGAATCTCCACGGGCCGGTCGAAGGTGTGCCTGTTGGCCAAAGTGATGATTATGCTCTTGGCCGAGTGTGCGGATGGGGCGGCATCAGCTCGAATCTCGTGGGTGGGACTCTCTACCCCTGAGTGGCACAGAAAGGCGGGATAAGCTCAGGACCCCTGAGAGAGATAGGGCCTTTGTCGGGGACACTAAGATGCAAGCTAGAGATGACACTCCTGCCCATCAGAGGTGCCTGACCTGCTGGGTAGCCATGGACAGGTCTCCTCAATTTCCCCATCTGCAAAGTGGGGACCCAGTGGCGGGGAGTCAAAGGAATTGCCTCCCATGGAGGTGCATAAAGATAGAAGATGCTCAGCACTTGATTGGTGGGAACTCCATAAACCCCTCAGGCTGGAATGTCATGCTGCTCAGATAACACATGTATTGGCCAGAAACCACATCCTAAAGCCTCGAGTGGGTTAGAGAGGGGAACCGTCAGAACAATGGCTCCCAACTCTGGCTGCATGTTGGAGTGGCCTGGGACCTTCTAAATAGCCAACACCCAAGACATAGCCCAGACCAAGGGCCCCCGAAGCTCGGGGGCAGGGGGAGGGGGGAGATGGGTGGCCGGATTCTGGAAGGTCCCTGGTGATTCCGCTGTGCAATGTGAGAAGCAGGAAGTGGCTCTATGGCTGAACCACAGGGAGGGGACCAAGAACCAGCCGCTCCATGCACATTCCCAGGAAGCCATGGCGGTAGGGTGGACAGCCTGGGAAGCTCATTGGGAGGGCTCGTCTTTGGCTGTATGCTGGGAGCAGGAAATGGGAATCCGTACCGCTCCATGTACTTCAGGATGCCCTCCATCCAGCCTGTCACATTCCCCACCCTCCCCTTACTCTCTGTCCTGAGCAGCTTTGGGCCTGAAGCCCTCCCCAGCCTGGGGCCTCAAGTCTTCCTACCTGGGTCTGGGCAGCTCCCTCTCACCTGCGAGCAGGCATGGTCCACAGATCTCCAGCTGGAAGTTGAACTCGTATTCCATGGGGTTGGACACATCCATGTCCAAAAGAGTTGCCAGGCACAGCTTGTTCCAGTCCAGGACCCGGCTGCTGAAGCAATGCCTGTCTTTGCTGGGAAGGGGACCGAGAGGAGGAGGCAGAGGAGGCAGGCAGCCAGGAAGGACCAAGGCATAAGGGATGGTGGTGGACGGGGTGGGGTACGTCATGAGAGGACATGGAGAGGACGGTGAGTCTCAGGCAGCCCTGGCTCCCTTGCAGCCCAGCCTGAGCTTCCTCCCACCCCAGACCCTTACTTTCCATTTCAACCTGGGGAGAGCCTGGACTCAGACACAGGCACTGAGACCCTGGAGGGCTGGGCCAGGGGCCAGGCTCGGTGCCCCATAGCATTAGCACACATTGTTCTTACCAGAATCCTCTGAAAAAAGCCACTTGGCCCCCGTCTGGCCCATCTCCCACATGGGGAAATGGAGGCTCAGCAAGATGAGGCACCTAGCTCCCACATTCCCAGTCGAGACTTGGCAGAGTGAGCATCCTCACCCAGTCTGTCTGGCTCCTGTCTGACTATATCACAACCCTTCTCAAATCCCTGCTCTGTGTCCAGGAGCTGGGAGCCCTCAAATAAGCCTTGATTTTCTCATCCATTAAATGGGGATAATAATGACATAGTTGTTTTTCATGAGTGTCTGTCCCCTGCTGAGTGCTCAAGTTTCTGGCTCTCTTTCTGTGTCGTTTCCCACCCTGGCTGCGATCCTGCTCCCTCTCCTGCCCTCCCCATGGGCACAGCCTCTAAGGTCTTTGATGTATGTCCTTAAGGACACATATATGTGGTGGCGTTTGGTTGTGAATGCACTTTAAACTGAAAAGATTATATCCTTTTATGAATATCACTCATTGCTTTTCTTATTATTTAATTTAAAAATATTTTTTATTGATTTTTAGATTGAGAGGAAGGGAGAGGGAGAAAGAAAGATAGAAACATTCATGAGAGACACATCCATCAGTTGCTTCCTGCATACCCCCTACTGGTGATCGAGCCAGCAAACTGGGCATGTGCCCTGACCAGGAATCAAACCCGGGACCTCTTGGTCCATGGGACGATGTTCAATCCACTGAGCCAGACTGGCTGGACCATTACTTTCCTTCTCCCCGCCCCCCCCCCCCCCCCCCGACTCAACACTGATCTAAGCTCTGTCCAAGTGTGTCAACCAAAATCATTGCTGCCGACATGGTGCTGTCATATACATCGGGGCACCCATTGTATCATGTGAGTACTTTATATTGCACTTATTTGCTCTTGCCTCTACCTCATGTTCATGGGCACCACGACCTTCATCTGTGTCCCCTTTTTTAACTTATGAAAGGATTTCTCTGGGATCCCTGGGTTAAAGGACACACACTGAGTGTTCCAGGGCTGCTCTCCATGGTGCTGTTCCAGATTCCACTTTCACCAGCACTGAACACGTCTCCTTCTCGTCTCATCCTCGCCAACACTGAGTTTTACCTATTTTTCTCTCTCTGAGCAACTTTGAGGCTCATTGGGATTTGACGCAGGCCTCTCCCACAAGCACCTCTGCTAAATACCTGCTGGGATGGGCAGGAACATGCTTCCTGGGCCACCTCAGGGGCCTCTTGTTCTTTGACTTGCCAAAGTCTTGGCTGTCCCCAGCTCTGCCAGGTTCTACCTCTCAAATGCACAAAGCTTGGTGCCTATGGCAGTACTTACAAAGGTAATGCACAACCTGGTGTCCCCTGGGCTGAGACTGGCTTGTGCCTACAGCTTCTCTGCTGTGGCATAGTGTCCTCACCCTCGGCTTCAAGGTCCTACACGATCTGACTCCACGTCAGCCCTCTGACCTCTCTCCTTCACTCTCTCTCCTGCTACAGCAATGCTAGCCTGCCTGCCTCCTCACACACACCAAGCCTGCTGTCCCAGGGCCTTTGCCTCTGCTGTTCTTCCCTGCAGGAGTGCTCGATCTGTGCTCCCATCCCCCTCACCCCCCAGGTCTCAACTGAAATATCACTCCTCAGAGAAGCTTGGTCTGCCAGGATCCCTGGATTGGGTCACTGTTCTATCATCTATCTATCTATCTATCTATCTATCTATCTATCTATCTATCATCTATCATTTATCTATTTATTTTAATCCTCACCCGAGGATATTTTTCCATTGATTTTTAGAGATAGCAGAAGAGAGAGGAGAAAACAGAAATATTGATGTGAGAGGAAAACAATGATTGGTTGCCTCCTGTATGTGTCTCTACCAGGGCCTGGGCCGGAGAGAAACCTGCAACTGAGATACATGCTTTTGACCAGAATCAAACTCAGGACCCTTCAGTCCACAAACCCTTCTGTCCACTGAGCCAAACCATTTAGGGTGGGTCCCTCTTTTATACTCTTAGCCCAATGAATATCTCTTTTATTGTACTTTTCACATAATTAACTATGCATGCAAGTGTATTAGTAGTTCCACATTAGGGGTGTTATTCATTAGATAATGATCTCTCCCACCAAGTTCTAAAAAGGCAGAATCTGTGATATTTGGATCCCTAACACTCAACTCAGTGTCTTAAGTGCATGAGAGAATTAAGCCTGGAAATTCGAATCCCAAAATGTCCAAATTCCAGAACATCTGGCCAGTACCATTCCAAGGCATCAGGGAGATTCCAATGCTCTAAAAGTGAGTGAAGCAGGAGCCATTGTTAAGGGGGTAGTCTCTAGCACTGATTCTCACCTTCAACTCTATCTCCACCGCCCTGCACACCCTGACTTCACCTGACAGACTCCCCACTGCCCACCTGACTGCCCACCTTGTCCCCTTGTCTGGGCAGGGGCTCTTACCTTTGGGCCTGTTGGCTGGAGGGGTCACCACTCTCTGTGCAGAACTGGGGCACGGTCGGGGCGCAGACAGCAGGCAGCAGAACCCGCATGGCCCCGCTGGGCAGCGTTGGGAGCTCTGAGGAGGTGCTGATGAAGACCTTGACATTCTCCATCGGGGTGATGGTCCCCAGGTTGACCACGAAGAGGATCCGCTCCAAATCCTCATCCAAAGCCATCTTTCCCAGTGGGCAGGGAGGAGGAGTGACAGAAACCCCCTCTCGCAGGATGTTTCCTAAGCGCCAGGCCTGAAGTCAGCTACTGCATACATTATCGCTACTGCCCCCTGTGCTTGCTGTGTGGTAGGTCTGAGTAGCCCATTTGGCTGATGGGAAACAGGCTCAGCATAGGGGTATGACTTGGCCAAGTTCCTCAGCAAATTACTAACTTGTTGAATCAGGATCTGAACCTGCATGGGTCTGACACCAGGCCTGTGTACTTGTACCCTGCTGGGATTGGAGACTTGGACCCACAAAATCCCCACATCTCCAACCACAGACTCTACATCCCCACAGCAACCACATTCAAGCATGCCCCACCTTGGGATCCATGCTTTTGCTCTTACTCTTTCAGTTGTAAGACCCATCCCCCCACTTCTATTTCTCCAGTCTTGCCCATCTATCCAACCCCTCCAGGAACTCCTCCATGAGCTCTTCCCTGGCCCCAATCTGTACTCCTCGTTCCCTCCTCTGACATTATCCAGACCTTTTTGGGCACAGCCACCTTCCACCTGCTCTCATGATCACTGCTAGGCACATCCTAGCTATTCTTCCAGGCTATGAGTGGTCATATCAGCCTGAGGGCAACTTTGCATCTTACACATGGTAAGTGCTCATTAAAATATTCTTGAATGTCTTAATGATCAGATAAACAAACATCACTGCGATCATAGATCCAATAGTGAGGATCTCTTACATCATATGATACTTGGTCTGGATTCAAGCCCTGTCTCAAACATGTGGAGGGGAGCAAAGGAGGGAAGGAATGGGAGAAATCTATAATACTGTCAATAGCAATATATATATATATATATATATATATATATATATATATATATAATCTCCTATCTAATAAAAGGGTAATATGCAAATTGACCATACCTCTGCTATACCAACAAGCCATGACCACCAGCCATGCCCACCAGCCAGGGGAGAAGGGAGGGAAGCAGGTAGGGCAGGGGAGAAGGGAGGGAGGCAGAGGAGATGGGAGGAAGTGAGGCAGCAGAAAAGGGAGTAAGCAAGGCTGCAGAGAAGGAGCAAGGCAGCAGAGACTGGAGGGAGCTTTGCTCAGGCTGCAGGAAGCCCTATTCTTGCAGGAATCTTCCTGCAACAGGTCTCTATACTATATATATATATTAGACACACACACACACACACACACACACACACACACACACACACACGCTAGAGGCCTGGTGCATGAAATTTGTGCACAGAGAGGGGTGTGTGTCCCTCAGTCCAGCCTGCACCCTCTCCAATCTGGGACCCCTCAAGGGATGTCCCCCTACCTGACTGCCTGTTTATGCCCGATCCTGGTAGGATTGGGCTTAAACTGGCAGTCGGACATCCCTCTCACAATCCAGGACTGCTGGTGCCAACTGCTTGCCTGCCTGCCATCCTGATTGTTCCTAACTGCTTCTGTCTGCCAGCCTGATCATCCCCTAACCACTCTTCTGCCAGCCTGTTTGCCCCCAACTGCCCTCCCCTGCAGGCCTGGTCATCCCTAACTGCCCTCCCCTGTAGGCTTGATTGCCTCCCAACTGCCCTCCCCTGCTGGCTATCTTGTGGCAGCCATCTTGTGTTCACATGGGGGCAGCCATCTTTGACCACATGGGGCAGCCATCTTGTGTGTTGGAGTGATGGTCAATTTGCATATTACTCTTTTAGGATGATGCTGTGTGACCTTGGACTAGTCACTGACCTTCTCTGAGCCTCAGCGTCCTCAATAGCAATTTGACTACTTAGTCTGTATCAGGGACTGCGGTGCATGCTCTACATATATGCTCTCTGTTGAGCTTTGGTGTGTATAAGTATTGGCTTCATTTTATGGTTAATTTTTACTTTTTATCTGAGCTCACACCACTTGTAAGATCAGAACAGGGAGTCAAACCCTGGTGTGTCTCATCCCATAACCTCTGAGATTAAATGACATGCTGTTCTGTTTTCTAGAGAGAGATGTAGAACCTGTTGTTGAATCCTCTGATCCTCACCATGCTTTCTAGATGAGAAGAGGAGAGATTGCCTCTATTTTCAGACAGTAAGGTGAGGTTCAGAGAGGGTCAGTGACACACAGGATTCCTAGCTTCTACTTTAATGCTCTCTCTGCTTTATGCCATTGCTAGCCTTTCAGCCTGCCCGAGACTTCATCTGGGCCCAGATCCTGCCATAGCCCTTCTGGCCTCCTTACCTGTGACAGGTGTGGCTCGCAGGTGGGTGGAATTGAAGTGGCCACCCTCCATTTTGGCTTTGTCCTTGATCTGTACTGTTACAACTCGGTCAGCAATGACTGCCTCAAAGCCGACCACCGTGGTGTACTCATCCAGCGGGTACACGAAGAGGCCTGCAGGAGCAGGACCGAGCATCACGGGGTGCTCCTGCCCACCCTGCATGCCCCTCCCCTGGAAGGAACCCAAGCCTTGGTTGGTGCTCACTGCCATTTAGAGGATTCCAGAGAGGACTTGGGCTGGGACCTCGCGGCTCTGCACTCAGGCTGGGCACTGTGTGAGCACAGAGGCTACTGGAAAAGGGACAGCAGCTCCCCTGTCCCAGCCAACTCTTACTCTGCAGGCATGTGAGGCCAGTGTGGCCAGGGCTTCTGACTTTTTGAGAGAGAGTAAAAATCTGGATTGTATGTGACCTGTTGTATGGGCCAAATGACACACATGTGCGTGGTGAATTTGCTATTGGTGGCTCCCAGGAGCTGGGGTGTTGGAGGAAGTAAATTAGGATTTGAATCTGGGCCCTGCTGCCTCTCCTAGCCTGGTGACCTTGGACAAGATGTTCAGTTTCTCTCAGCCTCACAGCCCCGTCTGTAAAATGGGGATAATAGAGCCCAACTCGTAGGGTCATCATGAAAATGGAAAAAATAGCCATTTATGAAACTACCTGCTCACATTTTTATACCTTGGTGCTTCTCAGCCTTTGAGAGCACACAAGTCATGGGTGAGGGGGTGTGTCTTGTTAAAATGCAGATTTTGACTCAGTAGTTCTGGGGTAGGGCCTGGATCTGCATTCTAACCGGCTCCTGAATGATGTGGATGGCTCCATGGCGTGGGGACCACGGGTACGATCAAGGCTGTATCTCATTTAATCTGCCCACCAACATGGGGCAGCACAATGCTGGGCCCATAGTGAGCTCTTCCCATCCCCCTGCGCCTCGGTTTTCTCATCCATAAAATGGGGGACTGGGTCTTTTTGCATGTAGAAAGCCAAGGGGCTGTCCCCAAGTTACTCAGTAATTTAGTGTCCTGAGTCCCCAGTGGGTCCCATTTTCAGCCACCTTCTCCAGGATTCCTTCAACAGGGTCATTGTCTGCCCAGGAGATTTGGGAGGGGATCGACTGTGGGTGAGAGGGAATCCTACCCTGGACAAGCCACCACACAGCGCCCTCCCGGTAACGTCCTTCCGGAAGTGGAAAGAGAGGAGTTTGATTTACACATGACTCCTCCAGGCAGACATCTGTCCACGTCCTGGCTGCCCCACCCAATGACTCATATTCGCAGGCTGTTTTCATTCCACGCTCTTCTTCTGCACTCAAGACCTCATCTGCTCCTCCCCACACTCCCTGGACAGGCAAAGGGGCATCCTGTCTGAGAAGAAAGTGGCTTCTCCAGAATCACAGGGACCAGAGCCACCCCTGGGGTTGGCAACTCCTGGCTTCCACTGAGTCTCGAGGGCCCTCCCACCGTGAGGCTGACGGAGGAAGTGGAGGCTGGTCATTTGACACAGGTGGACATCCCTTGTGGGACCTAAATAGTGCTGGGCCAGCTGGCAGGGCTGATCCCAAACCTGGGCTCAAATCCTGACCTGACTTGCTACCAGCTTTGAGGCCTGCTGGGTGGAAATGGTATCCCCATTTTCCAGGTGGGGAAACTGGGACTCGGAGAAGGCCCAGGCATTGTCTAATGTCCATTAGCTACACTATTGGCGTGGGGATTCAATATGGAGGAGGGGTCCTTACCTTGGAAAGACTGGGCTTCCAGGTTGCCATAGGTGAGGGATGCAGTCAGACCCAGGGCATAGCCACTGACGAAGGAGGTGACATCAGAAGCAGTGAGGGGCAGGGCTGCCCCGGTCATCTGGTTCAGCAGACCGGGCATCCCGCTGGCTACTCAGCCTTCAGGGTCTGCAGGAGACAGGAAGCGCAGGAAGTGAGGGGGGCTCCCATCCCCCCACCAACCCAGTTCTCTCACTTTAGACCCCACAGGCAGTCGGAGCTTCATTCTCTTCTTCCCTTTCCCCAAGCACTTCCCTGTTGGTGACCCACGATAATGCTGCACTAGCAGAGAAGTGGTGATTCCGTTTCTTCCCATTTCACAGTGGAGAAACTGAGGCCTGAAGACAGGGGACCAGCCTGGATTTGCTCAGTGGGCTGGTGCAAGGTAGGGCTGGAGCCCATCAGAGTCCCGTCCAGCCTAGAATTCTCCCAGCATTCAATGCCTTCCTGGCCTGACCCACCCTCTGTCAGCCCCATAGCCTCTAAGCTGTAGAGGCTTCCTTTGTAAAAGGAGGAGATGGAATAGCTCATCAAGCCTCTCCTCCTCTGATTTCAGTAAATCTACCCACTGCGTCCTCAGTGCTGCTTGAAGAAATAAGAGAATTGATGACCGTCCTCATTCCAACATGAAAGACTTCCGAGCACTTTGTAGGGCGTAGGGCCGTGTATCCATTCTCTGTTGGGCTCCTGAGACCCCCCGGGATGACCGCTGCCCCTTGAGAGCTGGGGTGGGAAATGAAGTCAGACAAAGAGTGTGGAATACACAGTGGAGGGCAGGCTCTCTCTGGGTTTTCTTCTCTGAGCCATGGGAAGCTACCATGGGCTGGTAGCCTATTTGCAAGGCTGTTCAATGAGTGCTGACTGCTGCCTTTTCTCAAAGACGGAACTCTTCCCTCCAGGCCCCCCTCACGTCCCACTGGGATCCTCACCCCCTCTGCCACGCCAGCAGTGTCTTTTTAATTATGTTCTCCTTTGTGACTCAGGCCCAGACAGCTCTCAGCCCTGGCTTATCTCCCGCAGGCTGACTGACAACAGGAGGTAGATAAGGAGCAGACAGGGGAGCTGCTGGATCCCCAGCTGCCTTCTCTGGGGGTTCTCTGTCATGGTAGCCTCAGCAAAGCCTGGCTATTGGCAGGGTCAGAACAAGAGGGTGGAGCTCATTTCCTGAATCTCGCCACCACCCTCTACTCTTCTCCCTTCTCCTGTGTCACTCCTGGCCCTAATGCTGATTGGGAGATGCAACTGCAGGCAATGAGCACGCAGATGTGGGGCGAACTTGGGCATATGGTGCAGTCAGTTCATCTTGGGGTGGAGTGTTGCCAAGGGCAACTTATCCATCCCAGTCTTCTCTTATGACTGGTGCCCACGCTAGGCTTCCTGGGGGCATTCCTGAGCTGAGGAGTGGTGTTTGGATGAGTGATGTCAATAATACAGGACAAAGGCCCTGGGAACTGACCCCTTAACAAGAGTAAACTTGGGAAGAATAAACTTGAAATTCTTTGGGGCCTAATTTATGTATATTTTCATTAATCCATCTAGCATTGATAAGCAAAGACTACCTTCCAGGCTCTAAATTTGCTTGGATTCAAATCTAAATTTGGGTCCAAAGAGGTATGAAAGACGAGACAGTTCTGTCTTTAAGGAGCTTACAATATAGATGCAGAGGAGATTATGGAATGAGGAAGAATTGTAAGAGCAGCTGAAATTTGTTGACCATTAAAATCAGACACATATATTATCTCATTTAATCTCCACACCAATCTTAGGTGCAGTATTATCTTGTAGATGAAGATACTGAGGCCTCAAAAGAGATGTGTTCGGTTTGCACATGAAGTTGGGATGTCTGAAGGACATAGAGGTACAATGGGCACTTGTGTAGGGGCTTTCTCCTGAGAGGAGCCCAGGGCCTCCCTGGGACGGATGAGGACCAGAGCAAATAATGCTGAACATCCACCCTTCAACCATCGCAAGCTGGGCCTCCAGTGAGCACCAGACCACAGGCAACACCTGAGAGAGACTTGACAGGGAAGAAACCACCGATGTTGCGTCCAGGACAGTGTGAAAAGCGAGGGCTCAGCCTCAGGAATGGTGTGAGCAGGTCCGACGTGGTGATATGGGCTGAGTTTAGTGTGTCAGGACCAACATGTTTCCCTCCTACCTTCTTCCCCTAATCTGCCACCCAATCTGTCTTCACCCAGGTCCTTGACTTATATAATGCTGAATCTGGAAAATGGGCTAGAACAGTGGTCGGCAAACTCATTAGTCAACAGAGCCAAATATCAACAGCACAACGACTTAAATTTCCTTTGAGACCCAAATTTTTTAAACTTAAACTTCTTTTAATGCCACTTCTTCAAAATAGACTCGCCCAGGCCGTGGTATTTTGTGGAAGAGCCACACTCATTGGGCCAAAGGGCCGCATGTGGCTCGCAAGCCGTGGTTTGCTGGCCCCTGGGCTAGAAGGATGAGAGAAAACAGAAAGGGGACTGAATGGGTTGGGAGGAAGGAGGGGTAGGGTCATGGGGATGGAGGGGCTACTAGAGGTCTTAGAGCAGCCACGAGGAGAACTGGGAAGAAAAGAGGATTCTTTAGAAGAGGTACCCTGATTTACAAATTGGGCCCCATGCAATATTCTTTAAGAATCAAAAAGAAAGCTTTGAATGATGAGGGGTGTTGGACTGTTTCTTTGAATGAAATGTGCTGAGCCTGAGCTCTGAGAGTGCTACACAGGGCCTAGGAGGTTCCCGTGTTAAATGCCAAGACTGTTTCTTAATGGTCTAGATCTTGTAAACCCCAAATGATTGCTGTCCTTCAGACAGGCCTCTGTGGACCCAAACTCAGATTTAAATCCTGGTGGATAACTTACTGCCTGGCCCACCTTGAGTCATTTCATTCCTGAATGCAAGTCCCCTCATCTATAAAACTGGATGAGGGCAGGAGCCACTGGCTTCCATCTCAGAGGCACTGTGAAGACTAAATTGAATTAAATGTGTAAAGTACCCAGCACGGTGCCTGCCATGTAGTGAGTGCTCAATAAATATTTATAAAGTGAAATAAAAAAGGAATGGATGTTAGCAACTTCCCTGAACAGGTCAGGTTCTTCCCCATCCTTGAGCCTTTCACAAGATGATGATTGCCTTCCTCTACTGTACAAAGTCCTGTTCTCTATTTAAGGGCCAGTTCCACTGTAACTTCCTCCATGAAGCCTCCCCTGGTACCCCAGTTCATCAGACACACCCTCCTGGGGCTTCCACAGCCTATGAGCACTTGTCTGTCACATCCCACATCATGAAGCACTGTAACCGCATCAGGAAGTACTGTCACCACCCTTCTACAACAGCTCGTCTTCCCCACTGCCCAGGGCTGTGAGCTGTGAGAACAGCAGGCTCATCCCCTTCTTCTTGGCCCATATCCTAGCTTCCTGAACAGGGCACAGCTCAGAGGAGGGATTCTTAATGGGGGCACCTTCCAGATTCTAATGTTTTACCATCATTGCCAATGCACATGCCCACTTTCATTTTATAGGCGGGGCAACTGACATGCAGAGGAGTCCAGAACCCAGTGTTACACAGTTGGTGAGTAGTCAGGCTCGATGAAACAGGAAGCAGCTTCCTCCAAGGTGCTTCCCAGTCTATGCTGAGCACAGGAGAGAGTGATGGTGGGGAGGAGAGAGGGGAGGGAGATGAGGTGGAGAGACAACTAAGAGCCTGGAAAACTGGGCTTGTGGGTCTTAGGGACACAGGGCTTCCGGATTGCACCCTGAGTTCACTCAGCCCCTGCTCACTCTCCAACTCCAGAAGAGGCCTCTGTCGAGGCCTGTGGTCTGAGGTGCAGTTTGGGCCCTGCAACTGCCTGGGGGTGCAGTGTTCTAGGATGAGAACAAAGACTGGACCAGCAGGTACCTGTAGCAGGTGGGTGTGACCTGATTTAGATGCAAGAAAGGACCTGCAGGAAAGGGAGCAGGGAACAGAGTGCCGGGGCTCTGCCTCTCTTTAGTTATGCCGGCGGCGGGGAAGGCCTGCATCAGGGCTTCTGGGGTCAAGAAGAAGGCCTCCCCCTCCCCTCTAGCCAGGGAATATTTGTTTCAGAAATAGATTGCAAAGGAGTAAACTTGCCTGGTCCCTGTATTTAGAGTACTGCCTGGCGTCAAGAGTCCCTGATGGCCACTTCCTGGTGGCCTTGAGTCAATTATTTGGCTGAGCTCTGCCACTTGCATAGTGTGTGACCTTGAGCAAGTTACTTAACCTCTTTGTGCCTTGACTTCTGCATCTGTAAAATGGGACCAAGATGGTGCCCAGTTCCTAGGAAACTGAGATGTTAAAGAAGAGAATGAATGCCTGTTGAGTGAGTGGGCAGGAGCCGGGCGGATCCTGATGGGCTGAGGGCTTCTCTTCTCCACCTCCTTCCATAGGCCCTCCCTTCCTGGGCTGCGTGACCCCTGTGCAGGCTGCCAGGTCAGCAGAGCTGGAGAGATCCTTGGTTCTCTTCCGAAGTGCCCATATCAGTAACCCTCTGATTCTGCCCTTGGAGATGGAATCTGCCTCCTCCTCTTTCATCCCCAGTTCAATGTTGTCCAAGAGACAGTATGGCAGACCTCCTCCCTCCACTGGAGACCTCTCACTGTCATCCTGTCCAGATTCCCCCAGATTATATTCACAGAGTTGGGGGGCTGAGTGGGCTCAGCCAGGCCTGGACCAGATGCAGACTGAGCCCACCAAGCAATTCTGGCTCATTTACTCTGATGTTTTGCCCTCTTACCTTGGGCTAAGGGTCCTCATCCTTTTCCTTATCGCTGACCCTACTAGAAGTCCATGCTATCACGCCCCCACTGGGAGCCTGTCCTCCAAGGACCATTCACTCACCGACCTGTACCAGCACACCCATTAAAATGGGGGCAGGATCTCTGGATCGAGTCTGATGGTCCGATTGTTCTAAGCTTCTAGAATCCTGAGGTTCTCACATTCTGGTTCTTTCTTCCAAAGCTCTTCCCCTTGGGCCAAACCCGGCTGATAGAGCTAAGAAATCCATGTTCCTGACATCCCCGCCCCCATGCTCCAGCCTGTCAAGACCACTTGTTCTTTCTCCAGACAAGCCTGGCTTCCCTGCTTCTATATCTCTTGATGCTGCTGGTTCTGTCAGGAATGCCACCCTTACCCCAAAACCCCTCTCTGGAGGAGTTCTTATTCATCCTTCAAGGCCTAGTTCAAATGCCACCAATTCCTTTGAATCTTCTCTGAGTCCTGTGCTAAGTACGATTGTCCCCACTAGGACAGTTGGCATCTCTTAGGTCAGCCATCTCATTATCCATGTGTGGTATGTCCATTAAACAGTATATGGGCATCTACTGTGTGCCAGACACTTGTTAGGCCGGGCCACAGAAATCAACAGATGGACAAGCTCCCAGCCCACCCACCCAACTAGGCTGTCTGATCCTAGAACTCCAGACCAGCGCTCTGTTTCTCTGCTGTCTGGTCCATAGCTGGTGCTCAACAATGAACTGAATAGATGAATGGCATGTGCTCACTTGCTGAATGAATGGATGAGTGGGTGAATGGAGGAATGAATAGGATGGGATGTGTCAGGGATGGGAATAGGCCTTAGGTATGGGTTCAGTTAAAGAATCTAGTAGCGGGGGAAAGGCCTCTATTTCAGCCCAAAGCCTGTAGGGTCCCATCCTAGAGATAGCTGTAGTCTCCTTTTGGCTGTGGAATTGGGGGGATGGCCGGAACAGAAAATGCCCAGGACTCTCAGTTTTTAGTGTGCCCACATGGCCTGAGACACCTGGAGCTGGCCAGTGGGGACATTGAGGACAGTCAGCCCAAGCCACCTCTGGCTCCTGAGGTATCTGGGAGGCTGCCTGCTGAAGGAGAGAGAAAGAGCCACATCCAACTTTGGAAACTCCAGGTAATTAAGAGCTGTCTGTAGGATTTCTGAGGAGAGACTTCGTTGTATAACATTAAGAAGAAGGTGTTTAAATACACATAAATGGTGCTGGCAATGAGGTTCCAGTGCTGGAGTCTCTGCCCTCTGAGAAACGAGCCCCCCACCACTGGGAAAATTGGACTCCATTTACACAAGCTCAGCTTACACCCACTTTTCCAGGGCTACAACTTGCCAGATGAGGTCCCCCCGCTGAGCTGCCAGCATCCCTGTGGCCCCATTGAAAAGCACTAAACGGTTCTCTATGTGGCGTGGCCTTGTCCGCATCTCCAGCCCGCCACTCCCTGACTACTGAGGAGCTGGTGGGATATGGTGCAAAGGTCGGGCTATTGTGGAATCCAGCCTGTAGTCTGTCCCTTCCAGAACATCTTCTCTGGGGCTCCTAGGGAACCAGAGAGGTCCATGTACTGTGCCCTCTGGGATAATGAGTGGCACAATGACAGACTAGGAAGCAGATTCCTGCTCCTGGGACCTGCCTTGCCTCCTCCATAACGGACACTTTCCCATTGGGAAACCTTTAAAACTCAGTTTTGCCCTCTGCATAATGGGCATGTAAAATGGTAATTTCTCTCCCAGGGCTATTGTGAGGGTTACTATGGGGACACTGTGTGTGAAGTGCCGACACCAGCGCCCCTGTTTGGTATGGCCCAAGCCCCCTTTCCAATCTGGCTGGACTGGGGACACTCATGTGGCCATAAGAAAGCTAAGTCAGCTTGGCCAGTGGTTGCTCAGGATATGTCGTTGGAGGCAATCAGCTGGAGAGTGCTAAGAAAGACCCATTCACTCAGCAGACAGGACAACTTGAACCTGAGCAGGAGCCCAAGGCCAGGGTCCTAGACGAGCCGCTGACCTAAAGTCCCTGGGTTGCCTCTCCCACTGCCCCTGTACCTCCAGGAGGGTCCCTTGTCCTGTGGAACCGCAATCAGCAATATGTGTGGTAAGGAGAGACCGCAGGCCGGTGCAGGTGCTCGCTCCAAGCTGAACACAATGAAAGAAACCGAGAGGGACAGAAATGCCACTCTTCCCACTGGGCCCAGGTCATCGTCACTAGCACTGCATTCCACCAGGGAACAAGCCCCTGGCCAATGGCTGGCATCCCTCCTGGGAGGTTCATCTGGCCAGGACTGGGGGCTGGTCTTCCACAAACCGCAAGTTCCCTGGGGCTGGGAGGATGCTCAGAACCCTAGCCACCAGCCCAGGAGCCTATCTCACGACAGAAAAGCAGTGAGTCTGCGGGCCACTCCTCAGGACACAGTGCCTACCTCACCTTGGGCCCTAGGTCATCAGGGGGTGTTCAGGATTGGAAAGAGCCAAAGCACCGTCCCTGGAGAGAGAAGCCATCGAGGCTGGGCCACGAGGGGACTGCATGCAACTGCCACACCAGGCCCTGGGGAGCTGCCCAGCCACCTCCAATCTACAATGGCCTACAGAGGTGCATGTGTGTGCCCCCATAGGCGCAGACACAGGGCATCCCACACAGGCACCCCTACACATGTCAGTACATTCACACACATCCTCCTTACCATCTCATGTGGCTCACTCCATGCATGTCACCACCTCCGGGGACACACCCCTAGACACACATACCCGACACTTTTCAAGCATTCAGTGATACCCCCTCCTGTCCAGCTAACCAAGGGAACCTCTGTGCCCTCTGCCCTCTACCCCTGAGCAGGAGGCCTGGGGTTCCCTGTGCCCTCTGAGCCTCTGCCCGGCTCGGCTGCAGCAGGCAGACAGCTGATCCCAGGAAACAGGCTCCCCGAGAGCCAGCAAGGAGGGGAGGAAGAGAGCTCTGCCTCCTCCAAGTCTTCTTCCGAAAAGGCACGCAAGAAAGGAGACTCGGAACAGAGAAGGGGGTGCCTGTTGCTCTTGGGGGGCGGGGGAAGGAGCTCAGGGAGCAGGTATGCCCCTGCCCCCAGCCTGTCTGCTGCACTGAGGGTGGGCGCCCCGCGCTGCGGAGCGGATTGCCGAGGGAGTCCAGGGAGGAAACTGTTGCAGCTGCTGCAGGCGCTGTTATGACGGGACTTCCAGCCGGGGCTTGACGTGTTAGCAGACGCCACTGCTGCACTGCGGTGGTCCCACTCGCCCGCCAGCCTGCCCCCCTCCCTCCCCCGGAGGACGCCCTCTCCCTCCTGGAGCCCCAGGGACTTACCTGCCAGGAGCCGGGGACTCGGGCTCTGAGGAGGGCGCTCAGCCGGCCAGCGGCTTTGGGGGCAGACACACGCTGGGCACCGGGAGGGCAGCGGGCACGAGCCAGTCAGCTAGAGGTGAACAGCCTGAGAGCTCCTGACTGCCCCCAGGCCCTGGAGGATGAAGGAGAGATGGGGGATTGGGAGGTGGTGGGAACAGGTGGTAAAAAGGGGGGATAGAGAAAGGGGAGGGAGAGAGGGAGAGGGAGAGGAAGAGGGAGAGGGAGAGGGAGGGGAGAGAGAAAGGGGGGTAAGGAAAGGAGAGAGAGAGAGGAGAAGGAGGAGAAGGAGAATGAGATGCAGAGAGAATCACACAGAAAAGACAGAGGAGGGGGTGGGGCGAGAGAGAATTCGAGCAGCAACATGTGGTCGTGTTAGCTCTCACTTCTAACGCTGGAGCACCGGGAGCCGTCTTCTGTTGATCCGCCTCTCCGTGAGTGCAAGCACACAAAGTACACACTCACACTCACACACGCACATGCCCACGGACACACAAATCTGCCACACATTCCCCTTCCTGTGCACACACACACACGGGACAGCCCAGCTGTCGGCCCATCATCCTCACACAGCCTGCACCAGCCCTTACCTTGCCCCAGAAGCAACACGTGTCTGGGCCAATAGTCCTTCTGTCCAGAGTGCCAGCAGCTGCTTCCCTCACCCAGAGCTGCTGGAGGGGGCACCTAGGGCTCAGCATCCAAGCCTGGCAGCGGGCTTGATCAATGCCCACATTGCGATGGCTGTTTAGGTGGCCTGCAGGAAGCAGAGCCATTTGTTTTGTCAGAGCGTAACCATGACAATCACCCCATGCGCACACGCTGGTGCTACTCTCCCCTCACCCCGCCCCTCCCCCTTTCTCCCCAGCACAGGAGAAAGCAGGAGGCCACTTAGCAGCGTCTGCTAATTCCTGCTGGGGCTAATGGTGAGGACCTGGCCAGTGAGTGCTAACAGGTCTGTGGGCAGCTCCTCCCCAGGAAACGGAGCGCTGTGAAGGGCCTGCCTGGCTCTGGGGACCCTCTGCATGGGACCAGAGCCAAGCTGGCCTCCTCTGCATCTCCTTGTCCCCTGGCAAGTCCAACTTAGGGCCACATGATACAAGCTGTCAATCCATTCTTCCCCTCCCCTCACAGCCATGATACAGCCAAGCAGATGGCTCTGCCCATATCTGGGAACGGGCAGGATAGCTACTGAGACTTTTAGTCATGCCTGTCCAGCCTTAGAGTCCCCGAGCCTTCCCTTCCTGCCCTGGTTGTGCCAACACCACAAGGGAAATGTCAAGGCTTTCGGGTGGAGCTCTGGGAAGCATCAGACCAGAGGTCTAGCTGCTGGGTCCAACACTGGACAGCCCACAGAGCCAGAGGTTTATTCTGATCAAGGTCAAGTAGATCTAGACACTAAGAAGTCTGCCAGGTGGGACTCTGAAACCTCACTTCGGAGTCTAGAATTAAAGGGTCCCCAGTTGAGAGGGTAGGTGCCCCGGAAGCACAGAGCAGAGTTAGTGATCACACACTTATGAATCTCATTTAATCATTATAAAACTCCCTATTTTATAGAGACATTGCAGATTTGAGGGGCGGGGGTACGACTTGCCCAAGGCCACACAGCAAGGAGGTGGCAGGGCAGGGATGCAAATTCATGTTGGTCAGAGTCCCATGCTGGGAAGTTTCCATTCCACCGTCTTGGTCTTTTATGTCTGTCACCGTTAGAATCCCCGAGAGCTGTCAGTCCCACCAGACCTTCATTAAACGTCAGCCTGACACCCTGTCACTGCAGGTGTCAAGCCAGCTTGAGAGGGGAGGCCTGGCAGAAGAATCTGGAGAACAGTCTGGAGGGAGGGGTTGGGGGGTACTGCTGTACCGGGCGAATGGAGGATGGGTGGAGAGGAAAGAGTAGCAGCTAGCTTGTGGAAAAACAAACTTCTCTGGCTTGGCTATCATGCCCTGACTGCTTCTGCATGCTTGCGAGGGTGTGGGATCAGTCATAAGTAGAAAACGAGGGTTTTGGGAATGGAATGATGACTTGGTCATAATGAGGACAAATCAATATACAAAGCAAAATCCACTTCAGTTCATAGTCACGGTCACCCACAGGGAACAGACTTTGGTTCCAGTGCTTAGAGAAGGTGATTGTGAGCAAGACCCAGATTCCAGGTACTTGGCCACGTGGGGAAGAGGCACAAGGATTCCCAACCAGCCTCTGTCCCACTAGACAGTTCCCTAAAGTCTTTGCATGTTCAGTATTTAATCCTCATGATCACCCAGTGCGTCAGCAGAATCAGCCCTCCTCTAGGTGGGCGGGAACTGAGGCTGACAGGTGACACACATGACTGGCACCTGGAGTGGTTCTGAGCCACTTTTCAGCTCAGAGGGTTTTGGATTCCTCCAGGTCAAGGGCTAGGGCTTAAGGGCATGGCCACTTGGAATTCTGAGCCTTCCTCCAGGCTCCCAAAGCCCCATGAAATTTGATATCTCTATCCCCCCCCCTCCCCCGTTAGCTCCCATCCAGGTTCCATATCCACTGGTCAGCCTTTCAACTCAGTCATTCCAAGCCTGGAGCTTGCATTTCAGGACCAAGGTTCCCCGGAAATCAAGATCAGCGTGGTTGGGTGGCCATACCATGAAGAGGGAATGAGAGGTGGCAGTAGACAAAGGATCTGAGATGTGAATGAAGGGGCGGGGGAGGGGGTTTGGGGGGGCACACATGTAGAGAAGGCTGCCAGCTTGGAAGCATTTTCCAGAGCTGACTCTGCTTAAACATTCAAGGTTTCCTTATCCATTGCATTCGTTTTCAGGGTCGTTGTAGCCAATGACCACAAACTGGGTGGCTTAAAAGAACAGACATTTGTCCTCTCACAATTCTGGAGGCTGGAAGTCTGGGGTCGGGGCTGGGTTCCCTGTGAAGGCTCTAGGGGAGGTCCTGTTGGTGCCTTCCAGCTTCTGGGGGCTGCCAGCACTCGCTGGCATTCCTCAGCGTACAAACGCATCACTCGGATCTCTGCCTCTGCTGTCACGTGGTCATCTTCCCTGAGCATGTCTGGGTCCCCACGTGTCTGTCACCAAAGGGCCCTTTCCTTTCTCTTATAAAAATGCCGTCCCTGGTGGTTAATTGAAGCCCATCCGAATCCAGTACAACCTCATCGAAACTTCATTGTATTTGCAAAGACCCTTTCCCAAAGGTCACATCCGCATACCAGGGGTTAGGACTTTGGGGGCACAATGCAACCTATTCAAAAAGAAACAGAGAAGGAGGTGGGACAGGCATGACTCCAAGAGGCCAGTCCTCTGGGTTTATAGAAAGTGGGAAAGGAGAGGAAAGCAGGCGGTGGCAAAATGTGGACTCTGGCGCTGGACTGCCTGTGTTCAAGCTCTGACTCTGTCATTCCCTGGCTGTGTGGCCTTGGGGAAATGACTTAACCGCCCTGTGCCTCAATCCCCAAGCTCTAAAATGAGGAGTGCTGTTACGATAATCGAATGAATTAATATTTGCAGAGCACTTAAGATAGCATGACACTTAGTAAACATCCTATGAGTGTTTGTTAAACATTCAGTGCTTCCTGGTCCAATATTACTGCTTTATAGGTGTGACCACTGAGATCAAGAGAGGGGAGGTGACATCCCCTTGGTGACCCAGTTGGGCCATCAGCTTACAGGCCATTTCTGCATCCTTCCCCCAGGGTTACCCTCTCGGGAGATTAAAACTCTGTCCTAATTATTGCAGCAGTTGGAGAAATCAGGTAGACAGTCTAGAGGGGCAGCAGGGGAGGAGAGGTGTGTCCAGAGGGGATCCCAGCGAGGAGAGAAGTAGTAGATTCCTCCCGCTCCCAGACACACACCTCTTTTCCCACCCACCCCTCTGTTTGCAGCCTGGAAGCAATTGCATGACTGTTTCTGCCCACATGGAGGAAAACAAATCTCAGAAATATGTAATTAACACAGTCTGAGTGAGAAGGGAAGGCTAGTCTTCCAGTGACTCAAACCGGGGGGCCCAGGGCAGGGTATGACAAGCAGATCGGGAAAGGCCTGGGCGGGGGGTGGGGGTGGGGGGCTCAGGCTGGGGTGGGGATTGGTTCTTTCCTCAGAATATCCTGAGCAGGGTGGCCAGGCTGCATCTGAGACGACCCCTGCCTCAGGTGTAATTCCTGATGGGGCTAGACCCAGCTCAGTACGGCTGTGGGATAAAAGGGGGGCAGGCTCAAGCTTTGGAGGCATTTGGGCTGACATGTGCCACACATTCTTGGCCAAAATAACCTCATTACATCTTCCCATCCAATTGCATGAATGGACCCAGTTTTCCTCTTCTCTATGTATCTATGTCCTGTGCCATGTGACTAGGAGGTTCCGCCTCTAAACATGTGGAATATAGCTCCACCCCTTCACCTTGGGTTCAGCCCCATGACTTAACCGATGAGATGTTGGCGGGCACGAAAGGCTTGTAAATTGCCTGGCTGATTTGGTCTGTTCTCTTGTGTCTCTGCCCTCATTGCCATGAGAAGAACATACCCTACTGATGCCAGAAGGAGGACACACAGGGCAGGACCAAACCTCCCAGTGACGCCCAGCCAACATCAACTCTTTGCCGGTCTAGAATAAAGGTTGTCTGAAGTCCCTGAGTTTGGAATGGTTTGGTTTTCAGCATTTTCTGGAAATAGCTACCTGATAAGCCGCCCCTTGTAGATTTCACCATCTTGATGTCTTTTGGGCACATCCATCATCTCCACCCCCCTCCTCCTAGCTTCCCACCTGGGCTCCTTGTCTTCAGTCTCACGTATTCCAATCCATTCTCCATGCTGCAGCCACCCTACCTGTTATCCCTTTCTCAACCCGGCCTAAAACCCTTTCAATGACACTCCAGTGGCTTTTAGTAAAAAGTTCCCCTTCTTAGCTTAGCATGCAAGGCCCGTTTTGATCTGCCCCTGACCCCTCTCCTTGGCCCCTCTCATGCCCAATCACCCACATGGACTTCTCAGCTACTTAGAATGACTTGTGGTTCATTGACTTCATATATTTTCATACAACTGGGGTTTTGCCCGTGTTGATCCCTCCATCTAGAAGATACCTTCCCTTCTCCATCTTCTACTTGTCTGCAAAGGAGAGCTAAAGTAGCATCTCCTTGAGGAAAACGGACATTCCCAGTTAGGTAACCTGACTGAGGGGCCACAGTGCCCATGACCAGCACAGCGCTTGGCATACAGTAGGTGCTCATATTGGGTGAATAAGTGAATACATGAATGAATGAATGAGCCTCTCCCAAGGGCAGTATCATGTCTAACATATACTTTTATTTGTTAGCATCTAATGCTGACCCTGCCACCTATCAGGACTTCGTAAAGATTTGCTGGCTAAGTGGATAAATGAGCACCCGACTCTATCATCTCAGTGTTCCAAAGAGTCATATCAAGCTGCCCCTCTTACCCCCAGAGGAAATGGCAAAACCAGGAAGAAGGTGGGAGGGAGGTAGCGACATATGAGGGGCAGGGAAGGTGGGGCCTAGCTGCTCTTAGACCAAGCAACTAGAGTTGCATTGTCTATGGAGAGTTTAAAAACAATCACACAGACTAAAATCAGTCTGCATTTT
Source organism: Antrozous pallidus (assembly GCA_027563665.1). NCBI lineage: Eukaryota > Metazoa > Chordata > Mammalia > Chiroptera > Vespertilionidae > Antrozous > Antrozous pallidus. Next base: position 200,909,986 of record CM050508.1, read on the forward strand.
GTTTTCTCCCTGCATTGGTGGAGTAAAACAATGTCAGTGATGAAATGGTCCCCCCCCAATGACCCCTCTCACCGCCTCTGCCTTGGGGTTCTGCTGAGGATGCTCATCACCCCCACAGGAGTCTGTCCACCAGAGGAAGTCCTCAGAGAGACAGAGCAGCTGTTCTCAGGCAAAAGGGACACTAGTGACTCAATGCACCCAGCCTATGTTACAAAGGGTTATAGCCTTGGTATAATGGCCCCAAGTGTCCATTGGCTGACTCCAGGAAGCCCTGGCAGGGATAGAGGACACACAGTTAGGAGAGACAAAGTCAGGATTTGCACCCAGGCCTGCATGCCTCCAGAGTGCACATCTTCCTCTTTTCCAGGTCCTGTCCCCAGCTGTCCCTCGAGCTTGTTCTCCATCTGCTCAGGCCTGGCATCCTTGGACTTGGGCAGAACTGGTCAGTCTGGAGGCTGCTTTCCTCGCCTTTGGTCCCATGAGTCTTGGGAAGGAAGCCGCCCTGGCCTGAGGGACCAGTCTTTCTTCAGCCACTTAGACTTGCCTAAATGATGAAACCTGACACTGCTGCCCATCCCCCACCACCAAACCTCTGAGTCGGGAGACTGGCCCTGAGCCTGGGCTCATCAGGTGCCATTTGTGGGGACCACTTCTCTTCTCTGATGTTTGGTTCTCTCATCCTGTCCCCTCCTGGTGAATGCAGCCCTGTCCATCCCACGGTGCCAGCTCCCTGGACGCTCTCCCCAGCTCTGCTGCCAGCAGGATGACCAGGCTGCCCTCATCTCCCTCTGGGATGATTACGGCAGTCCTCTGGCCCCTGCTTTCCCTCAGGCCCCTCCAACCTCCTCTCCGTGCAACAGCCAAAGGGAACCTGGCAAACCATCAATCCTGCTCCCATGACACCCTGATTAAACCTGTGAATGCGTCTCATTGCTCTCAGGACAAGGACACACCTCTGTCCTTCACCCAACAAGGACAGGCCTGGTCCCTGCCAGCTTATCCCACTTCACTCGCACTCTGCACTTTCTAGACACACCCGCTTCCTTGCAGGCCCTCATGGGCTCTGGGCTACCTTCTGACCAAAGGTTTGGCCAGGCTGTTCCCTTTCCCCAGAATATTCCTTCCTCCTCTCTTTGTTGACACCTCTACTTCTTCAGGTATCAGTTCAAGCATCACTGCTTCAGGGGACCCTTGTGTGTGGGGGGTGTCGAATCCCCCATTTCAGGCTCTCATTGTCTCAGTACCTAAATATTTAACACTTTGCCATGGGATCACTGGAGGATGTCTTTCTCCCCTCCTGCAATGCAAATGAAGGCCAGTACCTCATCACTTTGGACAACTGTATTGTCACACATAGCATGGTGCCTGGCAGATTTGTTGAATTGAATAAGTGACATGAAATGAAACTATTGATGAAAAAGATGTTATCAAAAAGTATTGTTACACACACACACACACACACACACACACACACACACACACGGTTTCACATAATCAGAGCAGTCCTCAGAGAAGTTTTTGCTGTTGTTTTGTTTCAGTTCAACAAATATTTGAGTGTCTGCTTCATTTATAAAAAAATATAAATCCTAGCTACTCACTTGGAATTATTATTACACCCACTTTACAGATGAGGAAAACTGACAGTCAGAAAAGCCAAGAGACCGTACCCAAGTCTCCTGGCTTAGAAGCAGAGCCCGGTAGGAACTCAGTCATAGTTCCTGGCACATGGAGGGGCTCCATCCCTGCTTGCTGAGCTCAAATGGGTTCTTCCTGTACCTCCACTGCACGTCCACACCTGATGCCTCTCCAGAAGGTGGGCTCCTGGAGCTTGCAGATGACTGCTGGCAGGGGTCAGTGTTGACAGGAGAAGCCTGCTTTACCATCAGGTGCCCATTTCTTATTCATGATCCGTTACCATACGTGGTGTCTTGGTACAAACAAACAGGCAGTGACAACTCCTGGCTTCAAAGCCTCCCCGGGGTCAAGAGCACAGCCCGGCCTGGCCTGGGGGCCCGGGCAGCTCAGTAATGTGGGGAGAGAAAGAAGGAGGCTGGGGCAGAAGCAGGCATCTCGGAACAGGTGGCTGCTTGAGATCGATTGGAAAGAGGGCTGCTCAGGGGACAAAGAAGGGCTAACTCTCTGAAGCTATTACTCTTGTACCTCACTCTCCCAGCTCTTTAAAAATAGACACATTGCAGAGGGAAAAGAAGAAAACAGATCAAACAAATTCTTGCAGTGTGGTCAGGAGCACTTCCGTATGTTTCTTGCCCTCTCGTCTCTCAGGCGTTCTGCCCAAGAGAGGAGGATAATGCATTTCTAGTTCCTGAAATCTGCAGGCCAACCTGAGACACTGTGAGTGTTTCCACTCAAACACTCCTTCACATAATCCCCAAAACAGCCTGGGGAGCTTTTGTTGTTGTTTTATTTCAAGTCAACAAATATTTGAGTCAAGACGGACACTAACTCTACTGCCATGAATCCTACATTCTACATTCTTAAGACCATCAAAGTCCTCACTTTGGTCTTGCGAATGCTACGAAGGGGAGAATTTGAGTGACATGACTCAGTCACTAGGATGGGGGTTGCTCCGTTGGATTGGGAAGGCAGAAGGGGGCTTCTCTAAAGAGGTGACATCTGACCTGAAGCATGAGGGAGGGATCCAGCTGTCTAAAGAACGGGGCAGAGGAGAAGTCAGAGACAGAGCAGCAGGGGCAAAGCATGGGAAGGGGGCTGTGAATTCAGGCAGAGAAAGGAGCCGACACGGCCGGGCACAGTGAGAGTGGCCCAAGCTGAGCAGAGCTCAGGCAGGAGGTGACCAGGAACAGTGCAGGTGACTGCGGAGTTGGAATTTTACTCTGAAAACCATGGACAGTCCCTGAGAGATTACAACAGGGGTGAGATATGCTCTTGTTTATATGTTATGGTATCAACCTGCTCACGAGTAACAAATTAATTGGAGTGGGGTAAGCTGGGAGAAAGTGAGTGGGGATGTTATTGCTGTAATAGAAATAAGAGATGGCAATGGTAGTGACAGAGATCAATGAATAGACTGGATGTGGCAGGGGAGGTGGTGGAGGAGGGAAAGGGAAGAATATAGGCTGAGTTCCAGATTATGGGTTTATGTAATCAGATGGGTGATGGTCCCATTCATAAAGGCAGGGAAGGCCGGGGAGGACCAGGTTGGTGGTGACATGGGTGGGAAAGTAGAAATCTGTTTTGGACCACATGAGTTTATGGCAAGTCATGTATCCAGGCAGAGTTCATAGTTGGATATAGGAGTTTGGAGGTCAGATGACACTGAGCTGAAGACCAAATTTAGGAGTCGTAAAGCTGCAGATGGTAATACCATGCAACTAACAGGACCTTCTGTGAGTTGGTTCTGAGATTTGGTTGGGCAACTAATTGCAAACACCATAAGAGCTGGGATCATGCCTGCCATTGCCATCGCTCTGTGCTCCCAGCAACTACAGCCCAGCACGGAGTCGGTACGGGGTAAGTCATTATTGAAGCCCGAAGGGAGGAGATGCAAAGAAACCAAAGACATGACCTCTTTCTTCAAGGAGCTTATGTTATATGAGGCCACCCAGAAGCAAAGCCAGTCTCAAAGGCAGAGGACAAATAGCTGTAGAACCAGTTTGGAATCTGGGACCGTTTGAGAGTCAGGCTTGACATTTACATTAGCCTCGCAGAGCCTGCCCTTGTGAGTGGTTTAAATTAATGGGCTAAATACACTCATCAGTGGGCTCCTACACCTTTTTGGTTTGCTTTCCTGGAGCACATTGTGTGTGTCTTTGCTGCTGTACTTGTCTTATTGCATTCAGTCATTTACTTTGGAAATGTCCTTACCATCCTCCTCCCAACACCCCTCCATCCACACAACTGTGAGCTTTGCGAGGGTGGAGGCCTTGATCTCCATAATGCCAGAGGCTGGCTGGGTGCTGGGCGTGTGACAGAGAATAGAGAGCTGATGGCCATAATAGATAATGGAAGCTCGGCGGGTTTATTGACTAAATGAATTCTTAGCTATTTATTGAAGCAGATTCTCTAAGGCTCTCTTAGGCAATGTTTCTTAGCATTACCATATATGGTCTAATAGCAATATAACTACATTTGGGATTTTAAAACTCACTAGGTGGAGGCTGTGTGATCTGGAGTAAGCCTCAACCTCTGTCTTCTAAACAAAGCCTAGAACTGATCTGTGATGCCTGATTTCCTGCTGTCTGTAGCATGTGGGAATTTATAGGTGCTCACTGGGGTGGCCTGGTGCTCCTGGCTAAACTGAAGCTAGTGCAGGACAACCTCAGATACCTAAGGAATTGCAATCTCTGCTTGGGGAAGGAAAACTGGGTGCAGAAAGCTTTGGGTCCCAATGCCCAGACAGAAAATTATGTAAAGTACCTGGTTGAGAAAGGCATTGAAATAAAGAGTATGTGTTATTTTTATAACAAAATTAATCAAGATATCCATGTTCAGTTCATCAGCAAGCATGGGTGATTCTCTTCCCAAAATATTTTTGAAATCCACCCACCTCTTACCATTTCCCGAACCGCCCGCCCCCCCCCCGTGACATTTTAAAAACATTAAGTTAATTCACATCTCTGCCCTGTTCAAAACACATCACACTCAAAATCCAAAGTCTTCACTTTGGTCTTGAATGACCTGGCCCAGCCTCCCTCTCCAATCTCAACTCTTACCTCTCTCACTCCAACCTGTGCTCCAGTCACTTAGCTTCTTCTCAATTCCTTCGGCCTGGAATGTTCTGTCCCTCACTTGCCAAGATGGCTCTTAGGTTTCAGTATAAATGTCACCTCCTCAGGGAAGTCCTCCCTGACTACCTGGTCCCAAAGTACTTCCTCCAATTAGTTTATGTAATTGAACAGCATCCTGTTTGTTTCCTTCTCATAATTTTTAATTTTTCTGTGCATTTGTTGATTGTTGGTCTCACCCACTAGACCACAAACTCCCCAAAGAACAAATAGCATGTCACGTTTATTCCCATAACCTATCACAGTGCCTGGCACATAGTAGATGCTCAATAAGTAGCCATTGCATGAACAAATTCTCCCCAATCTGCATGGACTCTAGCATGTCGCCAACACTGTGAGGACAGAAGGGAAAAGGAACATTTGGGCACCTTGAGGCTTTAACTTGGGGAGCACTGAACCTTGTAGCAGCACCCTAACATAAGCAGCAGTTGGAGCTCCTACAAAATTATACCCAGAACATAGGTTGTCTAGTATGGGCTTGTCTGAAGGACAACTCTTCTCCCCTGGACTTCCAGAAACACTTAAAGGAGATGACTTAGTGGGGTTTCGACATCCTACCCAGTTGGCGGAGCCCCCAGCCTGCAGGTTTTGTGTATTCATACTCATGATACTTGCTAATGGTTGCGTGCCTTCATTTCGGCCCTTTGCTCTTGGTGGTAAGTTAATTGCATTTGGGTTTAGCAAATTTATCTTCGTTCCTGCCAGTCTTGCAGCATCCTCCAACAGAGTCAGGCTCCGCCACCTTTTTAAAGTTGGCCCTGACAGAGGCGGAGGGTCTTTATGAAACAACATGGCTCAGTCCCGCGGAAAACGCCTTGGCCTCAGCCCTTGTCGCAGGACCAGGACCTGCAGACCGCTCTCAGCAGGCTCTCAATTCCATTTACGAAGTATCCACCGAAGAACATAACACACAGTTTAGCAGCGCACTGTTTACACTCTGTGCTGGTGCTAATTATGGGCCCAGAAAAAGGATATGCCTACTAAGAAGGGCTCCTGGTGGCTAACCAGGCTCAAATTAAAACAACAACAAAATCAGAGCCAGCACCGTTTTTACTCAGAGACATCTGCAAACTGCATTTCAGGGAAAAGCATGCACAGAACCACCTACCTGTATCTGTACTGAATTGTCTGCCTGCGCTGTTTTTCTGCCATCTGAACCACCCGCTTTATAACAGAGTTTCTATTTCGACCAATAGGACTGAGTCTTTTCCCATTCAATTAGAGCTCTGCAGCTATGTATCTTCACCGACCAATCAGAACAGCTTATCTCTGACCAATCAGGATAGTGCCTTTGGGACTAATCAGACTGTGAGGATTTGGAGTCCTCATTTGCATAAGGATGGACCAATCAGGGACCTTCTATCTATATAAACCAGTTCCCCTCTGTTCCTGGGAGTACACGTTCTCTTTCCAGTGAAGGCTGGGCTGGGTTTCCCTGGCTGAGCTGAAATACCAAAGATGTCTTGCCAGAGCAGAATGGAGCAGAAAGCGAGGTGCCGAACTCCAGAGCTGCCTGGCCCCAGGAATGCCCCCATAATCATGCTATTTTCATAGCTGTGCTGCACTGCAATTGAGCTGTTTTGCATTGAAAAAAGTTTTCTTCACTTCATTCCAAACTGGGGAGTCTTGTTGGTGTTGAATTGGGTGCCAACAGGCATCAGATGACATAATGAAAATAGCTATGATTTGGTTTGCACTCTATATTCCAGGAAGCTTTTACCTGTCAACAGAGCTGATCCCCACCACAATCCTGCAAGCTATGCCTTTATTATGACCCCATTTGGTAAATAAGGATGCTGGGACTCAGAGAGGCGAAGGGAATTAGAGGGCAGAACAAAGATTTGAACCCAGGTACCTACCTCCTCAGCACCAGGCTCCTCTCTCCCACCTCCATGGAAGTTTCCTGTTACCCACTTTAATTGTGGCTCCTCCTCCCACCATAGAGCTTGCCCCGGTGGTGGAAGTCACTGCAGGCATGTGAACAAGCCTATCAATAGGATGAGTTGATCCTTGGCTCCCCTGGGCTCTCAGGCGATTGATCGCAATGACGCGTTCCAGCATCTTTGAAGATGGTTTTTCTCCCTTAATACTTTGTCCCTCTGAGGTTGGATCCCAGATTGGTCCCCAGAGAATGGAGAAGCCTGATCTGGCATCCCCAGGAGCTAGGCCGTTGTCATGGTATCTGCCTTAGCTCCTCTGAGGATGAGGCAGAACTGGGCCCAGCCAGTCCAGTCCAGATAAGCATCAGATTAAACCAGGCTGGGGGCAGTGTTGCCAAGGGGATGTCGGCCTTCAAGATGCTCTGATGCTGTGAATGCCACAGATGAGCCCATAAGGAGCAGGGACAGGAATTCAGAAGGACCTCTCTCTCCTAGGGGGTGGTCATCTACTCCTTAAATTTCCCTGCCTGTTGACAACTCCCCAAAGTGCCTAGCACAGTGCCTGACATATAGCATACATGCATCCATTCAATCGATATTACTGAGCACACGTATGTGTGCTGGAGATGCAAGGAGAGAAAACACACACACACAGCACTGACCCTTATGGAGCTTCCATTTTAGTGGAAGAGGGAGCGGCTAATTAATGTAAAACAACTATGACAAATGCCACCAAGAGAGCTACTTGGTGCTTGCCTGACATCAGGGAATTTGACCTAATCAGGGAGGTGGGGGAGTTTACTTGAGCTGAGATCTGAATGCGTCCATGCTAACTAGAGGAGGAGAAGGAGGAAGAGCAGAGGTGGAGGAACAGCATGTGTAAAGACTGTCCTGTGGGGACCGGATGAGGATCAGATCCAGTAGGGCCTTGCAGATGGTGCTGGGGAAGCTGGCTTTAATCTCGAGGACAATGGGAAGCCATCGGAAAGCTTTAAAGCAGGGCTGATGTGGGCAGATCCGCTTTGAAATGATTACACAGCTGCCAGGTGAAGATCTGGGGGGAAGGCTCTGAGTGGATATCGAGGGATCAGAGGTGGTTGGAAAAGTATTCAATAAATATTTTGAGACTCTTTTCTAAATCTGTCTCCTTTCCCTACTGCCCACACCGTGGTTCAGGCATCTCATCTGCTCCACGCAGCTCCAACCATTTCCTAACTGGACTCCTGGCCTCTGCTGTTTCCCATCTGTCATCCGCCTCTCAATGGCTGGCAGAGTTCCCAGTCAAAACTCCAAGTCTGAGCATGTTCTCCTTGGACTGCATGGTGGTTCTCTGCGTCTTCCTTCCTTCAGCCTGAAATGAGGGGCTCTCTCATTGCAGTTACATCTCCCCCTTCCTCCCCTCCCAAGCTCCCCTCCAGCTCCACAGTCCTGCCTCATCCTCCTTGATGGTCCCAGCCTGGCATCTTCCCTGTACGTTGGTCCGGATCTTGATTTATTTCCAGGCTGCCTCTTTAGGTGAGAGAGAGAATTGATGTCCTTTGGAGCATCAGCCGAGACCAGGCTCTTAAAAGTACATAAATTCATTTAATCCTGATTACAATGGTTGTGTAAAGAAAATGTTGTTATTTATAAGATAGTTAAAGAGGAGAAGGAAAATAACTTGCCCAAGGTTATGCTGTAAGTGAGTGGCAGAACTGGGATCTGTCTGCCCCGCCCCCCCAATCCACTCTCTACACCATGGCAGCTGCCTCTCCCTGAGCAGGGCTGGGCGAAGGGGATGCCATTTAGCCTCCTGGGGTTCATTACACCTGGGAAAGAACAGAATCAGAAAACAATGTGACTAAATAAAGGCAAACCTCTCACTCCCTCTGTATCTGCTCCTTGCTTGAGGTCTCACTGTCTCGATGGTATTAGTATTGGGTGTTTATCTGTCATAGCATCTATTCTGCTATATATCATTTATATGTTATAACATGAGTATGTTATTGTACATGCATATGTGCCAGGCTCTGTGCAAACTGCCTAGTTATCATTATCTCAAGAAAAACCTTACAAGAACTCAGCAAGGGAAGTGCCATGATAGTACCCTTCCTGTGAAGAGGAAACTGAGACTTAAGCCCTCATTTACGACAAGAGAGGCTGCTTGGGTTGGCCCCAAGCCCCAGCCTCACCTCTGTGAAAGATGCCTTGCACATGTACAAGGAATAGTTTACCCTGGGTCTCGAGGTCAGTAGGGGCTCACCCACTTTTGTGGTCCTCGTGGCCTTTCCCAGAGCCTGAGCCCCATTGCACCTCCAGCTCAGGGTCTTCACGTGTTTATGGGATTCCCTGGCAGAGAGGAGGCAATTTTCATTTCAGTTCATTGAACTTCATCCATTCATCCGTCCACTCATCCAATAAACATTGATTAGTACCTACTGTGTGCTGAGCCTTACTATGTGCTGGGAAGATGGCAGATCAAAAAGGCATGGCCCTCAAGGAACCAATAGGCCAGTGCTGTTTCCTGCCCATCAAAGTTATCAGTGACAATTCAGAGACCAGTCAGAAAATCTGATCTCAGGGAGGGCCCAGTGACTCATCGAAAGTTGGCGGCCTGTTGTCATGCCCGGAAAGTCCTTATTTTTTTTTTTTCACCTCCAGTAAAGGCTTGGGCAGATGCTGAAATCGATAGGGAAAGGAATGACCTCAGCTGCTGCTTGCCCTTCATGACCATCAACAATTAGGAAACATCTTGCAGAGTCTGGCCGATGTTGTTATGGTTGGATTTCCCCTGGCCCGGGCAGCTTGCTGAGTTTTTTCAAGAGGCAGATTGTCGCGGCTCCACTGTCAGGGTCGGCTCAGGAGGCATCTCTCAACATGCTGCTCTTCCTGTTGACGCTTCTGCCAGCAGGGTGACTGTCAGGCAAGCTCTGCCTCCTTGAGAAGCTGCTGGAACAGCTGGCGTTTCTTCCATGCCTTCTGCGGGCCAGGCTCTTTCTAGGTGACATCACCACTCCCCACAACAATCCTGGAATCTGGGGTCCATTATCCCCATTTTACAGATATGAAAGTGTTGAGGCTCATTGAAGGACAGCCAGGCAGCAGCTGGGGTTCTCTGTGGCAGCCTGTACCAATCGTTGTATAGCACATACCATATTGTTTCTCAGCCAGGCAGTCCTGCCTGCAGGGTGAGCATTGTACAAAATTGTGATACCTTCTAAGTTGCTGATCCCCTTGCTTGTGGGGATTAAAGCTTTCTGAGTGCCTTAAGCACGGGGGTAGGGGAGGAAGATATGAGAGGCCACTAGCTGTAGCTCTCAGCTTATATGAAGAATTATATGGAATCCATTTGCCTAGGTAAGATGATGCATGGATTTCCAGACTGGCCACAAAATCCCATTTGACCCTCAGATATTTGGAGGACCATTAGAGTATTTCAGCTCTACAGAACTGTCACAACCCTGTTGCCCCACACTCCTGAGCCTCTGCGCTCCTCCCCGAGGACAAGGATGGTGGCTTCACTCCTTATCCGCAGGGAGAGGCCCATCTGGACACCAGGAACTCTCTGTCTGGGTCAGTGCCTGATGCGCAGCACGTTCTTAGTAGATGTTGACAAAACAAAAGAGAAAGTGAGGGGCAAGGGAACAGTGGACAGGAAGAGAAAGAGAGATGGACAGACAGGGAAGTTACGGCTTTGATCCCTGCTCAGGTGTTCTGAGAGGCAGATCCTGCAGGCAGGCTGCGAGATGTGCCTGTGCTATACTTGGCCTCCACCCACGAAATTTTGCTTCTGGCTTGCCTGGCCTGTCTCAGAGATAAAGAATTCTTCCATAAGCAGGAAGGGCAGTCATCCTCCCTCCATCCGGACACTAGCCCGTCACACATCAGCAGCAGCCCCTCCAGGCCTGTGCTGCCGAGGGCTAGCGTCTGTGCCTCGCAAATGACTCCTTCCCATTTTGGGTTCATTTGCCCTTTCTTAATGGGAGAGACATTGTCTGGCAGACAGGCATCGCTGGGTGTTGCCATGGTGATGGCTATGATGTCACTCGGGAGTAAATCAAATTGCAAATCTCAAAGTGGAACTGCTCTAGGTTGGGAGGTTTGTTAGAAATGAGGAAAGAATCGGTGTGGCAGGGGAGTCACAGGGTGGATCTGCACCGCTTCCGACTCCTACCTTTCACCTTGCTTTGCCATCTGAGATGAGGCTCATTAATTCATATAAAAAATTTTTGAGCACCTATTATGTGCCAAGCATCATGCTAGGTGCTGGAGAAGGAGCTGCAGATAACGTGATGTGGTATCTGTATGGCTGCATAGTTTACAATCAGGTGGGGAAGACAGGCACACAGACATTACACAATAACACGCCATTAGCATTATGATTCATGCTATGGAGGAGAGTGCGGAGTATATTTGTTTACTAGGGCTGTCATTACAAAATGCTCAGAGTAGGTGGCTTAAACAACAGAAATTTATTTCCTCATGGTTTTGGTGGCTGGAAGTCCAAGATCAAGGTGGTGAAAGGGTTGGCTTCTTCTGTGGCCTCTCCTTGGCTGGTAGATGGCCATCTTCTCCTTGTGTCTTCATATGGCCCTCTCTCTCTCTCTCTCTCTCTCTCTCTCTCTCTCTCCCTCCCTCCCCACCCCCGTCTTCTGTTTGTATGCCAGATCACACAGCAGGCAACAGTAAGAATGTGAACTTTTTCAATACAAGCGAGGAAAGCCACCAATGGGTTTTAAGCAGAAGATCAACTTGATCAGAATGTTCTTTTAAAAGATGGTCTTCCATTGGTTTGGGGAGGATGTCCATTATAGAGGCTATCGTAGTAGCTCGGGGGGGGGGGGGGGTAGACTGCATTATTTGCCTTCAATTCTTTCTCCCTTCCTGGCTCGTGATAGCTTCACTTCTATGGGAGAAATGATATATTACACATATTTGTCCCGTTGTCTTTGAGCTTAACTATATGAGTTACTTTAATAGAATGTTAGTGGATGTAACACAAGCAGGGGTTTTAAAAGTACTTGCATGTTTTGGCTTACACTCTGATGCACCTGCCACCTGCCATGAGAAGGTGCCCTGGTTGCTGCTGGTCCATGGAGAATGAGGCCTCTACAGAACCCCCAGAATCTGACTTGTAGCCTAAAGAAGGACGTCCCAAATGATTCATAAATCTGTCATCAGGAAAAGTACAAGTTTGTTGTGAGGTTTGGGGGGCATTGCTCGCTATGCAGCATTATCATAGCTATAGCTGACTACTACACTAAGATGAGGCTGCATTGAAGATGACGACAATGGGGCTAGAGAGAAGTGGGTAGTTAAGATGTATTTTGTAGTTGTCAACATATAGATGGCATTTAAGTACTGGGATGGATCTACTAGAAATAGAGTGTGGAATAAGGAGAGGGAACAGGATGAATTTTTGAGAGATTCCATCAACTAAAAGTTGGGCAATGCATTAGTCTGATTCAGCTGCCCTAGCAGAATACCAGATTGGGTGGTTTAAACAACAGAAATGGCTTTTCTCATGGTTTTGGAGGTTGGAACTCCAAATCAAGGTCCAGGAGAGTTGGTTTCTGGTGAGACTTCCCTTCCTGACTTGCAGATGGCTGCCTTCTAGCTGTGTCTCACTTGGTCTCTGTGCACATCTATGTCTGGTTCTTCCTCTTCTTACAAGAACACCAGTCCTATTCAATCAGGGGGACCACACTTATGACCTTCTTTAACCATAACTATGTCCTCGAAGGCCCTGTTTCCAAACACAGTGACATCGGGGTTTAGGGCTTCAGCATATGAATTTTTTTTCTAGTGGGGGCACAATTCAGTCCATAATAGCTAACATGTCCTAAGTGCCAGGTACTAGGTGCAAAAATGCAAGCCACAGGTTATCCTAAGACTTCGATGGGGAAGCCACACAGCATCATAGACACTGGGTTTTAGTAATCAACTGAGCAAGTCATATGGCCAGCTCAGATTCAGGGGGCAGGAGAAACAGATTCCATCTCTTGGCGGGAGAGGTGGCAAAGCCACATCTGCACAGGGGCAGGCAGATGGGAGGGATCGTGTGCCCATCATTGAAAGCGAGCTTCACAGAGGCTTCGAGCATGAGTGAGCAGGAACTTTCAGAATTCCCCCTGGCCCTTTGGTCACCACCACAGGACTTGACAGCTGTCTGGAGGTAGAACCCCTTATAGGCCTGGCATCCCCCAGAAAGCTTCCTTCAGTTTAGCTGGTTAGCTGAGAATGCCCAAGCTAAAGCTCATTCCACAGCTCTGGCAGGGGTAGAATCGCCTTCAGTGTGAAAAGGAGGACCCCTTCGCATCTTCTAAAGGCCATATGGCTGGTGACATTGGACGTCTGTGTTTTGCCTGCTTAGCCCCCATCCTTTCTTTTTATGATAGTGCAGCTCTGATACTCCTTTTGTGAGCTCCCCTCCTAAGCTTTGGGCAGAATGAGTGGGGCTGTCAATCAAAATGTCCTGTCCATCATCACCTCTTGGCGAGGTGAACACGGAACCTGGGACAGCTCCTGGAACTAAGTCTGAAGGGGAGTCACGTGAAGACAGCGATGGGGTGAGCACGACTCACCCACAGGACCCCAGCAGGGACTTTGCTTTTGTTCCTGCTATGTGAGTTCTTCTTTTCTTGTCCCTTCTGAGAACTGGCTTGTCTGTTTCAAGTCTTCCTTTGACGTACAAGCTCCCCCATATCTTTCCAGTGAAGTTCTTTGCCTAAGTAAGTCAGTGTGGATTTCTGTTGCATGCAATCAAAGATCCCTAATGTCGCTCATGGCTACAGAAATTGGACATGGCGCTGTATGCTCTGGTGACATGAGACGCTCTGACTCTGGAAAAGCCTCTCTTCCCACTGTCCTTTGGGAAGAGGGAGTTGGAACGTGCTGTTAAGTCATTTGGAAGCCTTGCCTGGCTTTCTCCCTTGCAGTACCTTGACTACATGAGGGCAAGGCAGATTTTTCAGCTTGCTTTGCGTTTCTTGTCTCTGTCCATTCTAGGGTGCCGCAGAGACCATTGCTATCCAGGCAGGTTCCTGGACTACATGTGATGGGTCAGATGCTGCAAGAAAACAGCTTCGAGTGAAGAGAAGACCATGTGGTCTCCTGATGGTGGCCCTGGGCAGAGCATGGGCCCAGAGTCACGGCCAGAGACTCCGAGAAGCATTGGTCAGGAAGAAACAGGTTGACTGTGTTTTTCAAAGCAGCGGGACATCAGTCACCAGGGGACCTGGGTTCACCAGCTTGCTGGCTATGTGACCGTGGGTGAGTCACTAGATGCTCAGTTTCCTCATTTGTCAGATTGAGAGAAATGATAGCCTTACCACTTGAAGGTTACGAGGACTAAGTACATATATGTCAGAGTTTTCTGGAATTTGATACACATATCACTGGTGTGATGTTAGAGCAGTGAATTATTTTGCAAATAAGCAGATTTTATTTTGATAGCTGGGTATTTACTTCTTATGGATATCAACGTGAATAATGAGCACCCTGTGGCTGTAATTTTGTGGATATTACTCTTCATGATGAGGCCACATTAAATTTAGTCACTTTAAAGAAAAATATTCACTAAGTTATAGGGCCGGTGGTGACAGAATGTGACCATCACCAAACAAATGCAGCTTTGGACATGGTGCCAACAGAGAGGGTATCAGGAAGATGGGCGTGGCTGGCAAGGGTGGGCGGGGCACTGGGACACAGGCATGGCTGGATCTGGTTCCAGTGGGGTCAGAGGTGGAGAGCCCCACGAAATATTCTGCCTCAGGCAATGGTGAGGAGGTGTCCGAAGCTCCCTCTGAGCAGGGCCTTCTGGACTGGACTTCTGTCCACTTCCTGCTGCCATAAGGGCGGTGCCACCCCCGGAGACTAGGCGTGCTGTGGCAGCAGGAGCAGAGGAGGTGGTCTCACCCGGTCTCCCTCTGCCTCTGAGCTGGCTCCTTGCTAGTTGTCCTCTCTCCAGTGGGGCATTGGCAAGAACCATAGGCTTTGGGGTCAGGCAGGGCTGGGTTTAAATTCCCCCTCTTCCATTCACTGGCTCTGAGACCTTAGATAAGTCCCCTCCTGCTCTGAGCCTCGTTTCCTTGTCTTCCCCACCTAATTCCAAAAACTCGGAATGGCAGCAGATAAGAATCATAGTGGCCTGGTGACTCATGCAGCTCAGAGACAAATGAGAGACACCACAGAGCAGCAGCCCGAGGCTCCACAGCTATGTACTTACTCACCCTGCTAATACAAGGCACACTAACACCCAGCCTCAGCTGGCCTGTCTGTGGGAGGGACTGGCATGGGAAGGCTGGGTGGGACCCTCTTAAAGATCCCTGCCAGCTGGAATGTACCCTCTTCTCTGTGCCAGGCTCTGTTCTTAATGAACCTGGGAAGTAGGATTGGTTTTATGTCCCCTCCCATTTCCTCTTTCATCCATCAGTCTCAGGGTAGTGGGTGCAGAATCAGAACCTGTGTTGGAAGCTCAGCTGCTGCTAACCAGCCTGGTGGCCTCACATAAGTTCTTTCATATCTATGTGCCCCAATTTCCTCATCTACAAAATGGGACTAAAAATAACAACTTTGTATGGGATCCCATGGGGAGTACATGAGATGAGGAATGTAAAATGGTCCAAAGGGTCCCAACACAGAGCAGGTGGTCCTGACACCTTTGTCCCTGCCCTTCTCAGCAGGAACTCAATGTCCCATGTGCCAACACTATATTCTACAACCTCCCTTCACCCGCAGTAGGGATTCCAGTGCATCCTCTCCTCCTCTCCTCTCCTCTCCTCTCCTCTCCTCTCCTCTCCTCTCCTCTCCTCTCCTCTCCTCTCCTCTCTTCTCCTTTCCTCTCTACCTTCCTCTCTTCTCTTCCCTACCTTCCCCTCCTCTCCTACCCTCCTCTTCTCTCCTCTCCTCTTTCCTCACCCTTCCATCCCCCCACCCCCCATGCTTCTGTGGTGCATTCTGAAGGAGGTGACTGAAGACAGAAGACTAGTGCATAGTGAGACCAGTGAAATAAGATGTGGGGCCAACACTTGATTTCAAGAAGATCCTAACATAGAATAGGTGGCCCTGACATGCTTGTTCCTGCCTTTCCCAGCAGTAACTCAGTGTCCCATGTGCCAACACTACATCCTACAACCATCATGACAGTAAAAAGGGCAGCATGAGAGGACAGAGGAGGGAGGACTACTTTTGACCAGAGGGTAGAAGGAAGACCTTGTAAAGGAGGTAGTTTGGGAAGGGCCTTCAAGGTTGGGTAGGAGTTTGACAGAAATGGAAGGGCAAGGGCATCTCAGGTCCTGGGCAAGACCATAGAGAAAGAAGAGTGGGATGTGTTTGGAGGGTGCCATTGCTGAAGCACAGGGTATATTCCTCTCAGGAGGAAGATCTTGTCCTGCCCCCACCCAATTATATGTTGAAGTCCTAACTCATGTACTTCAGAACGTAAATCTGTGTAGAAATAGGGTTGTTGCAGGTGTAATTGGCCAAGATCAGGTCATACTGGAGTACAGTGGGCCTCTAATCCAATATTACCAGTTTCCCTATAAAGAGGGATTTGGACACTGAGACACACGCATGGGAGGACGCCATGTGAAGATTGGAGTTATGTCTCCACTAGCCAAGGAACTAGCAGGCACTGGGAGAGGGGCCTGGAACAGGTTCTTTAGGAGGAGTGTGGCCTCACTGACACCTTGCTCATGGACTTCTCACCTCCAGAACTGCAAGACAATAAATTTCCATAAAGTATCACTCAGCATGTGATACTTTTTTTTTTACAGCAGCCCCAGAAAACGGATACAGCGCATCTGTCCAGTGCCTATTATATGTGTGTTGGCAGATGGCCTCTAGGAAGAAAAATGCTCTCTTATGGCTGGGAAGTATTTCTAAGTGCTGATTTAAGTTCCTCTCCTTACCTGAGGGGGTTATAGTGGGGGGAATGGGGAAAGAACTACTAGGTACAGAGTCCTACTATGCGTCAAAAACTGTACTAGGCGCTCTCCATGTTTTAATGTCATCCCTACTACACATCCCTATCTTATTATGCTCATTACACAGAGGATGAGATTAAGTGTCAGAGAGTTTAGGTCACTTGCCCCAGGATCCATAGTTAGGAAATAGCACAACAGACATTGGGACCCAATGGTCTAACTTTTCCCATCCCTTCTACCATTAGTGGATGCACAATGATGAGAAAGATGACCCAGAGCTGGGCCCCACTTTGAGAAAGGAAAAGAGCCCAAGATCAGGAGGTTGGCAACGGGATCTGCCTGCAGAATTCTTACCATGTGAGATAACAGCCCCCTTATTGTTCGAGCTACTTTTAGTTGGACCATCTGTTGTTTGCAAAAGCATCCTAACAGAAGCAGCCATTTAAAACGAGCCAGGTCTGCAGGCCTAAGACATATTGTAAGTGCTGCATGTCAACAGCAGCTAATAAACAATACTCCTGTTTCCCCACCCATGTTCTGGAGCAACTGAGAAATAAGAACAAGAGAAAGGCAGATGGAGCCCCCAAACACCACCTTTCCTAAAGATAAAGCTGCTATTAGCGAGTGTGGCTCTAGCTGCAGGGATGTGGGCCGCCTTATGTTGTACCCAGAATAGGCAGACTCGCCCACCCAGGTGTAGGCAGCTTTGGGCCACAGTGGGAATTGGAGGAACCAAGCAGAACCTGGCTCTCCGTGGGCAGCTAACTCCCAAGAAAGAATGGGGAGGAAGGTGGTGGGCTGCCATCCTTAAGGCTCACCAGTGAGCTAGGTCACTCAGTGGGGAGGGTATGAGGAGCAGAGGAGTGGTCAGGGAATCTACATAGGGTTGTTTCTGGAGGGCTTATTGAGAATGGGAGGAAATTTTCTTTCAGAAAGGTAAAATTGAAAGGAAGAAAAGGAGGCGTGGGGGGAGGGTTGAGGTGTGGGGGTAAATGAGAGAGCATGCAAACAGAATAATGGTATAGTATAAACTCATTTTTGTTGGAAAAATAGGAAACCCCCCCACATGTGTATATATTTGTATGAGCAAAGACAAGCATGGGAGAGTTTAGCCCATGGTTGCCCCAAAGGGTGAGGATGGAGGAGGGAGGGAAAGATGGCAAATGGTGTTTAAGGGAGTTGAGACAACGTGGTACTAATGGCCACCATTCCTATGGGGAATGACCATGGGCATCTGGAAAATGAGATAGGGTTAACTCAGTTTCTTTATCTTCTGAAAAGTCAAAACATTCAAGGAAGAAATGAGGTGTAGGGAACATATGAGAATGTAATCACAACATTTCAGGGCTAATGGCACGAAAGTGTCATCCTGCCAAAGCATCACCACCATATTGAATTATTTGCTGTGTTGACTTTGGTTAATCTCTTTGCCCTCTCCCCACCTCTAGTGCCCCTTGCTGGGTTGGTTACCTGCTGTTCTCTGGTCTCTCTGTGTCCCAAGCAGATGACCCCTGCACACCCCACCAGTCAGCTGCCCTTGGCCTCTGGTTTTCAGTTGGTACCAAAAGGAGATTGGGAGGCAGGAAGGCAGAGAGATGGGGCCTCTAGTCTACCCATGCTCTCCTGCACAGCTACAGTGGGCCTCACAGTGGCCCCTTTCCTCTGTGGCCACAGCCCCCAATGGAGCTCCCTCTTCCTTGGCCCCAGCTCTCACCAGCAGCCAGCCCTTCCCTTTGTCCTTCAAGGTCAATGGTAATGGCTTTTGGTCATTGCTGGCCCCTTGGGTGCTTCACCTTCCTTCACCCTGCCCACCTTATAAATAGTTTCTTTATCACATTGCCTTCCTAGTCAACCTTTGGGTATTGCATCTGTTTCTGAATGGGACCATGGCTTATGCAGACACCAACACCAATAATGACTAGCATTTGGAGTGCTGACCATCTGTATGGCCTTGTTCTATAAGCCCTACACGCTTTATCTCATTTAACTCTCCCGGTGTAGTAGGGGCTATCTGGCGTTATTCCTGAATGAATGATGGTTACCTTTGGCCAATGAACTTCAGGCATGGTTCCAGATGAAGGGAGCTGCTATCATGGTACCTGCCTTTTATCACCATGCTGTGGAATCGGATGTTGCGGAGGCCTCGGTCAGTGACGGCCTGTTGTTGGGGTTTAGTTCTCCTCCCCACGCTCTTGAGCGTTGGAGCTGCTTCCTGTGCTGCTGGGCCCCTCCAAGCACCCAGCACAGGCCGAGAGGCTGCACAGATGCCATGAGCTCCCACAGAATGATGGATTGGCTGACACCGTGTGGCTGAATGAGTAGATGCTTTCGGAGCAGCTGCTGCCAGGGGAAAATGCCAAATGCAAAATATTAGTATTAATTATTGTGATGGCTCTTTTGCCTACAGGCACTGCGTCTGCTTAGAAGCAACAGATAAAACCTCCCTGCCAGAGTGAAAAAACGGATTGTTACAGGTGGAGTTTGTCCTCTGAGAGGGGGCGGCTGTGTGTTACTGTTAATTTTTTAATGACTTCCAGCCTGAAGTTAAGGAAAAAAAGCACACACCTAGATTTGAGACCTGGTTAGGCCCAAGGCTGTGTGACCTTGTGTGAATTACTTAACCTCTCTGTGCCGCTGAGTCTTCATTGATTAAATGAGGAGTTAGGACCAAGGAATGTCTATGATCCCTTTTAGCAGTTCTCCAGAGATGCTAGGAAGTGCAACATCAAGGCCCCAGCTGATTGGCTCTCTGTATTCATTCATCCTTTCTCCAACCAATGGGGCATTCTTAAATGTCAATGCTTCTCACCTCCTGGGTTTTCAGGATGAGAGTTAAATGTGTTCTATTGCTAAGAGAGCCGTGGGCATGGTAGGGAGAAGGGATAGAGGTAAGGGCCTGACATAGTCCCTTCTACCTCCTCCCCCTCTTCTTCCCAATCATTTAATTATAGAAATTAATCCATGTAATCCTCATAATACCTCGATGAGGGACATGCTGTTATTACCCTTTCTTTACTGATGAGGACAGGGAGGCTGAGACTTTTAACTCGTGACTCTGAGGTCACATAGCTGGAAGTGGCAGCTGGAAAGACCCTTAGACCCTTCTGGCCCACTGAGTCTCAGCCCTGCCTGTACATTGGACTCAACTGGAGAGTCTAGGTCCCACCCGGAGGTTCCGAGTTGGTTTGGAACAGTGGTCAGCAAACTCATTAGTCAACAGAGCCAAATATCAACAGTACAACGACTGAAATTTCTTTTGAGAGCCAAATTTTTAAAACTTAAACTCTATAGGTAGGTAGATTGTTATTAAGTTAATTAAGGTACTCCTAAGCTGGCCTTTGCTAAAAACTCAAGAGGCCAAAGAGCTGCATGTGGCTCGAGAGCCGCAGTTTGGCGACCACTGGTTTGGGATGTAGCTGGGTATCTGGGTTTTTAGAACTTCCCACAGATGATTCTAACTTGCAGCAAAGATTGAGAACCACAAATTTCATCTACTTACCTGTTTGCAGATAAGGGAAGTGGATTGACCTGAGTTTCTCCATCATGTGTGGCCCCGCCCCCCCAGCCCTCCAGGCAGGAGTATGGGAAGTGATGCCAAGAACCTGGGGAGCTAGTCCTGCTCTATGCGGCCCCCTCACAGCCCAGTATCTCAGAATCTCCCAGGACATCACGGGGGATGGTCCCCATGATGCCCCCATCCCTCTACTCAGGTTGGCATCAGCAAAGCCTTGAGGTAATTCAGGACTCCAGGGATCAGCCCTGGGGACTTAATTATCCTTCAGCCTGAGCCTTTCTTCTCATCCTCCCCAACTCGTGATTTCCTGAGTGAGTCCTCACAGGTTGGAACTGGTGCAGTCCACAGTGTCTGATCCACTGTGAGTACTGGTGCCAAGCACACTGACTTCAGGACAGAAGCAGACTGAGGGCTTGGATTGGAGGCAAATTATAAGAGCAACTGCCTAAGATGTGCTTCCATGGGCCAGGCACTGTGAATCTTATTTCATTTTATGCCTCACAAGTGTAAGTGGGAAATATAAATCTTATGTTTCAATTATGGAAACGAAGGCCTGAAAGGGTTAAATGATTTGCCCAGCGTAGGTCAGCTAGCAAGTGATAGAATCGAGTGCCACCCCCACCAGGAAGCCTTCCTTGAATACCAGACAGGCCAGAACAGACTCTTTTATATGCTCCAGCATTCTCTATGTGTTACTGATGTCTCTTTAGAATTAAGTATTCATCATGCTGTTATTTAACGAGGCTCTGTCTCTCCCACTAGACTGCAAGCTCCTTGAGGGGCGGGGGGCTGTTTTTACTCAATCTTCCTATATCCCCAGTTCTCAGCCTAGTGCCTACCATATGGCAGACCACTAGGTGTTAAAAGAAAGAAAAAACAAATGACCCAACCAATTCCAAAATCAATGTTTATATCATGTACAATCTGACAGATTTCCCAAAAACGCACATAAACTAATTGGGAATGATCTCCAAAATTAGCTTCTTCTAAGGTAAGAGGGTTCCCCAGAAAGAGGAAGCCTTGGGATCCTTGCAATATTAAGGATTTGGGGAACCCCTGGGAATTTTTAACCCAAGAAGAAAAATCATAAGAATTCTATCACAGTTGTGCATCCTTTATTCATTTTTATTGGCTCAGTGGAGGCTGTGTAAGAGGCCTGAATTGAGTAGAGAAAGATCTGGCCATTTAATTGGATCACTGAAATCCACTAAGCATTGCTTATGTGCCAGGTGGCAGCATTTAGGTTGCATTTAGCTGCATGTAGCGGAAGCCTATCCAATAGATTAACCATATTGGGGTTTTATTTTATTTTATTATTTTATTTAATTTATTTATTTATTTATTTTATTTATCTGACAACCAGTCCAGAAGAGGAAAGTGCCAGGTCCTCACAGATGCTCAAGGAATTCCACCGACAGCTTGGGGTCCTTCCCGATGCCTGCTCTGCTGTCCCGCTATGATCTTCCATCCTCATGGTCACAAGATGGCTGCTTCACTCCAGGCACGGACTCCCAAGTTCTAGGCGGAAGGAGGGCTGAAGGTAAGTGGAAATCACGGGCCAAGGCAAAAAGCCAGTTGGGTCTAACCATTTATAAGGAAAGCAATGTCTTTTCTAGACTCGCCCTAGAGATTTCAACTTGCATCTCATTGGTCCAAGCTGAGTCACAGGGCATTGAGCTCCAGGAAGCCTGCAGGGTTGGATTTTTCAATGAAGCATGTTGCCCAGTGGGATTCTGTTAGAAAGCAAGGTGGGAAGGATGGACATGGATAGGCCACTGGCAGCATCTGTCATACAGTCTCCGTGCTAGGCATGCAGAATGTGAAGGCGTATGCCCCTCCCACATGGGACATGCTGCCTGGTCGAGGAAAACAGCTTTTACACCAGAACATGCATGTTGTTAGAGGAGTGGTGGGGTACAGACAAGGAAGGAGAGAGTCAGTGGAGCACCTGGAGGAGCTGGAGTGAGTGTCACAAAGACCACTTTTTGGCATTTGGGATAGAGGACAATGAGACAACGGTTTACCATGTAAACAGAGCGAGGGCCAGACCTCCCTGCTCTCAAACTCCCCGTTAGCCCCAGCTCCTGTGATTGCTTCCTTCTGAGTGCGTTAGATCCACATACAACTAGCTGTTTTTTCTACTTTGAGGCGGGTCTTGAAGGATGAGTAGGAGTTCAGCAGATAAACAGTGAGAGCCTGGCCTTCAAAATTTGGTTCCAATCTTTCTTTCAGCTCAGCTCTGGGGATTACTGAGCTTTGCAGGCTTCAGAGCCCCCCAGGCAGCTTGCCCTTCCCACACATTCCATCGTTTATTTCTCTGTGCCCTTCCTTCTGTGCATAGGCTGTATTTTTCTGCCTGGAATGCCCCTCCCCATTCCTTCTCTGGGATACGGCTCTTCTGTGATGGTGACTCATCCTTGGCCAGCTGTTTGGAGGGCGAGAAAGGACTTCATGGGAGGGAGATGTATGCAGGAAGATGTATAGCAGTCACATAGCCCTTCTGCAGAACTTGGCTGTGGTGGTCTTAGGAATGAAGGAAAAGGGGAAACCAACACTTTGTGTACTCCCACCCCAACCACAATTGCATGAGGGAACACTAGATATATCATCCGATCCCCAAAACAACCCTACGTGGTGGATATTGTTATAACCGCTTATAATGTGAGAAACCAGAATTCTGCAAAGTGAAGCAATTTGCCCACCATTGCATAGTAATAAGTGGCACACCTGGGTTTGAGTCCTGCCTGTCCAATGTTAAGGCCCATGCCCCTTCCATCCAACTGTGAGGTCTTCTTGGGGGCTCTCCCTGTCCTGGCTTCTCCCTGGTTCCTGGAGGTCAGGCCTTCCTTTTAGAGGACTGACTTCGGGGTATTTCAGAAGCAGAGCTTCCACCGTGAGCTTCCCGTCTGCCTTCATCAGCGTTCTGAGTTAGCAGTGGCTCCCGCCGGGGGAGGGGAACGGGGCTGATTTCACTCCCCAGCTGGCATCTGAAGAGTCTGGAGACACTTTTGGTTGTCACAACTGGGCAGGGCTGGCAAGGAGAGGGAGAGGCCAGGGCAGCCCCCCCACAACAAACAAGTATCCCGCCCAAAATGTCAGTAGTGCTGGGGCTGAGAAGTCCGGGTTCAAGTTAGTCTCTTTTGGTCTTCCTAACACCGAGAAAGCAGGTTCTTTCTGGAAGATTCCCTAGGCAACTCTCCCTGCACTCGCCCCTCCTACTCTTGACTCAGCAAAGCAGTTGGGTTACCCTGGGCTGGTTGTGTTTGCCACTTCTCTGCCCATCACCTACATATTTGTTCATCTCAGTTCCATTCTTCATGATTCTAATTCTGCAGAGCCTGGCCTCCAGAGCCAGGCCGCTCAGGGTTCCGAGTGTGAGTTATTTAACTCACCAAGACTCATGGTCTATCTTTAAAATGGAGAAAACAAGTGAACAAATCATATTAGGGTTGCTTTGAGAATTTAAGGGGATAATTCATGTGAATCAAAGTGTCCAGGCAGATGGTAAATACTCAACACGTGTCTGCGTTATTGTTGCTCTGAGCTTCTTATTCACCTGTTGGCTCTTATTTTATTTTTTTATTGAGCCGTTTCCTTTCTTTGGAAAGCATCCAGCATAGTGGGAAGGATGCAGACACTGGAGGGAACTTTCCCAGAGTTGCAATCCCAGAGCTTCGAACTTGCTGGCCATGTGACCCTGGACAAGTCACTTCTCTGAGTCTTGGTCTCTCATCTGTGAAGCTGTGATAATAATACCACTCCATTGTTCTTGTAAGGATTAAGCTACTTAACAGTTTGACACTTGCCGGGTGTTCTGGATATGTTAGTCACCCACTCTTTCTATTTTTGAGTCTTGCGGGCATTGATAAGTTAGCATTTTTGAAGCACCCTACTCACATCACACTTGCAGAAGATAATTCTTGCCTGAGAAAGACTTGGGAGAACAATCTCCATATTGGGGGAATCCAAAAGCCCGTAGAGTCGATGTGTAGGGGCTGGTCTCCATGTGACGGGAGTGAGACTGTGCTGCCCTCCTCAGACATGGCCTCAATGGAGCACAGGTGAGACTCCACCAATGGACTCACTTGGGGGGCTGCCATGGATCCTGTACTGAGAGCATTGTTTAGAAACGACGCTCCCAGCCCGCAGGGGCTAAGGATGGAAATGGCGTTCTTCATGTCTCTGCAGGAGTTGGCAAGCAGAAGAGAAAGGCTCCCACAGCAATAGAGGGAAGACACTATTGTGCCGGAATCTTCCACTTGGCCCTTTAAATCCACCCTCCACCCCGCTCTCTGTCCCAGAAGGCCGGGCCACATGGACCACATGTGTGAGTTCTGCCATTTCTGAGTCTTGGCTGGTGAAGGAGGAAAGAGAGTAGGTGGGTGTTTCTTTCCCTGTCAGCCAGCTGGTCCTCAGAGGCCAGGCTCCCACTCCGGCAGCCCTCTCTCCACAGAATGTTCTCTTCCTCTGGGTTCCTGCCAATCCGTCCTGCTCTCTCCCTGGGAGCCCAGGGTCCTGATGGTGACATGGTCACCCAGCGCACCACACTCTCCCTGCCAGAGTCGGAGTCACATGGGCCAAAGCCGGCCTCTCTGAGGAGGAGATTTGAAAACTGACATTCGAAGGAGACAGGAATCAGCCTACTGAACCTATTTGGGGGGTCGGGGGGCGGGGGAGGATTCCTGGCAGAGGAAATTTAAGCAAACATAAACAGTCAGGTGTTTTCAGCCAGAGAGCAACTTTTGCTGAGAGAGAGAGAGAGAGAGAGAGGAGTTTTGGGGAGACATGTTTGTTTTCATTGGAGAGAAAATTTAAAGACCAGATTAAACAAACCTCATCAGGGTGTGCCATCTGCCAGGCCAGCATGTTACACTGTCCCTGTACGTGGACTCTATTTCTCCCTCCTTTGCTGGCCTGCCCAGGAGCAAAGTTTGGGTTCGGCCTGGCTCCGGCCTGTCTCAACCAGCTTCGAGTGTGCAGGACACCGCTGGCTCCTCTGTGCACAGAGATGCCCGGCAATCCCGCCACAGGATCGCAGCTGCCATGGTCTGCACGCATCACGGAGGGCTACCGCGCTGCAGCCAAGCTCATATTAAAACATAAATCTGCATTTCAAATGTTCCCATTGTGTCCATGGGGATCTCTATTCCATATGCTTGCGAGAGCTCTGGGCCAGCAGTGTCTGATGTTGTGTTTAAAATGAAGGCTGAAGGTGATTTGCAATAAAGCAGGTAAGCCATAGCACAGCGACGAAGCCGCCCCCGTGGTAAATGCCAGCTTCCCTGGCTTTTCTTCCCACAAAGAGCGGCAGAGAAGTCTGGTTGAAAGGAACCCTAGGGACCATCTCCTTTAACTGGCTCAGCCTCTCTTGGTCCAAACTCTCTCCTTTCTTCTTTCCTTCCCATCTTTCTTTTTCTTCCAAGAATGTGTTAAGCTGACCACCTGTGTGAGTTTCTGGTGGCTGCTATAACACATGACCACTGACTCCGTGGCTTAAAACAACACACATGTATCATCTTGTAGTTCTGCAGGCCAGCAGTTCAGAGGCGGTCTCCCTGGGCTGAGCACAAGTGGGCAGCAGGGCTGGGTGCCCTCTGTGGAGTTTCTGTGGAGACTCTTTCTTTGCCTTTTCCACCTCCCAGAGGGGGCCTGCCTTCCTTAGCTCATGGCCCCCTCCTCCGCCTCCAAAGCCGGCGATGGACAGTCACGTCTCTCATTGGCATCCCTGTGACTCGGACCCTCGTGCCTCCCTCCTTCACTTACAACGGTCTGATTCCCTGGGGCCAGCCTGGACAATCCAGAATAATCACACCTCAAAACCCTTCATGTAACCACAACACCAAGTCCCTTTTGCGACATAAAGTAACATATTCAAACGTCCCTCATGCAGGTTTTTTCCCATTGTTTATAGCATTTATTAGAAGCATTCAAATTCTAGCCTTTTACTTAGACAATATCATTTCATCAGGCCAATAATTCCAAATACAGAAAGAGAGTGAAAAGCTTTTTTCTTTGCTCCTCTCCAGTCTACGCCACAGACTTCTGTGTATCTTTCCATGGGGTTTTAGATGAATATCTGAGTATATATGTGTGTCCTTAAAAATGATATAAACCAGTGCCTACCGTGTATCTAGTCCGACCACCCTCATGCAGTTCGATTTCTCTAAACTGAATGCTTAGAGAACTGCTTAGTGTGGACTCCTTATTCTCACTGCCCATCAGCATGGTAGTTCATGCTTAGGTGTGAAAGTGTTACACAGCATTTATATACATGTATGTAATGTCTAACTGGTCAAAAAGGAGGAGATAATAGATGTTTTTGACCATCACTATCATTTTCTCAGAACTCCCTAGCCAAGACAGGAAGCATGCTAAAAAGGGAGGAAGACAAGAATGAAACAATGGCTGACATTGAATGATCACTCATTCCTGTGTCAGCAATGATCCAAGTACCTTTAGTCTAACTCACACATCACAAAGGAGAGGCTGTCAACCTCCTACAAGTGAGTGGCATAGCTGGGACTTGAAATCCATGATCTTAACCATGAAGTCATACAGACCAACAGTCTCAAACAGTATTTCACGTGCTATACGAGGAGGACAGGCAGGCATGATGGAGGGAGAGACCAGTTTTACAGACGGGTCAGGAAAGACTTGCCAGAGGGTGTAATGAATGGAAGGCAGAGAGGGGTGTGCCCAGTTTTGGGGGATGGAGAGCTGTGGGGCAGAGTGGAGTGAGGCGTTCCCTAGGCAGAGGAGGCTTGTGAACGACGTCCAGGCAGGACATTGCCTCGGTGTTTCCTGAAAACTGAAGAAGGTAAAGTTATAGTACTGCGTAGGTAATGAAAAGCAAGGGCCGGTCAAGAAATGGAGCTGAAAAGGGAGGCAGAGGCGCCGTTCCTAGGATATAGTCAGTGGCACCTGGGCTTCAGACATTACCCTAAGGGTGTGGTCAGCAAACTGCGGCTCTCGAGCCACATGCGGCTCTTTGGCCCCTTGAGTATGGCTCTTCCACAAAATAACACAGCCTGGGTGAGTCTATTTTGAAGAAGTGGCATTTGAAGAAGTTTAAGCTTAAAAAATTTGGCTCTCAAAAGAAATTTCAATCGTACTGTTGATATTTGGCTCTGTTGACTAATGAGTTTGCCGACCATTACCCTAAGGGAGAGGAGAAGCTGTTAGAGGCCTTTTGATGCTGAGGCTTAAACAAAATCAGTTTGCTCACCATGTGGAGGAAGGATTGCGGGGCTGGGATGCTGAAGGCAGAGACAGATGGAGAGTGAATGGAAACCTAGTGCTGGAACCCAGAGGTTTCCAGTCCAGGGTATTCTCAACTCTGCACCTGGAGCTTCCGAAAGGCCTGACCACCACCCACAAAGGGTTGGGGTGGAGGAACAGCAAGGCTCCTGCTCTTTGGAATGAATTAGTTTGAAGTCCAACCACTGCTTCAAAACCAGCCAGAGGGAGTAGAAATGAGCCAGAGAAAAATTTATTTGATTCTTAACTCATAGCCCCTTCCTTTCAGAAGCTTGCCTTGCTCAACTCGCTCAGAAATTATTTCTCCTTCTGTGAACAATTCCCACGATTGTTTCTACCACTCACATTCATTTAATCAGCACGTATGTATTAAGCACCTATCATGTGCCAAGCTCAGTGTGAGATACAGAAGTAAACAATCCTGATTGGTTCTTTGCCCTCACGGAGGTTATTGTCTAGTGGGCGAATAACACATCAAACAAACCAATGCAAACCTGTCACATGATTGTAGACCTGGCAAGCCCATGACGTTGACGCTGCTTGGAGAAGGATGATGGGAAACCTGACTGCGGCAGATTGCATCATTGGTTCCAGTTCCTTGCCTCTCCTTATAGTTTCAACCTTGTCATGTGACTTTGAAGTTCCTTTCCTAATAGCAGAGTCTATTTCCACATCCAGTTGACCTTTGGCTTGGCCGTGTGACTTGCTTTGGCTAGTAAGATGAAGCAGAGGTGACAGTGAGCCAGTGCCAAGTGTAGGCCTTTGCCCTTTTATGCCTCAGCTATCACCTTGAGAATAGGCCTCAGTTAGCCTGCTGGCCCAGTCAGGAGTCTGAAAGACACATGGAGCAGAGTCACCCCAGATTAAGCAGAGCCGAGATTAGCTGGCCTCTGAGTGAGAGAGCTCAGCTAAAATCAGCAGAGATGGCAGGCCAATCCTGACCCAAGTTAGCTGAACTCTAGCTAACTTGCACACTGGTGAGTTCAATAAATGCTTATTGATGTAAGCTGCTAAGATTGCTGGGGGTATATGCAGAATTACCATTTAGAGTTAACTGATACACTGACTTAGTCTGAGTAGGTTATGACAGGATGCACTAAAGAAATGACATCTCAGTGAAAGCTAAATGAGGGAATGAGGAAAAGGAGTGTTTCATGATGAAGGATGAGCAAAGGTCCTGAGGTAGCAACGACATGAACAGTTGATAAACTGAAGGAAATTTAGGGTTTCTAGGGGGTACAAAGGTGACCAGTGTGATGGAAGAGTGCCGGCGAGGAAACAGACCTGTCCATATGCTTCCCTGCCCTGGCATGGCACTAAGCAAAATTAATGTGCTGCTGCATTGTGTATTTCTGTGATGTTTCATCTATAATTCCTTTGGTGAAAGAGTCCATTATCTAGTTACCTTTGTCTCTTCTCACTCTCTCAGAGCAATATTCTCCATCACAGTAAATGCCCAGTATCAGGTGAACAGCGGAGTTCAGCTGATGTGGGAGGTGCTGAAAGAACAGCTCCCCAGTGTCTCCTAAACTTCAGACAATGGCTATAATCTCTCTCTCTCTCTCTCTCTCTCTCTCTCTCTCTCTCTCTCTCTCTCTCTCTCTCTCTCTCTCTCTCGTAATTAGTACTTTGGTAAAAGACCCTTTTACCCATCACTCTCTACTTTCATATTGAGCTTTTTGTTTCCTCGTGGAATTTATTACTATCTGGTGTTACATTTATGGAATTGTTGCTTTGATATGTCTCTACAACTATGGACTTTGTCTTGTTCTTAGCTGTATCCTAGGATTGTGCCTGACACAGGTGCACAAAACATATTTGCTGATAAATGCATGATCAAATGCTTAAATAGTGCTGAAGAACCCTCAAAGAGGTACAACCCAGAAGTTAGTGAACTAATTATTTGTTGTTTCAGTAAAAAAAAGTGGGAAAAAGCTTTCTTATATGGGATGGGGAGAATCCATGGGCAGAGCAAAAGGAGTGATCAAGTCATCTATGAGTCTATGACCCTTACTGGGATCTGGCAACTAGACTAGGATTGGAAGAGCCAAAGGCTGGCGGTGATGAATGTTGACTGGATTATTCACTCCATAGGATCTTTCATCCTCAAGGTAGCTCAGGGCAGCAAGTGGGGTGACCAGCCATACTACTTTGCCTAGGATTATTTTGCTTTTAGCAATGAAAATACCGTATCATCGGAAACTCCTTAGGGCTGGGAAAACATCAGGATGATTGGTCACCCTAGCAACAAGAAAGAACGAGAGTGGAAGTTACCAGTTTTCTGAGGTCTAGCCTTACAAATTCCACAGTGAGACTTCTATTGCATTCTATTTGTCAAAGACTGTCACAAGAGGAGCCCAGATTCAAAGGGACTCCATGTCTCGATGGGAAACATAGCAAACACATATTGCAAGGGGGATGCATACAGGGATGGGAGGGCTTTTGCAATCTATTATGGGTGTTGTGGAAAGTAAGATCATAGACTCATAAGTCAAAGTAGGCTATTTTGTGTATTGAAAAATCTGTACAAAGGAAAGAAATATTGGGAGAACCATCACTAGCCAAATGTTGAGTGACGATGGCACTTCAGTGTCTTAATACATCCAAATTACAGATTTCCTTTTATATGTAAGCATAATCTCAGACAGCCTTCCTTGGGAACAATACCTTGTGGCCAGCAAATTAGGAGGGATGGTGAAATATTCAGGCAAATAAGGGAAGACTTCTTGCTAATTCAGAGAGGGGAGGGCAAATCTTTAAGTCATATGTTAACATCGAAAAGGCCATTTTAAAGATAGTACTGATAACCTGCTTGTCCAGTAAACTACACTGAATGGCCAGATTATTATGATCTCTGAATGCATACTAATCTGGCCACTCAGTGTATTTGTATCTCAGATGGGCACCAAAAGTATTCTAGACTTTTGCTGGAGATCACCCACCTATTTGCCCTGAGCTTTCTATCAGCCAGTGCAAAGGGGAAAAATGATCAGGTGCATAATTTATACTATCTTTGATATCAAATAAATGAGGTACTAAAGAGAAGTATACTGAGTGGCCAGATTATTATGCGTTCAGAGATCATAATAATCTGGCCACATCCACAACATAGTGTATTTGGGATAATAAAACTTTATGCTTACTGCATTCCAGGCACTGTCTGATGTAGGTGATTTACATCGATTAGCACATTTAAAAGCCACATTTATAGATGAGGAACCTGGGGCCAACGGACACCTAGGCAGTCAGTGGTGGAGTTGGAATTTATACCCCCGCAGCCTGGCTCTTAACCTGCCTCTCCAGGAGCTACTATTTTGCTAAGAGATTAACTTCCTTTTTGTAACTAGTGGTTGGGAATAGTCATCTAAAGGTCTACATGTTATGGAGGTTGCTCTTTCTCTTTCTCTTTCCCGGCGGCCCAGAGGGTTTGGCCGGGACCAGAAGGCCAAGGGAGCCTTTTGCACAGGCACAGTGGTTTAATCAGCACAACTGCCCAGTCTGCACCAGCCTAGAGTAGCTAGGGGGAAGGGGGAAGGGGGAAGGGGGAGAGGGGAGAGGGGAAATGCAGACAGAGGGTCAGGCCCTCCCACCACCCACAGACAAGTAGGCAGGTTTGGGGAGGAGACTAGAAGTGGAGGGACCCAGAGCCAACGAGAAACCCAGAAGGGCCCTGGGTGCAGAGTGGCTGATGCTCTGGGGCCCACACGTGGCTGTGTAGACTTTCCCAGTCGGTGTGGAATGGACCAGACCTTAGACAGAACCATCTCAGCGTATGCACACATTGCACAGGTGGTCAAACTGTCCCCTCTGGGAGAGAACTTAGCTTTTACTTTTTTTTTTCTTTCTGAGCCTGGGGTTCAGATCTGTGAAATGGGACCAACAGTTTCTGCCTGCCTCTGTCCGTTCAGTGAATACTGATTATGTTCTTACCAGGCACTGTGCTAAGTGCTACGTATTCACGAGATTATTATGGGGGGAAAAGAAGATGAAAGTGAAAGCATGTTATAAAATGTGAGAGTTCTTAAGAACTTGCATTTATATTCGGAGCTCATGTTTATGAAGAAAGAGCTAAGCTTTGCTGTGTCCTCGCCTTAGTTCACCCCACTCTTCCTGGACAAATTTCATGTAAATGGATCCAATTAGTCACTGGAAGAGTTGAGAATAGTGCTTGACTCGAGCAGATAGATGACTATGGTGTTGTCCTTTCTTTGCAGTACGTCTTTGCCCCTCCTTCAATGGGATTAAAGTGAGTGAGTAACTGGCAACTGTACCACGAGTAATTTTCTGGCAAGTTTAGAATATATTTCAACCTCCTAATTAATTTGGAGGTTTGAAAGTGTTGATGCTGAAATGCAACACTTAGCTTCTGCTTCCCTCCCTTCCCCCCAGTAACAGGAAAAACACCATTGGCATGCTCATTGCTTCCTCTTTTTCATTCACAAGGCTAAGTGTTCCATTTGTATAATATAATATCTTTATATTTAAAAGCCTAATATGCAAAGTATCCCCTCAGGAGACCAGCCAACCTGGAGTTTGAGCACTCGCTATAACATGCGCTGACCACCTGGGGGCGGCGTGGCACGAAGGAAGACCTGGGCCAGCATAGGGCAGCCAGGGAAGGGAGGCCCCAGCCAGCAGCCAGCAGCTGCTAGGAACCCTACCCATGCCTGATTTTGTGCACAGGGCCTGTGGTACATAATAATATTTATTTTCAAGTAGCTTAAAACATCTTTGGACAATGCTCTCTAGACATGAGAAAGTGACTATGTTTGGTCCCTGCTACCAAGGAGCTTGCAGTATTGAGAGGAAGGAATGTAGTGGGAGAACCTCATACAAGTAGAGTTAAATTAGGACTAAATGGGAATCTCACAGACAACCATCATTGTTTCATTAAAGCCACTGGTTATTTTATTTTACTCATGATCGACATTATGTCTTTCAGTGAATGCTGTTTAGAGCCAAAGTCACATGCTTTTTTAGCCCCTGATTTGTCATGAAAATGAGTTTACGTTCTTTACCTGCTCCTGTTCACTGCACGTGATCGCAGACATGCCACTGACTCTGGGAACATATTCTCAAAGGACCAGTGCGAGGCACATGAAAGACTTTCTGAGGCTTCATTTTTGCTTCTCTTATTAGTGTTGTGGTTTCGGGATTTGCTGCCCTGTCCCACGAACGTGTATTCCTGACCATTAACCTTTCTTATCTTTTTTTCAAGGTACAGCAAGTCTACCACACTGTCCCAACCATCTGTATCACATTGATCTTCCCTTTGTTTAAACTGTAGCATTCGCAGTCCGCTGCTCTTATCTTGACATTTAATCATAAAGTGTGTGTCATTGAGCAGGGATTTGGGGACAATGTACAGTAGATAAAACAGCACAGGCTTTATAGATAGACTGATTTGAGTTTGAATTCTTGCCCCACGGCTTATTGGCTATGTGACTGAAAATTTGTGAACCTCAATTTTTTTCAGAACCTCAATCATGCTCTGCAGGATTTTACTCAGGCATGTAGTGAGAATTAAATAAGATGGGAAATACCTCTCTTTTCTTCCTTCTCCCCTTTATATTTTCTGATCCCATCCCTATACAGTGTCTGTATAGTCTCTACTTAGTACTAGTTGTATAAATGAGGCAGTTACATACAGTTAAATTATGTATGTGGATTAAAGGTTTCCTCTCATGCAGAATAATAAAATTTTAGAATATACATCTTCTGATATTCTGTCCACTACCTGGTGTAATCCACAATGAGTATTATGCATATTATGCATATTAAGTCTGAAGCACCATCTCTTCTTAGAAATAGATGAGGTAGGATTCCTGTTCTCAAGAAGTCTCCATCTATGTGGGAAGCTAGGGCTAGCTATCTCTAATCTGTGTCACCTCCATTCCAACCACTAACCCTTGAAATATGGAGTTCTCTGGGCTATGGTCCAAGTCACGTTTTAGCTTTACCCTCTTCTTGGTCAAACTCACCCACCTCCATGCTTTACTTGCCACATGCCAGAGACCCCCAAATTTATATCTAAAGTTAGATTTTTCAACTTCAAACATGTGTATGTAACTGTCTACTTAACAAATGCATATGTCCCATGGCTACTCCAAATCAAACAATTGATCTAAAACAAGCCTCCTCTCCTCCAAACCTGCTCTACTTCTAGTGTTCCTCATCTTTATGGAGTGGCTAAAGCCAAGGACCTGGAAGTCATCCTTAGAGTCTCCTGTTTTTTATATCTCCTTGCCCACATCCAAATCACTAAATCATAGGGCATCTACCTTCAAGATATATCTGAATCCACTTAGTTCTCTCCATCTCCGTTAATATCGCCAGAGTTGAAGCCGCCACCATCTGTCCCCTGTAACACGGTCACAGCTGCCCCTTAGCTCTCCTCTAATCCACTTCCCACGTGGCAACAAGTGATCTTTTTAAAAAAATATATATATATATTATTTATTTTTTACAGAGAGGAAGGGAGAGAGGTAGAGAGTTAGAAACATCGATGAGAGAGAAACATCAATCAGCTACCTCCTGCACCTTCCCCCCACCGAGGATGTGCCCACAACCAAGGTATATGCCCCTGACTGGAATTGAACCTGGGTCCGCCCAGTCCACAGGCTAATGCTCTGTTCACTGAGCCAAAACATATTGGCAACAAGTGATCTTTTTAAGTACATAGCTGATCAGGCTACTTCCCTGCTGAAAACCCCTGTATGCCTTTGCTGGTAGATTAAGATTTAGAGTCATTCAAAATGCCAAGATCTCCGACAGTCCACATAAGTTGCCTCTGCTGACTGCTGTAACTCTAGCTCCTACTGCTCCCCACCCAGCTGCCTCCTCCCAATCACATGGATATTTTCTTTGTGTGTCAATGGTCACTTTTTAAAATATATATATATTTTATTGATTTTTTTATAGAGAGGAAGGAGAGGGATAGAAAGTCAGAAACATGGAT
This sequence comes from Antrozous pallidus, assembly GCA_027563665.1. Taxonomy (NCBI): domain Eukaryota; kingdom Metazoa; phylum Chordata; class Mammalia; order Chiroptera; family Vespertilionidae; genus Antrozous; species Antrozous pallidus. Next base: position 200,944,266 of record CM050508.1, read on the forward strand.
GAGAGAGAAACATCGATCAGCTACCTCTTGCACACCCCCAAGGGGATGTACCCGCAGCCAAGGTACATGCCCTTGACCGGAATCAAACCTGGGACCTTTCAGTCCAAAGGCCGATGCTCTACTACTGAGCCAAACCGGTTTCGGCTCAATGGTCACTTTTTCATGGAAGTTTTTCCTGCTTCTCACTATTTAGATTGATTTCCTTATTATGCCTTCCTGAGAAACCCTTCGTACTGGCTATGTGATTGAAAATTTGTGAACCTCAGTTCAGTCCTATTTTCAGTACTATTTCTCTTAACTGTACTTATATAGTACTCTGCATAAATATTTGGTCATTGATTTGCCCATCAGTCATCAAGCTCCGTGAGAATAGATGCCATCTCTCCTCAGCACCCAGCACTGTGCCTGGCAAACACAGATGCCACTCAAATATGGTTGAAAGAATGAGAGCAGTAGGATAGCTTATGTCAAGGATCAATGAAAAGGTCAAAATAGCGAATATAATAAGAATTCCGAGAAAGGAGAGACGACTGGGGCCAAGGGTGGGTGACACTGCAGTTATTTCTTAGAGAAAAATAAGACTCTTTTCAAAGGTGGCCATGGGTGATTAACATTCAGAAGACAAAAAGTATACCAGTTTGACAGGAGAGTTCCATATAAAGTAGCGATTAAAAATAAAGTGGGGAAGTAAGTTGAGACCATCTTGTGAAAGGCCTTGGGCACCAGGCTAAGGAATTTAAAATTTATTCTATAGATAACGGGAAGCCATTGATTTTTTTTTTTTTTGGCATGAATGGTAACATTTGCAAATTAGTGCCACGAGGAACATATCTTCTGGCACTCTCAGCTGCCAGCAAGAGAAACCCATCTCAGACAGGCTTAAGCAAAAAGGAATGTATTGGCTAAGGCAACTGGAAAATCTAGGGATAGACCTTACGTTAGGCATAGCTCCGACAGCTTCAGCGATGTAACTGGTTTCTTTCTGAATCTCTCTACTCTGCATCCTTTGGGCAGGTACCTTTCTCTGGCAGGCTTTCCCACATGGTGATAAAATGGTTGGTTGCAACAGCTCTGAGATCACATCTTTTGAGGCTGAAGTCTAAGAAAAAGAGATAACTTTTCTTAGAATTGAGTCTAGATGGCTGGCACAGCCTCGTTTGGTTCATGTGCACCTCTTGGGACCAGTATTTGATGCCAGAGGAATGCAGTGTGCCCAGTGGCTTAAGACTGGTTCGAATGCACAGCCTGCATTCTTCAGCTCGGGGTGCGTCAGCCCTGACCAAACCACACAGATTGAGAGCAGGGAAGGAGTGAATTCCTAAATGAAATCAAGATTGTTGCTTCTTGGAGGCTGGGCCCCAAACCATAACTAGCAGTGCAGAGAGTAGACTGAAGCAAGGAGCAGCCACTGCTGAGGTTGCTCATTCTTCTGCCCCTGCAGTGTCCTGAGAGCCTTGAACACAGTTCTCTGTAACCATCTAACAACGCTCTGCTTGCCAAGGTCCCTGTAGCTCTCCTGAATTGTCTCCATAGAGATCAATCAGAAGGGGAGGATGGAATTAGGATGGGTACAAGGTGCTCTGGAGGCCCTCACCTATTACATTGCCATAAACTGGTGACATTCTGCCATTTAACCAAAAGACTCTTGTTGTTTCATTATAGTAACTGTGACAGTGTGTCTGGAAAGAAAAGGCTGCTACTTGCTTGGCAGGATTGTAAATCTGTGTAGGTTTCTGCTGATATAATTCTTCCTGAATTTGTTGTTATAAAAACGGGTTAAAAAGAAGAGATCAGATTCTTTTTTAGTTTTCTCGTGGTTTTTTATTTATTGTCCAGATAACATCCTAACAGCAATAAAGGAGGAAAAAAGGGGGAGGAAATAGGCTGCTGTCAATGTCATCTGAAAGAGACAGACAGCCCTTGGCAGATGTGTAAATATTGTCTTCAATTTATCTTGAATCCTTTAAATGTGGACTTGTCAAAAAACACACAACTCATTCTGTAATAGCACCAAGGGGTACATTAATACAAAGTCCAACGTAGCTCTGTTGACTGTTTTAATAAGTATTGGCTAGACAAGCTACCGTCCTTACTCATCCAATTTAAAATGAAGAAGCTTGAGGGATGGGGAGCTAAAGAAAGGACTCTGTATACTGTGCAGTTACCCTGTAGGCGTTTCTTCTACCACATAGTCTTATATGTGAAGGAAATGCAGCTTCTAAACCATTTCCTGTCTTCTAGTTTAATCTCCCTAAAGGTGGCTGGGTCACTGAATTCTCAACTTTCTGAAAACTCCATAGAACCAAGAGAGCATTAAATACATATTTGTGAGCAAGGGGATGAATCAATCTGTTGTGGCCTGGAAGGGAGGTTGGCTGGTGTGGGACGGCCTTGCTGTAAGATTGTTATCTAATGGACCGACCTACTTTGATGCAGGATTTCCTCCTGCACTTTTAAGTCTTCTAATGAATCATGGCTCATCGATTGATTTAATGTGGTTGAGACAAGCATCCAATGCTACTGTTTTAAGACCGTAATTGAAAGAGCATAGCTTTCCCAAATGTGTGGTGAAGACTGGTCTTTGCAGAGCCTCTGGATATCATAGCATCTCTCTAATGGGTGTGGAGGCGGCAAATTGAATAAGTAGGGCCTATCATGTGCAGAATGAGGTTTCTGTAAATAGGAAATTAATGTTGTCCGCAGTGAGTCAGATCTGCAATAATGGTGTTCAGAGCTGTTGACTCCCACTCAGGTATTTGGAGGACTGAGTCATCTATCCTTAACCCTCTTCAAAATGCCTGGAACCTGAATATGGCAAGTGGTAACCTTGAAGCAGTCTCTGTCCTCCGGGGGTTCATTTGCATAACACTCACATCAGCTAGTAAAATTAACGTTTATCAGCTCATGCTCTGTCAAATTAATGGAGCCATTTCACAAATGCTTCCATAGAATTGTCTTCTTCCCTTCGTCTCTCAGACACAAAGCCTCCTCCCATCACCCAGGTCCCTCTCCTTTCCTGTTCCCAGGAAGATACTCCCATCCTTCCTCCCAGCTAAGCAGAGGGAACACGATGCTTGCTGCCCGACCTCCTGACCTTCCTACTCCCCTTCAGAGTCCCATCCACTTGGGCCGGCTGCCCCTCCAGTGACCATGTTCTTTCTGCTCTCAGAGTTTAGAGTTCAGGAACATGTAAAAGTCATCTTCAGTGTGTGGCAGTTTGAAGACATTCTTCTTATGGTGATTTTTGAAAGGTACACATTTAATTCTAATAATGATTGCAATTGACTGTACAGTGCAAGCACCTGACAGACGTGTGGGACCAGCAGTCTCAACCTGTCTGCTGTGTGTAGACAACAGTGAATGACACCAACTCAGTTCTCCCTCTTTTTAAAAAAAAATTATCCTATCTAATAAAAGAGTAATGTGCAAATTTACTGTACCTCCAATCAAGCCATGCCCATAAGCCACACCCACAAGCTAAAGAGGAGCAAATAAACCCCAACCAAGATGGCTGAGGCCACTGAGAGAATGGGCCAGCCAGGGCCGCTGACACAGCGTCCGCATCCCCCGCCAGCCAGCCAGGCCACACAGAGGGAGGGAATGGGATTTTCCCCACCTTGGGGCAGGCTTGGGCTGGGGCAGGGGTGGAGCCAGCTAGTGATCTGAAGGCTGATTGCTGGCTGGGGTCCCCTGGCTGAGGTCCCCTGCCCAAGGACAAAAGCCTAGGCCAGAGGCTTTAGGCCTTGGTCAGGCCGGGGGTAAGCGATCAGTAGGACATCCCCTGAGGGCTCCCAGTATATGAGAGGGGGCAGGTTGAGCTGAGAAACCTCCCACCCCCAATGCATGAATTTTGTGCACTGGGCCCCTAGTGTGTGTGTGTGTGTGTGTGTGTGTGTGTGTGTGTGTGTGTGTTATCAATTTCAGAAAGGTAGAGAGAGGGAGAGATAGAAACATCAATGATGAGATAGAATCATTGATTGGCTGCCTCCTGCACGCTCCACACTGTGGATCAAGCCCACAACCCAGGCATATGCCTTGACTGGGAATCAAGTTGTGACTCCTGGTTTATAAGTAGACGTTCAACCACTGAGCCACGCCAGCTGGGTTTACTTTTCCCTCTTAACCACATTGAATGTACATTTGTCATTGCTCTTCAGGAACATGGGCCTTTGACCGCAGCCCTCTCATGGCCTCAGCCAGCTCCCCAGCCTTGGCTAGCCCCACCCCCACCCCCCACCCCCAGCGCTGTGCAGCCTTCGCATGGGGGCCCTTGTTCTGGCTTGGGTGTGGGTAACTTCCCTGCAGTGTTCTCTTTGCTAGCCCTGAGGATTTCAAGAGCAAGCATGGTTGGCAGGAGCAGATGTGCTGCTGTGCCCACTCATGCTTGTCCTCATTAGCTGTCTTTCTTCAAGGCAGATCCCCAGGGCAGGGCAGGTTCTAGTCCTGCTGCAAATGCTAAGCTGCAGCTGGGTCCCCATCGCTCCTTCTGTGTGTCGCTGGGACTCAGTTAGAGAAAATAACATTCCTTTGGTGCCGTGGCCAGGAAGGTTCTAAATGGATTGAACTTCAGCCATTTATGTCTACTATGCAGAAGGCATACCCTCTCTGCTGTTTTTTGTAATCCTCATATCAACTCTGGGAGACAGGTAAGGAGTCAGAAATACCTGGGTTTAGCTGCCGGCCCACCGTTCACCAGCTGTGAGACCTGAAGTACCTCGGGTGACCTCTCTGAGTTTTGTTTCCGAATCTGTAGAATGAAGACAATAATCCCCCGTCCAGAGGATTATTGTGAGATTTAAGCAGGATGGTTGAGGTAAATCCCTTATCACCATGCCTTGGCATGACATATGTGCTTAAAAACAGGGGGAGGAGGGCTACTATTATCATGGAGAGTTTCAACTTGGCCAGTTTACTTGACTTATCCATGGGGATACACAGGGTAAGTGATGGAACTGAGCTGTGAATTCAAGTGTTTTGGGTCTATTTCCTTTTCTTCCTCTCCTTTTTTATTAGAAAAAAATGCTGTGTCTGTGCCAGAGCCACTGTGAAGAAGAAATGGAAATGTCTGGCCACTTTGGCGGAGAGCTATGCAGTTAAACTCCAAGGCCAATAATGTAAAAATTATAACATGAGAGCTACCACCTACTGATTCCACTGTAAGGTAGGTCTGCACTGGCCCATGGCAGTGATCTCTGATCTTCTTAACAGTGTCCTCCAAGAAGCAGTCATCTTGTTCTATCTTCACAATTCCTGCCATTTCTGTCTGCCACCTAGGTGGTTACGCCACTTAATTTCCTTTAACATTGACTTTCACTGTTACTTAAATTATAGTTCACAAGGAGAGTTGTTGTAGGTAGAAAGCCCGCATCATTTACCGTAAATAGAAGGTGACCAGGATAAGAAACACAACGAAGACAAAGCAGTGTTGTCAGGGTCCAGCCCAGTCATGGTCTGGACCGGAGGCCTGTTCTCTGTTAAAAAGTGAGATCAGCTCAGCAGTCAGAGAGACTAGAAGACAACCTAGAGCCCTAACCGGTTTGGCTCGGTGGATAGAGCTCAGCCTGCAGACTCAAGGGTCCCAGGTTTGATTTTTATCGAGGGCATGGAACTTGGCTGTGGGCACATACCCATTTGGGAGTGTGCAGGAGGCAGCTGATCGATGTTTCCCTGTCATCTAACTCTCTATCCCTCTACCTTCCTCTCTGTAAAAAAAAAAATCAATGAAATAAAAAAACATAAAAAAGACAACCTAGAACCAAACAGGTATTGCTTCTGGCCTTCACTGGGACAATGAGGAGAACCAAGGGAAGAATAACTTTCTCTCTGTGATTCCGTGTTCTTGAATGCCCTGTCAACACACCACCCAGTAAAGTCACGTGTCTCCATTTCCTGCTGAGGGAGACACTGCCACAATGACAAGCTCTCGGGGAGTCCTTAGCCTCCAGTACAATGATGGCTGAAGCTCAGAGGTCCACTCTTCACCCAACGTCAGGCATCTAACAAGTGGGGGTTAGAGCCAAGGTCTTTCTCAGGGAAACATGAGGGAAATGCATCCAACTCCAACAGGCTTGATGAGGGGCCCACCCAGCAGCACCAGAGGGTTTGCTTGGCTTTTCTGTTGCAAGTTCACAGTCATCGAACTCACTCACTGAGGGCTGACAACAGCCTGAGAAACCCTGCCACCGTTGAGGTGGAGGGTGGCCCAGGTGCCTGGAATTGGGCAAGAGTGGACCATGTGCCTGCTACAGCTTGATCCATTTGACTTTGAGCTGGGCCTGTGCTGGGCCTGTTGTGGGGAGTGAAGGTGGCAGAAGGGTTTCAGGACCCAAGGCTGTCCTGAACGTGCTTGGGTCAGTGACTGGAGGAGTGGGAAAAGGAGAAGCCTGGGTTCATATCTCAATTAGTCCTTTAATTACTCAGCACAGTAAACTTAGGAAAATAACCTGTCTGTGCCTCAGTTTCCTAATCTAAGAAACAGGATGATACCAACCCCCCCTCTTGGGCTTGTTTTGAAGATGAAATGAGCTAAAGCTGGAATATCTAGCAACATGCTGGCTGCTCATTAAGTGACATTTTTCTCTTTCCTCTCCTCCTCTCCAACTTGATGCGTATATGCCACAGTAACTCCTCCTTCCCCTCCCAGCCCCACCTACTGAAAACGGATAGAGCCTTGAGGACATGGATGGGGACTGGCATGTGTACTGGGGCTGGGTGGTGGGAATCTAATCTCTCACATATTTGAAGTGCATTGTTTGTAGTCACTCATCTTCTCCAACAAGTTGTGGTTCATGGCCTGGTGAGGTTTTCCTGTTTGTTTTTTCCCTTAAGAACCCTCTGGGCTTTCTGCCTGCTGCTATTCCAACAAGGGAAAACATCAGCATATCTGACGTTCATGGAGACCACTGTTCTATCCCGCACAACATCTCCCATCTCTCTGGCTGTATTCTCAGACCAGCTTTCCTGTGCTTTGGGAAGTTGGAGTAGGTCCACTCCAGGAATTGTTGGAGTCACCTGTCCTGTCCCTCCTCCCCGCTCCCATTCTATGTTCTGCCTGGCAATGCAGGAAGAGACCCTGCCTGAAGAAAGTCATTGTTTCTCACGATGTAGATCTCAAGGTTGGGTGGCCCAAACCTGGTCTTTCCCTTTCTGGTCTGGTTTCCAGCAGCCCCTTGACCTTCACCTCATTCCTTCTCTATGGAGTAGGAACTGGGGAGGAAACGTGTATGTAGCAGCAGGGACTTTATACATTATTTCATCTGCTTCTTCAACAGCCCTGTGAAAAAGGCTTTGTCACCTTTTTTTAATGGGTGGAGACATGGAGAGGCAGGAAGTTCAGCAAGTTACTAAGATTACACATCCAACCGGTGACTGGGCTGGGAAGTGGATCCTGGCACTGGCCAAATCCCTGGCACTGGCTTCTGTTTTAGGAACCATTCTTGGATTCTGGGGTGAACCGTCTGGGGCTCTCCCCAGACCCCTTGGACTGAAACTCTTTTCTCTAGCTGCGGGCAGTGTTGGTGGCCAACAGCTCTGAGCTGAGTCCCCTCCTCAGGGCAGCACAGCTCTGCAGGGCCACCGGATGGGATGGCTGAGGCTTCAGCTGTGACCTCATTGCAGTTCTGTTTCTCCTTCTGCCTGTTCCTACGGCCTTCACTCTTACCAGCTGTGATCTGAGCATTTTCTCCAATAAACTTTCTTGTAGAAATCTCTGTCTCAGGATCTGTTGCTCAGGAAATCCAGCCTTGAGCGGAAGTATATTTGGTGGAAATGCCTATATTCTAGTCCCAGAATTTGGTGCATAATTCTCTACCCTCCTACCAGGAGACAGAGAGTGGTCTGGGAGCCCTGTGGCCTGCGTTAGAATCCCGCACTCCACCACTTACAGTGGTGTGGTCTTCCAGACTGATGAACCTTCTCAGAACCTCAGCTTTGTTATTTGTATATGAGCATCATAATAATAGTATCTGTCACATCCACTGTGGCCACAACGATAACTTCTGTCCTGCATTTACTGGTAGAATGGAGCCCAGCTTATAGGGATGGGCAGAAAATGTTGAGCATCAGAAGTAGCAAATGCTGCTGAAAACACCTTTGTTTTTTCTGAGTCCTCGGTTTCCTGGAAATCACACTCTCCTGGTTTACCCATTGTCACCGTTTGTCTTCCGTTTGCTTTGCTGGCTCCTCTTCCTCCTGCCATCTTCTAATCTGGATGTTCTTCAGGTCGTGTCCCTGTCCCACTGCTTCTGCTTTCTGTCTTTTTCCATGTTCTCTCCAATGCCACCCCCGACCCCCACCCCTGGCGAAAGTGGCCTGCAAGTCCTGCAGGCAGCAAATAGCCCTTGAACAGGCTGCGTGAAGTCTGAAGGGAGAATGAGCAGACCTGTCATTTGCATGAATAACCAGAGCATCCCCCTTTCGGCTGCTCCAGAAGTCAGTGTGTGGAGCTTTTGGATGGTATCAGTGAATGTGTTTGCAACTTATGCTCTTGAGTAAGGGCACTGTCTTGCAACAGCGCTATTGTCATCAAGTAGAGGCAGGAGGAGGCAGAGGGAAAGGTGACCACCACTTGAAGTTGTGTGACAAGAGACAGGGTACAGGGATTCTGCCAAAGGGCTAGAACAACTAGGACAATGAGCCATTATTCTTAGGGCTTCAGGTCTAGACTGTTTTGATAAGCACCTGACATTTCAATTGTTTGCATATGGATGACAAGATTTATAGGAATGCATGAAACCCATGAAAATGATATGCCAGAAATTGTGCTGAAGGCCTGTGTTTTGAATTCAATTTATCTACAGGAAAACATTTTCTGACTTCAAATATGTGGTTCTAGGAGGAGGAGAGGGGGAGGGAGGCCTGAGAGAGGAAAAGATAACTGCAGGAAAAGGTGAGGAGAGAAGGGGGAGAAGGTAACTAACACCTATTAGTCATTGCTGTGTGCTCAGCCTTTGACACCTGTTTTCCTATTTAATTCTCATAAAGCCTCTGTAAGGGAGGAGTCTGTCTGCCCACTTTACAGATGAGGAAACAGGACTCGGAACAGGTAACACCCTTCCTCAGGCCACACTCAGGATCTGACCCGGAGCTCCTATCCTGAACACCCCAACCTGCTAGGAGGGCTAACTGGTGTAGGAGCAGGACACATCAAAGTCCTAACTTCAAGATGATCTTTAGTCAACTTCAAGTTCTACTGTCACCCTTCTGACTCACAGGGACGGTTCTACAAGGTCATGACTAAACAAGACAGTCCTAAGACGTGATCTTGATTCATTTATAAGGCAAACTAATGCAAGTTTTATGATGAATTCATACCCCCCGTCCCTCTAGTCCAACACCCCCTACTTTCCCCTCAATCTCCCCACAATCTACGCACTTTGCTTAATTCAGAAGTCTTTTGGAGAGCTTTAGTTTTGTTAATTCTCATACTATCTATGACTCAATTCCTTGTAGCCAAATGGATCGAACCTGCTTTCAATCTGCTTTCTGAGCTTAGAAAATTCCAGAAGCAGACAATTCCAGAGGCAGGGTAGGGTCATAATATTGGGTGCTAAGAACAGGCCTTGCGCTGATGAGCTCGTGAAATTCTTTCATCACAAGTGTGTGAAGAATTCTTGCTTAGAGGAGGAGCCATACCAAAGGATTTCTTACCCTTTGGTATGCCCTTTCATGATTGTGGCAAAGACAGGAAAAGGAGGAGACAGTATTCCGAAGGAGAGACTTTCAGAAAGAAATAAAGATGTTTCCTTTCCTCTGTGCTTGATTAAAAAGAAAATCTTAGCAGTTGAAATTTGGAACTTGCTTTGAAGAATAAAATCCCCAAGCTTTTATGTTGGACTTCCTTGGCCTCAGTCCTGGCTTCCGTCCCACAGTCTGCTCAGCTCGGCGTGGCTGGGACTCCCAGCACTGGCGGTTAAAAGTAACAAGTAGCTGCCCTGGACGGATGCCTCAGCTGTTTAGAGCATCATCCCTGCACCAAAGGTTGTAGGTTTGATTCCCAGGTAGGGCACATACCTAGGTTGTGGGTTAGATTCCCACGTAGGGGATGCACAGGAGGCAATCCATCAATGTTTCTCTCTCCCTCCTCCAATTTCTCTCTAAAAATCAATAATAAAAAAAAAACTAACATAAAGGTGATAAACAGCTGTTTCCACCTCAGAACAAACTTCTCAGAGTGTGTATTAGGGTCTACGCTTGCCATCATTATCATGTCGTAGGAATGATGCTATGTTTCATGAATCTTAGGGTTGAGAGGCTCCTCTGAGTTGCCTAGGGTCCAAGGATTTCACAAGGTCAAAGCTAGTCATTCCAGAGAACCTATAGAGAATCATTGTGAGCCAACAACATCAAGTTTGCCTTCCCCCTTTATTCCTGCCTGTGAAATATTTTCCAACTAGAGGCCTGGTGCATGAAATCCACGCACAAGTAGGGTCCCTTAGGCCTGGCTGGAAATCAGGACTGATCAGGTTCCCCACCTCCTTGCCTCCCCACCTCCTTGCTTCCCCACCTCCTCCTTCCCTCACTCCCTCAGGACCCCTCCACTACTGCTGGTCACCCCCCATGTTCTGCACTACCCCCTGGTGGTCAGCACATGTCATTGTGAACAATCAAACTCCTGGTTGAACTCCAGAGGGGACAATTTGCATATTAGCCTTTTATTATATAGGATTACTTTCCCATGCTGTTTGTACACAAATGGCTCTCTGTGCTTTACTGCCTCAACGTTCTAAGTAAGGGTTTGAGCCACTTGCCTCAGAAATAAAATCTGCATAGCAGGCCCTCCCTCTGGAAATCCACCTGCAAGACTCGAGTTTGTGCTGCCTCCTCAGGTTAAGAAACCCATTTCCCCATTTCTCACAAGTGGTCCTGTCTACCCTGCCCACCCCCCCCCCCTTCACTTCCCATTCACACTTCTCAGGTTCTGATTTAAAAGCACTTAATTAGGGTGCTAATTCCAAGCTAATCTAGCTGCTAATGAAGTAGTTGACAGCTCAGATCAATTAAAAAAGGGAAAAGCATCCCTGGCCTTTTTGCAGGCTCTACAAGATGACAGTCCCTTTTGAATTGCTTTGAAACTGGCTTTGCTGAACAAATCCGCCTGTCGTTGATGTTTGGCTCCTGGTCACATGGCTGGCCGGCACTGCAGCAGGAGGGAGGCCCTCAGCCATGGAAAAGCGAGGTTTCTCTCTTCTCTGTGCCCAATGCTTTGTAAATCCGACAGCTCTCGGTCACTACTCTGCCTGCCTGTCCTGCTCCTGACCACTGACATTCTAAGATACTAGCTATGAATGTCTACTAAGCTGAATGATTGTTTCACCAGAACATTCCCCATCCTCCTATATAATAAAAGGCCAATATGCAAATCAACCAAACCGTGTAACCACTGGTCGCTATGACGTGCACTGACCACCAGGGCACAGATGCTCAGTGCAGGAGCTGACCCCTGTTGGTTAGTGTGCTTCCACAGAGGGAGTGCCTTTCAACCAGAAAATGGGCTCATGGCTGGCGAGCACAGTGGAGGTGGTGAGAGTCTCTCCCGCTTCAGCAGCAGCTGTACAACCCCCGAGGGCTCCTGGCCTGCGAGAGGGCCCAGGCTGGACTGAGCAACCCCCCTGAGTGCACAACACTGGGCCTCTAGTAGTGTATATGCATCTACCTGAAAAAGTAGCAATGAGAATTAAAACCAAACACATGTTTAAAAGAATATTTCTTCTTTTTTTTTTTCTTCTGTGCTAACCTAACCGGATGCTAGACTCTAGACCTACAACTCTAATAGAGCTTTGATTACTGTTTTTGTAGAAATAACAGTAGTGGGTGGATAGTGACAAAACAGGCATCACTCAGTAGGAAATAAAGTGTCTCTCTCAATGGCAGTTATCTCACATAACGTGTGAGCGCTGTTGTTAAGCTGGGCAGGTGGGCCCGGCCTGCGTGGCTCAGTGATTGAGTGTCAACTTATGAACCAGGAGGTCATGGTTCTATTCCCGGCGAGAGCACGTGCCCAGGTTGCAGGCTCAATCCCCAGTGTGGAGCGTGCAGGAGGCAGCCAATCAATGATTCTCTCTCATCATTGGTGTGTTTTTTTTTCCTCTCTCTCTCTCTCTCCCTTCCTCTTTGAAATCAATAAAGATGCATTTTTTAAAAAGTTGTGGGCATGTGAATAGAACAGAAGGGCCTGCTGACCAGTGAGAGGAGAGCAGAACTGGAGGAGTGGAAGGGGAGGGATCTGCGGGCAGTGTGTGCCTACTGAAGAAGAGAAGAGATGTACCGTGGTTTAATTCACTATTTTTAAACTACATCCTGAGCACCTATTGTGTTCAGGCACTAAGCTGAGCATGAGTTATAGAGCAATGAGCAAAACTGACCCTTTGCAAGACAGACAGTAAACAAATGACTGTAAATAAAATGTGGCAAGTGCTGCAGAAGATAAACCCAAGCGCTGTGGGCATGTCCTCTGCAGACACTGCAGACTTCCCCGAGCAATGAAGGCTAAGCTGAGACGTGAAGGTCAAGTTAGAGGTGGCTGGGCAGAGGGGCCAAGACGGAGTTCCCATGCATGGCGTAAGGAAGTGGGAGGGAGAGGGCAGGTTTTGTTGTAGGCGCTGAGACAAGAGCCCAGAGAAGGGAAGGTTTCATGAGGTGAGGCTGGAGCACTGCCCAGTCAAGCACAACCTTTTACACCACAGGAAGAATGTGAGATAGGAAGGGACTGTGAGGAAGACATTAAACGGTTTTAAGGAGAGGATCCTGAGGATCGGATTGTGTTCTTGAAATATCCCAGCAGCTGTGTGGGGAGCTGACCAGAAGGAGTTCGGATGGGATGTGGAGGTGGAGTCATCCAGGAGGTTTCTTGGTGGCTGGAAGTAGGGTGTTGACAGTGAGGATGAGGGAAAGTGGGGAGACTTGAGAGTCCGTTAGAAGATAGATGAGCAGGAATTGGGGGTGAGGAAGAGGGAGCAGCCAATAATGGTTCCTAAAAGTATGGCTGGAGCAAGGGGTGTCCAGTGGGACCGGGAGTGCTGGGGGAGGGTAGAACTGGGGTGGCAGGGGCAGGTGTAATTCAAGGCTGGCCCATATTTAGTTGGAGGCAGCAAGGAGGAGTGGCACTGGTGAGTGTGGAGTTGGATGGGCTGGACAGGTGGAGCCCTCCACCAAAAGGGGACCATGAATCCATGCACTCTACCCAAGCCCCTTGCAGGGGAGGAAGCTGCCCCTCCAAGAGGAGCCCCAAATCCAGAGCAGAGCCCCGAGGAATCCAGCTTTGGAGGTCTCTTAGCAGAGGAGGACTCGGGAATTGGCCAAGGCCATTGAGACGGAGCTGCCAGAGCCCAGAGCAGACCCAGGGAGGACCTCTGTTGAGAGTCTTCATGTTCAAGGCTTTCTGTGAGGAGATCGCTGGGAACCGATCACCATGCCAGGCCCCAGAGCATTGCTTTCCAAAGATTCAAGCAGTAGAACCGCCCGAGTAAAAAACTCAGAGATGACACCTGGCATGGCAGGGCCCTGCTCACTCAGCCTTCCTCTTGTCACCCACCTCCCCCCTCCGAACCCCAAGGCTCCGAGGAAGGGTGTTGGAGCAGCCCTGCCGGACAGAATACCCACGTGGTGCACTGAGTTTAGAGCTGCTACCCCTAGAAGAGTCACCCTGCATCCTTTGCCAGGCTGTGCTCCACTCTGCCCTGGCACCACCCCAAGACCTGGCACCAGCACCAGAGAGCTCACACAAATCCCACGTCTGCATGGCTCCAGGTTCGGAAGTATGTGAGGGCGGGGCTGGCGGTGTTACCAGACTCCACCTTTCTCCCCCTTTCTCATAACCCTTCCCAACCCAGCTCAGACATAAGGCCCTGCATAAGCCTCCCTCCAGCCCCAGTCAGAGCAGATGGAGCCTCCCTGTGCTCTTTTCGTGAATTCATATCACGACTCCTTAGACGGGTTATTTACACACCCTTCCCTCTGCCAGACGCTGAGTTTCTCCAGGACAGGGACTAGCACTTTGCGTCTTGAGGCCAGGAAGCCTGGCACAGTGTGGGTGCTGGGTGAATGTTTGCCCGGTTGGATGCAGTTACAGCCAATCACCCTCGAAGGGGCCCTCGCGTCATCTGCGGTCCTCCCTTGTCTTTCTTTCTTTCTTTCTTTCTTTCTTTCTTTCTTTCTTTCTTTCTTTCTTTCTTTTCTTTCTTCTTTTCTTTCTTTTTTGTAAGGCAACTTAAAAAATATATATTTTATTGATTTTTACAGAAAGGAAGGGAGAAGGACGGAGAGAAACATCAATGAGAGCAAAACATCCATCAGCTGCCTCCAGCACTCCCCCCCCCCCCCCGCAGGGATGTACCCGCAACCAAGGCACATGCCCTTGACTGGAATCGAACCCGGGACCCTTCAGTCTGCAGGCCGACACTCTATTCACTGAGCCAAACCGATTAGGGCTGCAGTCCTCCTCCCTTCTTAGCTCTGAAGGTGAGGATGAACTGCAGCTCATGACTATTTGGCAGACCTGGTTCTGGAATCAGAAATTGGATTTCCCATATCGTTTTCTTAGGATGCTTTCTTCCGTGCTCAAGAGTGGACAGCCCTGAGTAAACATGTAAATGTGGAGAGAAGCACTCCCAGTCTCAAGCTGTGGGTGGCGGTAGCTGGCTTAGATGGCGCTGCCTCGGTGTCCCCCACCAGGCCCACGGCAGAAGGCGACTTTCTTTGGAGCCATTTTCATAAGCAGAGGGGAGACGGTCTCTCCTACTTGTCCTCACCACCTGTCACGATTCTGGCTCCTTCCCAGAGTCCCCGTCACTTTTCATTTTTACCTTCAAAAGCGAGCCGCTTCTCACATTTCCCAGTGGCAATGCTTTGTCGGCGTGTTTTCAATCTCCTCTGGCAGGATTTGGCCCAAGAGCGGCTCAACGGAAAGGCTCCGGGGCTTCCTTGTGCGCATAAGGGGAGGTCACTCCTCGGGGACGCGAGTCAAAGGGACCAGTCTTCCCCGGAGTCAGAGTAATGGTGCTTTTTTGGGAGACCATTTGGAGAGCGGTTCTCAAGAGGCATCCTTGAGCAGAAAAGCTGCACACACCTCTTTTCCACCACAAGTGGTTTCTTCTCGATTGTGCATGACTCCCAGTCAAGAAGGAACTGGCTGAAGGCCTGAGAACCTGGCTGCTCACCGTGTTCAAACCCAGCTCCACCGCTGACCAGGGTACAACCTGCCCCTCAATCTGTGAGCCTCAGTTTCCTCCTCTTGTAGAATGGGACTAATAGCCCCTCCCTATTAGTAGTTGTGAGGGATGGGCGAAATGTATAAAACGCTCTGGCAGAGTGCATGGTGCCAGGAGTGCCCTGATAAACATGGATTGTTAATAAGCCAGCTTTTAAAGATGAAATTACTTGTTTTACTTGCTTTAGTCCTGCTTGCACATCCATAGCTGTTTTCATGTCTCCTCTGTTGCTGCTGCTGACTTCACTGTAGTGCTGCTCGTTGATGGGATGCCTCTTTGAAAGATAAATTCTTGCAGGATAAGTAGTTATTTGTAGCTGGAAAAAAAAAAAAAGAAAAGAAAAGAAAAGAAAAAAGAAACCCAGATTGCATTATATATTTTGCCTGTTTTGTTTGATAAATATGGATTAGTCTGTCAAAATAAAAAGCGTTTAACCAGTGGGGACCCTTGGAGTAACTGAGTCGGGATTCTGTAGCGACTCGGGGTATCCCTGGCAACTGTGTAGGCCAGAGCTGAGCTTCCCAGAGCTCTGCTTTCAGGGGGAGGACACCCAGAGGTTATGCTTTGAAAGCTCTCCGTGTCTGTCAGCTCCCGTCTGCAGGCAGTATGTGCTTTTTAGAGAGCCTGGCGAATTACAAGGACGAGTGGGCGGCCAGGCTCTTTCCCATGAATAGCAATATTATACTTTTAAACTAATGTCTGCTTTTGATTTAATAGCTCTCTGGTTAAGAGGGGCCATACAACAGGATCTTAACCCTAGATTAAGAGTAACCTGAACAATTACTCTCTTTGCATCTTTTCCCCCAAACGATCATTTTTCTATTCAAGAATCCTCCCTGAAGGAGTTCTGCTACTTGACGAGGCCATTGGTTCCACAAACAACAGTGACTAGATTCTGAACTCTTTTTTTTTTTTTGCAACATTGAGTATTTGCTGGGAACAGTTTTAGTATAAACTAGTTGCACATTAGAGTATACCCTCAGGAAATAATTAGGCACACACACACACACACATAAAAGCTTAGGAAATTCATCTCAGCATTACTCACAGTGGGAAAACATTGGAAAGATCCGAAGATGTGGTTAAGGAGATTTAGAAAACACCATAAGAGGAGGTTTTACACAGTTATTAAAAAATGCATTTATGGGTAATTTTTTTAATTTTTAATTTTGTTTTGAGAGAGAGAGAGAAACATTGATCAGTTGTTTCCTGCACACACCTCAGCCAGGGATTGAGCTCACAACCTGGGTGTAACCTCATGCCCTGACCCGTAACCGAACCAGCGACCTTTCGGTGCATGGGACACCGAAAGGGCTGTCATATTTTTAATGGGAAACATGGAAAAATGCTTATAACCTCATGTATAAGTAAGACACAAAATTGTATGTGTTTGAACCTGATCTTGACATAAATTCAAAAAGATACATAGACGAAGGCGGAAAGAAAATGTGCCAGGCTGATAATTGTACCAAGGTTGTTACTCGGGAATCGGACTGTGATTTTTAGTTTATTCCTTATATTTTCCCGTACTTTCTAATTTTCCACAGTACATGTTAAGAACTTCAATGTAAGTAAAAAGTGTTATCTAACAAAAGTAAAGACAGAATCTCATAAGTGCGTGGAGGTGAGAGTGGTGGAATGTTCAAGTGGCAGCTGTTGGAGATTAATATTAGCACTTATATAACATATCACGGGAGGCTTTTAAGGTGCTTTATAGCAACGGAGCTCATTTCCATGCTGTCCCTGTGTGGTAGGCAGCAGGAATTGTAATGGATTTGTGGAGGATGGGGGGAAAGATACAGAGTGAACATTGCATTTTATTTCTACACAAATATACGTAGCCCCCAACAGTCACTATCTCTGACATCCTCATCAGTGCTTAACCGAAGAGGAATGTTTTCCATAGCACCTGCGAGTTGACAGGGATTATGGAAAGAAGCAAATGTTAGCTATTGATGCTGCTTTGGAAGTTCAGTAGGTACCTGGGTTTGAATGGAGGTTCTGTCTCTGGCTAGTTGATCCTCAGCTTCTTCAAATGTAAAAAGAAGTGATGAAACCAACATATTATTGGCTGCTAGTCAGGGCAGGGCATGCCATGCTGCAGTAACAAGTAAATCTGGAACTATCAGAAGCTTAGTCCAGCAAAAATGGATGCTTCGCTCATGCCAAATCTGATGTGCATCCTCTGGGCCCTCCTGCACCTGGTGACTCTGAGGTGCAGGTACCTTCCTCCCAGAGTTTCTGTCATCTCAACATGTGGCTTCTAGGGCCACGGAGTCAAGGAAGAGAGGCTAAAAAGCCATGCACTGAGTCCTCAATGTTGTGTTCAGAAATGGCATGTGTCTCTTCCACTCACATCACACTGGGGTGATGTCTGGTGCCACCCCTCCTTGCCGGGTGGGAGAAGGAAGGATGGAAGGCAGAACCCAAACTAGCCACACGAGTTCGCTTCATGGGGGTGGGGCAGTGGGAGGGGGAGTGGATGTTTAGGAGAACACGTGGGCTACTGAGTGAGCACTGACTGTCTCTGCCTCGTTCCTAACATGAACTCTTTTCTGTGTGGTAGGCATTCTAGATGCTGACCCCACTTACCCCTAAACATCACGAAGTCGTTGCTGCTGTCTCCGTTACACAGATGACGAACTGATCCACAGAGAGGTTGGGCAAAACTTGCCAAAGTCTCACATCTAGTTAGTGATGGAGTCAGGATTTAAAACCAAATAGTGTGATTCCAGAGCCTGAGTTGTTAACCTCTGCTGCCTCCCTGCTAGTGTCTCTCCTGGAGGGATTTCTGTAAAATTATAGGCAATGTCAATGAAACCCCTGGTTGGCAGTGTCTGAGGTGTAGCAGTCACCCACGAATGGCAGCTACTTCTATTCCTATTGTTGTTGGCTACCTCAAATTCTTTCTGAGTCAACGAAGGGCATAAATAGATGAGTATGTGATAGAGCTTTATTAAAAGGAATCTTTTTTGTCATGGCATCTGGGGTTGCATGAAATGCCTTAATATAACCTTGCAGAGAATTACCAAGTAATTGTCATCATATGGAAGTATTTTAGCAAGTCATGCTCATTCTTACCCTGTAATGGCATGAAAGCGAAGTCTACATTTTAATTACTGGCCTGCCATGTCTCATTACTGGTGTCTGCAAGGCTGATGTGAGCAAAGTTTGAGGCCAGCACCGTAGTTTATTTTGTATTTGTTGTAATTAAACATTAGCAGTGATCTCGACCTGTTCTGTAGGTAGTTAAAGCAAAAGGACCGTGCTGTGAAGTGTAGCCAGAAATAAACTCGGCGTTGAAGTGACTCCCCAGTGTCTTTCCTGCTGTGAGTTGATTGATACGGCTCCTGCCCTTTCTCGGGAAACCCAGGTGGCAGCCGGAGACAGCCTGATGCGAGGTGAGTGAGCACCACCCTGAGAAAATGAATTGGTTTGGATTCTCTCGATTGCACAGACCAGTGGAGGATATCACTGGGTTTGCAGGAGGACTGTGGTGAATCCTGGAGCACCTAAGCCTGTGTGGCTGTGGTGGCGGGTGCCAGCCCTCCTTGCCGGGTGGGAGATGGAAGGCAGAATCTTGTATTTGACAAGTATTTCTAACTCTTTCTATCGCCGGGAGTGGAAGCATAGTTCCATTTGATCTTTTACCTTCTTCCAGAAGGCCCATTCCCACTATGGGATGCAGCCCATTGTCTCCGGTCTCTGACAAAATAACAACAACAAAAAACGATGCCCCCGCCCAATGTGTCATTCATTCAACCTCAAATGTGAGGCGCTGTGCTTCCACTGGGGCCGAGATAGCAAGACAAGGAAGGAGAGACTGCCTAGCTGCACCACATACCAGTAGACAAATGATAAACTAAGGAAGACAGACTTTCAAGAGTACTAAATAGAGATGCCCCAGGGATTGCAAAAGAAGGGCAAATAAATTGGCAGCTGGGCTAAGGATGCTGAGTCAGTATGTGGATGCCTCCTAGTCCTTTCATACCAATCAGAGTCCACAGGAACTAAATAGGTCGGGTTACTAATGTAATTCTCCAGGATCCCTTTAGCTTTAACTAAATATCATTCCATAGACTCTCTGGATTAGGTATTGACACTTTTTAAATTTATTTTTAAATATATTTTATTGATTTTTTACAGAGAGGAAGAGAGAGGGATAGAAAGTCAGAAACATCGATGAGAGACAAACATCAATCAGCTGCCTCTTGCACACCCCCTACTGGGGATGTGCCCACAGCCAAGGTACATGCCCTTGACCGGGAATCGAACCTGGGATCTTTCAGTCCACAGGCCGACGCTCTATCCACTGAGCCAAACCGGTTTCAGCAGGTATTGACACTTTTGTCATTGGAAATGACTTCAGTGGGTTTTGGATAAATTTTTGGCAAGTCTTTAAAAAGAAGTGTTTTTCACCGGAGAGCATTATGCTAAGCGAAATAAGCCAGTCAAAGAAAGATAAATATCACATGATCTCACTCATGTGGGATATAATGATCAACATAATTTGATGAACAAGAATAGATCGGAGACAAATGGCAGGGGAGATGGGCGCTTAGAGAGTAACCAAAGGACGTGTGTGCATGCATATTAGCATAACCAATGGACACAGACACTGGGGCGTAGGGGCTTGCCCCGGGGGGAATGGCTGGGGGCAAGATGGGGGTGTTAATGGGGGGGGAAAGAGACATATGTAACACTTTAGACAATAAAAAAAGTATCCTTCAAAATAGCATGTATTCTATGATTATAACTAAACAAAAAATGCCCATATATGTGGCCAGCATACAAGCAGGAATATGCATGAGGAAGGTAGTTATTTGGCAGTGGTGACATTATGAATTCATTTTCTATAAAATTTTTTCAGCATTATACCACCTTCAATTTAAAGAGAAAAGAACAAATAAGTATTCTGTTACATCCAAAACATTACCTTTTTTTTTTTTTAAATCAGTGGAAAAAACATCAATGGTGAGGTTCAGAAAGGGAACCTTTAAAAATAACTCAGCAACAGTCACACTTGTTGGAAATTCTGACCTTTGGACAGAGAACTTGAAAGGGGTTTTAAACCTGAAACACATGTTAGGGGGATACAGGAAGCTTTTCAGGAGTCTGTAGATCCCGGTCATCGGGAATTTTGCTATTGTTATTTTTCAAACATCAGAGCAAAATGAACACTTTACATTGAGGGAACCCCCCCCCCCATCACACAAATGCCACAAACTAAACCATATTTCATTTGTTCCTTATACTCTCATATTTGCTCACAGAATATAACTTAGCTTTAGAGACATTCGTGCCATTTCCCCTCCACAAAAGACTAAGTATTTTTACCCAAAGCTGTATTGTTTTAAAGACTCAAAAAAGAGCTTACAGACTACATTTTACAACAGGAAGATTCTGGAACATTTGTTGACTTGAACTATTTGATCTTCTCTTAAAAGAAAACGACATGGAGATTATATCTGAAAGAGAGGTCAGCCTTTTCATCTGGGACTTGAACAGACACGGGGAAAGGTGCGGGTCGAGGCAGACAGGGATGCAGCGTCGGGCGTTTGCCCGGACTTCTCTCTAATGCTGCAGAGCCTTTGATCTGAGAGGCTGACATTCTAGAAAACGGAGCCGAAAATGGAGGTCTAGCACAGGGTCTGTGCCAGGATCCTCTGCCGACGACATGTCCTGGTGAAAAGAGGATGCACAGACGTGGGGCAATGCTGTGGGGTTCAAGTCCAGGCCCAGCCTCCAGGAAACTACCTGGTCTGTCTGACCTTCCCCAGAGCTTTACCCTTTTAAACTCAAATGCCTTTCTGGAGTGTAAGCTCCTGACCATTTCCTGTTCTGCCCGGATTCGACCTGCAGAGCCGGATTGCACAATCTCAGCCTCCTGCTGGAAGGGCAGCAGCCAGCCTGGCCTGGGCTGTGCTGGGCCAAGTGCAACCACTGAACAAACAGCCACAGGATTGCGGCAGGCCCTGGCCCTGCAGTTGGAGACACAGTGCCATCTAGTGGAGAAGAGAGAAAAGCCCCCTATTACTTTAAAAATATTTTAATGAGTGGAGAACCATTGAAAAGGGACCAAAGAATCAACTGTCCTCTTCCCTACCAAAGGAACTTGAGGATCAGAGAGGGAAATGCGTTTCCTGACAGTCACACAGCCTTGGCACGACAGAGCCTCGTCACCCAGCCTCGGCTGCGTGTTCTTTGCGCTCACACAGTGGAGAACCCCTCTGTGAGCACATTCAGTTGTCCATCTTCTCCCCGCCCCCCCCCCCCCCCCGAAAACGTGCTGGCCACGCACCTCACACTGGGTTACAAGCAGGAGGTGCCACCGGTCCCCTGTGCCCTGAGGGGAGAGAAGAGAGCTTGCCAGTCCAGGCCTTTCCGCTCCTTGTTTAGAGCTAAGGCAAATTTTGCACCTTCCTGGTCCCCGGGGTACATCCTGGTCCTTCCAGGTCCCCCAGGCTCCCCAGATCCCAGGAGAGGTAGGGGTGGGGTTCGGGAGCAGCACCCTTGTTTTCTGTACTCCAGAGCTGTGACCTTGATTAAAGGGCTGTGCAGCTAGTCTGCAGCTGCAAGGCATTTCCACTGAGCAGACTGTTGGGGGTGGGGGGAGGAATGCACGCTGCATTATTCAGTGTCGGTGTGAGGGCTGGAGGGAAAGGCGGGAGCCAGCGCCTACCTTCATTTAGAAATAAAATCCTAAAGGTTGACTCGCAGCCTATGCCTGTGCTTGGGATAAACCTTGGTCTTGTTTCTCGTGGACCTCCTACAGCGGTGAAAGGATTTATGGGCTTGTTCCTTCCTCCAGAGCCGGGTCTCCCCCCCTTCCCACTCCCCCCTCCTCCCCCCAGCCCTTAGACTGTTGTTCCTGCAGGAAAGGCCAGACGTCCTGCCTTCCACGAAGGTCACTGGCAGAGTCAAAGCCGTGAATGTGACCATGAAGAATGTGCTGGGACCCCTTAAACTCTCCTTTCATTGAATTTCTGGAATGGTGATTAGAGGAAGGGGCACTGTTAGCACCATCTGTTTTTCTACCCAGGGAATCTGACTCAGGGACCTTGTGGACTGGAATGTCCTGAACTGGCTGAGGTTTGACGAAACCTTCGGTGCCGAGGGCACTGGCTGAGTCAGAGCCGGGTCATGTGGGCTGGTTCCCACAGGCACCCGTGTCTAAGCTCCCTGGTGGCAGAACAGCCTGCCAGCCAAGCACCGGAGGCCTGTGCCTGGCACCCCAATCAGAGAGCCCACCCTGCTTCCTCCTGCTCCCACCGCCCCTGCACGGCCCCTCCACAGCCCTTCCTCGGCCCTGGCTTGCTCTCCAACATTCTTTCTCCTTCAAAGCACGTGGTTAGAACAAGGCTTTGTCCGTGTGTCCGGGGGTCTGTTGGGCTGTAGAGGCACAGAAGGCCCTGCCTTTCAGCCCAGCCTGTCCCTGGAGAGGGGACCAGAAACAGCATCTTCGCGACACAGACCAGATCCTCCCACAGGAGCTGTTATAATTGGGTTGCATTTCTAACTGAAGACCTGGCGCCAAGTGAATCACGGTGACATCCAGCAATACTTCCTAAAAGCCAGCATGTCCCCAGACCTCTCTAATCATCTGCCCGAGGCACATCTCTGACGAGCCTTCGCTGGGTTCCGGGTGGTGGTGGTGGGGGGGGCCCTCTGCTCATCACTCAGGGTTCCCAGGCCACGCTGTCCCTCCCGGGCACACCTGCTGGAGCTCTGGCCATCCTCTCCTCGCCTTGCTCTGAGGCGGTGAGTCCCTCTGTTGCTCCACTCTGGCTGATGCTTCTGCTTTTCTCACTGAATTCCTTTCACTAACAGACCATCAAACATTTTCCTATGTCCCCTCTCCTCCGGCCCCCACACGGACGTTACCCACACATCCAAACAGTACCCTCACTGTTGAAACAGGACCGTGGTTAGCATGTACAGAAAAGCCCTACAAGCCGAAGCCGGTGTGGCTCAGTGGATAGAGCTTTGGCCTGCGGACTGAAAGGTCCCAGGTTCCATTCCTGGAGCATGTACTTTTGCTGCAGGCACATCCCAGGATGTGCAAGAGGCAGCTGATCGATGTTTCTCTCTCATCGATGTTTCTGACTTTCTGTCCCTCTCCCTTCCTCTCTATAAAAAAATCAATAAAAATATATTTAAAAAGAAAAAAAAAAGAAAAGAAAACCCTTACAAAATGCACTTACAAGGCCTGAGCCCCGAAACAGCCTGTATAGAACCAACGCATTCTGCCTGCAGGGCAAAGGGCACTCCCTATTCCAAAGGCTCTCACTGATTCCTATGTGCCAGGTACTCGGGACAGAGCGGAATCCAACAGATAAACACCCACTTGGAAGGAGGTCACACAGGCATTTGTCTCACGAGCAGAGAGGCCATTGTCTCGGGAGACAGGGAGTCTGAGGAGCTGTTCTAGATGCTTCCACTCACCAGCTAAGTCACTTCTCCCTCTCTGATGCAGTCTCCTCACTTGAGTCCCCTGCCTGTGACCGTCTAAAGGTGCTTTGATTTCTTACTCTCCTTACACTCTGGAATCCTTGGCTTCCTGGCCAAGAGCATCGAGCTCCCTGCCTGTCCTTACGCGGGGCATTCGCGCCACATCCCTCTCCGTCCTCGCAATTCTTTTCTGCTTTGATTATGCTTTGGTCTTAAAGAAAGAGGAGAGAGCAGCTCTCCGTCAGGCTAACCCGCCCGCCTTCCCCTCTTATTCCCCTGTCCCCTCTTCTCTTCATGCCCATGTGGTCACAAACTCCCTTCTTCCAAGATGTTTGTTGTGAGGGGCACACTCTTTGGGGGTCCCGGTGATGTCTTTGAGGGCATCTGCTCCCCTGGGCGAGCTCAAGAAAGCCAGCAGACAGGTCACAGGGAGGGGTTCAGTACAGTTGGTGCAACAGAACCCCTGGAAACCAATTAACAGGCTGAACACCAGGGAAAGGACGGCGGCCAAAGAACAGGCACCCCGTGGTAAACAATTACCAGCGTGGGCAGGGACGGCGATGTAGGTCAGCTCTCAGCCAGGAAATAGCGCTACAAGTGCCAGTGCGTTCCCTTCCGCAGCCGCATCCAGCTAAGGGTTTGCTTTCTACCTTCGGGCAGATGGCCACCCGGTTGCCGTGGCCCTCTCTGAGGTCTCTGAGACAGCTGGTCTCGGCTCCCCCCGCCCCTGCAGAAGGAAGTGGCTCAGGGGCTTTCTCACATTGACCTTCTGGTTGATGATCATCAGAGAAAGAGAGAGAGAGAGAGAGAGATTCTGCTTTATAAACTGGGCTCAGACAGGGAGCAGTTGGAGGACATGGGGTGTTTCCTGGCACAGGTGTGCTGGGTTCTTGTGTATTTGTTTGAGGGGGCATGCACTCAATGGTGCTTGTGAAGATTTGCCTCCTCTAGATGAGTCTCCAGGGCACCCTGAAATTAGTATCATCATCTGAGCTTTAAGGATGCTTCTGGAACTTGGTTGAGCAGAAATGGAGACTCGGGGGTTCTGTGGAGATCCATTTCAGACCCAACTGGATCTGAACCCTCGAGTTCAGGTCCAGTTGGGTCTGAAATGGATCCCCACAAGCCCTCGGTGCCCAGACCCAGCGGCACAGGTGTGTAAGAGCCACTGTGACGTTGAGCCTCCTCACCCACCCGTCATGGTCACAGGTGTTGACAGCGTACAGTGTGTCTGCCTTTATTCCCTGCGTGGTTCCTCACAACAGCTTTGGGAAGCAACCAGGCCAGGTGTGAGCATCTCTGCTTTGTGGAGAAGGAAACTGAGGCTCCAATAAGCTCCGGCGTGTGGAGGACAGTCCTCCCAGCGTGGCTCAATCTATGAACCAGGAGGTCCCAGTTTGATTCCCAGTCAGGGCACATGCCTGTGTTGTGGGCTTGATCCCCAGTGTGGGGCATGCAAGAGGCAGCTGATCAATGATTCTCTCTCATTGTTGATGTTTTTTCTCTCTTTCCACCTCTCTCTTCCCCTCTGACATCAATTAAAAATATCCTATATTATAAAAGGCCTGCGGTCATGATACCCTAACAGTGTCATGACCAAACTACTGGTCAGAGCCGTGTGGAGTCTTGCTCAATTTTGTGCACTGGGCCTCTAGTATATATATAAAAGACTGAAGATGGTCTCCTAGTGCTAAGACCAGGGGTCTCCCTACACCCCCACCCACCGTGGTGTGTTGGGGTGTCCTCTAAGGCACTGGGCCAGATGGAACATTGATGATCATGAAAGCAGGTTTTCTATATTTCTGAGCAACCTTATTCTAGGAACTACTTTACGTTTACTGGTGTCTCACAGAGGCTGACCCTGACATCTGGCGTGGTAGGAGAGCTTAGCCCCTGGGTACCACTGCTCCTTAGAGGCCGGAGCCCCAGAACCCCAATCAGCATTTTTCTAGGCAGTTCCCCAGTCTGCTTCATCAGGACCTGAGAGGAAGCTGCCTCTGCTCATCATCCACGGCTTCCCGGGGCAGCAGCCATGTTTGCCCAGGACCCCGGGCTCCACTCACTGGTCCCCAGAAGGCAGCTTGGTTCTGAGGCCTTTTCCTCCCTGTCACATTTGGCTTCTGAATCGCGTGCACGTGTTGACCAAACCCAAGGTCCTCTCCTTCGCAGGCACTGCGTGGGGAGCTTTGCTAGACTTTCTGCTGGTCTCTTCTTAGAACAACAGAGAACTATCATCCTCGACTTAGCAACATCAGCCTCGTCCCCTGACAAACACCTGCCGACAGCTAGTCATGTAGCATTTCTTAAAATGGCACATGAGAAAGGTTGCAAAAGCAGTTGTTTAGAGTTCCTTAAAAGTTGCCAGCTGGGTTGTCTTCCTAAATTAATACCAGCAGAATCCTACTTGGACTCCTCTCCAACCAGGGACTTAATGTAGCATATGCTGCACACACCCGCCCCCCAATACTGTCTCATGCAGGAAAGCTCAGCATGACACGGCTTCCCAGGCACTCTTCAGGGCCCCATTATAGAGTGGAAATGTCAGGGATGATGGAATGCACTGGATTTCAGGGTTCCAATGATTCTGTACTGTTTCTGCCTTCTCTTCAAGGACCCTTCTATCAGTATAGCTTTTACAAATGTATTTTTATTGACTTTGAGGGGGGGGAGGGAGAGAGAGAAACGTCGATGTAAGAGTGAAACATTGATTGGCTGCCTCCTGCACACCCCCTATTAAGTAATTGCTTTGTTTTGTTTAGAAAGTAGGCTCTTTAACAGTTTCATTACAGGGGAGTCGGCACCTATCACGTGCAGGGCCCATTGCTAGGCACCCAGGGGACCACAAAGATGAATGTGTCATGGGCTGCTGTTGACGGGCCACGTGGTGCAGCTGTGCGTGGGTCCCCTCCTACCCAGCCCTCTGAGCCTTAGCTCCTGCATTACTTTCCAGAAACTTCCCCGCTCTGTGACCCCCCCATAATATCTTTTAATGTATTCACTCATTCCACAAACACTTACTGAGCGCCTATTACACACCAGGCACTGTTTGGACAGCTGTGCTCATCTCCTGATACTGTAGTTTTCTGTGCCAGTCTGCCTCCCTGCACGGGACGGGAAGCTCCTGTGGGCAGCGAGCACACCCCCAATGCCTGCATTAAGCAGCTGCTTAATAAATGTCTGCGGAACAAACATTTCTCTGCGGAAGAGAGAAATAACAACAATATAAGATGGGTAGCTACTGAAACAAAAATTATAATTTATATATAGTTGCAGGTGTCAAAATATCCTTCACAGACAGGACTTCTTCATCTGACTCTTCACCACACCCTTGTGGAAGCAGTCATTTCCATTTGCAGGCAGGAAGCCTGAGGCTTGGGCAAAGCATGACCCACCAGGGATAAAACATGGGACTTTGGGTGCCAAATCCCATGCTCTCTGTCTCTACACAAGAGTGTTTCTTCTATGGGAACTGGAGGGAATGAAGAGTTGGAGAAACCTGGGGAAGGAAGAGGTCACCCGAGAGACTGGGCCCGAAGCTGGAACGGACAGCAGGGCTGGGGTTGGCAAGGAGGAAGTCTAAGCAGAGATTTGAGAACCCAGGGCAGCCACTGGTCTTCCCTGTTGAGACTGAGATGAAGAGACTCACAGACCATGGGTGCTGGAAGGGACCCTGACATGACCTAGCCCAGCCCAGCAGCTCCTGGCTTGGCTGACCCTTAGTGTTTCCGGTGTCGGGGGACATCTAAAGTGGCAGTTTCGAGGCTCCAACCCCAGACACTGGGGCAGAACTTCTTAAAAAGCTCCAGAGAATTTTGGATGCTGAGGTCCCCTTTAGAAAAATTATTCCATTTTTGCCTATTGGACACAGTCTTAGAGTTCAAAGCCATTTGGGAGGCATTACTGGCTATGCTGAGTCCAAGATTTGCCCATGATAGGCTGTGCTTCCCCAGTGCTTGCAGCCTTGTCCTCGTCTGCCATCTGCACACCCCGCCCCCATCCCCGCTTTGCACACTGGTCTTCCCACTCTGTCCCAAACAGAAGACAGCCTTTGGGGTTGACTGCTCAAGTGCATGGTGATTTATTCTCTCTTGAGCAGATGGCCTCTACCTCGGACTTCCTGGAGGTGGGACTAAGGAATCCAGATGGGTACAGAGGCCTTGGCTGGCCCCACCTAGTGGGGGATGATTTGAGCAGTGGGGCGCAGCCTGGAGGGCCAGGACCGAGGCCAAGAGCATTTCCGCAAGCCCTGCGTTCAGTGTCTCCTCAATGGCCCCTTTCCAGTAAACGTCACTGGCGGCAAATGCTCTCGGCAGAGTGGCCTGAGTTCCTGTGCTCCCAGACTGGCCTTTGCCTCAGTCTGCCTCTTGTCGCTCCTCTGCCCTCTTCTTACACCCTTCTCATAAAAGGCATGCGAAGACACTGACATGGTGGCCTCGGTGGCCAACGAAATGCGCGTGGCTTTGACCAGACTCTCTGAAGAGGAGCCTTGTTGGAGATCAATGTTGGAGTAGTTTCTGCCACTATTGTGCTTAGTTGGTTTCAGACTTTTGTCAAATGAGGTAAAAGACTTACCACATATGGTGTTTTTTTATTTACATGTCTCTTCCCACTAGATTGGAAATTGCTTGAAAGCAAAGACCTATCTGATTCATCTTTATGCCCCATTTCTGGTGCCTGTCCTTGTTCAGTTTGCTGGCTCAATAAAAATGATATATGTTTAAGTAAGACTTGATTCATAGAAATCCCACATGCATACAGTGAAGTTCACGACTATACACATTTTTAAAATGCAATGCATGTATTGATTATGATGCATACATCAACACATATGAATATGCAGGCAAAGACATTTATCTCTCAGAACCCCATTAGTCCCCACTTTTCCTTGGCTTTATGTGGAATAGAGTGTCCCAGGTTATGACAGAAAATTAACTGCACCTTGAGCTTTTTATTTTAATATTTAAAATATGTAAGAAGACATGCAAAAAGTTAATATTTAATAGCAATATTACACATGCAAAAACACACTTTCACTTTCTATTTCCCACCAACAAAAAGAAAATTGTAACAGGCAGCAACTTCCAAACTAAAGGTGCTGCAATGGAACTGTTTGCTATATAATTCTTTGAAAAGCAAAGCAAAATCCACAATGTGTTTTATTTCATTTGACCTACCTATACTATCCATGCAAACTGATCTGAAGAAATAATTCAAAAATGCAAAACGCTACATAAATTTAGATTTCAGCATTGATTTCTATAGCAAGAACCCCAGAAACATGTAAATGTGCCATAAAAGGGGAATAGTTTAATAAATTACACTATAA
Source organism: Antrozous pallidus (assembly GCA_027563665.1). Classification (NCBI taxonomy): domain Eukaryota; kingdom Metazoa; phylum Chordata; class Mammalia; order Chiroptera; family Vespertilionidae; genus Antrozous; species Antrozous pallidus. The sequence goes on from CM050508.1 coordinate 200,973,249, forward strand.
CATGTTGAAAAATTGCTGTCCTAAAATAATTATGAAGACTGTAGAAATCTGGAGAAAGAATATAGAACTGCTGTGTTTGCTAGGATGACAAATGTTAAAAATAGGCGTGTGTGCCTCCTGGCAAGAAAGCCATGTGCAAAATAAACTTAATCTTCCAGAATGAAATAATTTATGCCAAAGTATTAACGACGGCGATCTCTGGCTGAAAGGACTGAGGACGATTTTTATTTGCCTCTTCAATCTTCTCTATATTTTCCATTTAAATGGAAAAAAGAATGTATTTGGTTTATGGGGCAGATTGTAGTGCAATCTGTAAGCACGAGCCTCTTCTGCCTGGAAGAGCAATCTGTGATGATGAAGCATATTATGGGTTAGCATTTACTTTAACACTATTTTATAGTTGAATGAGGTATTGATTTTTTAAAGAAATGAATTATAGACCCAGAAGCTGACTGCTTCTCACGACATCTGTGACGGGCACCCTGTTCTGTGCCTCTCACTTGGATTTTAGAAGTAAGAGCTTCTCCTCTGGGCAGCCGGCACCATGGATCTGTCTCTCACCCAATGGTGTGAGCTGGGCCCTCTCTGGAGAAGAAACTTGGGTCCCCCAAAATACGTGATCAGTACCGGGACCCCACCAGCAGGCAAGGGGACCCCAAGGCAGATGCTGGACATGGAGGCCACAGGGGCATAGACTACAAAGGAGACAGAACTGAACCTCACATCACCCTGTTTGGCCCCGGAGGATGGCTGGTGAGCCAGAGACGGGAAAGATTCCTCAGGGAAGGAACAACCTAAGACAGGCACAGTCGCAGAGGGGCCAATAGGAGAGAACTAAAAGGTCAACAGAGGTGGGGCACAGACCCTCACCCGCAAACCTTGCAGGGGCCTGAACTCTCACTCCTTCTGAGGGAGGTCTCCTGTCCCCATGGCTGCTTCGCCTCCCATGCACAACTCAGACTGGGACCCAGGTTACAGACAGAGACTTGGCCAGCAATAGCTGCTCTATATCTAAATTCAGTCTAGTACCAGGAATGCTCAGGACCTACTCAAGAATGCAAATAATCCTTTCCACTAATATTTACAGGGTAAACTAAGATTTCTGCTTGAGTATTAAAATTGACAATAAAATAGTAATCAAGTTTTCAGATTAATTTAAATCGGCCAAGTGAAATAAGTGAATACTCAAGAAAATTTAAGTGTACTGGACAAAAAGCTGTTCCTAAAACATTAACTAAAAAATCTATTAGTAGTTCATCTCACTGTAAAATTGCCTAACATCCAAAGAACCTAAAGCAGTCATATTTGTGTGCAAAAATTAAAATTTAAAGTTACTAAGACTGCAATCTAAAATTTCCAATGGCTACCATTAATCAAAAAAGGCGGGGGGGGGGGGATAGTGGGGTAATATCATGTAAGGAAAAATATCCTGTAAGTAAAATACATCTAGAAAATTCTTACTCCAGAAAAGTAACTTCCATTTGTAATACCAACAGCAGGACACCCATGAAAAACACAGATGGTGTCAAAATAAGCCAAAGGAAAATCATTTGGGCAAAAATAAAAAGAATCCCAAGTCTAATTTGCAGGGAGCATCCTTTTGTTAACTTTTGGTCGAGAATGTGTTTGTGTGTTTTCAGAGAACAACTCCAAGACCATGTGGGTTCCTGCGACAGTGAGGAACTGACGGGTCTGTTCCAGTCACCAGGACAGTCCAGAGATGGGGAACATTGATGACACCTTGCCATGCTAGCAGTCAGCAGCTATGCGTTGCTGCAGGCGGCCCAGGACCAAACCAGAGAGGATGGAACTTGCATTGCCATGATGTGTCCACCAGCTGGATACCATTGCTGACATGTACACATAAAGAACTATTTGACATTGAAACTGGGACTCAGAACAGTTGGACACTGAAACTAAGACTCAATCATTTTTTCTTCTTATACATTTATTTCTAGTATGCAGAGGCAAGATATTTTTGAAGAAAAGAAACAGGGGAGAGTGATTGATATAGAGGCAGGGAGGCATTGAAAAGGCTGTCAAGCTACAGGGGGAAGGCTGGGGAGGGTGGGGGGCAGGTGCTGGGGGAGATCAACTGAAGGACTTGTATGTATGCATATGAGCATAACCAATGAATGAAAGACACTGGGGTGGGGGGGAGCAGGTGGGGACATGTGCTGGGGGTTAGGGGAGACTGGGGGGAGGACAATGGGGGGAAAGGAAAAACATATGTACTATTAAATCTAAGTTATACTGCAAAAAAAATATATAAATATTTTTTAAAAAGACAGAAAGTGGGTTAGAGGTTGCTAGGAGCTGAGCTGGGTTACCAGAGGAAAGAATATAGAGTTACTGTTCAGTAGGTACAGAGTTTCTATCTGTAGTGATGAAAAAGCTACGGAAATAGGCAGGGGTTTGGGTTGTACAACATTGTGAATGTACTCAGCACAAAATAAATAATTTGCAACTATGTGAGGCAACAGAGGTACTAGTAACTAAACTTATTGTGGTGATCATTCTGCAATATGTAGACATATTATTAACTAAATATCAAATCTTTATGTTGTACATCTAAAACTAATACAATGTTATGTATCAATTATATCTGGAAAAATTATTAAAATAGCAAATTTTATGAAAAAAAAAGTAAGAGCTTCTGCTTGGTCTCCCATCCCCTACCCTTGCCTATTCTCAGCACAGCAGTCAGGGTGCCGATGTGCGCAGACAGGCGGGCACTCTGCAGCGGCTCCCCATTGATGCCTATAAGACGCGTAACCTGTTTCCCCACCCCCACCTCTGACAGCCCCACCCTCTCTATCTCCAGGCAATGGCCACCGGCCTCCCTCCCGCTAATAGGCCAGATGTGCTCCCCCTTAGGGCCTTTGCAACCCCTCTGCCAGGGACCCACTCCCCTCCCCACCCCCAGCCCCGCCTCCACACAGCTGGCTCTCTGACCTGCCTCAAGTTCTCCACTCAGATGTTACTTTGTCAATTAGGTCTGCCGTGGATCCACCACCCAGGTAAGATCTCCTCCCACCTCCACCTGCCCCCACGCTCCAGCACCCCCTGGCCAGGCTCTGCGATTCTGTTTTGCTTTGCATGTATCCCTTTCGCTCACAGCATGTTCTTCATTACATGTAGTGTTTCTTTTCTGTCTCCCCATGTTAGAATGTGACCTCCATGTAGACAGGGATTTGGGACCGGCCAGCTCTGTTCATGGATTTGTTACAGATGATTTGCATCAGGTGAGGCCTGCCGAGGACTCTGTTGAGAAGGAAAAGAGCAAGCCGAGGCCCAGGCCTGGGTTTGGGAAACAAACAAACCCTCTATGGTCTGGAACCTTTGACGCCTGGTCTGCTTTTTGTTGTTGGTTGTTGTTGTTGTTTTAAATGTATTTTTATTGATTTCAGAGAGGAAGGGGGAGGGGGAGAGAGAGATAGGAAAACATCACTGATAGGCTGCCTCCTACATACCCCCTACTGGGGGTTGAGCACACAACCCGGGCACATGCCCCTGACCGGAATCAAACCGAGGACCCTTCAGTCCACAGGCTGACACTATCTGCTGAGCCAAACTAGCTAGGGCTGGTCTGTTTTGTTTGTTTGTTTGTTTGCTTTTTTATGTGTGTGTGTGTGTGTGTGTGTGTGTGTGTGTGTGACGTTATTAATTTTTTACAGAGAGGAAGGGAGAGGGATAGAGAGTTAGAAACATCGATGAGAGAGGAACATTGATCAGCTGCTTCCTGTACATCCCCTACTGGGGATGTGCCCGCAGCCAAGGTACATGCCCTGGACCGGAATAGAACCTGGGACCCTTCAGTCCACAGGCCGATGCTCTATTCACTGAGCCAAACCAGGCAGAGCAGGCTGGTCTGTTTTGACACTGCAGTATCCCAGGGCTGATGCAGGCGATTTCCAGTCTGTATTTCCCAGTTGGGAGCCTGAGAGTTGCCCCCAGGCTCCCATGGTGTGTCTGCGGGAGGCTGGCCTCTGCTGTTCTCAAGGCTGGGGCCACAGCAGACCCCCGCTGCCGGTCGGCGGAACTCCAACCAGAACGGGCCCGTGATCCCCACCTCTCGGTCAGAGGACAGATGTCAGAGGGAGTTCTCAGCCGCCTGGTTGCACAGATGGCCTCATTGTGAAGAACTGGTGGGCATGACAATTATGAAACTAGGAGCTTTGTTAGGCCAAAGGACAGTGGTTTTGTTTGTCCTCCAACGGGGAAAAAAAAAGCATCTGAAATCGGCTGGGTTGGAATGGCTAGAAAGAAGGGAGGCAGGGGAGGAGGGGAGTGGGAGGTAAAAACAATGTGTTAATTCACTGGAACAAGGATTTATTTTCAAGTGACCTTGGTCAGCACTCATAGGGGCAGAGGTAGACGGTAATTGATTTTGTCTAACCTACACATTAAGTGCAACAGCGACCTTTTTAGTTGCATCTCTTCTTAAAGCTACAAGTCGCTTTGGGATTCTGTGTGTGCCTTGTCCAAGCTCATCCATGCGTTTCCTTTCTGTGGAGGGAAACTCCTGGGAGCGCCTCTCCCGCCCACCGGGTGTGTCTGCTTTCTGTCTTGTTCCGTTTGTTTTTGCAGGGACAGTGCACCCTGGTGACGTGGCCAGCTGAGTCCACTGAGTACATCCCATCTCATCCAACTCCCCGCTCTTCTTCCCCCCTTAAGAAAATAGATTCTCCTGCCTGCATGGTCAGTTGAATGACGACCTATGAACCAGGAAGTCACGGTGTGATTGCCGGGCAGGGCACATGCCTGGGGTGTGGGCTCGATCCCCAGTGTGGGGCGTGCAGGAGGCAGCCAATCAATGATTCTCTCTCATCATTGATGTTTCTCTCTCTCTCTCTCTCTCTCTCTCTCTCTCTCTCTCTCTCTCCCCCTTCCTCTCTGAAATCAATAAAAATATATTTTTTAAAAAGAAAGAAAAAGAAGATTCTATGTCCCATGACATACATCTACGACTCCCACGTTGGCTCCTGCCACCAGCATCTCCCTGCCATAAAGCAATTGGTCCTCCATCCTCCACTCTGACCCCACAGCCCGCTCGGCAGGACAGCAGGGTCGCAGAACGAGGCTTGCTTAATCATACCGGTTGGTGGCTGTCACGTCAGTCGTTCAGCCTCTTTGGAGAGGATTTAAGTGGCTCCAAAACAGACCTGCGGAGCTCTGTTCTTTCCACCATGGGCTCGGAGCGCAGCTGCTTCCCAGGCTGTTTGAAGGTGGAGGAGCGCAGAGGGGCGTCAGAAAGGACTGGTAGAAACTGCCCAGATCGGGAAAGGAAAGCGTCATCCCCAGCAGAGACACAAAATAAAACAGCCAATTTTATTTTTATAATGTGAGCGACTGTCTTGTACGTGGATGAGTCACCAAAAGTCTGCCCCCCTCGGATTGGATTTCGAACTCCCCCGCCGTGGCCTCTGCCCTCCTCCTCGGGTTTGGCGGGGTCTGGAGGGGTCTGGTTTCAGGGAAACAGCCTCCCAAACTTCTCATGGTGTGGTGGTGTGTTGCCCCGGCGGACTAAGAAAACTGATGCTCCTGCTTTGCTCTCAGAATGATTTCCAAACTCATGCTCGAGTAAAATAATCTCGTTTTCTCGCCACTTCTGTTCAAAAGGTAGAAGAGTGGATCCTCTTATCAAGTAAAAAGGCTCCTCTAAAATAAACCCCGAAGCGCAAGGACCTGGCACCCTTTTATCTCAATGTATTAGGAAGGCCTTTATATCTCAATTTAATATAAACCATTCTGGAGAGAGGGACTCTTTTTGCCTCTTGAGACAGGGCTGTATTTGACACCGAAACCCACTGAAAGTGGCAGAAAAGCGCAAGAACCAAAGCAGAGTTTTGTTGGTGGGATGCCTGCCTTTGTGCTGCCCGATAGAATCAGTCACCAGACCACTGGCGTTGGGGCTTGTCTGGGCTTCTTTGTCTGGGCAGTACTTTGTGTGGGAGCGCTGGGCGGCTGCTGGCCCAGGGTCATGTTCACAGGCCGCCTCTTCGGCGGGGCTGCTCTGGCCTGATGGCTGTTGGCTGGGTCCCCAGGTACTGTGAGGGCAAGGACTGTTGTTAGAACCACCTGCCATCTGTCGGTGAAAATGTTTTGGATTCTAAATGATGAGTCACTCATTTCTCCTGCTGCTCCTTCTGCTGCCGGGACTCATTTGCCTCTTGGACTCCATCGGGGGAAATACTGGCAGACCTTGCCATGACGCTTTGTTCTAAGTGAGGTTCACATCCCTCAGAAGCCATCTTTCTAGCGCCATCGCTAGAAACCGTGGCCAGGGTGGCCTTTGCGTTTCCACGAGGTGGGGAGAGGACACAGCAGCCATCCAGCCCGAGCCTCACTTGGATTCTTCGGGGAGAAAGCACGAGTGGTCGACTTCAGAGTCTAGGGGTGGTTCCACGCTTTCTTGCCCGTGGTCTCTTGCTAGGGTGCCAATGGCCAATCACCACGTGTGGCCTAACCCTCCAGAACTGTTGGTTAAATGAATGACTAGGGTCTGGGATGAAGGTGGGCAAGGCAGACCTACCCAGGGCCACCAAGAGGAGTTCCCTGGGCCCGGCTTAGCCCCTTAGGCTACAGCCCCTAACTGGCAATGCCACACGCAGAGCCGACAAGGACTCTGAAATTGAGATAGTCTGCTCTCACCAACCTCAGGAGAAACTCATAGATTCTCCATGCGGACAAGTTTCATGCTGTGATAGAGGCTGACAGCAAGAGCCTTGGGAGCATCTTGGGGACGGGGGGGGGGGGGGGGGGGGGGGGGGGGGGGGCTGGGGATGAGGACTTGGAGCAGAGCCAAGTGCTTTCCCAAGGAGAAAACTGAAGGTCAGGTTTACAAAGCCCTTTGTCCACCAGAGCGTGGCAACCGGAGTCTTGGGCTCAAATACAAGATGCGCTTCTCCATCGACTCAGTTTCACACAAATCTGTTTTATTGTTAGAATCATCATTGTTTGTCCAAAACAAAAGTTTATTAAGCTGGCTCAAATCTAGCTTCATCCATATATCTTAAAATATTTCTATGCTTCCTGCCTTCCATAGTTTCTACCACCCCCAAAACTCTAAGCTAAATAGCAGCAGCAAACAACCCCTAAATGTGGCAGGCTCCAACTGCTTTGAGCATGCCCCGTTTCACAGAAGCCTTCTAAAGATTTCCTGCCTGGAGAAATGACCGAGTCCCAGGTGGGTGGCATTTTATTCTGACCATAGAGTAGGTGTGATTTCATGGGAGGTGGGAGGCGCTTCCATCCCCCACCCCCTGCCCACCTGCTAGATCAAAGGCACAGTTATGTACTGGAGTCCTGGGTGGAAGGGGAAACTCCTGGACTGCAGGTACCAGGCTCCAGCTTCTGGTTGGTGATGGAGAGACCTGGCCAGTTGCCTGGGCTCCCTCAGGCACTGAAGCTGACCTTTGCAGTCAGAGGGGCTGCTGACCAAACCCTGATGGTCTTAACAAATGTTGCCACCTATTCTAGATTGTTCGGGCGGTGTGGGGTGCACTTAGGACAAGGCGAGCCTTCTTTGGTAGAAGTGATGACGGTGCTGATCTCAGCGGGCAAGTAGCGATGTGCTGGAAGTCACGTCTCCAACCGCATTTCTTATCTATGCCCTCGGTGGAAGCAGCAACGATGACAGGCTTCTAGAACTCCTGCCTTCTATGTGGGCATGTCAGTTCTCAGGGCTTCACGGTGGCCAGGCTGGGGGTCGGGGAGGGTTTGAGGGTTGGGGGCAGGGAACAAGTTTCCCCACTTGAGGAGTGATTTGGCCATAAAGGGAACCCAGATGAGACGTGGGAGTCTTGCTAAACTAGCAATACAAGAGAACTTTGGCACATTGTCCCGAGTTGGACAAAAATAAGACTTTGTGGCTTTAACACAGCTACAGGCTAAGGCGGTCAGAAGTGCTTCATGCCAGTCAGCCAGACACTGGGACACATGGTCTCTGCGCACAGGCACAGCATGTGACATGGAACCCGGTGCCCACCCCCTGCGGGGGATTCTAAGTCAGAGAACAGGGGGACCTCTGGAGCTTCTGTGTTTGAAGAAGGCGAGACACTGAAACTGGGGAATAAAACAGTGCATCCACACCCAGATTAAAGGGGGGGGGGGATTAGTACAAACCTGTAGACTTGTAGGTTTGTACCATTACAAAACCAAAGACTCATTACTGACTAAGAACGTCAGATCACACTGGCTTTTCTCAGCTTCGGAAGAATGTTGCGCTCAGAGAGTAGCTGCCGAAAGATGTTAATCCTGGTCAGTCTCTGTTTCAAGGTAACTACCAGCTAATCTACTGGTGACTTGCTTTCCAACTCTCAGGCTGTTTAGACAACTGATGTAGTGGGAGAGCTGTACTAGCAGAAGACCCGTGCTTTCCTCTGCAGCGACCTCACACAAACCGAACCCTCCCCCCCGCCGTGGGGGGGGGGGTTGTCTAGCCACCGGAGCCCAGCAAAGGGGCTGCTTCCAACACAGGGTCACCACCTTTCTTAAAATACTTGCAAGAAATACAAATGCCAGTTGGACATTTCCTGAACCCTGGTTATTTACCAGACTAGAATCCTCTCTGGGAAGTGTTTAATCCTGCATCAAATACAGAAGGGCAAACCATTGGGGGGGGGGGGGGGGGGAGAGAGAGAGAGAGAGAGAGAGAGAGAGAGAGAGAGAGAGAGAGATGTCATTGTAAAGGTGAGCAGGTGCTCCAGGAAGGTCCCAAAATGCTGGGAAGGAGAAGGCCTGGCCACAGCTGTTGCAGGAACCACCCTGGCCACTGACCAGCTCACTCCAGGGGTGGAGAGAATTAAACAACCGGAGAGAATCGTCATGGTGCGCTTGGTGCAGGTGCAGATTTCACTGCTCAAAAGGAGAATGCTGTGAAGATGAGAGTCCCAAGAATCATCGCTGCACGAGGCTCACGTGGCACTTGGAACCACCTGCCCGGGAGGCCCTGGCACCTGAGCATGCTCCCTGCTCAGAGACCCGGGACCCCGGTCGGGTGGCTGTGGACTCAGACCCACTGCTCCCCGTCTTCCTGTGAGATGCCCAGCACCGACTTGTGAGGGATCCTGCACTCCTGCAGAGACTTGGTGAGGTCGCGGAAGCGTCTCCTGGGCACCTCCATGGTTTCAATGCTGCAGGGCCGGTAGGTGGCCTTGTTCTTGTGCTCGGCCACGGCCACGATGGTCTGCAAGTCGTCCGTTGGCCGGAAATGGCGAACGAACCTCCTGCCCGACGGTGATCTGACGGCAAGCAGCAGCCTTGGCTCCTGATCTGACGGCTCCTCCAGGTCTCCAGGCCTGGAGGAGCTCTGTCTCCTGGTTTGGAGGACGAGCCTCCTCTCCAGGAAACGAGCTGCAGCTCTGGAATCTTCTTGGCTGGTTTTCCTGGTGCAGGTCTCCTCTTGGTAAAGAGCCTGGATGCTGCTCAGTTGCAGGGAGCCGGCCCTTGGAGCTACGGTTTCCACGCCTCCCTCCCCCAGGGTCTTCCTGTTGATGGAAGGCAGGACTGGGTACTTATTAAGGGAGGAGGAAGCGCCCAGGGGCACCTGCTGCAGCAGCTCCGGGACCTCATGGGGAGTGCCCTGGTTTGGGGACCTGGGCGCACAGGCTCCTGGCTTCTGGCTGCGTGGCGACTCGCAGGGAATGGCTGGAGGCGGAGAAGAGGGTGTGCGGTGAGAACACACCCCCGCGTCCTGGGGTTTGTGTAGCCTCGGCCGAGAGCGGCCCTTGGCAGACTTGGGCCTTATGACGTGCATGTTCAGCGACTTTGGCTGCCAAATGAAGCGGTCGGTTGCTGTGCTGAGGACAGTGCTGCATTCAGGGAGGGCTCTATTCACTGGGGCTTCTGTGGCCATTGCTTCTCAAGACCCCTAAGGAAGCAGGAGAGGAGAGAGGGGCCCATGATTAAACACCCTGGCATTTCTGGATCCACTCACTCCCCAGGTGCCAGAATAAGCCAACTGGCCACAAAGGAAAGGGGCACCAGCTGCAATTCATACATTCACTCACTCACTCACTCATTCACTCACTCACTCACTCACTCATTCATTCATTTCAGGTATTGGACTATATCAGTGAACCAAAATCCTTGCAACTTACATTATTATAGGGAGAAAAAGGCAAGTGTTAAGTCTAACATAAAAAGATAGATATTTTTCAAAGAGTAATAACTGCAGTGAAGAAGAAAAGTATTTCATCGGAGAGTGACTAGGGTGGGGACTAATTCTGATTCTTAATTGGGGGAGGTTTAAGCTGAGAGACCATGATGAGAGGGAATAGGCCATGTTACAATCTAGACCAGGGGTGGGCTACCTTTTTCCATCAATACTTCCGGCTTTGGGAACCACACGGTCTCTGGCCCAGCTCCTCGGCCCTGCCATTGTAGCAGAGAGTCAGGCACACACGACTATGCAAACCAGTGGTACCAGGAGCTGCCTGTGCTCTAAAGAGTGAATGTAGCCCTGTTAAGTCACCACCCAGAAGAGCCAGGCTCAGCCTCACGCAAGAGCTGAGGGGCAGACCAGCAAACTTCCCCCGCACACCGTTAGAGGGTGTCCTGACACAGGGGACAGCAGTTCGCGCTGGTCCGGTATTCACTGTGGACGAGCCACCCTCTGTGACCCCCACTTCCTTTTCTCCCTCAGTCCTGTTCCTCTTGACCAATCTGCCCATTGCTTTTCCTTCCTACCGTCTTGTCGTCATTCAGCCCTGCTGAGGTGGCTCTGCACAGATCACCCAATGCAGTGTCCCTCACCACCCCCACCCCCAACCCTTGTCACCAGGGGCGGAGGAAGAGAAGGGGGCGGTGCCCGTGGGCCAGAACTTGCAGAGGTGTCCTTGGATTCTGGACTAGGGCCCAGCAAACCTCTTCTGCAAATGGGCAGATAGTAAACATTTTCAGACTGTCTGTCACAAGTACCCAACTCCGCCCTTGGGCATGAAAGCTGGCTCAGATGGTATGGAAATGGATGGGTGTGGCTGTATTAAATAAACCTTCATGTGCGGACACAGAAATTTGAATTTCAGAGTGTTCTCATGTGACACAGAATAGTATTTTTTTGAATTTTTTCCCCAACCACCTAAAAGTCTAAAAGCTCCTCTTGAATCACGAGCCACACAAAAACGTGGTGGTGGGCCGGATTTGGCTCACAGGCCCTCATTAACACTGTCCTAGACCAGTGGTCGGCAAACTCATTAGTCAACAGAGCCAAATATCAAGAGTACAACGATTGAAACTTCTTTTGAGAGCCGAAAACTGACTTCTGCACATGGGCCACGAAGTTTCAACTGCACTGTATGTGCATGCCCGCACATAGTATTTTGTGGAAAGCCACACTCAAGGGGCCAAAGAGCAGCATGTGGCTCGAGAGCCACAGTTTACCAACCACTGTCCTAAACCAATTGGGAAGGGGACTCTGGGCACATGCTAATCCTATAGACAGGTGAGCCAGAAAGGCGGAGCCACTTCCCTGGGGTCACAGCCAGCAAGCGGCAGCGCCTGAGACAGAATCCAGGTCTGTGACCCGGGTCCTGTTTTGAGCCCGCAGCACTGACCATGTTTTGTCTCTTGCTGTTAACGCTCCTGTCTCCCCAGCAACCTCGCAGACACTTATTTGTCGCTGGCACCTGGGGTGCTCAGGAGTGCCTATGACAGCTCACAGGAGCGGGGTTCCCACGCACGCACGGTGGAAAGCGAGAGTATTTCCCTGTGCTGGCCCGCAACCGCCAAATCAGGTTTTCCCTTCCTTCCAGGCCATCTCGGTGGCCCTTTCACTAGCACCGTGACAGCCCCTCCTCCTGCTGGTCCCTGGTCACATGGTCACATATCCCCAGGACACTGCTAGGTCTTGGGCTCCTGCCTCCCTCCGAATCCTGACCACCACCATGACTGCTATTCTCTGACCAGCCCTCTGAAGACCTGGCAACTTCCTGGTGCCTCGTGGTCTCTAAGCAGCAGCATGTTTGGGTGCCCAGGACACAGGCCTGGAGTCCTAAGACCAGGGTTCTGTTTCAGGCTCTGTCTCGAGCTAGCCATGTGACCACAGGCAGTGGCTCCATCTTGCGAGTATGTCACTTTCCTCATCGATGGCATGAGCTGTATGACCCTGAAGGCATTACTGAAATGCCTCGGGATCAGCCTCTTTATCTGAAACATGAAGCTAGTAACATGAAACAATGTAGGTAAGGCCGTGACTACCAGGCTTGGTGCAAAGTGAAGATTTAATTAAATGATTAAGGGGTTTCTTTGCTTTTGGTTTTCTGTTGGTTTGGTGCCTTTATTGTTTTAGGTCCAAATGCCTTGCCTGTTGCTTCAGGGCTCTTGCCCGGGGTGTGGTCATCTCTAACCAGCTGGTGAATCGCATCGTGGGACTCGGGCTGCCCCGCCCACTGCACAGAAATGCCAGAAAGTGGATTTCAGTGGGCTACCACCGATTGAAATTGCCTCAAAAATATGAGATCAATGCTTTCTAATACATCCCTTCTCACTCCATGCTCTAATCTTAAACACCTCAACTTCACTTACTCCAAGCTGACCTTCATCACGAAACCCTGAGCAACTGGGCACGTTCTGTGGGTGCTGCCATTGTTGCCTAGTTTTAGGGAGTCTCCTCTTCCTCTCCATTAAAACCACAACCGGACAAAACATGCTATCCCTGGATTTTCCTGAAGTCCTACTCAGTGCAAAATCTTGAGCAAAGCTTCTCTCTCTCTCTCTCTCTCTCCCTCCCTCCCTCCCTCCCTCCCTCCCTCCCTCCCTCTCAACAGTTTCTGTTTTTCTCCATTCTGCTCAGAGACCCGGTCTTCAGAACACTCCCATCTTCCACTTCTCACTCATCTTTCACACCCAATCTGGAAGCTGGGAGTTCAGGAGCCTTTTCCTTGCCATCGAAACAGCCTGCCCGTCTCCGTAATTTAATCTATATTCTGATCAACTGTGAAGAATGTGTTGGGTTCCCCCCCCCCTCCCCTTTTAGTTTAGTTTTAACGTCTTTCACTTGTGATTAAGCAATTCTGCACTTCAACTCAGGGCAGCTCAAGTAGGTCATAATTGTCCAACTGTTCTGCCAAAGATAAGCTCAACAGGCACATCACTCCCCCTCTCTGCCCACCCTCCCCCTCGCGGAATGGCTATTAATTTGCCACAGCTTCCACAGAGTTATCACAGGCTTGGCTTCCAGCTCCCACACATGCCTGGGGAAGGTTTTACTGTCAGGGAGCTCGGTAACTTAGAAACCTCTTCCTTAACAACTTGGACGAGCAGAGTCATGCATCCTCCCGGGCGCTCTACTGGGTTATTTTTAACAGTAACGCTGGAGCCTGTGCATGCGCTTTCTATACCTCTTGGCACCGTATAATTATCCATGTTCAGGGGGTGTCAGAGTCGAGACACGCTGGTCATAAGCTAACATGACTGCGAGCTATCTCAGAGCACCACCTCAGTTGTGACTAATCCCTCTAAGCCCACTCATGGCTATTTAGAGACTCACACCTCCTTCAGGTAAAACCATTCCATCGAACCTGCTTTCGTAACCCACTGCCTCCTCCCAAGTGCAGGGACCATCTGCTACGTGGTGGGCACACCAACTCTCCTCGGCATCTAGAACATGGAAAGGGGAGGTGGGGCCCCAGGCAGGCGTGTGGAGACCAGGGCCAACTTCATGCCTCTATATTCACACCTTGGGTCCGGAACCGCTGCCTGCTTCTCAAAGTCAAGAAAGCTTGTGCGGGCACCTTCATTATCCCTGCTCTGCTCACTTCACCACCTCTAGGCCTGGCAGACACAAGTGACTTGACAAGATCTAGGCGTAGGCATCCATCAAGCTGCCGGCTGAATCGGCAAGTGGCCTGTTTGCTTAACCATACCGTCTGGCCCAGAGGCCTGCGAGGAGTCAGGAAACAAACACAGAACTGCGTCCAAGGAGCTGCTGAAAGGGCAGGTGCGCATTCCTTAAGATTAACCACCAAGTCAACCAGAAAGAAGGAAGAGGCGACAGGAGAAGCTATGGCCACATTCTTGCTTTCCCAGGGCCCCCTCCCACCTGCCCCAGGGTCAGACCGCTCTCTTGCACTCACAGCCTGAATCTAATCGACTGGAAGTGGAAAAAAAAATGTGACCACCCACGTACCGCCTGCTGGGAGGTACTAAGGGTGCACGCATGTGAATTGGTCTTTTAAAAATATTTATCAGTTAATACTATCCCGCTGCCAATCCCCACCCCTCTTTGCGATGCTTTCTGGATGAAACCTCTCAGAAGAACCAGCAGGAGATGGCAGTTGGCCTGAGCATGAGAAAGCTTTGGTGCCATTCCCAGTTCTCACCAGGACTCATGACTGGCATACAGTGTCCTGTGCAGAGTGCCCCGTGTAAAGGGGGCGTGGGGGAAACTGGACCACCAGCCACCAAGTGATCAAAGGTTTGGAAAGGGAATTGGGAATGACTCTCAGGGGAATGGGCAGGTGGAGGAGGACAGCTCCATTGTCCCCAAGAACTGGCAGCTCCAGAGGGCAACCAGCCTCAGCAACTGGAAGAAGGGTTTGGGGAGGGGCAAGAAAGAACTTGTAGAAAGTGAGAGCTGACTTGGGTGAAAGAGCACGGGTCTGGGGGAGGCTCAGAGCTGGTTCCGGTCTCTCCATGTGACGGGATGTCCTTTTGTCCCTCCGAATCTGTGTCCTGTCTGTACTGCCCAACCAGGAGGGCATGGCCCAACGGTGCCCTAGGCCCCTCGGCTGCCGCAGAGCCCCGGAGTTGTCCTATTCCAGCAAAGGTGAGCTCTGGCCGGGCTGGCTCTGGCACTGGGGAGTAGCCACCTCTCAGGGCCCCTGTCCTATCTCCTAGAGTTCGCCCAGTCCGGCTTGGGGGGGCCCGCCTGGGCGACGTGTGTGTGTTTGGGAGGGGGGAGGCTCTGGTCTGGCCTCTCCCAGTCCCTTTCAAGCCACAGGGGGCTGTACGCTGACTCTCCGGGCCAGCGGGGGCCATGCTCACCTCGCCTCTCCGCTCCATCCGCGCAGTCGCGGGTTCTGTCCCGCTAGTAAACAGCCCCGGTCTCCCAGGCAACCGAGCTGTTGGGGGCCACGTGCTTCCGGTCTGGCCCTGATTGGGGGGTGAGAGGGGTGAGGAGGGTGAGGGGGGTGGGGGCCGGGTGCAGGCAGAGGCCGAGAGGGCGGACCTGGCAGATCTCACCTGCCTCCCTGCCCGGTTCCCAACTCCGAGGAGAGCGCCCGGCTCTGCCCTGGGCTGGCGGTGCCGAGCAGCCCGCCGCCTCTAGCCCCGGTTTGTGACCTTGGTCAGGCCTGACCCTGCCAGTGTCCCCAGTTTTTAGATTTCTGGTCACCCTAGAATCGGAGTGGCTGCTCTTAAGGCATCTGTTTGAGTTGGGGAGCACTTGACTGCCTTATCTGTCCTCGGTGGGTGCAACTCTTTCAATACCAGATCCCCGACCTCCTCATTTCCACATCCCATCTGGGACCTTGTTTTCAACGACATTGACACTTGCTTTGACCTTCCTGATCATGACCTCTTATACTTCCAGCAGCTCCGATTGCACTTGTCTTTCACCATCATGGAGGCTCCCGCCCATTGCCCTCTCTGCTTTCTTCCTGCCTAACGACCTGCTCCTTCCCTGGTCCATCCTCAGCTGTTTTCTTGCAAGAATCTCTAGACCCTGTCTGCTGTCTCTCCATTCCTCCCACTCGCCCAAACCTCAGTCAGCCCGCTGACACCTGCCTAGGGAAGAGATCCTGACCAGCCACATTACATTGAATAATGGAATGATCTCCAACCTGGACTGAAGCCTAACCCACGCAGAAATCATTCCACTTTTCCCAGCTCGCCTGTCTCCTTTCTGCTCAGTGGCTATTTCAAACCTGTTCTCTCTCCTGAAAGCTCCCTCCTCTCTCCTTCCTTCCTCCCACTCAGAAGGTAAACTTACTTCTCTCTTCAGAGACAATAGCCATCAGACAGAACTGTTCCCAGCTTTCTGCCATCAGCCCTATCAACCTGTCTACTTTTGTCTCCCTGCTTTCCCCTCTCCCTCCTGTTTTTCTAAATTTCTTTATTGATTAAGGTATTACATATGTGTCCTTATTCCCCCATTACCCCCCACCTCCCATTCATGCCCCCACCCCCTGTTGTCTGTGTCCATTGATCAGGCTTATATGCATGGATATAAGTCCTTTGGTTAATCTCTCTCCCTTACCCTCACTGTCTCCAACCTTCCCTGAGGTTTCTGATTGATGTTTCTCTGTCTCTGGATCTGTTTTTGTTCATCAGTTTATGTTGTTCTCTCCCTCCTGCTTTAATGCAGGGGATCCATCCTCTGATTCTCTCCAAAATTGACTGCTCCTCCAGGATTTCCCAGAAGCCTCTTCTCTGTCATAGGCCACATGAATGCACACCCTCACCACATTGCAGGGCTTTGTTTCTGCTGTTCCCTCTGCTTAGAAGATTCTTCTCCATGCTCCCCAACCCCTACCTTACTTTCTTTTACCTAACACTCGCTTACCCTTCAGAACTCAATGGTGAAGCCATCTTTCTTCCACGATGAAATGAAGATAGCTTCAGAAGGAGTCCTAACGGGGCTATGGTCTGCCAGGCAGTTCTAGACTCTTGGGACATGCAGGTGAATAACTTAGTGACTATAATATCTTATCTAATAAAGAGGAAATATGCTAATTGACCCTCACACCATTGTAAAGATGGCAGTGCCTATAAGCCAATAAGGAGGGATATGCTAATTGACTTCCCTGCCCTCAAAGATGGTGACACCCACAGTCACAAGATGGCAGTGCCTAGTCCCCTCAGCCCCCCACCCACCCAGGGCTGGCCTGCGGTGCAGGCAAGCCTTGGATGGCAGCTGCCCAGCTGCCCAGGGCTGCCCAAGGCTCAGGTAACCAGGGCTGGCCAAGGCTTGAGCTGCCTGCAGTGGCAGCAGCAGAGGTGTGATGCGGGTGTCACTTTGCCCTGTTTGCTGGGTTGCCTCCTGCCCCTGAGGGCTCCTGGACTATGAGAGGGGCAAGGAACCCCCTCCAGCGCATGAATTTTCATGTACCAGGCCTCTAGTTAAAAGATAATGTTAGTAGATATTCAAGAACCATATCAGAGGAGAGAATTAGGATTCATTACCCAGCATGGTGGCAAAATATTTGCTATATGAGCATGACTCCATCCATCCTCAAGATGTTTACATTGGGTCGAGAAGACCCCCAGAGAGTGACAAGTCAGATGGTTTTCGATACAGTTGGAGCCAAGTGTGGAAGAGCAAGCACAGGCTGGCCATGATTATGTGCTAAGCGCTTGGCACCAACAGAAGGTCTTTGGGGCTGCGAAGGAGGTGATCATTTCAGCAGTGGTGTTTCTCCCCATCTTGAAAAGCGCCTCAAGTGGGAGGTGAGGGCCTGGGCTGGGAAGACTTCCTGCTATGGTCACCTCATCAACCATCCTGGACACTCAGGGAGGGATCTGAGGCCCCAAGAAGGTGCAGGAGGTGGCAGTTTTAGGAGCTGATAAAGGTTTGCAACTCTGGGCTGGTGGCTTATTTCCTGTATATGAGTCTGTTAGAAATAGCTAAACAAAGCGCTTCAACCTTGCAACACCCACCCAGGAAAGATTAAAGTGAATTCTTCATCAGCTATTTTAATATCACCTAAGAATTATGCAATCTTTAGGAAAATCAAATTGGCTTCTCACCCCCTTTGAGTGTGTGTGTGTGTGTGTGTGTGTGTGTGTGCACGCGCCCACATGGGCAGGCAGTGAAATGGTGTTTGTGCCTAGGTCTGTTTAATATTTGCAGTGTCTTTTGCTTCATGGCGTCATGTAATGCACAGCATAAAATGAGAGGGAGGCTAGAGGGAAGGAAAGGCAGATGGCCAGGCAATTGCTGTGCCTGCCTGCTCTTTAAGGAGAGAGCTGCCTCTGCTGCCTCTCTCCCATCTTTCTTTAAAGAAGGTGTCCGCAAAGGACGGACCCTGTAGTGCACACCTTGAAGTGGGTTCTCAGTAACATGGCCAGAGGCCACAGCCATGCCAGCTCCGTGTAGACTCTCTCCTTCCCAGCCATGGCTCCTGCGACTCCCCAGCTCTCTCCCTGAGCTCCAGCCAACTGGTTTCCCAAAGGGAAACCTGGGTCCTCAGGTTTTTCATCTCTAGGGTCTTTGCTCATGCCTACCCCACCCTGCTCCCTTCCTTGAAGTTAATCCAAATTTGCTGATCCATTCAAAGGCTCATCTTAAAAGTCACCTCTTTCATGCAGGCTTTTCTGGAATACAGGTTCTCTCTCCTCAAACCTCATGGGCCTTTTCGGGTCCCTTCTGCTGCAGTAGGACATGCCCAACCAAGATGGCACCGTGCACCATCACCTTTAGATTAGCTCCTCTCATCTTCATGCCTGGCACTTCATCTGTATCCGCCAATGGGACCATCACAGGTGTGGCAGGCATAGACTCTGTGGTCAAGTTTGAATCTTGGCTGCACCACTTGCTAGCTGAGAACCTGGGGTAACTGGTTTAACTTCTATGGGCCTCTGTTTCCACATCTATAGAATGGAGATGATGAAAACAGGTGCTTGGCAAATGAGAATTAAATTAATAATGATGGTGATGCCAGCCCCATGGCTGGCTTTCCCCTTGAGAGATCTAGCAAGTCACCGGTTGGTATCCCCCCCAAGGATATCTGGCTGCTTGCAGTCTAAATGACCTCCCCCGCACCCTGGGCTGGGCTGAAGGCAGGAACTTATGTGCTTTTCACCTTTGCAGTCCCTGGCAAAATGAAACCTTTTGTGGGAGACACAAAGGCCATAATTGTGCTCCGGGAACAGTGCTGTTGATGTGGCTAAAGCCATCTGCCCCCATACTCCATGTCCCTAGGCTCACAGGCTTTATCAGGTATTGTAAACATTTCTTCTTCTTCTTTGCCTTCCTGCTAAGAGGAGCCACTCAACCTACATCCCCATTTAACTTCCATGTCTGAGCAAAACGAGGCTGGTGATGCATTGCTAGAACGGTGTCTGAGAGGAGAGCATTGTGGCAGCTGCTTGGATGCTTGGCCATTTGGGTGTGTTCTCAGTGTTTTGGGAAGGTACAGCCCTTCGTTCAGTGACCCACAGGTAAACAGGAGAACTGCCAAGGGGAGAGGTGCCACCTTTGAAGTCAGACACACCTTGGGTTAAGTTCTGGCTCCATCTGTTCGCAGGGCAAAGCACCTAACTTCTGCCCAGCTCTATTTCCTTATCAATAAACTGGGGGGTTGATTGTCTGTGCCCCCCTCGGAACTATTCCAAGTGGATTCAATGAGATAATCCAATGGTGCTCAGCCTTATGCTGGTCCTCAGTAGGTTGTGGTTTTGTTTGTATTTCTGGAACTTGAAGCATGATTGTACTCTGATCATCCATTTATTCATTCATTCATTCATTCATTCATTCATTCCCCAAATATTTATTTACAGCCCATCTCTCTGTGCCTAGTTTCCTTATCTGCAGAATGAGGAATATAATAGTACTTACCTAGCTGGGCGGTGTGAGGACGTGATGAGTAGATATGTGTGAAGTGCTCAGAAACTGTACAAGATGTAAAATGAGACTGATGCAAATGTTACCCACCCTTACCGTTATTGCTGGTTAGTCCTTGGCACTGTGCTACTTAGATTCTAGGGATAAAGAGGTGAGCAAATTGGAATGAACCTTGACTTGCAGATCTTTCAGGCTCCTTCCTCCTTATCTTCTCCATGGTTTGGAAAAAGCCAACCCATGTTTTATCACTGTCTATGTAAGATGAATTGATGGGTCTTAAGCACCTGCCAACTTGCTGGCTGTTGCCTTAGAGGCTGGCATAGGAGGCCATGTGTGCTCCCTACTATGCTCTCGCCCTTCATCAAGTCTGTGGGCCTCTTGGTTTTGTTTCAGCACAATCCAAAACTCACTCAGTGATTCCTCAGAGGGAGAGAACCATGTCTGTCCTGCCTAAGTCACAGCTGTGAAGGTCAGTGTCTATGGAAATGCTGTGTGACCTTCAAAATGCTACACAAACAAGAGGTCTAGTCAGGGGTCTGGTGAAGTGCAAAAAGCACTGGGTGGAGTCAGTGACCAGAGGTTAAGCCTTGTCCCTTAGTAGCTATGTGGATCTTTTTCAGGCCACTTCTCACTGTGTCTGGTTTCTCAACTGTCCGATGGGTGGGGTTGTAGTGAGGAGAATATAGGAGCAGAATGCAAATGTAAGGTAAGTCCAGGCCCCCTCAAATGCCACCTCCTTGTGGAGGTGAATTCACTTTTCCTACCTCTGAGCTCAAAGGCATTTATTGTACAATCCACAGAGCAATGCTCATCACAATCCAGGCTTAGATTGGCCTCCCTGGACACAGATGCTGGGAGAGAGAAGTGCATTGCTGGGGGACAACTAGGAGACACACCAGCTGGGAAGTGAGGAAGGCAGGACTGGGGAGAGAGAGGGAGAAGCTGATCCAACAGAGGGAGAAGTTGACCCACAGAGGGAGAAGCTGACCATAGTGGGAGAAGCTGACCCACAGAGGACAGTTGCTGAGGCCTCAGCTTGTCTTCTGGGGAGCTCTGGATCTGGGATGGCCTTTTAGAGCTGTCCTGAAGGAGGCAAGGGACGGCCCTTTAAATCATCACCTGAGCTAGGCATTGGCGAGGGCTTACTTCTACCCCCTCACCAGAAGGGGTCATAACCTTGAACCAGACAGTTCCCTACAGCAGAGGTATTTCTCAGGAAGTGGGAGTGTCAGGGGCAGGTCCCAGCCCTGAAAAGATAGGGCTAAGCATTCCAGAAACAATGGAGACCCAAACAGGAAATTTCTCCCCACATCGGGCTTTTGGTCTGTATTTACCCACTTGGTCTCTCCAACCAGCTCAGCAGCCTTGCTTGGGCCAGAATCCTATGTCACTAGAAAAGCACATAGTTGGTGCTTAATAAGATTCTGTGCTGTTTCCTTGCCATCACCTGCTCATTTGAAAATGTCAGCCCCTTCCTCATGGACTAAACCATCACACAATTACTTTTTAAGACTCAAAAGAGAAAAAGGAAGCCAGCCCATAGAGCTGGAACGTCCTGCATAGTATTTGCAATGAAGGCTGGTTGGGATCAGGCCAGGCTAAGGCCTGCAGCACCCACCAGAATTTAGCCAAAAAGGACAAGAATAGCAGACTCTGATTCCCTCCCAGGCTCC
This sequence comes from Antrozous pallidus, assembly GCA_027563665.1. NCBI lineage: Eukaryota > Metazoa > Chordata > Mammalia > Chiroptera > Vespertilionidae > Antrozous > Antrozous pallidus. Next base: position 200,994,429 of record CM050508.1, read on the forward strand.
ACAGCAGGCCCCTCGCTTAGGAGTTTTCCTGGCAAACCTTGCCCGGCAGTGTTAAGTCTAGGTCTCACCTGCCCAGTCCTCTAGGCTCACCCGAGCCATTCTTTTACTCCTAGTGCTGACATTATCAGTCTTAGCTTGATTTATGATGGGCTCACAGAGACCAGTTGTACTTAAAGAGCGCTGTGGACTGATCAGGGGGCTCCATGTGACGAGGTGGGACACAGAGTCCCCGTTCTCTCTGCTGTCCAACCTGTGGGAAGGTTGCCGAGCGTACGCACCATCACCACTGCTAATAGCAATAGAAGGGCATGTCTACCTATCATGACATTTGGTAACACAAAGCAGGTTTACTGCATTATTTCAGTTGGTCCCTGGGAGTCTGTGCTGTCAGGAGCCTTGTTCAAACTCTCTGGACCTCACTTGTTCCATCTCTAAAACGAAGGCGAAGCTGCTCAAGGTTTTCTGAGGATTAAATAATGGAATACCCAGGGAACCTTCAAAAAAAAAAGCACTGGCATTTGGTAATTTCTTCATAAATGTTGGAGATGGCTGAAAACGGTTTGGCTCAGTGGATAGAGCGTCGGCCTGCAGACTGAAAGGTCCCAGGTTCGATTCCGGTCAAGGGCATGTACCTTGGCTGTGGCACATCCCTAATAGGGGGTGTGCAAGAGGCAGCTGATCGATGTTTCTCTCTCATCAGTGTTTCTGATTTTCTATCCCTCTCCCTTCCTCTCTGTGAAAAATCAATAAAATATATTTTTTTAAAATGTTGGAGATGATCAATAGACATTTTTAGTCTCACTTTAAGGAGAGGAAACCTAGGGGCTAAGTTTATGAATAAGATATCTGGGCATCGAGGAAGGTAAACGTGTGTGTGTGTGTGTGTGCGTGTCTGGGGGCAGGGGGTTATCTACCTTGCAAACAGGGCTAGACTTTCCCAAGCCGGATCTCCACCAGGGACCACATACATGTCTTTAAACTTGGAATGGAAGAAATACCGGCTCCTCAAGAGAAAAAGAAAAAGAAAAAGAAGATGAAGGGATGGTGTTGCCAAAGAAAGACATGTTTTAAAAATCACAGAACTTGGGCTTTTTAAACAACCGAAGCCTTCTTTATCTTCATATTTAGGTCTCACTACCAGAAAGAGTGTCACGTTTAGAGACAGTTGGGTTTAATGAGCTCTCTCTGCTCTGAGCTCTCCTCTGCGGCCTTCCCACGCCGGCCCTGCAGCTGGGGTTTGGTGCCACAGGGACTCGCCTCATTTGGTCACTTCCTCCCCCAACAGGCGCTCACCTAGCTGCCCCCTGGCCACCCGAGAAAGCTGTGATCGCGACGCCTCGGACCCCATGGTCCCCTCAGGAATGAAGGTCCTCGGGGTGCTCGTGGTCTTCACATCCTGCTGTAAGTAGTGAGCAGCGAAGCGAGTTCCAGGGCGCTGCCTCCCCTTGCCCCTGCCTCCCACCCCCAGCCTGGGCCTGTGTGTCTGTGTCTGTGGTGTGGTCCCTTCTGATGGGGCAGCCCATTGGGCGAGGGGAAATCAGATGTCGCTCCAAAGAGAATCAGGGGCGGAATAGGCTCCCACCAAAGTCCTCCTGCTTGATCCCAGTGTTGGGATCTCCCAAAACTTCTGGGAAATCAAAGGTTGCAACCATTTGCTAAGAAAGAGGGCGCTGGACTCTGTCTTACCACAACCCTCCCCCCCCCTTTTAGGAGTCTTTCTTCAGGATGCCAGTTGCCTTTTTTTTTTTTTTTTAAGATCGTATGGCTTCTAGAACAAAACCACAGACATCCAGCTAGCTAATTTAGGAACAATTCTTTTTCATCCAAAAGTCATTCTTGTGGTGACTTATGGAGCAACTGGTAATCATAAGTCATCACTCTCAGGGGGTCAGATTGCACACCTCTGAGACATGAAAGAATGTGCAGGAAACAGCGCAGTTCTATTGGAAACTCTTGGACTCTTGGATTAGTTGTGTAAAGATTTGTCTAAATCAATTTTCCTATCTGTTTCAGCAGCAGAGCAATAACTTTTAGGTTCCTAAGTCAAAATGTCAAAATGGGGTTCTCATTTTCTCTAAGCAGTGGGCTTTAGAGTTTTCAAGATCACGGTTGGGGGGGGGAGCCCATGTGCTAGCAGTGCCACTTCCGTACCCTGTGGTGACCCCAGAAGGTTCCAGCCTCTCTGTGGGGGCTGTTTGGATGGCAGTGACCACCCCCAGGCTTCAGCCCCTCTTTGGTGCTTTGTGACAAGATATCCAAAATTTCAGTATGAGATGGGAAGGCCCCATGGGAAAATTTCCCCAAACCCTCCTCTCTCTCTGTTTTTCTTCTTCGAGTTCATGCTTTATTTTTATGGCAACATTAAGATATGCATGTAATTAAAAATAAAATAAGTGAGTAGAGTAACAAAGTAAAGCCCCTTCTTATGCCTCCCATACCCCAAGCCTTCTCCTACACCCAGACCAACCATTGGTAAGAGTTAGGTGTCTATCCTCCAGCACTTTGCACACACACATTTAACACATTTTAACAGAGAAGTAAGACATGTGCATCATAAAAGAGAATCATACAACATAAAAGTTAAAAAGCACCCTGGAATACATAAAATAAAATGTTGTCTATTTTTCTCTCCACCTACCTCCTCATCCCATTGCCTAAAGGTATTGCTACTAAAAGTAGTATGTATTTGCCTGGCTGGTGTTGCTCAGTGGTTAAGCTTTGACCTATGAATGGGGGCTGGGGGGGGTGGGAGGAGGCGTGTCACAGTTTGATTCCCAGTCAGGGCACATGCCTGGGTTGTGGGCTTGATCCCCAGTGGGGGGCATGCAGTAAACAGCTGATCAATTATTCTCCCTCACCATTGATCTTTCTATCTCACTAACCCTCTCCCTTCCTCTCTAAAATCTACACTAATAAAAGAGAAAATGCAAATTGATCATACCTTCGTGATGCCCACCAGCCAATCTGGAGTGAGTATGCAAATTAATCTACCAAAGATGGTGGGTTAATTTGCATATGCAGGTGCTGAGTGGCCAGGGGCGTTCTACACAGCCCCAGCCGCTCAGGGCCTCTGTGCAGCGTGGGAAGGCAGAAAGGCAGCTATGGCCAGAGCAAAGGCAGTGCCAGCAGCCAGGGGAAGAAAGGCCCACTCTTGCACGAATCTTTGTGCATCAGGCCTCTAGTCAATAATAATAAAATAAAAAATTTAAAAAGTAGTATGTTTTTAAGACATCATATAGTTTTTATTCCATCAGTGGCTATGTGGGTAGTTTCCTTTTTATTATTATTATTATTGATGAGAGAGAGAGAGAGAGAGAGAGAGAGAGAGAGAGAGAGAGAGAAACATCGATGTGAGAGAGAAACACCCATCTCTTGCTTCCCATACCTGCCCTGACCAGGGATTGAATCATAACCTGGGTATGTGTGCCCTGACTGGGAATCAAACCTGCCACCTTTTGGTGTACAGGATGACGCTCCACCCAAGTGAGCCAAACTAGGCAGGGCAGTTTCCAGTTTTTTGATATCACAGAGAATGCTGGAGCAAACACACACATATATATTTCCCTTGACTTTTGTAAGCATTTTTTAGAAAATTGCTGGGTCCATGTGTATTTGCCATTAAAAAATGGATGGGGTTATCTTCTCTACTTAAGATTTTTGCTTCTTCTGTGAGATTATAAATGCTTTATGATATGTGTAGGGATTAGCATTTCTAGCCTTGAACTTTCCCCATTAATGTGGAACATCAGGCCTGAGGGTATTTCTGTGGGGATGGGTGGGGGGGTTTCTTTGGAGGAACACTGTAGTTCTCAATGTTGTTCTCAACATCATGGAAACTGGGTTCTCATCCTGGATTAGCAAGAAACCAGCTGGGCACTGCAGTAGATCTGATCCTGTCTTCTTCCCCATTAAAGGGGCCGATGGTCCCACTGTGCCAAAGCGCCATGCACAGGGGCTCCTGATTCCCTGAATGCCAGGATCTCATGGCATTGTTTCTTCTTCCTGATTTTCTCCTTGGCAGTGATAGCCCCCACCCACAGCAGCTTCTGGCAGTTTCAGAGGATGGTCAAGCACATCACAGGGCGGAGTGCCTTCTTCTCCTACTATGGATATGGCTGCTACTGTGGGCTCGGGGGCAAGGGGACCCCCGTGGACAATACTGACAGGTGAGTGCAGATGCACCGAGGACCCCCCCCCCAACATTTAATTTGCATTGAAATCTATGTATGAAGGAGGACATGTATCAGGGCTCTCACATTGCAAGTAACAGAAACCAGTTCAGGTAAGGGCGAGAAAGAAGCAGAATGGGAATTGGAGGGAGAACTCAAGGTACAGAAGATCAGGGCCAAGTTCCTGCACATGTGGCCTGTGCAGCATTCCCAAGGACCTGCACCATCTGGAAATCCCTGTGTTTTCATTTGGCACCAGGCCTTGCAAATTACGGAGTCAGTCCTACTCAGGGTTCTAGAAACATTTACAATTCTCATGGCAAATGTGGTCTTCTCTCAGCTCCCCAGTTTTTAGGATTATGGGCGCAGCAAGACTGACCCACTGTCTCCCAATCCTAAATCCATATTCCAGGAGAGAGAATCCAAAGACCAGTTTGGAAAAGTCAGTATTAGGACAAGAATTTGCTTGTTTTGAAGTCTGGGCCCTCATCCAAGTTCAAAGACAGATGAGAAATAACACTATTAGCCAAAGATGACAGGAGGCTAAGAGCCTGCTTGTGGGCAGAGATGGGGAGAGGGGAAGTGTCTAGCCCAGGGCATCAGCAGAAGTATTTCCTTTTCCATGTCTTAGATCCGTCCCAGGTCTCTGCACCCCTGCCCCTTATACACTGGTTGAAGAAGTGAGCCTCCCCCCAGCTTTTCTCACTTCAAATGTCCTCCCTTTCTGCCCCCCTCAACCCTCCACCCCATCACTCTGAGCACCATGAAAGGAAGTGCTACAGCATTATGTGTTTTTGCTGACAACTGCCTCCTAGAGATTACCAGTGCTTGGCATATAGTAGGTGCTCATAAAACATCATTACATGAATGAATAAGTACACAGAACTGAAGTTGAGGCTGGAGCTGTCATTTTCCAGCTGTGTCCTTTTGGGAAATTCACCTTCGAATCTCATTTCTTCCCCTTATGAAATGGGACAGTGATGGCACTTCCTAGGGTTAGTGTGAGGAACTAATGAGCTAGATACCGGACATGGCTCACTAGTTATTACTTATATTATCCTATCTAATAAAAGAGTAACATGCAAATTGACCATACCTCCACTACGCCCACAAGCCACGCCCATAAGCCACAAGCCAAGCAAGAGCAAATGAACCACAACCAAGATAGCTGCGGCCACTGAGAGACCAGGCCCGGCCAGGGCTGCAAGCGCAGCATCGGTGCCCCCAGCTGGGGCCACGCAGAAGGTGGGAACAGCGGCATTGGCCAGCTTGACTGAGGGAGAAAACCACAGCGTGGGCCGGCTTGGGGGAGGGAGAAAACCTCGGTGCGGGCCAGCTTGGCTGAGGGAGGGAATGGGCTCCCTCCTCCCCACCCCTGGCCTTGGGGCGGGCTTGGGCTGGGGCTGGGGCGAGGTCGGGGACAACCAGAGATCAGCTGTATTGCAGGGCGACAGATAGCTGGGGTCCCCTGGCCGAGGTTCCCTGTCCAAGGTCGAAAGCCTCCGCCAGAGGCTTTCAGCCTTGGGCAGGGCAGGGGTGAGCCATCAGTAGGACATCCCCTGAGGGCTCCCAGTATGTGAGAGGGGGCAGATTCGGCTGAGGGACCTCCTATCCCCAGTGCACAAATTTTGTGCACCGGGCCCCTAGTTTTTAATATTATCATTAATTTACCTCCTTATCTTCAGTGCCTTCTTGTCCCCAGGGGGAAGTGGGGGGAGGCAGGTGAGTCCTTTACACCGAGGGCCTCCAGATGACCCCCCAGGGCCCACCCACGGTAAAGCCCCTCCCCCCTCTGGTCTGGCCCCTAGGTGTTGCCTGGCCCATGACTGCTGCTACGAGAAGCTGAAGCAGCTGGGCTGCCAGCCCTTGTTGAGCAGCTACCAGTTCCACGTCGTCAACAGCACCGTGGTCTGTGAGTAGCCTCTCTGTGGGGGAATGTCTTTGAACCTGAGCCTTCCCTTAATGTCTGCCTCTTCGTGGACCCAGAGAACATTTAGGGAGCGAGACTTTTCCAAGTGCTTTGAGATGCAAGTGGCAAGTCCGGGAACCAGAGCTTTCTGGGAGTCCTGGCTGTGTTTCTCCTGGTTACTCCTGCCCACGGCTATACTCAGTACCCTCTGGGAGCGCAGAGCCAGTGCATGCAGTGTGCGCTCAATACGCAGTTGTTGACTTGAGCTTATGTTGGCTTTTGTAACTTCCTCTTTATGTCTGTTGTGAGTTAACGAAGCAGCTCAGCTGTCTTTCAGTGGAACAAATATTTGGTAAGAGGTATGCCATGTCAAGCACTGTGATAGGTACCATGGGCAACGCAAAAGTAAATAGGAGGATCGGGGTAAGGGAACTCAAATGTCACCAAGGCCATTCAAGGAGGAGGGCAAGTACTGAGTGTCCAGCACATGGGGAGTGGCCCTGATATCTCGGGGGATGTTCTGGGGCTGCTGGGGAGTGGCTATGTGTAGGGCAAGTTCAGTCTAAAGAGCAGCACTCTGGGAAGCCCTGGGCCAGAGCCACCTCGTGAATGCCACTCACACTGCGTGACCTCCCCTGGGCGTGTACAACATGCCTTCTCCTTGGCCAGTGGAGTAGCAGGAGCCCCTATCCTTCCTTTGCGTGTTTATTCACAGCTATGAAGGTGTCTTCAAGTTCGTGTCTCCTCCTGAGGTCAGGGAACCACTATCTCTCTTGCCCTCATCTTCTCATGTATAGGGCGTGTTCAGTACCCGCACCCAGAGTTCTGGCTCAGGACACACCAAGATGGACTGAGACTGTGCAGACTCCCCAGTCCCAGTGGTGAGACATGAAATGCAGTGGGCTGAGAGCTCAGACCCCTGCCTCGGGAGGGCCAGCTTCAGTTCCCTCTGCTTCTGGGCCTCCATAGCACCTGACCAGCCACATGGTCAATGGGGGAGAGAACCTCCTTTTTTCCATGTGAATTTAAGGAGACTTCCTGGGTAGGAGCTGTCTGGCCATGACCACCCTCAGGCCTAAAGCAAAGTGTCCCTTCTGTGAGACCCCAAAGTCATGTCCAAGGAGATGGGAAGGGATTAGGCCTCATATAAGGGCAGGGGAGGAGGAGCAGGAGAAGGTTACCCCCAAAGTATTGTTTGCTGTGGCCTCTGATGCCCTCTGAGGGCCAGACCAAGTTTCTGACCACCTCCTCTCACCCCTCTAGGCCCCACCTAGGGATGTAGGGCAGGGTTGGGGAGAAGCCTAGCAGCTGGTTGGTGAGGGAGGGACACACCACGAAGATGCCCCCAGCTCTTTTCTAAGCCTCCTCACTGTCTTGCTGTCTGTCTTCTCACTGGTTTCTCTTCGCCTCTTTTCATCTTGAACTTAACCATCTGTCATGTCAAGTGTTATCTCAAATGGCTGGAAAGGCATCAGTTTTAGAGAAAATATACTCAAGGTGTGCTCTCCTCTGATGTCCTAATAAAGCACAGGGACCAAGGAAGAGGGAAAAGGTGCCCTGGGGAGGGAAATGGAACATTAGTAGCTGCAAAGGCCTCCCACCCCCATCATTCCCAGGCCTAGACCATGCCTTTTCCCTGGGCTGCTGTGGGCTGGCTGTGCCCACGAGGGCTGGCCTGGGCACTCCACACCTGGGGAAGGTCCCTTAGCAAGCCTCTTCACTTCCTGTGTGGGGATCCGAGCCATAGCCCAGAATCCCAGGAGCTGGAGGAGATAGAGGAGAGTGACTGAGAACGGAGGCTGGAGCCCCGGGTGGTGGCATGCCGAACTGTCCTCTGCTTGGCACATGCTGAGTGGTGACCGGAGGTGCAGGCAGGGGCTGGGAGCTGGACAATTGTTCCTAAAACTTGATCAAGGCTCCCAGAGGACAGAGCCCTGCTCAAAGAATTCACACGCAAGAACACTTCCCTGTCACCACCAAGATGTCAGCATCCCCCTCCTCAGCTGACCAGCCAGTGAGTACCAGGCTGACCTCCTCTCGTCCTTACTCCACTTTGCCAAGGCCCTGATTCCTGGGACAGGGCGGGGACCTGAGTCATCTGGGTTCTAGTCCCGGGTCTGTTGCTATAGGTGCTGAGACCTTAAGGGAGACCCATGGACCTTCATTCACTTGCCCTGTGATGACTGAGTGCCCGCCCAGGCCCAGCACCATGCCAGGGACCAGGGGCACTGAGCAAGGCCGCCTCACGCCCTGCTCTCCTGGCATTCTCTGGGGCTGAAGGCATCCTTAGGGACCAGCCAGCCAACCCTTCATAGTAGTGACAGAGAGGCTGAGGCCCAGAGAGGAGAAAGGCTTGACCGAGCCGCAGGCAGGGTTATAATACCTGTGTCCTGAGTTTTCCCAGGCTCTGGATCACATTGCCTGCTCTGGGTTTTCTGGGCTTCTGTCTCCTCATCCATAAAACAGGTATAATAACAACAGCGTCTGTGACAGCACCTGAAACCCCATGACAAACCTTTGAGGTGGGTATTTTTCTCCCCATTATCGAGGAGGACCCTGAGGCTCAGAGAGCGTAAGTAAGATGGCCAAGGTCACACAGCCAGGGAAAGAAAAGTTGGGCTTTGGACCTAGGTCCTCTGACCTAAGAGCTCCTGCCTCACACTGCCCTCCCCAGTGGCAGGGGGCTGTCGGGAGGGTGATGGGTGCACTTGATTGGAGACCACACAAATGGTTCTTGCTCTCTGCAGCACATGCATCAGGATGCCCAGCCCTGGCCTAGGGGGCAAAGAAAGGCCGATGCCCCAGATTTTTCTGTTCTAGCTCTGTGTGCCCGGCTAAGAGGCCCAGGGAGAGCAATGCTTTGGAGCTAGGCAGAGCTGGGTCTGAATCCCAGCTTCATCCCTTCTGGCTGGATAAGTGCAAAACCACCTGGGCCTTAGGCTCCTCATCTGAAAAATGGAGCCGATAATCTGCACTTCATGAGGTCCCTGTAAGGAGTGACTGAATTAACCCAACCAAAGGCTCTGGCCCATGGCAGGTGCCCTTCCTTTTAGAAGTTGCTTTTTTCATCTCCGTTTTCTTTTTCCCTTTACTTTGTGGGATTTTCTCTATTACTATGGAGAGACTTCTTTGAAGCATCTCCTTGAGCTAAAGCCATGAACTCTCTGTAGAATAAAAGCACCTCCCCAAACCCCATTTTCACTGCAGTTCAAAGAGCTGCCCTCCAAGGGTTAATCGCTCCCCAGCCTCCAGTTCTGAAGTCCTGCCCCCAAGCCCAGTCCCAGGTTGCCTAGCAACCAGTGGCTGCTCTGGGATGCAGTTGAAGAGCAGAGGAGGGAAAGGAGAAAAACAACTTGCTCTGTCCATGTCTCTAAATGTCACCAGGAGATCAGTGCAGAGATAGGCCTGTAACCGGAGCCCTGGGGCTAATTTGCCCTGCGGTTATCCCTCCTTTGAGTGGGCTTACATAAGTACTTGGCATTTGCAAGGGACTTGAAGATCAGCCCTGGTGACAGCCCCCTTCACCCACACATGCATGCATATGTTGGGCAAAGAGGAACCTGGCATGGGAGATGGAGACTAGAGAACAGTTGCAGCCAAGTGGACTGCTCCTTGGGCCGAAGGGGGAAAGGTGAACTTGGTGGCCACTAGGATATGTTGTTTGCAAAGGTCTTCCTCTTTTACTCCTGAGTTCATTCCTTACCACCCTTCCACTCCCTGACACATCACCATTTTTCTCTCCTAGCGATTGTCTCTACCTGAAATTCTCTTGTTTACTTTTGTGTCAACTTTCCCCCCAATAGCATGAATTCCGGGAGAGCAGGGAACAAGTGTGTCTTGTTCAGGCACACTCACTCTCAGAGTCCACGGAGAAGGATGCCCCTGGAGCTGTGCACTGTGGGGTCTGCTCACTCAGACCTGTACCCCCAGATCCTAGACAAAGGCCAGACACATGGTAGAAAATCAATCCCTGCTTGTTCGTCGAGTGAGTGAATTAAAAAGCATTCATCTATGCAGGTATCCTTGGCCCCATATGAAATCTGAGGAACAGGCTTGGAGAGAAGCACCCGAGACCTTAGAGATGTGGGCAGCAGATTAGGACCGAGAACCTGGACACTCAGTACCACAGGTTGCATAAATCCAGCCAGTGAGGCAGTAGCAGGAGTGATGGCATGTTTACGCATGCTCAGGGCTGAAGATCTGCAATGGTAAGATCAGCTCCCTGCCCGGAAAGAGCTTGCCTTTAAGGAGAGAGATAGATCATAAAATAGTCCGAAGTAAAGGTACATTCGGGCAGTGACAAGTGCTACAAAGCATCTAAAATAAGCCAATAACGTAAAGGATGATGAAGGCGGGGGAGGAAGGAGGGCTACTTCAGGTGGCTGAGGAAGACCTCTCTAAGGACATGGCATTTGGCCAGTGTGCGGGGGAGCAGAGAAGACAGGAAGGAGGGGAGATGAGGCGTGGGGCACAGGGCAAGGAGCTCACCTTCCACTTCAGTTGCAGGGGAAGCTGTTAGATCTTTTGAGGCGGGGAGTGATCTGCACTAACTTTGCTTTAGAACAGTGGTTGGCAAACTGCGGCTCGTGAGCCACATGCAGCTCTTCGGTCCCTTGAGGGTGGCTCTTCCACAAAATACCACGACTTGGGCGAGTATATTTGAAGAAGTGGCGTTAGAAGTTTAAGTTTAAAAATTTGGCTCTCAAAAGAAATTTCAATCGTTGTACTGTTGATATTTGGCTCTGTTGACTAATGAGTTTGCTGACCACTACTCTAGAAAGATCACTGTGGCCACTGCAGAGAAGTTGGGGAGCCAGGGGAGAAAAAGGGGAACTGTTCATGGACTGTGTCAGTAGCACTAGCGAATCTCCACAGCTTTGATCAGGGTGACAACGTGGAGGCGAAGAAGTGTCAGGTGCTGAGTGTGTTTTGGAGGTAAATTGACAGGACCTGCTGATGGGTTGGACATGGGGCAGGAAGGAAAGAGGCTGAACTGAGGTTCTCAGCCTGAGCAGCTGTGGAGAACAGTGTCATCCTCTGGGCTTGTGCATATGGGGGGAGAGTAGACTCCAGAGACACAGCAAGCGCTTGTCATGTGCCACGTGGGGTTTGAGATGCAGGTCAGACACCAAGAGGAACGTCGAGTGGACACGGCATATTAGAGTCTAGAGCTCCAGGGAGCCCTCGGGGCTGGGCTGAGAGCAGGAGAGTGCTCAGATGGAACTTAAAGCCCTGAGACTGAACAAGAGCGCCAGGGAGAGGACTCAGACTGGGCAGAGGCCTGGTGCAGGCATTAGAGGCCTGGCTGGACGCCTGGTGAGCCCTGGGCAGGAATGCTGATTTTCTTGCTCTGTCTCCTTTGAGAAAGCATATTTCACAGAATGAGAAAGACTATACTGAAGCTGTCATTCCATGTTTACCTTAAAGAGAGAGTAGAACTGGGTGGGGTTATCTAGAAAGAGAAATCTGTGCCTTACCACCACCCACTTCTCTGTCTCTATCTCTGTCTGTCTGTCTGTCTGTCTGTCTCTGTCTGTCTGTCTCTGTCTGTCTCTGTCTCTTTCCTCTCTCTCTCTCTCTCTCTCTCTCTCTCTCTCTCTCTCTCTCTCTCTCTCTCTCACACACACACACACACACACACACACACACACACACACACATACACACACACACACACACACACACACACACAGCCCTATAGCTCTGACTATTAAATAGAATATCTCCATCTAGCAGTGAATTCAGCCAAAGGGCAGACACTTGATTCCAAAAGCCCATGGAGGCTTCATTCATTTAGTCACTGACTGTTCGTTGAGCACTTTGTCAGCAGTTATTCTGATGCCAGGGACACTGTGATGGACAGGACAGACAAAGTTCCAGCCTCACAGAGCTCACACTCCGTTGAGGAGAGGCAGACACAAGCAAGTAAATAAATAAGAGAAGTACCAGGTATGAAAATACAGCCAATGAAATAAGCAGGGATGTGAGGGACAGTGACTGGAGGGAGCCTCAGGTCGGGTGGTCACAGAGAGCTCTCCGACGAGGGCAAATTTGACCAAGACCCAAAGAATGAGGTTGGATCTAGCCACTCGAAGATCCCAGAGAGAACTGTTTTAGACAAAGAGGACAGCGAGTGGCAAGGCCCTGGGACAAGACAGACCCAGACACGTGCCATAAAGAGACCGGTGTGGCAGAGCAAGGGACAGTGAGGATAGAGGGGTTGGCGAGGGCTGAATCAGGGCAAGCCTGCTTTGGAGTCCATGGCAAGGATTTGGAATGTCTTCCCCCAATAGTGGGAACCCACAGCAGGGCTTTAAGCAGGAGAGTGAACCTAATCCAGGCTCCATTGGAAGAAGGTTTCCACTGGGGGCGGGGGGGAAGAGCTGGTGATGACAGGGATTGGGGGGTGGCTGAGGAGACGGAGAGAAGCAGGCAGTGCATGACATTTTAAACACGGGGACACCGATGGAACTTGCTGGTGGACTAGATGTGAAAAGTCAGAGGAGGAGAGGGACCAAGGTTGACTGCTAGCTTTCTGGCTGGAGTAGGAGGTGGTGCCATTTACTGAGCCCGGAGTGTGGGAAAAGGCGGGCTTGGTGGGCGGAGGGAGCACTTACAGTGTGAATTCACTTTGGGCATCTTAAGTTGTTGATGCCTGAGAGATTCATGTGAGATGTCAAGAAAGGGGTTGGAAATATGAGTTTTGAGGAAATGGGTCCATTACCTTGGCCCCGGTGCACCAGCTCAGGGCGCCCCTCCATGCAGCCCCCATCCCCCACGTCTCTTGTTTCCTTCCAGACTGCTCCTTACGCCAGTACCTGTGACATATCCAGGTGTGATAGGCCTTGAGTCCAAAGGAAAAGGACTCCAAGTGACTTCCCTTTTCTGTTTTCAACCCCTGACCCCTTACAGCGAGCTCTCTATTTTCCAAACCTTAGACCCAAACCCCAAGAGTGAGCTGGGAGCTCCCAGTCACCCTCTGTCTCTCCACAGGTGAGTGTGCCCCCGGTCCTGGCTGCCTCTGTGGGCTGAGAGCTTGCGAGTGCGACAAGCAATCTGCATACTGCTTCAGAGAGAACCTGCCCACCTACGAGAAAAACTTCAAGCAGTTCTTCCTGAGCCGGCCCCGGTGTGGCAGGCGTAAACTCCAGTGCTAGGGGGACCACGGGAAACCTTGTCCATCAACATCATCTCTAGGATCACTTCCAGGAAGCCCTCTCCCATCATCCCAACAAGCTCCAATCCGTGCAGCTCACCCGCCAGCATCCCACTGGGGGGTACTCCTTTGTCATTCGCACCAGAGGGCTGGAGAACAAAGACAAAATCCTGGCATTCAATCAAGGAAGACAGACCATACGTGTATACACAAATCAGTGACACATGCCCATGGCAGAGGGGGTGGGAGGCAATGAAATAAGGTGACGGCATATAGAGATGTCCCCAATACCCACCCTAGGAAGTTCCCAGAAGGGAAGAGGCCCCAGGGCCTTCCCTAAGGTCTCCCTCTCCCTTTCCACCCCTACAAGCAAGTAAATAAATAAGAGAAGTACCAGGTATGGCGAGGGCTGGGTCAGGGCAAGCCTGATAAGGATGCAGGGTGGACTTGGGGAATGGTCTCACAGTCCACATCTAGCTGTGAGCAGAGCAAGCTCTCGGCACACACACCACAGACCCTAAAGGCACACTCGGAGCTTGTCTCTCATTGGCTCGAGTTCTGCCTTCTGAAAAGGCTCAGGGGAGAGAAAATTGATGCCATTGTCACCTCTCAAGAGACAGAGCACGAGAGCAACAACAAGTGGCACCAGTGTTCTCGCCTCTGTATCCTCACCTCTCACGATGTGACACTCTGCTTTTCCCATCACAAAGTGGAGTGTTTTCCCCACCCCTTGAATCTGAGCTCTGAACTGGGCTTGTGACTTTCACTGGTCGATAGGATGTCGTGGGACTGATGGTCTGCCAGTTCCCCAGTCCAGGCGTTAGGTCTAGTGCCTTAGATTCTCTCAGGATCCCCGCCTCCACCATGAGGAAAAGCCTGGCTGGCCTGCTGGAGGCTGGGAGCCCACCTGGACCAGAGTCATCAGCCCAGTCGTCTCCACTGAGTCCTCAGACATGTGAGACTGCTTGCCAACCCATAGCTGACCACAGTCACACGCGGGAATCTAGCCAAGACCAAACAGCCGCCAGGCTGAGCCCAGGCCCAATTGCCAACTCCCAGAATCGTGAGCTCAATAAAGGCTGCTGTTTTAAGTCACTCGGTTTTGGTGTGGCTTGCTATGCAGCGTAGCTTACTGCGTAATTGGTCTTCATTCACTGAGTCTCCTGGGTTCCCAGCACTGTGCTGTGCCTGGAGGCCCTAGAAACACTGGGGGCATGGTCCCTGCCCCTTACCTGGTAGGTTGGGAGGAGAAAGGCCTTGCTCATGTAATGATGGGGAACCCAACAAACATTTATTGAGCTCCTGCTCTGGGCCATCCATAGTGTTGGGCAGTAGGAATTCAGAGATTTAAAACCAACATACAGAATCAGGTCAGGGAGAACATTAGGAGCCATGGCAGCTATTAGAAGTTCTAGGTCAGATACACCATTGGTATGAAGACAGAAAGGAAAGCCCAAGGCGGGTGGTCTGCAGAGGGCTCCTCGGCTCTGCCTGATTCAGCTCACACGGTCACGTGGGAAATTGGTCAGTTCTTCCCATTTGCTCTGCCCCCATGTGCTGTGATAATTGCTGAAGGTTAAACTTGAGGTTCATGGCATTAGAGCAAGTCTTCAAGGTCTCTGAGCAAAGTGGCTGCAGAAGAGCAGGTGTGGAACCAGGGGGGCCGGCCCCTGCCAGGCACCTCCCTCCTTGGGGGTTCCTGGCTACAGCAGAGTCCAGCTCAGGGCCAAATGTGTCTGGCCATCTGCCACAAAGGAGGGAAAGGGGCCAGGTGGGGCTCGCATGGAGGACAGGGGTTCTAGTGAGGGGCCCAGGCCATCCTCTCCTCCTGGCTCGCCTCCTGATCTGTCAGCAGAGGACTTGGGCCTGTGACAGTATCCAGGCCCACTCAGCATCACTGCCCCAACTCTGGGAGGAGCGAGGTGGGGCCTCCTCCATCTTTGCCCCCCTCTCCAGGCCAAAAACCTGTGTGCTAAATTCTTTATCTCGTATTTCACATCCCACATCCAATCTGTTGGCACGATCTTCAAAATGCATCTGCACCCTGTATTTATAAAATACCTCAGTAAAACATGCACATTAAAAAATGAAAGGAGAAGGAAAAATCTGGAATTTGACCACCTCTCACCACCTTCAGGGCTGCGGTCGTGGTCAGAGCCACCACACCTCGTGCCTGAGTTACTCCACTGCCCCTCTCAGTCTCTGTCCCACCGTCCTCAGCCCAGCGTCTGGCATCCGACCCTGTCCCTTCTCTCCTCACCCCACCCAAGGCCCCCCGTCCTCCTCTGAGTGCCCTGATGTATCCCATGATTGTTTCCATCACCCTTTGACTCCACCTCCTGTACCCGCTCTGTCTCTCCCTCCACCTGAGCCACCAGCCTCCATGCTGCTCCTGAAGGCGCCAGGCACACTCCCTCCCGAGGACCTGACCCGCTGTTCCCTCTGCCTGGAAGGTGCTTCCCACAGGACTCTCCCCCTCCTCCTTCAAGTCTCTGCTGGAACCTTCCTAAGGCTTATGCTGACCACCCTTCTTTTTTTGAAAAAAAATATTTTATTGATTTTTTACAGAGCGGAAGGGAGAGGGATACAAAGTCAGAAACATCAATGAGAGACATCGATCAGCTGCCTCTTGCACGCCCCCTACTGGAGATGTGCCTGCAGCCAAGGTACATGCCCTTGACCGGAATCGAACCCGGGACCCTTCAGTCCACAGTCCGACGCTCTATCCACTGAGCCAAACCGGTCTCGGCTGACCACCCTTCTTAATTCTGCTCTCTCTCCACTGTAACTTCTCATCTCTTTGTCCTGCCCTCCCAGTCTTCTCTGCCACGTGATGCGCTACATACATTCACTGACAGCCATTGTTCATTGTAAGTCTACTCACTAGAATATCAGCTCAGGAGGGCAAGGACCTTTGTCCCCTTTTAAAAAAAAAAATCTAATGTATGTGTCGAATGACCTGAGGTCAAGAGAGAATGTGGAATGTGAAGGAATTGCAAGTCGCCAAGTGTGGGGAGCATAGGCTGTGGGGGGGGGGGGGGGGGCGGTGGTTAGAGAGAGAGAGAAATGAGGTGGGCAGGGCCGGGCCAGGGAGAGCCTGTGGTCACATGGAGAAGTCTGGGAGCAGGGTGTCCAGTGTTGTGACCAACCCCTCACTCTCCACCTGTGGGAATGTGGGCAGCTCAACCGCCTTTAGCCCCAGTGTCCTCGTGGCAAACCGGTGGCTGGTGGGAGGCTGTGCGTGGCCATCGCAGGGACTCGGTGACATTCATTCCCTGCCTCAAAGGGGATCGACGTGGAAGGTGGATGCCTTTCTACAGCAGCCTCTGTCAAGTTTGACCGGCCGTGATTCTTGCTGTCTGGCTGAAGCCATTAGCCAGTCCTGGAGGTGGTGTGGTAGTCACACCCTCTACCGAGGGCCTGCTGCAGACTGTGCCCCACACGGAGCGGTGTCGCTGCTTTAGGATGACTGTGCACTGAGTGTTGGTGAGCTGTGGCTCGGGGAGCCGCTGTCCCCCATTCCCACTCCTGGGTGTCTGCAGAACTGTGAAGGGCATGGGGACCAGCAGGTGTGGGACTGGGCCTATGGCAGTGTGAGTGTGGTGCAGGCCCTAGAGGGGGCGGCGGGCTAGGGGTGGCAGGGGCTGAGGTGACTGGGCTTTCGGGGCAGCGCGTGAACAGCTGGCAGCTCATGGGATGCGCCAGGCCTTATGGAGCTCACTAAGGAGCAGAGTCACATCCAGATGTGAGAACAAAGAGAACAATGGAGTTTGGCCCCAGGCATTGAGAAGGGTGGAGTCCAGATTGTCCCCAAAGCCTTGTCACTTTGCCTCCATGTACTGAGCACTGACCTTGTCCAGGCCCAGGGCTCCCCCTTCATCCACAGAATACTTGGCCCATCTGCAGGCGGATGTTGTTAAGATCCCAGTGTACTGAGGCTCACGGCCACACAGCTGGCATATGGCAGGGCGGGGGACTTGAGCCCAGCACTGACGCTCCCGCCCTGAGATTCTCCTCCTTGGGCTTGTCCCAGAGGGAATTAAGTCTTGGAGAGAGGGGGGTGAAGCAGTGTAACCTAGGAGGCTGCTCCAAGGACTTAAATATGGCCTGAGTCTGGCTAAGCCACTGAATTGTTGTGAGATTTCATTCATCCATTCATACATCTACTGCGTGACTATTCAGTGTGTGAAACTGAGCACCATACATTTGGTGGGAGTAGGAGAGGTCTTCTCTGCGTGCAGCTCACAGCCCAGGTGGAGACAGACAGGTAAAGAGGAAATAACAGGACTGGGAGGAGTTGAGGGGAGGAGGAGGCGCAAGCAGACACACCTGGAGCCATCCATCCAGACCTGCTGGTCCGCAAAGGATTCTGGTCCTGGAAAGATTAAGTGGGAGTCAGCCAGGCAAGGCAGAGAGGAGGGGAGTGTGCTCCGGGCAGAGGGAACAGCCTGAGCAAAGGCCAGGAGGGAGCGAGGGAGAGAGAGGTGGAGAGATGCCCAGGCCTCAGTGAAGGAGGCTTGGGTGAGAAAGACTCTGCACAAGCCCCTCCTCTTTTTTTTTTTTAAATATGTATTTTATTGATTTTTTACAGAGAGGAAGGGAGAGGGATAGAGAGTTAGAAATATCAATGACAGAGAAACATTCATCAGCTGCCTCCTGCACACCTTCTGCTGGGCATGTGCCCACAACCAAGGTACATGCCCTTGACCGGAATCGAACCTGAGACCTTTCAGTCCGCAGGCCGACGCTCTATCCATTGAGCCAAACCGGCCAGGTCAAGCCCTTCCTCTTTCCAGGCCTCAGGTTCCTCATTCCGATGAAAACCCCATGAGGCTCTTTCATATTCATTGTCCTTGATCATCAGCCAGATCCTAGGACCATGATGGCGAACCTCTGATACGTGTGTCAGCACTGACACACGTAGCAATTTTTGATGACACGCAGCTGCATGCGGTCGCATACAGAGAAGTATGGGGCCAAATGCCGAGAAGGACGTTTCATCCTGGGCTACTGCACGGACATCTCTTGGCATACAGTAGCCGATGATGAAACATTTGCTGTAGTGTAGTGTAGACACTCTACATTTTCAAGCAAGATGTAGAAACTAAAACTTGTAAGTATTTTCCTTGAGTAACAAAGTATTTTGAGAAGGCCAGTACAGCTGTACAAAATGAAATGGAACCCTGCATATAAAGTACCAGCATGTTTTAGACTCATTACTTGACCAGTTCAGCGATAGATTTAATCGATTTAGAAGCCTAGAACAGACCATAAAAATAATTAAGTATCCTGATGTAGTAGTCTACAGTAGTTTGGAATTAAATATTTTCCAATGGATGCAAATTGATGATTTGGAGATGCAACTTGCATAATTTTAAGACAGCATCTGGGCTCAGGTGTTTGTCGACTTGAGGTCAAAGCTTGAGAATCTGGAAAGGTGCCGCTTGGAGAATCAAGAGGAGTGCCACTACGAACAGGAAATTTGGAGTGCCTGGAACCAATTACCAGACACTTTTAGCACCCTGAAAAATACAGCAATGGCTTTATTCACAATTTTTCCCTCTACGTAACTTTTGTCAGACCTTATTATCAGCATTAAATAATATCAAAACCAACAAAAGAAACAGATTGACGGATGAAGTTAGTAGCGCTTCCTTGGGCTTGAAATGTGCAAAATGCCAACCTTCAATTGAAGGTTTAGCCAATGAAATTCAGCAACAAAAAAGCCACTAATAGGCAGGTTAGTTAAAGAATTCCCCCTCCCCCTCACTTATTTTAGTTCACGGCACCCCACACAAGTTAAATAATATCAAGACCAACAAAAGAAACCGATGGACAGATGAACAAAGAATTCACTAAGCAGGTAAGTTAAATAATTAGTTTTTGGTTTATTAAATACAGTTATATATTACAATTATGCATTTTTGTTATTTAAACTATAAATATCGCGAAATTATGTGTTTTTTTTCTCGAAGTGACACACCACCCTAGTTATGCTCGGTTTTTTGGTGAATTTTTGACACACCAAGCTCAAAAGGTTGCCCATCACTGTCCTAGGACCTGTGGGCATCCCCTGTTTGCAGATAAAAACGGAGGCTCCTAGAGGGAGGGGGGCTGGAATGGAAACCCTTGTGTCCTTTCCCGTCCCCTCTCTCAAAATGAGAGGGCTGACGGGATGCTCTCTGAGGCTAAGCTCTGGGAGTCAGGGTTCAAAGCCCACTTCTACTGCAGGACCTTGAGCTTCTCTGGGCCTCAGTTTCCCCCTTTTATTAACAAGGCTATTCATAGCTCCGCCTCAGAGGGCTGCTTAGAGGGTTAAAGGAGCCGCCACACACAAAGCCTGAGCACAGTGCTTGGCATACAGTAAGCTCAGTAATTCTCACCCTGCTTCCTGGACCCTGACACCTGAGACAGGGTGTGCCTGCCCAGGCTGAGCATGGGTGTTGCGGCAGGTGCTGTGGCCGGGCCATGTGCCTGTGCCTTTGTGCTGTACACCCTGCCACTGATGCCCAGCTTTGGCTGTTTGTCACAGTTGGTGGTGTCAGCTGGGGAAGCTGACAGCCAGCACAGGCCGTGCCAACCTGGGAGGTGGGAGTGGGAGGTTCAGGGGAGGAGGGAAGGGAAGGGCTGCCAGTCTGCGTGAGGGAGTGGGGGCTCCCAGCCCAGCCGAAACCAGCTCTGGGCAGGCTCCAGGTGCCTGGCTGTGGGTTTGGGATAATAAGTGTCCACAGAACCTTCCTCTTTCCCCCCTCACACCCCGATTTTCTTGTTAAATCACAGCTTGCCTTCTGCCAGGTTTCTGTTTGGATAGATTGTCCCCATGAAAGTTCCATCAGCTCCTCCTTCCTTCTACCTATGGCTGTGTGCCAATTGGGCCCTGGGACCTTTGGTCCAACACACCAGTGGCCAGCACTGACCGTTTCTGTTCTCCGCACCAGGCCCCGTGCTAGGGGCTACTCTTACCCGCGGCTGCAAATCCGTGATGCGCTCCTCATCATTACCCACAGCTTACAGAAGAGGGAAATGGAGGCTGGGGAGTGTGTCAAGTGATGTGCCCAGGACCACGTGGCCCTTATGTGGCAGAGCCAGGGGTGCACCCGTCTATTCTTCATGAGGAGGTGTTAGTGGCCATGATAAGATGGTGGAGGTTGGAAGTGCTCATCCTCTCCTGAGCTCTGCTGGCCATTGCTGGTCTGGAGCAGGGCCTCTGTCCAGAAGCAGGAGGTCACCTGGCTGTGGTGACCTATCATCACCACTAGGTGCCACCCGAGTTCTAGAGAAGTGTTGGCAGCCCTCCCTGGAAGGCTGGAGGGGAGGAGCATTGATTCCCAGCGAAGGGAGAAGAGTGATGGAGGTCTGGGCTGAGATGGTGTGGCAGCAAATCAGAGCTGGACAGAAGTTAAAGTGGTAAGCACAGATTTTATTCAAGAACTATTGCAATGGGGGGAAAAGAGACCTCAGTGGGGCTTAATTCTGAAAAGCAGAAAGAAAAGTGGGTACTTATAGCTAAGGAGCAGGGTCAGGGTTCCGTGGGTAGAAAATGACTGAGAGGGTAGGGGAATTCTTGCTAAACTGACCTAGCAGGATTCGTGGGGCAGGATGATCAGATAGCACCCTGAGGATGTGGAGGCTGGAGGGCGAGGAATTTGATCCGATACTGAGGGTGGGTGGGGAGTCTCACTAAACTGACATACAGGGTTGTTGCTAAAACCGGGCGGATGCAAAGATGAACACCGAAACCCAAAGGTGGAGGCCTGGTTGAGAAGACATCTCAGCAGGGCCCAAATAACGTGTGGTCAGGGAGAGTCTGCCAGTCCCTCTTCTGAACAGTCCCTTCCTGCTGGGCACTTTGGTTCACTAGTAACTTGGAACCATCTGCCGAGATTTGGTCGTAGAGGGTATTCGCTGGGTGGTGTGACTCCCCACCATTTACATGGGGGGACTTTCTGTGGAAACAGGAGAAAAACAAAGGGAATGGTTGGAACCAACAAAACCCAGTTTCTGAGTCCAGAGCGCAGCCCGCCGAGCTTTCTAGATATTGGCGTGAAGCATCTTTGCAGATGAAGTGAGGTCGGCAGTGGCACTCGAGTGGTTCGTCGTATGAATGTCTTTAATGATGGCACAGTGCTCAGTGTCAAAGTTATGGCCTGCAGCATCCAGCTTCAGATCGGCCCAGTGAGGATCTGGGCAGTCGGATTTTACTTCTCTGTGACTCCAAGTCCAGAGAGGGGATGAAAACTGGGAATGTTCTTATGGAAAGTTGTAACAAGATCTTGAAGAAACTAGAAGAATTGACAGAATGTGCAAAATGGCAGGATCCAAGGCACATGCCTGCATGTACAGGTGGATAACAAGCTAGAATGGAAAATGTAATTTAACCCAGAATCAAAAAACTAGCTCATGGACAATGAACATGACTATAATTTAACTAGGGGCCCGGTGCACAAAATTTGTGCACTGGGGGTGGGTGATCCCCCTCGGCCCAACCTGCCCCCTCACACATACTGGGAGCCCTCAGGGGATGTCCTACTGACCACTCACCCCAAGCCTGCCCTGCCATAGCTCTGCAATGGGGCCAATGGCTGGCTCCATCCCAGCCCTACCTCCTTCCCCAGCCCAGGCCTTTGCCCCAGTCAGCTCCTGCCACACTAGCCTGGGCCTCGGCTCCACCCCTCCGGCCCAGGCCTTCTCCCTGGCCAGCACGCACTGGCCGCCTCGGCCCCAGCCCCCCATGGCTCTGGCCACCTCAGCCCCACCTCCCACGCCCCAGGCCACTTCTACCCTGACACCCCGCTGCCTGGGCCATGTGCTCATTGGCTGGCTCCACCCCAGCTCTTGATTGGCTGGTGGGCATGGCTTGTGGGTGTAGCAAAAGTACGGTTAATTTGCATATTACTCTTTTATTAGATAGGATAGCCCATGAGATTTTGCTGTGTATCTCTATAGTAATCCCTCCCTCTTTAAAAAAAAAATATTTTATTGATTTCAGAGAGGAAGGTAGAGGGAGAGAGAGATGGAAGTATCAGTGATGAGAGAGAACCATTGATCAGCTGCCTCCTGCACGCCCACTACTGGGGATCGAGCCCAAAACCCGGGCATGTGCCCTTGATAAGAATCAAAGTGGGGACCCTTCAACTGGCAAACCGACACTCTATCTACTGAGCCAAATTAGCTAGGGAAATCCACCCCCCTCTTCTTTTTCTTTTTTTTTTATCAGTGTTTACAAAATAAGTCTGGTCTCTAGATTACTTACAGAAGGGCAGCAAGAATGGTAATTGACCACGTAGGTCTTTTGAGTTTGTGTGGCTGAAACCTTTCATAACAAATCTGACTAGAGTTTTAAAAGCCTCACAAGGCTAGGAAGTGAAGCCAGGAACTCACCACCAGATTTTTCTTGCAGTTGCTATAGCTATGGGTGAAGTCCTCTCCTCTCAAGGCCTCCAAGACTTCCTGTCTCCTGGGTCTGCCAGGAATTGGCTTCCTTACTCATGTTTACAGGTGCCAGCCTGGTTTTTCCTCGAGGGCTTTGCAAGCATTGGCTCCCTGCAGTCATCTCCAATTCTTTCAATCATAGCCTCTGCACACATCATTCTCAAACAGGACATTCCAGTCAAGCCTTGGTAATGGAACCAATGTCTCCAATTATGTTCTAAGGGAGCAGATTCTTATTGCACTTATGCAAATATTTATGTTGTCATGAAAACAAGAATACTCAATAAGGGTTTCCAAATTTTGAAGGGATCAGGCAGGAAGAAAAGGTAAGTATTTCATTTCTGCTTATGAAGTATACTCTACTAAATGGTCCTGAGTTATAGGTAACTTCATATAAAAGGGAAAGGAGTTCCTTAAATCCAAAAAATAAAACATTAAGTAGAGAAGCAGGAATGTTCCAAACAACACTACAATAATCCATCATTGGTTAATGCAAATCTCATGTAATTCATTCATGTTGGCTTGATGTTGGGTTAGCAGCTTTATGATCCCATCAGCTTCTCTGCTAGTGCTGGACATCCCTACCCAACTCACTGGTATGATCTCAAAGTTGCTCAGTGTCATCAGGAGTTTGTTCCCCAGAGTACCTGTCACAGTCCTTTCCTTGGGTCTCAGAAATAGTCCTTTTGGATACAGTCTAATTATTTTGGCTACTAGCTGATTGCAAAGGCTTTCAGGAAGGCATCAAAGAAAAACAATAACTATCTGTAAATGACAAAAGGCTTAAGCTGGCCATGCTTACAGATCTGATGAGAATCCTATATAATAAAAGACCAGGGACCATATGCGTAATGACCAGAACGAACACTCAACCAGTTGCCATGAAGTAAATTGACCATCTCTCAGTCCCTCCCATCCTCCACTTCCCCCACTCTCCCATTCCTGCCCACAGGCAAATGGGGAACCATGGAGAAGTGGGTGGGTGGTAGTGGGGAAGGACTGAGGACTGGTGAGCAGGAAGAACAGCTGACCTCTTGGTCCCTCCCATCAGCCCACAGGCTCCAGTGGAGCAGCAATGGTGAATGGGGGAACCAGGGTGGGTGGTGGGAGGACTAGGCTGGCTGTCAGGCCATTGGGATTCCCAGCTCATCCCTGGCTGCTCAGGGGCTCAGGCCGGTGGGAAAGCAGGTGTCGACGGCATCACCTCCATGTGCATTGGCCAGGCTGGCTGCTGATGGAACATGCTGCCCACTCGGGGCCACTCATGTAGGCACTGCTGCCACTGCCCCCTCCCCCCACTGCTGGGGCTTGCACTACTGACAGAACTTGTGGGGTGCACCTGCGACCTACCTGCCTCAGCAGTCAGCCTGGGGACTGGTGAACAGGCAGAAAATGGTCCTAATTGCAGGCTAGGTCTATGGACTCTACCCGTACGATTTTGTGCGCTGGGCCTCTAGTGTATTATAATCGAATTGACAAGGAAATGTGGTTGCCTCTGTAAAATGCAACATATTCAGATAATAACTAGAATCATGAATGATAACATTGGACAGCAAGGTCATTGACAAATTTACATGAACTTCATACATTTTTTTAACCCTCAGCCAAGGATTTGTTTATTAATTTTTTTAAGAGTGAGCAGAAGAGAAAGAGGAAAAGAGAGAAACATTGATGTGAAAGAGAAACATCTATCAGTTGCTTTCTGTATGCACCTTGACCTGGGAATGAACCACAACCTAGGTACGTGCCCCAGCTGGAAACGGAACCCACAACTGCTTTTGGTGCATGGGACGACACTCAACCCATTGAGCCACCAATCAGGGCTGAACTTCATACATTTCTAAAAATATTTCTACTACTTTAAAATATTTACCCATGCAAATATAACTTAGAAAAAGCTAAAGCATCTCTTATTTGATGCCTGTCACACAATTTCACTTGTCAAATAAACTAAATTATTTTTGGCATCTCTCTTTTCACAAGGTGGAAGAACAAGACCTTTGAGATGTCTAGGCCCTCTGAAAGGGCCAGTCTGAGATCAAGATTTCATTGAGAACTTGATTTTGGAAAAACAAATTTGTCAAAAATATAAAAACAAGCAAGCAAACAAACAAAAAACCCTTTCCTCTTTTAAATGTGAGTCAATTGGGCTCTCTTAGAAATACCAACTCCAATAAAACACAGAATCTTTGTTTCCTGTGCAGTTTATTCAAGAGGTAAAGGAAAATCTTTTACAATTTCTTTTTAAGGGCAGACCAATAATCTAAGAAAATTTGGCTGTTTTAACTGAGAAAACCAAATTCTAGTTTTGCATTCATATATTGTTGTGCTCATTTAAAAAAACCTTATAAATTAATAAATCAGTTCAATCTTAGCCAGCTTGACTGCCTATAAAATTCCTTCTCCACAAACCCTTTACAACTTTCTATATCCACTCAAAAATTGTTTCTTTCTATATATTTCTTTCTCATTCTGTAGCAATTTTTAAACACCATCTGAACAACTGCTTTAAAACAAATTACTCTCCTTTTTAAAAAAACAAAATGTATCCTACATTCTTGCATATTTTGCATACAGTTTCTTCTTCATCCTTATTATTCTCAGTAGTTTTGTTTAAATATATCAATTAGAGAGGAGAAACCAAGATGGTGGCATAGGTAAACACCTGAATTGCTGCCTCGCACAACAACTTCAAAACTACAACTAAAAGACAAAATGGACACCATCCAGAACCACAGGAAAGCTGGTTGAGTGGAAATTCTACAACTAGAAGGGAATATAAAAGCACAGAGACTCAGAGGAGCTGCTGAAGAAAAGGGAGAGGTACAGAGGCACATGTATGCAGAGAGGGCTGGCAAATGGGTACAAGGCTGGCTCTCTCAATAGGGAGGGAGACAAAAGCTCCTGACTGTCCTGAACTCCAGTTCTGGGTAAAGCTCTGAGGACCTAGACTCATACAGGGAGAAACTGGACTGCCCAGCAGCAGGCAGAACTCGAGGGGCTTTCTCTCAGAGGTTCTTGCAGCAATTACCAAGGGACACGGAGACCTGGGGGCCTCTTAGGGCAGGGCTGACGGGAAGCCATTGCTGTTTGCTCTACCCTGAGACTCTGCCCCATCCAAGCTGTACACAGAGGCTTTTGCATAAGAATGGCCTGGTCCTTTGAAAACTAAACTTATCTAACAAACTGCAGCTAAGTCAGTGAGACCCAGAACATCCAAAAGTAGGCCCAAGTCCCCACAGCAGCTTGCATTGCTTCACATCTGGGCATCTCCAAAACCCAAACAAAGAAGAGGAATCTGCAGATACTTCTTTAGCTCCTGCTGGCTGGCCTCAGGCAGAGGCTAAATTAGCACCTTCTTGGAGAACTAAGAGCCAGTGTACCCAGTGGTCAGAGTAGGACCATCCAGGTTACAACTCCTCAGATCCATAAGGGACATACTCAGAGAGCAGACTCAGTGACCACTAAAGTCCCACTGAAGCAAGTCTCCAGCACAGAAGTTCTCTCATCATAGACACAGCTGATCCTCATAGCCAATTTGCCTGGAGGTCAATTCCTCCCAGTGATACTAACAACAATCAAGGCTTAACTACAACAAGACTGTGCACACAGCCCACAAAGGGGTGCACCAAGATTGTCCACCTCAGGTAACTGGGGGAGGCTGAGCCACTGGGCCCTATAAGGCATCTAGCACACAAAGCTACTCTATCAACTCAGAAGAGCAGTCAAAATGAGGAAACAAAGAAAGAGATCACAAATAAAAGAAATGGAGGAAAGCAAATTACTGAATATAGAGTTCAAAACCACGGTTATAAGGTTTTTCAAGGATTTTCTAGAAAAGGCAGATAAATTTAGTGAGACCTTCAAGGATATGAAAAAGGACCAACTAGAAATTAAGCATACATGGATTGAAATAAAAAATAATATACAGAGATCCAACAGCAGACTAGAGGATTACAAGAATCAAGTCAAAGATGTGAAATACAAAGAAGCAAAAAACACCCAACTGGAAAAGCAAAAAGAATCCAAAAAATTGAAGATAGTGTAAGGAGCCTCTGGAAAAACTTCAAGCATACCAACATCAGAATTATGGGGGTGCCAGAAGAAGAGAGACAGCAAGATACTGAAAACCTATTTGAAGAAATAATTACAGAAAACTTCTCCCACCTGGTGAAAGAAATAGACATACAAGTCCAGGAAGCACAGAGAACCCCAAACAAAAGGAATCCAAAGAGGACCACACCCAGACACATCATAATTAAAAAGCCAAGAGCAAAAAAACAGAGAGAATATTAAAAGCAGCAAGAGAAAAATAGTTACCTGCAATGGAGCACCTATACAATTGCCAGCTGATTTCTCAACAGAAACTATACAGGCCAGACAGGAGTGGCAAGAAATATTCAGAGTGATGAATAGCAAGAACCTACAACCAAGATTACTCTACCCAGAAAAGCTATCATTCAGAATTGAATATCAGATAAAGAGCTTCACAAATAAGAAAAAGCTAAAGGAGTTCATCACCACCAAATCACTATTATATGAAATGCTGAAAGGTATTCTGTAAGAAAAAGAAGAAGTAAAAGGTAAAGATAAAAATTATGAACAACAAATACATATTTATCAACAAGTGAATCTAAAAATCAAGTGAATAAAAAATCTGTTGAACAGAATAAACTGGTGAATATAATAGAATCAGGGGCACAGAAAGGGAGTGGACTGACAATTCTCAGGGAGAGAAAGGTGTAGGAGGTTTGGGAAGAGACTGGACAAAAATCGTACACCTATGGAGGAAGACAATGGGGGGAAGTGTAAGGGCAGAGGATGGGGTGGAAACCAGGTGGAGGGGAGCTATGGGGGAAAAAAGAGGAATAATTGTAATAACCTGAACAATAAAGATTTATTGAAATGAAAATAAATAAATAAATATATTATTTAGAATTCTTAACCCTTAGTAACTTAATTTTCAATGGATACAAGGAAATAGACCATTGTTAACTGGCTTCCATATAGCAACATTCTAGAGTAAATTAGCAAATTTTATAAGTATACCACCTCACAATTTTCTCTAGTATAATTTTTTATGTTTATTAAGAGACTCCAAATATATTTCTCTATCCCATATAAAAAGAAGCCAAAAGTATATAAGCTTAAACTTATGCTTAGTAATTCATGTTCAGTAGTTTAACTTACTTGGAAATGATCTACATATTGATCACTTAATTTCATCCTATTTAATAAAAGAGTAATATGCAAATTGACCATACCTCCACTACACCCACAAGCCACACCCACCAGCCAATCAGGAGTGATGTGCAAATTAACCCCAACCAAAATGGCTGCTGCCCAAGGCCAGAAAGCCTCATACAGAGGCTTTCCAACCTTGGGCAGGCCAGGGCTGGAGCGGAGCCAGCAATTGGCCCTATCGCAGGGTGATTGCTGGATGCTCAAGGCATAAAGCCTGGGCCAGAGGCTTTCGGCCTTGGGCAAACTAGGGGTGAGCCATCAGTAGGACATCTCTTGAGGGCTCCCAGTATGTGAGAGGGGGCATGTTGGGCTGAGGGACCACCCACCCCCAGTGCACGAATTTTGTGCACTGGGCCCCTATTTTATATAACTCTGAGGTTACAAATTACTAAAAAGGTTTTGGACACTGTTTTTAGGTGAACATCTTATAACATTAAACAAAGCTATCCTCATCTCAAGTTGTTTCCCTGCTAACTATTTTTACAGCCCATGCATGTTAGCAAGTATCATAAAAGCCAAGCTCTAAAAAGCTTAAAGACATGGGTTTCTTGGTTTACTGTGCTGTTTGGTCTACATGAAGTAGTAGAATCAAAGAATTCATTCTTGCTGCATCTTTACTTGTGTACTTGTTGTTACATTGAATTTATAATATTTATTAGAGTCTTGGTGCAGGAAATTTGTGCCCCAGGGGCAGAAGGGGTGTCCCTCAGTCTGATGAACTCCTTTAGCTTTCTCCCATTCTGGGACCTCTCAAGGGATAATTGACTGTTGGCTTGTAGCTGGATGGCCTTCTGCTACTCCATGGCTTGCTGCTTGAGCTTCAGCAGCTGCTGCACATGCATGGGTTGGGCCACTACAGTCTGTCCTGTGAACCATTGAGTAGGTGAAGGAAGGCTCACCCTGAGTTCCCTGAGTTTCTCTGAGTCACTGAGTTGTTCAGATTGACTGCCTTTTACAGAGGACCTCACTGGGATCCGGCAGTTGGACATCCCTCTCACAGTCTGGGACCCTTCAGGGGATGTAGCAGTGTTGAGCGACGCTCCTCCTGTAGGAGTGCACTGACCACCAGGGGGCAGCTCCTGCATTGAACTTATGCCCACTAGTGGCCAGGGCACATCATAACAACCGGTCATTCCAGTCATTCTGTTATAATGGTCACTTAGGCTTTTATATCCTATCTAATAAAAGAGTAAAATGCAAACGTGACTGTACCTTTGCTATGCTACCAGCCAATCAGGAGCCGGGGGCGGGGCTGAGGTGTGTGCAAGGCAAGGGGCGGCCCTGCCCCTCGCGCCTGTTCTGCTACTCCGCACCGGTCCCAGGCGACCCCAATGATCCCAGGTGGCCATTCTGCTGCTGCGTGGGAGCAGCGGGGCCACCCAGGACTTGCAGTCCACTTTTCAGACAAATCAGCCTGGAATTCTCACCAGCTTCAGAGAGAAACTTGAACCATAGGAACCAAAGCCTGACCTCACCACCCTGCAGCAGGCACGAATCCACAGCCCTGGCTCAGGAATTGGACTCACCAATGGACCCTGATCCATCAGGCAAAGGCTTCCAAGGTACGCACTTGGGGTCCTGGCTGAGAGGCCTGGGGTCCAACGATGAATCAGACATCCCCCGAGTCACGGCACCACGGCCGAGAGAAAACCAGAAGCTGGACAGTAGGTTAAGTGGTAGAAACAGATTTTATTCAAGACTCTTGCAACAGGGGGCAGTATAGCACTGGGCTTCATTCCTAATACAACAATTGCAAAGCCACGTTTTTCTTAAGTGGGGATTTATAGGAGCCGGAGGTGGGTCGGAGGATGCAAAATTGCGAAGAGGGTAAGACAATTCTTGCTAACCTGACCTAATAGGATTCTTGCTTAGGGCAGGCCAGGGTGATCAGACGGTGAGGATATGGAATCTGGTCAGACATTGATGGTGGGTGGCGATTTTTGCTAAAGCTAGGTGAGGCTGAGGTGGACATGGAAACCCAAAGGCTGATACGAGGTCTCAGAGCCTGAGTAAAGATTGGCCAAGGAGAACACCTTTGGCCTTGGTGGCTCCTAGACCACTATAAAGCAAGTGCAGCCCTGTCCACAAACCTTAGCATAGAAGATCTCATAACCTGAAAGGAGTAGTAAGGAAGGAGAGATCCTCGAGATTGCAGGAGCCCCTTCCTCAACAAATGTGACTCTCACTCCTCTCCACCTTCAGACTCTTCAACCCAGCTCCACACCTCTGGTCTAGACATCTGACCCTCACCCCGTCTCACCTCTCTCTCACCTTCTCCCCACCCTTTCCTCTTCCCGGGCTGCTCCCTCCCTACCTCCCTGAATCTTCTGCTCAGCTTCCCACCCAGGCCTTTGTTTCCCTTTTCACCCGAGTGGGTCCCAGCCCTCAGCCTTTCCTCGCTCAGGGCTAAGGTCTTTCCACCCACTGGCCTGGCTGCTGCATGAGGGGAGGTGCAGGGGGAGAGGCTGAGGGCTGGGCCCTGCTTCTCCTGTGTTTATCAGAGACCTGGGGACCTGGGGCCTCTCTCTTAGGTCTCATCATCCACACTCAAGAGTGACCCCAACAAGCCATATGTTCCCTGCCAAGTCCAGGACCAACAGCAGGACACAGATATGCCCAGTCCTGGGCTGGAGGGCCCTGGTGGCCACAGTCAGGGCCCGGGCCTTCCTGAGTCCTCTGGGGACCAGCCTTGCTGGAGGGTTCCCGGGAGAAGGTGGCAGGGTGGCCCGTAGGCTCTAGATCTACCCCCACCTCTGCCGGTTCCATGTGTCTGGTCCCCAGAGCAGGAACTGCCACCCTTCTTCTCTGTCAGCCCCCGGAGGGCACTAGGGTAGTGCAGGGGGTGGCGAGGAGGTGGGGCTACAGGTCTCCTTCTTGGGCTGCTCATAGATGCTGCAGTTGGGGGTGGTGCCCTGGCAGTAGATGTTGAGGTAGTTGCGATGCTTATCATGGTATTTCTGCCTCTGGAAGCACAGAGTCACGCTCTTGTCACACTCGCAGGTCTGCCTGTCGCAGTCCGTCAGGTTGCGATCTCCTGTGGGGAGGGGAGTGCATGCACTCTGAGAGTCTAGGGGTCTAGGGGTCCAGGGCCAGCTGCACCAGCACCCCAGCAGGCCCACCCCAGGCCTGTGAGCTCCGAAGCACTGGGCTGGGCAGCCTGTTTTAACAACCCTCCAGGTAGCTCTGGTGCATGCTGAACTCGGAGAGCCACTCAAGGCCAGCATATCATTGCACTGTTGGGAAACTGAGGCTCAGAGGTTTACCTAAGTCACCAACAAACCCAAGGCAGAGCTGGGACGAGAACTCAGGTGTCAGGAACCCTGTCCCACTACAGAACTGCAGAACACCCACCCTGGAGGGCGTTCGTGCTAAGGATCCAATGAGGAAAGTACTTCCTCCCACGGAGCAAATGCCTCATGCATGGTGTCTGCTGCTGCTGCTGCTGCTATTAATATTAGCCTCCAGAAATCATTGACCCCAGTAATTCCCTGCCTGAGCGTGCATTCGAACCAGCTGGCAGGCTTGTCAAAATGGGCTGCCCAGCCCCACCCCTAGAGCTTCGGATTCAGTAAGTCAGGCGGGGCCTGATAATCTGCATTTCTGACAAGTGCCATAGTGATGCCAATGTCCCAGGTTGGGGAACACCCTTTGAGAACCACCCACTAGCCAATGGTTTGCAAATATTTCAACCTTTCCATCAGCAGAATCCTTTCTCTTAAATGAAACTCTTTGCCGAAGGCTAACACATCAAACCACTGGAAGAGAAGCCTCTTAAACTGTAATATACATTAAAGAGCCAGCTGACCACTCAGGGACCACCCCCTGCTACCCCCCCTTCTTCCCCCTTTCCTGGCCAGCACCTCTCACAGCAGCTATTCCCCCTGCCCCAGGAATCCCCAGAAGTTATCATGAAAACCACTGCTTGGGGTTAAATGAAGGACACCCCCTCTTTCAAGCCAGCCCCTCTGCCTCATGTTTGAACAGCAGAATATGAGGCCCACAGAGCCCCAAGTTCCAGGGGGCCCAGGTGCACTCAGTGCCCCCCTTGCTCCAGACTCTTTCCCAGAGAACAGGAGACAAGTTCCTTGCAAAGCTGGGGTTGCTGGTGAGCAGTTAGTGAGGACAAGGAGCACAGCCTGGTTAAGAAAGGAGACAAAGGGAACTCAGGGAGCTCACAGCACTGGATCGGGGGCACCTGCTGCCCCAGGGAGGGGCGCAAAGGGGAGGCAGGGCAGGGACACCTGGGCCATTAGCTTGGATACCACACCCGCTGGGGGAAGACCAAGGGGAGTCCCAATAAAGGAGGAAATCCCACCTGGCCTGACTCCAATAGCTCGAAATCTGAAAATTCTGAGGGTCCTGGGATGTCACCACCGTTTGGTGGGGTCTCAGTGACAGGACCGAAAGGCAACCAAACCTCTTCCTGTACCCATGGGGAGACTGAAGCCAGGTAGGGAAGGGCCCTGCCCAGGGCCACAGGGCCACAGGACCAGGAGATGCTGGCAGAAGCCAGCTTTAAACCCCCAGCCCCTGGCTCCCAGGCCAGAGTCAGACAGTCTCACAATCATCTAAGACAGTGGTCGGCAAGCTCATTAGTCAACAGAGCCAAATATCAACAGTACAAGGATTGAAATTTCTTCTGGGAGCCAAATTTTTTAAACTTAAACTTCTTCTAATGCCACTTCTTCACAATAGACTCACCCGGGTATTTTGTGGAAGAGCCACACTCAAGGAGCCAAAGAGCCGCATGCGGCTCTCAAGCCTTGGTTTGCTGCTCTGTTGACTAATGAGTTTGCCGACCACTGCCTTAGGGAAAAAAAACACTTAAAAATTTTAATAATGTACTAATGTCTTTAACCTGAAGTCAAAACTTCTGGGTAAGGGTAATGCCTTACAGCAGTGGTGGGCAAACTCATTAGTCAACAACAGAGCGGCACACCGTGGCTCGAGAGCTGCCGTTTGCCGACGACTGTCCTAAGAGACTCCTGAGCCCCACCCAGCCCCACTGAATCAGAGTCTACAAAGCTGCAGAATTGCCAGGACGAGAGAAATGGGGACCACATCAGGCTTGGGGATCAGAACACACCAGGGAGATGTGCCAGAGCCAGGGCGAGGGCTGTCAGATTGAACAAACAACAAGAACAAGAGCCTGGTTAGTCTGAAATTCAGACACACAAATATTTGTAGTATAAGTATATCCCAGATATTGTCTGGGACATACTTATGCTAATTCTTAAATTCTATACTAACACTAATTGGCATTAAGCTAATATTAAATTTTTAGTGTAAGCATATCCCATGACATGTTTACGATCTACTTAGGCGTAAACATTTTTCGTTGTTTATCTGAACTTCACACTTAACTGGGCGTCCTGTGTGTCATCTGGCAGCCCTGCACAGAGCCCCGGCCAGGCTGGGGCAGGTGTCGGGGCGGGACTCACTGCAGACAATCCTGGTTTTATTCTCGATGCTGTACTCATAATGGTCCACGTAGGTGTGGCAGCCCTGGTCAAAGAGCTTCTGGTAGCAGCAGTCATGGGCATGGCAGCACCTAGGGGCAGGTAGAGGAGAACAGGCCCGCATTGCCAGGCTAGGCCCATCTTCTGCCAGCAGAGACCCTGGTCATCTGTTCATTTTCTCACTGGTCAGACCTTCAGACTGAGGTCCAGAGAGGGGTAGCTATTTTCCTAAGGTCACACAGCCAGGCAAAGCCAGCCAGTGCCCCAGGTTCTTGTCCATGATTATGTCTATTTGTCTGTGCCCAGGGCTCCAGCTTCCCCTCTTGGAGCCCTGGCTGCAGCTGCAGGAAGGGCCACGGGTCCAGCAACGTGGTCAGGTGGGAGGGAGGGTTATGGTTATACACTGACTATAGCAGAGGCCATACCTGGCTGTGCATGGCACCCAGGAAAGAACCAAGGTCTGAAGGCTTGAGTGGGGAGTGGGGGGTGAGGGGTGGGAAGTAAATGTAGGGTGGCTATTCCTATCCCCTCTGGTGGAGGGGAAACAATTAGTCAACATGCATTTATTAAGCTCCAGGTGATACCAGACTTTTGGGGAGTTAGGAGTGGAAGACCGGCCATGAATGACCTCAGGACTCCCTGTCGAATGGAGGAAGCACACACAGCCCTGACCTTCAGAGCCTGCAATCTGAACGTGTGCTTGGGGGAGATCAGAGGTTCTTCCAGGAGAAGAGTTCAAATGCCTCTGGGCTCGAGACCTTTGTGGTGGACAATAGAGTGTGTCCACCATGGTTGGAGAGGACACAGGTCAGAGGTCAGCTCGTCATCACTAATCTCATCAAACAAGCCTCATCGTTTGGGGAAAGGGCCTTGCCCACTTCTGGAAGATAGAGATCAGTCTGACCTCCTCTGCCCCACCCAGTTCTGACAGCAGCCCTAGCATCCTGGAACCTACCAGTCTACTTCATCCATGGGCAGGCCACGCCCCCCCAGCCCACAGTAGCAGCCGTAGCCCACGAAGGACAGGATGGCATTCTTCCCCGTGATGGCTTCCACCATGGTCTTCAGGTTGAACAGGCTGCTGTGCGCTGCAGGCAGGACTGCAAGAGAGCCGAGGGGACGCTGTACGCAGCCTGCCCTGTCCACCTGGCTGTCCTCCCCACACCCAGGCTCGGAGAACGGGGGTGGGAGGCGGGCAGAGCAGGAGGAAGGAAGCAATGTACAGAGTATGCACAGCCCACGTTCTTACAGTAAGCCCTGGGGCCCTGAGGAATTAATAATAGTTACCACGATGTGGAGGACTCTGCCGTGCCTGTCAGGCGCTGTCCTAGGCCCCGTCCGCACATTAACTTACTGAGTGCTCACTGCGGCCTGATGACAGGTTATTGTGGTATAGCTGCCTATTTTACAGAGGAGATGGCTGAGGCCCAGAGCATTTAGTAACTTGCCCAAGAACATGTTGAAAACCGGCAGAGACAGAATTTGGACCCAGGCAATGAGAATCCAAGGCCCAACTGCCCAGGAAACTAAGGGGCTTCGCACACAGAACTGCTCTTCAGAACACTGGGGTTTGATTCTGGGCCCTTCTGGCTTGGCCTGGCTCCTCTGCCCCCAGCAGGGACTCAGCATCCCAACCACAGTCCTGGGACTGGTGCATTTTAGGATAAATCCAGAGACAATTGAGTGCTCTGGTCATTCAATGAAGACACACACAGACTCCTTTCCCTTTGTCAGGGTCTCACAGGGAGCAATAGTGCAATGACCCTTCCTGTACCAGCAAAATCAGCTTCCTGGCACCTGGCAGCTGGCCCACCCCAGTAACAGTCCCTCCTCCCCAGCTCCCCTGCCTGCTGGCCTCCTGGCCTGTGCTGCCCCTGCATCCCCCCCTGGTACACCGCTGAGTCAACACCAAGTACTCATCTGGGTGATGCACCCCATCCCCCAACACACACACACACACACACACAGAGAGAGAGAGAGAGAGACAGCGACAGTGACAGCGACAAAGAGAGAGGCAGGAGAGCTGCTCTAGCCCCAACTGATGAGCAAACGAAGGCTCAGAACAGTGATGGTCTCAGAGCCTGGAGTGGCAAAGCCCAGACATGAGTCCAGGTTTGTGTGCCCCAAAGCTGTGATGCCAGCACCATACAGGGCTGCTCCTGCCTGTCTCCCCCTCTCTCCACACTCCCCACCCTCCTCCACAGCCTGATAGGAATTGTCCTAGGAGAGGGGGGCCCCAAGAACTTCAGAAACTGGAGCCTGGATGGAATCCCAAAGGCAGAGACTACTTCCTTCTGAGACGTGGTTGTCCCACATCACCAGTGACAGGAAACTCACCATCTCAACCTGCCTTAGTGGGACAAACACAGGCAGACTGGGGCCCATAACTACAGCCCTTGGGGCTCCGTTTTCCCATCTGTAAAATGGGAACATTAGTACTGACCTCCTGGAATTCCCCCGGGGTAGTGCCCTGTTTGGAGCCAGCAGACACTTGCTCCCTGTATGCCCCCCGCCAACTCCTGGGGCTTGTCAGGACCCTGGGCCGGACCTCCTGCCCCCTCAAAGAGCTGATGTTGGGAATCCTGCCCCACCAGAGTCTCCCTGTCCATTGGCTCTACGATTTTCAACATGACAGAGAATAAGGAGCAAAACAAGAGGGAACATGGGCAAGAAGTAGGGAGAAGTGACAGATGTCTTTAAGAGGATGGTTTAGAGCCACATCAGTGTCTACACAGGGCCAGGACAGGGAGAGAGAGCACCCTGGATCCTGTGGGCCTGAGCCCCTCTCTCGAGGTGCACAGAGACAGTGATGACTGTTGAAAGGCCAGGGGCTGAGGGGTGTCTGGGAGAAGGTTAACTCTTCACCCCCAACCCTCACCTCTGCTCTGCTGGTTTCTTGGTGCTGGAGAAAAAAGTGTTGCCGAGCAGCATGAGAGTCGGATGGACTGGGTTTGCAAACAGGTTTAACACTGTGAGACTGTTGGCAGGTTGGGTAACCTCTTTGACCTCAATTCCTAAATCTGACGACAGCCAATAATGGCATTTCCTTGTGGGACGCCCTGAGTAGAGCCCCTGAGGTCCTATGTGAGGTCCTGGCCCCCTCACTCCCCGACCTGAGCCCCAACCTCCTGCCCCACCCATCCTCTAGTTGTGCTGGCATTACCCCCGCTGGCTGGCTTCATCCCCAGGGCCCATCACATAAAAGGTGGGCACACACAGACCCACACAGACAGACGCACCCACCTCAGCCTCGCCTCCACACGCTGCACACTGCTACACACTCACACCTCACACACGGATACACACTCTCCTGGTTGTCAATGACACACACTCACACGCACGCTCACCCACTCAGGTACAGCTTATACATCTCATCATGCACACATTCACACGTCACTAATACACTCTCCCACAGGCAGCGCCCAGAGTGGAATCGCGGCCCGAAGCGAGGCCACGTCCGCGCTCCAAGTGCAAGACACAAAGTCTGCATTCAGTCGGGCCAGAGGCTCTGTCCCTGGCCAGTGGTTTGGGCTGAACTCAAGTGGTTATTTTCCAAATAACAGGTCACTTTGCCTGAATTCACCCAACAATGTCTCATGTCCGGCCACATGGAGCCTTATTTTGCTTCTGGCATTTCTTTTACTCCACGGGAGCTGTGTCCAGGAGAGGGGAACAGGCTGCCCCGAAAGCCAGTGAGAGGTTCAGTTCCTCTCCCATCGACCCGAGGCACCTGCCGGCGGAATGCCTCGGTGTGTGGGGGTTCAATGTGTGTCAGGAGCTCCAGCTGCCCCCGATCCACATGCCCGGGTTTACCACCGTGGGTAAGAAGTCCCTGGACCTGTTCCATCAACGTTTTATATGCTCACATAGGCACCACTGCTCCATACACACCACAGACAGGTCTATGCACCCCTATGTTCTTATACACCCTCTAGACACACATAACTCAACTAATATACACACACTTTATTGAAATGTGTACACACAGGGACATCATCGTATGCTCAGGCACACCTACACACACATAGACACATGAGTATGTCCACACACAAACTATCAGCTTCCGTCTACATGTACACACGTACACAAACACCCAGGTTTGTCGGGGTGCCAGACGCCCAGCGCATGCCACCACTTTACGATGTTTGCTCAGCTCTGGGCCCGGCCTCGTGAGGCTTGTAAATGCCAACTGCTCGTGGCCTGTGTTTACTCGTGGAGGAGGAAAGAGCAGCCCCAGAGAGAGGGTGAAGCCTGACAGGGGCTGAGCGGGAAACTGGAGGCCCAGAAAGACAAAGGACAGGCCCAAGGTCTTGCTGCTGCTCATCGGATGGAGAAGCAGGAGGCCCAAGGTTAAAGGAGAAAGCCTGGGGTGGGGGTGAAGGAGGCATCTCCCCAGAGCCTTTACTCACTGCTGCCGGCCAGGATGGCGAGGGTGAAGAACTTCAAAGCCAGGCTCGACCTGAGAGAGGACGAAACCCAGGTCCTGAGTCGGGCCATGCCTCCTTCCTGCAATTCCAGGCCTGCTGCTCCCTCCCGGGCCTCATTATCATTACAGGTGCCCTCAATGCCGTCCCTTGTTGACCCTGGCGACATTGATGCCGTGGTTCCTGCTGCCCATCCCTGTGATTAGCAGCTCCAGGAAGATCTGAGCACCTCCTACCTGCCTGTGCCTCCCGAAGGGTCAGCCCCCAGAATGGCGGAGCCAGGAGCAGGAGTTGGCTCATTGCCTCATGGGGTCGGATCGCTGTTGCAGGTCAGAACCAACCCCCTGCCATATTTGGACCAGAAAGTCATGTGACTCAACGTGGTGGCTGAGTCTTACACTCAGAGCCAAGGGACCTGGATCCTTGGATTCTAGTCCTAGCTCTGCTTCTAAAATGCTGTGTGACCTCCGATAGACCTCTTAACCTCTCTGGGCTTCAATTGCCTCATGAGGATGGACTAGATCCATGGTCAGCAAACTGCGGCTCGAAAGCCAGATGCAGCTCTTTGGCCCCTGAGTGTGGCTCTTCCACAAAATACCACTGCCCGGGAGAGTCTGTTTTGAAGAAGTGGCATTAGAAGAAGTTTGAGTTTAAAAAAATGTGGCTCTCAAAAGAAATTTCAATCATTGTCCTGTTGATATTTGGCTCTGTTGACTAATGAGTTTGCTGACCACTGGACTAGATTATCTATAAGGCCCTTCTAGTGCTGGAAATGCAGTGACATGTCTCAGCCACCCCTCAGAGACTCAGAGCTCTCCTTCCAGATACAGGGATTTAAGGAGCCAGTTCCCCACCTCCATCCCTGCTGCTCTGCATGGAGGGTTCTGTCCCCAGGGAGCAGGCACGTACCTGGAGGTCCTCGAAGAAGAGGCCCTAAGATCAGGGCCCCTCCACCCAGAGGGGTGTCTAACCAGCACCGTCTTCCTGAATCCTTTGGGGTAGGCCTGTGCCCCATCTGCCATGTTCAGGGTTCTGGGGGGCCAGCGACATAGGGCTCCAAAGATCTGAGATCTGTTTCAAAGGCTCTGGGGAGTAGGCCCCAGCTTCTCACTGCCACCTACACTGGAAGGATCTTGCCGGGGCAGTGCCCCTGGGCAGGAGGCTGGTGACACATGGCCTAGAAAAAGGAGGCTCCACCCCCTCCCTCCCACCACCACCTCCACCCTGCCCACAGCTGCCTGGTGAAGTCCCCACCCCCAGTGCTTTGCCTGCAGAGGGTGGGGGTTTGTGCACCTGGCCAGGAGTTGGCCCCTCCTGTTGCATCTGAAAAAAAAAAAAAATTAGTCCAAAGTCCTCTCTATTCCCATCCAAAAAGGATGTTAAAGTTATTGAATGACACTTCTTGCTACAGGACAATGGGGCAGACTTTACTCAAGGGAGCCGTTACAATGGGTCTCCCCTTGGGGAAGAGACATTGAACTTAACTCCAACAAGGAGAAGTGGGAATTGATAGCCAAGGAGGAGGGTGGGGGTCAGTGGATGGAAAATACTGAGAGGAAACATCAGGGGTCAGGGGGATGCTGGCTGAAGGCAGGCAAGGATGATCAGACATCAAGTGGAAGAGGGGAAAGGAAGGGAGGGGACTGAGGAACTCCATCAGATAGATATGGGGGGTGATCAGATAGCGTGGATGGGGATTCTGGCTGAACTGACTTAACAGGATTCTTCCTCAAACTGGACAAAACAGAGACAAACACGGAAGCCCAAAAGCCGAGGCCTAGTTGAGCAGGAGTTCAAGAGAGACGGAGTGGGATGTGGTCAAGCAGAGAGTGTTCGCCAGGGTCTCCTCGCGGCGAGGTGCCTGTCTGTAGGCTCCCCTCCACATCTGCAGCATGTCGGTGCCCACATCTGGCTAAGACGGGAGGGCACAGCACATGCACCTGGCAGGAAGCCCTACCTTCCCTGCTTGTACCACGGGCAAGCGCCCCCACGCCCCTTGTGGTGAGCAGATCCCTGACCCCACACTAGATCCAGTCGGAGCCCCCTCCCCACCAAATCTGACAGCCAAAATGTCTCAAAACATCACAGATGTGCCCCAGGGGGGCTCAGTGGCTTCATATTGAGAGCCTCGTGGCTGGGGAGTCGGTGCCCATGTGCCTCTAAAATCTAGAGTCTAGATAGAGGGTGGCATGCGTGTGGGAAAGATGGACAGGAGAGGAGCTGAGGGGCCTGGAGCTTGGGAACCCCTGGAGGCTGGCATAGTCCCACTGATGGGGCTCTGACCGCAGCACCCCCATAGCTCAGCTCTGAGACCCTGGCAGCATAGTTCCCTTCCCTGCCCTCGGTGTCCTCAGCTGTGGACTGGATGTAGCTGGTTTCCCTGAGAGAGAATAGTTGGACAGATGGCAAGTGCTGTGCCAGGTGGGCATGGGGTAGGCACCCAGTGAAGGATCTGATTGCTGAAAAGGGAGCCCAAGCTCCTTCTCCAGTCTTTTTTTTTTTTTAATATTTGTATTGATTTTAAAGAGGAAGGGAGAGAGAATTAGAAACATCAATGGTGAGAGAGAATCATTGATCGGCTGCCTCCTGCACACCCCAACCAGGGATCGAGCCCAAATCCCAGGGATGTGCCCTTGATCGGAATTGAACCTGGGACCCTTCAGTCCATAGACCACTGCTCTATTCACTGAGCCACACCAGCTAGGGCCCTTCTCCAGTCTTGAGGTGAACTGGAGTGGTGGGAAGGGGCACAAGCCCGGGAGAGGGAAGAGTACTCTTGGAAATGAAAACTCCAAGTAACTCTCCCACTTTCACATTGGCCCTGCTCTCCCAATGCCCCCTAAGTGGCTGATGAGGGATTGAAGGGACTCTCTGGGGCTTCCCTTCCTAGGAATCTACCACACCACTGGCCAGCCTGTCCCACAGGTCACCCCCTCCTTTCAGCCTCATCCTGCCTCTGCCCAATATCTTCTCCACAGACTCAGGCCCTTCTCCTTCCCAGCAGTTCTAGGAAACCCCCACTGCATCCAGGCACACACCGGCCCAGGGGAGGCTGCTCATTTCTACTTGCTTACACATCCTCCGGAGGTGCCCGTGCACATTCTGGTGTGTGAATCTCGATGCTTCACTCAGACGGGGCATCCTGGGGAACAAGGGACTTTATTTCCTCCAAAGCCCGGGGATTCCCAAAGGACAGGACCTGCCTCATCAGGCTGGGAGCTCCCTGAGGACTGAGAGTGCTGGGAGGAGGCTGGGCTCTGCCGTCACTTGTCTGCACAAAGCTTGGGTCCGTCTCTGCTTCGATTTTGCATAGGCCCTCGTAATGATATCACAGCCTCTGAAGGAAGAAGAACTAAGAAGTCAGGCCAGTACAACCCACACCTGGATGATGTAGCCTCCAACCGTAGGTAACCTAGAGCCACTTAGATCTGCGCCAAGGAGGCCACTGCCAGGGTGGGGACCCCTGCAGGCCTCCAAACAGCCCTGTTGCCAGGTTGTCTGGGACTCCCGCTGGCTGTGCTGGTTGGGCTGGTCTGCAGAGGGCAAGCCCCTGAAGTGGGGGGATCAGCTCTTCCTTCTCCCTGCCCTCCCCCTACCAAGCTCAGGGTGCTCAGTACCCAAAGTCAATAAACTGGTCGACCCAGTATTTCCACTTGGGAAACTATAAATGAAGATGCCAGCATAGATGAAAAAGATACTCACTGTGGTGTTTTGTATGATGCACCCCCAAAATGAGGAGCAACTTAAGTTAGAGGCTAGTTAAACAAGTTATTAATCAGCCATCCATCATCCATAATGTTTTTAAAGATTTGATAATACAAAAAACAAAATCCTGGATTTGAAGGGTAATAGCAATTTTGTAAAAACAGAAAAGGGAGGGGGATGAGAGGGTTGGCGTGCATATATATATATAAATTATTAGAAGGATATATAGCAAAACATTAGTAATGGTTCTTTATAGGCAGTGGAATAGCTGATGGTTTTATTTTATTACTTGCAATGTTCTACATTAAAATGCCACTAAGATGGAATAGTCAATTTCCTTGAAAGACAAAAACTCACTCAGCTGGAAATAGCCTATATCTATTAAAGGAAATTAATGTTCAATTGTAGCTTAAAACCTTCCCATAAATGAACTCCAGATCCAGATGCCTTCACTGGTGAATTCAACCTAATAACAATACTGCGTAAACTGCTAGGGCTGCCATAACAAAATACCACAGACGGGGTGGCTTAAACAATAGACATTTATTTTTCTAACAGCTCTGGAGGCTGGAAGCCCAAGGTCAAGGTGAAGGCAGGTTTCGTTTCATTTTGAGGCCTCTCTCCT
The DNA here is from genome assembly GCA_027563665.1 of Antrozous pallidus. Classification (NCBI taxonomy): domain Eukaryota; kingdom Metazoa; phylum Chordata; class Mammalia; order Chiroptera; family Vespertilionidae; genus Antrozous; species Antrozous pallidus. The sequence goes on from CM050508.1 coordinate 201,036,552, forward strand.
TGACTTTTAGATGGCCACCTTCTCACCGTCCTCAGATGGTCTTTCCTCTGTGCATGTATCATCTTCTTGTCTCTTTGTGAGTTCAAATTTCCTCTTCTTACACAGTCCACAAATATTATGTGATTTTACTTATATAAAACAAACTAGAGGCCCAGTGCACAAAATTCATGCACAGGTGTGGGGGGTCCCCTCAGCCCAGCCTGCACCCTCTCCAATCCAGGACCCTTCAGGGGATGTCCGACTGCTGGTTTATGCCTGATCCTGGGGATCGGGCCTAAACTGGCAGTCAGATATCCCTCTCACAATACAGGACTACTGGCTCCTAACTGCTTTCCTGCCTGCCTAATCACCCCTAACTGCCCCCCTGCCAGCCTGATCAACCCTAACTGCTTCTGCCTGCTGGCCTGGTCATACTTAACTGTCTCTCCATCCTCCCCCCCACCCCCCGCCAGCCTGGTCGCACCCAAATACCCCTCTCTGCTGGCCTGGTCGCCCCTCATTGCCCCCCTACCAGACTGGTCACCCCCATCTGCCCCCCTCTTACCGGCCTGATTATCCCCAACTGTCCCCCCTGCTGGCCTGGTTGCCCCATACAGCCTGCTGTTCAGTCATTTGGTCCTCTCTCACTAACCCCTCTGCCAGCCTTGTTGCCCCACACAGCCTGGTGTTTGGTTCTGTCTGGTTGTTTCAGTCATGATGCCCCCTGGCTTTTTATATATTAGGATAGGCAAATCTATAGAGATGGAAAGTAGCGTAGTGGTTGGCCAAGGCTGTGGGAGAGTCGGATTCAGAGAAACTGTTAATGGGTAGGGTTATTTTGGGGGGTTGTTGAAAACGTTCTGAAATTAGATTGTGGTGATGATTGCATAACTGCATATACATAGATTTATACACCGAGAAATGAGTCAATGGGATGGTGTGCAAATTATATTTCAGTAAAGCTTTTTTAAAAAATGGATCATTTTATTCAAATTTGAAAAGAAAGAAAATTCTGATACATACATACATACATTCTGATGCAGCTTAAGGCCATTATGATAAGTGAAATAAGCCAGTCACAAAAGGATAAATACTGTATGATCTCACTCAGATGAGGAACTTAGAGGAGTCAGATTCACAGAGACAGGAAGTAAAATAGTGGTTGCCAGGAACTGGGAGAGAAACAGAGTTTCGTGGGTGCAGAGTTTCAATTTTGCAAGATGAAGAGTTCTGTGGATGGATGGCAGCGATGGCTCACCACAGTGTGAGCGCACCTAATGCCACGGAACTGCACACTCGATGGGATTAACATGGTCAATATTGTTGAGCATATTTTAACAAAAAAAATTAAAATAAATATTAAAAATGTATTATAGAGCCCCTAGCCAATTTGGCTCAGTGGATCGAGTATTGGCCTGTGGACTCAAGCGTCCCAGATTCGATTCCGGTCAAGGGCATGTACCTTGGTTGCTGGCACAACCCCAGTGGGGAGTGTGCATGAGGCAGCTGGTCAATGTTTTTCTCTCATCCATGTTTCTAACTCTCTATCCCTTTCCCTTTCTCTCTGTAAAAAAATCAATAAAATATATATTTTTAAAATGGATCCTAGACCCATTTGTAAAACCAAACATCTTGGGGTCCACAGTCATCCCCTGATTCTGACTCCTCAGGCAGATCCACCCACTTTGTGCAGTCATATGCACAGAGTCTGTACTCTTTGGTGTCGGCCTGTTGGATCAGCATTAGGTGTGTGAGGTTTTTCCATGTGCTGTGTGTAGTTCGGTCCCTGGTCATGTTTTCCACGAGCCAATGTTTCCATGCTGCAGTAGGCAGACACTTGGGGGCGGGGCACTCTGGTTGTTTACTCCGCTTGCTTTGGTTCTGTGCTGGTGCAGCTGCAGGAAAGTGGGTCTCTCTCCCCCAAAGGCAGCTCAGCTCTCTCCCTCCTCTCTTCCTGCTGGAAGCCCCTGGGGAAGCCCAGCTTTCACTTCCTCTTGTCCTGTAAACCTCCAGTAAGTCCCAGCTTCGTCTCTATTATCGACTGGCAATTCATCTCAGATAGAGTCCAGGCAGGGGACCATCCTGGTACATGGAGCTCTGCAGGAGAAATGAGTCCAGAGGGAGAGTAAGGGGGTCCTGGCCCCTGGCTGAGAGGACGTGGAGATGGGGGGTCCTCTTTCTTTTCAGCAGTGAGGTTGGGGACAGCTCTTCTCATGCCCACCTCCATCTATGTCAGGAGGGCAGGAAAGTCACAGCAGAGCCCTGGGCACAATGACTCGTCTGTGAAATGGGGATTAGGGCAGTAGACCACGTGCATTTACTATGTGGGGCCACTTAGAACAGGGCCTGGTAAGGGCAGCTCCTGGCAGACCTATGTTGTAACCCAAGCTCTGCTTCATACCTGCTTGTGACCCTGGGTAAGTTTCTGAGCTCATCTCCTCACCTGTAAAATGGACGCAGCAGGGAGAAAGAAGGGAGGCCCCAGCCAGAAGCCAGATAGCTCCCTGTGGTGTGGATGTGAACATCACATAACAAGCCAGTGCCTGACGCCCTGTAGAGACTTCGCAAATGGTAACTCTTCTTCATCGAATAAGCACTCCAGCACCTAAGCCCCCTCCTGCTGCTTTGCGCCCACCCCCTGGAGATCTTGGTGCATTATCAAGTGTTTTTCTTACTGTTCCCACAGATGTAAAAACCCACAGATTTGCTGACAAGTCTCAAGAAACCACCAAGCCCAATGAATACGCAAATGCTGCCAATGAAGGCAGATATAGGGGTTCTGAATTTCTACAGATTTCAGAGAAAGGAAGAGGTTGAAAAACATTTGCATCACCTGACCCAGCAATTTCACTTCTGGAAATCTACTGGAAAGAAACCACCCTTGTCCAGCTGGAGTGGCTCAGTAGCTGAGCATTGACCTATGAACCAGGAGGTCACAATTCAATTCCCAGTCAGGACACATGCCCGGCTTTCAGGCTCCATCCCCAGTAGGGGGCATGCAAGAGGCAGCCAATCATGACTCTCTCTAATTATTGGTGTTTCTATCTCTCCTCTCCTCCTATCTAAAAACAATAATATATATGTATTTTTTAAACCACTCTTTAAAAATATACCAAGTTTTATTATCATAATGTGATCTATAATAATGAGCAGTGGTGATCTTAAGTCCTAATGAGGAAAATATCAATCAATAGGAACAGACCCAGAAATCACCCCAATGATAGCATTAGTAGATACTGACATTAAGATAGTTATTGTAACTATATTCTCTATGTGTAAGAAGACAGAGAGCTTGTGTAGAAACACAGAAGATATAAAAAGACCCAGCTTAAACTTCTAGAGAGAGAAAAATACACTGAGATGAAAGATAGATAGGATTAACAGCAGATTAGGCATTGCAGAGGCAAAGATTATCTCTATATATAAAAGGCTAATATGCAAAGTGTCCTCTCGGGAGTTTGACCAGAAGACCAAGGGTTTAATTGCTCTCTGTGATGTGTGCTGACCACCAGGGGCAGCAAAGAAAGAAGGGAGGCCCCAGCCAGAAGCCAGATAGCCCCCATCTGCCCTGATTTCGGCCAGACCTAGGGACTCTACCCATGCACAAATTTCATGCACCGGGCCTCTAGTTCTATTATAAGCAGGGATGATGTGGCTGTTGAAGATGGTGATGAAGGGAATAACCATAGCTAACATTTATTAAGCTCTAGCTATGGACCAAGCCCTGTTCATATATTATCTTATTTAATTCCCCAAGAAGGCTATGAAGTAGGTACTATCATCACCCCTATTGTACACGGAAGGAACAAAAGACTCATTGCTGAGCTCTTTGCTCCAGGCAAAGCAGCTGGAATCCAGGCAGTTTGGCTTTGGCTCCCACCTCCTCATCCTCTTCACAAATGCCATGTAACCCCTGTGTGGTTGCCTTACGACATTCTCCCCATGGGTGAGGCTTGGTGCAGTGTGCTGAATGCTCCCTGAACCCCACAGCAATCAGAGGAAGGAGGGACTGCTGTCCCCATATTGTCCCAGTCCTGCAAATGTAAAGCCAAGGCTCATGGAAGTAAAGTGATTTGCCCAGAGTGCCACAGACGGTAAGAGAAGGAGCAGAGTTTGAGCCAGGTCCCTCTGATCCCAAACCCAGCCATCCAGAGGTGTCTTGGGGCCTCTGGAGGAGTCTGGGGAAAATGTTTTTGAGGCTCTTTACAGCATCAATATCATGGTGACTGTCCCACTAGGGAAAAGCTTTCTGGAATCAACAAAGCCTTCTGTTCCTGCCTACTTTTGCTCCTACCTAAAGGACACCAGATGAGGGGAAGCTTGGAAGGTAGCACATGCCCTGTCAAGAGCCCAGATCTAGAAGACTGCTCGTAGGGTAAGGCCCCTTTGGCAAGAGTAGAAACAATGACTACTGAGCACACCTGGGGGAGGCATGTCAAAGAGTATGCTAGAGACACTTATTTTGCCTTCTGCTTCAAATTCTTGTCTCACACATTAGGTGATTAGTCAGGGAGGGAGGCAAAGAACAAAGGAAACACTAGATGTAGAAAAGAGTTGAGAGGAGGAACAGCTCCCAGCAGTGACTCTTGCTGGTGCATTTTCTGGGGTGAACTGGTTAGCTGGCAGCCAAAAGGTCAGCTTGGGCTCTATGCCCTTGATCAGCCATCTCGTGGGCATAGAAGAAAACCAATTTCTACTACCCATGGGCTCTCCATTAAACCTTGCAGGGTTATCTGTGGGGCCTTTCTGACAGACCATCTCTTCGTGATGCCTCCATGTGTCCTGCCATCAGCACCCCCACCCTCGTTAGGCTGGGTCCACACCATGTGTTCATTAGGATTCCCATGTGTGAACTGGGCGGACCTTCTGCAAGTTGTCCACACATGTCAATTGCCTTCAAATTGTGCATATGCTTTGACTCAGCAAGTCCACTTTAGGGATAGATCCCACAGCAGCATTTCTGGACATGAACTGAGAGTTTGCCTCCGTGGTTTCTTTCTCTGTACCATTGTACATCCTAGAGCAGTAATCCAAATGGCCATCAATACGGGATTCATTAAATGAGTGGCCTAGCTATATCAGGGAATATGAGGCTGCCTTTCAAAGGTTTCTGCAGAAGAATATTTAATGGCATAGAACTGTGTTCAAGTTTCATTAGTTAAGTGAAAAGAGAGGCTACAAACAACAACTTCCTAGTTTGGTCAGGAAAAGTGTGGATATATATATATATATATATATATATATATATATATATAGAGAGAGAGAGAGAGAAATGGAAAACCAGGACATACACCAAACCAATAACACTGCTTAATGAATCCACAGGTGATTTTTAACTTCTTCTTATTGTTTATGTTTTCCAAATCTTCTACATTGAACATATGCTTCTGTTGCAATCAGAAAGTTTATGGATGTTAAAAAAAATTTTTTAATTCCCCTTTGCCAGAAAAGAGGAAACAGAAGGAGCAGAGGTGGCCTCCATGAGAGCTAGAGCAGGAAGGGGAGGGGCAGGCTCAGCTGGTGAGGATGGGGTGCCTCTTATATAAGGGGCTGCCTGCATGAAGGACTTCCAGCAGCTGCTTCCCCTCCTCTGGGCAGGGACCATGGAACTCCCCCTGCTGTGCCTACTGGTGGTGTTTGCTGGTGAGTGGGGACAGGAGCCACAGCTGGAAAGGGAAAGAGGGACACTGGTAGGCCCTATATCATTTTTCTAGACTGAACAGCTGCTCTAATCCCCACTGCCCTGGCCCCTCAAGCTCTCAACCCTCTACCCCTTGCAAGGAGCCATCAGCAGCTCCCAGTCCCTTAGAACGGTGGCTGTGGCCACAGAGGCCTGGGTGGCCATGCTGTGGCCCGCTTCTGGCCTGCTGTGAAGGTCAGAACCGAAGGTTCAGAACCCAGGGGCCTGCCAAGCTGGCACTTTGGACAGAAATTACTCCTCACCTCACCTTGTTCCCCTCCATTATTTTGACCAACTAATAACACCCATTTGCATAGAAACAGCACTCCGCATTCATATTCATGATCGCCCTTGAACCTGGGAAGCGGGTTCTGTTGACTGCTGATGGGAGGTGGACGATTTCTATTTGATCTTTAGCAGAAGATCAAATGTAAAACTGTGGCTGCTAGCAAATTGACACCTCCAAAATATGTGATTTTTAGAAAGGATGCCTTGGGTCTCTATCCAGGTTCCTCCACTTACCAGCTACTAGGACCTGGAACAAGTGACTGAACCTCAGTCTGCTCCTCTCTAAACTGGGGATTAAAATAGTATTCATTGTCGGTTTCTCAGTTTTCATAAATACACCACAATTATGTAAGATGACACCACACCAGAGGAAAGTGGGTGAGGGCTCCGTGAGAACTTTCTGTATGATCTTTACAACTTTTCTCTATATCTAAGTTGACTTACTTAAGAAAAATAGTCTTTTTCTCATGGGGTAGATGGAGTCAATAAATTGCTACATGAAAAGACCCATGGCAAGCACTCACTGTCATTATATCTTTTAATATATGCAGTGGTTGTTGTTATTTTGTTATCCAAGGTCATTGGTCTGGACCGGATAGAGCAGAGGTGCCAGCCGGGAGTGCACGGGCCTCCCCTGGGATTCACGTCCTCTCCTTGTTGCTGGGCTTCTTGGCAGGTGTGACTCCAACCCAGGGCGGGATGCTGAACCTGAACAAGATGGTCAAACAAGTGACCGGGAAGACACCCATCACCTCCTACTGGCCCTACGCCTGTCACTGTGGACTTGGTGGAAAAGGCCAACCCCTAGATGCCACAGACTGGTAACCCTTCCCAGGCAGGCCCACGGGCGGCAATCCTGTCCTGTCTGCACTCCAGGACTCTTCTCTTTCCTCTCCATCTATTTATTCATCCTGTGGCTCCATTTTGCACCATGCACTAGGAACTCTGCTAAGCTTCGACACAGCCCCAACTCTCCTGGAGCCTGCCTTCTAGAGGGTTCCCCAAAGTCTCTGAAGACACTCTGCTCCCCCACCCCCGCTTGCACTCGCAACCCCTAATCTAATTAGAATACACACACATACACACACACACACACACAGCCCACTGCTAATGCACAGGGTTTTTTAAAGGTCCCGCCTCATTTTTGCTATTCTCTCATTGAATCTTCACCACAATCCTGGGAATCAGCCAGAAGAGAGACAAGAGCCTGGGCCAGGCCAGGTCACTTCCCTGACCCACCACTTACAGGCTGTGTGAGCTCAGGCAAGTGGCTTGGCCTCCCTGAGTCCCAGTTGCCTCAGCTGTGACATGAGGATCCTTCTAGTATCCCTGTCGTAGGGTGGTTGGGAAGATTAAGAGAGAATTTGTAGAAAAAGCGGGTGCCTGGGTCCTAAGAAGCTAGCGTGAGCATGCAGAAGACTAGACCCCTGGAGGCTGTGGCTCTTCCAAGGAGGGCGTGAGTTCTCCTCTGGGGCAGGGGCTGCCTGAGACAGAGCCAGCTAAGGACAGTGCAGTGCGTCTGTGCTCCCTGCCCCTCTTCCTGTCCTCTCCCTCCAGGTGCTGCCATGCTCACGACTGCTGCTATCGTCACCTGAAGCTCCACAATTGCCGTTACTTCAGGGACCATTACAACTACAACTTTTCCCAGGGGGACATCCAGTGCTGTGAGTGTCTGGACCTGGATTGGAGCTGAAGACTGGGGAAGGGAGTTCTGCTTTCACATGCTGTGCAATGATGCACAAGCTACTCAACCCCTCTGTTTCTCTCGCATGCCCAGTGGCAATAGTGGGGCGGTGGAGGAGAGGCAGGAATAGGGGTGGGAGTATGGAGAGGTCCAATGAGGACTTTGGCTCCTTTAGGATCTAGAAGGCTGGCAGACCTCTGCTTAGATCCCAGAGCCACCACTGACTAGCTGTGTAACCTAGAATGCCTTGCTAGACCTCTCTGAACCTCAGTATCTTCATCTGTGAACTGAGGATGAGAACAGTATTCTATTCTACCCCATAGCGTTAATCCAGGAACTAGAATGAGGGCAGACAGAATGAGCTTCACAGATGCCTGCTGCAGGGCATGCTCCATAGATGACATGGGCTACTGATCTTCTTTCTACTTCCATCATCACTGATCCTCACACAGCCCAACCAGGAGGCAGCCCCATCCTGAGGAGCTCCATTTTATAGACAAGGAGATGGAGTGAAGAAGAGTTTGCCTGGAGTCACACAGCTGCCAGGAGCAGAGCCTGGGTTGCATCCCAGGTCACTTGGTCCTGGGTCCATGCTTGAAGCAGGTGGCAGGTTCCAAGGCTGGGAATTACATGGGCACATCACCACTATCCCTGTTCACTGAGGCTTAATAAGAATAACAATGACACTAATAGTAATAGCTGGCATTTATCAAGCACTTACTTGTGCCGAGTGCTTTGCTTTCTTATTTTTATTCTCACAATAGCCCCCTGAGACAGCACTTCTCATCATAGCCATTTTATAGATAATGAAACTTAAGTACCGGGGTCCCTCCTGCCTCAGAGTCTTTGCACAGGCTGTTCCTTCAGCCTGGAGCACTCCCCCTCCTCCACCTGGCTTTCCATAGGGAGAGAGACCCTTCTGACCTCCAATGACTCTGGCCCACTGCTTTCCTGTCCTGGGGCCCTGGCATTGTTTCTTACTCCCATAGAGCACCGTTTGATACTCCTTTCTGTGGTTCTCAAAACCTGCTGCCCCATGGGAGTGTGAACCTCAGAGGTCAGCTGTGTTCAGTCCTGCCTCCTCCCCCCCGCCCCAGGCCAGCCACATGATAGGTGCTCAAATGTTCATTGAATGAATGCATAAATAAATAAAGGCACATGGGGAGGTCTTGGTACATTCCCAAGGTCAGGCAGCTAGAGTCCAAGTGTTATATTGTAAATCAGACGAAGCCTTAGTCAATAAGCCAAATTCATTTGGAGTCTTGTTCATTTCACTAGTGCTAACAGACCCAGGGGAAAATCTTGCTTCTCAAATTCTGGGCCCAGTATGGTGGAAGTCTCCCTTATTTATATGTTTTTCAGCTCTTTGTCTCCCAAATTTGGAATGAGACTTCCGGACCTTCTGAGAAAAAATCCTGTGTGCTGGAACAGGGCTGTGACCATATCTCAAAGCCTGGCCTGGCACCAGCACTGACAACTCTGTCTGGGCCATAGTTTATGGCCTCTCTGGAATGGGAGTGGTCTTACTTTTCCTTATTGTTTAAGCAAGCAAGTGTTTACAGAAGTCAAAATAGCAGGGTTAAAATTTCAAATAACAGTTTTTACCCAAGATGGAGGTTACTATGCTTCACAAGTAGCTGGGAAGGACACCTTAAAGCTGAGTGAGGATGGCACTGCCTTCAGAGGTTCCCTCCAGGGAGCCTAAACCCAGCCCTGGCTCAGTCTCAGGAATGGACAGACACTGAGGCCCCCTCCTATACCCCACAGCTGACAAAGGGAGTTGGTGTGAGCAGCAGCTGTGCGACTGTGACAAGGAGGTGGCCTTCTGCCTGAAGCGTAACATGGGCACCTACCAGAAGAAGCTGCATTTCGCCCGTTTCTCCAGGTCCCGCTGCAAGGGCCAAACTCCTCTGTGCTAGAAGCCTGCCCGGCTGTCCCACACTCCCTACCCGGGTCCTCAGAAGTCCCTCAAGATTGCTGACACCGCTGTCCCAGAAATAACTAACCCCCTGAAGCAGCCTGTTACTCTATTAACTCACCCTCAGGGAGTGGGAGAATCGGCCTCTCCTCCACCACCCGCCCTGCCTCTTGGACCTTCTGAAATAAATCTCCCAACAGCAGCTGTGTCCTTTGAAGGTGGATTGAGATCTTAGGAAAAGCCAAGGCCTGGGAGCCAAAGGGAAGGTGTTTGTGCCAGAGCAGCAGGTGTTGGGGTCCGGGACCTGGGGACAGAGGTGAGGCAGGTTCTCCTTGTCACTGCCACTCACTCACCAGGCCTCCCTGCCCCAGTCTCACTCCTCTAATACACTATCCAAGCTGCAGCCCGAGTGGCCTCTCTAATGGGCAGCATCCATCTTTCCGTTCTCCTGACTCTACTCCGTAAACCTCTAAGGCCCTCCGTCACCCCAGGAAGGGCCTCTTACAGGAGTTTAGGACACACCCTGTCTGGCGCCTTATCCCTCTCCCCACTAGGCTTGAGTCCTGGTGGGCAGGGTCCATGACTCATTGCATCCTGGTACCCAAAGTAGGGCCAAGAAGGGGCTCCATAAATGCCTCTCAAGAGAAGAGCTGGACGAAGCCCGAGAGCACAAGCCACGTGTCCTCCTGGCCCTTCCTCCCCTGCCCCCAGGCCTCTGCTCAGGTGGGCTTTCCGCAGAGATGCTCCACTTGCCTCCCCAGGCTCCTCATCCTCCAAGGGTTTCTTCCTACAGAAGTCTCCCCTGGCTGATTCCTCCTGACTCCCAGGCCTCACTCCCTCATCCGAGCTCCCATAGCACTTTGTGGGTCTGCAATTTACCGAGCTGTATCTTGAGTCGACTTGCCATCGTCTAGACTTCTCTGATCTCTCCCAATGAGACTGGAGCTCCCGGAGGCCAGAGGCTGTATCTGTCACATCTTTGTTTCCTCTGCTCCTCTACGTAATAGTGTTCCATTCGTGCTAACAGATCAAATAGAGATTGTGGCAGAGTTGTTAGTGCTCCACTTCAGATCCCCTTCTGGCCCAGTCCCCCTACTCCCAGCTATGCCAGACATTGGCTGTGAAGTCTTCACATCTGCCTCTAAAGGATTGACCTCGTCTGTTGGGAACTACCTTGCCTATCCCCCCTACCCTCCACATCACCCACCTCTAACCAATGCATATGGAGTATAATACCAGGATCATATAACTGCCCACCCCTGTCTGTGTGGGGCCACCTGTGCGGTATAGTGCATGCCCAGAGCTCCTCCTAGCATCAGGCTGATGGGAGACTTCTGGAGCCACCTCTTTGCTTGCTTTGTCCCCTGGCCTATCCTGTTTCCCTTGTTCCCTTACAGGTTTCTCTTAGGCGCACTCCCTCAATAAATCCTTCGGTTGTCCAAAAATCCTCATCTCAGGCTTGGCTTCTAGGGAAACTGAGTTTGGGTAGATGGATGGATGGATGGATGGATGGATGATGGACAGATAGATGGATAGCTTTTTCATAGAAGGATCAACAATCTGTCATTCATATGTAAGTAGCCATGTCTCCAACAGCAGGGCTGAGGCATCTGGAGCCACCCACAACCTCCAGCCTGTGGCACACAGATGAGAAATAGCTGGCCATGCAGTTTTCCTTCTACGTGAGGCTCAGTGCCTCATCTGAGGCAGTATAATAGGAATAAAGAACTATGGGCACCAAGGTCAAGTTCTAGTTATACCCCTGGTTAGCCATGTCACCTTCAAGGAGGGATCTTGCTTTCCTTGTGTGTGAAGTATAAATGAAATTAAGAAGAAAATCAGATGAGGTTAATGTTTTCAACAGGATGAATGCCTGAGCTCTTAGCACAGTGCTTGGCACATGGTAACCCCTCTTTCAATGTTAGCTGCATTCTTGCTGTTGCTGTGGCTACTGGGTAGTAACCACATCTGCAGTCACCGCCCACCCCCCACCCAAGCTATTAGTAAATCAGGAGGAGAATAGTTCATCAATGTTCCCCTCTTTCCAGCCAGCTCCTCTCTTCCTCTGTATGACTGTGCGGCTGTTCGCTTAGATCCTCATGCATGATGTCCACTTTATGCAGAGAGTTGGCGATTCCACTATCCATCAGAGCTCCCACATTCTGGGCTCTGTGGTTTTGACAATGTCAATGTTGGCAGTAATTGGGCATTTACCCCCCTTTTAAAATTGAACAACCTGATGCTCAGAATGGGGACAGGAACTGCCTGAGGCCCCACAACCAGCAAAAGGTAGAGCCAGGATGCCACCCCAGACTCTTCCCACTCTGCCCCCCTGCACCCCGCCCTGTTTATACTAATCAGGAAGCTTCCAGCAGAAAACTGTGACTCAATGGGCTTCAACAATGAGGACATTTATGCGCTCATGTGACTGTAAGTCCAGGGGGAAGGAGGCTGTTTAGTGGCTTGACAATGTTATCAGCACCTGGTTTCTCTCCTGCTCCCAGCTGGCCATGCTCTCTGTGTGGTTAGGTTGGCTTCCAGATGGCTCCTCCTGGCTCCCAGGTGGCAGCTGTAACCCAGACCTCGAGCCAGGTCATGTCAACATCCAGCAGAGAAATGATGTCTCCTCTGTGTCTCTTTTTAATTAGCCCTACCACCGCCACCCAGCAGCCCTCCCACTCAGGCCCCGCCACCCGAAACCATGTGGCCCCAGTGATTACCCAAGTTGATTTCAATTCCTCAGGACTTATTTATTGCTCAGATAGGCCAAGTCAATGTCTCTAAGGAATGCATAGCTGCTAAGATGGGGGCTGTTGAGGTTATTGATAGGATTGGTCTTGGGTGGGCAATCCCAGGGCTGGGTCAGGAGTAGGGCTGTGTCCATAATGCTTCCCTCTGTGAGCTAAGAACCTAGGGAAGGCCCTGGTGATCACATTGCAGGTATTAGTAGGTATTTGTTGAATGAATGAATGAATGAATGAATGACTCCCAGGTTGGTAAAGACATGGAACTTTGGACCAAAGGGGGGTCTCGGGGTCTCAGGGCAACCAGAGTCCCTGGAGTAAGGCAAGCCCTTCACACCTGTGAGCTCTCCTTCTGGGCCAGGTTCCCATCACTGGGATTGGACAACCTGATGCTCAGAACTATGGAGCATCTCTCTCTCTCTCTCTCTCTCTCTCTCTCTCTCTCTCTCTCTCTCCCTCTCCCTCTCTCCCCCTGGATGTAGGAGACAGGCAGAAGGACGAATTCATTGAGCTTCCTGATCCTCTGAGCTCCGTTTCTGCAAAGGGGCACCTGGGAGGGGCAGAAGGCTATTGAACACCTATGCTGCCTACTTACCTGCTCTCCTCTCCACTCCCTTGGGGCACCTGCACTTTCCAGCTGCAGAAACTGAAACTTTAGGATGAGTCACTCTCTGATAAGTGTCAGGGCTGGGATTTGAACGCAGGTCTCTGGCTCCAGAGCCCTGCCTCACCAGCCTACCTCCCACACTCTTTACTAGGACAATTGGTGACTCAGCTCTCCCCTTTAAGGGGAGAATAGCCACACCTAGGGACCAGGAGGTGAGGTTGGGTGTGGCAAGACAGGAAACCTGGGTAAAGGGCTAGTGAGTAATAATCTCACCGACAATAACAATAGTGCTCAAGTAGAGCCCTCACATTTGGGGCACTTTCTCCCACATAGAGTCCCTTCCTACCATTGACTGACCCAGCCCACAGGTCACCCGGATTCAGGGTCTCACCTCTGGGATGTGGGGGCCAGGCCCAGGCTGATGCCTCTCCATGTCTCTGCCTATTTTTCCAGCTGGATCTCCCCTCACTGCCATGTGCTGGTGGGGCTCGGGCTCCTGCCCCTTCCACTGCATTTCAGTGTCCCTGGAGGGCCAATGAGGACATTTACACTTGGGGTCCCTGCATCCTCACTCACTACTGAGGTCAGCGGACAGCCAGCCTGTCCCTGGGGAAGTCTGGACCACCCAGAGTCAGGGACTGACTGGCTCTCTAGCTTAGGATTCTCTGTATTTCTTTCTTTGTTTCAGTGTTTTCACTTAAATAAAGAAGAGATTTTAAAACAGTTTGTGAAAACTTGAAGCTGAAAATGCAGGCTGAGGGATTCCTCCCTGTTCCCTCTGCCTTGGGTTCCTGGCCAAGCCTTGCCCATCTTGGAGCCTCTCGGGGAAGGTGCTTTACAGAGCTCTTTGCCATGAGTTCAGCTGACAGTTACTGCCTCAGGGAAACAAACGTCCTTGTGCTCCCAACTGGAAGCATTGTCCCCTCTCTCCAAAACTACCATCACCCTTAGTTACTCCATCTCTCTGCCTTAATTCTAATTCTCTGGTTTATACTTCCTGGTGGTTTTCTTCATCCCTTATTCAACTTATCTCACTCCAGCGCTCAACTAGAATACAAACATTCTGAATGCAGGGATCACAGCATCCAGAACAAAGCTGGAGACATGTAAAATATCTGTTGAATGAATGAATGGATGAATTGATGGATGGATGGATGGATGAGTGAATGAATGAATGAATGAATGAATGAAAATTGATAGGAAAGCTCATTCTATTTCTCTCAACTGAGCTTGTTCCCAGCTGTGTGACCTTGGATTAGTGACTCTACTGTGATTCTCAACTTGTGATCCATAAACAGGGGTGATCACACGTACCTCTTGGGGTTGTTTATGAATTCCATGAATGGGAATTTTTTTTCTTTATTGTTCAGTTTATTAATTACATTGTTTCCCCTTTTTTATCCCCCTATATCTCCCCTCCACCCTGTACCTATCCCACCCTCCACCCTCACCTCCAACTCCCCAATGTCCTCTCCCATTGTTGCAAGATTTTTGTCCAATCTCTTGCTGTACTTCCAACAACACTTTTCTCCCCAAGAATTGTCAGTCCATTCCCTCTCTATGTCCATGTTTCTGTTATAGTCACCAGTTTATCTTGTTCATCAGCCTATCAATTCACTTGAGTTTTATGTTCATTTGTTGATAGATGTGTATTTGTTGTTCATAATTTATATTTTTACCTTTTTCTTCTTCCTCTTCTTAAAGAATATCTTTCAGCATTTCATATAATACTGGTTTGGTGGTGATGAACTGCTTTAGCTTTTTCTTATCTGTGAAGCACTTTATCTGATCCTCAATTCTGAATGATAGCTTTGCTGGATAGAGTAATCTTGGTTGTAGATTCTTGCTATTCATTATTTTGAATATTTCTTGCCACTCGCATCTGGCCTGCATTGTTTCTGTTGAGAAATTCGCTGACAATCGTATGGGTGCTCCCCTGTAGGTAACCAACTGTTTTTCTCTTGCTGCTTTTAATATTCTCTCTTTCTCTTTTGCTCTTGGCATTTTAATTATGATATGTCTTGGTGTGGTCCTCTTTAGATTCCTATATTTTGGGGTTCTGTGTACTTCTTGGGCTTTAAGTCAGTTTCTTTCACCAGGTGGGGGAAGTTTTCAGTCACTATTTCTTCAAGTAGGTTTTCATTAACTTGCTCTCTCTCTTTTTCTGGCACCCCAATAATTCGGATGTTGGCATGCTTGAGGTTGTCCCAGAGGCCCCTTACGCTATCTTCAATTATCTGAATTCTTTTTGTTTCTTGCTTTTCCAGCTGAGTGGATTTTGCTTCTTTGTATTTCAAATCTTTGGCTTGGTTCTTGTGGCCCTCTGGACTGCTTTTAGGACTTTGTGTAATATTTTTTATTTCAGTCTGTGTATGCTTGATTTCTAGTTGGTCCTTTTTTTCATCTGTGAGGGTCTGGTTCATATCCTCAGAGAACTTGTTCATTTCCTTGGGGGTCTCATTCATTTCCTTGAGGTCTCATTCATTTCCTTGTAATTCTCATTCATTTCCTGGTTGGTCTTGTTTATTTCCTGGTAATTCTCATTAAGTTGATCGGTCTTTTCTAGGAGCCTCTTGAAAAGCCTTATAACCGTGGTTTTGAACTCTATGTCTTGTCGTCTTTTATCCTCCATTTCTTTTACACCTGATTTCTTTCCATGTCTCTGCATGGTAGCTGCTTTATGTGGTGGATATCCTCAAAGGGACAGTGGCTCAGCCTCCCCAGTTACCTGAGGTGGGTACTCTTACTGCAATCCTTTATGGGTTGTATTCAGTATTTTTGAATTTAAACCCAGCTTGTTGTTGTTAGCCCTAGGAGGATTTGACCTCCAGGCCAATTGGCTGTGAAGGGAGACTGTGTTCAGGTTGGATGGGCGGAGTCTCTGAGCTCCGCAGGCAGCATCAGTGTCAGCTGCGTCCTATGCGGCGCTCGCGCGCACGGGTCTCTGTTGGATGGGGATGGCTGCAGACACCTCCAAGAGAAAGCCGCTAGTCTCTTCCCCTTGTCAGGCCACTCCGCCTTTCCCCAAATGTGCCTGCACACCAAAAGTCTAGCCCAGGATTGTAAAATAGATGGTTTCCGGAACCAGGAGACAAGTTTCCAGGGGGCAAGTCGCAGGTTTGCGCAACCCTTTCGCGGAAACTCGCAATTCAGGAGCCTCTGCCGCACCCCGCTTCCAGGGTGCGTCCCCCGGATCTCGGACCTCGCCTGGCGCTGGGGAATCCGGGCAGTGGGACGTCTCCGCCCTCCCCATTGGAGAAATCCTGCTGGGGTTGCTGCTCCATCCCCAGCCCACATGCGCGCGCGCATGACCAGGACGGCTCCTAACCTGTTTCCGTCTGAAAGGCTGTGCTCCCGCCGCTCCTGAGTCTCAGTGTCCCACCTCTACTCCTATTAGTGGAGTTTTCATTCAGCCAGCTTTCTGGGTGCTATCTGTTCTGCTGTTATGTTGTAGTTCTTAAATCGTTGTGCAGGGGAGAACAATAGGTGTTTACCTATGCCGCCATCATGGTGTTCTCCCATGAATGGGAATTTTTTACCAAACCCTCACCTCTTCCATTTTGTTTCCTTTAAAAAAAACAAAAAAACTTTTTATTGATTTCAGAGGGGAAGGGAGAGGGAGAGACAGAAACATCAATGATGAGAATAATTGATCGGCTGCCGCCTGCACTCCCCCTCTTTGGGACTGAGCTGGAAACTTGGGCATATGCCCTAACCCAGAACTGAACCATCACGTCCTGGTTCATAGGTCGATGCGCAACCATTGAGCCACACCGGCTGGGCAGCCCTCATCTCTTTCTTGATGAGTACTCTTGGTCGGTGAGAAGTTTGGGACAGAATGGAAGGGGTAGGTGTGCAGATTGGGAAGGGAACACATTTTATCACCTCTCAGTTCCTTCCTTACGACAATCACACATCAGCCACCCCTCCCAAGAACACCGCCCCTCTCCTGGGAGGCTTTGGAGGTGGGTTGAAGGTCATTCTCCTCTGGAGTCCCCTCAGGAGCTAGGTTGGGCAGAGGCAGGCCAAAGCCCAGACTATCTGCTCCCCTTAAGGATCCAGCCTCTGAGCCGGCGCTGGTCTTGGCTCTGCACATGGCCTTTGGGAAGTGCCCCTCCCTGGCCCTGAGCACCCCAAGTCCCGGAAACGCATCTCAGAAGAAAGAGGAAGAATCCACCTGGTTTCCTAAGAGGGAGATGGAAAGGCGCAGTTCTCTATGCTGAGAACCTTACATCCATCTGTCGCTGACACCTCATTACAGATGAGGAAGCAGGCTCTGTGAGAACCATTCCAGAGGCCGCTCACTCAGCCAGCATCGGTGGAGGCCCGGCTCTGATGGGGGGTGGGGGAGGGGGAGCCACAGGAAGCCTGCATCCCCAAGCCACCCTCCCACAAATCCCTGGGGGAACTTGTTTAAAATGCAAGTTGTACCCTAACTGGTTTGACTCAGTGGATAGAGCATCAGCCAGTGGACTGAAGGGTCCCAGCTTGGAGTCCAGATTGTGGGTTTGATCCCCAGTAGGGGGTGTGCAGGAGGCAACCAATCAATGATTCTCTCTCATCATTGATGTTTCTATCTCTCTCTCCCTCTCTCTTCCTCTCTGAAATCAATAAAATGTATATTTAAAAAAATAGTTGGGTGAACTAACAAGCGCTCCAGAGATGCTCAGGACAGCCAGCTCCACGCTGACACCGCCTTCACCCTGACATGGTCCTCAGGTGTCCCGTGAGTCAGCGCGACGCGACGTGGATTCTCCTCCAGGAAGTTCCCCACCAGGGAGGGGAGGAGGAGGAGAACTCGGATCTGCTCTTGAGGAGCTAAAACACGGCTGGCAGCAAGACAGGACAGCCAAGGAGCTGTGGGCTGAGAGCCAGGAGACCCCACACTAGACCCCTTGTCACTCCTTTGCTCGGTGGTCTCTAAAGGGACCAGAATGTGCCACCCCAAGATATGCCACGTTAGCATAAGAAAGAGTTTGAGCCAAAGGAGGTTGAGAATTGACAGATGCCCAAGGTTCTCTTCTCCCCTTATCACCTAAAAGGGCCTAAGTTTCCCTCTGAGGAAGGCGCCCACACCCCTGGCCCTGCCCCCGGGCACGGAGAGGAGAACAGCTCTTATCTTCCAAGATGGGGCGTCAACCCCAAGATGAATTTGCATAAACAGACTTTACTACTATAGCCCTTATCTTCCACTGGTTTCCTCTTATATTTCCTAGTCATTTCCCCCAATTAATTGTTCTTGGAGGTCTAAACCCTCTTTTCTTTGCTCAGAACGTAGATAAGCTTGAGTCGAACCACTTCTTTGAGTTTTACTTCTTGTCTGTGATCTCTGGGGCACGTAAATATTAGTAAATGGCACGTGCCTTTTCTCCTGTGAATCTATCTTTTGCCAGTTCAGTTCCCAGGCCCTCCTTCACCACACCGAAAAGCGTGGAGGGAACGATTTCCCGCAGCAACACTGGCCGCAATTCCCCTTCAACACCCAAGTGCCCAAGTGAAACCCCTCACATTCTATGGAAATTAAGGAAAGCAGGATGAACAGCAGGAGCCCTGGCCTGGGTGGTTCAGTCGGTAGCAGCAGCATCCATACACCCAAAAGTCTCAGGTCGAACCCGTTCAGGGCACCCCGCCTAGGTTTCAGGTGTGTGTGGGAGGCAACCAATCAATGTTTCTCATATTCTTGTTTGTTTTCTCTCTCTTCCTCTCTCTCTTTCTCTTTCTCTCTCTCTCTCTCTCTCTCTCTCTCTCTCTCTCTCTCTCTCTCTCCCTTTCTCTAAAAATCAATAAAAATGTCCTCAGGTGAGGATTAAAAAAAAAAAAGATAAGTATATTCTTCTTGATTCTATGAGGGAAATGAACCCCAGGAAAGGCTGGTGAGAAAAACACTCTAACATAGCAGTCAGGAGTGTGGCTCAGGGTCCGCACACAAGGGCTGCCCGTTCTGGGCTCTCCCGACTCCTGGGGAGGAATTTTGGGAACCAGTGATTGAACCCAGTTTCTTTATTATAGCACGGGGCTCTCATACCACCTTCACAAGTTGTTGTGAGAGATGAAGGGCAGCTCAGCGGCCTGCCTGGCATGTGGAGACCAGCCCACAGATCCCGGGGCAGCTGTCGGGACTGCCTGGTTGTTAAATGACTGTTTCCAGCCTTGCCAGCATCACTGTGTTTTCTTCCTTCCCTGGAGGGCTTGCCCTCACCCACTCCAGCAGGCCATGGGGAAGGGGCCCTGCCTCAGCTGCTTCCACGGTGGCCTGCAGGGCTGGGGGCAGCCTGTGCATGCCACTGACTGGTTACTGTCCCCTCCCGGGACAGCAGGCAGGCCTGCCAAGGTCTGAACTGAAACCTTGCCTGGGCGTCATCTGGAACAGGGGACAGGCACATTGACCCAGCACACTTTCCTGGGCAAAGAGGTGGGCTCTGGGGTTGGTATCCTTTTGCGCTGCTGTGGTTCCTGGGGCAAACTCCTTGACTTCTCTGTGCCCCTGTCTCTTCTCATACAGGACGGGGAGTTCGTAGTATTTCCCTCACGGTTACTATGAGAAGCAGTGAAACCATGGGCGGACGCTGTGCACATTGGGATCTGCTCTAAGAGCCAGGCACCAGGCCAAGCAGTGCGGGTCATAAAGGAGTCCCAGTCCCCATCCTCGGGATGTCCCCATTCCCACAAGAAGCTCTAACGCTGCTCTATGGACCAGTTCGGCTGGGGAGACGGCCGCAAACCTCAGGGCCTGCGAACCTGGTTCAGATCCCAGCGCTGCTAGCGTGTGTGTGTGTATGTGTGTGTGTGTGTGTGTGTGTGTGTGTGTGTGTGTGTGTATGTGTCCTTAATCTTTTTTTTTAAATATATTTTATCAATTTTTTACAGAGAGGAAGGAAGAGGGAGGATAGAAAGTTAGAAACATCCATGAGAGAAACATCGATCAGCTGACTCCTGCACACTCCCCACTGGGGATGTGCCCGCAACCAGGGTACATGCCCTTGACCAGAATCGAACCTGGGACCCTTCAGTCCACAGGCCAACGCTCTATTCAATGAGCCAAACCGGTTTTGTCAATCTTAAGGAAGATGCTTTTCTGTCTCATGGGGTGTGCTGAGGCTATAGCGGGTCCTGGATATAAAAACACTTTGAAAAGCATCCACTATGGGGACTGGGGTGTTCTGCACAGGAAGGAAGTCTGCGAGCTGGAACACGTTCGAACTTCGACTGGATGCTCGACCTGACAGCACCCATCTGAGATACAGTGATCCTCACAGAAGATAATAGCAGCTTGGAGGTTTGCAACCAGCCCGTTCGTTTGAAACCTGAGTAATCTCGGCGTCCAGCTGGCTCACTTCGGTTTAGAAAAGCAATTGGGCGGCATTCCGGTGTCTTAAGTCAGCTGTTTAGAATGGATGACTCAGAGTTTTAGACACGGCAGCGAAACAGTTTTGGATTCTCTAAATCAGAGGTTCTCAGACTTGATAAATGAGTTGTTGGCCGACTCCCAGGCCCTGTCATTCTGAAAATGATGGATTGGAGAGTTTGAGATGGGACGTTTCTTCCTTATGATTCATCTCACTTTCACCCCAGCTCCTTGCTGGAGTAGCAATGGGACGGCTGGGAAGGTCAGTGCAGAGAAATTAACACAATGGCCAGGAATCTTTCCCAAAGGATGAGGTCAAAGGAGAGCGGGACAGTAGTTAGAGCAGTAAAGGCAGCTTCTAACCAGGAATGACTGCAATAGAGGAAAGAAGACCTCATGTGGAACTGGGCTCAATTCTCATTACAGCAGGGACAACAGGGGGAGTGGGGATGGGGTGAGGGTGGGGGGCTTAGGGCCGCAGAGCAGGCAAGGGGTCTATGGATGGAAAATTATTGACAGGATGTATCAGGGGCAGAGGGGATTCTGGCTAAACCAACTCAACAGGATTCCTGTGGAAGGCAGGCCAGGTGATCAGACAGCTCGGAGGGTGGGGGTGAAGAGCTTGATCAGATATCGATGGTAATGAGATATCCAGGGTGGGGGTTCAGGCTAAACCAACAGGACAGGATTCCTGGTCTTAAGGATGAGGCCTGGTCAAAAATAGGTCTGAGAGGAGCCTGACTAAAGTTTGGTCAAGGAAAGAGTCCTTGTCAGTTCCCCGTCTTATTGGAGGAAAGAAGGGACATTCTTTCCTCTGAACAATTGAAGTCCATTTCTCACTTGGTCACCTTGTGCTCAGGAAGGACCAGCCAGACCACGCATTGAGACTTGGCTGTAGGGTAGCAGCCAGTCAGTTCCTGGGAGAATATCTATAAACACAAAAGAAAAACAGACATTAGTAGCTGGACACCCAGAGGGCAGCCCGCTGAAAAGCTTACTAGCTACTAAGCTGTGAGCATCTTTAGGTGATGGAAGGAGGACAGCAGCAGGGCTTCAACACGTCTCCTGCTTTGCCGTTTCAAGGTCATTGTCAATGGCATTGAGTGTTCCACTGAACTCTCTGAGTGGCCCACAGGACAGGCATAAAGGTTGCTCTTTTATGATCTTTTGTGGTGATTTCTCTGAAGTTTACATCAAATTGTCCAGCTTCTGTTTGCTGGACGTCTGGAAAAGGGCGGTTTTAGTGCTCAGTGAGGTCAAAGGTCAGGAAGGCAGGAGAATAACGAGAAACGTTAATTTGGAGACTTACGGCCAGACATTGGGGAACAAACCCGCAGGGTGTACTGTAGTTTTCCATTGGAGCACAAAATTGCTGTCTGCAGTCCTCTCCTTTTTGGATCAAAGATAATGAAAGCAGCCTGGCCAGTATGGCTCAGTGAGGGAGTGTTGACCTGTGAGCCAGAACGTCATGGTTCAATTTCCGGTGAGGGAACACGCCCGGGTTTCAGGCTCCATCCCCAGTGGGGGCGCATGAAGGAGATGGCGGATCTATGATTCTCTCTCATCACTGATGTTTCTCTCTTTCGCCCTCTCCCTTCCTCTCTCTGAAATCAATAAAAACAAACTTTTAAAAAAGATAACAAAAGTAAAGCTATTCTTGCTTTCAAAATAAGTCTCTGATCTCAACAGATGATTCAAAGGCAGCATGAGTAGTAATTGACCTCTGCAGGCTAATCTTCATCTAGAATCTGCTCCATCAAGAAGGATTATGCCCTGGAGCTGATTGCAAATGTTTTCAGAGAAGTATCAGAGTAAAAAAACATAAATCAGATTAAAATGGTTGAGGTTAAATATCTGATGCGAGTGCATTTGACTGTCTCCCCACCAAACACAGTGGCCATTTCTGTGACACCCAACATTTAAAAATAGCAACTGGAAATATGACTGATAACATCAAACCATAATATACCTTGAACAGCAAGGACATTGATCCATTTCTAGAAATTCACACAATTTCTGAAATAACATTTTGCACATACAAATATAACCTAGGGAAGGCTAAATATCTCTTATTTGACAATGCTGTCCATGCAACCTAACATATCAAATAAACCAAATTATTTGCAACTTCCTTTGGGGATGGGGGTGGGGTCCTCTGGGAAATCTCAAGGTCAGTTCAAGAACAAGAAGGTTTCACTTAGGATTTGATTTTGGGAAGTCTAGATTGTCAACAATGTAAAAAACCTTAGACCTTTGCTACAGCTAAGGACATGGTAAAGATTAATATGCTGTGCAAGAGATCATCCTGATAAGACAAGATCTTGTCCCGAAGCTGATTATCTTTCACAATCTCCTGTTTACAGCAGATAGATAACCCAAGAAAACTTGGTTGTTTAAACAGAGAGAAAACCCAAGTAGCTGCCTAGATGTCTTCAAACCCATCTGAATGGATGACTAGCTAGTCTGTTTCCAATGAGCCTTTTTCCTTTTCAGCATCCATAGCTTTTGGGGTCCCTGAGGCCCTTCAGAGCCCCAGAGTGGGGGGGGGGGGGGAAGGAGTGTGAATATTCAAGTGACCAAGGGGCTGGAGGGGTGGGGGGGGGGAAAGGTCTAACAAAGGTGGGCAGAGGGATGCAGAAGGTAGGGGCTTGCAGGGGGTCCTATCAAAGGATTCAAAGGATCTAAAGAGGCAAGAAGGAGAGATGGGAAGGAAAGTTCTCAGAAGGGCCAGTTTGGGGACATCTTACTTCCCAGAGGCAACTGAGATTCCATATTACCCCTGGGGAAGTCATGCCACCAGGAAAGGAAGCAGTCGGAGTTGGCAGAGCAGACGGTCGTCAGGGGTTGGGGAAGGGAGTTTCTGTGCTCTGGGAGCTCCTTTTTCTTAGTTGACGTGCCTGGGCCTTGTCCACAGGAGCGCTTGACACTAACCGGTAATTGTTTTTCCCCAGATGGAAAACACCGATGCCTCACAAACACCGATGCCTCAGGTTCTCACATAGCTTCTACAGCAGCGGTCACCAACCTTCCAGACCTCACGGGCCACCGGTTGGTGATCGCTGCTCTAGGGTATACTCAGTCCTCACTGCGCTGCAGGCTCAGGAGTCCTGCTCATCAGTGGACCCTGAGCTGTCAGTCAGGAGTGAAGACAAACGCTTCCCAGGCACACACCGAAGGTCCTGGCTGAGAGGTCTGGGGGCCCAGGGAGGAACTGGATCCTACCTGGGTCTCGCGCACATAACTGTGAAAGAAAACCAGAGCTGGCCTGGCCGTGTGGCTCAGTTGGCTGGGCGTTGGGCGTTGTTCCATGCACTGAAATGTTGAGGGTTCAGTTTCTGGTCAGGGCACAATCACAAGTGGGGGCTTGCCAAAGGCAACCAACCATGTTCCATTCTCACATCAATGTTTTTCTCTCTCTCCCTCTCCCTCCTACTCTCTCTAAAGATCAATTAAAAAAAGATTAAAAAAAACAACCCCCCCGCCCCCACCCTGAGTGCTGCTCTGGCTGCACCACACTCATGCTGAGCTCCGTCGTGCTCCTGCTAAGGCAGCATCGCTGTCTCCTTCCAGCCGCCATCATGTTCATCTACCGGGACCTCATCAGCCATGATGAGATGTTCTCCGACGTCCACAAGATCCGGACATCGGAGACGGGCTGTGCCCGGAGGTAGAGGGGAAGATGGTCAGTGGGACAGAGGGTAACACTGATGACTCGCTTAATGGTGGAAATGGCTCCACTGAAGGCCCCGAGGGCAAAGGTGCGGAAAGCACAGTCATCACTGGTGGTGACAGTGTCATGAACCATCACTTGCAGGAAACCAGCTTCAGAGAAGAAGCCTACAAGAAGTACATCAAAGATGGCCTGATGTCAATCAAAGGGAAGCTTGAGGAACAGAGAGCAGGAAGAGGAAAGCCTTTTATGACAGGGGCTGCAGAACAGATCAAGCGCATCCTTGCCAATTTCAAAAACTACCCGTTCTTTATTGGTGAAAACGTGAATCCAGATGGCATGGTTGCTCTGCTGGACGACCGTGAGGGTGGTGTGACCCCATATATGATTCTCTGTAGGGATGGTTTAGAAATGGAAAAATGTTAACAAATTGGGCAGTGTGGCTCATCACCTGTCATCGTAACTGGCTGCTGCTTTTCGTCCACACATCAAGACTAGGACAAATGGGACTGATGTTATCTGGAGCTCTTCATTTATTTTGACTTGGTTCATTTGGAGTGGAGACATTGTTTTTTGTTTGTTTGTTTGTTTGTTTAAAAACATGTCATATAGGTGTCTAAAAATAAAATGCACTTAAACTAAAAACAAAACAGAGCTGGACAGTAGCTTAAGTAGGAAAAGCAGATTTTTAAGCAGGAATGATTGCAACAGGGGGAAAGAGACCTAAGTCTGGGGTGGGGCTTATTTCCAAATATAGCAGGGACAGGGGAAGATTTCTAGCCAGGGAGCAGGCTGGGCATCAGTGGATGAAAAATTACTAAGAGGAAGCATCATAGGTTCAGGGGGTTTCATGTTAACTAACTCCACAGGATTCCTGCTGAAGGCGGCCAGGTGATCAGACGCCACCTGGGGATGGTGAGGATGAGGAATTCGACCATATATCCAGCGTGGGGGATTCTCCGGAAACTGGCTGAACAAGATTCTTGCTCTGGAGGACAAGACCCAATGAGGGCCCAGCCAAAAGAGAGAGAGAGAGAGAGAGAGAGAGAGAGAGAGAGAGAGAGAGAGAGAGAGAGAGAGGGCGCTCAAAGGCCCTGACTGAAGTTTGGTCAAGGACATTTTGTCAGTTACAAGGGCTGTCCTTGGTTTAAAAGCAGACAGCTGAGTAGCACCTTTTAAGAAAATGCTCTATCATAAAATGTAAAAAAGAAAAAAAATGTTCTAAATACATTTTTAATTAAAAGAGGAAGTTACAAAATGTGCATCTGCTAGATGGATGAAGATGGTGATGTATAATTTCATATTTATCAGGAGGACACACCTCTAACATTCCCCACTGGGTGCATTGTCCCAAATACAGAAATATGTAAATGAGGGCCATGACCACAGGTTGGCCCGGTTCCTTATGGATGTCATTGGGCTGAACCAGTGGATATCCTATATAATAAAAGCCCAGTGACCGAAATGGCAGAAAGACCAGAATGACCAGAGGCCAGAAGAACCATGGCCCCTCTCCCCTGGCAGCCTCACACCCCAGCAGGAAACACCATCCTGATTGGGGGTGCTGCTGGCAAACCACACATGGCCCCTCACCTGGCTGGCCTCCCCCACCACCAGTGAGGACTCCCACCCCAATCCAGGATCCCTATCAGGGCAAGCAGGCCAGCCCTCACTTGTACACCAGGCCTCTATCCTATATAATAAAAGGATAGCATACAAATGGACCTTAACAGAGGAGGAATAACCAGAATGACTGCTCTACCAGTCACTCTGAGGTGCACTGACCACCTTTAGATCCCTTTCCCCAGCCACCAGGCTCCAATCGCCTGATGAGTGACAGGGAACGGGGATGGGTGGCAGGGGTTGTGGGCAGTGTCAGGCCAAAGCCCCCACCCATCGATCACCCTACACACAGAGGGCAACCCACATCAGGTGTGGGGCTGGTGAGTGGGCGGGGACCATACCCTGGAGAATTTCATGCCCTGGGGCCTCTAGTATAAGTAAGCTTTGCTAACCCTTTGTGATGCATATATCCCAACTAGGGGCCTGGTGCACGAAATTCGTGCACTGGGGAGTGGGTGGTCCCTCAACCCAAGCTGCCCCCTCTCACATACTGGGAGCCCTCAGGGGATGTCCAACTGATGGCTCACCCCCAGCCTGCCCAAGGCCTCTGCAGGCTCAGGAGTCCTGCTCATCAGTGGACCCTGAGCTGTCAGTCAGGAGTGAAGACAAACGCTTCCCAGGCACACACCGAAGGGGTCCTCGGTGAGGCTTTAGGCCTTGGGCACCCAGCCATCGCTCTGCTCAGCTCAGCCCTGGTTGCCTGCGACCGCCCGGCCCCAGGGGCTGGGTGCTCACTGCCACTGCTCACAGCGCCCAGGGGCCAGGCGCTCCCTACCGCTGCCACCACTGCTGCTGCTGCTGCTTCCCCGAATAGCGCCCAGGGGCTAGGTTCTCACCACCACTGCTGTTTCATCTCCACCCATCTCCACCCCCGGAGCCCGGTGTTCATGCCACTTGGCCCCGCCCCCACTCCTGATTGGCTGGTAGCATAGCCAATCAGGAGCGAAGGTACGGTCAAATTTGCATGTTTCTCTTTTATTATATAGGATGTCCCCACACCTGATAGCTGTCTGCATCGCCCAGAGAGCTTGTTTACAAATAGAGATTTCCAGCCCTGGCCTGGTTGCTCCATAGGTTGGAGCACTGTTTAGTATACCAAAGGGTTTGGATTCAATTCCCAGTCAGGGCACATACCTAGGTTGCAGGTCCCATCTTTAGTTGGGGAAAGTACTGGAGGCAACTGATCAATGTCTCTCTCCACATCAATGCTTCCCTCCCTCGCTCTCTCTTTCTCTAAAAAAATCAATAACAACATATCCTCGAATAAGGATTAAAAACAAACAAACAGATTCCTGGTCCCCAGACTAGAGGTTCCTATTGGGTGTGAGGAACTGTGTTTAACAACAGGTAGTTCCAAAGCAGCCCACCTACCTGGCGGTCCCTAGGGGACCTTTAGGGTGCATGAGGTTCCACCAGTGCAGAGTCCCTTCCCCTGGGGCTAAATTCCTAACCCATCAGTCCCAGTGGAGAATGTAGGTGACACTGGGAAGTTGTGCTCTCTGCACTGGGGTCCCAAGGTCTCCCTGTATTGGCAGTTGGGGCCTGAGATGTGTGATCCAGTCCTTTATGTGCAGCACATCCGGTCCTCTGTGCTCGCTGTGATGGAGATGGAGTTCAGCGGTCCAGACTGGAGAATCTGTCGGGGAGCCTGGCCCACAGTGTCAGCCCACCTCCATCCTGATTGGACAGTAGCCTCCTGGTTCAACTCAAAACTCCTTTATCAGACATCCCATCCTCAGCACGCTGTGGAGTGCTTGTCTGTTGTGTGTCTCCTTCCCTAGACTGAGCTTGTTGAGGAAGAAATTTATATTTTGTGGTTATTGTTCAAGCTCCGTATCCTCAGGACCCAGCCAGGGGTCTGTTGAAGGACTGATGGTGGGTGTTTCAGTGAATGAATGACGGGTACTATCTGGGAGCCCAGGGAGGAACGATGACTTCTGCTGGGGAAGGCATCACCTGGAACAGGTGTCACCTGGAGGTAGCATTTGAGCATGGACTTGGTAGACAGGAGGGATTTAGCTGGGGGGGGGGGGGGAGGGGAGGCGTGGGGATGGGTAGTTGGATGGGCATTTCAGGCTCAGGGCATCGCACAGACAAAGGCTGGAGGTGTAGCAGCACAAGGCCTCTGAACGGGCTGCAGCACCCGCTTGCCCTGGGCTTGGTTTGGGTCTCCCCACAGATGCTGCGGCTCCCTCCTCAGACCTCTCCAATGCTCCCCAAATAGGACCACTGTAGCCCATGTCACCCCTGGCAACCTCCAGTGTGGTAAGTGCTTCGCGGGCAGCCTGGGAAGAGTAGGGGAAGAGGTGTCACCTTCTGTCCTGGACACTGACCTTGGCCCTCAGGGCTTATGTTTAGGGCCAACAGTTGGGAGTCAAAACCCTTGGGCTTCAGTTTGGTGGTTCTCTCCCTTGGCAGGTACCATTTATTGTGTCCCTACTGTGTGCCAGTACTACAGTGGGTCATTTGTGTGCACAGTATCATCAAATATTTCCAACAACCTAGTGAGGAAGGTGTTATTAGCCCATTTGACAACTGAGGAGGTTTCTAGGAGGGGGCAGGATTGTTGAGGTTCCTGGGGGAGGCGCTCGCTAGCTGGGTAATGTGTGAGTGGGATGGCTTCTCTGGCTAAGCAGATGTGAGCGATCCAGTTTCCTTCCCAGGGTGGTGTGAGTCCCAGAGCAAGTGCCAGAAGCAGATCTGCAAGCTGGCCAGAGCTGTCCTTGTGTCTGAGCAGCATCTGGGCACATGCAATGGCTGGAACCTCATCTTCAGGACCAAGACATGGAGGAAGTCCATACCCCTTTTGGACATTAGGGCACTGAGTTGTCTCCCCTGGTCCCCTGAGGATACTGCCTAGCATGGCAGTGCCCACCCCTTCATCCAGCTCAAGCCCAGACCAGGGAGACATCCAGGACTGGGAGGCCAAAGGGTGAGCCCAGCGCTTGTCCAGACCACCCCACCAGAAAAGTCAAAATGCCATGACCCCTATATTTCCTGCTCAGCCCCTCAGTTCCTGTTCCCAGGTGGGTCTGTGAAGTCTTTGACGACAGGGACTATTCATTTGTTCATTCAATCACTCAGTCACTCAACACACACGTGTTGAGCACCTGCTATGTGGGAAGCATGCTGTTGGGCACTGGGGAGCCTGCTGTGTCAATCATAGTTTGGTTGGAGCAGCAAAACTACTAGGGGATGCCTATGTATAAAATAAGGGATTTTTTTCACAGTGATATTTACTTTCCAGGATTGTGGGAGCCAGGAAAACAGTCTGCGTGAGGCTCTTTCTTGCTTTTAAAATATATTTTATTGATTTTTTACAGAGAGAAAGGGAAAGGGATAGAGAGTTAGAAACATCGATGAGAAACATCGATCAGCTGCCTTCTGCACATTCCCTACTGGGGATGTGCCTGAAACCAAGGTACATGCCCTTGACCAGAATCGAACCGGGATCCTTGAGTCCACAGGCCAACGCTCTATCCACTGAGCCAAACCGGTTAGGGCCTTTTTTTCTTTTTTAAAAAAATATTTTTTATTGGTTTCAGAGAGGAAGGAAGAGGGAGGGGAGAGAGAGAGAGAGAGAGAGAGAGAGAGAGAGAGAGAGAGAGACATTGATGATGAGAGAGAATCATTGGCTGCCTCCTTCACGCCCCTCACTGGCGATTGAGCCAGCAACCCAGGTATGTGTCCCGACTGGGAATCGAACAGTGACCTCCTGTTGCATAGGTCAATACTCAACCGCTGAGCCATGCCAACAGGCGAGGCTACTTCTTTTTGTGCTGGTACTGCTGGCCACGTGGCAGGGCAAACTGAACTGTGGAACCCCTGAGGGCAACCTGGGACCCCCTTAGCTTCTCCCCACATCCAAATCTCCAACGAGAGAAGCTAAGGAGGCCCCCTGGCAGGATCAGTTTCAAACACCAGTCAACGACCCGTATTTCTGAGGCAGCCTGCTGTTGAATGTCTGTGTGTCTGTGTTGTCTGCCTACTTGTACATAAAGCCCCACCCGGGGAGGCATGTGTGGTCTGACCTGCACATTTCAGCATCTCCACTGAAAGGAGGGCTATGCAGTTTAGAGAGAGATGGTCCTCCTGCTGGTTCTCTCTCTGCTAAGAGAGAGCCCAATACAACAGTCAAGGAGACCGCTCTTCCCGAGTTTCAGCATCACTTGGCTTTCATTTCCGCGCGAGCTCTTCACAGCCCCGAGGGCCGACCGAGGACAGTCGGCCCGGAGGACCTCAGTGGGGTCCTCTCCCCTGGAGATGAAGCCCAGAGCCCCAGCCAGACTAACCAGCCCAGGACAGACTCCCAGGAGGCCGTGAGAGCAGAGAAGCAAGGGAGCTGGTTCTCAGGTGGAATTCAGGGGTGCTCCTGAGAAGCCCTGATGTGGCTGAGTCCCTGAACCACTCTGGGTTCCATTTTCTCTCTGTGTGGGCTGGAGTTGAAGACACTGGTTTAGAACCAGCATCTGTTGTCGATGTGTTGTGTGACTCCAGGAAAGTCTCCTAACCTCTCTGAGCTTCAGTGTTCTGGTAGGCAAAAGAAGGTTCTCCATGGACCCTGCCAGCTCAAACCCATGTCAGCTTGTAATGTTGCTTTCAAAACCTCAGAGCACCCCTGGTTCACAGATGCCTGTGGGCACTGGGCACGTGTCTGAATCCTGCATCTCTGAGCAGGGATGCTCCAGGGAGAACGGCCGGTTTACAGCCCCTTCCTGCAGAACTCACCAGCAAGACACCACCTTGCCTGTCCCCTGGCCTTGAGGGAAGGGAGAAGCCTGGGCTGAGGCTCTTCTCCATCATCCAGACTAGGATTGAAGAGAAATGACGTCAAAAGCGAAGCTCCCGTTTCCCCCACATACCTGTTTACAAATGGATTCAGGAAATGACTTTGATCCAAAAATACATATATGAGCAAATTGGACACTTGAGCCCCATTTTCTATATGATGTTGTCAAATATAGGCATGAGACGATATCACCCTTTTCTGAAACACCAGTACATGTAGGGCAATCAAAAAAATCAAATTTTATTTTGAAAATGTTGAACATTGGCACTTTTTAAATATAGATCCCATTTATCATGTGGCTATTTTGGGTTTTTTCGGTGGTAAGAAGCCAAAGGTCTCTTCTTGGGGGTTGGGGGTACTCTCCTGTCCTTTCTTCCTGCTGTCTCCGTATTCATTTACAAATACTAGATGAGTTGGGGTTCTTAATGTTCTTTCTTGGTAAAATAAACCCTAAGCTGAACCCTATGTAAGAAGACATTCTCTCTGTGAAATCCCAGAATCTCAGCATCTCTGTGTCAGCATCAAGGTGGCTTCGTGCTTCCCAATTTACATCACAAGAAACATTATGTTGTTTTTTTTTTTGTTTTTTTTTTAAAGGCCGTGTCAGAGCCCAGCAGTGTGGCTCGGTTGGTTGAGTGTCGGTCTGTGCACCGAAAGGTGGCTGGTTGGATTCTGGTTGGGGCACATGCCCAGGTTGTAGGCTCGATCCCCAGTTGGGGTGTGTGCAGGAGGCAGCCTATTTAAAAAATATATATATTTTATTGATTTTTTTACAGAGAGAAAGGGAGAGAGAGAGTTAGAAACATCGATGAGAGAATGAGAGAGAAACATCAGTCAGCTGCCTCCTGCACACACCCTACATTGTGCAACCATCGTACATGACCTTGACCGGAATCAAACCTGGGACCTTTCAGTCTGCAGGCCAATGCTCTATCCACTGAGCCAAACTGGGTAGGGCAGGAGGCAGCCTATTGATGTTTCTCTCTCACATCCATGTAGCTGGGATTTGAACATGGGCCCTCTCTGGCCTGGAAGCCCAGGCTGGCATAACTGCCAATCACCTTCTCTCCACTCCCTTAAGGAAAAATGAGACCTAATGCTTGGCTCTAGGGAACCTCTCAATATTTGAGGAGATGAGCCCCAAGGAAGGCTTGACACTCATCTCAGAAAACCTTCTAGTTCCTGATCTGCACCTTCTATCTCCGAGAGAGGCAGAGGGATATGCCTGCATGGCTTTTATTAGTCCTCAGGAGGAACGCTATTTAATAAACACACGGCAAGTTTATGGAGTCAATTTAGCTTCTCCTTGAGTAAGATTCTCTAGAGGGTGGCAGAAACCGGAGAGGAAATGCATCCCAGGAAAGTCTTCCTCCAAGAGACGGGGCACTATCTTCAGAGGCAAAGACGTCTGGCCTGGAGTTCAGAGTGAGCCAGGGAACTTGACCTTGTTAAGTCCTATGACCAGTCACTCTCTGGGGATTCTCTGGAGGGTGAGGAGTTTCTATAGGGCCCCTCCAAGCCCAGTGGACCATCAGGAAAGAACCAGGAGCAAGACCTGGGAGCCCTCTCTGAAGCCCAGCAGAATCGGTGAGTTCCATGTGGCGGGAGAAGGGGACAAAAGTCATGGTCTGGAGGTGCTCACTGAGGGCCACTAGGTGCAGAGGACATTGGGATAGTATTGGTAACGACGGTTGTAGCTCTTTAGGTTTCTCTTCAGGCAGTAGACGAACTTCCGGTCACAGGAGCAGAGCTTCATCTGGCAGGGGACCCCCATCTCTGCAAACAGGACGCCAAAGGCAGGATGAGGAAGATACCCTGTACGGACATTGACTCCCAGGCTTGTTTCAGTCAGGGCTTGCTTCTAGACTAAGCAGACTCCCCATCTGCTTCCTGCTCCGATGGAGCACGCAGTCTGATGAGGGCGGCACTGCGTCTACACCGGGGAATGCATCATCTGATGGGAAAGACCCAGCTGTCTGGGGTGAGGCTTTAGCCTAGGGGACACAACTCCTGCCCGGGAGCTCCAGTCTCATCAAGGACACACATTCCCTCAGTCTGATGGCGGAGACAGTTCTTGCCCTGGAGGAACCCCACTTTTCATAGTGACACGACATTCACTCAGACTTAACTTTGAACTCAGATGAACCTGAACTTGAATCCCAACTCTAGTTGTGTGTACTGGCAAGCCTTTGTGTTTCAGTTTCCTCATCTATAAAATGGGGAGACTAAACCTACTCACAGGGTATTTTTAGGGAGCTAGTAAAAAGAAGTGTGCAAACATTTGACACCTACTGAATACTCAATCTAAGACATCAGATACAGCTGAAATATTCTTGTCCCTCTTACTCCTAGTTCCCCACCCCCAAGATATAGGCTGGCTGACCTCTAGGGGCAGCTAAACTCAGAGCCAGCAGAGACCCAGGCTCTTCCAGTGGCCTGAATGGGAAGCCCCAGCCTTACCACAGGTGACCAGGCCCTGGGAGACGCTGTATTGGTAGGACTGTGTCCGGATGTGACAGCCTCTCTCCTCCAGCAGCCCATAACAGCGGTCATGTATCCAACAGCACCTGTCAATGCAACACACTTCCATCTTGAGTGGAAGGGGCATGCCATTTAAGCAGAGGTTACATCAGTGGGTGTGGTCTGGCAGAGAAAGAATTTAATAAGAATATGCCCTTCCTCTAGGGCTGCCTGCCATTGGCTAGCAGCTCTGGTTTTTCCTCCTAAGCTCATGGTGAGACTACATTTCCCAATCTCCCTTGCAGGTACAAGTGGTCACATGACTAGGTTCCAGCCAGAGGAATGTGAGCAGAAGTGATGTATAAAAACCTCACGTTATCCTCCACTCTCTTGCTCCACCTCAGCTGAATGAAGATGATCCAGCCTAGGACTCTGAGGCCATTGGGGATAGCAGAGCCACAAGATGGAAGGGACTTGGGTCCCAAAATCAACATGTTTGATTGAACTGTTATAAGATCAAAAAACAAACTTCCAGTATGTTAGGTATAGCAGGTTGCATTAAAATTTTTACTTACAGAAAAGTTGAGAACATTATACACAGTATTCCCATTTACCCCACATCCAGTTTTTTCTATTAGTAACATATTATACTAATATGATACATGTATGTTTAACAGAAATAGACAGAGGCAAAGAAGCATTGAACAGACTGTCAAACTTCAGCAGGCAGGTAGGGAGGGGTTGGGGTTTAAGAAATGAACCGAAGGACTTATATACATGTATATAAGCACAACCAACAGATGCAAGACACTGGGGGTGGAGGGATGAAGGTAAGTGCCAAGAGGGTGGGAGGCAGGTAAGGGAGGTCAGTTGGGTGGGGGGGAGATAAAGAGACATACGTACTACTATTTGTAATGCCTTAAACAATAAAATTTTTAAACATTAAATTAAATTTAAAAATATGATAGAAGTAACAAACCAATATTAACTAATCCTATCTAATAAAAGGATAATATGCAAATTGACCATCACTCCAAAACACAAGATGGCTGTCCCCATGTGGACAGAAAATGGCTGCCACAAGAAGGCCAGCAGGGGAGGGCAGTTGGGAGGGACCAGGCCTGCAAGGGAGGGCAGTTGGGGGTGATCAAGCCTGCAGGGGAGAGCAGTTAGGGGTGACCAGGCCTGCAGGGTAGGGCAGTTAGGAGTGACCAGGCCTGCAGGAAAGGACAGTTAGGGGAAATTAGGCCAACAGGGAGCAGTTAGGCATCAATAGGCTAGCAGGGGAGTGGTTAGGGGGTGATCAGGCTGACAGGCAGAAGCAGTTAGGGGCAATCAGTCAGGCAGGCAGGCAAGCAGTTGGAAGTTAGCAATCCTGGATTGTGAGAGGGCAGCCGAACATCCCTTGAGGGGTCCCAGATTGGAGAGGGTGTAGGCTGGGCTGAGGGACACACACACACACACACACACACACACACACACACCACCACCATGCACAAATTTTGTGCACCAGGCCTCTAGTTACTAAATAATAATATATAATTAATTATTGATTCATTAATTGTAAAAAGTTCATAGCTTTTTCAGATCTCCTTAGTTTTTACATACGGTCCTCTTTTATGTTCCAGGATCCCCTCTGGGACCCTCCATGACATTGAGTTGTCATTATCTTTAGACTCCTCTTGACCAAGGGCAGTTTCTCATTCTTTCCTTGTTTTTGATGACCTTGACAGTTTTGGGGAGTACTGGGCAAGTATTTTGCAGGATGCCCTACTATTGGGGTTTCTCTGACATTTGTCTCATGTTACGTGTTTCTTTCTTTGCTCCAGTTGTCCCAGCTTTAGCCATTGGGAACTCTTTGGGCCGGTCCCTGTGCTCTTTGGCATTTCCACCAACGTGGTGTCTGTTTGGGGTTTACTTTGTTTGAGCACTTCCTTACTTTCTGATTTACAAGAAGCTCCAGGCTCACCCTGTATATTTTCTGCACGAGTCCTCGCATCAGCCATTTCTCTAAGAAGCCTTGGTTCCTAGGAGAATGACATTAGAAACTAGATCTGGACATTAGGTGTTGCTTATTGCTACTGACAGGTTGTTTCTTATAGATCCTCTCAGCTGATAGAACATATATAAATGTATATATATTATATGCATGTGTGTGTTTGTGTATGTGTGTCTATATTAACATATGTATACACATGTGTACATATTTCTATACGTAATCATCTGCATCTGTATTAAGCTAAGCTGGAGTTCATATTGATGTCTCCAACTCTAATCCACCACCAGACAGGTCCTTCTAGCTTCCTGTCCTTGCTTGTCTGCAAACTCCCCCTTCAGCAGCGAGGAACTTGGCTCCACCCGTCTGCCATCCATTCCCTGAATTGCCTCACTCCATCATATATGTCAAGCAGTCTCAGAATTCTTAAAGCAGCAGGTGGCATTTTTTAAAGAACAGTTTCCTCCCCCCTTCCCCCTCCCCCCTCGTTCTGGTACTTCTACACTTTCCAATCAAGATGTGGAAACTAGGTCCCCTCCCTCTTAAAGCCATTATGACTGCCTCACCCAAAAAGAAGGACCAGCATGAAATTCCTGAGGCTTACTCATAAAAATGCTATACTCTTGTGTCTTGCAGTCTTAGGGCACTCACTCTGAGAACCCAAGAGTCACCGTGCTGTGAGGAAGTCCAAACAATCTTGGAGAGGCTTGGGTAAGAGGAACTGAGGCCCCCAGGCCCAGCCCCATCCGAGCTCCCAGCCAGCAGCCAGCGACCACTGCCAGCTATCGGAGTGCACCATCTGGATAAGGCCTCATCCAGCCCCAGTCAAGGTGCCCAAGCTGAAGCTGGGTGGCACAGAGACAATCCACCCCACCAAGCCCTGCCCAAATGGCGGATTCGTAACAAGTCAATGGTCACCGTCGCTTTAAGCACTGCATTTTAGGATGGTTGTTATGTAGCAATAGACCATCTGATACATTAGGCCACTGAGATTTGGAGTTACTAGATGTAGCGTGGGCAAGTCAGTTAACTTCTCTGACACTCAGTTTTCTTATCTATGAAATGGTGCTTCAATTCCAGAAATGACACGGAATGAGAGGAGGTAAAGGGGGAGCATGAAGGGCAGTCATTATAATCAGCTCACCAATCTGTAACATCTTTGGGGGTCCCTCGACCGCCCCAGCCACAGTAACAGCCATAGAAGCCATAGTTCATCAGGGCGTCCTTCCCCGTCACCTTCTCAATCATGGACTTCAGTTCTAGCAAGCCGCCTGACACAGTGGGCACACCTGAAAGACAGCGCCGGCTTTCCCAGAATGCTCCTGCCTTCCCCCCACTCCCAGCTTAGAGGGGTCAGGTGTCTCTTTTTCCTCCTCCCCATCAGTGGGACAGGGATAAGGAAGGGGAGGGCAAGCAGCATAGAGAAGTTGTTTCATGGCTGGACTTGGAGGAGCAAGCTTGGGTCCAAAACACAGCCCTGCTGCTGACTCACAGTACGATGCTGCATAGGCCACTTATCTCCTGCACCTCACATTCCTCAGTTTCCTAAAATGAATGCCTGCCTCTTGGAGTTGTCATGAGGGTTAAACTAAGGTAAAGGATATAAATTTTGAGCACAGTGGCAGATACATACTAGGTGGCCAAGAAACACTAGGTGTAAGTAATAGAGTGTCTGTATGAAGCTGGCTAATGGGCTCTTCCTTTATCTCCTAACAATACACACCTTTCTCCTCCCACTAACACCATCCTATGTAATAAAAGCCTAATATGCTAAGTGTCTGGTCACTGGTCGGCCATTCAACCAAGTGTAATATGCTAATGAAATGCTAAGGCCACTCAACTGCTTGCTGTGATGTGCACTGACCACCAAGGGGCAGACACTCCAAACAGTAGGTTAGCTGGCTGCTGGGGTCCAGCCAATCAGGACTGAGCAAGATGAGCCAGACATACCCTGGAGCCTCCTACAGTCCCTCCCTAGCTGGCCAACCTCCTGCATCCCTCCCTGGCTCCAATTGTGTACCAGTGAGGTCCCTCGGCCTGGCCTGCGCCCTCTCACAATCCAAGCTGAGGGACCCCCCCACCCCCCAAGTGCACAGATTTTGTGCATTGGGCCTCTAGTTTAGAACATAAGAATCTTCAAGCAGGGTGAGCCCCTTGGAGCCCCGTGAAGTCAGCTCTCTCATCGTGCAGATTGGGAGACTGAGGCCTAGAGGGAGAAGGTGGCTTGTGCAGGAGTACACAGTGAGCCAGAGGCTCCAGGCCTCATGCTCCTTCTGCAGTCTCCAAGAACTCAGAAACAACAAAGAGCAGGGCAGCCTGTCAGGGGCTGCAGGAGAGCCTCAAGACAGACTCAGACCCCCATGCTGTGCAGTGACCTCCAGCTGCGAGGTGGCAGCAGGTGGGCTGCACACAAAACCTGGACAGGCCTGAGCAGGGAATGGCCAGGAATCCGGGAGTGGGAGGTGCTTGCTTTTTATTTTGCTGAGTTTTATCCCCCGCTTTATTTTATTTTGTTTTGCAGCAAACAAACCAAAAACAAACAAACCAAAAAAAAATCTGCCTCCTGAATTTGCAAACCACGTAGTCTCCCGAAAGCACAACCCTTACTCATGACCCGCTAGATCCTGCCACAGACTTGCTGTCATGAATGAGAAAACAGAGTCTGGGAGAGGCAAAGACTTCTGCTGACGTCTACACAGTCCATGCAGAGCCCAGATACAAAGTTAAATCTCTACAGCCTCAAAGACTAGTCTCCTTGCCACTACCTATTACTCCTACAGGGTAGAAGGTCACAAGTTCAAAGGTCAGGGGCCAGCACTTACTGCAAGCCAGGAACCAAGCCAGCGTGAGGATCCCCTTCATCTCTGAAGTTCTAGAAAAGAACACACAACCCGTGACATACTTATCAGATGTCCCCACAGCCCATTCAAACCCTGCCCCTGGCTTCCCACCAAGGCCTGCCCTCTCGTGCTGGTCAATAAACGGGCAACCCTAGTGAGAAAAGATGAGGCAAACACCTCAAGGAGTTGAATAAGGGGCCCTGGGGGCAGAGGGGCATATTGTCCCCAGCAGAGACAGGAGAGAACTGTCCCACCACAAATGCCCCCGACTCAATTGCCTTCTGCAGAAAATGGCTAAATGTAACCAGAAGAAGAGGTGGGATTCTTAAATGGATGGAGATTTGATGGCACGAATTAGGGGCAGGAATTGGCAGACCGGACAGGGCCCTGGGTGAAGGGTGTCAGGATCTGGCAGGAGAAAAGCATCCCCCAGCAAGGGAGCCTGGTGCAGGGCGGGGAGGATACAGGGACACGGATGGCTTTAAGTCCTGTCGTCCTTTTATCTGGGGGTGCTGAGGGCCAGTTCAGGAATGTCTCTGCACTGGTGATTTGAGGACAGAAGCTGGGAGGGCTCTTCCCACTCCCTGTGCTGCAGACAGTGCCCATCCCAAAGCAGGGGCTCAGGAATGAAGCAAGAGCACCCCTTATAGGCGTGGCTCTCAGGACTCCTTGGGGCTTTTGTGGGTCCCAAGCACTTTTGTCTTCATAGTCCCCTTCCTCAAAAAAAAAAAAAAAAAAAATTCTTTTTTAAATTAAATTTTACAATTAAGTTGATATAAAAATAAATGCAATCCATGCTGGATTCATTATTATTATTCTTCATTTATTTTTCTTCAATATCAAAAGAATTTAACATTGTCTTGGGCCCAGGCCCTGGGCCCATTGTAAGTTGACTCTAGGCACTCAGGAGCGCCCCGAAGGGTAGGTATCATTGTTGGCCTTTTGCCAACGAAGAAGTACAAGCTGAAATAAAGAGGAACACGCCACAGCAGGCAGGGCCACTTGGGAAGCACAGAGATACACTAGTGCGCCCCTCAATGTACTGCACAGCCTCCCTCGCCAGAGGGAGGGGCTCTGCTTTGAACCATGGAGCCCAGAGGCCCCAGCTTCCCTGCCCCCAGACACAGGAGTCCCTGGCCTGGAGTCCAAAGAGGTCACACCCAGAAGGCAAGGAAATTCCATGTGTAATGAGCCCATGTCTGATTCTAACTGGGCCTCTCAGAAGGTCCTTGACTGACGGCTGCCTGCTTTCCTTCCCTCTCTAGGTCCCAATCCCTTGTTCATCTGCAGCTGCCCAGCTGGCCATAGTCCGCCACGATTTCCCCTTCGGTGCCCTGCTTTCCCTGAGTCCTGAGTTCAGTGGTCTTTTTGGCCAGTGCTGTGCCCCAAGGCCTAGCTCCAAATACACGACCTCTAACTCCCAGGGCTCCTGGCTACGGGGATGCCCTCTCCCTGCCATCCTTTGTCCAGCAGCTCCTCTGAGTTCCGAGAACGTTCCTACGGTTCTGTCTACCCATTGCCTCTGTCTCGAGGGCTCTAAATAGACAAGGGCAAGGCCTGAAACCCTATCTTTCCACGGCAATCTTTCTCCGCTGCTTCCTGGAGCTGTGCCCGGGAACCACCATGTCCTGGGCACCTACAACGTGCCAGACTCTGTGCACTGTCTCAACCCGCCAATGGCCCTGGCAAGTGACAACTGCAAGACCTGCTGGCACGGTGTCTGTCCCTTCAACAGCCATTTGTTGAAGGAAAGAATGCCAATTGTTGGTTTTTACAGACAAGGAAACCCAGGCTCAGGAAGGGGAAATGAGTTGCCCAAGGATTCGGCTCAGGAATAGGATGCGACTCCTCTCTTCACTGGGCCCCCCGCCCCTGAGCAGCCCCTGGGTAGGAGCCATGTTGTCCTCTTCCTACACCTTATGATGCTTTGATATCTTGGGGTCCTTGCTGGGCTGGGAAGCGATAGCCCCTGCCCGGACTAGCTAATTCCTAGAGATAGTCAGAGGCTGCCCTTATGAGCACACCTTTCACTCAAATGCAAGCCAACCAATCCTAAACCTCCTTGCCCAACCCCCTTTACTGAACACTCATGCTCCCAGCCGCTATTTCCTTGGCCCCGAATCACCTGAGGGCCAGGAGGGACTGTTAGGAGTCCCTGGAAATTATTCAAGAGGAGGAGGAGGGGGAGAGGGAGAGGGAGAGGGAGAGGGAGAGGGAGAGGGAGAGGGAGAGGGAGAGGGAGAGGGAGAGGGAGAGGGAGAGGGAGAGGGAGAGGGAGAGGGAGAGGGAGAGGGAGAGGGAGAGGGAGAGGGAGAGGGAGAGGGAGAGGGAGAGGGAGAGGGAGAGGGAGAGGGAGAGGGAGAGGGAGAAGGAGAAGGAGAAGGAGAAGGAGAAGGAGAAGGAGAAGGAAGAAAACACAATGAAGACTCTGGACGATGCTTTCGCTCGTCTCGCCTCCTGGTCGACCCGGTGCTTCCCGAGTGGCCCTGCGCGCTGTGGCCTGCTCCTTCTCTTGGAAATTGTGTGTAACAAGCTGTCTTTTCAATGGTGCGTCTCCTGGTCTAAATGGAGTGTCTCCCAGCACATTTGACCTGGCTGTAGGTGTGAACGAGAGGCCCCAGACAAAGGGGCCTGAAAGAGAAGAAGCTGCACAGAGAAGGTGGCAGAGGCTCTGAAACAGCTGCCTGGGCGTGGGGAAGGGCGGGGAAGATGGACCTCAATGGAGCCCCACGCAGGCCGCAGGAGAAGGATGTGGGCTTGGCTATTTTTATCAAGTGGCCACAGCAGGGAAGGAGTGAGCCAGGAGGTAATGTTGGAGGGAGCAGCCGCTGCGGTAATGAGAGGTGGAGAGCATGGAGACAGACAGCGTGGGGGCTGGGGCGTGGCCAGGCCCTCCAGGTCCACATGCAGCAGCTCCCTCTCCCCGAGCTCCCAGGACCACCCTGTCCATCATGTCTTCCCCAGGAAAGGTCGACAGCACCAGCCCCGCTGTCGGGAGGGGTACCTGAGACCTCCTTGCAGTTGGTGGGGGAAGCAGTGGAGGGCCAGAGTCCCCGCTCACAGCCCCTCTCCATGCCCGCCCCCTCCACCCTCAGGTAAGGCACCCCCAGAAGGAGATTCCTCACCGGTGAGACCTTCTCTCTGTCTTCTGGTCAGGCCAGGAGGAGAGGCAGGGGTGGGGCCACCCGGTTTTAAGGGCCTCCCCGCCTGCCTCCCACCCCTGCCAGCTCCAGGAGGAAGCCTTACGGCCCCCCCTAAGACCCTGGGGATTTCCCCCCCCCTCCCGTGCTCAGAAACAGCAATTTCCGGAAGCACCTCGGGGGGGGGGGGTCTGGGGGGCCTGCAGGAGGGATATTGAGTTCCTTCTAGATGGGGCCACCCACGGCCCACTTCCCTTCTCCATCAAGACCCAGGGATCTGGAATCCCCCCTCCAGGCCTGCCCCCTCCCCCCGGGCCATGCCAGGTCTCCGTCCAGGCCTCCAGCCCACGCTCCTGCTCGAATTTCATTCAGTCTCTCCGGGCCTCATCCCCAGGACAACCAGGACAGCGGGGCACCCCCTCCGACTCTGCCCCGTTCTCTGCCCGTTGCTCCCCATCTGCCAACCCCAACTCCCCGTCCTGTTCGGGAACCTGTGAAAACCTCGCTCCGGAGTCGCAGTGAAACGGTGCCAGGCACAGCTGGCACCTCTTTTTTGCACCCGACTCTCTACCAAATTGCCACACTTCTTCCCTCTGAGGAGGAGAAACCGCTGCCTTGCAGTGAGAGCAATGCGCGCTGGAGTGGCCCGCTCAGCAGCTGTGTGACGCAGCAAGTCACCACACCTGTCTGTCTGTTCCTGGGACCCAGGACAACAATACCGCCAGAGAGGCTGCGGGAGAGGAATGCCCGCTAGAGAAGTAAGGCCGCTCAGGGGTTCGCACCACAGGCTCTCCTGGGTTCCCCTCGCAGCTCCAAGTCCTGGGTTCAAATCCCGGCTTCCCCACTCAGCTACTTCACCTCAGGGCTGATTGTCTTTCTCTTGCCTGAGAGTGATCGGGTTGAAATGATTTAATGCATTTGTAACAGAGAAGTGGCCAAAATGTTAATAAATACATATAGCAGTATTCTCACAAGGACATGGGTAGCTGTCATCATTCCCCGTCCTCCACTTCTGCTGATCCCTGCTCCCATCCTGACCCCCACATACACACACTGAGAAGACGTGCGTGTGCCGGCCCTCCTGTCCCCAAAGCCCCTCCTTTGGGCCCACATGAACCCGTCTCTTCCTGGGACCTACCCCACCCCCCACCCCCCGGCAGGAACCCTGTGAATTCAATTTAACACAGAAAGTACCCACTGGGAGTCTGCTGTGTGCCAGGCCCTGCTGGGACCCACTGTGAACAGAGCTGCCTTTCTGGTTGGGGAAGTGGATCCAGTGTAAAGGCATCCATCACGTAAATAAATACACAACATGTCCCTGTGCAATGGCTGCTGTGAGGAAAACTCCTCCTTCTGTGTGTTTGTTTCTCTTTCCCACCAGGCTCCTCCTCTGCCTGCAGGCACACATGAGCTGCCACCCTACCCCAGACGAAAGGAGCCAAAAAAGGGAAAACAGCCCTTACCTCTGCTGACCTCTCTCCAGTTTCTGTTTCCTCCAAACGCCCAGTTTCTGGACAGAGAAACCTCCACTTGCTCATTTCCCACTCCCTTCTGAGCTGCGTGCTGCCTGGCTCTGGCTGTGGCCCCCAGCTAGCTCTCAGGGGTCCCCCAAAGCCTGGTGTTCCCCACGCCTAGACTTCACCGCCTCAGTCTCTCGGGCACTCCATCCTGCTGAGCATCTCCTCCTCTCAGAACTCTCCCTCTGGCTTCTGACGGGCTGCCCTATCATCTGCGTTCCCGCTGCTCAGCTCCTGTCTCTGTGGGCCCCCAAATGCTGGTGTTTTCAAGGAAGTCTGCCCTCCCCTCACTCCATCTCTCCTGGGATGAGCTCATCTGAGGTCAGGGACTTGGGTCTTATTTCCCTGCAGATTTCAGGAGCTTTTGTTGGCTGAGCAGCATCTGGCACCCGCTCTGACTCAACAATAACACTGGGGGAACAAGTGATTGGATGTATGAATGGGGAGAGAGCACAGTGTTCGGTCAAAGAGCCTGAGCTTCAAGTCAGACAGAAGTGGATTCAAACCTGGGTGTCGCCTCTGACTGCCTGTGCCACCCGACCTCCTCAGGTCTCAGCTTAATCCTCTGTGAGGCAGAACAATAATAAAACCTGCTGCATTTTGTAATGATGATAACTCAATGAGATGAGGCAGGCTGAGGGGCTCAGCACAGTGCCTGGCACCTAGCCGGTGCTCAGTGAACACCGGTTATAAATAGTATTATAATGATTATAAATAGTATTACTGTTGTGAATTTCCACTAAAACTGAGAGCTCCCACATTTGGCACATAGCAGGTGCTCAGTTAGGTTTGTTAAGTGAATGCATGACCTCTCAGCTTTAGCTTCCATACTCACCCCACTGCCCCAGCTGGCACATCAAATACAATTTGAATTATTATCCAATTTAACTATCAGGTGAGAATTTGAATATCAGGCAGGTGTTTGAATTTTAATTAGTTTACTGTAACTAATGTTATATAAATTACTAGAAGCTCTGTGCACAAAATTTGTGCACTTGTTGGGGAGGGTCCCTTAGCCCAGCCTGTGCCTTCTCAGAGTCCGGGAGCCCTCAGGGGATGTCTGATGGCTTAGGCCTGCTCCCTGCTCCCCAAAGGGCAGTCGGACAGCCTAAGTGCTGCTGCGAAGGCAGGGGAGGCTGCCGTGGAGGTGTGAGAGGCTCCTGCCACTGCCACTGCGCTTGCCGATTGTGAGCCTGGCTCCGTGAGCCCGGCTCTGGCTGAGCAGCTCTCCCCCTGCGGGAGTGCACTGACCACCAGGGCCAGCTCCTGCACTGCGCTTCCGCGCGCCCCCCCCCCCCCCCCCCCCCCCGTCAGTGCATGTCATCGTGACCGGTTGTTTGGTCAATTTGCATATTAATCTTTTATTATATAGGATATATTTAAATAAATATAGTTAAAATTCACATACCTGCCTGATATTCTAGTCAGTGGCCCAGAGGAACCCGGAACTAAATTCACTGTCTCCACCACCATGCAGCCCTTCAAAGTTCTCCTCTCTCTGGTAATGGATCCAGTCATTCACCCATTATTCATTAAAACACCCCAATCAGAGTAGAAGATTCTTGAGGGTAAGAGTCTTCTCTGACTCATTTCTGACCCCAGAACCTAGAACAATTGCTGAGCCCTGCTAGGTCCTCAAAAAAAAAAAATCTGTGGAAGGAATTAAGTATCCCCTAAACATGATTGTTCTCTGCACTTGCTGTGTCTGTCTTATGCAAGCTCGTCCTGGGGCTGAAGCCCACTGAGGGCAGCCATACACAACTGGACAATCTCTGGCCGTGGGACTCAAGCTACTGAAACACCCCTAGTTTTATCCAATAGTCTAGTGATCCCCAGGAGGCTGGCACATAGAACAGGATTGCCTGAGGCTCACTGGCAGAAAGTCTACATGGAGTCCTCCTCCAGGAATTTTCCCTGATGGCTCCTTCTAGAAGAAGCTTGCCTGTCCCTGGAATGTACAGAACCTATCACACATACTGTCTGCTCTGGCTCTTCCTGTTGGAGAGTATTCCAAAGCCGAGAGCTCGGGAAGGAAGGAAAGAGGAGGTCAGTATCCAAGGAACCATCTACCTGGCCACAAATGCAAGGCAAG
Organism: Antrozous pallidus; assembly: GCA_027563665.1. Lineage (NCBI taxonomy): Eukaryota > Metazoa > Chordata > Mammalia > Chiroptera > Vespertilionidae > Antrozous > Antrozous pallidus. The sequence goes on from CM050508.1 coordinate 201,080,924, forward strand.
TTCAGCATTTGTTCTCTTTAATCCTCACAAAATCTTGTGGGCATTATGACCTCATTCTGTAAGTAAGGAAAGTGAGGGCCAGGTGTTGGGAAGTTTTCCCAAGGCCACAGCTAGTAAAAGGTGGACCCAGAATCTTAAGCCTGACCCATCTGTCACCCAGGCCCACGGTCTTTCCAGTACAGAAATGTGTTGAGATCCAGTAAAGACATATTGATCAGCATCTTCACCAGAAATATGACCAAAGTGGCATGTGACTTCTTTACAGACAGGCTGGAGAAACGAAAGCTAATTTCAGTTATCTCTAGGGAAAGAAAGGTTCCTCTGGGGGCAAGGTTCTTGTTTTCCCAGTTTTGCCTCTTGCTAGGCATCCCGGGCTTTCTGTCCTGGTGAGTTTCTGTACCTGGCCCATTGTCCTTGCTCTGCTCAGGTCTGTCTAACTACCTATAACATTCCCCCCTCAAGGATTTTGGCTTTGAATTCTTTCAGGGAAAAGGGGTGCAGGGTCTCTTCTATAGCTGCTTCCTGCTGAAAGGGGGCAACGTTTTCCTTCCGAGCCAAGAGATTCTTGCTCTTTGGCAGAGGGACAATGAGGCTGAATATGGAAGGAGGTTGTGATGGCGCCTGAGTACAAATAGAGCTTGTAACTTGGCGGAGATAGACTGTTACAAATGTCGGTATTATTGGGCCAAGAATTATGACAAATGATCTGGTAAAAGGAATAAAGATTTAGTTTGTAATGACTTCAAGTCAAGTGAAGTCAAGAGAAAAATGAAACATTCGTTTAGACAGTTGTAACCAGTTATTTAACTAGTTCAACTAGTTATGGGTGAAAAATAAAACTCTGAAGACAATTGGCTGAATTAGAGTCTAATATTCACAATTGTGTATTGTGGAGTTTATTGAAACATGATTTACCCCTATCAGTCATCCTTTATTTTTATTAACAAGCCAAATCAAGACCAATTTATTTACTGTATCAAGTCCAGCTTCAATTTGGCTTGATTATTTGCAAGAATACAACAAGAATAGTAATTGATTATATAGGTTCTTTTAAATTTGCGTTGCTGGAATTTTATAAGGAATTTTCAGACTGAGCTTTAATTTGCCCTGCCACACAGAAGCCAAGCCATTGGGCCTTGCCTACAATACCTATGAATGTGGGTGAATTCCTCAAGTTCCTCAGGTCTCCAAAATGTCTGGAAGTTCTTATCTTGCCATCTTTCAGGAAATCAACCTTTTTCCTTAACAGGAAAGACTGCCATGAACCACTGACCAAGCAAGGTACCGGACCATTTCTCCAACCTGTTCTATTAGCTTTAACGTCGATCTTCATTTCTTTATATATATAAAATTGATTTTTCACAGAGCCGAAGGGAGAGAGATAGAAAGTCAGAAACATCGATGAGAGACAGACATCGATCAGCCGCCTCCTGCACACCCCCCACTGGGGATGTGCCCACAGCCACGGTACATGCCCTTGCCGGAATCGAACCCGGGACCCTTCAGTCTGCAGTCCAACGCTCTATTCACTGAGCCAAACCGGTCTCGGCCGATCTTCATTTCTTATGGCTTTCTGATGGCATCCAGAGTCCAGGCATGCCTCTCTCAGACATGACATTCCAGTCAAAGTCTTGGTTAATATAACCAGAATTGGAAACTAGTCTTATTGAATTCATGCACAGAAACATATTGCCATAAAAATAATAACATTCACTCACTAAGAATTGCTAAATTCTGGGGAGATTATATAGGGAGAAAAATATAAATGTTACAATCTTTTTATGAGGGCATAATTTACCAAATTGCTTTAGGGGGAAAAAAAAACAAACAAGTTTCCTTATCTCTGAAAAAAATCTTAAAATCAGCAATATCTTGAGCAAAGTTATAAGAATACTAATTATTTTCAGTTCATTTAGTTCCATATTATCAATTTTTGTTTATCCTGATTATTCACCCGCATTTCCATGAATTCAGTTGTTTCTTAGCGTTTTAGAAATCTTTATCTAGTTTTAAGTTATTATTTGCTTAGAAATCTGTAATTTAGAGTAAGTCAGACAGAAGTAAGTCTTTCCAAAGACAGAACTAACATATTTGCAAATGCATTAGAGTAAAACAATGACTGTCTAGAAGTGAAAAACTTGACCTGACATGGTTATAGATTTGATTATAATGCAATTGTTAAAAAAAAAAAAAAACTTTGCTTTTTTGGTAAGATATTAACTTCCCAAGATAATAAATTTTTGGTAAATAATTATTATTATGAAATTACACAAAAGAACAATGCAAAACCCATATTTTTAGATTTAACCTATAACTTCAATATAGAAAGAACAAATAATATGCAAGATTTTAAAAGTTGCACATGGCTTATTGGAAGTGTGGATTGAGCACTGAAAACAGTTCACAAATTTTCAATGTGTGGATCGCAAACACCTGGATTTTTAACTGCCAGACATCTGGTGTCACTGACAAGACACCTGCTACCCCTGAGAGTTTTCTGTTTGAATTTGGTTTTAAATCTTTGCAAGTTCCTTGCTAAGGAGGCTGGAAATTTAGAACATTCATATATATATAGAGAGAGAACATAGTTATTATTGTTATTTTACTTGGCAAAGTTTCCCATATAATTTCATGCATATTAAATAGGCCTAATTAGCTCAAAAAACTTCTCTTATATGGAGAGAGAACAGATCTTTGAGGTATTCCAGGGAACCATTGAAATAACTCAAACTCATTTCTTGGATAAAAAAAAGTATTTTAAAATTCAAACTTTGGGGTTGTCAAATAAACTTAACTAAGAGTTCATAACATAAATATTTTGTTAGTTTTACAGGAGTAAAACTAACATATTTTAGGTAAAACTAACCGGGTAATAACTAGAAAAAATGTTAATCAAATTTAAACTGGTTTTAATATTAAATATTTTGTCCAGACCACAGAATCTTGCTTAATTTGTATAAATATTTAATTTCTTTAAGTCAATAAATATTTCATCATAGCACACCACATATAATACACAGACGAACATATCATATAAACACCATACACATAATTCGAATTAGTAATTTTATAAAGAAGTCATAAGATTTTTTTCATTTGTGTTTGATAACTTTTGTGTGTGTGTGTTTGATAAATTTTAAGAAGCCTGGAAAGGGGGGGATTTTAAATCTTTTACCCATTCAGAAATAACCAGCTTTAGAACAACTCAATTTCAATTCTTGTCTTCAAAAATGCATTTTTATAATTTATATCTTCTATTACCAACCATACAGGGTTTTTTTAAGCTTAATTTTAACTCTTAACTTTTAGAAAATTTAATTTTTTATTAACAAGTAAAAGCAAGTGACTAGCATTGTTTAGGTAAGCAAATACATTTTATGACTTCTAGAAATGTAATTTTTTTACTGGCAAACACATTCATACCTTTGAGAGACATATCTAGCAAAGTATAACACATGTATTAACAGTTCCAATTCTATTTTCTAACTTTTCTTTTTTTCTTTTTCTTTTTTTTTTTTTTGGTAATAAAAGGCCAAAAGTAGGTGAACTTAAGACTTGTCTAGTGATTCTTATTTATTAGCTGAAATAAGTTAATTTGATCTGCTCAGATGGCTAAGTTTTCTTTTTTTCCTTTCAATAAGGATTGCCTTTTAAAAACTTGTATTTTAAAAGATGGTCCAGATAAGATTTGATAGACTTTGAATTGTTTCTGGAGTAATACCTCTGGCCCTGTAAATACTTCATTTATAAGACAAGGATTGTGATTTTTAATATCTCAAGAGTTGGGTTCTCACCCAACTTTGACAAACAATTGACAAATCCATTCACCAATTTTTGGAATACTTCTTTTTTCATTTGGGTATATTTTTCTTTCAGACTCTGTAGTGATTATAGAGAGATATAGTTTACAGCCAATACATAGTTTAGGATTGTATCTAAGAGCCATAAAGACTTGGGTATATGGGACTGCTGTCCCTTTCTCTGGAACCAGCAAAACTGGTCTTACAAAGGTCTAGGTTGTTCCCTAAGGCCATAAAAAATTGGAGGTACAGGAATTCAGTCCATTTGCCCTGACAACAGCAGAAAAGATCTAGCAGGAGAATCTATCCTATCTAATAAAAGAGTAATATGCAAACAGAAATGGCTGTCACCACAGAGCCAGAAGGCTTGGATTTGCTCCAGGCTACAAAGTTTCAATTGTAGAACATACATTAATCCCAGATCCCAGGGCCTCCACTTGAGTTGCTATGGGGCATGGCTGGCCTGCAAACCACCATAGGCCCCTCGCCCAGGCTGCCCCACACCCCAAGGGAACCCCTCACCCTGATCCAGGAAACCCTTCAGGGCAGAGCAGCTGGTTCCCACCCATGTACCAGGCCTCTATCCTATCTAATAAAAGAGTAATATGCATATTGACCATCACTCCAACACACAAGAAGGCTGCCCCATGTGGTCAAAGATCTTGCCCCCATGTGGACACAAGATGGACACCACAAGATGGCCAGCAGGGGAGGACAGTGGGAGGTTCCAGGCCTGCAAGGGAGGGCAGTTGTGGGCCATCAGGCCAGCAGGGCAGGGGAGTTGGGTGAGACCAGGTCTGTAGGGGAGGGCAGTTGAGGGTGATCAAGCCTGCAGGGGAGGGCAGTTAGGGGTGACCAGGCCAGCAGAGGAGGGAAGTTGGGGCAAACAGGCTGGCAGGGGAGCAGTTTGACATCAATTAGGCTGGCAGGGTAGTGGTTAGGGGGTGATCAGGCTGGCAGGCAGAAGCAGTTAGAGGCAATCAGGGAGGCAGGAAGGCGAGCAGTTTGGAGCTAGCAATCTTAGATTATGAGGAAGATGTCTGACTGCCCATTTAGGCCCGATCCTACCGTCATCAGGCCTAAACGGGCAGTCAGACATCCCTCGAGGGGTCCCAGATTGGAGAGGGTGCAGGCTGAGTTGAGAGACACCCCTCCAACCCCCCCATGCATGAATTTCATGCACCAGGCCTCTAGTGTATATATAAAAGCCTAAGTGACTATTGGACCATTGGACCATTCAACTGGTAGCTATGACATGCACTGACCATCAGGGGGCAGATGCTCATGCACAGGCATGGAAATATGGAACAGACTGATGAATCTCCGAGGGAAGGGAGGAGGTAGGAGGTTGGGAAGAGACTAACCGAAGATCTTATATGCATACTAGAGGCTGGGTGCAAGGATTTGTGCATGGGTGGGGTCCCTCAGCCTGGCCTGCAGCGGTTGGGCTGAAACCCACAATCCCACATCCCCCGAGAGGTCCCAGATTTCGAAAAGGTGCAGGCCAGGCTGAGGGACCCCAACGGAGCATGAATTTGTGCACCGGGCCTCTAGAGGTGTTATATAATTAAGGCTTTTGTTCTTCAGCCAGGCCTCCTGGCACCCCACTTTCTATTGGGACCATGCTGTATTATTAAAGACTAATCTTGCATTAGCCAGTTTGGCTCAGTGGGCAGAATATGGGCTCTGGGACTGAAGGGTCCCAGTTTCAATTTCCTGCAAGGGCACGTACCTGGGTTGCAGGCTCCATCTCCGGCCCTGGTTGGGGTGCATGCAGGAGGCAACCAATTGATATGTCTCTCTCATATCATGTTTCTTTATATGTGTGTCTCTCCCCCCCCCCCCCCCCCAACCAACGCTAAAAATGAAGGAGAAAATATCTTCAGGTGAGAATTAAAAAAAGAAGGCAACAACCACAAAAAAAGAAGACTAATCTCTTTTCCTTTAGAGTTAGGGACGAGAGTTAGTCAAACTTTGACCCATTTTTGAGGATGCATTCTGGGGGAGGTTTCTGAGAGATGGAGGGTTGGTTTTCCATCTGGAGAGAATAGAGGAGAGTAGGCGTCCCTGATTTCCCCAACACCCCCCCCCCCCTTATGGTGGGCTCAAAGGAGAGCTTCCCCGCTTCGTGCCGGGTTTCCAGACTCGGCCAGCCTTGCCCCGCTTCCCCCGCCCCAGTCTCATGGGAGAGACCACATCCCTGAACTCACCAATGTGACCTCCTTTCTCTCCGACCCTCGCTGCTGAGGTTTGGGTGCACACCCTAGTCATGAGCAACTGAGACTGCTAGTGCGGCTCTAATCTTTCCCATTCCTCAGGGCAGGGCCTGACGTCAGGGGTAAAGGGATAAGGATCTGACCTTTTTTGTTCATTTGTTAATCTTTACCTGAGGATATTTTTCCCAGTGATGTATATATGTATGTATGTATTTATTTATTCGTAGAGGATGGGAGGGAAGGGTAGAGAAAAGGAGAGAGAAACATCATTGTGAGAGAGACACATCGATTGGTTGCCTCCCATATACACCCTGACTGGGGCTGGGGGTTGAGGCACAGGCCCTTGACTGAAATCACACCCGAGACCCTTCAGTCTGCAGGCTGGTGCTCTAACCACTGAGCAGAACCAACGAGGCAGGCTCTGACCTCTTGTCTTTCATTCATTTCCGAACCTCCCAGAAAAAGTGGGAAACGCATCGGCGATGACGAACAGTGTGCAGAACGGTTTGCCGCCTCCCGGCCAGGGGCTCTCTTCTGCCCCATTCCCATTTCCGTTTTCTGCAGCCCTTCTCAAGGTGGCCTGGCTCTCCTCAATGAAAACGACTTCTCCTGCGGGAGCTTCCCGGCAGACCCCGCTCCGTCATTCTGTTGTTTTGCTCCCAGAAACCAGTAGGTATATTCATTGGAATCGTCAGAAGACCAATACCATGTTCTCTAACAGTTCAATTAAATTCTTTTGCAAACCCGTCAGGGCCCAGGAGGCAGATGCCCTGGTTCTTGTTCTAGCTTAAGGAATGTATACAATTGGCTTCCCCTCTCACTTCAGACCCACCTTTCCAGTTCTTCTCTGCTGGGTGCCATTACCTGTGCCTCTGCCAGAGCCCCTACTTTCCAAGAAGATAAGCTTCCCATTCGTCCAGGGATAGTTTTAGAGCTGGATTTCCCTGATTTGTATGCAAAAATTAGGTTAGGCACCCAAGTGCTACATTTGGACCATCTTAGGTTGATATCACTTCCAGTTCATTTGTCCCATGTCTGAAAGTACTTGTGAGTCAAGTCTTCCTGTGACTTGTAAGACATATTCCAGGGGGCGGGGGCTGGGAGTGTCTGGCCTTGGAGGCACAATTTCCCATGTTTTAGTTTTATTTTGAGGTTGCAGGGCCTGCAGGGGTGTTGTGTGGCGGGCCGGTCAGGATACTGCTTGTGAGTTGAGCACCAAGGGGCTTCTGTTTCCCCGAGTCATCTCAAACCCTCCTGTGTGCCTGGCTTTCTCTCCCCCACCCCCCCCTCCCCCCCTCCGGGTGTCTGGCACAGCCGTGAGGACTCGGAGCACTAGTTCACCAACCTTTATGGGCACTCCCCAGACAAGTCAAAAAATTAATTACAGTTGAGTTGGGGTTCCCTGTGGGGCTCCTGAACACGGTGAGGTACACCCTCTAACATCTCTGCAGAGCTTCGCAGTCACCTAGGAATACCGAGATGCAAGCCGAGGGAGGATTGCCCTTCGGCTCTCATTTGGGAGGTAACAGGTTTCATTCAGACTCAGAAAGCCATTCCAATCAAAGAGCCAAAGTTAAAAACCAGCCACCCATTTCCCCTGTCCTCTGTTCTCTTGTCCCTTACCAGCAGCCTCCGTTCTCAATCCTTACTCTTTAGCTCCACCTCGAGGATTTCAAAAAAGGCTCAAAGAATGTCAGCCTGCATTTCACTCCAGACACAAAGGAAGGGAGAGAAAGGGAAGAAGAGATGCCCTTCCAGCAGAAAGGCAAGGATCCCTCTCCACTGGAACCGGCTGCGGGTCCGGGAAAGGGCAGGGAAAGCCTCCAGTGACCTTACAGTATCCCTGGGTGGATGGAGGGTGCCTTGCAGTCGGCAGGGTGCCTAATGCAAACTTCCCTGGCCCATGACCTACTCATCCTGCCACAGAGGCCTCCTAGTTGGAGAGCGCTCTGATGGCTGTTAACCGCTCATCCCCTGCCCGCACAGTGAGGCAGCGCACACACCAAGAGAGAAAACCCCGTGGCCGGTGGGGCGGGGGGGGGGGGAGGGGGGGGGGGGTGGAAAGAGAACACAGTGAGTCGCGTCCTTCAAGCCAAGGTGGCGAGGACGCCCGGCTCACCAGGGATGAAACAATCCGAGTCACAGTGAGAACCATCCAGGTCGCGGTACCAAATATGTTTCTGGCAAGTGACAAGGCCTCCCTCCCTTCTCGTCTTCTCAAAGGAAGGATTTCAACCAAGAGACAACATGCAGCAAAGCAAGCAAGAATGCACCGGCCGCAGAAAAGACACACCTAGGACGGAGAGACAAGGAAGGGCATGGAAGAGGCGACAGGAGAGCCCGGGCCGGGCTGCTGTGGCTCACTGGGGGGTCAGAGGACAGGGGCCTGGGAGACAGGGTCAGGGGTTAGCCCGGGATGAGCTGCTGCTGCCCACTGCTCCCCTGGTCGAAAGTCTAGTAGGGTCCCTTAGAGGGAAGAAGGGGGAGGGAATGAATGGTGCCAGCATGCTCCCCTGGTAGAGAGTGCACCCCAAGTCATTTGCATTGAGGGGATTTATGTCCCTCTCTTGCAGGTGGGAATCTTAGGAGCGCTCTCAGGAAGGGTCTCAATAGACTATTCATCAGCTTTCCAGGTGAGCTCTTTCAGGGTCAGTGGTCTCTGCTGCTTGGTTGGTGGTTGTATGTCAATGCAGCCATGAGGTCATTTGTCTGGCGTTGCTGCTTTTCCAGGCCTGGAGCTGAAATACAACTGAGGCCTAGATGTTATCTTTAGGAAGGTAAAGGCCAGAGGGTCTAAACTACGTGACCAGCAAAATGAAAAGTCAGGCGAGGCGGTCCAACTGCATGAGCAGCCATGTGCTAGGGGAGGGAAGGTTACCCAGGGGACGAGGGTCTTGTTTTCCCAGTTTTGCCCCTTGCTGGGCATCCAGGGCTTTCTGCCCTGGTGAGTTTCTGAACCTGGCCCATTGTCCTAGCTCTGCTCATGGTCCGTTTAACCGCCTATGCCAGTTTCTGCTCTGTTGCTGGGTCAGTCTTCTCTGTGACAGCACATCCCCCGTGCTGCCACAGCCAGAGGCGCCGGTCGGCCACACGGGCACACCGGCCCTCACAATCTGGCCCGCCCATGCCCTCTCCTGTCTCGCCTTTCCATCACCCTCCTCCCCAAGGCATTCCTGGAGGAAGCCTCACGCAAGCCCTTTCCGTTTCTCTCTCACATCAATGTTTCTCTCTCTCTAATCAATAAAAACGTATCGTTGGTGAGGACTAAAGAAACAATCTCAAAAAAAAAAAAAGAGAGAGAAAATAAGTGTGTTGAATGACTAATTGAAATAGCTGATGCTTATGGAGCACAGATCCCATCTGAAGTTCTGTCCTTTCAGGGGTCCCGTGAGATGGGCATTGTTCTCAGTTTGCGATGGGGACACGGAGGCCAACAGAAAAGAAGTGGCTCACCCACATCACGTGCCGGCAAGTAGCAAAACTCTGAGCTGAACCTGATCAGTCTGACTCCCAAGGCCACCCACGTCTGCTTAGCCCAAAGCCTCTCGGACTTCTAGGGGGGGGGGGGGGTGCAACCTGGAAGTGGAAGGAAAGGAGGGCTGGAGAGAGAGGGAGCGAGGGAGGGAGCGAGGGAGGGAGCGAGGGAGGGAGGGATGGAGGGAGGGGAAAAGTCTCCCTGTTTGGGTCAAGAATGGCATCTTCCCATCTCTCTGTTTCTTTCTATGTGTCCCAGAGTGTTTGGTATGTGGTGCGTGCTCAGAGAAGGTTAAGAAATGTTAAATAGATATTGGCTATTTCTATTCCCAATGACAAATATTTTCCAGTGGTTTGGGTTAAAAAGAAATCCCAGCAAGGCCTCCAGTCAACATAAACAGGAGTCTTAACCCTAACTCTATTTATGACTGTCCAGCTCCCCCCCCCCCCTCCCATTTCACAGGTGATCTTCTGGGTAGCCGCCATCTTCCCTCCAGGTGTGGCCTTGCCTTCAGAGCAACACAGCTGCCTGGCGGGTGTGGCTCAGCTGGCTGAATGTCGTCCTGTACACCGAAAGGTGGCGTGTTCGATTCCTGGTCAAGGCACACACCCAGACTGTGGACTTGATCCCACTTGGGGCACGTGCAAGAGGCCACCTCTAGATGTTTCTCTCTCACATCGATGTGTCTCTCCCTCTAATCAATAAAAACATATCCTCGGTGAGGACTGAAACAAACAAACAAAAGAACAACATAGCTCACAAGGTTTGACAGCTTATGATTAAGAACCCCAGTAGCCCGAGGGCTCTCCTGTAAGAGGGTCTGCGCCTCGCCCAGCCCTCCCAGGGGTCCCTCTTTGCCCCCCCGGATCCCACCCTTCTCCAGTCTCTCCAGCTCCAGCTGGTTGGCCTCCCTGGTTTATGCAGCCCCCATGCCCAGAACTGACCTCTTTGGCCTGCCCTCAGCCCCTGGCCCTGCTGGCTCTCCGCCTCCTGCCCCAAGATTGGCGGCCTCAGCCTGCAGATCCCAACAGACTCGTGGGCTCCAGAATCTTAAAGCCGGAAATGGGAGCGAGCCATGAAGAGGGGCCTGGAGGCCATGCCCCTGCTCAGCCCCCAGCGGCCTTCACAAACACAAGAGTCCAGCCAGGTCGCGGAGACTGGGGCCTGGGCAGTCGCCCAGAAAACTCCAGTGGGGCAGATTGGAGTCCCGAATTATCCAGGTCACAGCCTTATCCGCTCCAAGGCCTCTGCTAATCCCGCAGCCGGGACCAATCGCCCAACCGGGACCCTGAGCTCAGAAGTTTCTTACGAATCTAACAAACTGCTCAGGAACTTGACTGAGGAAAATGTATACCTATTCGTTTTTGCTGTCTTATTCCATTGGCTAAGACTTAGAGTAAAATATTAAATTCCAGGTGGGAAAGCAGGTATTTGTGTCTTATTTTTCACCTTAATTGATTTATTATTTCAACCTATATTTATTGAGTGCCTGCTACATGCCAGCCACTTTACTACACATGCAATAGAGCAAAACAGGAGGTAATTGTCATATTGAGTTGTACTAAATTCCTTAAATTCTGAAAAATTCACAAAATATAATTATTATACATTGAATGATTTCAGATATGTTCAAAAACTCTGTTTTCTGAAGTTATAAAAAAAAACTCTTCTTTATTAAATTAGTTTGGTTAAATCATTTGCAATGATTCATTTTACATGTGAATTTGTTTTACATTTCTCCAAAAATAATAGTTTGTTGTGAAATTGCATCAATAATCAGAACTTTGTCTAATCGTTAATATAGACGTCATTTAAAAATAAATAACACAGTAACAATTGAGAAAAGAACAATTTATCTTATTCAGGAATTTCTACCCAGGTTAAAAAATGACCATGGCCCTATCGCCTATGTTAGTGGGGAAATGTGAACAATAGAGCAATTAAATCAAAAGTAAAATAAAATGCCGATATTTTACATATGTACGCAAAACAGACAACTTCTCTGCTGCACAAAAATAAAACCATTATTAAAGTCACAGCCGGACAAACCCATGATTCAGTAGGTTCGCAGGAGGCAGTGGTGTGCTGGCAAATGTTTTATAACTAGCTTTTGAGAGAGAATAAGAAACAAACCTTGATTTGTATTCGTCAGTTTCCCATGGTGTGAGTACCGCCTCTGCGGCTGGTTTGAGGCTGCCACCATGACATTGCCGGGAGTGACAGCAGGAGGGGGACAAGGGGGAGGGGGAGGGGCGGGAAGTGTTAAGTTGGACTTTATTAAAGTTAAAAACTTCTGCTGTGTGAAAGACACAAGCCACAGACTACCAGAAAGTGTCTGCAAAAGCACATCTTTGGCAAAGCACTTGTATCCAAAATATACAAAGAACTCCCCTCAAACTCAACAATAAGGAATTAGGCAAAAGATTTGAGCAGACACCTCACCAAAGAAGATAGATAAACGGTTTTAAAAAAAAAAACCGTTGAGAAGATGCTCCACACCATCAGGGACTTGCAAATGAAAACAACCACTATCCACCGTTTGGGTGGCTAACATCCAGAACACCGACAACACCAAAAGCTGGCGAAGACACGGAGCAGGAGGAATTCTCGTGGCCTGGGAATGCAAAATGGTGCAGCCACCTTGGAAGGTGTCTGGCAGTCCCTTACAAAACTAAGTGGAGTCTTACCATCCCGCCCAGCAATGGGACTCCTGGGTATTTACTCAACAGATGATGAGCAGTTCCACATGCACAAAAGCTTGCACGTGAATGTTTATGGCAGCTTTATTTATAATCATCCCAAACTGGAAGCAACCAACCCATCCTTCCAGGTGACTGGATACACACACTGTGGCACATCCAGCCAGTGAGATGTGATTCAGTGACAAAAAGACAGGAGCTGAGGAGCCAGAGAAAGACCCTAAGGAACCTTACAGGCATAGTCCTGACTGAAAGAATCCAACCTGAAAAGTCTACAGACCACGTGATTCCAATGACATGACATTCCGGAAAAGGCAAAACCGTGGAAACAGTAAAAAGATCATTGGTTGCCAGCAGTGTGGGGACACGGTGGGGGAGCAGGGTGGTGGGGGAGACAGAGGACTAGGTGCAGCCCAGGAGAATTTTAGGGCAGTGAAACTATTTCATAAGCTACATGACATTAATCACTTGTCAAAACCCATAGAGGAAGTGTCACTTTTTTTTTTAAACAACCACATGACTTCAGCCACTTACAATGGAACAGTTTTAGTCTTTTTTAAAAACTATATTTTATCGATTTTTTTACAGAGAGGAAGGGAGAGGGTCAGAAACATCGATGAGAGAGAAACATCGATCAGCTGCCTCTTGCACACCCCCTACTGGAGATGTGCCCGCAACCAAGGTACATGCCCTTGACCGGAATCGAACCTGGGACCTTTCAGTCCGCAGGGCGATGCTCTATCCACTGAGCCAAAAACGGTTTCAGCCAAAGTGTCACTCTTAATGTAAACTATGGACTTTAGTTAATAATAATGTATCAACATTAATCCATTTATTGCCAGAAGTATACCACACTAACGCAAGATATTTATAACAAGGGTAACTGTGTGTGTCCTGATTGAGAGGAAAATATAGGGACTTCTGAACAATTCTTCTGTAAATATAAAACTGTCCCCAAAACCCCAAAGCCTGTTAAAAAAACATTGTTGCGAGAAGTGCTTTCCCGTGATTAGCTACAGCCTTGGTTATGAGGCAAGCACAGGGAAGGTTTTAATCTCTTTCTTACCTCAGAGCCTATTTCCCGTCTGACTGGCTGTCATGCTCTAGGGCAGCGCTTCTCAAACCTTCCTGAGCCTACAGGTCACCCTGGGATCTTGTTAAGACGCAGACTGAGATTTTTTTTCATGTGTTTCTGACAATTCGCTGGCGATCCCACGCTGCGGGCAGGTGGTCCAGACTCATGGTGTAGCAAGACCAGAAGTCCCTGTCCCACCTTCTGTGACCTCTTATCTAAATGAGGGAAGAAATATCTAATTCCATGATAGCGCCAATCAGTGCTTTTTGTGTTTATTTTTTTAATCCATCTTTTTAGAACGTAGGCTTCCGCCGCCCTTTCTTTCTGGATCCCGTTCATTTTCTGTTTCCAAAGGCACGGGGCCTGTTTGCTCGACCAAATGAGTTGACTGAGGTTGGAAGTTCACGTGTCCGAATGCAATTCCACAAAGAGTTACTAACAGCCCGAGCCACTTCGGTTCAGTGGAGAGAGCACCAGCCTGCAGACCCAAGGGCCCCAGGTTCAATTCCAGTCAAGGGCACAGACCTTGGTTGCAGGCTCCTCCCTCGCCGGGGCCCTGGTCAGGGAGCATGTTGGGGGCAACCAGTCCATGTGTTTCTCTCACATCGATATTTCTCTCTGTCTTTCCCTCTCTTCCACTCTCTCTTAAAAAAAAGAAAGAAGGAAAAAATCAATGGAAAAATATCCTCGGGTAAGAATTAGAAAGAAAAAACTGGAGGTTAGTAACACTCCATGGCCTCTAAAGGGAAACCAAACATTTGTGTTTGCACAAGCCCCTGTGTGGTGGACAGATTGGATCATAAATCCTAAACGCCACAGGCACCTTATAAAATGGGGGGGGGCTGGGTTTCCCCAAGTGCATTGTATGTCCCTGAGGCATGGAGGCCACTGCTGGGGTTGCCCAGACAATGGCTTCTTTGGAGTTAGTAAGGACATGCTTCTGGCTTGAAGGAGAGTTTTAAGCCGAGTGGCAAACACAGTGTGTGTGTGTGTGTGTGTGTGGTGGTGGTGGTGGTGGTGGGGGAGGGGGGTTTGACTGTACAAACACCATGTTCCCAGGTAGCCGGGAGCTGGTGCAAAGGCTGGGAAGAGGGTGACTCCTCTGAGCCTCAGCGTCCTGACCTGCAAACTCCATGATTGTGCGCCATCCGCACGAGGGGCCCTTCCCTCTCTGCGTCTTTATTTTTATTCTAGGTTCATTCTTTCCCAATCAAGGCCGCAGTCCTTCCTTCTCCAGGGCAGGGGTTTCAAGTTTCCAACTGCATCCCCCTCCCCCGTGCTCATTCCTCACTGCATCTCCCTCTCCTGTGCTCATCCCTCACTCCCTCTCCCCTCCCCCGTGCTCATCCCTCACTGCCTCTCCCCTCCCCCGTGCTCATCCCTCACTGCATCCCCCTCCCTCGTGCTCATCCCTCACTGCATCCCCCTCCCCCATGCTCATCCCTCACTGCCTTCCCCCTCCCCCGTGCTCATCCCTCACTGCATCTCCCTCTCCTGTGCTCATCCCTCACTCCCTCTCCCTTCCCCCGTGCTCATCCCTCACTGCATCCCCTCCCCCATGCTCATTCCTCACTGCATTGCCCCTCCCCCGTGTTCATCCCTCACTGCATCTCCCTCCCCGTGCTCATCCCTCACTGCATCCCCCTCCCTCGTGCTCATCCCTCACTGCCTTCCCCCTCCCCCGTGCTCATCCCTCACTGCATCTGCCTCTCCTGTGCTCATCCCTCACTCCCTCTCCCTTCCCCTGTGCTCATCCCTCACTGCATCCCCCTCCCTCGTGCTCATCCCTCACTGCCTTCCCCCTCCCCCGTGCTCATCCCTCACTGCATTCCCCTCCCTCATGCTCATCCCTCACTGCATCCCCCTCCCTCGTGCTCATCCCTCACTGCCTTCCCCCTCCCCCGTGCTCATCCCTCACTGCATTCCCCTCCCCCGTGCTCATCCCTCACTGCCTTCCCCCTCCCCCGTGCTCATCCCTCACTGCATCTCCCTCTCCTGTGCTCATCCCTCACTCCCTCTCCCTTCCCCCGTGCTCATCCCTCACTGCATCCCCCTCCCTCGTGCTCATCCCTCACTGCCTTCCCCCTCCCCCGTGCTCATCCCTCACTGCATTCCCCTCCCTCGTGCTCATCCCTCACTGCATCCCCCTCCCTCGTGCTCATCCCTCACTGCCTTCCCCCTCCCCCGTGCTCATCCCTCACTGCATCTGCCTCTCCTGTGCTCATCCCTCACTCCCTCTCCCTTCCCCCGTGCTCATCCCTCACTGCATCCCCCTCCCTCGTGCTCATCCCTCACTGCCTTCCCCCTCCCCCGTGCTCATCCCTCACTGCATTCCCCTCCCTCGTGCTCATCCCTCACTGCATCCCCCTCCCTCGTGCTCATCCCTCACTGCCTTCCCCCTCCCCCGTGCTCATCCCTCACTGCATTCCCCTCCCTCGTGCTCATCCCTCACTGCCTTCCCCCTCCCCCGTGCTCATCCCTCACTGCATCTCCCTCTCCTGTGCTCATCCCTCACTCCCTCTCCCTTCCCCCGTGCTCATCCCTCACTGCATCCCCCTCCTCCGTGCTCATCCCTCACTGCATCTCCCTCTCCTGTGCTCATCCCTCACTCCCTCTCCCTTCCCCCGTGCTCATCCCTCACTGCATCCCCTCCCCCATGCTCATTCCTCACTGCATTGCCCCTCCCCCGTGCTCATCCCTCACTGCATCCCCCTCCCCGTGCTCATCCCTCACTGCATCTCCCTCTCCTGTGCTCATCCCTCACTGCAACTCCCTCTCCTGTGCTCATCCCTCACTGTCTCTCCCCTCCCCCGTGCTCATCCCTCACTGCATCTCCCTCCCCCGTGCTCATCCCTCACTGCATCTCCCTCCCCCGTGCTCATTCCTCACCGCCTCTCCCTCCCCCGTGCTCATTCCTCAATGGTCCATTGAGCAGCGTTGAGATGAGGCGCCAGCCTTCTGCTGCCAGGCTTCACATCTCAGAGCCAAGAGGAAGTCCAGTTCCGGGCCCACTGGCCTCTCCTGGGAAGGCTGGGTCCCCCAGGATGCTGAGCCCAGCTGGAACACCTTCTTCCCGCACCTCTGGCCCATCTCCACTGACCTCAGGTGGCCTCAGGGACAGCAGGCCTCAGAAGGTGGCCAGAGAAGGCCTCGCTGTGATTGAGTAGGCCCAGAAAGCCAGCCGAGGGCAGGACTGCACAGGAGCCCGCACAACGCACAGCCCATATTGGTGTGAGCAAATCAAACGCTGATTTCAACCAAGCACAAACTCGTCAAGAAGCCACGAACGGGCTTTTCCCAGGACCTTCCCTGGACCTTGTCAGCTGCAGGCCCTGAGATTAGACCCCCATTCTGTCCGGTTATGAGCCAATCACGTCCCAGACACGCCGCTCATCTAGCAGTCAGTCAGCTCAGAGCCCCCCAGAGGTGGGGCCTAGAACTCATCTTGTGGCCCTCCTACCGGGTGTCTGGGATGGGCCCTGTCCCCACAGATTTACCACTCCTTCACTCATGTATCCTCTCAGCACTCACAGCTGGAGCCCCGCCCTGCTGCAGGCCCTGGGCTGTGTGCTGAGGAAACATGCACAGCTGCTGATCGTCTCCCCGGGGTCAGCGCAGAACCCGTCCCCTCGGAGTTTTCAGCTCCGGAGAGGGAGGGGGGCTGAACCCGATGCTCACAGAGCTTTTCCTCTGCAGAGGGCTTCTGTGCTCACCTGCAGCCCGGCCCTCTCCAGATGGTTTCCCATGAAGGGGCAAGTTGCTTACACCTTCCGGGAGCGCGGCCTGGGGTGACAGACAAGCAGGAGGTGCAGCGAGTTCCTGGTCGGATGGGAAGACCATTCCACGTTCTCGAGGGGCTCTCCATCTGCAGGGAGAGACCCAGCTCTGTGCTGGCAGAGCCCCCGGACGTCGAAGAGCCACTCGTGTGGTGGACAGATTGTACCTACAATGACCAATATCCAAAGGCACGCAGCACCTTATAAACAAGCAGCAGGCTGGCTTACTCCCAAGGGAAGGCAGGGCGGCGGCTTCACCCCAGGAGAGGTCCTCTGACAGAAGATGTGTGGAAAGAGGGCTTCTTTCGGGCCCCACCCACTTCAATCAAGCATGTGGGAGCAGCCCGCATTCACCACGCTGAGAGACTTAGGCCGTGAGGCAGCGGGCCAGGGTGGAGCGAATGTGAGATGACCGTTCTGATGCCAATTTTTTTCGGTGGAAAACAGAATGAGGCACGCTCTCTGGAAAAGATGAAAAGGTGGTTTTATTTGTGTCCCTGGATCGAATCCTAGAGGAAATCTGAGCAACGGCGAGACGCAGCCAACCCAAAGGGGCGTCCGGAACCACGGAGCTGCAGGGCCCACGAAGGGTCTCTACGTGGAGCCACTGCTGCCACGAAAGACTCGCTTATTCAGCTCCCAAAGGGCTCTTGGCCGCTCCCATAGTTATGTCAACACTAGCCTCTGAGTGCCTCTGGGCCTTCAAACCAGGCCCCAAATGAGGTTCTTTCTGCATCTACCCTAAACCTGCTCATTCTCTCTCTCTCTCTCTTTCTCTCTCTCTCAAATACTGAATTGATTGAAAGTAAGAGCCGATCAACAATATTTAATATTCAACAACATGGTTTCACAGTGTCACAGGCCTGTAGCAAACTGACCCCTTCTGACCTCTTCACCTGCATCTCATTCTCTGTGCTCCATCCAGCTGGCTCTCCTCACTTCCTGTCATTCACAGCCATAGCACTCACAGCCTCCTCTCTAGAATGTCCCCATCCATCTTCCCCTAGGGCGCCACTCAGGGGTGGAGGTGTAGCTCACTTAGAATAAAAATGTTTACGAAAGGCAGTGCATCCTACAGACCCACTGGGAGTCCTGAAAACGCGGGCTGCGTTTCCCAGAGTCAGAGTTGGTCTGCCAAGGAGCTGCTGCTTCTACCACAAAGGAAGCTAGCCACTCCTGAAACCATAAAGATATCACCACCGCTTTCACCACCAGAAGCAGGCCTCGGCCTCACCACCAGGCCAGCAAACGGATGCCTTACAGGAACTCACACAGGAACTCATGCCAGAAGACACAGATCATTGGAACAGCTAAATATTTATCAAAGAGATTGAACTGATAACTAATAACTTCCCAAAACAGAAGCCACCAGGTCCAGATGGTTTCATTGGTGGTTTCTACCAAATGTTTCAGGAAAAATTATACCAACCTTTACAAACGCTTTCGGAAAATAGAAGCAGAGGGAATTCTCCCTAATTCATTCTACAAGGCTGGCCTTCCTCTGTTACCAGAATAAATTGTAAAAGAGAGATTACAAGAAAGGAAAACTACAGACTCACATCGCTTATGAACACAAGGACAAAGGTTCTCAAAAATATTAGCCAATTGCATCTCATAATGTATATATAAAGAACTATGCCTGGGAGAACCAAGATGGCGGCATAGGTAAACACCTATCTTGCTGCCATACACAGCAATTTCAAAACTACAACTTAACGAAAGAACAAACACCATCCAGAATCACCGGAAAGCTGGCTGAGTGAAAATTCCACGAATAAAAGTGAAGATAAGACACTGTGACTCGGAGGAGCGGCAGCGGACAGCGTTGAAGATACATGCGGAGTCAGAGGTTTGGAGGAGTGCTCGAGCCAGCGGATAGGGTGGGCGGCTGAAAACCAGCCAGTTTTCTTGAACGGGGGAGACAAAGACGTCCCACTAGACTGATTCTCCAGCTCTGGGCCAAATCCAGGGAACTCACTAACATACGGGGTAAAAACTGGACAGTGGGAGGGCACGCCGAAGCTCGGGCGCTGCAGGAGTCTGCCGGCTTGTGGAGAAGGTGAGCTTGTGCGGAGTGCGTGAAGCTTGGGAACAGTGACCACGCAGAGAGCACTCGTGACTTGCTCTTTCATTTGGGAAACCGTCAGACTGCATTGTTTTGCTACCCTGGGTGAGACATTGGGTGTGCAGACTCATTTGTGGAGAGGCTGAATTCTCCGGCCACAAGTGGAGCTCAGCAGTAGCTCTCTCTCAGAGACTCTGGGGCCACATAGGGCGGAGCTGACGCTGTCTGCTTGGCCCGGAGACTCCGCCCATCCAACCTGAGCACAGCTGAATGTCACAGACAATTGGCTTGGAGGTCAATCTCTCCAAGTGCTAACAACGATTAACCTGAGCTTAACTTCAACAAGACTGTGCAACCCATATCCACCTCAGGTAACTGGGGAGGCTAAGCCACTGTACCTCGTAGGACATCTACCACACAAAGCTAATTGACCAACTCAGGGAAGCAGCCACCATGCAGAGACATGGAAAGAAATCAGATGTGAAAGAAATGGAGGAAGAAAAACAACTGGACATGGAATTCAAAACCACAGTTATAGGGCTTTTCAAGAGGTTCCTAGAAAAGACCGAGACCTATAAGGAAATAAAGAAGATCTATGAGGAATTGAACAAGACCTGCAAGGAAATGAACAAGACCTTCAAGGAAATGAATGAGACCCTCAAGGATATGAACGAGACCCTCAAGGATATGAAAAAGGACCAACCAGAAATTAAGCATACACTGAATGAAATAAAAAATATTATACAAAGACCTAAAAGTACTCTAGAGTACCCCAAAAACCCAGTTAAAGATTTGAAATACAAAGAGGTAAAATCCACTCAGCTGGAAAAGCAAGAAACCAAAAGAACCAAAAAAATTGAAGATAGTGTAAGGGGCCTCTGGGACAACCTCAAGCATACCAACATCCGAATTATAGGGGTGCCAGAAAAAGAGAGAGAGCAAGACAATGAAACCTATTTGAAGAAAGAGTGACCGAAAACTTCCCACACCTGGTGAAAGAAATTGACTTAGGAGTCCAAGAAGCGCACCGAACCCCAATATATAGGAACCCTAAGAGGACCACACAAGGCACATCATAATTAAAATGCCAAGAGCAAAAGATAAAGAGAGAATATTAAAAGCAGCAAGAGAAAAACAGTTGGTTACCTATAAGGGAGCACCCATACGATTGTCAGCAGATTTCTCAACAGAAACGATGCAGGCCAGACGGGAGTGGCAAGAAATATTCAAAGTGATGAATAGCAAGAATCTACAACCAAGATTACGCTATCCAGCAAAGCTATCATTCAAAATTGAAGGTCAGATAAAGTGCTTCGGAGATAAGAAAAAGCTAAAGGCGTTCATCACCACCAAACCAATATTATATGAAATGCTGAAAGATAGTCTTTAAGAAGAGGAAGAAGAAAAAAATAAAAGTGTAAATTAGGAACAACAAATACACATCTATCAACAAATGGATCTAAAGATTCAAGTGAATTAATAAGCTGATGAACAGGATAAACTGGTGAATATAACAGAATCACAGACATAGAGAGGGAATGGACTGACAATTCTTGGAGAGAAAAGGGGTGTGGGAAGTGCAGCAAGAGACTGGACAAAAATCATGCACCTATGGGAGAGGACAGTGGGGGGCTGAGGGTGAAGGGTGGGATTGGTACCTTGTGGAGGGGAGCTGTAGGAGGAAAAGGGAACATGTAATTAATAAACTGAACAATAAAGATTAAAAAAAAAAAAAGAACTATGCCTGCCGAAACCGGTTTGGCTCAGTGGATAGAGCGTTGCCCCGCAGACTGAAGGGTCCTGGGTTCAATTCTGGCCAGGGGCATGTACCTTGGCTGCAGGCAGATCCCCAGTAGAGGGTGTGCAAGAAGCACCTGATTGATGTTTCTCTCTATCGATGTTTCTGACTTTCTATCCCTCTCTGTAAAAAATCAATAAAATATATATATATTTTTTTTAAATGATGCCTTACAACCAAGAGGGATTTATTCCAGACATGCAAGGTTGGTTCAACATTTTAAAATGATTTAATGTATTCGGTTCTATCAATACGTTAAAGAAAAAAAAATCATATGATCATAACCATAGATGCAGAAAAAGCATTTGACAAAATCCAATAGAAGGACATTTCCTCAGCTTGATGAAGAACATCTACCAAAAAAAGTAATAACAAATCTAGACAAAGACCTTACATGCTTCACAAAAATTAACTCAAAACAGATAATAGACCCCAGTGCAAAATAGGAAGCTATAAAACTGCTGAAAGATAACACAGGAGAACGTCTAGATGACCTTGGGTTTGGTGATCCCTCTGAGTGTGTGGGTATGTGTTTCCCAACTTTGACTGTTGAGAAGGGCAGAAGCAGTGACATCCCAGTACAATTAAGATCCTATCTCCCAGATGTTTGTTTCTAAATGGCATTCTCAAAAGGGAAGGTAGAAAGGAAGGAAGGAAGGAAGGAAGGAAGGAAGGAAGGAAGGAAGGAAGGAAGGAAGGAAGGAAGGAAGAAGGGAGGGAGGGAGGAAGAAAGAGGGAGGGAGGAGGGAGGGAGGGAGGGAGGGAAGGAGGTGGAGAAAAGAACCAGAGATCCTAGGAGAAATGTATGATTGAAAAGTTAAAATACAAGATAGCCTGGGACATTTTGTAAAGCCAGAAAGTTAGGAAATGCTAAGAAGAAAATGATGACGAGGACATGCCAAAAGGACATAGCTGTCAACATAGAGGTGTTCTCCAGGGCCAAGATGGGACAATTTGAGCAAGGAAATAAATAATGATGGTATTGACTCACACTCTATAGATGAAAATAATGAGCACATACTAATATAAATAATTGTTTGAATAAATAAATACAAAGAAAAGCTCTTACAGTAAGAATTTAAAAAACAATAGTCAGAAATAAAAAACAACAGTAATAATTGTTGCAGTGAGCAGAAATACAAGGAATATTTGACAAAAATAGAACACTTGCATGGTTTCAAAGTAACTCTCCCTCCACCCCCAAGATACATACTAATTACAACAGGAAAAATAGTAATTTTCCAGTGGGGATACCTGGCAGACACCACCTTACCAAGTGATCAAGGTGAACATCAGTAGTAATGACCTATCGATATCATGGACCATTGATCCATTTCCCTGAGAGAGGCCACTGTCACTTCTGAGATAGTCTTGCCCAAAACGCATACTCTCAATCTGGTCATGAGAAAACACCAGATAAACCCAACTGAGGAACATTCTAGAAACACCCGAGCAGTGCTCTTCAAAAAGTTTGAAGGTCACAAAAAGCAAAAAAAGACTAAGGAGCGATGTAGCATCCTGGATTGGATAGTGGACTGGAAAAAAGACATTCGTAGGAAAACTGCTGACTCTCCAGGAAGGTCTGCAGATGAGTTCATAGTGTCCATTTGCTGGTTCCTATCATGTACCATGGCTACATGTGGGATGTTAACATTCGGGGAAGCTGGAACTCCCAGGGAATACAGAAATGTCCCACTGCAACTTTCCTGTAAATGTAAGTGTGTTTTAAAATAAGGTGATGTGTTTTTTCAAAAGAGAGAAATTACATTACAGTGATGTAATTTTTCCCCATACATAAAATAGGAAATAGAATTTAAAAAATTCAGCCATAATCCTGAGATGGAAAAGAACCACTGCCAAAAGGCTGAGTCTTTTAAGTATGAATAATTTTTAAAAAAATTTTTCTGAACACTGATAATGCTCAAAACACTTTTCATCTGAGAATATCCATCCTATGTAAAATTGAACCCACCTTCACCCACTTTCGGGAAACCAATTTCAGCAAGTAATAATTACAAGAGTTCCATCAAAAGGTTGATAGTACTTGAGAGGCTCAACAAGGGCTGAGCCACATATGTAGTTTACCTGTTGGAATGGCTAAACGGCACTTCCCCCAAACCTGAATAGGATTGCTTGCTGCCAACAGCTCAGAGTATCTTAAATCTGCATATTATTGCCTCCTGTTGGCCAAACACCTGAACAGCTGTAAGCTATTCCCCAAACTGACAATGCTTCTATACCCTATCCTTTGAAACCTTACCCTTTGAAGTGTATATCTCCACCTTGCCTTAGGACAAATTGTGTTAATAAATAGCCCGGGATCCTTAGATAAGGGGTAGTCTTCAGTTACTTTAGCTAAAGCTCCTCTAAGCCCCAGTGCCTTTCCAAATTAACTTTCATCTTTGGACTCCTTCTTAATCATCTATGCATCAGCTCCTTTCTCCAGAATGCTGAACCCTTCATAACGCTGGGACAAGAACCCCAGAACCCACTCCCTCTTGCCACCCCTTCTCTTGCTTCTGTTCAACACACTATCCCCACCCAACAGGCTGGCTATATAATTTAATTTTTGTGTCTTTTGTTTATTCTTTGTTCTTCTCCACTAAAAAGGCCCACCTTGAATACAGGTGGTTTGTTTTGTCCACTGATGTACTCCAAGTGCTTAAATTAGTCCTTGGGTGAAGGATGCTGTAAAGAGACCAAATCATGGACTTTGAATTCTTGTGGGGGAAACTCTGAAAAGATGGGACAAGAGCGGCTACGTAGGCTGCCAGCAGAGCCCGGGAGTGCTGCCGCCTGGCAGGGCCAGGGCTCTCCAGGACTGGGGTTGTCGGGGAGGCAGTTTGCCTGTTGTAGACATGACCATGTTCCAAACCTGCGGTGCTCAACAAAAGACACACTTACATCTAGGGTATAGCCCCTCCTCTCTGAACCCTGACTTAGGCTAAAGCAAGCAGCTATGAGAGCAAAAATCCCTGGCGGACAGAGATCCCTGGAGAGTGATGGGTCTGCTAGGCACAAGTCCCACCAACTGAGTGGCTTAAACAGGGAGAGGTGTTGCTTCATCGTTCTTGAGGCCAGAAGTCTGAGATCAAGGTGCGGGTGTGGCCGGTTCCTCTGAGGGCCCTGAGGGAGAATCTGTTCCATTTTCTCCCCCAGCCGCAGGGGTTTCCCCGCCACCCTCAACGATTCTTGGCTTACAGAAGCATGGCCGATCTCGGCCTCCATCTTCACATGGTGTCCTCGTTGTGTTGCGTGTCTGTGCCCAAATTTTCCCTTTGTGTAAAGACACCAGGACTAGTGGATTCAGCCTAGCAATGTTGTCTTTACTGCCGGGGCCAGCCGGCATCAGTCCAGCAGTCCCTGAAAGGGGGGGTGAGGTTTCTAGAAAGACAGAGATAGAAAGATGGATAGAAATAAAGAAGAAACAAAGGATATGGGATCAGGAGGTCCGCAAAGCCCTCTTTAGGACTGCGGCCGAGAGTTTATTTCACTCCACTCTTTTAAACAGTTCTGGTTACATATTACACAATTCCTTGTTCTCCAAACAACAAAGCTACATTCCATTGTTAACATGTTTCCCCAATAAACCCCTTATCTTAACTAACTTCCTTAGGCTATATGTCCATCCAAGGCGCCACCTAAATCTTTTCTCAAGTATCCCCTAGACATTTGGCTATTTACAATGTTATGTGCTGGTGGGCAGTGTTGTTTGCTAAACTACAATTGAAGGTAATCATTCTCCTGGGGGGCAGAGAGCAGAGGGGCCTTGCCCGTCCTCTCAGGGAACTTTTTGTTCCCCGAGGGTGCTCTCCACACTTTACCAATCACATCTTCAAAGGCCCTGCTTTCAAATAAGGTTACACTCTGAGCTCCTGGAAGTTAGGGTTTCCACATAGGACTCTGCTGGGGGCTCGGTTCACCCTCACCTCACGCAGGACTAGCATTTGAAATAAATCACATCTCTAAAGTGAATGCTGCCTCCAAGGCTGTTGACATAGACCAGGTTCTGCTGCAGTCACCACCAATCTCAGGGACCAGTGACTGAACACAACACGTCCTTCTCCCCAAGTCCCGTGGTGGTCTCCCCCGGGGGGGGGCGGGGGGTGTCCCCTGCCCTGACTCAGGGATCCAACCTGCTGCCTCCTCTGGTCCCAGCACAAGGGACCGGGAAAGGTCCCTCGGGACCACGGCACAGATGCTCTAACCAGAGACAGGCCCCTGGGCCTGTGCAGCTGGAGGAGCACCTGGGGAAAGGGGCGAGGTAGAGTGTTTATGAGCACTGGCCTCTGCCACGCTGGCTGTTTGGGGGCTGGTGCCAGGGAGTGTTTACTGAAGGCCCTGGAAGCTCAATTCTGAGCATGTCTTGGAGGGCGGGGGCAGAGATATTTGCTTTAGGAATTAAAGCTGGAGTCACCTGTGTCCCTGATGGTTGAAGAAGAAAGAACAATTGATCTGGGAAGCAGTCGGCAGCTTTGTCTCGGAACAGGTGAGGACTGGGATAAGGTGGAGGCAGCGCTTTAGGGTGAACTTCAGGGCAGGCTCTGGCTTTTTCCAGGAGGGGAGGAAGAAGAGAGAAGGAGGATGAGGAAAAAGAAGAGGAGGAAAAGGAGGGGGAGGAGGAGGAGGAGGAGGAGGAGAGGAGAATCAGAAAACAAAGAAAGAGGAGCAGGAAGAGAAGGTAGAGGCACTGGCCCAAGTGGATAGGAAAGGATCATCTGCTTCACTGCACCCCTTTCCCTGCTGGGGCCCCAGGTGGGGTGAGGGGCAGGACAAGTCCTCACACACCTGACCAACCCCCGCAGAAGCTCACATGGGTCCTGGCATTTTGTAGAGTTGAGTATGTACTTCTGGTGAATGAATGATCGAGGGAATGAATGAATAACAATAATGCCCCCTCTTTTTTGAATGCCCCCATTCCTATACTAAATGCCACATTCTGCTGAAGAAAGGAGCAATCTCCGCTCCGGCGCTGGGCCTGCTGTGTGCAGATGAGCTGCAGCCTGCAGCAGCGACGTCCCTGCCCTCCCCTGACCAGGCTCCAGGGAGGTGGCTGGTGCTCACACCCAGCACCAGTTCCAGGAACAGACTCAAGTCAGGAATGAGGCCCCTTGGGGAAGATTGCAAAGTAATCTACACGTTTGGCATCCGATAACAGCACATAGGGTTTTTCCATCCTCAGCGCTGTCCTGCTGACTAACAGGGGAGGAAAAGGGGATGGCCCAGGCTATAGGCATGCCAAACTTGGAGTCCACTCACTGGAGAAACTCCCACCCTGTTTGCATACCCACCAACTCCCAACCTTCCCAAGGGGGCAGCTATTTAAAGGGAGCTGGAGTTCAGAGTAAACAAGATGGACACTTGGAGCTATCAACGCCAGCATTCTCTGAGAGGTAACACCCCAAAATTCATGCCCTGTCAGGAGTATGGGTCCTGCTCAGGAGCTGCCTTTAAGAATGGCTGTGTTGTGTATATGTGTCTATGTGTATTTATGCATGTGTATGTTGCATAGATGAACATAAACATGCATGCACATGATTTGGGAGGATGTGCACAAGTGTGTTGTGTAGGTATGTGAGTGATTATATGAAAGATCTGCTTTAGCGGGGAGCGGGGAGCTTGGGAGTGTGTGTATGCATGCATGTGTGTGTGACTATATATGCATTTGCGCATGTGTATATGTGTAAGGGGTTGGAAAGTCTTGCAAAGAGAGGATGCTATGCTTTAGTTTTGGAAAAAAAATTAAAGATTGGACTTCATAGATGGAATTTCCAAGCCTTGAATCTGGTTGGAACAAGTAAATTCTAATGAGGGGTAAGGAGAGATGCATGATCTATGCCCTTGAGAATCCCCGAGTTGGTTGGGATGATCTGGTTGCAACTTCCAGGAACTCTCAGTCTTACGGGGAGCACGGACATCTGAGCATACCGTGTGGGGGTCTCCTTGGGTCAGAGGCCTGCATGTGTGTGAAATAGTCTAACAGAGCTGGGAAGGGTCTGGAGGCCTTGTCTTGGAGGGCACTCCTTATGTGCTCCTGTGTGACAAAGGTAGTGCTCCTGGATCAAGGGGCATGTCTGTGTGTTCCCTTGAAGGTTCCTTTCTCCAGGGTTGCTGATCCAAGGCCAGGGCAGAAGCTGGGACCACCTGGCAGAGGAGTCAAGGCCAATTCATCCGCATTCCTCACGCAGAGGACTGTCCCCATGAAGACCCTTCTGTTGTTGGCCTTGACCGTGGCCTTTGGTAAGAGCGAACCCTGACCTCTGGCCACAGGGGGCAGCCCAAGATGAAAGCACCCTTAGCCCCAGCTTTCCTTCCCATTTCCACAGACCCTCTCTCAGTGGGTGGGAGAGAGGCCCTAGTGGGAAGGCAAGTAGCAGAGAGGGAGGGAGAAGGAGGCCACAGGGCCCCCCGGCCCATCACCAGGCAATGTACTTCCAGGCCTGCTGCAGACCCACGGGAGTTTGCCAAATTTCCAGAGAATGATTCGGTTGGCCACAGGAAAGAATGTTGTGTCCAGTTATGCCTTCTATGGTTGTTATTGTGGCATAGGCGGCCGAGGATCCCCCAAGGATGAGACGGATCGGTGAGACCACCCCAGCCCTCCCCTCCCTCTGCCCACTCCTGGCCCCTGCAGGGCTAGGAACTGCCAGGGCAGGGTTGGTGCCCATCGTCACAGAACCCCAGAAGGTCCCAGCTGGAAAAGCAGCCAGCATGTTGGAAACTCTGCTCTAGACCATTGCAAGGTCATTGGGTCTTTGCCCAGGGGCAAGGGGCAAGACCACAGGAGACCCGGCTCCCTGCAGCTGTGGGGAAGCAGCCCCAATCACATCTCCTCGCCGCAGGTGCTGCGCTGCACATGACTGTTGCTACCACCGTCTGCAGAAGAAGAAATGTCACACCAAGTTGTTGAACTACAACTTTGCTTACCAAAAGGGCCAATTCTTCTGTGGTAAGGACGTCCTACAACTTCACCCTGTCTGTTTCTCTTACTGAGTGTCTGCTGTGCCAGGCACTGAGCTGAGCACAAAGATAGAAATACAACGGGACTCCCTGGCCTGTTTGGCTCAGTGGATAGAGCATCACCCGTGGGTTCAATTCCAGCAGCATGTATCTCTGTTGCAGGCTCGATCCCCAACCCCAAGTTGGGTGCGTGCAGGAGACAACCAATCCACATGTCTCTTTCACAATGATGTTTCTGTGTGTGTGTGTGTGTGTGTGTGTGTATGTGTGTGTCTCCCCCTCCCTTCCACTCTCTCTAAAAATCAATGGGAAAATATCCTTTGGTGAGGATTAACAAAAAGATACAAAGGGACAGTGTCCCTGCCTCTGGGAGCTTGTAGGTGAATGGGAAGTAAAGAAAAGGAAAGCACTAGATGGGAGACTCCAATGGGAGTAAGCCAAAGGGCAGGGCCCAGAGCACAGGCTGCAGTCCAGGAAGGCTCCTGACATCCAGGCTGAGTCCTTAAGGCTGTGCGGGCACCAGGGGAGAGAAGGGTTTAGGGGCCTTCCTACAGCAGGGTCAAAGGGCCCAAGGGAGCTGAAACTGTTCCATGAGCCTGAAGGAGAGGGAGTGGTGAGAGATAAGGCTGAAGGAACTGGCAGGGGCCAGGCCAAGCCCAAGGCCGTATTTATTTAAATTTTGTTCTAGAGCTGTAGGGAGCTCTTGAGCAAAGGAGAGGCCTGGACAGATTTGCATTTCGGAGGATTCACCCAGAGTGGGTGGAGACCCATAGCACTGGGGGTCGGGGCAGCAGTGAGAAGACCATTGCCATTGGACATGTGACAATGGTAGTCTTGATGGGAAGGGCGGAGAGTGACATTTCAGGTAGAATCAGCAGAGTTGGTGATTGAGTAGAGGGATAGGGAGCTGTTGGGTGGGTGTATGATCCCGTAGATGGAACAGGAGGTGGTCCAGGTGGGTAAAGGGAGGAGTAGTTCCATGTAGACATGCGTAAGAGGCTTCCAGAACACCCAGGGAGACGCGAAGCAGGCGGCTGGATGTAGGGACGGGCAGCTCCAGGGAGGGGTCTGGACGGGGCACGGGTTCCGGAGTCACAGCAGAGAGCTGAGAGTGGGATACGCTCACCCATGTGAAGTCTAAAGGCCCAGGGAGAAGAGAGAGGAGGGCTTGTCAGAAGGGGAGAGGAGGCAGAGACGGAGCCGCCGCCGAGGACTCAGCAGCCTTCCCCTCGAGCCCCCCTCGCTTCCCGACGCTCCGTCCCCCCTGCCCGCCTTCTCCCGCCGCAGCCTTCCACAGGCCGTTTCCACCGAGGAAAAGGAATCATATCGTATGTCCGCTCTCCAGAACCTCCACTCTTTCGACCCCTTTGCTGATGCAAGCACGGGTGATGATCTGCTTCCCGCTCGCACTGAGGATTATATCCATATAAGAATTCAACAGAGGAACGGCAGGAAGACCCTTACTACCGCCCAAGGGATCACTGATGATTACGATAAAAAGAAACTAGTGAAGGCCTTTAAGAAGAAATTTGCCTGCAATGGTACTGTGATTGAGCATCCAGAATATGGAGAAGTGATTCAGCTGCAGGGTGACCAGCGCAAGAACATATGCCAGTTCCTTGTCGAGATTGGACTGGCTAAGGACGACCA
Organism: Antrozous pallidus; assembly: GCA_027563665.1. Lineage (NCBI taxonomy): Eukaryota > Metazoa > Chordata > Mammalia > Chiroptera > Vespertilionidae > Antrozous > Antrozous pallidus. Next base: position 201,110,438 of record CM050508.1, read on the forward strand.
GCTGAAGGTTCATGGGTTTTAAGTGCTTTTGGCTCACTGAATCTTAAGTGAGGATTTCTTTGCAATGAGTAGAATTTCCCTCCTGTCCCTTGTCACAAGTTTAAAAACTTCACAGCTTGTATGATGTAATCATTTGGGGTCTGCTTTTAACTTGGACTAGTGTAACTCCTTCATGCAATAAACTGAAAGAGCCATGCTGGAAAAAAAAAGAAGAAGAAGAAGAAGAAGAAGAAGAAGAAGAAGAAGAAGAAGAAGAGGAGAAGGAGGAAAGCTGAGAGAGAAGGTCAAGGAGTGGACAGCAGCCAATTTAACACCAAGTCTCCAGGATAAGGGCTGACAAGGCTCCTCGGATTTAGAGGCAGGAAGACCGCTGAAGACCCCACCGGGGCTGTTGCCATGGAGTGTGAGGGCTAATCCAGATTAGGGGGGCAGGGCAGGACATGAAGCCAAGACGTCCCAGAGCACATTTGGCTCTGAAGGGGAGGGGAGAGCTGGGTGGTCAGTGAGAGGGTTTGCCCAGTGCCCCCTGACAGCAGGCCCGCTGGTGGGATTTTGAGAAAGTACTGGCTCTCCCCAACACCCTGAGCTCTTTCAGATCAGAAATGATGTCTCCCTGCCATGACCTCTCCACAGGGCCGTGTATTTTAGCAGGCTTTGGGTTGTAAGCAGTGAGATGCCCAACTACAAGAGGCTTGGGTCATGGGGGAGCCTGACTGGTCTGGCCAAGGGCAGTGCCAGGGCGGGGCAGCTTCTCAACCGTATGGTCAGGGACCCAGCCTCCTCCCCACCTTCTGCTCCCCGACCTTGGCCATTATGATGCCAAGATGCCTGGAGCCACTCCAACATCATGGCCTTACCCTATAGATGAGGCTTTCCACCTCAGACATCTCTGTTTGGGGAAGGAAATTAATTCTTCCCAAAGCTCCCAGGAGACCTCCCCTGGGGCTCATTGGCCAGAACAAGGTCACGTACTCCCAGAGACCAATCATTGAAAGGAAAAAGGGATGAGCATGACTGGTTTACACCGATCACAACCCACTCTAGGGCTGGGGCTTTGCACCTGGACACGTCTGTTGGGAAGAAGAAAGAAGCAGTGGTGTCAGGCAGAGTCTCCCAGTGCTGGGGGCTGGTGTCCCCATCAGACTGGGCACTCGCCTCCGAGGACGGGAGCTCTGTCTCCCATCAGAAACAGCCGGATCATAGGTGCTTGCCTCAGAATAGGCGCCGCTGGACGACAGGGTCTGTGTCTTTCCAACAGGCACCATCAAATATTACCAAACCCTCAGCCGGTTTTATTTTCTTGTGGTTTCAGGGAATAAGGATTACTGTCGCGAGCAGCTGTGTCAGTGTGACAAAACAGCTGCCTCCTGTTTTGCGGGGAACCTGAAGACGTACAACAAGCGGTACCAATACTACAACAACAAAAATTGCCGTGGGAAGGCCCCCAAGTGCTGAGCGTCCCGCACCCTGGAAGCCTCGCCGCCCACGCTGAGTTTCCCTCTCCGGCCCCCACCCCTCCCACCCTGACTAGTTCCCAGAAATGAAGGAAACACCCCTCTGCAAATCCCAGAGAGCCCCTCGACCCCCAGAGAGAAGCCTTCCTTCCAGAATGGGAAGCCGGAGGCATGTGGTGCCTTTCCCCTCCTCGTGGGTGGCAGATGTCCCTGTCCCCACTGTTCTCCAAGTCCGCTTCCTGCTTAGCGCGGTGGCCACACTCCCAGGATTTCTTCTAAATAAAGCAATTAGTTCATTGGCAAACTGTGTGTGTGTTTGTGAGTGTGTGAATGTGTGTGTGAGCGTGTGCGCGCGCATGTGTGAGTGTGTATACATATGTGTATGTGGGCATGCATGTGTGAGTGTGTGTATGTGTGTGTGTGTGCCTGCCTTGTATGTGTGTGAGAATCTATGTGTGTGTGTGTGCGTGTGTGCATGCCTGTGTGTGTGTATATGTGTGAGTGTGGGTGTGTGGGGGGGTGTGTGTATTAGTGTGTGTGAGTGTGAGTATGGGTATCTGTGTGAGTGTGTGTGAATGTGTGTGAGAGTATGTGTATGGGTGTGTGTAAGAGTGTGTATGTATTAGTGTGTGTGTGAGTTTGGGTGTCTGAGTGTGAGTGTGTGTGTGTGTGTGTGTGTGTGTGTGTGTGTGTGTGTGTGTCTGCCTTGGTGTGAGAACAAACTGGCACAAGGCAATGAAGTGTAAGGGGTTATAAACACAGACTAAGTCAGACAGGCTGAGTCAAATCCGCCAGCACCGCCTCCCTGAGCCTTCTCCCCTCGTCTCATTGGCCAGCTTCGGGCTATCGGAGAACCGAGAGCGGTTGCAGCACCGGTGAAGCCCAGCTGTGGCTGCCCCTTCCCTGGACGAGAGCAGCTCCTGCTGGCCTGTTGGGGGAAAGCAGCCTTGATGTTTGGGGAGCTGTGATCCACACCTCCACATGCAATACTCTCCTGTATTGCCAGTCCAGGGGAGGTGGGAGCAGGTGCTGCTGGCCAGCAGCTGGATCCTGGGGCATTATCCCCTCACCTGGGCCGGCTTCCCGGCTCTGAGTCCCGCAGGCCTGGGTTCAGAAGGGTATTGCACCTTGTTGCGTGCTGTGTCCCAGCCATCTTGAAATTCAGCATAACCAGGGCCCTGCTTTTTATTCTGCACTGAGACCCATAAGTGACATAGCTGCTTGCTACTGGCCCTCCTGTCACCCAGGTCCCCCTGGGATAGTCCCACCCGGGCCTGCTGCTTGACCAATCACCATCAGGGCAGCTGGCCGTGCGTCCCTTCTTGGGGGCGAGGTGGAGCTGGGCTTTAACCCAGGCATGACCCAGAGGCAGTGCCTGTTCTCACTCATCTCCTGGAGGTGCTGTCTTTTTCTAATTCGGCATAAAGACGCTTCCTTTGCCGGCGGGAGCCCTGCTCGTGTCCACGGACACTCATAATAAGAGACATGCACACTAAAACTCCACTGAAATATCATTTATATGTACCAGAATAGATAAAAATCCAAAAGCGTGACAGCCTGCCCTGCCGGCAAGGCTGTCGGGGGGAGGGGGACGGGCGCTGTGGGAGGGCAAAATGCCCACAGAGGGCCAATTGGGCATGTCCACCAACATTACAAATGTGTTTGTCCTTTGACTCAGCGACCCCACTTCTAGAAATGTGCTCTATGAAGGCACACCCAGAGCAATTCCTGGGAAATTGTTTCATCGCCACATTATTCTGAATTGGATTGGAAATAACCCAAGTATCTGTGTAGAGTAGACTAATGAAATAAGCAATGACACCTCAAAATGGAATACCTCTGTTTAGGGAGGGAGGCCTTCTCTGTGGCAGACAGGAAATCTCCATGAGGGCAGCAAGGGAAAGGAACAAGATGAAGGGCAGCGTGGGGCAGGCGGGGCTGCATTTATGTAGGAAAGGGTGGAAATGTGAGCATGTATTTGTTGCTATTGCCATAAACCTTAAAGGACACACAAGAAGTTCATTAAAACGATTGCCTGTGGAGAGAAAGCAGGGTGAGCATGGGAATGGGGTGCGTGAGAGGAAGATTCTTCGCTATGTGATTTTTAGCTCCGTGATTGTATTTCCTATTCCAAAGAAAGTGGCATAAGCAAACACATTCCTCTCCCTAAGAAGCCGCCAAATGTCAGACAATATAGTCTCATCCAGGAATGGGCAAACTACGGCTTGTCGGCCATATCTATCTGCTGCCTGGTTCTGCACAGCTTATAAACTAAGGATGGTATTTGCATTCTTACATGGTGGGGCGGGGGCGGGGGAGAGGGGTGGATCAAAAGAAGACAATATTCCGTTTCAGGTGGTTTACACTGTCAACTACATTTCCCTTCCTTTAGTGGGTGTGGTTGTGTGCACGCAGGTAAATTTGCACAAATCTAGGGGTGAGCCCTAGATTTAAAGATTGCCATTTGGTATGCCCCCCTCCCCTCCCTCCTTCCCCCCACCCCCACCCCCCGCAGATGCTCTGGTCAGGCTTTCCTCAAGAAACACCCGGAAGCAGCCACACTGGCAGGAAGCAGCATCCTGAGGTTGAAAAGCAACCACCCCTGGGATTTTAGGGTGCGGTGGAGGAGGAAGGAATGAAAGAATAGATGAGCAACCTGTACTAGTATTGTCTTTAACAATTCCTCGCCCGGTAAGGTATCTGGACTTGAGCATCTCAGCTCTGGCTTCTGGGGCAAAAAGGCAAGGCTCCAGGGCACGTCCCGCCTCCTCTCTGACAGCCCCCAGCCACCCACAGAGGTCAGCTTCATTCTTCCTCGAAGGACCCTGCATACGTTCTTTTGTTAGTGCTTCAAATCCAAGCTTCTCTCACAGATCTGTAGTTTTGCCAGGTTGGTTTTGGCAAAGGGACCCATCGAACCTAGGCCAGTTTGCTATCGCAACAGAAGAAAAGGAAATTATCCAGGGGTGGACAAAAATAGGTTTACAGTGTTGAGTATGGGAAACAGAGTTTATTCTTGTATTAGTATTTACTAATTATTGTATTATTTTCCATGGGAACAACTATAAGCCTATTTTTGCCTACCCCTGTAGATTGCCATTAATTTAAAAGTATGCACACATATATCTAAATAAACAGATGATGGAAAAACTGGTAGTGGAGATGGAGGATAAAGGGGAAAAAAGGATAACATACAACAGTCTTGCAAAAACAAATGATGACAGTGTTTTATGAGGAGAGAAAGTATGATGCAATTGGTTAAGCAATTGGTCAATTATAAATGCATTTATCCTTTGACTCAGCAACTCCACTTCTGGAAATCTACACTAATAAAAGAGAAATATGCAAATTGGCCATACCTCTGTGACACCCATCAGCCAATCAGGAGTGTGTATGCAAATTAACCCAACAAATATGCCAGATTAATTTGCATACATAGGCATGGAGCAGCTGGGAGGGGCAGGATGCCTGATATGAGGGAGAGGGTAGGGGTGGAGGGAGCTATAGCAGTGGTGCTCTGGCCGGGAGCAAGGACTTCCATGCTGCTGGGCAGCCGGGAGCGAAGCCAGGGGAAGGAAGGACTATTCTTGCATGAATCTCTGTGCAACGGCCTCTAGTCTATATATATAAAAGCCTAAGTGTCCAGCCAGCTGTCCAACCAGTAGATATGAAGCACACTGAAAACCAGAGGGCAGATGCTCAGTGTAGGAGCTGCCATGATAGGCACTGGCTATTTAAAAAGAAATGGCACTACAGACCTGATGCTGACAAACCAACACTCAGTTTCCCCCAAATGGGACACAGGCCCCACCACCACCCCAGAGTGACACCCCACCAAATCATAGCCAATGTTGTTGAGACCCCATGGCACAAAATGTGGCCTACAGCCCAGCCCAGAAACAGTCACTGTGGGTGCCAGGTAATAATATCACATAGCAATGCCTGGCTTCCTCTCCCTAGTGACTAGCCTCCTTTCAGTTTCTTCAGCCCAGGAACACGATTTGCTTTATTGGCAGGTGCAAAAATGGTACACTTTAACCAAATGTCTGTGAAGCATTTTCCCATGCCTCAACTCATTTGATCCTCACAGAAGTCCTGGAGTAGGTAGATAGGAGACTCGGTGGAATCCTATTTTCTTTTCATTAGCTGGAAAATGGAGACTTAGAAAGTTTAGAACCTTGACCTGACTGAAAAAAAATAAGGAATGGTGGAACTTGAAAATGATTTCAGATTTTCTCACTGCACAGAATATAGTCAAACATTGCTGCAGTTAAATATTTTATCCTTTGTTCTCCCTGGGTGTTCTACAATAATAATCTACTGTATGTTGATATTTACTGCTGTGTTGCTGACAATTACCTGAAAGAGAAGTTGGGTTGCTTCATTGGGCTGGAGAAAGTTTAGCTACATCAGAAAGCAGGTCTAATTAAGCAAGTTTATTTTTTATATATAAAAGGCTAAGTTGACTTGCGCATGCACGATACATATAAAGCTCTCGCTGGTGCCAATTGCACATATGTGTTTTCATCTGTCATTGCTGATTGTGAATTTGGTTGACACTTCTATTACAGAGAAAGGGCAAAGAGCAATATTAAAATATTTCTTCTCATTCATTTCCTTTCAATGTGCACAAATCCGTGCACTGGGGCACTAGTTTACCCTATAAATGTGTGTATGTGTGCACACATATACACACACACACCCACTGATGCAGGAGCAGTATGTAATTGACAGAGTGAGAATCCAAACCCAGGATTGTCTTGACCCAAAGTCTGATTTTTCTATCACTCATGACCTTAGGTAGCTTGACTGGGATGCCAGTCAGGGTGAATGCTAGCTGCTATGGCAGCCAGCTGAGCCTCTGAGCCCTAATGTACACCATCTGGCAGAATGAAATACCCATTTCTCAATGATTGTTGCCTCTGGACTATAGTAACAGAGATCATACATGTTCCAAACATCCTTTCTATTTTGTCCTCAGTTTTAGGATGGAGTTAAACTGGTATCCTGCCTGATAGCAAGTAGAGCAAGTAAGGTCAAGTTCACACTGAGTGGCAGAAGGGTGACCATCTGAGATGAAAAGTCTTTTATATCTGATGTAACAGGGTATTAATAAACTAACAAAATGAGTGAATGGTGGGCTGGAAGAAACTCAAGGATGGAAACCACACCTGGTTCACTGTTAGCTTGGGGACTGGCTCAGATGCAGCAAATGCTGAGGATCAAGGACATAGGTGAGGCTGCAAGAATCTGGGGAGGCCCATAATGGTACCTAACTGGCCTACCCCTTGAGCCACTCACATCCACCATGTCCTCCCATTATGCCCAGCTTCCACCCAACAACATGGAGCCTTGTTACCTTGTAATAGATAATAAGATGCCCGCCATGCTACATTGAAAGGGAGGTTCAAGGCCAACAGGCCCTCTTCGAGATCCAGTCCAGACTTCTGAAAAGACTTTAATCAAGAAGTCCCTGCAGTTCCAGCTGCTTCCAAGTTCTTAACTGAATTCATCACCTCCTTCCTCTCACACCCATTTCCGATCTCCTTCACTCACAGCCAGTACCTTGGCTTGTTTCTTGCTCATGTGGCATCTATGTCACCTTCGTCTATGTCACCTTCGTCTATGTCACCTTCGTCTGTGTCACCTTCGTCTATGTCACCTTCGTCTGTGTCACCTTCATCTATGTCACCTTCGTCTATGTCACCTTCATCTATGATGTCACCTTCATCTATGTCACCTTCATCTATGATGTCACCTTCATCTATGTCACCTTCATCTATGTCACCTTCGTCTGTGTCACCTTCGTCTGTGTCACCTTCGTCTGTGTCACCTTCATCTATGTCACCTTCGTCTGTGTCACCTTCGTCTGTGTCACCTTCGTCTATGTCACCTTCGTCTGTGTCACCTTCGTCTGTGTCACCTTCGTCTGTGTCACCTTCGTCTATGTCACCTTCATCTATGTCACCTTCATCTATGTCACCTTCATCTATGATGTGGTGACCTACACAGGCCCTGGAGGTGACTCAGCTATTTGGACGAGGAAATTGCAGATCATGGTCTAGAAGGGGACCACCGGCTCTGCAGGCACATCCCTTGGTCTTCGGGGCCCCACCCAGGGCAGGGCCCTGGAGACTCGGGTCTAAGGATGGTACTGTACTTGGGTTAGCTCAAGAAACTCCGGGAATGGTCTCTTGGAGAAAAGAATTTCTCTCAAAAAGCTCTTTCAGGAACGTCTAAAATTTTAGGGGAGAAAAACCCAGCCTTTTTGCTAATCACCTCTTTGGGTGATTAGCAAAATCCCTTTGGGTGATTTTGCAAATCCCTCTTTGATTTCCGGTGCTTTCATTTGGCCAGTGAAGTGATGAGGCTTTTGCTGGTCTCTGAAGACCTTGAAAATCAAATCCAGATCGTCTGAGCTCCTCACATTTAGTTCAAACCTCACCCAAGAGACTTTTCAAGGGCAAAGCTACCAAAGAGCACCATTCCCTGAGGGAAATAAATCACACGACCCACTCTCCACAGCACAGAGGCAATGAAAGGGCCAGCTGGCGGGCCCAGGGGCTTTCCCCCTTTTCAACTGAGTCCTGGCCTGGGAGTCATTTCCACCCGAGTGACAGCAGGATAGAGAAAGGTACTCAGAGGCCAGGACAGCGACAACAAGAGCAGAAACAGTGTCTCAACACCTCCTACTCACTGGCACTTTGCGGCACGTCCCAGGCCAACATTTCAAATGCATTTTCTCATTCAGTTTTATTAGCGATCCCACGAGGGATCTGTTTTTCCTACTTTCCATTCATTCATCCCACAGGACATTTACTGAGCAATTTTAATGTTCCAGGCACAGAACTCACCACTGAGGACCCAGCAAAAGCCAGACAGGCAAGGTCCCTGCCTCTTGGCACTTATAAGCCACTGGGAGGAAACAGACGCAGCCAATAAACAAATTACAAGGGGGGAAAAATAGCCGTAAGTAATGTGAGGAAAATGAAGCAGGAAAGTAGGAGAAGGTAAGGGAAAGCAGGGTATGTGACTGAGGTGGAGTGGCCAGGGGAGCTGCTGCATAGAAGGCACTTGATATGAAGTCAGCCCTAAGGTGGCAAGGGAAAGTCAATGCCGGCAGAGGGAGCAGCTGAGGCAAGCCACAGAGGCCAGATGGAGCTTGGCATGCTAGACAGAAAGAAGAACGTTGTGGCACACATAAAAAAAAAAGAGAGAAAGAAAGAAAGAGCCTGCCAAAACCGATTTGGCTCAGTGGATAAAGTGTCTGCCTGCAGACTGAAGGGTCCAAGGTTTGATTCTGGTCAAGGGCATGTACCTTGGTTGCAGCACATGCCCAGTGGGGGGTGTGCAGGAGGCAGCTGGTCGATGTTTCTCTCTCATCGATGTTTCTAACTCTCTCTCCCTCTCCCTTCCTCTCTGTAAAAAAAATCAACATATTTTTTTTTAAAAAAAGAAAGAGCCAAAAGAAGGTGTGGTTAGCAGGCAGGAAAGTGGAGGAAATGCAATCTGCTTACTCTTATCCAGGTGTGAAATCTCCTCTCAAGTAGATAAGCAAGGGAATAAAAAAGAAAGAAATAGAAGAATAAAAGTCCTAGGTATCCAGCTGGACCGGTTTGGCTCAGTGGATAGAGCGTCGGCCTGCGGACTGAAGGGTCCCAGGTTCGATTCCGGTCAGGGGCATGTACCTTGGCTGCGGGCACATCCCCAGTTAGAGGTGTGCAGGAGGCAGCTGATCGATGTTTCTCTCCCATCGATGTTTCTGACTTTCTATCCCTCTCCCTTCCTCTCTGTGAAAAATCAATAAAATACATTTTTTTAAAAATTAAAAAAAAAAGTCCTAGGTATCCAGAAAAAACTATGGAAAGAGATGTACACCTATGTGAAGGCTTTGGGAAAGAATGAGAAGAGGAGGAAGAGGAGGAGGAGGAGGAGGAGGAGGAGGAGAGAAGGAGGAGGAGGCAGAGGAGAAGAAGGCGAAGAAGGAGGAGGAAGAGGAGAGGGAGGAGGAGAAGGAGGAGGAGGAGAGGTAGCAGCAGCAGCATGTGCCTCTGGATCAAACCATACCTGAAAACCCCTAGTCTTTTCCTTTCCATCAGTCGATTTTTTATATATAAACATAGTACATGTCGCAGCAAAATGACCTTCTTTTTCCAAATATTTTTGATCCGCAATTGCTTGGATACAGCAGGCTAACCGTGAAGTCTGAAAATTACCCTAAATTATTTATCCTGCAATGCACAGCTTTTACCCGCTCACCTTAATGCATCCAGATTAGATGTTATCTGGACGTATCTCAAAATTGATGTCATTACAGTTGTCCGACTGGTGGCATTCTTAAGCTGGGTGTGTAAAAAGCTTCCCTCCACCATTCCAATAAGAACACAGAAGAGCCAGCATCCAAGCCTGTTAGATTAAAGTGAATCTGACTTTGCAAGCTGAAATCCAAGGGAATTACGGTCCAAAATGGATCCTCTCCATTTCCTCACTGGCTCAGTCTCAGCGCTTTCTCTGTTTCTAGGCAGCCCCTGATATCTCAGCCTTTTCCCAGGGTGCTGGGTCCCCAACCGAAGTGGACACCCTAATTACCTGGGGGGGCTTGGGGAAAACCCCCTGCCTAGGGTTTCTAGTTCAGACCCTCTGGGGTGGGCCTGAGAGTGTGCCATTGTTCTAAGGAACTCTCTCCCCTAAATCTACCTGCCTGTCTTCTTTATTTTGTTTTCCTTCTTTATTGCTCCTGATCTGATTAAAAGACAAATAAGCAAAAAAGTAAAAACCTGAGGCATACTTTTCCATGATTCTGGCTCCTTTTTCATTTGCTGAGCAACCTTGGCCCCTAGAAACGGAAGCATTCTGAATGCAGCCACTTAAATTGCCTTCTTAACTCCCAGGTTGTCAAGCATTTCTCTACCTCACAACAGGCAGACAGCATGTTATGTTCATAATGAGAGTCCATTTCTTTTCCTTTTTCTCTCTCTCTCTGTTATAAAATCTACCATTTTTCTGCCCTAGCTGGTTTGGCTCAGTGGATAGAACATCGGCCTACAGGCTGAAGGGTCCCCGGTTCGATTCTAGTCAAGGGCATGTGGATGAAAGGGCCACATGCTAACCTGACAAGCTCAGGGAAGGCCTGCATGGCAGTCTTGCAAACTTAAAGACTTAAAATAACCACAAAGAATGGTCTGAAATTAAACTTTAACTAAAAGCAGTTATGGTGGGTAGTTATATCCTAGGCCTGTATCCTCACTGACAAGATCAACATTTATCTTAACTGAGCCTATCTGACTTTTTGCATCTATAATAACACTAGAGGCCCGGTGCACAAATTCGCGCACCAGTGGGGGCCCTCGGCCTGGCCTGAGGGATCGGGCCAAAACTGGCTGTCTCATATCCCGCATGGGATCCCAGATTGCAAGAGGGCACAGGCCAGGGCGAGGGACCCCACTGGTGCACAATCGGGGCTGAGGAGGGATGTGAGAGGTAGGCCAGCAAGCGAGGGACTGCAGGAGGGCTCCAGGGCATGTCTAGCCTGTCTCGCTCAGTCCCAATTGACTGGATCCCAGCAGCAAGCTAACCTACTGGTAGGAGCATCTGCCCCCTGAGGTTAGTGGATGTCATAGCAATTGGTCAACTGGTCAACTGTCTTCCCCTTGGTGGTCAGTGCCTGTCATAGTGAGTGGTTGAGCAGCTTTAGCATATCATTAGCATATTATGCTTTGACTAGAGGCCCGATGCACCTACATCTCTTCTTTGATTGTAATGTATAAAAATAGAAGAAAACCGCCATTCTCCTGAGCATTATCCCAATTCATTGAGATCCTGCTTTCCGGCAATTGTCGACAATTTGGCACCAATAAATTCACAAAATTTTTTATAGGTTTGAATGTTTTTTACATTAACAGGCACATGCCCAGTTGTGGGCTTGATGCCCAGTAGGGGGCATGCAGGAGGCAGCCAATCAATGATTCTCTCTCATGATCGATGTTTCTATCTCTCTCTCCCTCTCCCTTCCTCTCTCTGAAAATCAATAAAAGTATTTTTTTTAAAGAAAGCAAATGAGATAACTGACTTCCAATGAACCCAAGTGAAAGTAGCTTAAGTGCCAAAGATCATTTGTTGGCTCACATAATCTGAAGGTTCAGAGTAGAAGTCAAATAATGTTGACACAAGGGATTCTTCTCTCTCTCTCTCTCTCTCTCTCTCTCTCTCTCTCTCTCTCTCTCTCTCTCTCGGTGCCAGATGAGGCACGGAGGGGCCAAATATGGCAGGGATCTCCCTTTTCGGCATCCAGCACGGAAAGAGAGATGAACCAGTTCTGAATGGAGGCAGTCAGGGATTAAGAGAAATGAAGGGAGGATGGAAGAAAGCTGTGTGCTGGGTGGGACGCTGTCCTCTCCCTTATGGAGAAACAGGGACAGGGACCTGGAGCCCACACAGCATGTTTATTTTATACCCCAAAACACAAAGGGGTTGTGCTGGAAAAACGTAGCATAAAAGGACCTTGGGTGGGCCCAGATCTTATTTCCTCATTCCCTCTGCTAGACTTGATTTACATATCAATGGTCCCACTCCCAAGGACACCTGGGCAAATGAGAAGGTCAAGCTGATAACACATCAGCCCTTTTGGTGAAGCCTATTCCCAGGGCATGGCTCTGCCTGTCACCTTGAGTTCAGCTTGACAATAATTAAAGAAACGCCCATGTGTCTTTCCAGGGGCCCTCTACTCACTCACTCTCTCTCTCTCTCTCCCCTCTTCCTTTTCTTCCCACCCTCCCCCCTCAGCGTATTGGCTTCATTCTACAGGCAACTTTATAGATCAAGGTCCCAGGGAAAGGGGAGAATCACAGTCCAGCCTAATGAAAGGTTCTGATTGGCCCAGTTTATGTGCCTACTGCTGGAAATGGCTCTGTGACCAGGAGACACAGAGGACTGTGCTTGGACAGCGTGGGTCATAGGTCAGCCCTTGTGGTAGAAAGTGCAGGGCACCGTGACAGATAGCTCTCCAAGATCACATGGGATCGAGGGAGGGATGGCTTTGTTTATCAAAGTAAAAAGCGGTTATTACCACCAAAATGGAGAGGAAGTGGTGACACACATTCCACTAAGGCACACACACATATACATACACATACACACTCAACATAAACACAGATACATACACATATACATACACATACACACTCAACATAAACACAGACACACACACAGAATGCCTGCTGCCTGGAATCTCTCTACCCCCTGCCATATGACCACCACTACACTCGCAGCAAAAAATCAGAGGGCTTTTTCCTATTTCCACAAGATATGGGGAATAATCAGGGAAATAAGAGTGGACTCAAATGCCCATGGCAAAGAGCTCTTCATGCTGATGCCTCCTTTTCAGTGTGATGGCCGCTTGACATCCATCCTACCCCTCACCATGTGTAGCAGCAATGGCTGGGATGGCCCCAGGTATGGCCCCAGGAAGTGGGTTCCAATTGGTGTAAGCCATCAGGGTCTTACTAACATCATGGCCATAATCATTGGTCCTGGTAACCCAGATGTAAGCCAATCAGGTGGCATTTTCCCAGGCACCAGAATCGGCTCATTCAGTACAGATCTAAAATGAACCAACCAGGGCTCTTGCTGCTGGTTCAGGGAGGAGTCTCACTCTTGAATGAGGACAAGGAAGCAGGTTAGCCCAGGAAGTCGCTGGCTGGTTCTCATATCACTGCCACGAGTGAAACCAGGCTGACAATGAAAAGGACCAACATGGAGGAGAAAGGAGGCAGGTTGATGATCACAGAGACCTGAACCTGAGTCCTGATCCAGCTTTGCCTGAAGGAAAATCTATCTATGGATTCTCCTCTTAGTTCAGCCCAAATCCCTTGTAATGTTTAAGCTATTTTTTTTCTATTCTTTGCAATGGGTAGTAAGTCAGTAAGTTCCAAGAAAGCAAGGGAACTGTCTGTCTTGCTTACCCAATACCTAGAACAGTACTCTCACAGGTAAGATCGCAAGATTATTACTGAGTGAGGACATAAGCTAAAGGGACTTAACTGATGCTATTGATGTGAGTTTGAGGAACTCACGTCTGAAAGCAGTGGCCACTCCTGCCCTCAAGATGCTTCCAGGGTAGTCACCAACCTGGCTGTAAGCAGGGGCTGGCAAACTACAGTCCCTGGGCCAGGTCCAGTCTGCTACCTGTTTTTGTAAATCAAGTTTTTTTTTTTTCAAGATTTATAAGAAATGAACAATATGTATTTATTTATTTACTTACTTACTAGAGGCCCGGTGCACAAAATTTGTGCATGGGGATGTGTCCCTCAGCCCAGCCTGCATCCTCTCCAATCTGGGATCCCTCTCACAATCCAGGACTGCTGGCTTCTAAATGCTTGCCTGCCTGCCTTCCTGATTGTCCCTAACTGCTTCTGCCTGCCAGCCTGATTGATGCCTAACTGCTCCCCTGCCAGCCTGTTTGCCCCTAACTGCCCTCCCCTGCAGGCCTGGTTGCCCCCAACTTCCCTCCTTTACCAGCCTGGTCACCCCTAAATGCCCTCCCTTGCAGGCCTGGTCCCTCCCAACTGCCCTCCTCTGCTAGCCATCTTGTGGCAGCCATCTTTTGTCCACATGGGGGCAGCCATCTTTGACCACATGGGGGCAGCCATCTTGTGTTGGAGTGATGGTCAATTTGAATATTACTCTTTTATTAGATAGGAGTTTTGTTAATCCTCACCCAAGTATATTTTCCCATTGGTTTTTAGATAGAGTGGAAGGGAGAAAGACAGGGAGAAACATCAATGTGAAAGAGACACATCAATAGGTTGCCTCCCACATGCACCCTGACTGAGGCTAGAGATGGAGCCTGCAACCAAGGTATGTGCCCTTGACCAGAATCAAACCCAAGATCCTTCAGTACCTGGGCTGATGCTCTATCTACTGAGCAAAACTGGCTAGGACTAAATAAAGTTTTATTGGAACACAAGCATATCCTTTTGTTTACATGTTACCTGTGGCTGCTTTTGAGCTATGAGGGTAGAATGAAGTAGTGTGACAGGTCATACAGCACATAAAGCTTCAAATAGGGATTACCTGGCCTTTTCTAGAAAAAGCTGGCCGACCCCTGGTGTAAGGTCAGTTGAGCTGTCCCTAGGGATGGATGGCCTGTTCATCAGTCTGTGATAAACTGTCTAATGTCCATCCCTCCCAGTACATCGGTTCCTCTGTTATGTGAGGTGTCATCCTCCCTTTCAGAGGTAGACTCCATTTCTCCACCTCCTGGCATCTAGACTGGCTCTGCAGCTCACGTGGATCAATAGAATGTAGCTGCCGCAAGTGGGTTTCAGAGCTGGAAACTGGAGAGATGGTGGAGCTTCTGCCTTTGACTCCTGGCAATGCCAAGACCCCTAGGTCAGAAAGCTGGTTGGCCAAATGGAGGAGGAGTTGTCCCATCACCTCCTGGTGGAGAAGAGAATGGAGATGCCAGCTGGCAGCTAGCACCAACCACCAGACACAGGAGTGTCCGGCCTGCAAACCTCCGCACACCCCTCACACAGGCTACCCCTCACCCCAAGGGAACCCCCACCCTGATCTGGGACATTCTTCAGGGAAAACCAGCTGGCCCTCACCCATGCACCAGGCTTTTATCCTATCTAATAATAAAGAGTTATTTGCAGATTGACCATCACTCCAACACACAAGATGGCTTCCCCCATGTAGTCAAAGATCCTGCCCCCATGTGGACACAAGATGGCCACCACAAGATGGCCAGCAGCTGAGGGCTATTGGGAGGTTCCAGGCCCTGCAAGGGAGGGCAGTTGTGAGCAATCTGGCCAGCAAGGGAGGGCAGTTGGGAGCGATCAAGCCTACAGGGGAGGGCAGTTAGGGGTGACCAGGACGGCAGAGGAGGGAAGTTGGGGACAAACAGGCTGGTAGGGGAGCAGTTAGACATCAATTAGGCTGGCAGGGTAGTGGTTAGGAGGTGATCAGGCTGGCAGGCAGAAGCAGTTAGGGGCAATCAGGGAGTCAGGCAGGTGAGCAGTTTAAAGCTAGCAGTCCTGGATTGTGAGAAGGATGTCCTACCGGGATCGGGCCTAAATGGGCAGTCAGACATCCCTCAAGGGGTCCCAGGTTGGAGAGGGTACAGGCTGGGCTAAGGGACATCCCCTACCCCCCATCCCCCACCCCCACGCACAAATTTTGTGCACCGGCCTCTAGTATAAAATAAATTCGCTGTATTGGCTCTGGGTCACTGTCTCTCCATCAGAGCACAGCTGTCCCACCTGTTCCCAGCTTTCCCTACTGTTTTTAGTGTCTATCTCTCTCTTTTTTGTCAATCCCCTGTCGCTCTTACTCAGGACTCCTGTCCACTCTCTAGCCATGCTGGTTGCGAGAAAAAAAAAATTTATATCTGGCATCCGGATCCAGGGACCTGAATACTGGGGAACTCTCAAAGGTCAGGTGAGGGGAATACTCCAGGAATGCGTGCACAAGGAACTCAAGAGGTAAGGTAAGGAGCGTAAGGTAACAACTGGGTTTAAAACATGGGATATTCAGGGTCTCAGGAAAGAAATCTCTACTCTCAAATGCTTAAAACTATTCTTAAAGCCATAGGATGTTCTGTTAAGTGTAGTCAGCTTCTTGATTTCTTAAGTTTTGTTAATGAAACTTGCCCTTGGTTTCCTGAAGAGGGAACCATCAACTTTCAAACGTGGGAAAAGGTCGGAAAGCAGTTGTGTGACCGATATAGCAGAAGGTCCAGAGAAGATTCCTATTCCTACATTCACGCTATGGTCCTTAATTCGTGATGGCCTTGATCCAGCACGGGAGTGTGTAGGAAGGTCTAAGCAGGGTGTGGCCACAGCTTTACCGCCTACAGTGGAGGGGTGTCAATCTCTAAAAACACCTCTTCCCTCCTCTGCACCACCTCCGCCTCCACCTGTTGCTCCTGCAACCGCAGTCAAGAGCCACCTGATAAAGATTTATCTCGTAATTATGAGCAGGAGCTAGAGTTTGAAGCAGAGTGGGACAAGAGTCACTATGAGCAGGATGACTCAGATAATAAGAAAGGTTTTGCTCACAGCTGCCCAGCCTTTACTGATGGATGCAGACACTTGGCTGAAAGTGAAAGCGACTTCATATTTCATTTTGCTGGAGGCTCAAACTACTTGTAGTGGGCTGAACCAAATAGAAAGGATTTTAAAGGAATTTCTCAGCAACTGCCAATAAGTCTTTATCTTAAAAAATATTTTTTCTTTCTCTCCCAGGCCACCAGAAACTCTTAGCTAGTTAAATTTATTTCTATGTGTTTGTATTGTGACTTTAATTTGCTTTTCTCTGATTTGTGATTTTATTATGCTGTGTTAAAATTTTAAGATTCTAGTTGAAAATGTGAAAATCTGTAAAAATTGCAACCCAGGGAAGTTTAAACAAAGGCCAGATAAGTCCAAGCCTGCCTGTGACACATAAACCCACACCGGACAGCCCTGGGGACTTGAAGCATGTAAATGGATGGGCAGTAGGCATGTCCTCCCAGTGTTTTCCCTACAATTCAAAGTATATTGTGGAATTATTAAAACATAAAAATTTACTGGCCGAATTAAAAATAATTAATTCTGTGGTCAAGGCTAAATCTTCAATAGTAAAACCAGTTTAAGTTTTAATCATCTTTAAATTGGATATATTCGACAGCTTTTCCGAACGTAATATTTCAAGAATTTAACTGAGGGACAGCTTTGTGATATCTCAAGGGCCCTAAGGTAACACAAAGATGGACTCTCGCTGAAAAAGAAATATTTTTAAACCAAATTAGACCGATACATTATACTTGAGATTACATAAGGAAATAAGCTAAGCAGTCTGGGTTGGATAACAAAAATTAATGCTTTCTTGAGAATGGGCAGTTCTTGCCTGGGGACATAAACCCCCAGCCAAGTTAGTGTGACCTTCCTTAAACAGAAGGGGCAGTCATGGGAATTGGTCAAGAAAATACTTTAATAATTGGCTTTATAATCTCAAAGTTTTTAAGATAGAATAAATATATGTAAATGAAGTACGGAATTAGATAACGCTTTTCAGTAAAAAACTAAAAGAAAACAAGGGCAGGCGCGGCCTGGGTTTGGGGTCCCGCGGCAGCGAGGAGGGCCTGCCCGCCTGTGCCCCGAGTCCGCCGGGCCCCCCTTCCGGGCCGCGCCGGAGCCATGCCCCGCTACTGCGCAGCGGTTTGCTGTAAGAACCGACGGGGACGGAACAACGAGGACCGCAAGCTGAGCTTTTACGCGTTTCCTCTACGTGACAAAGAAAGACCTGAAAAGTGGTTGAAGAACATGAAATGAGATGCATGGACGCCCAGCAAATACCAGCTCCTGTGCGGTGACCACTTCACTCCTGACTCTCTTGACATCAGGTGGAGGATTCGATCTTTGAAACAAACTGCAGTTCCAACACTATTTTCTTTGCCTGAAGACAGTGAGGAAAAAGACCCTTCCAAAAACAACTGTCAGAAGAGAAAGAGCACGAAAAAGAGGTGTGCCTGGAAGCCAAGCCGCAAGAATCATTCGCATCAGAAGAGCCGTCGAAAAATGCAGTTAATGCAGGAGTCCTCCCTCAACATGCAGAACCACTCCATTCATCACACACTGTAACATATTAACTCTTAGTCTAGTTCAACTGGAAGACACTGGAAACCAGAATCTACCTTGGAAACATCAATTAACCAAGACATGGGTGGTTTTCACACATCTTTTGAGAATCTAAATTCCACAACTATTTCTTTGACAACTTCAAATTCAGAAAGTATTCAGCAGTCTTTGGAAACCCAAGAAAAATTTGAAATAACTACCAATCGTCTTGCTAACCCAAACGTTACAAATAATTCAGTGGAAATTAAGTCAGCACAGGAAAATCCATTCTTGCTCCAACGGTTGAAGAATTAAACCCAAGTAAAGAATCTGTTACTGCCATTTACCTACCGACAGAAAGTTCCAAACCTACAATTAATTCTTGTATGCCTGTCCAAAAAGAAACTGTGGAAATGGGAGACACAGACAGTGAAGACTCCTGTGAGGAGCTGGACTATGAGACAGAAGTCTTATAGCTGGAACGTTCTTACTGCAGACAGGACATAGACAGGGAGCATCTTTGGCAGAAAGTCTCTAAACTGCATTCAAAGATTACTCTTCTGGAGCTACAAGAGCAACAAACTCTGGGGAGATTGACGTCTTTGGAAGCTCTTATAAGGCAGCTAAAACAGGAGAACTGGCTCTCTGAAGAAAATGTCAAGACTATAGAAAACCACTTCACAACATACAAAGTTACTATGCTATAAAGATGTCTCAAAGCTAGGACTTTTATGTAAGCATTTTGCAGCCGAACCAAATTATATGTAAAGTGAACTTTTCCTGCATAATTTTCTCCGCTTAATGAAGCTCAAAAAGTGCCCTAACATTATGAACTGTGCCCTGTTCTTGTAATGCTCATTTTTTAAAAAGGAAAACTAGAGTATTATATTGTAGATAAAAAAGATCTGTTACTGGGTCATTTTCCAAATTAGAGTTAAAATATAGTGAATAAGGAATGTGCGTTAGTCCTAAAATGAGAGAACCCAGACATGGTTTAAATTATCTGTATATGTATATGCCCAGAGTGAAAGGCTCAGGCCTGATTCTATCATTGACATATGACTTAGGCAAGTTACGCAAGTTACTTATCAAGATTTAGCCCAGTGTCTAACCTGTAGAATAAGGGCTCTTGGGAGGTCTCTAATGAGATCTGTTCCCTTATAGCTCCTTCCCGTTCTAGTCAGATACTCTGACCAGAACAACTCTTCTATAAGGTAATCTGAATTTACATAATACTGGATGTGAGCCAGAATTTGAAATTATTAACAACTGAATTATCCTCAATACTTGTGGAATTTTATGTTGTTTGACCTTTTGCCTAAAGTTATCCATAATAACAAAAGGAAAATACTCCTTTTATAATTTTATTCCAGTTGAACTAAAATGAGGAACCACCATTAGCCCAGTTCTTAGGAAAGGAACTTTAAACTTCAAAGAATGTATATTTCAGTACCTTATATGTGGTTGGCCATCATTATGCATAGCTGTTTAAACTTCTTCACATCCTATATTTAACATTATAATTTATAAACCAAAAATTTTAATGAGGTTCATTTTTTACATATATATTACTATATTTTAGAAGTCACAGTTTATATCTATTTAATATGTGTAGCTTTTTAAAATGTGTGCTTGTGTTATTTTTAAATTCCAGAATGATAGAGTAATACTTAATACTATACATTCCCACTTATGTATATTTTATTAAAATTTATATGCAAGAAATTGTAGATATGTCATGATGGCCTTCAGGAGGGAAGTAGGAAAAGTAAGTGATGGGATGTAAATAAAAAATACTGCATATATTCATATGAATTTAAGAAAAAAATATAAAAGCAAAAACATAGTGGTAACAATGTGAAAAATCAGTGATCTCTTAAAATTGGCAGTTAGTATAATTAAATATGTTACTGTTTATGATATTGAGCAAGTTTCTATAAATCTGATTTTTTTTAAATTAGGTTGGCAAGACATTTTCTTTTATATAGAAATGCTATTATCTTGAGGGACGGTTTTTGACAAATCTATAAGATAGCAATTATATTTTTGGTCCTGGAAAATAGGAAGAGCTCAATAAATATTAGTGGACTGCACAGTAAATAATACACCAACAGTTCTATAAATGCGTGGTGATTATTTTTTGGTTATTGCTTAATTTTTCAGGCTAATAAAAGTAGTTGGTATTATATATGAATATATGTCAGCTAGTTATAAAAAGTTGATTAGAAGTGTTCTTACTGGGTGACCACGGGGGAAAAAGTTAACACTTTACATTAATTAAGAGATTTGGTAGATTTACTGTGTTATTTTTAAGTGTCCCCATGT
Source organism: Antrozous pallidus (assembly GCA_027563665.1). NCBI lineage: Eukaryota > Metazoa > Chordata > Mammalia > Chiroptera > Vespertilionidae > Antrozous > Antrozous pallidus. The sequence goes on from CM050508.1 coordinate 201,130,815, forward strand.
TGCATTTTGCTAACACTTCTTTAAAATTAACATGGGTGGCCGAGACCGGTTTGGCTCAGTGGATAGAGCATCGGACTGCGAACTGAAGGGTCCCGGGTTCGATTCCGGCAAGGGCATGTACCTTGGCTGCGGGCACATCCCAGTAGGGGGCGTGAAGAGGCGCTGATCGATGTCTCTCTCCATCGATGTTTTGTCTTTCTATCCCTCTCCTTCTGACTCTGTAGAAAATCAATTTAAATATATTTTTTTTAAAAAATTAAATTTAAAATTAACATGGGTGAAGATGTAAGTCATCTGAAAATGTTACAACTCAGTTTATCACTATGTGCCATGTAACTTCTGTTTGTTTAAAGTTAGTTAGCTTTATTTCTTTAAACTTAATAAATCATAAATATTAAAAATAAAAAAAACAAGGGAAGACAGGAATGAGACCCCAGTCCTGCCTTCCCCTCCCTATACAACCTGGGGGAGAATCCAAAGAAGCAGCCAAGATAAGAATTTATAATCTCAGTCTCCCCTCAGGCTCCAACCAGCCCTTTGGCCACTTGCCACCAAAAACCAGCTTTTTTTAGGATGTGAAAGAAGTTGGAGCCACAGCAGTAACCTTAACATGTTATCTCTAAGGAAAATCTGGCATTTTTAAATCCAAATGGCACAAGGCCTGGGAGCAACATTAGTTGCTGGGTAAGTTTTAATTCACCTGCTCTTACTTTTATTACAGAGGGTCTCTTGTACTTTGTTCTCTTTAGTTTGTTAAAGGCATATTTTCTTGAAAGTAAAAGTATATTTAAAATCCTATCTAATAAAAGAGAAACATGCAAATTGATCATACCTCCACTACACCCACAAGCCATGCCCATCAGCCAATCAGGAGCAAATATGCAAATTAACTGAACCAAGATGGCGGTTAATTTGCCTATCCAGGCACAGAGCAAAGACTGAAGACAGCATAGAAGAAAGCCACGCACTGCAGAAGGGAACAAAGCTGTGGAGAAGCAAGCAGGCAGGGCCAGAGAGAAGGGAGGGAAGCAGGCAGGGCGGCGGAGACCACCACAGGAAACTCTATTGCAGGAATCTTCCTGCAAGGGACCTCTAGTGTATTCATAAATGTCAATCTAAGAAATATTGGCTCTTTATTTTCTTTTGGCTATTTATTTTTAATTATCATGGGAAAATTAAGATTTCTATGAATGCTAATACATTTTAAAGAAAAAAGAAAGAAAAAGTCCATACACATTGCTGATGGTAGGGCAGAAAGAAAAAATATTAGAGTAGAAATACTTAATAAAAGGACTGAGGCATGGTTATGCATTTTTTGAAGGACATAGAAGGAAGGTTTGATGGCTAATTTGGAAGTGTGAAACTTGTGAATGTTGTGTATGTGATAAGAAGGAGAAGAGAAATATTAAAAGGAAGTTGATTAAATGATACAGGCCAGTAAGGCAGGACAAGCAGAACTGGAAAACAGATATTTAAACATCAGCTTGCAACCATATAGAAAACTCTGTCTTCCCTAAACCAATGAAACTTAAAAGTCAGTGATTTGCATTTTGCATCCCTAAACGAGGGTAAATAGCTTTTGCCAAAGTACTCAAGGAGACTGATTGCAGAAATCCAATTAGTGTCATTTGCTGTCAACCCTCAAGAACAAATTAAGTTAAAAAAAATAAGCCTTATTTTGGATAGTTCTTTTCTAATAAAATAATAATGTTATATTAATCAGGTATTTAAATATATATTTTTTAATCATAGGAACTGAAGTTTACCAGCCTATGTTCCTGTCTAATACACTTTTTTATACTTAGTTTATAAGCAAATAATTTTTTCCAATATTTAATGTTTTTATTGATTAAGGTATTACATATGTGTCCTCATCCCCCCATTAACACCCCAACCATTCCCACTCATACTCTCACCCCCCTGGTGTCTGTGTCCATTGGTTTAGCTTATATGCATGCATACAAGTCCTTGGTTGATCTCTCCCCCCTTACCCCCATCCTCCCCTACCTTCTCTGAGGTTTGACAATCTGATTGCTGTTTCTGTGTCTCTGGATCTGTTTTTGTCCATCAGTTTTGTTGTTCATTATGTTCTATAAAATGAGTAAGATCAGGTGGTATTTATCTTTCTCTGACTGGCTTATTTCACTTAGCATAATACTCTCCAGTTCAATCCATGCTGTTGCAAATAGTAAGAATTCCTTTTTTTTTTACCACAGCATAGTATTTCATTGTGTAGATGTACCACAGTTTTTGAATCCACTCATCTGCTGATGGACACTTTGGCTGTTTCCAAATCTTAACTATGGTGAATTGTGCTGCTATGAACATAGGGGTGCATATATCCTTTCTGATTGGTGTTTCTAGTTTCTTGGGATATATTCCTAGAAGTGAGATAACAGGGTCAAATGGGAGTTCCATTTTTAGTTTTTTGAAGAAACTCCATACTGTTCTCTGAAGTGGCTGAACCAATCTGCATTCCCACCAGCAGTGCATGAGGGTTCCTTTTTCTCCACATCTTCACCTACACTTGTCATTTGATGATTTGTTGCTGATAGCCATTCTGACAGGTGTGAGATGATACCACATTGTCGTTTTGATTTGCATCTCTTGGATGATTAGTGACTTTGAGCATGTTTTCATATGTCTCTTGGCCTTCCTTATGTTTTCTTTTAAAAAGTATCTATTTAGGTCCATTGCCCATTTTTTAATTGGATTGCTTATCTTCCTTTTGTTAAGTTGTATGAGTTCACTGTAAATGTTGGAAATTAAACCCTTATCGGTGATAATATTGGCAAATATGTTCTCCCATGCAGTGGGATTTCTTGTTTTGTAGATGATTTCCTTTGCTGTGCAAAAGCTTTTTATTTTGATGTAGTCCCATTTGTTTATTTTCTCTTTAGTTTCCATTGCCCTAGGAGCAGTATCAGTGAAGAAATTGCTTCTTCATATGTCCAAGATTTTGCTGCTTGTGGATTCCTCTAGTATTTTTTATGGTTTTCCATCTTATGCTTAAGTCCTTTATCTATTTTGAGTAGTTTTTTGTGTGTGTATGGTGTAAGAAGTTGGTAGTCTAGTTTGCATGTATCTGTCCAATTTTCCCAACACCATTTTTTGAAGAGACTGTCTTGACTTCATTGTATATGCTCTTACCTCCTTTGTCAAATATTAATTGGACATAGTGGTTTGGGTTGATTTCTGGGTTCTCTATTCTATTCCAGTGACCTATATGTCTGTTCTTGTGGCAGTACCAGGCTGTTTTAAGAACAGTGGCTTTGTAATACAGCTTGATATCTGGTATTGAGACCCACCTACTTTGTTCTTCTTTCTCAGGATTGCTACAGCTATTTGGGGTTATATATATATATATATATATATATATATATATATATCCCCCAGATGAATTTTTGGAGCATTCATTCTAGGTCTGTGAAATGTGCTGTTGGTGTTTTAATGGGAATTGCATTGAATCTGTAGATTGCTTTCAGTAGTATGCACATTTTGATGATGTTGATTCTACCAATCCATGAACACAGTGTGTTCTTCCATCTGTTTATGTCTTCCTCTATCTCTTTTTTCAGTGTCCTATAGTTTTTCGCGTATAGATCTTTTACCTCCTTAGTTAAGTTTAACTTAAATTTTTTGGTGTGATGGTAAATGGGATTGCTTTCTTAGTCTCTCTTTCTGTAAGTTAACTATTGGTGTAAAGAAATGCCATAGATTTCTTGGCATTAATTTTGTATCCTGCTACATTGCCAAATTCATTTATTAAGTCTAATAATTTTTTATGGAGTCTTCAGGGTTTTCTATGTACAGTATCATGTCATTTGCAAATAAGGACAGTTTTACTTCTTCTTTTCCAATTTGGATGCCATTTATTTCTTCTTGTCTGATCGCAATGGCTAGTACATCCAGTACTATGTTGAACAGGAGTGGTGAGAGTGGGCATCTCTGTCTTGTTCCTGTTCTTAGGGAAAATGGTTTTAGTTTTTGTCCATTGAGTATGATATTGGCTGTGGGTTTGTCGTATATGGCTTTTATTATGTTGAGGTATGATCCATCTATTCCTACCTTGCTGAGAGTTTTTATCAAGGTATTGGATTTTGTCAAATGCTTTTTCTGCATCAATTGATATGACTATGTGATTTTTATCTCTCAATGTGTTTGTGTTATGTATCAAGTTTATTGATTTGTGGATATTGTACCATCATTGCATCCCCAGGATAAATCCTACTTGGTCATGGTGTATGATCTTTCTGATGTACTGCTGAATCTGATTTGCTAGAATTTTGTTGATGATTTTGGCATCTATATTTATGAGGAATATTGGCCTATAATTCTCTTCCATTGTGTTTTCTTTATCTGGTTTTGGTATAGGGTAATACTGGCTTCATAGAATGAGCTTGGAAGTGTTCCTTCCTCTTGAATTTTTTTGAAATAGTCTGAGGAGGATAGGTTTTAGTTCTTCCTGGAATGTTTGGTTTAACTCCCCTGTGAAGCCGTCTGACTCTGGGCTTTTGTTTGCTAGGAGCTTTTTGATGACTGCTTCAATTTCTTCCATAGTTATCGGCCTATTGAGATTCTTTTTTTAATCTTCCTGATTGAGTTTCAGAAGGTTGTATTTTTCTAGAAATGTGTCCATTTCCTCCAGGTTGTCTAGTTTGTTGGAGTAGAGTTGTTCATAGTATTTTTAACAGTCCTTTGTATTTCTGTGGGGTCTGTTGTTATTTCTTCTCTTTCATTTCTGATTTTGTTTATTTGGCTCTCTCTTGGCTTCTTGGTGAGCCTGGCTACAGGTTAATCAATCTTGTTTATCCTTTCAAAGAACCAGTTCTTGGTTTCATGATCTTTTGGGGGTTATTTTGTTTGTTTGTTTGTTTGTTTGTTTGTTTGTTTTGTCTCTGCTCTGATCTTTATTGTCTCCTTCCTTCTGATCACTCTGGGCTTTTCTTGTTGCTCTCTTTCTAATTCTTTGAGTGGTAGTGTTAGATGATTTATTACCATTTTTTCCTATTTTTTGAGGTAGGCTTGTAGAGCTATAAACTTCCCTCTCAGGACTGCTTTCATTGTGTCCCATAGATTTTGGATTGTTGTGTTTTCATTGTCATTAGTTTCCAGGATGTTTTTAATTTCTTCTTTGATCTCATTGGTAACCCAATCATTATTTAATAGCATGCTATTCAGCTTCCAAGTATTTGAGTTTTTTGGTATGTTTTTATTGCAGTTTATTTCTAATATTATGCCATTGTGGTCTGAGAAGATGCTTGGTATGATTCCAATCTTCTTGAATTTGGGGAGACTTTGCTTGTGACCCAATATGTGGTCTATTTTTTAAAATGTTCCATGTGCACTTGAGAAGAATGTATATTCTGTGGCTTTGGGGTGAAATATTCAGAAGATGTCAATTAAGACCATCTGATCTAGTGAGTCATTTATGATTGCTGTTTCTTTGCTGATTTTTTGTCTAGAGGATTTATCCAGTGATGTCAGTGGTGTATTAAAGTCCCCTACTATGATTGTATTGTTGTCAATCTCTCCCTTGATATCTTCCAGGAGATTTTTATGTATTTGGGTGCTCCTGCATTGGGTGCATATATCTTTATCAGGGTTATATCCTCTTGTTGTATCAATCCCTTTAGTGTTATGAAGTGGCTTTCCTTATCTCTTGTTATGGCCTTCACTTTGAGGTCTATTTTGTCAGATATAAGTATTGCTACCCCGGCCAAGACCGGTTTGGCTCAGTGGATAGAGCGTCGGACTGCGGACTGAAGGGTCCCGGGTTCGATTCCGGGAAGGGCATGTACCTTGGCTGCGGGCACATCCCCAGTAGGGGGCATGCAAGAGGCAGCTGATTGATGTCTCTCTCTCATCGATGTTTCTGACTTTCTATCCCTCTCCCTTCTGCTCTGTAAAAAATCAATAAAATATATTTAAAAAAAAAAAAGTATTGCTACCCCGGCTTTTTTTTTTTCATTTCCATTTGCCTGAAATATATTTTTCCATCCTTTCACTTTCATTCTGTATGAATCCCTTGTTCTGAGGTGGGTCTCTTGTAGACAGCATATATATGGGTTGTGTGTTTTTTATCTAGTCAGCCACTCAATCTTTTGACTGGAGCATTTAGTCCATCTACATTTAAAGTTATTATTGAAAGGTACTTTTTTGTAGTCATTTCTATTTTTGTGCCTGTGTTCTTTCTTACCTTTTTATTTCTTCTTTTTACAGCATTCCCTTTATCGTTTCTTGCATTGCTGGCTTGGTAGTGATAAACTCCTTTAGCGTTTTTTTTTTTCTCTGCAACGTTCCTGATTTCCCCTTCAATTTCGATTCATAGTCTTGCTGGATAGAATATTCTTGGATTCAGTCCTTTGCTTTGCAACACTTTGTATACCTCTTTCCATTCCCTTCTAGGTTGATGTGTTTCTGTTGAGAAATCATTTGATAATCTGATGGGGGAACCTTTGTAGGTAACTCTCTGTCTCTCTCTTGCAGCCTTTAAGATTCTCTCTTTGTCATGAACATTTGCTGTTGTAATTATGCTGTGTCTTGGTGTGGGTCTTTTGGGATTCATCTTGTTTAGGACTCTCTGTACTTGTGTTACTTTTTTCTTCCCCATATCTGGGAAGTTTTCTGTCATTATTTCTTCAAATAGATTTTCTTTTTTTTTTCTTTCTTTTTATTATATTTTATTGATTTTTTCACAGAGAGGAAGAGAGAGGGATAGAAAGGCAGAAACATCGATAAGAGAGAAACATCGATCAGCTGCCTCTTGCACACCCCCTGCTGGGGATGTGCCCGAAGCCACAGTACATGCCCTTGACTGGAATCGAACCTGGGACCTTTCAGTCCGCAGGCTGGCGCTCAATCCACTGAGCCAAACTGGCTTCGGCTTCAAATACATTTTCTAATCCTTGCTGCTCTTCTTGTCTTTCTGGCAGCCCTATTATATGTATGTTCCTTCATTTTGTGTTGTCCCAAATTGCCATTAGACTCTCCTCCTGCTTTTTAATTTTTTTCTCCAGTTGCTGTTCAGATTGAGCTTGTTTCTCTACCTTATCTTCTAACTCACTGATTTGGTCCTCCACTTCTTCTAGTCTACTGTTGAAACATTCCATGGTGTTTTTTATTGTAACTGTATTACTTTTCATTTCTCCCTGATTCTTGCATAGATTGTTGATTTTCTCATCCATCCAGTGAATGGACTGGACAACCATTACTCTGAATTCTTTTTCTATCATGTTGCCTGCTTCAATTTCACTCATTTCCTTTCTTGATGACTCTTCATTTTCTTTCCTCTTGGGATTGTATTGTCTCTTCATTATGACTATCACCAGAAGGTTCAAATGTTGAGTTGCAGGGGCCTGGGCCAGGTGCAGGAGGAGCTTCACACTATCTGAGTGCCACTGAAGAGCTCTGACACTCAGATGTGTGGCTGTGCGTGGGTTGGTGGGAACCAGTCTCATCCAGAGTCAGCATTACCAGTGCTCAGTGTGGACTCGTGTGTGCACATAGAATCAGGGACCCCCGCCTGCACCACACTGAAACAGAGACCCTGCTGGCATGTGCCAACAATCAGGGCCCCCTAGCACATGCCGGGAGTCAGAGTTCCCCTGTGCCTGCACCAAGAATCAAGTATCGGAGTCTCTATTGCTTCGTGCAGTCTTACACTGAGAATAGAGTCCCTGTGTGCACATGCACCAAGAATTGGAGTTACTGGTTCTTAGTGTGAATGCACTGGGAGTCAGGGATTTCAGGAGTGCATGATAAGAAACAAGAGTCAAGTCACTGGTGCTTAGTGCTGCCTCCCACCTAGAGAATCAGGGTCCTGATCAGCTTGGGGGACTGGTTGCACTGTAGCACTGTGTTGGCAGGAGCTCTGCTCCTGCACTGCGAAAAACAGACTTTCATGTGCATTTGCCAGAATCGAAGTCAGGTGGCATTGCTGCTCTGCGTGGGCTTTGGGTTTGGTTGCCTGATTGCACTGCGGGGAACAGATTCCCAGGGTCCACATGCTCCCAGGTTCAAATTCCTGTAGTGGCGCTGTGGCCCATGCCAGGGGTGAATCTATCAGCTACTAAGGTGCTGCCCGGGAGACTGTGGGGAGGGGGATAGATCCTGTGATTCAAAGAACTCTGTGGCCAGGATATCTGGATTCTTAGTGTCCGGGGTCTGGTTGCAGGTCTCTGTCCCCAGTGGCTGCAGGGTCCTGGTTTGCATCTGAGACCAGACTGGGTAATGTTGTGGCCAGGATCCTAGTCTTAAGCAGCTCTGTTTCTCAAGATGGCGTGGTCTCTGTGCCCGTGCTGACCACCCAGAGTGTCTGCTTTGCGAGTGGGGCTTCACCATATAAGACTGCCCAGTTTGGCAGCCCCTTGAAAGACCAGTAGAATCTAACTGTCTCTAGCTCTCTCTCTCTCTCTCTCTCTCTCTCTCTCTCTCTCTCTCTCACACACACACACACACACACACACATCACATCACACACGTCCACACACTTCTATATTGCTCCCTCACTCTCACACTCTTTCCCTCTCTACCTTCCTGCTAGTCACCATCTTCTCAAAAATCTAATACACTTTAATATACACTGAGTGGCTAGATTATTATGACCACCTGACATTTGTAGGTAAATTAGCCATACACTGCATTATATGGGATATGGAAGCCGAAGGCCTGTTCGAACACCTCTGTAGTTACCAAGATAAAACGTCTCCAATTCGCACAGGAACATGGGGATTGGACAGTTGAGCACTGGAAAAAAGTCATGTGGACCGATGAATCACATTTCCAGTTGCATCAAGCAGATGGCAGAGTGAGAATTCTGCAGAAACAGCATGAATGCATACACCCCACATGCATGAGTACAAACCTTCAAGCTGGTGGGGGGCAGTTTTATGGTTTGGAGCATGTTTGCCTTGCATAATTTGGGCCCTTTAATTTGTGTGGAACAACGTCTGAATAGCACAATATACCTAAATATCATTGCTGATCAAGTTCATCCCATCATGTTGATGGCTTATCCCAATGGAGATGGCTTCTTCCAACAAGACAATGCGCCATGCCACGGTGCTCGTATTGTGCAGGAGTGGTTTCAAGAGCATGAGGGAAAATTTATCTTGCTTAGGTGGCCCCCACAATCACTAGATCTCAATCCAATTGAGTATTTGTGGGACAACATTAAAAAAGCCATCAGGCAGCTGGTTCCAAGTCTCACAGAACTGGACAGTGCTATTCATCAGGCATGGTGTCAGATTCCTCGCATCACCTTTCAACATCTCGTGGAGTCAATGCCAAAAAGAATAGCCGCAGTATTGAAGGCAAAAGGTGGCCCAACAAAGGACTGATGCAGTGGTCATGATAATCTGGCCACTCAGTGTATAATCTTTTGGTAAAATCAAGTTTGACAATCCTTCAAGAGTTTGAATTTCAAGAAACTTTTCTTGATCTAGAATTGACTTTAAATCATCCCAATAGACTCTAAAAGACCTCAAATGTTTCTTTTCTCTCTCATGAAGGAAAGTGCAAAGCATGTAATTAACTACTGCCTAGCAGCTTTTCCAATTATGGGCTGGCCCCTAGAGATAAAAGCAGATAATGGACTGCCTATACTAGTCCTCCTTTCAGCAGTTTTGAAAGCAATGCCAAATAGTACATAAAATAGGAATTCCATATAATCCCCAAAGGACAGGCAATTGTAGAAAGAGCTACTCAAAACTTAAAGACTCAATTACAAAAACAGAAATGGGGTCAGGGGTATTATCCTACTCCACAGAATCAGTTATACTTTCAATTTTTTAAAATTGTGACCATGCGGGTCGCATAGCAGCCGAGAGGCATCAAGCTCCTGGTGCTGTGGCATCTGCTGGTGTGGCACAATGGGAGGATTTTCAAACAGGGCAGCGAGAGGGCCAGATCCAGTAATGATGGGGGGAGGGGCCACATTTGCATCTTTCCAGAAGGTGCTTCTAACCCCATTTGAGTGCCAGAGCGAGCAGTACATCACGACCGTGGACCTGGAACAGTTCATCCCACCGTTCAAAAAGCTGAAGATCACACGTCCCGTGAGGATGCCAGCTCATCCACCAGCCCCGAAGAAGGAGAAAAGCTGAGGACAGGTGACCAAGGCCACCGAGAAGCTAGTGTCCCCACATGGGGTAACTGAGGAAGCTGACCATTGATGCCCAACATTGGTGAAAGAACACATGGAGGCATGGATGTTGCTAATGTTGCAGGCCCCCGGGATATGGGAAAATATAGTGAGACAGCTACTAAACTGGGGTTTCCTAAGGCCACCTGGTGGCTGTCTGATGAGCATCCCCTGCTCCCTTACCGTCCTAATAGCACCACGACTGAGCTGGGAGCATTTCCTCAATGGCAAATTGTGCCAACCCCGTACCAGTGAGACGTAATCTTTCTGGCTCTGACTTGTATGGACTGGATTGGCCTCACAGGCTTGATGCTAAATATCCCCATCATGAGCCTAGTCACCAGGAGGGTTTGTGGGTGACGTCCTGAACATTAAAATAGGAGGTTTATAAAAAGATCTTTGGCATTATAGCTGCTGCCTTTGACTTTCTTAATATTACTGCCTCTTCCTTAGGTAATTTTAAATAATCCTGTTCATTGAGTCCTTGTTATTATGGCTTATGAGCCTGTGTTCAGCCTCCATATTGGTGACTGGAAATGTGAACATCACCAGATTTGGACACCCACTATGCTGTCCCATCCCAACACTGTAACCTTACCAGCTGTGTTTCCAGGCATAATCTGAAGGAAGATATGTTAATTTTAAAGCAGCTTCTTTTACTATGCTTCCTACCAATATAACAGGAAAATGGTATGATGATGCGGGCCTTCAGGCATTACAGGAATTACATAATCAGCTGTCCCAGGAAAAGCATGCTTTGGGACTTATTATTTTTGGTATTGTTACCCTAGTTACTGTTCTTGCATCTGCTGTACCTGCTTCTCTTGCATTGACCCAAAGCATCTAGAATGCGAAATTTGTCAATGAATTGGCTCAGAACACCTCAACTACATTTCATGATCAAGAAGATATAGAAACAAAGTTAAATGCTTTGGAAGCTATAGTAATAGGACTAGGCCAGTGGTCGGCAAACTCATTAGTCAACAGAGCCAGATATCAACAATACAACGATTGAAATTTCTTTTGAGAGCCAAATTTTTTAAACTTAAACTTCTTCTAACACCACTTCTTCAAAGTAGACTTGCCCAGGCCGTGGTATTTTGTGGAAGAGCCACACTCAAGGGGCCAAAGAGCCGCATGTGGCTCGAGAGCCAGTTTGCCGACCACGGGATTAGGCAATTAATTAGAAAGTGTCAAGATTAGACAGCAGCTGCAATGCCATGCTACTTTTACATATATTTGTGTGACTTCAGCCTGCTATGACAGTTCTCTATGGAACTGGAGTAAATCAAGATGTACCTACAGGGAATAGGGCATCATAATAATATCAGTATAGACCTAGTACGGCTACACAAACATGTGCAAGCCATTCAGAATAGTCATGATGAAATTATGCCTCTGCAAAATTGAAAAAAGAATTGCTGGATGATTTAAAAGAATTTAATCCATGAAAAATGTTAAAACACACCACCTGGTACCTAATAGGATTCCTTTGTGTATCACTAATTTTATCCTGCTTTCTTTTAGTCAGCAGCAACTCCGATGACCTCCAATCCAAAGGCTCAGATTAGATGTCCATAAGCTACATTTAAAATTTAAAGAAGGAGGATATGTAGAGAGTGCCTGGGAAAGGCCCTTGAGCTGATTGTCCTCTGAATCCAGTGGCGCCTGGCAGAGCCATGCCCTGGAAACATACCTTGCCAAAGGCAGGTGTGTTGTCAGTCTGACCTTTGGCTCAGGTGCCAGGGAGTGGATTTCATTATCTAAATCCTGCCAGGTACCAGGAACAAACACAATTATCCAGGCCTACCCAGAAGTGACAATTACAAAGAAGCCACAAGAATGCATACATTTTCTTTATTCTTACTTTAGTAAAACTTCCTGGTATCTTACTATATAAAATAAATGCATTGTATTGGCTCTGGGTCACTGTCTCTCCATCAGGGCACAGCTGTGCCTAATGTCCTTGTGTGTGTCTCTTTCATTTTCTCAATCTTCCTTCGCCCCTACTCAGCACTCCTGTCCACTCTCTAGCAGTGCTAGTCATGGAAAAGAGAGAAATATTTATAGACACCCATACACACACAAAGACATGCCACCATACTCACACAGACACACCACCCATACTCACACAGACACACCACCCATACACACACAGACACGCCACCCATACACACACAGACACGCCACCCATACACACACAGACACATCTATATACACACACACATCCTTATACACACAGACACACAGACCCATCCACACACACACTAACCTTTCTCCAAGGCCTGTGAGTGCCTATGTCCCTCGCCAGCACTCGGCACTGACTGGGGCAGGGCAATCCCCAATTTTGAACATCCTCTCTCCTAACTAGCACCTCTTGGCCCCATGAAACACAGCCTCATGTTTCTTGCCCTGTGTCCTGGAGACAAAAAACTACCACATCAAAGTGCCAGGGAGGCTGTGGCTGCCACATCGCGAGGGAGCGGATGCTGTTCCAAGGGGATGAGCGGCAGGAGCACAGGGACCATCCCCGGCAGATTCTCCCTTGCTGCCTGAGCACACCAAATGTCACTTCCCATTTGTTCTGAACACCCATCCTCTGTCTTCCCTACAGTTCAGGGACCTGGAGATGCTGATGAATTGGTGGGAAATTCAGGACGATAGGAATACCTGGCGATGCAAACAAACTGCATTTTACTCATCGATTTATGTGAATGCAGGTCCACACATAACCTGTATCATGGAGCAACTCTTTACATTGGCACCAAGATGATGCTGAATACTAGAATGGCAGATGGTTTTATTTTTATTGAAATACTAGAGGCCCGGTGCACAAAATTCATGCACGGGGGCAAGGAGTGTCCCTCCCCCAGGCTGCACCCTCTCCAATCTGGGATCCCTCGAGGGATGTCTGACTGCCACCAGGATCGGGCCTAAACAGGCAGTCAGACATCCCTCTGACAATCCAGGACTACTGGCTCCAAATTGCTTGCTTGCCAGCCTGCCTTCCTGATTGCCCCTAACCACTTCTGCCTGCCAGCCTGATCAGTTTCAATTGTAGAACACAAATTAAACCACTACCCTGCCAGGCTAATTGATGTCTAACTGCTCCCCTGCCAGCCTCTTTGCCCCCCTCCTTTGCTGGCCTGGTCACCCCTAACTGCCTCCCCTGCAGGCTCGATTGTCCCCAACTGCCCTCCCTTGCAGGCATGGTCCCTCCCAACTGCCTTCCCCTGCTGGCCTGACCGTCCACAACTGCCCTCCCTTGCAGGACTGGAACCTTCCAACGGCCCTCCCCTGCTGGCTATCTTGTGGTGGCCATCTTGTGTCCACATGGGGGCAGCCATCTTGTGTGTTGGAGTGATGGTCAATCTGCATATTACTCTTTTATTAGATAGGATAGAGGCCTAGTGCATGGGTGGGGGACAGCTGGTTTGCCCTGAATGGTGTCCTGATCAGGGTAAGGGTTCCCTTGGGGTATGGGGAAGCCTGAGAAAGAGGCCTGTGGTAGTTTGCAGGCCAGCCACGCCCCCCAGTGACCCAAGCGGAGGCCTGGGATCTGGCATTAATTTATGTTCTACAATTGAAACTTTGTATCTTGGAGTGGAGCCAAGCCTTCTGCTCGCTCTGTGGTGACAGCCATTTCTGTTTGGGTTTATTTAAATTCTATAATTGAAATTTGTAGCCTAGAATGGAGGCCTAGGTGCTAGGGCGGCAGAAGCTTGGCTTCCTCCATCGCCCGGGCAATCCTAGCCTTTGCTCTCTCCGTCTCCGTGGCTGCTGCCATTTCTGTTGGGTTTATGTATCTTCTATAATTGAAACTTTGTAGCATTGAGTGGAGACCTAAGCCAGCAAGGACTGGAGGAAAGCTTGGCTTCCTTCATTGCCGGTGAAACCCAAGCCTCCTTCCTGCTCTCAATGGCGGCAGCCATCTTGGTTGGGGTTTATTTGCTCCTCATTGGCTGGTGGGCGTGGCTTGAAGAGAGGTATGGTCAATTTGCATATTACTCTTTTATTATATAAGATTAGGTAATATGTAACTAAATTTCAGTAAAAAACTTGTAAAGCCAACTTTATTCAACTAATTTTATTTATTTATTTATTTATTTATTTTTAAATTTTTTTGGTTCAGTTTATTAATTACATTGTTTCCCCTTTTTTATCCCCCTATATATTCCCTCCACCCTGTACCTATCCCACCCTCTGCCCTCACCTCCCCCTCCCCAATGTCCTCTCCCATTGTTGCAAGATTTTTGTCCAATCTCTTGCTGTACTTCCAACAACACTTTTCTCTCCAAGAATTGTCAGTCCATTCCCTCTCTATGTCCATGTTTCTGTTATAGTCACCAGTTTATCTTGTTCATCAGCCTATCAATTCACTTGAGTTTTATGTTCATTTGTTGATAGATGTGTATTTGTTGCTCATAATTTATATTTTTACCTTTTTATTCTTCCTCTTCTTAAAGAATATCTTTCAGCATTTCATATAATACTGGTTTGGTGGTGATGAACTCCTTTAGCTTTTTCTTATGTGCAAAGCACTTTATCTGATCCTCAATTCTGAATGATAGCTTTGCTGGATAGAGTAATCTTGGTTGTAGATTCTTGCTATTCATTATTTTGAATATTTCTTGCCACTCCCGTCTGGCCTGCATCGTTTCTGTTGAGAAATCCGCTGACAATCGTATGGGTGCTCCCCTGTAGGTAACCAACTGTTTTTCTCTTGCTGCTTTTAATATTCTCTCTTTATCTTTTGCTCTTGGCATTTTAATTATGATATGTCTTGGTGTGTTCCTCTTTAGATTCCTATATTTTGGGGTTCTGTGTACTTCTTGGGCTTTTAAGTCAGTTTCTTTCACCAGGTGGGGGAAGTTTTCAGTCACTATTTCTTCAAGTAGGTTTTCATTAACTTGCTCTCTCCCTTTTTCTGGCACCCCAATAATTCGGATGTTGGCTTGCTTGAGGTTGTCCCAGAGGCCCCTTACGCTATCTTCAATTATCTGAATTCTTTTTGTTTCTTGCTTTTCCAGCTGAGTGGATTTTGCTTCTTTGTATTTCAAATCTTTGACTTGGTTCTTGTGGCCCTCTGGACTGCTTTTAGGACTTTGTGTAATATTTTTTATTTCAGTCTGTGTATGCTTGATTTCTAGTTGGTCCTTTTTTTTTTATCTGTGAGGGTCTGGTTCGTATCCTCAGAGGTCTTGTTCATTTCCCTGAGGGTCTCATTCATTTCCTTGTAAGTATCATTCATCTCCTTGTAATTCTCATTCATTTGCTGGTTGGTCTTGTTTATTTCCTGGTAATTCTCATTAAGTTGATCGGCCTTTTGTAGGAGCCTCTTGAAAAGCCTTATAAGCGTGGTTTTGAACTCTATGTCTTGTCGTCTTTTCTCCTCCATTTCTTTCACACCTGATTTCTTTCCATGTCTCTGCATGGTGGCTGCTTTATGTGGTAGATATCCTCAAAGGGACAGTGGCTCAGTCTCCCCAGTTACCTGAGGTGGGTACTCTTACTGCAATCCTTTATGGGTTGTACAGTATTTTTGAATTTAAATCCAGCTTGTTGTTGTTAGCCCTAGGAGGGTTTGACCTCCAGGCCAATTGGCTGTGAAGGGAGACTGTGTTCAGGTTGGATGGGCGGAGTCTCTGAGCTGCGCAGCAGCGGCAGCTGGGTCCTATGCGGCTCTCTGTTGGGTGGGGATGGCTGCAGGCACCTCCAAGAGAAAGCCGCTAGTCTCTTCCCCTTGCCAGACAACTCTGCCTTTCCCCAAATGTGCCTGCACACCAAAAGTCCAGCCCAGGGCTGTAAAATAGATGGTTTCCGGAACCAGGAGACAAGTTTCCAGGGGGCAAGTCGTGGATTTGCGCGACCCTTGGGACTAGGAGCCTCTGCCGCGCCTCGCTTCCAGGGTGCGTACCCCGGACCTCGGACCTCGCCCAGTTTTGGGGAATCTGTGCAGGGGGACTTCTCGTACCCAGATCTCGGACCTCGCCTGGCTCGGGAAATCTGGGCAGTGGGACGCCTCCGCCCTTCCCCGTCGGAGAAATCCGGCCGGTCACTGCTCCAGCCCCAGCCCGCGCACACGCGACCAGGGCGGCTCCTAACCTGTTTCCGTCTCAAAGGCTGCGCTCCCCCCGGTCCTGAGTCTGTGTCCCACCTCTGCTCCTATTAGTGGAGTTTACATTCAGCCAGCTTTCTGGCGATTCTGGGTGCTCGTCTGTTCTGCTGTTATGTTGTAGTTCTTAAATCGTTGCGCGGGGCAGAACAATAGGTGTTTGCTTATGCCGCCATCTTGGTGTTCTCAACTAATTTTATTTAAAATGTTTTATATTCATTAACTATAATTTATATTTTGCCTCTTAATTGTAATAGAGAATTTAGACAGTTTTAGAAGAAAATCCTTTTGAAGTCATATTAAAATAATTTTATCTTTTTCTCTAGATTTACTCTAATTTATGTTTTTATGAAAAAGAATTGGATTTTATACACTTCTAATACAATTACATTTTTTACTTTTAATCCTCACCTGCGGATATGTTTTTATTGATTGAGAGAGGGAGAAAGATCAATGTGAGAAACATCAGTTGCTTCCCATATCCACCCTGAACAGGACCGAACCCGCAACCTAGGAATGTGCCCTGACCAGGAACTGAACCCACAAGCTTTTGGTGCACAGGACGATGCTCCAACCAGCTGAGACGCATTGGCCAGAGTGAACAATTACATTTAAAATTTTTCTATGCCTTTCCTGTCAGAGGACCATAAATTACATAAGAATTTGGTTATAACATAACTGGAGAATTTGCTGAAATGAGAAACAAATTTTATGGAATAAATGTGTAACAATTTATGAAGTACATATGTCTATATTTTCTAAGTCATTCAAACATTGCCGACCCATCCACAGAATACTCAGACGCACATATTAATAATTCAACTCAATAGGTTTGGACATATTTCTGACTTTCAGTCACAAGAAAATTGGCTTTCCATGTATTCTTTAATTTGCTGCTAGGAAAGCAGATTTAGAAAGAAGGATTGAACATGCTTTATTTTCCAGTCTGTCAGCTTGATTGATGACTTTTAAAGATTTAGAGATATGGCATGAGGAACCCAGACCCCACAACGGTTAGAATGATAGGGGTGAGCTGGACACCACCAACCAGATAGCCAGAACCGGTCCCTGAGGTCTCCAGAAAAGAAGGGGGTAGGATCCAGGCAGGAAGGAGCTTTGTAGGGGGGCACCAAAGCTGTGCCAACAAGTAATACTGCTACTAACAGCCAAATAATAATCATAACGCGCGGACCTGCATGCTGGGGGCCAATTCCAACAGGTCATAAATACAAGAAGTTCATCAAAGGGTTGGTGAACCCTGGGACTTTCAGTAGGGCTGAAAATCTGCATATATTATTACCTGCTGCCGAACAGCCGAAGTCAGTTCCCCAACATGATACCAAGCCTTACCTTTGATATGTATATCTGCTTTGCTTTAGGGCAATTTGTGTTAATAAAAAGTGAGGGGTCCAGAGATTCGGAGAACTTGGTTACCAAATGGCTAAGTCTCCTCTGGCTCCCCCCAAGAATGCCTTCCCAATTTATATTTCATATCTAGTCTCTTTATTAGCTTACTGCAGCCCCTTCTCCAGATTCCTGAACCCTTCTAGATGCTGAGAAACACCCCGGCACCTGCAGGTTCCAGCTAGTGTTCTATGAACTCCGCCAACAATGTCACGAGGCAGCTGCTGTTATTGTCCGTCCCGCTGTACAGAAGGGGAAATAGAGTCAGGACACCGTGCACTCAGAGTAAAGGGGCCCCCACAGGCACTTACAGACGCACGCATCTCAGCAACACTCTCAGGCCTCGTTCTGCACATAGCTCCTGCCCCAGCCTCTGTGGCCATACCTGCTCCCCCGGGCCGTCCCCCACCTACCCACTTGGCTCAGCGGTGATGCATCTGTGGGATGAGGGTTCGCAGTTCCCTCTCCCTCCCAGAACCACTGCACCCATGAAAGGGGTGTGGCCCGATGCACTCTCACCCCTCCTCAGGCTCCACCATCCACCCAGTGCGCCCAGGACAGCTCCGCCCCCCTCATCTGTGCGTGTGGGCACCCTGCTTCCTGACCTTCTCTTCCTTGCTGGAGTCCCTCCTATTCGCTCTCCTCTCGGCAGCCAAGCATCTTGTCCCAACATGGGTATGCACGGGACACCTTGCTTCAAGCCCTCACTGGCATTCCATTGTTCCCAAGACAAAAATCAACAAGGCGTGGCTGTATCTGTTTATGACATTGGTCACCTTATTTAAGGTGATGACAGGCCCACACCACGGGTTCTTGTTCTTTACTCTCCATCACACATGGAGAGCCCCGCTGTGATGACAGCTATTCCCACCGGAGGGACCAGCCTCCCTGGCCTTGGGGTGCCCACAGCGGCTCCCCATTTGGGGGTGAAAATAAGCAGCCTCATTCTCATGGGGGGACTCCCAGGCCCTCTCCAGCGTTCTGTGAGCTTCAGGCCACCTGCCCATCAGGCTCAAGCAAAAGGCTCCCTGTGAGGTCAGTGGAAGGGCCAGGTCCCGGGATCAACTTCCTGGTGAGTCACAGCCTTCAAGGCCGCCCCAGCCCCAGCCCAGCTACCCCAGCCCCAGCCCAGCTACCCCAGCCCCCTTCCAGCCCAGCTACCCCAGCCCCAGCCCAGCTACCCCAGCCTCCTTCCAGCACAGCTACCCCAGCCCCAGCCCAGCTACCCCAGCCTCCTTCCAGCCCCGCCTGGGTACCATGTCTCTCAGACACTGGACCTTCTCACTGGCTGCTTCTTTATGCACATCCTCTCCACTGCCATCTTCACCCAGTTAACTTCTTCAGATCCCTGCTAAGTCACTTCTTCCACAGAATCGCCCTCCCTGACCTCCTGTCCTGATCAGACGCCCTGTTAAATGTTCTCATCGCCCCGTGGAACATTCTGCCAAGCCACTGACCTCTGTTTGCAAGTTTTCGTTCAGTAGGTAGTTACTAATGTCTGTGTGTCTACTGGACTGTCAGACCAGGAAGGCAGGAACCATACTGGGTTTTGCTCCCCCGGATACCCCCAGCAGGTAGTAAATCCTCCAGACAGTGCATTGACAGGACAGGCAGACTCCCCCGGGGTACCCCGTGCTGCTGGGAGTCTGCAGGATTCTTCGGGGACGCTGCAGAGGTGAGAGGCCCAGCCTGGTGCTGGCGTTGCAGGAGCTCCGTGGGTGCGGTCATCTTGCCGCTGTTATTGTCAGGATGGTGACGACGATGCCTTCGAAACCCAGGGACGGAGGGCAGAACTCTGTGCCCTGCACTCCCTCTGCCCTGCCACCCTCCGCCATGGAGGTGAAGACCTGCAGAGGGGGGATGATAATCCCACTGAAATGCTAGGGGCCCTGGCCCAGCTGCATGGGGCCGGGGGTGCTTTGGGGTCCTGGATCGGCCGCTGTCCTCTGTGGCCAGGTAAGGAGGGAGGGAGGGAGGGAAGCACCCAATATGTCTGGGCGCCTCCTTGTGGACATGGCATCTTGCAAAGGATTTACACAGTTTGTTTCTTTTCCACCTCGTCTAGGTGATGGAGCTGGGCCCAGAGAGGGGACAGGACCGGCTGAGGTCACACAGCTTCTGAGGTGGACTCACACTGCAGACAATCTGGTGGGAGAACCAGAAAGCCAACCTCATCTCCTGAATGCCTGAGACTCTCTTCCAAATCCAAGTCTGTCCAACACCCCCACTTCAAACGTCAGTCAGGGACAACGTCCTTGAAGTCCTCAGTTTTCTGTCACAGGCACACGCACTGGCAGGGGCTGGCAGGGGCCGGCAGGGGCCCCATCCCGGCCAGGCCAGGATTTGAAATGGCTCACAAAGGGATTGTCTCAGAAACGCCGCCGCCCTCGCGGGGAAACACCCTGAAGCGGCTGCAGGAAGGGCTGTGGGC
Source organism: Antrozous pallidus (assembly GCA_027563665.1). Taxonomy (NCBI): domain Eukaryota; kingdom Metazoa; phylum Chordata; class Mammalia; order Chiroptera; family Vespertilionidae; genus Antrozous; species Antrozous pallidus. The sequence continues at coordinate 201,150,909 of CM050508.1, forward strand.
CAGGACTCAAAGCGAATTCTTGGCTGTTTAGGAGGCAGCTCCTCTGACTCACCGTTTGGGCTTTGGTGACGCAGGCCAGGAGCCAGGGGCTGCCAGGAGGTGCCCTCATTAACCAAGAGGGATGGTGAGCACAGAGGCGCCGATGACTCACCGCGGCCAGGCTCCTGGCCAGGGGGACTCGCCTCTCCGGCCCCTGGCCCCCCAGGTCTGCTCTCAGTGGGTGAGAGCCCACCATGAAGAGTCCAGGAGGGGCTTCTAGCAAGAAGTGGGAGGGGCAGGAGGCGGGGCCGCACCCAACTTCACTGACTTGATTCTCATGTCAAAAACCTGTCATCCCAAACCTGTGCCAGGGATCCCAGGCCTGGCTGCCTGTCCCTCTCCCAGGGACACCTCCCAGGACTCCATCCTGGTGGGGGGGGGGGGGGAGGATCTGGGCAGGGACGCCTTCCTGTCTGCGTGTGCAACCCGCCTCTCCTCCGAAAGGAGGTCAAGGTCAGGCCCCAAGTCAGCTCCCCAGAGGGTGCTCCTGGCCTGCGGGCAGCTCAGGGCTGCAGCACGGCTTCTGTTGTGGGCCCGGCCACTTTTGCTTTTGTGTGTCTTCTCCTGCATTAAAAAGAGAGAGGAGAGGAGAGGAGGGGAGGGGAGAGGGGGGGGGGAGGGGAGGGGAGAAGAGAAAAAGAGAAGGAAGGAAGGAAGGAAGGGAGGGAGGGAGGGAGGGAGGGAGGGAGGGAGGAAGGAAGGAAGGAAGGAAAAGAAAGAGAGAGAGAGAGAGAAAGAGAGAGAGAGAGAGAGAGAGAGAGAGAGAGAGAGAGAGAGAGAAAGGAAGGAAGAAAGAAAGAAGTTGTGACCTCATTGGTATGGGGAGAAATAGAATGCAGGCTGATTATAGTGATCCTTCTGATTTTAAAGAAATCAGAATATTGTGAGGCACCGAAAGGCATCATGGGCACTGGGCACTGGGCCTCCTGTTGGCAAGGAGTTAAGCCCTTTGATCGGCTGGCCCAGATCCTGCTCACCATGGACGCAGGCAGTGCCTCAGTTTGCCTCTCTGTAGAGTGGGCATGGTGGTGGCAGTCGCCTCGTGGGGCTTTGAGAGCCCCTGAGATCCCACTGAGGGGGGCCGGGCGCAGTCAGGCGCAGAGTGAGTACCCCGAGCTTCACACGAAGGAGGCAAGGGTGCGATGCCTTCTCTCCTCCTGGCAGGAAAGCCAGGTTCCGAGCCGGGGGAAGGCCCTGCCAATGGCCACACAACGGCCATGTGGCTCCGTGGTTAGAGTATCAGCCTGCGCACCAAAGGGTGGCGGGTTCGATTCCCGGGCAAGGTCGGTCCCCAGCCCCCATCAGGGCATGTGAAGGAGGCAACTGATGGATGTCTTTCTCACATCAATGTTTCTCGTCTCTCTCTCTCTCTCTCTCCCCCTCCCTTCTCTCTCTCTCTTTCCCTCCTTTCACTGTCTCTAAAAACCGATGGAGAAAATGTTCTCGGCGAGGATTAACGAATAAACGAAGCCACGCGGTGGACGCGGTGGACGGTGGAGCTGGGACGAGGCAGCTCCAGGCCCCACAGCTGGTGGAAGTGGTTGGTCAGGTTACCCCAGTCCCAGGCCGGGGAGAGGGAGGGCTGGGCGGGAGGGAGGCGCGGGGACCCTGTCTGGCCTCAGTTCTGACCGAGTGGCCTCGAGGGAGGGGCAGCCGCTGGCAATCGCCGCTGTGAGTCCAGGGCCAATGGGATCTGGCGTTTCTCACCACAGAGCCCCCTCCCCTCTCTCCCCCTGACCCCGGGCACAGCGGCTCGCCCTGGGGATGAGCTGGGCTGGGGGCCGCTGTCTCCCGGACCCAGCCCGAGGGGACAGCAGCAAGCTGGAATGCGGGTTCTCCTCTGACTCAGGCCCCCTCCTCTGGCAGCCTCAGCACCCGGGGCTGGGGGACTTGGGGAGACAGGACTCACATGTGGGAGCGTTCTCACTGCTTGTCCGACCAGCAGGAGCCTCCCCGGGGAAGAACAGGAAAGGAAAACCCCGAGGCTCGGCGGGCTGAGCTCCCAGCCTGGGCTGCAGGTTCTCGGGCAGAGGCCGCCAGGCCCCGGGGTCCTGCCCGGGCCAAGCTGCTCTCGGCCTCCCGCTGGGCGGCTCGGAGGCTGGGCTGCGGGCGGGGGGGCAGAGGGCACGCTGGAGTGGCCGGTGCGGGGAGAGGACAGACGGGGCCCTCCCAGGCTACGTGAGCTTCGTTTCTCAGCGCCTCTGGGCCTCAGCGGCTGCATCAGTAACAGAGGGTGAGGAAAACACCCAGAATGCAAAGCCCCTGGCACAGCTCCTGCCCAGCCCAGAGCCCCCAGCAAGAGCCCGCCCGCAGGGGGTCGGGGAAGGGGCACTGAGAGGATGGGATGGGCGGGCCTGAGAACAAAGAGCCACAGCGGCCCCTCCCCGGTCTTGGCCTGTCAGACCTGGAAGTCTGTTTGCATCACGGGGCGCTCGGGGGTTAATGAGGGGAGTGGACAGGCCGGTATTTAACTATTGAGGAAGCGCCCGCCCTGCAGACCAGCGGTGCCCCCGCTCACCTCCCTCTCCGCAGCCCGGCTCCCGGCTCCCGCTCCTGCTCCCGGCCCTGCTCAGCCCCTTCCCCCAGATGAAGCCTCCCCCTCTTCTGACCTTCCTTGGCCTCCTGGGTAAGTGACCTCTGTGACCTTCACCCTTCCCCTGACCCAGCCCGGAGCCCCAAACTCCTGGGAGGCCCGGGAGCCGGGCCCTGGGCGGGTGTGGCGGGTCATCCTGAGGCCAGTCCTGCACTGACCACTGGGGAGGTTGGGGGTGAGGGGGGTGCCTCGGAGGTGGCTGGGACCCCACACAGCACAGGGGGCTCCGTCACCCCCCTCCACCCCTCGGCCTCGCTTCCATGGAGGAGGACCTGAGGGCCCTGGGGGAGGTCCAGGTGGGTGGGAAGCCGGCTGGTGGCATCAGAAGGCACTTGGTGGGGACAGGGTGCGTCTTGGAGTGCAGGCCTGCCACCTGGGGGCAGAGCAGGGCCCGGCAGACATTCGGGGAACAGTGGGGTTACCGTGGGAGGTGGCAGAGGAGAGCGGAGGGGACTGGGTGTTGTGACATGAGGCGGGGGGGGGGGGGGGCCGGGGGAGACCCAGGAGCAGAGCTGTCATGGAGGTATTATTACTGATTAGCGTTCTGCTGTTGGGAGGAGGTGCTGGGACACGAGGTTAACGGGACAGCCAGAGAGAGGCCTGGCGAGGATGGGGGGGCCTCAGGGGGCGCTCGGGGACCGATGCACCGCCCGCCGCGGCAGTGGCCCAGGCCGGCGGGAACCTGCTCCAGTTTGGGGTGATGATCGAGAAGATGACGGGCAAGTCGGCGCTGCAGTACAACGACTACGGCTGCTACTGCGGCATCGGCGGCTCCCACTGGCCCGTGGACCCGACCGACTGGTGAGCGGAGGCCCCAGGCCCGCGGGGGGGGGGGGGGGGGGGGGCGGGGGGAGCAGCTGGAGGAGGGAGGAGCGAGGCCGTCTGGAAACGGGGGCTGACCTCTCCTGGGAGCCCCCCGAGCAGGCCCCGGTGACCTTGCAGGTGCTGCCACGCCCACGACTGCTGCTACGGGCGCCTGCAGAAGCTGGGCTGCGAGCCCAAACTGGAGCGGTACCTGTTCTCCGCCAGCAAGAGCAACATCCTCTGCGGTGAGTGAGCCCGGAGGCCGGGGGGGGGCAGGGGGGGGCTCAGGCAAGAAGCCCCTCGGGATGGAGACCCGGCGCCAGGCCCTGGGCTGGAGGGAGGGGGTCTTCCGCCATCACAGGACCGGGAGAGGCATGTCCACCCCCCTCCCCCTCCGCCTGGCACCCCATCTAGAGAGCCCTGGCCTCAGGTGCTTCCCCGACCCAGAGGCCCCCCTGCTCCAGCGGCTGGGAGAGGAGCCGGGGGCAGAGCTGAGCCAGGCCCCTGAGGACCCGTACCCACCCACCCCGCCCAGGCCTGGCAGCAGCTCTGGGTGAAACCCCCAGGACAGGGCCCAGGGCAGGGCCCAGAGAGCCGGCGCTCTGATCGGGGACAGCAGACCCCATGCCCGAAGGCCGCCGGCCCCCGGGGCTGCCAGGCTGGGCCCGTTTGCCCAGCTTTGCCAAGTCCAATGCCCACCTGGACCACCTCCCTTTCCTTCGGGGCCCACCCTGAGCAGCAGCCTGGACCAAGTCAGAGTGAGGACCCAGCCATCCTCCAGCTGCAAAGCGGGGCGGCCTGGAGGGGGCGCAGGGAGGGCCACAGAGGACTCAGCTCAGACCCGTGGTTTGTGCCGGGGGAGGGCCGAGCCAGGGGCAGATTTGGCTGTTTCTTGCTCCTGCGGCCTTCTGCGCAGCGAGGCAGCTTTGTGAGCGAGTGAGCTCCCCATCCCTGGGGTGCCGGCAAGGCCAGATGGCCGCTGTTAGGGCCGTGCGGGGCGGTGTCAGCTGGGAGTGGACACGGGCTCGGGGCCGGGCACCCCGCGAGAGCCGCTGCCTCCTCATCTGTAGATGGGAGGGAGCCACACTCACTTGCCCAGCTTCAGCCCAGCTCCTGCACGAACCACCCAAAAGCACGGACTCGGCCCCTAAGCCCCCTCCGGCTCTGAGCTCTGAAATGGCAGCGCGGGAAGTGGAGGGCTGCCCCTGAGGGGGACGAGCCCGGACGCTCCTGAGCGGTGGACGCGTTTCTGGGGACAGCAAGGAGCCAGAGCCGCAGGGGCAGAGGCGGGGAGAGAGGCGAGGCTTAGGGCCCGGTGCCTGGTTCCGGTTCTGCTCCCTGCTGGGTGTGGGCACACACGTGGAGGGGGATGGGGAAGGCAAACGTCAGAGAATGGCTCCGTCCACTCACAGACACGAGCTCAGGGGCCCAGCTTTGGGCCCCATGGCCTCGGGTCAGGCACAGGCTGCTCTGGGATTGGGTCGCTGTCATTCCTAATTTTCCTCTCGGCTTGATGGCTGCCCTCCACCGTCAGCAATACCTCACACGGGGCAGGCGCTGCCTAAACCCTCCCCCGCCCCTGCCCCCTCTGCAGATGAGAGTTAGCTGATCAGCTGCAGGGTGGAAGCGGGTGGGAGGGATGGGGAGGGCAGAGGAGTGAGCTGGGGGGGAGGGGGAGGGACAAGCTGGTAGTGCCCTGGCCCAGAGCCCTCCTGTGTCCGCCCTGTCTCTCTCCCATCGGAGACGTCCCCGTGAGAACGAGCTTCCGGCAGAACAGGGGTGAGGATGTGGACCCGGAGCCTGGGGTCCCTGACTCACTGTCCCCACAGCCGGCAGAACTGCCTGCCAGCAGCAGACCTGCGAGTGTGACAGGACGGCTGCGCTCTGCTTCCGCCAAAACCTGGACACCTACGACCGCAAATACGCCCACTACCCCAACAAGCTGTGCACAGGCCCCACCCCGCCCTGCTGAGCCCCCCCCCAACCCCCCGTGGGCTCCTGAGGCCCCGCCTCCAGGTGCTGCAGCCCCAGGCCTGGGAACACTGGCACCAAAGGCCCTCCCCTTCTGGGACAATCCTTTCCTGCAAACCCATCCCACCCTGCGGGCGTTCAGAGTGGCCTGGACCCTCGCTGGCCCCGGGCCATGCACCCTTCAGGAAGAGGCAGGCCCCAGAAGATTCTGTAACCCACCCCTGGACTCTCAGCTCCCTCTTCTGAATGCTTCCCATCCTATATAATAAAGAGGTAATATGCAAATTAACCCTCATGCCTTCACAAGATGGCTGCCTACAACCCAACGACTGAACAAGCAGGCTGCATGGGGCGGCCAGGTTGGTGTGTGTGTGTGTGGGGGGGGGGGGGCAATGAGGGGCAACCAAGCCAGCAGGTGGGGGCAGTTGGGGGTGACCAGGCCAGTGGGGGGGGGGCATTTGGGGGCAACCAGGCTGGCACATGGGGGCAGTTGGGGTGATGAGGCCGGCTGGGGGGGGGGGTAGTAAAAGCAACCAGGCTGCTGAAGGGGGGGCACTCAGGGGCAACTGGGCTGGTGGGGGTGCTGTTGGGAGTGACCAGGCCAGCAGGGGGGGTGTAGTTGGAGGCGATTAGGCGGGGGGGGGGGGGGGCAGTGAGGGGCTAATAGGCCTTCAAGGAGGGTGGGGCTGTTAGGGGTGACCAGGCAGGCAGGTAGGTGAGTGATTAAGAGGCAGCGGTCCAGGATTGTGAGAGAAATGTCCGACTGCCAGTTTAGGCCCGATCCCCAGGACTGGGCCTAAACCAGCAGTCGGACATCCCCCAAGGGGTCCCAGATTGGAGGGTGCAGACTGAGGTGAGGGGACCTCCCCTGTCCCCCAGTCACAAATTTTGTGCACCAGGCCTCTAGTAATTCTAATATTCTCAGATTCTATCTTTGTAGAATGTGATTAATCTACAATTTCAGTCACTCACTCATTCTTTTTTTGAGCACCACCCATGTGTGGGCAATGAGCTAAGCCCTGGGAAGCAGCTGGAACAAACCAACAGGGGTAGCCCCTGCTTGCGATTCCAACATTCTGTCCTTTTGAAAACCCAATTGATAGACCTGAGGGCTCTCGCCCTGCAGGGAGGTGTAGCAATAGTGCCCTCTTGCGAACATTCTGAGAACAGCACTCTAATAAGGAATTAGCTACAATAGTGCCCTCTTGTGGATATTATTAGGACAACTGACCAGTAAGTGGTCACAATAGCGCGCTCTGGTGGACAGTCTGAGGACAGCACCCTAGGAAGGGATTAGCTACAATAGTGCCCTCTTGTGGACATGGACATTGTTAGGACAACTGACTAGTAAGTGGTCCGTCACAATAGCGCACTTTGGTGGACAGTCTGACGACAGCACCCTAGGAAGGAATTAGTCACCATAGAGTCCTCGGGAGACATTCTGAGAACAGTAAACTAGTAAGATACTAGTTGCAATAGCGCTCTTTGTTGGACATTCTGAGGACAGTACCCTAGTAAGGGGTTAGCTGTAGTAATGCCCTCTGTGGACATCCTGAGAATGGCACCCATAAGGTATTAGTTGCAATACTGCCCTCTTGTGGGCATTTTGAGAATGGCACCCTAGTAATGAATTCTGGAAGAAGAAAACCTATTAGAGAGGGTTCTCAAAGCCTTTGGCAATTATCAGACACTGTGCTATGTAATTTTTAAAAAAGATATTTTTATTGACTTCAGAGAGGAAGGGAGAGGCAGAGGGAGAGGGAGACAGGGAGAGGCAGAGGGAGAGGGAGATAGGGAGAGGGTGAGGGAGAGAGGGAGAGGGAGAGAGGGAGGGGGGGGGGAGAGAGAGAGAGAGAGAGAGAGAGAGAGAGAGAGAGAGAGAGAGAGAGAGGGAGGGAGAGGGAGAGGGAGAGAGAGAGGGAGAGACATTGATTGGATGCCTCCTGCACACCCCCTCCTGGGGATTGAGCATGCAACCCAGGCATGTGCTGTTGACAGGAATTGAACCTGGGACCCTTCAATCTGCTGCCTGCTGCTCTATCCGCTGAGCCAAAGCAGCTAGAGCTATAATTTTTAATTCATTGAAAGGATGAAAGGAAGGGAGGAATGGAAGGAAGGAAACGGGAAGGGAAGGGAAGGGGAGGAGAGGGGAGGAGAAGAGAGGGGAGGAGAGGGGAGGCAGTAAGGTCAAACATAGGGGCTACATCAGTGCTGGAGAAGGGACTGTGTTACCAGATTGTTTCATACCTTGCCTCTCCAATTTTGATGACAAGATTGGTATTGGTTTTGCTTTTGTTCCCACTTGGCCCCTAACAAAAGCTATTAACAAAGTACTCAGTTAAGTAACTTGCTTGGCATTCAGAGTTCGATTGTGATTCCATGGACATTTGCCTGCTTCTTTGGGGTTCTTTGCAGTGCCGCTATGGACAACTGAATGCTGTATTAAAAATTCACTCCTCCAGTGAGCTTTTCTACAAACAATGCCCCTGGCTCCTTGCCAAATGCTGATGTGTCCAGCGAGCAGACACAGCCCGGTTATTCCACACCGTAAATGCTGACACAGCTCAGACTGGACTTTCAGAACCAGAACTGAGGGCAAGACCATCCAGTCTCCATCTCGTCCATTGATGACGTATTCAGAGTGCTCATAGCATCTAGACTAGGCCACTTGACATATTTTGCCTCCCCTGTTGCATCCATCACACAGTAGATGCTAAATAAATACTGTCCCCACTGATCACTGGAATTGGTTCAGGGAAGTGGCATCATGCATATGGTAAATATCATGCTAATATTTTAATAGCCCTCTGGCTCACTACCCTGTTCATTTATCTTAAGTGGACACACATTTGAAAATTATCAACACTCAGTGCCCTAAGTGGATGGCCCAGAAAGGCAGAGGCAAAACCGGCTGGAGAGAGCGCACAGCAATGCTCCTGGAGAGCTGCTGCCTGTGGCGGTTACCAAGGTCACAGGCACCCACGGGCCAGCTCCTGACAGAGACACAGACAGACCACGTACCCACGATCTTTGGAATTCACTCAGCACATGACCAGCATTTGTAGCTGAGCCTCTCTGCACACAAATTGCACATTCTTAATCAAGTCTGTCCTAAGCATGTGGGATGGTCCACTCCAGGGTTTTATTTACGCTGGTCTTTCAGTCCAAAATGACTTTGTCCCCCTTCCACGCCTGGTCCAATGTCACGTCCTCCACCGAGCCTTCCTGGAGCTCCTCTGAACTCACAGCCCTCCCATCAGCCTTCCTGTGGCCTGTTTCTCCAGCCGTCACTGCAGGTCCGCCTCGGACTCAGTGCCCAGCAATAAGGACCACACACAGCACAGGGCAGTCCGTGTGGACGGGCCCCGGACGTGTGGGTGGGTGAATGAACTGCATGAAAACTGAGTCTCCTGAGATAGCGAAGTCCGTCCGCCACAGGGAGGTCCAGCTCGCGCCTCTGGGTGGAACTTCTGCCAAGCCGAATCGAGGAAGCGGCAGGACTGTCCTGCTTCTCTACAACCACAAAAGCTCCAGATCTTGACCTACAACCCAAACTGCTTCGCCATGGCCCAGAGTGCCCGCAGCAGGCCAGCCAAAGCCACACTGGAGCAGGGCACCTAAGACTCACGGGGACGGCATCCCAGGGCACATGCACCTCTGAGCTCTGGGAAGGGCTCTGCGGTGTGCCTGTGGCGTGGGAGCTCTGCACCTGGATTCCCAGCTTGGCTTTCTCTAGGCAACGTGAGCAGTTACCATCCCCCGGTGCTGTTCCAACCTGTGCCTTCGTCAGCTGTCACTCACCCTGTCGGCGATGCTGCAGCCCAGAGGGAAGCACGGTAATGAGTCTTGTGTTCTCCTGATTATTCCCGACGGGCCTGAGATATTCCTGTCCTTAGACTTCCACTCTCCTCGCAACCTTTCAGGTGGCCCAGACCCAGGCAGCAAGCCCCTCCAACACCATCCAAACTGTCAGAGAGCCCCTCCAACACCATCCAACCTGTCAGAGAGCCCCCCCCCCACACCATCCAACCTGTCAGGCCCCCCCCCAACACCATCCAACCTGTCAGAGAGCCCCCCCCAACACCATCCAACCTGTCAGGGGGCCCCTCCAACACCATCCAACCTATCAGAGAGCCCCTCCAACACCATCCAACCTGTCAGAGAGCCCCCCCAACACCATCCAACCTGTCAGGGGGCCCCCCCCAACACCATCCAACCTGTCAGAGAGCCCCTCCAACACCATCCAACCTGTCAGAGAGCCCCCCCAACACCATCCAACCTGTCAGAGAGCCCCCCCAACACCATCCAACCTGTCAGAGAGCCCCTCCAACACCATCCAACCTATCAGAGAGCCCCTCCAACACCATCCAACCTGTCAGAGAGCTCCCCCAACACCATCCAACCTGTCAGGGGGCCCTCCAACACCATCCAACCTGTCAGGGGGCCCCCCCCAACACCATCCAACCTGTCAGAGAGCCCCTCCAACACCATCCAACCTGTCAGGGGGCCCTCCAACACCATCAACCTGTCAGAGAGCCCCTCCAACACCATCCAACCTGTCAGGGGCCCTCCCAACACCATCCAACCTGTCAGAGAGCCCCTCCAACACCATCCAACCTGTCAGGGGGCCCTCCAACACCATCCAACCTGTCAGAGAGCCCCTCCAACACCATCCAACCTGTCAGGGGGCCCTCCAACACCATCCAACCTGTCAGAGAGCCCCTCCAACACCATCCAACCTGTCAGGGGGCCCTCCAACACCATCCAACCTGTCAGAGAGCCCCTCCAACACCATCCAACCTGTCAGGGGCCCTCCAACACCATCCAACCTGTCAGAGGGCCCCTCCAACACCATCCAACCTGTCAGGGGGCCCTCCAACACCATCCAACCTGTCAGGGGGCCCCTCCAACACCATCCAACCTGTCAGAGAGCCCCTCCAACACCATCCAACCTGTCAGGGGGCCCTCCAACACCATCCAACCTGTCAGAGAGCCCCTCCAACACCATCCAACCTGTCAGGGGCCCCTCCAACACCATCCAACCTGTCAGGGGGCCCCTCCAACACCATCCAACCTGTCAGGGGCCCCTCCAACACCATCCAACCTGTCAGAGAGCCCCCTCCAACACCATCCAACCTGTCAGGGGGCCCTCCAACACCATCCAACCTGTCAGAGAGCCCCCTCCAACACCATCCAATCTGTCAGAGAGCCCCTCCCAACACCATTCAACCTGTCAGGGGCCCCTCCAACACCATCCAACCTGTCAGAGAGCCCCCTCCAACACCATCCAACCTGTCAGGGGGCCCTCCAACACCATCCAACCTGTCAGAGAGCTCCCTCCAACACCATTCAACCTGTCAGGGGGCCCCTCCAACACCATCCAACCTGTCAGAGAGCCTCTCCAACACCATCCAACCTGTCAGGGGACCCCTGGCCACAGCTGAACTCTAGACAGGGAATTAAGGAGGCCACAAAAGTAGTCACAGGAAGGATCTTTCTAAAAAAATCTCAGGTTCACAGGGTCCAGAGGGCAATGGAACCTGACAGCAGGCATGCCTCCAGGTCTCTGGGGCACGGGATGAGGTGAGAACCACACAAGGACTGGACTGAGGAAGATCTTCTCCTCTAGATTCATTTTATCATCGAGGCCGCACGGAGCCCACTCGAAAGCTCCTCGATGAACAGAAACCAGAGGGAGAGCGTGGAGTGAACAGAAACCAGAGGGAGAGTGGAGTGAACAGAAACCAGAGGGAGAGTGGAGTGAACAGAAACCAGAGGGAGAGCGTGGAGTGAACAGAAACCAGAGGGAGAGCGTGGAGTGAACAGAAACCAGAGGGAGAGTGTGGAGTGAAGAGAAACCAGAGGGAGAGTGTGGAGTGAACAGAAACCAGAGGGAGAGTGGAGTGAACAGAAACCAGAGGGAGAGTGTGGAGTGAACAGAAACCAGAGGGAGAGTGGAGTGAAGAGAAACCAGAGGGAGAGCGTGGAGTGAACAGAAACCGTCTTGACCTCAGGTTGAGCAGAGGCCTGGTGTAGGCTGGCCCTGCTGGAGACGCTAAGGATTTTCCTCCCTCTGCTTTCCTGTGGGCCCCCCCGCCCCCTTCAGAGGACATCTAGATGAGTGACTGCTGTCCGTGTGTCGCCTCCTCCTAGAATGGAATCAACCTGACCTCAGCGGTCTAGAGACCCCCAGGTGGCAGCCACAGACAGCTGCTCCGAACTTCAGTCTCCGTCATCAGAGAGGCTAGATGTCAAGCACAAATCCGTGTCCAGCCCTCAGAATGGCTCTGCTGGTGTGCACCCACCGGCACCGATGCTCCGATCCGCTGTGTCCCGCTCGGGAGGCCCCAAAAAGGCCTGTGCACGGAACACGCTCAGTGGGAAGGACACATCCTCCGCCCGAAGGTCTCCACTTCCAGAGGTGCTCCCCGACTCATGCCTCACCCGTGATGAGAGACAGAAACGACACGCAGCTTTGTCTTAAACTAGAATTTATTGGTATACAATAACTCTTTCATAGATAAAGTGGCACATCTTTGCAGCTTCTATTGCACCAAGTATTGAAGATTAAAAACACAAGGGAAAGAAACATTTGGTTTTGGAAACACTGCAGACAGCCAAGTACAGAACTTTGGTAAATAAAACATCCAAGGGTTGGAATGAACACAATGTGTGGGAAGAACAGACCTAGAGGAACGGGCTGTGGACGTGGGCAGTGGTCCCCTTTTTCCCATGGCACCCACAGATGAGGCCAGTCTGTGGATCATGACCCCACGGACGTCTTACATTTATCTCCGGACTGAAGCTAGAACGAGGACAGTGCCATGAGAAAACAAGAGAAGGTTCCCTGCCTGTGAAGAGCCGTGTTCTCCACAGACACACCCTCCCTCCCAAGGGGACGGCCGCCCACCGGCACGTCCACCTCGGCAGCAGGAACACAGGGTCCGAGTCCTGGCTCTTCTCACTGAGCACGGTGCTGGTGGAGATGCTGAAGTGTGGAAGGGAGGCCGAGGCCCTCCCAGCAGGGAAAATGAACAGGAGGGGGAAGTGGGGTGCCACATCAGCATTCAAGTTTTGGTTGAGGGACTCCCAGGGGATCGAACCGCAGGCCGAGTCTGTGCTGAACTCAAACACATGCTGTGGACAGCTGGCAAGAGCGGCCTGCGGGGTGTGGATTGCAAAGGTCAGGGCAGACCACTGAGGCCTCTGTCCAGTAATCATCCCCTTCCATGGTCCCCAGCATTGAGCTGGGATGCCCTGTTTAAAATCAAGTCACCAGGCAGGAGTTCTGCTTTTACAGAAATACGCTCTTTACTGGACCACCCCCTTTTTAAGAACTTTTCATGAATGCTCAACATTTTAATGGAGCTAACAAGCAGTAACCCCTCAAAGGAATGGCTCAGAGCCTGAGGTGTCCCCAGGGAGTTTACATTGGGACGGAACAGGGCCGAGCAGCCCCCAGGCCAGCTCCTCGTGGGGCCAGGCCGTGGTGCACGGTGGGTCCCATGCTGTGCAAGGACGCTGTGACTGGTCCTTACTATGTCCACTTCCATGATCCCTGTCCCCCTCTAATATGAGATGGCGGGAGATGTGCTACAATTTATGCCACCTAGATCTCCAACTCAACATCAGCGGAAAAACACGATGTGTTTTAGAGTCAGGAAAACACGCCTAGTAAAGAGTTCATGATTGAATCACGTCAGAACAGCAACTCCAGAGTTCACACCTGCTCTGCAAACTGAGCTGATGAAACATGGAAAATACAAATGGCAAACAGGAAACTGCACCACACTCTAGTTCTGAAGACTCGCTATGGAGCTTTGAGGTAAAAACGTTCAGAGCTATGTGTCTGCCCAGAGTGGAGTCAGGGAGAGCCATGGTGTGACACCGAAACCATGGAACTCCGTTCCCACTGTGACAGAGACCCTGCTGGTCAGGGCGACGCAGCTGGCTCCGACCAGGAATCCAAGTGTCCTTTAACTGACCATTGAGCTGGACATTTCAGAGGTAAACTGAGAGCATTTTGTGTTAACCCAGTAAAACCCAGGCAGAGGCTCGGGTTTCTCAGAATGAGAGAAGCTGCACATTGACGACAGGAACTCACCAGGAGCGCAGTTCAATGCCAAGTCCTTCTGATATCTACCTACTCAACACGTGAGCAGCTCTCCCTACCCCAACCCACCCAACCGTATCATTTCCCACTGCAGGAGCATCGGGGATGCAGGGCAGTTTAAAATACCCAGCAAGGCTCCCTCGAAGCCCAACACTTACTGCCTCGGAATCAAAAGGGTTTGCAAATGCTTCCAGAGCTTATAAAAGAAACCACACAACCTCAACTACCGTTTGAGATTCTTCTTTCTGCCACAATTCCTCCACCAGTGCGGAAAGCACATGGTCAACACCGAAAAGTTAGAATATGCACATCCCTGCCCTCTCTCTAGCATCTCCCATGGCAACTGTATTACTAGAAGTTGTTATTCTATATTGTTCTAATACATCTACCTCTAGGGCAAAGCTGTTGCCACTACAAGTTTATTTTGACCTTTAAAAAATCTTTTATTTTTTAAATCCTCACCCAAGATTATGTTTTTATTGATTTTAGAGAGTGAAGGAAGGAGGGGGAGAGGGGGAGAAAGAAACATTAATCAGCCACAGCCTGTACACACCTTGACCAAGGACGGAACCTGCAACCTGGGTATGTGCCCTGACCAGGACTCAAACCGCTGCCTTTGGTATATAGGGTGACGCTCCAACCAACAGAGCCACCTGGCCAAAACTAAAAAGAATGTTTTTCCTTTTTTTTTTTTAATTCTTAAAACCTTTATATACAGTTTATAAGACTAGGAAGCAGCTATGATCACTGCCCCACCCCTTCCTCCTGGCCTCATTAAAAACTACTAAGACAATCCCATCTATCTACACTAATAAAAGAGAAAGATGCAAATTGACCGTACCTTCGTGATGCCCACCAGCCAATCAGGAGTACTCAATTAACCCAACAAAGACGGTGGGTTAATTTGCATATGCAGGTGCTGAGTGGCCGGGGCCAGACACTTGTGTTGTCTCCATGGCGATGACACGAGTTCCAAACCGCCCCAGCAGCTCTGGGCCTCAGGGCAGCGTGGGAAGAAGGCAGAAAGGCAGCTCTGGCATGAGCAAAGGCAGTGCCGGCAACCAGGGGAAGGAAAGCCTACTCTTGCACAAATCTTCGTGCATTGGGCCTCTAGTATATGTCTATTTATATATATATGAAATAGAGAAATATGCTAATTAACCAGGACACCACAATGGGTCAACCAGACAGGAGGAGGTTGCGCGCAGCATCAGGGATGGGGCAGCAGAGGCCTCCATGTGCCTGTGCTGGGGAAGGGCCTGATCAGCAGTGGCCACGGCTACTTCAAGGGCTGGAGAAGGAGGCAGGGCTGGATCAGCAGCGGACGCAGCTGCTGTGGGACCTGGGGAGGGAGGCAAGGCTGGACGGGCAACCCAAAGGTGGGCAGCACCACGCGATTTCAAATCGTGCGCTGGGCTCCTAGTGTAACATAAATCTCTAACAGCCAAAATGTGACATAAGGTAAAGACTCACTTCCTAATGTGGAGTGTACACGAGTAACTGTGCTAGGTACCAGTTACTGACAGCAGCCATTCAGGACTGAACACAGCCTCTATTTTGGCTGCCAGTAATTTTCAAGTGACCATGAAGGCAACTAAATCATAATATGGATTCCATGCACCTCATACTTCAGTGGGACTGAAGCAGTAAAATCTAAATTCAAACCTTGGCTAGAAGTTATCACTGAAGTTGGACACACATACCCCACCCTATATAATAAAAACCTAATATGCTAAGTGTCCCACCATCTTGTTTGACCAGTTGCTATGACGTGCGCATGTCTGGCCCGTCTTGCCGGGGATAACGCTCAACCGAGCTGCTGGCTGAGGCTGCCGAGAAGGGAAGGGTCTGAGGGGCAGTGGCACCATCCAGCCTGTAGCCAAGCAGGGCTCCGGGCAAGGCCTGGTGTGGAAGCCGGGCCCCTCCCGCCCGCGCAGTAGGAACGCCCATCACCCCATTGGGCAGCCCATGGGGCCCACCTGTGATTTCATTGGAGAAGAGCACGGTTCGGGACATCCCTGGCCTCGGACTCAACCTTGTTACACCTGGCGGCCCCTCGAGTCCTAGGAGGTGAGGGCGACCCAGGAAGCCAGTGTCAGGTCACGTGCCTCTGCCTCTGAGGGGGAGTCTGGCACCGGGCTGCAGTGCCCACCCGGCTGCGGCTGCGGTGCCCACCCGGCTGCGGCTGCGGTGCCCACCCGGCTGCGGCGCCCACCCGGCTGCGGCGCCCACCCGGCTGCGGCGCCCACCCGGCTGCGGTGCCCACCCGGCTGCGGCTGCGGTGCCCACCCGGCTGCGGCGCCCACCCGGCTGCGGCTGCGGCGCCCACCCGGCTGCAGTGCCCACCCGGCTGCGGCTGCGGCGCCCACCCGGCTGCAGTGCCCACCCGGCTGCGGCTGCGGCGCCACCCGGCTGCAGTGCCCACCCGGCTGCGGCTGCGGCGCCCACCCGGCTGCAGTGCCCACCCGGCTGCGGCGCCCACCCGGCTGCGGCTGCGGCGCCCACCCGGCTGGCGGTGCCCACCCGGCTGCAGTGCCCACCCGGCTGCGGCGCCCACCCGGCTGCGGCTGCGGCGCCCACCCGGCTGCAGTGCCCACCCGGCTGCGGCGCCCACCCGGCTGCGGTGCCCACCCGGCTGCGGCTGCGGCGCCCACCCGGCTGCGGTGCCCACCCGGCTGCGGCTGCGGCGCCCACCTGGCTGCAGTGCCCACCCGGCTGCGGCGCCCACCCGGCTGCGGTGCCCACCCGGCTGCGGCTGCGGCGCCCACCCGGCTGCGGTGCCCACCCGGCTGCGGCTGCGGCGCCCACCCGGCTGCAGTGCCCACCCGGCTGCGGCGCCCACCCGGCTGCGGCTGCGGTGCCCACCCGGCTGCGGTGCCCACCCGGCTGCGGCGCCCACCGGCTGCGGCTGCGGTGCCACCCGGCTGCGGCTGCGGCGCCCACCCGGCTGCAGTGCCCACCCGGCTGCGGCTGCGGCGCCCACCCGGCTGCAGTGCCCACCCGGCTGCGGCTGCGGCGCCCACCCGGCTGCGGCGCCCACCCGGCTGCGGCTGCGGTGCCCACCCGGCTGCGGTGCCCACCCGGCTGCGGCTGCGGCGCCCACCCGGCTGCAGTGCCCACCCGGCTGCGGCGCCCACCCGGCTGCGGCTGCGGTGCCCACCCGGCTGCGGCTGCGGCGCCCACCCGGCTGCGGCGCCCACCCGGCTGCGGTGCCCACCCGGCTGCGGTGCCCACCCGGCTGCGGCTGCGGCGCCCACCCGGCTGCGGCGCCCACCCGGCTGCAGTGCCCACCCGGCTGCGGCGCCCACCCGGCTGCGGCTGCGGCGCCCACCCGGCTGCGGTGCCCACCCGGCTGCGGTGCCCACCCGGCTGCGGCGCCCACCCGGCTGCGGTGCCCACCCGGCTGCGGCTGCGGTGCCCACCCGGCTGCGGTGCCCACCCGGCTGCGGTGCCCTCTGTGCCGGCCCGGCTCAGGGGGAGGGGGTGATGCTGGGGCAGCGAGATGAGGCCCAGGGGCCCCTGTGCCCACACTGCAGCCGGTGGGGAGCTGGGGGGCCCACAGTGCAGCCGGCGGGGAACTGGCTGGAACGGCCGTAGGGCCTCTGGGCCACCTGGACAGCCAGACGCAGGCTCAGGGCGGCTCCGGGGCACACTGAGATCCCCCCAGCACCCAGCCTGGCTGTCCCAGTTCTGAGAAAGAGGCTGCACCAGGAACAGAACTGCCATTGCCCACAGCTCCACCCGACGGGGGCCTCGTGGCCAGGATCTGACCTCAGGCAGCATGGCCGGGTGCCCGGGGGCTCAGGAGCCGCTCTGCAGTCTGCGTCCCCAATGACAGGGCCGCGGTGGCCCCACCCTCGCACCCACTGCGTCCCTCCGTGGGCGCCGCGGAGCAGCGGATCGGGCGAGAGGGGTGGGGCCACCGCGGTGGAACAGGCCTGCCCCTCGCGCCCCTTGCGTCCCCATCCCTCCGCAGGCCCCAAGAAGCAGCAGAATGGGTGCGGGGGGGGGGGGGGGGGCCCGCTGTGACAGAACAGGCCCACTCTTCACACACCCCTTGCGTCCCCGTCCCTCTGCGGAGCAGCGGAATGGGTGCGAGGGGCGGGGCCGCCCCTTGCCTCGAGCACGCCTCAGCCCCGTCCCCAACTCCTGATTGGCTGGTAGCGTAGCAAATATATGGTCAAATTAGCATATTATTCTTTTATTAGATAGAATGCATGTTTATCCCCATGTAGAATTAACAGGATGTGGGCATTCTGGAGATTCTTCTGATGAATTAGGATAAAGCAGCCAAGCCACCAATCTCTTTTTCAAATACTGCAGAAACCACTTTCCTTGTTTAACTGTGTGTGGGATATAGCAATTTACAAGCTATGACATAGTCACTCACAATCCAAACCCCTCAGATGTCAGGGTCTAGAGCGGGGAGGGTGATTGGGGAGGGGCCACGGGAGTTTGGGGGGACTGATTAGCTGCCGGTGAGTGCAGGGTGGGGTGGACAGGGCCTCAGGGGGAGTGGCAGTGCCCCGGGGGTGCGCTTCCAGTCTTTGTGGCTCACTGCTCAGGGCGCTGGCCCACTCGCTGGCTTGGCAGTCAGGGACGCAAGCCCCAAGGTGGAGAGAAGCAGGCGGGTGCGCGGCCCGGCCCTGGTGGCGGCACAAGGAGGAAGAGTCCGCTCCTCAGCCAGCCCATCCCTGGCCACAGCCCCTGTCACGGCAGTGTCTGCTTGTGAACTGGGGACACACGAGGCTGACACTCAAGCCCGTCTCCAGCGGGAAAGGCACTTGCTCCCCCCACCCCGACCTTACAAATGCTGTGGTTGAACCAGAATATAAAAGCAGAAAGGCCAGTACCACCAAGCTGAATAACCTGCAAATTTGTAGCTTCATATACTAATATCTCCAGTTAATGGTAGCATTAGGGTTAAATTTTATGGTCCTGTTAATTCAAGGGCATACCCTCCCATGGATATTCCCCTATCCTAACACCAGATTGGGCAGCTCTGCCTTCCACCCCTGCCATCAGAGCAGCTGGCTGCCTCCCTCTGCAGAGGCAACAGGCCCTGCCCTCAATCACTACCACCACCGGCTGGTTGTCTGCCCCCTGCAGTCAGTGTGCATCACAGTGACCAGCCATTCTGTCATTCAATCCATTTGCATATTAGGGTTTTATTATACAGAACTAGAGGCCCAGTGAATAAAATTTGTGCCCGGGGAGGGGGGTCCCCCTCAGCCTGGCCTGTGCCCTCTTACAGTGCAGGAGCCCTGTGATCAATCTCCCCAAAGAGGTAGGTCCTGTCCACCCATCTGGGCTACCTCGATGGATACACCCTAAGAGGTAGGCCGGAATAAGGGTCTCACCTCCGCACCATGTGGAACGGGACCCCCAGGCCTCACCGTGGGACCCACCTCTGCACTGCACATGCAGCGTCAAGGCCCCACTCACACGGGCCCACTACACATGCAGCCTCCAGGTGATCGATCGCTCATTGCAACATGAGGGCGTCATAGCGTGAGGGTGTGACAACAAGATAGGCTTTTATTAATAGGACTAGGGGCCGGGTGCACAAAATTCGTGCACCGGGGGGTGGGTGATCCCTCAGCCCAACCTGCCCCCTCATACATACTGGGAGCCCTCAGGGGATGTCCTACTGACCGCTCACCCATAACCTGCCCAAGGCCTAAAGCCTCTCTCTGGTTGAAGCTTTAGGCCTTGGGCACCCAGCCATTGCCCTCCAATGGGGCTGATGGCTGGCTCTGCCCTGGCCGCCTCAGCCCTGCTCCCCGGCCCTGGCCTTAGCCCCAGCCTCTGGTAACCGCCCGACCCCAGGCCCCTCCCACCCGCACTCGCCAGTCGCCTCGAGCATGCTTCAGCAGCCTCACGCACGCCTCAGGCCTGGCCCTCACTGCGTGCACGCCTTGGCCCCGCCCCCCTGGCCCAGGCCTTAGCACCAACCGCTGGTGAGACCGCCCCAGCTCCCGATTGGCTGGTGGGCATGGCTTGGTCAGAGGTATGGTCAACTTGCATTACTCCTTTATTAGATAGGACTAGAGGCCCAGTGCATGAAATTCGTACATGGAGGGGGGGTTCCCTCAGCCCTGCCTGCAGCCTCTGCAATTTGGGACCCCTATACCTTTTTCTTACCTAGCTAACCTCTTCACATTTAAAAAAATTAACTGAAATATCACCTACTCTAAGAAATCCTCTTTGAACAAATGTCTTTACAATCTGTACTAAGTATTTTCATAGTATACCATTCTTTTTCTTTAACAGCTACTTAGAATGGATGCAATGTGATTTTCATTCTTGCATCTGAATTTTTTCTTCTTGCTCTTGTAATTGCAAAGCTTATCCAATTTACATTTGCCCTTCAAGGGCTTATATTTGGTTCAGTTTCTAGTTGGCTCCCTGCTTTTTTTTTTCAAGCAATAAATTTGGGTTGTGATAGTAAGCCTCACTTGTAATCAAGTCTGTAGGTCTCTCTATCTGAATACTTCTATAATATCTATCACTTTAGCATACCAGAGATTGTGTTCATTTATAGAAAATAACAATGTCACCTGATCATTTGATCTTCCTAGTAATATTTTATAGCAAGATGTGTTAGTCTAGTAATTTATTACTGAGACGTACAGAAATAAATTACATTGAATAATAATGACTCAAATATCAAAGCATAGTACACTTAGGGTTCCCCTGTCCTCTGCCTCAGATGTAATAGCATACAGAGCACACAGTTCACTTGGAATTCAGCTTCCTTTAAAATAGGAAGGGATGCCATATTCATGAAGCAGCTACTTCTACACATATTTTTTTATTTAATTCATAGCACATACTCTTTGTACTAATTATTGGAAAATCATCCTAGCAATTGCCTCTGTTCCTCTCTGTATTGTTGCCTTACATTCTGATGTTATTACAGCGCTTTTATCATCCACTCGCTCTAGTAAGATTGTGAATTTTTTAAGGGCAGAGTTCATGACTTGAACTTCTGTTTCTCTGTCATGGTGCCTGGATAAATACTCAAATGCCATCCAGTCCAAACGACTGTGATGAGAGAGGCCCACCGTTGCTGGAGACCTCTTAAGGGCCTCACTTGTTCTGTGCCTTTACAGAGGAGTATGTAGGGGCTGAGGAATTTGAGGAAACCCAGACAGAATTCTCCTCCTAAAAGATTTTGCTAAGCTGGCGACCAGGACCGCCAGACACTTGTCCAATTGAAACCCAGACACACAACAATAAAAAAGGCACTGGTCTCCTACTGCTAATGCGTGGGGATCAAACCCCAGCCTGCAGGAACTCATCCCCCCAGTCAAGACCAGGCTGCTGGGTAGACCTGGGCTGGTGCTCCTAACTCTGGGGAGAGGGAGAATTCCCCCAGCTGCAGACTAGAGGCCCTGGACTCCGCACCACACGCCCAAACAGGTCCCTAGCGCAGGTTGGTTAGTGGAGCGGCTTCTTTACCTGGGATTGCGGGGCGGCTAGGCCAGGCTCGGACTGGCCTGTTCGCCCCATGATCATGGGGTGGCTCGGCCTGGCCTGTTTGCCCCATGATTGCAGGTCAGCTCAGCCTGGCCTGTTTGCCCCATGATCGCAGGACGGTTCGGCCTGGCCTGTTCTCTCTGATCTCGGGCAGCTCGGCCTGGGTTCTTCACCCCGTGATTGCAGAGCAGCTTGGCCTGGGCTGGGCTCTTAGCCCCGTGATCGCAGGGTGGCTTGGACCTGGGCAGGCAGCGTCTGGTGCTGCCCTCCACCACCTGCCCAGCCCCCCGACTGCACTTGGATTCCACCGGCAACATAGGGCACTGCCCCCATCGCCTGCCTGATCCCCAATCTCGACTTGGATATGGCCGGTGGCTTCAGGCGATGCCCCCCACCGCCTGCCCAGGTCCCCGACTGCAGCTTGGACCTGCCAGCAGCATAGGGCGCTGCCTGTTCCACCTGCATATGCAAATTTACCCATCATCTTTGCTGAGTTAATTTGTATATCACTCCTGATTGGCTGTGGGTGTAGCAGAGGTATGGTCAATTAGCATTTTCTCTTATATTAGTGTGAACTAGTGGCCCAGTGCATGAAATTCATGCATAGAAGGGGAGGCATGTCCCTCAGCCCGGCCTGCACCATCTCCAACCTGGCACCGTCAGCGGATGTCCGACTGCCAGTTTAGCTGGGATTGGGCCTAAACTGGCAGTGAGACGTTCCTCTCGCAATCCAGGACTGTTGGCTTCTGACCGCTCATCTGCCTGCCTGACTGCCCCTAACCACTCTGACGGCCTGTCCCCCCTGCTGGCCTGCTCGCCCCCAACTGTCCCCTGCCAGCTTCCTCACCTCCAACTGGCCCCCTGCTGGCCTGCTCACCCCCAACTACCCCCTCCCCCGGCTGGCCTGATCACTGCCAACTGCCCCCCCCCACTGGCCTGCTGGTCCCCAAGTGACCCCCACTGATGGCCTGCTTGCCCAACTGGCCCCCCCTGCTGACCTGATCACCCCCAATGGCCCCTCCCCCACCAGCCTGATCACCCACAACTGCCATCCCATCCTGGCCTGATCACCTACAACTGTCCTCCCCTCTTGGCCCTGCCACCATGGCTTTGTCCAGAAAAACATCTGGAAGGTCTCCTGGAAGGTCTCCCAGTCTAATTAGCATATTACCCTTTTATTAGTATAGGCAAGAGGCCTGGTGCATGGGTGAGGGCCAGCTGGTTTGCCCTGAAGGGTGTACTGGATCAGGGTGCAAGTAGGGGGCCTGTGGTGGTTTGCAGGCTGGCCATGCCCCCATTGGGGTGGAGGACCCCAGTGGAGACTCTGCCAGCTTAGGCGAGGGGTTGGGGCAGTGTGCAGGCCAGCCACGTATCCATTGGGTGAGGAGGGTGTGGCCAGCCTGGGTGAGGGGCTGAGGGCTATTTTCAGGCTGGCCACACCCCCTTCATGGGCTGATGGCTGTTTGCAGGCTGGCCACACCTCCCAGGGGAGACCCTCACCCCATGGGGGTGGGGCAGGCCTGGGTAAGGGGCTGAGGGCCATTTTCAGAAGCCTGGAGGCGCCTGAAGGTACCTGGGAGTGTGCAGGGCGCTGGGCTTGCTTCGGTCACCAAAGCGCTCCCCCTCTGCTGCCACGGAGGACACCTCTCTCAGCAGCAGCAGCCACAGAAATCCAAGAGCCCTGCATAAAGCGGAGGGGGAAGCTGAGAGCTCTTAGCACAGAAGTCAACACGCCACTGAGGGTGCCTGTGAGAAAGCTTGCTTCCTCATCGGCTCTGTGGAGACTGACAGCAGGGAGGAGGAAGTCCTCCCTCTCCCTGCTGGAGTGACCACTGAGAGAGGTGCCCTCTGCAGCAGCAGAAGGGGAGTGCCCTGGCAAGCGAAGCAAGCCCAGTGCCCCAAACGCTCTGGGCGCCTCTGGGCCTCTCTCAGCAGTGGCAGAGGCAGAGGGAGGGGGAGTGTGCAGGGTGCCTCCAGAGCTGTTGCCACCATCTTTGTGGCTATGGGTGCCATTTTTATCATGGAGTGATGGTCAATTAGCATACAATGCTTATACTTATACCGTATTTTCTGGTGTATAAGACGACTTTTTAACTCAGGAAAATCTTCTCAAAAGCCAGGGGTCAAAATCAAATCTGATGTTTTTTAAATTTTTATTTGGTGTACATTGGAAGAGGGATAGTCTTATACGGCAAGTATATCCCAAACTCTATTTTAACTGGAAAAGTTAGAGGGTCGTCTTATATGCCAGAAAATACGGTAATTTTTTAGCAGCCTCTAAAACTTTTAAAGTCCAGTAGT
Source organism: Antrozous pallidus (assembly GCA_027563665.1). Taxonomy (NCBI): domain Eukaryota; kingdom Metazoa; phylum Chordata; class Mammalia; order Chiroptera; family Vespertilionidae; genus Antrozous; species Antrozous pallidus. Next base: position 201,174,212 of record CM050508.1, read on the forward strand.
GCCCAAGGCCACCTTCATTAACCAAGTAAATAAAGCAATTCCACCACTTCAGACAATGGGTCTCCCAAAACTATTTCTGACTCCTAGTCTGCCGAATTTCTGGCACACAATCTGCCTGTTCTGAGAAAATGGGATCCCCCCACTCTCGTAGTACAAAACAAATGAGGAATGTCCACTCAGAGCCAGTCAGACAGAGTTCGGGCTCCAATCAGAGGTGAGAGCCATGCCCTCACCCATGAGGACAGTGAGGCCGCGAGGACCCAGCTCTGGTGCCCACACTCAGGACTCCGCAAGGTGCAAGGGAAAAGGCTGTGCAGCTTCTCAGCCTGCTAAGTACTACAATGTATTATACCAGGAAGATGCATAATGTCCTGGGAGCAATTCCTAGAGACAACTGATGCTCCAACCACAAAGAAAAAAAGCAAACATTTAAAACATCATCAATCTGAAGAAAGCAAACCACCCTGACCACCCTGACCAGCAATGGGATGAATCCAGGGCCAGCCCAGGCAATATGCCTACACAAGTCAGTACTTTCTCATAGTTTCTTCGCCTCGGGCCTTTGAGATCTGAGGTGGGGGAGGTAACAATTCACCTTTTGACTCAGCATACCTTATTTGTTGAAATATTAGGTCCCCCAAAGACAAAGCCTGTCCAAAAGTGGCCACTTTCAACGTCAGTTTTGAAGCTCACATCCACTAAGTCAGTTTTAGGAATGACAGCTCTCACTGCTCAGATCTGTCTCACTCAGAACCATGGAGTCACCCGGAGTCATCAGCCAAAGCACACCCTCTGCCCTGCTGGTCCCATCCAACTCCCTGACAGTCTGGGACGGGCGCTGGAGTGTTCTGCCAACATCAGAATCCCAAAGAGTTTTATATAAAGAGAAATAAATGCAGCATTTTATGGGATTTCATTTTCACAATACTAAAAACTTAGCAAGAGGCCAAGTTACCTTTTATTTTTCTGAAGGCAGCTAAGTCTAGAAAAGTGGGGAAGGAAACAGTTATTTACAATGTGAAGGCGAAAAACCTTATTCTTCCAGACATTCTCTCCTACAAAGTCAAATAACTCTTTAGACTCTTCCCAGGAAAACACTCAAGGACCCCTCAATTTCTGTCTTTACAACTCTCCATACTGTCAGAATCCAGAACTGTATTATCTTCCCATCTCCCCAAAACAGGTACCAAAAACTCAACAACACTATAAAGCCCAGACTTAATTAACAGTCAGGCGCATGTATCGTACGGCTTGAGTGTAAACGAACTTGCAGCACCTGCATCCTGTCTGCAATGACTTCCGATCAGGAAGGAGAGACGAAGTTTACTCCCCGACTGCAGGCCACACCCTCCCTCACGTCACTTTGGGAGAACACTTCCTGAAGTATTTTCTGATTAACGTGGATTAAAAGAAAAACCTAAACATGTTCCTGAGTTGTAGATCATTTACAAACTATCCTGAATATTAACATATCTGTTTGAAAATGAAAGAGAATCAAAGGAAACTTGTCATTCTGCGTTTCTAACAATTAATCTAAACCACTTCATGAACCATTTCAGTAAAACTCACCCCAAGGGTGAAGGGCAGATCCCAGGGTCACAGAACTCTTGATTTCAGAACAAATCAAACCCTACCTAAAAGGTTTTCCCTGATCTACGCTCCACTCTAAAACTCAACCTTTTCATCACAGAACATGAGTGGCTTTGCTGAACTTTCATAAAATAAAACACATCACTAACAAACGGCTGACAGAAAAAGAGGCGGCCTGAGGACACTAGCTCCGAGGTTGTGCTCCTGGGTGGGTTCTGTGGGCGGTCCTAAGGCCTGCCTCCCGGGAAGCCGGGGCACAGCACCCCACTTCCACTCGCTTCTTACGACTCCCGGCAGGCGGTGGCGTCAGATGTTGAGAGCAGCAAAGGTCTTCACCAAGGTGACCTGCTCGCTGGCCTCCGCTTCGCTCCTGTTGTCCCTGCGGCTCCTGCTCTCTAGGGCTTTGAGCCGGTGCCGCTCCTCCTGCCGCTTCTTCTTCTCCAAGCGCTGCTGCTCTCGGCGCTGCTTGTTTGTGACCTGAGAGAGAAGACGCAGGTGAGCAGTCGGCGGAAGGAGGTGCGGGGCTGACAGAGGCAAAGAGCACAAGACAGAACAGAGAAAACCCACCTACCAGACCAAACATGATGTGGTTTCCATTACTGCTCAAAGTTCCATTTAAATGTGTGTCCCCTTGCTGAGCTAGTGAACAAAACCAATCCAAAATGACCTAAAAAAACATTAACCCTGGTCCAGCAAGAGAAAACCCTCAAGCAGGCCACAGGGCACCTTCCCCTGCAGGCTAATGCTCAGGTGATCCTAACTAACGCCGCATTTTTGCCTCTGCCTGTGGCTTTTTACTTTGTGCTGCATTTTGAGCTTCTTGCGAAACTCTTTAAAATGGTGTCATATATTACCTGTGGGCGTGGGGGAAAGAAGATATATACCTTCTTGACAATTTACCAAGAAGCCTTTACAATTTGCAAATATCCATGCCCTCTAATCCGTCAAGTCCGCTTCTGGGACTCTAGCCAAGAAAGTAATGCAAAATACACAGGTTCATACAAATCAACTATGCAAGTGTTCACCGCAGAAGACGGTGTTCATGAAAATGGGATGCTACAGCGTGAATTCCTGAGGAAGGCAGCCATCCACAGTGATGGTAGGTGAGCGGGTCTGGATGTGTTTACAGAGTACAATCCAGCGTGCACTCCTTCTAGTCATCACTGTGTATGCCAAACAGGACAAGCGAGATCTTCATTCAGTTTCCTAAAAGTACACCTTTATTTTCTACAATTACTACTTTATAAATTGAAAGAAAATTACACATTAAAATGAGCTCCAAGTTCCCACCACTGTCACCGAATTACAGCAGCCCACCCTTTGCCCTGGCACCCCCCCCTTCCATACCTTTGGGAGGTGGTTTTTATTTGCTTTGTTTTCTTCACTAGGGCTGGCCTGCGTCTTAGTATTTTCAGTCCTGCCTTCAGTTAAGCCCTGATTTCCAAAGATTCTGGAGCCACTGCCACCCTCCTCCCATAAAGGACCACTCTGCTTCAGCACTCGGCCACTGGACTCGGGGTTCTCCTCTGCATCTTCCAAAGAAAGACATTTTATTAAAACTGAGGACCGAAGAGAGTTACAAAACTCGATGCTTGTTAAATGAGTTCAAAAGTATCTGGGTCCCTCATTCACTGTCATTTGGAGAGCAAGTATCCTAATAGCAAGTCAGTACAGCAGGGAACACAGGGCAAAATATTGGTAAAATTTGGAAAGCAATTTTAATAGTAACCTGCTGGCCAACCTTGCCATCAGCTTCCCACCAGCAGACTGTTTAGTTTCATTAGACATACCACTTCTTAATGTAAGTATTTAGGGGAAATCTTTCATGTGCAGCCAGAAAGAAAACAGGCTCTAAAGATGTGCCATACAGTAGAGGAGCCACTAGCTACATGAGACCATTTAAATTTAAAATTCTTCAGTCTCAGCCACATGTCAAATACACATATTAACAGCACAGACTCCAAACAGTGCTGTTTTAAAATCACAAAGACTGAGTTATCTATTGCTTTCTAAAAGGCACATCATATATATAAAGTGGATAATAAAATGCTCCATCACATAGAAAACTATGCCAGGAACAGTACGTGGCTCATAATATTTTTTTAAATATGTTTTTATTTATTTCAGAGAGAAAGGAAGGGGGAGCAAGAGAGAGAAACATCAATGATGAGAGAGAATCACTGATCAGCTGCCTCCTACACGCCCCGCACTGAGATCGAGCCCACAACCCGGGCCTGTGCCCTGACACTCCATCCCTCCAAAACTGGATTAGATGCTCTTTCCACGCATTCCCCTGGCACCTTGCACCTGCAACTCCATTAAGTATTACTGTGCCCATTAACTTATCTGTCTCCACCACCCTCATCCTCATCCCCACCGACTCCACTCTCCCAGATGCAGGACCAGAACCCAGAAAACCAGCCTGCATGGAAGTGCTCAATAAACCAGTGCTGGATGAGTGAGGGAAAGGACAGTATAATTACTACCTGTGACTTGATTCAATATCAATATTTGAGAAATCGCCAGTACAATCATTTTGAAAGCTTATAAATATCAACCATGGACTTACTATTTCTTTTCCCCTGGTTCATCTGAAGCATGGCAATTATTGCAGATTCAATATTATAATTTTCAGCTTCCAGGTTCTGGACTATCAAATTAAAATCCTATCCAAGAAACAAAGAAACACTTCAAGACTCTAGGAATACTTTGTGCTCTCTCTCATTTCTCTCTGCTTCAATAACTTGGTAAACAAAATAATGTAATAATGAGGATTAAGATGCGGTTTCAAGATCTTTTCCATTTAGAGAATGTCAATTTTCAATAAGGTTGGTCACGTAAAAAAACAGTTAATATAAATGAATTCCCTTTTAAAATGCGTTTACTTGTAAAAACACGAATCAGAATAAAGTAAATCCACATACTTCCTTAGGATTTTGAGCAGTATTGGGTAAAGTCTAGCAAACAGGGGAGAAATGAATAAACAGCTCTTGTTAAGTCATGTCACACCACCTCATCAAACTACAAACAGCACACGGACCTGTTTTGGTTCATCAGGTGTTGGCATGCTAATGGTGCTACAAAACTAGCTCGGGAACTAGGCACAGCAACGCTTGCTTATAAACCAGGGCTACTGCGTGACAGAAATACTAACTGAACAGCCAGTTGCATTGCAAACTTTCTGAACTGCATCTTCCACCTCATCTCGCAGGTCATCTTCAAAGTCGACTCCCCTTGTCTTGACCTTTTCTCTTTTATTTGATTCATCTTGATGAAGCATCTGAAACTATAAAAGGAATGTTCAGAGTCATCACCATGCAACTCTTGCGAACTATGTTCAGAATCTTCAACACAGGAAGACACTCGAATCTCAAAAACATTTACATATATAGGAGGAAAATCCCACAAACAACCTTAAGAGCTATGATTAGGCTCAATTTCACCCCAATAGTTCATCCAGTCCACAATAAAAGTATTAGAGAGAACGGCCCATGATGCGGTAGGAAGTGTTCAGTAAAAATGCCATTAGCACTCCTTTGGTTTCCAGATGCCTACGTTTTGGCCATGGCTGCGAAATCAAATGGCACACATTTTCTCAGCTAATTTCCAGAGGTGTGAGCCTAGCAAGTAATCCTCTGCCCTAGCACCTGCAACAGGACAGGGCGTCTGGAAGAAACAGGCATACACCTCTCAGCTGGCTCCCTAGGCCCTTTGTAAGCATCAGCAAGCTCTGAATTCCTGTCCCAGCTGGACAGCCCCAGTGGCATGGCTCACCTAACCTCACGTGTACACCACCACACTCAAGGGAACCTGTCAATCCAAACTCTAACGTCACAAAGAGCAGTCCCTAGGACCCATGCAGCCTTTGCAGCCTATGCCTAAACCAGAAGAGCCAAAGGCATCCCTCTGCAGCTGCTCAGTCCCTGCTCCTTCTGCTTCTATTAATGCAGGGAGACAGGAAATGTGCAAGGACCTATTTTCTGCATATGAAAGTGTCAGTGCCAGTTGGAGTGTTAATAAAAAGCAGCCCGTTATAAAAGTATATTCTAACCATTTGGCAATGTGTATCAGGAGTCTTTGAAATTTATCCAAAGAATTAATGTCAAGTACAGAAAGGACTTACATAAAAGTGCTCATCAAATTGCCAAACAGTGCTGAATAACTGACAAGAAGCTAACGCTTTCATTTGAGGGTGTGGCTAAATAACCACGGTAGCCGAGACCGGTTTGGCTCAGTGGATAGAGCGTAGGCCTGCGGACTGAAAGGTCCCAGGTTCGATGCCGGTCAAGGGCATGTACCTTGGTTGCGGGCACACCCCCAGTAGGGGGTGTGCAAGAGGCAGCTGATAGATGTTTCTCTCATCAATGTTTCTGACTTTCTATCCCTCTCCCTTCCTCTCTGTGAAAAATCAATAAAATATTTTTTAAAAAGACTAGTTCCTCTTTAAAAAAAATAAATAAATAAATAACCAGGGTAAATCCACAGAATGATGCCACATGCCCACTAAAGTAAGGAACACACCACTACCATTATTATTTAACGATGTACAGGAGGCATTAGTCAATGCAATTAGCAAAAAATAAAAATAAAAAAATTAGAAGTATCAACTTAAAAAGGAATAAAAGTTATCAGTCATATGGTAATTCTGTATCTAAAGAAAACTACTACAAAAATTGACAAATCATATATATTATAAGAATCTAATATCCAGAATAAAGAACTTGTTACAACTTAACAACAAAAGTACAAATAACCCAATTAGAACATGGGCAAAGGACGTGACTAGGCACTTCTTCAAAGATGCAAATGGCCAAGAAGCACATGGAAAGATGCTCAAAATCATTAGCCGTGAAGGAAATGCAAATCCGAACCACAAGGTACCACTTCACACCTGCAGGATGGCCGCAGTTTTTTAAAAAAAGAAAAAAGTAAGTATTGGTGGAAATGTGGATCAAGTGGAATCCTCAGAACAGTGCTAGTGGGAATGTGAACTAGTGCAGCCACTGCAGGAAACGGTGTGGCAGTTCTCAGAGTCAACCATAGAATTATCTATCTTATGACCAGCAAGTCCATTCCTAGTATCAACCCAAAAGATTAAAAACAGGCACTCAGACAATTTTATACATAGATATTCATAACAGAGTGGTGTTAATCTCTCCCGCCCTCCCCGTGCCCCGCCTCCCGAGACCTGTCGTTCTGTTCCCTGTATCCATGTCTGTGTATACTTGTTTTTCTCCAACTGGCTTATTTGGCTTAGCATAATCATCTCCAGGTTCAGAAGCATGGATTAATTTTAAAACTAAAGTAATTTAAAATTTCTATATAAGTTCTATCCATGGAATCAGAACTATCAGCTATTAGGGAAAGCAAAAGAATAGCAAGCAATTTTATCTGTTACTCTCACCTGAGCTAAAAAAGTAAAAACAAATCAAACCCACACAGATTCTTAAAGGCTATGTTCCATAAAAACATCACTGGTTTTTAGCTCCAGGCACCCAGCCCTCGACCTGGCTCCTTCCGAGCTGAGAATACCGAACACAAAGACCTTACTCACATCAGTCTGGAGATGAGCAGGAGCTTCCGAGTTGTCATTGATCCTCCGAACACTGTCATAGTGCTCACCGTATCGATAGGCGATGTGTAACTCCCGCACGCTGCTTTTATCTGTCCCTCGAATCTGGAAGCAAAAGAAAGGAGATGCCAGTGAGGATTTGGTCCGTGTCAACTCCTGGAGAGAAATGCTACCCAGGAAGCCGAGTCTACAGGCTCGATGTGAAATGAACTAGGAATAAGACTGGGTATGTCCAGAGCAACTTCTGACTTATCTTTCTCCCGTCCATGCATGTATGCTTCACTGTGCTTAGTATGGAACTGCATGCTTCACTGTGCTTAGTATGGAACTGTATGCTTTAATGTTCTTAGTATGGAATTGAATGCTTCACTGTGCTTAGTATGGAACTGTATGGTTTAATGTGCTTAGTATGGAACTGTATGCTTCACTGTGCTTAGTATGGAACTGTATGCTTCACTGTGCTTAGTATGGAACTGTATGCTTCACTGTGCTTAGTATGGAACTGTATGCTTCACTGTGCTTAGTATGGAACTGTATGCTTCACTGTGCTTAGTATGGAACTGTATGCTTAATGTGCTTAGTATGGAACTGTATGCTTTACTGTGCTTAGTATGGAACTGTATGCTTTACTGTGCTTAGTATGGAACTGAATGCTTAATGTGCTTAGTATGGAACTGTATGGTTTAATGTGCTTAGTATGGAACTGTATGCTTTACTGTGCTTAGTATGGAACTGTATGCTTTACTGTGCTTAGTATGGAACTGAATGCTTAATGTGCTTAGTATGGAACTGTATGATTCACTGTGCTTAGTATAGAACTATATGGAAATAAATCCATATGAAAACACACATTCAACAACCAGGGAAGATCCACAGTGAAGTTGAACTGGCGAAAGTTTCAGGCATCAGTACCTCTCCAGACACACAGGCCCCTTGCAAGAGGGAAGGTCTATGGACGGACACAGCAAATTTGCTGGGCTTAAAGAGCAAACAATTTGGAGGTCCTCTTTGAGAAAAAGGAAAATACAAGATTACAAATATAGAAATGCCACAGCCCTTCCCAGGTCCTAGAAAGAGGGCCATAAAAATGAGGGGCCTTCCACTCATGCTTCAATACTTCACAATAAGGGTGCCCCTGTCGTTACAACAAAAATAGCATTTTCCATTAATCACATACCGAGAAACACACACTCAAATCTCCCACTTACATCAAGTTCAAAACAGTATTATTTAAAGTCAAGTGGTACCACTTCCTTGTACAGCCCTGGAGGCACTACTCGCAAGATATTCCATGTGAACAGTACCCCGGGCCACTCTCCAGCAAGAACAGCACTCCCCAGAGTCATGTCGTAAGGTTCAGCCTGGGTGTACTCACCACACACTCCCCCTGACAGAAACTCTCAAGTGATTCTGAATCTCCTGTTTAGAAAGTCCAGTAGCCATCTCTTTGTTAAAACTCTAAAATGTTAGCACTTACTTCTTGTTTTGACTGAAAGTCAGGCACTACTATTCATTTTAACACTATCTGTGGTCTAAAAGTTCAGCAAAAACCATGGAGCAAACAGGAACCACAGGAAGCTGCAACCATGAAGTTTTCTCCAGGTAAACCATTTAGGTCCCAAAGTACAGATGGTCTGCTTTTCAGGTGCACAAATAGAAACAGCATCATTTATCTCCCAGGGGAAGTACTGGGAAAGGAAACTCATTATTAGAATATCTAAATGACAAAATCCCTAAAATACTTACATATTTAAGTAATACTACTACATACTCATTACGAATAGGAAAAAAATAGGAAGAATGGTCACCAAATAGTTGACTGCAATTTTCATGAGTAGGGAGATTACAAAGTATTTTCACTTTCTACATCACACCTGTCTATACTGTTCACAGAAGCACAGATTCCATTTGTAACCAGGAAAGAAATATAAATTTCATATCCCCATTATTGTATGAGCCTACCCATTTCAATGCAAGAGTTCTTACCCATGACAGTAACAATCAAAACAATTTCAATTCTTAAATTTCATAAGATGCTTCATTGGAGTGAAGAGAGATGGAGAGCGGAGGAGAGAGCCAGTGGATAGTTCCATTATACAACAAATACATTTATTTTAAAAACATACACTTTCAATGTTTACCAATCCATGAAAAAGAACTCTATAGAAATGTATTTTAAAAACATTCTAACTATGCAGATTTATCTTCCACAACAACTTATATAATTAAGAAACTAATATAAAGTTATCGATGGAGAAAAAGCAAGCTATGGTTACTGAGTTGGCACAGAGTACTTTCCTCAAGAATGGGTCATTACGCTGTATATTCGAATTATTTTGATGACTTCTGAACAGTAATAATTTAATGACAAAACACTGGGATGATGAAGGTAACTCTTGGCTCACAGCCCATCCTCAGAGAATACCTCACTGAAGGCATATAGCTCCTCCTAGTGTCGGTACATCCAACAACACTGCCCCAAAGGACACACACACACACATCATTTCCCTCCCAGTTAAATCCCTCACCAACCCATGGAATATCTAATTTATGTTGCTTTAGTTTTATTAAAAGGATATTATGCCAGACATAAAGGCTATATAGAGCCATTAGATAACATTCTAGAAAAGCAAAACTGTAAGAAACCAATCAGATTAGTGATTACTGGGATTGGGGACATGGGGAAGAGATTAATGACTCAGAGGGGCATGAAGAAACTTTTAGGGATAATGGAAATATTCTATGTATTGTCCGTGGTGGTGGTTACATGGCTATTTTGTAAAAAAATAAAGTATGCCTGAGAAGGGTTAATTTTGCTATATGCAAATTCTCTCTCTATAAACTCCACTTTATTTTTAATGATCAAAGACTATGAATAAACAACTTACAAAGGAAAATATATGCTGGTGGTCTATGAAAAAGTGAGAAAAAAGGGCCACAGTTGTCTTAATAATAATAATATACAGAGATGCATAAGTGTGTACATATAGACATGTCTATATTTGTGTAGATCTGTTTAAAGGGTATAAAAAACACTGTGATACATATCTTTCCATATGAATATTTGTATAGCTAAGAGTATGTGTGAATGACAAGGATACACACTAAGATTTTAACAGTAATAACCTCTAGGGAATGTGACTCTGGCTGATTTTTATTTGCCTTTGTTAGTTTCTCTAAATTTTGAACTTTTTCTGCATTTAGCATATTTTACCTAATTTTTTTTTTAAAGTGAGACTCAGAGGAGCAATAGAGGGGGGGACTGACAGAAATCACACACCCAGTCTGCAGGAGGAGAGACACAAAGTACAGGAAGCACTCTGAATAAAAGGAGGAAGAGCAAGGGGGTGGCCTGGATATACTTTCTCCTCAACCTCTGACCTTCCAAACAAAATGTTCGGTCTGGTGGACTGGGAGGGAGACCAGGCTAATTTAGGGTGCCAAAGGTAAAGAAAACTGAATGGCAGCTACTTCACTCAGTAGCTCCCCAATGTGTTGTGCCATCCGACAGCACAAACTGGACATGTACCGCACGATGTCATCTGCTGTAGAGAACCAGTGGGGCCACAGACACAGCTGAGCAGACCAGAGCAATGGAGCCTGACATCTTAGGCCACGAAATAAATTTTGTTGTTCAGAACATCCTTTGTAGCAATGATTAGTATAGTAAATTTGGTCTCTGGGTCCCTCCAACTAAAAAACACAAACATCTCTGCGGGACTAGGCATACTTCAAAACTAAATTTGTATGCACTAATCTTTTAAAACCTCGCTTAGATATTTTACAGAATTATAGACAGTATTTCCACATCAGGCTCTCTGCCCCAAAGTACCCAATTAACTGACTGCTGAATAATGTTTCTGGCATTTAAAGGTTTCTGAATTACACTCCATGTGACTTGGCACAGGGTAATCCCAATCCACTAAACGCTTCTCGTCTTTGTTAGGCTCACAATCCAAGTTACCGTATACAGTTCAATAGCACAGGTTAGGCCTCATCATCTTAGGACATCCCAAAAGCTAAGTTATAATGAAGAGCTTCAGACAAACTCTTTTTTTTTTTTTTCTTAATCCTCACCCAAGGATATTTTTCCCATTGAGTTTTAGAGAGACGAAGAGAGGGAGGGAGGATGAAAAAAAGAGAGAGGAAAATAAAACAAAACATTGATGTGAGAGAGACACATCACATAGTTGTCTCCCACATGCGCCCCAATTGGGGTCAGGAATTGAACCTGCAACCCAGGTACATGCCCTTGACTAGGAATTCAACCCACGACCTTTCAGTGTGTAGGCTGACGCACTAACCACTTTGCAAAACTTGCCAGGGCCAGATAAACTCTTGAATAGGTGACCTACCTGCCACAAAGGGGCATTAAGTTGATGAATCACCACATTCAATTGATGATTTCTTGCAAAGGCTACAATTGCATCATTGCCAGCAAATGTACCAGGCTTTGCCAAACTGGCCACTGCATGGAAATAGGAGAGAGAGAAAAATGAAGTCTTTATAATGGAAAAATCCAAATGCAAACATGCTTTAGTACTTATTTAGTTCTAAATAATAAGAAACAAGGGTAGACATCTAAAAAGTCCATTACCATTGTCAGAGTCTAGGAACTCAGATGCTTGAACAGTATGCCCATGCTACTCACAAGGGCACCAACCATTCTAAAGAAATAATTCCTTTACTTATTCTTTCAACAGATATTTGCTGAATGTTTCCTATAAGCCTAACTCTATAAAAGACCCAGGAAATGTAACAATAAGCCGTGATTATAATAGTTTGCATTAATGAATGCATATTATGTGTCAAGCACTGCATTACTCCTCAAGGATTATCACTTTAATCCTCAAAACAATCCTGTCACAGGCATTATCATGCAACCACCTTAGAGGTGAGGCACCAAGTCCGGTCACAAAACCAGGTCACACCACCAGGACAAAACAGCTGAGATCACATCCCAGGCATCCTGACTCCAAGGTCCTGGCTTTTCGCAACTCCAGGACACAGCCGGTCAGTTCCATGACACAGCCGGTCAGTTCCATGACACAGCCGGTCAGTTCCAGGACACAGCCGGTCAGTTGGCCCTTGAGAAGTTTATAACCAATGGGGCAAACAAGAAAACGGGCATTACTGAAGCATATAAGTGCTATAGGAAAGGATGTATGGTAAAGAATCTGGCTTTGCCCAAGGAAAGGCCTGACCTTTATCCCTGGCTCCGGAGAGACAACCTCTAAACCCTTCAAATTTCCCAAGTGACAGGAATGTCTTAGTTATTCACAGTGGGCTCCTCAGTCACACCTGAGAGTTTAAGTTAATGAGGTGACTCTCTGACCATGTGATGTCGGCCAGATCTGGAAACTGTGGAGCTAGGCAATCAATCAAACCCACACAATGAAACGCCAATAAAAACTCTGGACACCAAAGTTCAGGTGAGCTTCCGGGTGACAATACTCTATCACACAGATACCAGCAGGAGAATGCATCCTGAGGACAGGAAAAGCTTTGTGTTTGGAATCTTCTCACTCTGCCCTTTGGTTGATTTTGACCTTTAACCTTGCCATGTAATAAAACTATACCTGTGAGTATAAGGGCCTTCAGTGAGTTCTGTGAGTCCTTGTAGCAAATCATTGAGCCTGAGAACGGTTCAAGAAACACCAAACTTGTAATTGGTGTCTGAAGTGAGGGAAATCTTGGGGAAGACTGTGCCCTAAAGCCTTGCAGCTTGGCTAACTCCAGGTGCGGGAGCATAAGTCCGTTTGGCAGTAGGGAGGGGGAGGTAAGGTCTATCAGATAAGCTTCTTGACTTAGACAACTAAGCTAATTCCCCAATGACAGGAGATAGAAGAGAAATGATGTTCCAGACAGAGGATAGAGAGAAAGGAGAGATGAGTGGGGTAGATAGATGAGTCTGTGGACTATACAGTTTTGCAGGAACTTAGAATGCTAAGACAGCAGGGTGGGAGGCGAGAATAGATAAATAAGAAAAGCACAGATAGTAAAGGGCTCAAGAGTTTGGCCTTTACCCTGACGGAGGTCAACGGGGAGCAGCCAATGGGTTGTGGATAGGGGAAAGATTTATTTTAGGTCACTACTCCCTCCAGCTGCAAAAAAACTAAACTGAATGGGTCAAAAAAGTATTGAAGAAATCTAGGCTAATGATCACAGAGGCCTGATTTTACAAGATGGTAGCAGTGACAGATAAAATATCAAGGTAGACGTGACAAAACTTAATGAATGACTGGGTACGAGGAGGGAGGGAGAGGAGCATTAAGAACACTGATGATTGTGATCTGGATATTTGTACAATTGGAAAAAAACATGTTGCTGATTCTCCAAAGCCAGTCTGAAGGAAAATAATAATCCTAAAAGATACTAGTGCAGCCAAATGCAGGGCAACCAGGTCCTGAAAAGCTAAGTGAGCTATTCATTCATTTATTCATTCAACAAACATCTTAGGAGTGCCTACCATTAGCAGGTGGGGGAAAAGATAGTCCCTGCTCTCAAGAATCTCAGTAGAACAAGACAGACAGATGTTTAAAATGCGTGACTATGATACTAGGGATAATGTAATAAGTCCAGTCTTCAACTGGCACACAAACACAATGTGCAGACATCCAGGTTTCTTCCACTTCTGCTGGCCGTCAGAGCCACTCCGCGCTTTGAAGCTCAAATTCTTTACGAAGCACCAACCAGCGATCAGGAACACACAGGGACGTTTCAAGAACACAATTTCCCACTGTACACCTAAAATGACTATCACACTGTTCACAGTCCCTTACTGTCATACCTCCAAATCAACCACTTCACTCAAGATGTTCAAAGTGGAATTTCACGTCACAAACCGAAAACTCACTTCATCAAAAATATTCTAATTGGATTAATGACACAACTCATTTCATTTAGCTAAACTACAAAACACGCCTGTATACCCGCATTTGACTTGTAAACTGCTGACGGTCTGGTAAACTGTGCCTCTGTGCTAGACAAAAAGTGATCAGAGAGAGGGACCATTAACTCAGAGAATACTGTCAACTACTCAGCGGGGTTTTATGGCTGTGCCTAGTGAATGAGTTCTTCCCTTTTGAGTTATGAATCATTGATTCCTTCCCCCTTCACCCCCACCCCCCTGCAAGACTTCCTCCTATGGCCCTCTACCTAGCCATTCCCCAGACAGAATCTTCAGAATCACTTCTGCCTCCACCCTTTCTCTACCGCCAATGAGTCCTGTCAATTATATTACCAGTTGTATCTTGGTCTGGAACCTGCTCATCATCCCCAGCAGCTGTCTTGGTGGAGACCCACTTACTCTTTCAATCGCCAATGTGGAGAGCTCCTAACTCATCTCTCTCAGTCTCTCTCCCCATTCTTTCTTGACAGGATTCCCAGAGTTAGCCCTCTAAAACACAAGAAATGTTCTCTTTCTTGATAAGAGACAGATAAGACTGAACTCTGTGATAAAAATGTTACTGTAAAATATAAATATATCAGCACCTAGCACAGAATGTCCTCAAGTAAATAACTGTCAAATTGGAGTTTAAAAGTTTCTATGTACTTTCTTACTAGATTTGTGCCTATAAGGAAATAATTAAAATCAAGAAATAATTTGCCTCAAAGAAAAGACTGTGTCTGGGGTTTGGGTGAGAACTTAAAATGACTTCATTGATTTTTCTGGTTAAAAAGTAATACATGATTATTTAAAATCATAAATATCTATAAAAGATACTTTAAAATATGAATAGACCCATCATCCCCAGATGACAGTTAAGAACTTATTTTAACTATATCATTCAATCTTCATCAAAAAAGCCTATAATAGATAGTATTATTTATCTCCCCTTTGCAGATGTGTAAAGGGAGAAATAAGTGGAGCCAAGAATAAACAATCATAAAATGTTAGTATCTTTCTAGAATTTTTCTAGTATGCTTCTCTGTGTGTATACCTTTTAAAAATAGCACCAATCTACACATATTATTTCACAGCCTGCTTCCCCCACTACCCCATTGAATAAGAAGTCATGAACAGCTTTTCAGGTCAATGAACATCAATCATCATTGTTATTAAGCGCATACTCATCTAAACCTACTGAAACCCAAGTGCCTAGCATGCCACCTATTACAGAACAGATGAATAATATTTGTTGAATACACGCCATAGCTTATGTAACCAAATCCTAGCTGGAAGGGTGGGGGATGCTGATGGATTTAGTTACCCAACGTATTACTCCTGGAGGACCCAGCGTCCCAGGGAAACCTACCATGTTTCTCAAAGGGAATGTCATCTTCTACAAAGGGTTCAAAATCTTCCCGCTGCTTGATCATGTAGTCTACAGTCTCTTGTCGGTGCTGGAGATGATTTCGCGAGTGTCCCTCCAACTGATCACCAAGAGCTCTGAACAGGCAATTACTATCAAAACAAAAATGTTGGTCACAACCTTTTAAAAATTAATTTAGTTCATCGAAATCAAAAATGCTTCATGCCAGGCCATCCATGGACGTCCTCCACGCAGAGACAAGAGAAAGCCTCAACTCTGACACTCCATAACTCTTCCCAGATTCTGACGGAAAGCACCAGGGCAGATGGCCAACTACATTACCTTCATAAGAGCACCAACAAGAACGCTTTTCCCCACTTACCAGTGGGCCGACTCAGGAAATGTCATCCAACATCCCTGGGTCTCAGCTGCTTCACCAAGTGAGGCTGGTGACACACTGACCACCTGAAGCCAGGGTCCAGACACTACAGGCCATTTCTCAAGGGCTCTGATCCCCACATGCTCTTCCGAAATGACAAAGCTGCCACTGCCTCTTTCCCGAAACAAGTTTCACTGGAGCTGC
Organism: Antrozous pallidus; assembly: GCA_027563665.1. Classification (NCBI taxonomy): domain Eukaryota; kingdom Metazoa; phylum Chordata; class Mammalia; order Chiroptera; family Vespertilionidae; genus Antrozous; species Antrozous pallidus. Next base: position 201,190,212 of record CM050508.1, read on the forward strand.
CCAGCTGACCAGTCATTCGCCTAACTGAGAGTACCCAAAAAGAGTAATCTGTCCACCTCTCAGTCAAACAACTGACCCGGGCATCCTAAGTCTTAAGAACACAGCGGAGAAAGCCGTGAAAGGAACTTGGCCAGGGCTTAGGCACACCGCACAAGGGCACTCCCCCCTCCTCGGCTCACTTCCACCCAGGGGACCACAATGCTCTTGTTATTCCTGCTACAAGAAAACTTTAAACATCGTTTTTACTTTGTTTTGACTCTAAAATTAAAACGCTGGCAATAAACTTTAAGACTTCTCATTGCTTTCAAGCCTCTCGAAGGCTTCTAAAATTCCAAACTATATCACAAACACAGAGCCCAGATACTCAAGAGACAAATACCATCTGGTATCCTTAAAACTAAGGAAATAAAAAATTCTGAAGCCAAACAATTGCCCAGTTTCACACCAAACTGTTTCTTTCCTCTTCCAAATGAAAACCCATGACACTCTAATTCCAAAATATACATGTATCCCTTCCAGAAGGACTTTCAGACATTGAGAAAGAAGTTTTTCAATTTAGAAAAATAAATTTTTCAGTAGAAAGTTATACAAAGGCAGGCATCTCTCTTCAAAAGTTTAAGGATTCATACTATTTTTTTTTTTTTTTTGGCAAGGGAGGAGGAAATATCTAAAGATGACAGATTCTATAAACTAGAAAACAAGAAGCTCTGCATCCATCTGAAGCAAGATCCTAGAAGGGACTGGAATGCAGCAGTTGTATACTAGACTGAGGTGTCTATTGTTGAAATCTAACAATGGCAGTCTTTGTTCGACCAAGGGGGAGGGGGAAGTAGGCTAATGAATAAAGCGTTTTCAATTTTAAGCTTTTCTCTCAAACTTTTCTTAAACCTTTAGGTCTATTCTTTAATCTAGCTTAAAAGGTGTCACTTAGGCCAAAATTGTGTATTTAGTTCTTTTATATTTAATACGTCAAAATTCAAAATAGAGAAAGTAACATGCTAAGGAGTTTAGTAACATGGGCACATGTTCTGCATATAAGCCATAACAGTAGGTATAAGACTACATTGCATGAGCTCAAAGGTGTTCACCTGCACACTACACACAAATGTATGCAAAGAAAATTAAACCTCTCTTACAATGTGCCAGGCACTGCTGAAAACACTTTACAAGTGTTCAGTCTTCACAACACTGAGCTAGCTAGGTACAATATGCCCCTAGGGCCGTGGTCGGCAAACTGCGGCTGGTGAGCCACATGCGGCTCTTTGGCCCCTTGAGTGTGGCTCTTCCACAAAATACCATGGCCTGGGCGAGTCTATTTTGAAGAAATGGGTTAGAAGAAGTTTAAGTTTAAAACTTTTGGCTCTCAAAAGAAGTTTCAATCGTTGTGCTGACTGTTGATATTTGACTCTGTTGACTAATGAGTTTGCCGACCACTGCCCTAGGGTAACTTGCTCAAGGTCACATAACTGTTATGTAGTGGGTGAGAATTCAAACCCAGCCACCAAAACATCAGCCATAGTTACTCTGAGGTAACAGAATTAGAAATAAGTGTTAAATTATATATTATTTTAATGTACTTCTCTATATTTACCAAAGTTTCTTGAAATCACTCAAAATAGTCAAAATGAAAAATCAAAGTAGCCAAATCACTTCCTTTTCTGACAATTGCAAGGTAAGGACACAGGAACGTGAACAATCAGGACAGGCAACCCAAGTTCCCTTGGGGAGCCAGCGAGAGCACTCTGAGAACAAAGGTCATTGCTCAAAGGACCTCTGGGAGATGCCACTGTTTCTGGAGTCCACACCTTCACCCACACACTACAGCGGGGCTTCTCAAACCCCACACTACTGACATTTGGGGATCATTCTTTGTTGTGGGGGCTGTCCTGTTAACTGCAGAATGTTTATTAGAAGCATCCTTGGCCTCTACCAACCACCACCATCACCTTCCTCCCGGCCAGTTGTGACAACCAAAAATGCCTCCAGACATTGCCAACAGGTCACCGTTCCCTCGGGGAACAAAATCATCCCCACTTAAGAACCACTGTGCTACAGGAATATCTGTAAAGGTCTTGTATTTGAGTTCACAAAACAACCAAGTACACAAAGTAGTAGTAAGCGTTTTAAGGGCTTGATGACTTAGCCTGGGCCACTATGATAAGATAGACATCAAAAAAATTAATGGGCTCCAGGCTGCAGAAAAAGGAGGGGGACAAGCTCTATTCTTTGAGATCAGCTAGAAGATTGGGTACCATTCTAGTTATTGCATTTCAAGAGACATGTTCAGATAAAATGACGTGGTTTTAAAATGCGTAACAAGAAGGACATAAACAATTACTAATGGTTAGACTAAAGAAGGCTCGTCTAGACTCTAGACTCTAATAAATAAGTGGTTTTTAATTATGATTTTCAAAAATCACCAGTAACCAGGCTGCACTGCCTGAGTCAGAGGAGAGCCCAGGCGCTGTACTTCCCCCAAAGCTCCCGGGGGCTACCGGCCACCGGGCTGACAACCACTGCGCCCGAAACGGAAGCCGAGGCTGCCACACAGGCGGGGCAGGTGACACACAGACAGGCAAGATGGCGTGTAAGTGCCCTTCCACCACCAAGATCCTCCAGTTCTAAAGACAAAATGAAAAATAAAACAACTTGTTTTGGGACAGAGATGAACGGCTTAGTGACTCTTTAATGGTTTAATTTTAGAACGCTGCTGACTGGCTATGTGTTTAGGCTGTGTTTAGTGAGAGGTAACTGGAGAGGGAGATGCTGATGTTGTTGTACAGCCTAATCCATTAGAGGCTCTTTTCACGCTGTAGCCAATGATGGTTTCAGGACAACTTCAAAGTTAAAATGTCTCTCTTGTTTTGAAATTGAATCCAATTTATGTGGGTCCACCTTCAAACAACGTAACAAATCTGAAGGTGGCCCATGATGCATTCATTACAAAACCCCATATCTAGCTGCCTAATTAATCTATGCTAAACTGACTAAAGTAACGGAAATATCAGACTCAGAGGATACCAGCTAATTTATCCCCAGGGACCTGGGGGTTCCAGAGTGCCACAAGCACCGCACCATCAACAATGAACATGCCCACAGAGCAAGATGCTCTCTCAGGCTACTCAATGTTGCAATCAGACCAGAATGGAAAGATGAAGAGTCAAGACTGTCAACCATTTCTTATGTTACCATAACTTTATTGTAGTTCACCAAAGAATACTCAATAAATGCTAGTAAAAGAATATGCTGCTGCCCTAACAGGTTTGGCTCAGTGGATAGAATGTTGGCCTGCGGACTGAAGTGTCCCAGGTTCAATTCCGGTCAAAGGCATGTACCTTGGTTGCAGGCATATCCCAGTGCGGGAGAGGGGGTTCTGCAGGAGGCGGCTGATGCATGTTTCTCTCTCATCGATGTTCCTAGCTCTCTATCCCTCTCTCTTCCTCTCTGTAAAAAATCAATAAAACACATTTTTTAAAAGAATATGCTAATACCTGCCAGCTTGTCCCATACATAGGAAATACCATCCACTGCAGGGATAAAACCCATCACATAACCAACCCTAAGCACAATTCTGAGGGGCGACACCCAGTCCACCTCATGTGCCCTTGGGGAGAACCTGTTAGTCTCGGGAAGCCCACAGAAGAGGAATTATCGCTTTACCTAACACTGTCCAAAGAATAAAGACCCTGGAGTAAAAACAAGCATTCCAGGCAAATTGACCTCTGGTCTCTGTACCTCAATGGCCCTGACTTCTACCCTTGTATCCTACACTCCTGTCATCCTGGTGCCTTTACAGGTATTGCTCCTCAGCCTGGAAAGTTCTCTTGACATATTCCTGGTGATCCTTCATGACCAGTCTGTATGTGACCGCCTCTGAGAGGCATCTAGCAGAATACAGGTTTCATGAGAATTTCTGAATGAATGAAACCTTGCTGACCACTTTAGGGAGTGTCACCCACTTCCATTTCAATAGTGCCGAGATAATCATTTTAAGAATACATCACACTTTATCTTATTTACATAATCCACTTTCACAGTGTGGCCCAGTTTAAGGGTGTGGGGAAAAGTACCCCTGAGACCCTTTCAGGGTATCCGTGAGTTCAAAACTAAGATGTTATTTATCTTTTTCACTCTCGATCTCTCACAAGTGTACAGTGGAGTTTTCCAGAGGCTGAGAAATGAGGTTATCTCTCTGACAGCTAATGGAATGTTTTGCATTTCCTTGGTTTAAAATTTTCTTTTACTTTCTAATATAGTAAACACTGCTAGCTGTAACCCACATAAACAAAAGCTCTTTGGAGTCCCCGGTAATTTTTGAGTGTAAAGGGCTCCTAATGCCAAAACGTCTGAGATCCACTATTATGTTCCTCTCTTACTAGACCAGTGATGGGCAAACTCATTAGCCAAATATCAACAGCACAACGTTTGAAATTTCTTTTGAGAGCCAAATTTTTTAAACTTAAACTTCTTCTAACGCCACTTCTTCAAAATAGACTCGTCCAGGCTGTGGTATTTTGTGGAAGAGCCACACTCAAGGGACCTAAGAGCCGCATGTGCCTCGAGAGCCACAGTTTGCCGACCACGGTACTAGGCTATGAACTCCTTAAGTATCTTAGTCATCAATGGATTCCCAGCTCCTTGCTTACACGATGTTTGCTGAACTAAAGTATGCTCTCTTTGATGGTTGGTGGCGGGGAGATAGAACCCCCAAAGTTTGCCGGAGCATTAGGAAACTCCTTCAAGATTTTACAACTCCCTGTGGTGTGATTTCTAAGCAACCTCCTGTTGAGTATTTCCGTTTCCTTGGCACCCTAACACTGAGAATACCATGCCCTGTATAGCAAACAAGAGCAATCCAATCACTGTCAAGTATTCAACTGGTACTTTGGTGTATGTAGCAGTGCCTTTTGCTTGTGAGTTTGATTAAAGTAAGGCCCTGGATCGTTTAAAAAAAAATTATATGCGACAAAAATCAAGGTACTAGGTGAAAAGCAAGAACCAGCAAAGCAAGTCTTTCACTGTAGTGACTCCACTAAGGAAATACGCCCCTTTGTGAGGCCCTGCCGAGGGTCTAGCTGGCCTCCCTCTCTACAGCTATCATTCACGCGCTCCTTCACCAGAAATGCACTGAACGCCTCTCTGCACGGGGCACTGTGCTAGGTGGTGGTGAGTGCAATGTAACCAAACTAAATCCAATCAGCCTAGAGCGCTGAGAACACGTAGGAAACAGGGAAGGGAAATCTGAGCCGGTTCCCAGTGTCCATCACAACCATTCTCCTCCCCGCTCCCCTGCCTACCCTTTTCCTCCTCCCACCCACACTCCCGTCTCCACACCCCCTTTCCTGAAGCCACTTTTCCTTCCTTTCTCCCATTCTCTCCCTCCTGCCCATTTATTTACCCCGTGTCCCCTAAAAAGGCTGGACCTCGACTCCAGGCCGATCTGAAGCCCCTGGGAGAACCAGAGAGGTTGCCTCCAGCAACAACAGGCCCGCACAGAACTGATCCCCCAAAGGGCAGGTGAGGACTCGGAGGAGGCAGCGCGCTGCACCCGGAGACCACGCCTCCATCTGCCTGACCGGCGTTCAGGCGATTGCTCCCTCATCCCTGCAGGTCTCAGCTTAAATGTCACCTTTAACGAGGCCTTCCCGGACACCGACCGAAAGGAGACCTGCCGCGGTATTCTACTGCCTCCGGACCACTTCACCGCCTCCCCACGGCCTCTTGCCGCCCGCCGCGGGACCCCTTGCCCCGGGGAGCGGCTGGCTGGCGGCCGGCGCTCGGGTCGCCCGAAGGAGTGGGTGGACAAGAGCGGGCGACGGTCGCCAAGCCCGGGGCGTCCCCCGGCGCCGCCTCCCGCGCTCCCGGCCCCGCCTCACCCGTCCCCCGGCACCTCCCGCAGCTTCAGCCCCAGGGCCTGCAGCTGGTTGGCGAAGCTCACGAACTCCTCCTCGCCGCCGGGCTCCGGCCGGTTCCGCCGCTCCTTGGCCAGGGCCCGGCGCGCCGTCCGCTCGTCCCGCTTGCGCTCGGCCTCGGCTTTCCGGCTGCCGCTGCCCGGCCGGCTCTTGGCCGCCTGCTTTCGGGACATGGCCTCGGCCCCGCGGCCCGCAGCGGCCGGAGGAAGAGCCGCAGGACCGCGGGGCGGCAGCTCAGGTGCACGGAAAGGGGAGCGGAGCGGATGACGCGGCCACCGCGTCTGCGCCGGCACTCGGCACCCAGGTCACGTGGCAGGACCCCGCCCCCTCCGCGCAGGTGGAGGGTCGGCGCCATAGAGAGCTCCCCTGGGCGGGCTAGAGAGGCGCCCATCCTTGTTTGTTCCGCGCTGCCCCCTAGCGGTGGGTGGTGTCCCAAGGGAGGAACCAGTGAGTCCAGAGATCAAATGCAAAAGTCGAAAGGGTGGATGAAGGGAGAGGGAGGGGGGAGAATTGTGGCAAAAGGAAGGAAAGAATGGACACTAAAACTTTTAACTCTAGCTGTGAGCCTACAGTTGGGATAGGCGTTTTCACGTGACTCATTCTTGTTTAATTGTCCCAAATTACAGGAAACTGGATCTGAGAGGTTTAACTATGTTCAAGATCCCACAGCTCCGGTGCAGAGTTTTCCCCTGGTTCCAAAGCCATACGCTTCGTTGATTTAACCTGCCCTTCTCGATCTCTCTACTGTCCCTCATTATTCAAGGGAGAGGTACTCTTCATTCCAGCCTAGGTTTGCCCTATCAAAGGGGTCTTCCTGGGACACTGGGGTTGCCCTTTTAAACCCGGGACAGTCCCCAGCATACCAGGACAGTTGGTCATCCTATTCCACATCCAGCTCCTCTGGAAGCTAACTCCATCAACAATCCTGGCTGCTCCCTCATTCCCGCTCCTCTTCTAGCCTCCACTTCTTCAGTTTCGATTAACATCTGTATTTATCTTTGATGTGTAAATAACTCTCATTTCAGGCCTGTGCTGGTGCCAGGTGTAACACTGAAGCAGGGAGACCTAGCAGCTGCTCTCAGGAAGCCCAGATTCTAGTGGGACACAGGCAAGGACACAACAACTATAATAGCACTCCATGGCAATTGCTATCAAGGAGGAGGTACATGCTATAAGGAAAAATGGAGTGAAAAAATACAAAAAGGTCCCGCCGGCCGCTTAGTATTTCAGTATCAACCTGGGAATCAGGAGGTCGCAGTTCAATTCCTGGTCAGGGCATATGCCCAGGTTATGGGCTCAATATCCAGTGTAGGGTATGCAGAAGGCAATCAATCACTGATTCTCTCATCATTGATGTTACTATCTCTCTGTCCTGTAGGAAGCGGTTATAAGGTTAAGCCTTAGACCTGTTGGCAAAGCCGAAAACAAGTCCCAGTTTAGAGGGCACAGCCCTCTTAGCTTAATTAAGCTGGACCTTATGAGGCTCCCTAGATCCTCCCTGGTAGCTAATGGGCTGTGGGAGGTGCAGCAAGTGCTGCCAAAACAAGTGAAACTCACAAGAACATTGTAACTATGGTGATCACTACCTTGTTTGCCTCTGACTAGGAAATAAAGCATCAGCTTGCCTTTTGGATCTGTTCTGTGGTATCACTCAGGCACAGAAGATACACCGAGATCCAGCTTCTTCTCTTTGTCTTTTCTTCATCCTTCGAGGGTCCCCCTCAGGCTCGCAGAACCCTCGGCTGTGCTGGCGCGGCACACTGTCCCTCTCCCTCTCCCTCTGAAATCAATAAAAATGTATATATGTATATATTTTTAAAATAAATTTTATTGATTTATTACAGAGAGGAAGGGAGAGAGATAGAAAGTCAGAAGCATCAATGAGAGAGAAACATGGATCAGCTGCCTCTTGCACACCCCCTACTGGGGATGTGCCCGCAGCCAAGGTAACATGCCTTGACCAGAATCGAACCCGGGACCTTTGAGTCCACAGGCCGATGCTCTATCCACTGAGCCAAACCGGTTTCGGCTATATATATATATATATATTATTAAATTATTTTTTAAAAAGACTTCCCAGAATATCTGAGTTCTAAACAGAAGCTTAAGGGGTGAGTAGGACTTGTCCAGACTAAGAAAGCTCAAAGCAAAAGGGATTGTGTATCCAACACTGAAACTCGGTTCAGAGGAACTGAAGGAAGTGCAATCGAATAGGAACACAGGGCTTGAGCCACAAGGCTGGAAGCAGAAGGAAGGCTCAGCTTTGGACAATCTCACAGGGCATATGTACGAGTTTTATTCCAAAGCCTTAGAGCCAGGGGGAGTCATTGAAGGATCTTAATCAGGGAACTGACATGATCAGGTCTATTTTAGAAATATGTATTTGGCTACAGTGGGGAGAATGGGTTAAAGGTGGAATGCCAGGTAGGAGGCCCCTCTAGATGTCCAACCGCAGGGGATGGTGATGGTGGTGGTGATGGTGATGATGGTGGGGGTGGTGATGGTGACAGCTGGGACTGGGATGAAGGGGAAGAAAAACAGATTGAAAAGGTAGATTCACATGTTAGTAAAAATTCATGAAACGAAATTGGACTGAATTGTTGTGGAATGTTACATGCATATGCAAATTAACCTCCATCTTTGTTTGGTTAATTTGCATTCTCACTTTGATTGGCTGTGGGTGTAGCAGAGTGATGGTTAATTTGCATGTTTCTCTTTTATTATGTAAGAGTATGTTGTTGTTAATCCTCATCCCAAGTATATTTTTCCATTGATTTTTTAAGGGAGAGTGGAAGAGAGCAGGAAAGACAGAGAAATATCGATTGAGATAAACACATCGATTGGTTGCCTCCTGAATGTACTTCAACCAGGGTCCAGGCTAGAGAGGAGCCTGCAACCAAGGAACATGACCCTGACCGGAATCAAACGCAAGACCCATTGGTCCCCAGGTTGACACTCTATCCACTGAGCCAAACTGGCTAGGGCTGTAATTCTTTTTAATGAGGAGAAGGTAATTGTGTATTATGTATATAATTAGTAAAATTATTTTAGCGGACCAACAAAATCTATTCTTCCCTTCAGAGTTCTTTTGGGGGATCTGCTTGATCAGCTAACTTGAATTTGTAACAAGCATATTGCTTTTCCTGGGCATGGCCACTACAACCTCATTAGACCCAGGAGCCAAAAGATATTCTCCTTGAAGGAATAAGAGTTCTTGCAAGAACAGGAGTTCTTACCACATCAACAGAAGAAACCGTCATGGATTCTTCCCTCTGCACTGATGTTTCTCGGGCAAAAGCTTTATTACATTCCCATCACACTCGACATCTTTCCGCAAGCTGTCTTACCTCTTACGAAATCCTGTTACTGACTTCTTTCCACATCACAATCTCTCACTACAATCATCTCAACTCTGCAACTCACCTTTCTCTGCCTTTGGAGAAGAAGTCTCATGACAATGTAACTTTGACTTTGACCAACTACTGACACTAGAGCTAATTTACAGGAAACTCCTGTTATCAATGCCAACCTCTCATGGTTCACAGATGGTTCCTATTTAAGATGAAGGTGGTCTAAGCAGCTGCGCTTAACAGCCACTTTAGGTCAACAGGCTGAGCTCTGTGCCTCAACTGGAGCTCGCACTTCAGCAAATGGTAGAGCTGCAGACATTTACACAGACAGTCCTTGCATCTTTGGGGCCGCTCGTGATTTTGGTGTAATCTGCAAACAGAGGATTTCTAATCTCTGAGGATCTCAAATTAAGAATGTGCTCTTTGCTAATAAATGACTAGTCCTGGTCCAACTTCTCTGTGCCTTGGCCATCATTAAAGTTTCTGGCTATTTAAATGAGACTCAGAAGAAGCTAAAGGCAACAATTTGGCTGATCAAGCAGTGAGAATTGCTGCCTTAACATCTTTCAAAACTAAGGCCCACATAGCCAACATTAATTTACTTCCCAAAGGGAAATCTAAAATTCATTATTAAAGACTAGAGGCCTGATGCATAAAGGTTCATGTAGGAATGGGCCTTCCTTCTCCTGGCAGCCAGCACCACGTTCGCTCCAGCGAGGAGCCACCTTTCTGCCTTCCCACACTGCCCAGAGGCCCAAAGCAGCTGGGGTGGTATGGAACACCTGCGTTGTCACCATGCCGACCATGCAAGCATCCCACTACCCATAGCTCAGCATCCCACCATCTTTGTTGGGTTAATTTGCATACTCCTGATTGGCTGGTGGGCATCATGGAGGTATGGTCAACTTGCATCTTTCTCTTTTATTAGTGTAGATGTTCAATCAAAGTAAAAACTTGATTGAGCTAAGAGTGATTATAGTTTCAATCCACTGACCAATTTGCAGTATGGCCCAAACAAGAAACCAATCCTTCCAGAGTCCATGAAAAGAGCCCAGATAGCCGAGACCAGTTTGGCTCAGTGGATAGAGCGTCGGACTGTGGATTGAAGGGTCCTGGGTTCGATTCCGGCAAGGGCATGTACCTTGGCTGTGGGCACATCCCCAGTGGGGGGCGTGCAGGAGGCAGCTGATCGGTGTCTCTCTCTCATCGATGTTTCTGACTTTCTATCCCTCTCGCTTCTGCTCTGTAAAAAATCAATGAAATATATTAAAAAAAAGAAAAGACCCCGGATAGAAATGACTCATCAAATAACCCACTGGGCAGCTGATAAACTTGTAAGTTTCACGGACCAATACTGGTAGGGAGATATCTCAAGGGCCACCAAAGAAATACTGTATGTCTTATGTACAGTCCAAAAAAGACTATCCTTTCAGCTACTGTACATTCTGCTTTCCCAAAGGACTTTTCAAAGCATGCCATATGGATTTTATTCAGCTGCCTCCTTCCCAAGGTTGCAGATTTGTTCTTGTTATGGATTGCATGTTTTCTCATTCAGTTAAAGCATTCCTTTGCTGACAAGCCACTATTTTGGCAGTTGCAAAATATTATTAGGAAAGATCATACCCACTAGGGGCATACCCCCAGAACTACATAGTGACTGAGGACTGTACAGGGGTGGGCAAAGTAAGTTTACTGTTGTCTGTACGTGAAAACACAGAGTTTATTCTTGTTATTATTTATTTTTTTTATTTATTTATTTTTATTATTGTATTGTTTATTATTGTTGTTGTTAACCTACTTTTGCCTACCCCTGTATTTTATGGGCCATGTTATGAAATCAGTCTGTAAGGTTTGGCCTATTCGATAGCATCTTCATTGTGCTTATCACCCTCCGTCCTCTAGACTGATAGAAAGAACAAATGGCATTTTTAAAAATCAATTGGCAAGCTGAGACCAGTTTGGCTCAGTGGATAGAGCATCGGACTGCGGACTGAAGGGTCCCGGGTTCGATTCCGGCAAGGGCATGTACCTTGGCTGTGGGCACATCCCCAGTAGGGGGCGTGCAAGAGACAGCTGATCGATTTTTCTGACTTTCTATCCCTCTCCCTTCTGCTCTGTAAAAAAATCAATAAAATATATTTTTTAAAAAAATCAATTGGCAAAATAGTTCCTTCCTCCTCCTCTCTCCCTCGATTCGTTTGTTTTTTACTTCCCTACCTCACCACGCCCATTCTCTTCACTTTTCTTTAAAGACTATGAAACTGAAATATATTACATATCATAATTATTTCTATATGTAAAATGAATTATTTCACATCCTCCATTGTAACTTTTTCTGGCAACTAAATAGAACATCTCACGCTACTCTCCAGGGGAATAAAAGACATCAGCTTTTGTTTTCATGTGACTCTCGCTTGATTTCTCCGTTTCATCAATGGCTCTTGCTGGGGGGAAGGCCATGGGTGTGGGCACGGGCTCCTATCCCTGAACTAGACATTCATGCTCGTTCAATGGCTCCGCCAGTCCTTGAGCCTCAGCATTTATTTTTACAGCTCCGTAACGATTTTTGTTTGTTTGATGTCTGTTATTATCATCACCTAGCTGCATAGACTACCAGGTACTGACCCCACCCTGTGGCACAGGTTAGCCAATCTGGCCCGGGACGGGTAGGGAGCCCTGTGCTGCAGGACACACAAGGGGGCAGCAGAAAGACAGCTTTCTCTCTTTCACACACTACACATGCAAACTTCTCTGGTATGAAAAATATAATGTTCATGGTAGAAAATGTAAAAAGACATTAAAGAATAAAAATAAGGGGGGAAAGTACTCATAATCCCACTCTCAGAGACAGTGATTATTGTCAGTTTGGTGTATTAGGTCGAACCATAGGAGATTGCTGATATTCGACTATTTTTAACCTGCAAAACTGAATATTTCATATGATTTAGCCTAATATATTCTCCCACCTATTTTTAAAATACATTTTTATTGATTTCAGAGAGGGACAGAGAGATAGAAACATCAATGATGAGAGAGAATCATTTCTCGGCTGCCTCCTGCACCCCCTACACTGGGGATCTAGCCCACAACCCAGACGCTCTATCCACTGTGCCAATCCAGCGAGGACTACAATGAACATAAATGTATTTTAATATATTTTATTGATTTTTTTTTACAGAGGAAAGGAGAGGGATAGAAAGTCAGAAACATCGATGAGAGAGAAACATCAATCAGCTGCCTCCTGCACACCCCCTACTGAGGATGTGCCCGCAACCAAGGTACATGCCCTTGACTGGAATCGAACCCAGGACCCTTTGGTCTGCAGGCCGACGCTCTACCCACTGAGCCAAACCCATTTCGGCCATAAATGTATTTTTAAATACAAAATTGAGATAGGCAAATATATAGAGATAGTAATGTCACGTACACTAGTATGTGTAACAGTTTCCTTGGGAAATAAGATGTCACACATACAACTGAAGCCTCAGGATCAGCCTTCCCCAACAGTTCCCCCCTCCCTAGCTCCTTGAGGTAACCAGCCTCATAATTTGGTGTTTATGGTATATAGGTTTGTACCACTACACAGTATACAGGATTGTTTAGCATTTGGGGAGGGGGGTGTTAATCCTCACCTAAGGATATTTTTTCCATTGATTTTTAGTGGAGTGGAAGGAAGATGGGGAGAGAGAGAGAAGAGAAACCTCAATGTGAGAGAGAGAGACATCGATAGGTTGCCTGCCTGCATGCGCCCCAACAGGGCCAGGTATTGAGCCTGCTACTGAGGTATGTGCCCTTGACCAGAATCGAACCCGGGACTCTTCCATCAGCGGGCTGAGGCTCTAACCACTTAGCAAAACTGGCCAGGGCAGCATTTTAAACTTTACCTAAATGACACCAAAGTAGATATATCTACTTTTATTACTTCCGTGACTTTTATTACTTACGGATTGTTACATTTTTAAATATGTATGCCTATTGATGCATGTAGGTAGCCCTTGCTTCTTCGTTTTCAATTTTTCGTTATTAAATATTTAGATTGGCTCTCTGCTTTTCTCCACCAGACTCAGCTCGTTCCTGCTGGGGACTCAGTCATCTATGGCTTGGGAGGCTCCAGAAATGGGGGGCCAGTGGAGCAGACAAATGCAGGAAGGGAAAGAGTGAGAACCATGGGCAGCCACGGCAGATGGCACCGACGATAAGAAGGTTTCTGAGAGAAGCAGATAGCAAAGCTGGACACTTCGTGATGACGCCACCTCTCCGGTGCCAGACTTGGGGGGCTAGGGCACCCCACCAGAACTTCAGGAGAGGGGCCAGAGCCTGGGGGAACGCTTCTGAACTGTCCTAAGCACATTCCTGGAAGATGAGTGGCTCCTTGTCACCATGGCCACCAAAAGCCCACCTTTCCCGATAAAGGCATTGACAAGTTCTTAGGATTCTTTAAATTATCGTTTTCCTCAAGTTTTTCAGCTAATTAAAATGTATTAGTGGTAGAAAATGGTATTGCTGAAGCCTTAAAACACAGACAACCAAAAAAAAAAATTGCTTTAGTAGTCAGAATCTTCCCTGAGGAGTGCAAAGTGTACTTGTTAACTGAACTGCGGAACTCGGCCCAGCGGTCACGCACAGCAGCCGTGAGGCACGCCAGCAAGAAGAGGTTAGTGGCTCACAATCAGACAAAGCCCCGTTAGATTCCTGACTCTGCCACTTCCTGGACGTGTGATCCCGGACGAGTTAGCTAACCCCCTTGCCATGTCTGTCTCTTGAACTACAAGCTAGAGACACCAATGCCCGCTCCGCAAGTCGAAGGGTTGAAACTGCCGGTTTACTGCCCGCCCGGTGCACATTCCATCAATGCGAGCCACTTTATTAGCAATCTGGTTTGGCAGGGAACTGCCACGACGATTAAAGCTGAACCCACATGGTCACGGAGCAGGAATGAGAACGCCTCACTGTTACGAAAACCCCGAATCTGACTGTGACTGCAGTCCCGTCCAGAGGCCGGAAACCACTGTTCACCGCGCTTCTCAAGACATGGCCTGTCCTGTGAAGAAGGCACATCACTGACATCCCAGGAAACTGCCTTTGGTTCTACGGCCATGTCTCTTGTTTGAGGAGATGGGGGAATACAGGGCACGTCTGGGCTAAGTTCAGGAGACACCCAGACCTAGAGATGGGATCTCTCCAATGAAGTGAATGTTTCAAACTCCTGTGGATTCTCCAGATGCAAAAGCACAAACTCAAAATTTCTCTCTCTCTCTCTCTCTCTCTCTCTCTCTCTCTCTCTCTCTCTCTCTCTCGTTCTCTTTCTTGGTTAAAAGAAAAAAGTATTGAAGTCAAGTGAATGATCTATTTGGGGTAGATCTATTAAAAGAAATGAGTATTTCATTTTTGTATCCATCGTTCATCATAATATCACACACAAACACACACACACATTTTATTTAAATTAGCTTTTGTTTTCATCTATACAACCAGAGTCACTGGAATTTCCCCACTTTGCGAGTGAAAATAAGTCATCCTTTGTATGGTGACAGAAGGTTACTAGAATTTCCGCGGTGATTACTTCATAAGGTTTATAGATATCGAATTACTGTGCTCTACACCCGAAACTAATATAATATTGTATGCCAACTGTATTTATTTTTTTAAATGGGTCATGTTTCAAAGATGTGTGCACTGTTTGATGCCTAAACTCAAATATAATCCTTATGGCATTTATTATCATGGGAAATGGTAAACAGCCTAAATGTCTACCAATGTCATGTTTTGTTTTGTTTTGTTTTGTTTTGTTTTACAAATAAACTAGATGCCACCATACCATAGAGTAATCTGTAGCCGTCCCAAGCAGTCTGGCAGAAAATGATCAGTCGAATGAAATGAAATGGAATAATGTATACAATGTGTTATGAGGGGGAAAAAAGCAGTTTGTAAAGAGATAAGGATCCCATTTCTGTAAAAAAAAGACACAAAGAGAAAGAATGAAAGAATAGATATCAAAATGCTAGTTGAATCCAGCCAGTATGGCTCAATGGGTAAGCATCCACCCAGAAACCAAGAGGTCACTGTGTCCAATCCTGGTCAGGGCATATGCCCTGGTTTCAGGCTCATCCCCAGGAGGGGGCATGCAGAAAGCAGCGTATTGATGATGTTTTCCTCTCATCGATGTTACTCTCTAACCCTCTTTCTTCCTCTCTCTCTAAAAATCAATAAAAACTTATATTTTAAAAAAGTATATAACCCTTAAAAAACTAAAACATACAAACGAAAGGCTCAGTTGATTACCTCTGGGCTCTTGGAAATGAAGGTGACTTTTATTTTATTTGTTTTCATCATTGCATGTGTATATTTTTCTGAATTTCAGACATTAGAATTTTATTATAATGGTCATAAGAAGAAGTGCCCCCAAAGATGTGAATAATTCTTGGAACACCTGGGTCTTTGTTCTAATCCTGTTCCCTAAAGCTTCCCTCTGCACCAGAGCTCACAATGCCACGGCTGGAGCAGCCTTTTATGAGCCAAAGCCAAATATTCTATTCTATTCTACTCTTTCAGCAGCAAATCCTAATTTTGATTAATGCTAGGCATGTCACTTGTGACATTATCTAAGCGTATTCATTAGAATCAGGAATGGAATAGCCATTGGCTTGGCTTGCCCAAAAGGAACATTGGAGAGTAGGAACTCAAATTAAAAAAACAAACAAAACAAACAAAAAAAACCCTCCTTGGGGACATTCATGCTTACAGCTGTGACACTAGCATTGCTGTGGCATCAGGAATTTGAGATGAGCTAGCCATCACATGGATGGCTGGGTCATTTTATTTATAGGCAAAGAAAGCTGCCAACCTTTTTTATGAACCTATAGCCTGCCCTTGGCCCCCTCTCAGTGAGAAAGAAAGGACAGGCCCATCTTGACACCTTAACCCATTGTGAGTCTATTCTCTACTTTCTTTCTTTCTTTCTTTTTTTTAAATCTATTTTAGAGAGGAAGGGAGAGGGAGAGAAAGAGAGAGAAACATCAATAAGGAGAGAATCATTGATCGGCTGCCTCCTGTTTATTGTTTAGATGGTTCGGGAGCTTTGCAGTCATAAAGTGGTTGCCAGGCTGATCTCCTTGCTGAGCAACAGTAGTTTACAAGGCCGGGGAGCAATGCGTTTGGTAACAGATCCAGTGAAAGTGAAAAATGTCAGAAAAAGTAATATGACACCCCCTTTCCCAGCTCACAGTTAACCATTCTTCCAGCTCTAGCATTACCACCTACAGGAAGCCTTCAGGTTTCACAGTGCTTAGAATAAGGCTGTCCTCTCTCTATCCTCAGATCAGGCCCTGGCATTTGAGAAAGAGCCTATGAATGAATGAACGGATGAATGAACTCCTTTGTGAGTAAATGAATAAATGAATGCATCCGTTCTGACAGCACTTTGTTGATATACCTACTCATGCATTTCACAAAAATGTATTGAAGATTTCCTGTGTGCCAGGCTCTTTTATGGGCACTGGAATACAAAGTGAGCAACACAGACAAGCCCCCTGCTCTCAGGAAGATCGTCATCCCATAAGGAAACCAGTACATGCCTGATTTCAGATGGTGATGGCGCCGTGAAGAAGACACACAAGATTACATGAAATAGAGTAGGTAGGGGTTCAGGATGCTTGGAAGAGAGGCGGAGCTGGGAAGACCCTTCTGAGAGTGTAGCACTTGAGCTCTGACTTTGATGGACTGTGAAAGTACTTGTTTTCAAGTGCCCACTTAGCTTATTTCAAGTGTCTTATTCTTTGAGATAAAATTTCAAGGACAAATCTTGACAAGTGGGAGCTATATCTTATAATCACTGTTAGCTCGCAGGATACAGTGGCAAGCACGTGAAATTTGCAACAGGACTACCTAGTTTTCAAATCCTGCCTCCATCGTTTGCTAGCTACAGACTTGGGGAAGTTACCGAAGCACTGGAGACTCAGTTTCCCCATCCAAGAATGGGGATGATGATAATGATGATGGTGGTGGTAATGACGAGGTTAATAATAATACTTTTACAGGGAGATGGCTAGCTGCCCATCAAAAAATGATGCTTTCTCTTCCGTAGTGTGACGTTGTTGCTAAAAGACAGCTGTCAATCATGGGTTCCATTTCCCAGTTCCTTTTGCATCCAGATGTGGGCAAGGGCAAATTTTTGCCCCTGAGATGTAAACAGAAGTGATGTGTATTGCTTCCATGCCTGGGTCTCTGAGTTACCACATGGAGAAAAAGCACCCCTTTATCAGGAATGCCCTCATTGGACTGTAAATGGGAGGAAAACAAACTTTGATTATATTCAGCTTCTGAATTTCAGGGTATAGTTGTTATAACATCTAGCATTATTATACTAACTAATACACACTTAAAGTGTAAAAATTGAATGTGTCATACATACATTGCCTACTCAAAGTGAATGCTGGCTGAACATAATTGAGTATATGGTTTGAATCTTATTAAAACAGTCTCATGAGATTAGGAGAACCAAGATGGCGGCATAGGTAAACACCTATTGTTCTGCCCCACGCAATGATTTAAGAACTACAACATAACAGCAGAACAGACATCACCCAGAATCGCCAGAAAGCTGCCTGAGTGAAAACTCCACAAATAAGAGTAAAGGTGGGACACTGAGACTCAGAGGAGCAGCGGGAGCGTAGCCTTGAAGATGGAAACAGGTTAGGAGCCGTCCTGGTCGCGCACGTAAGCTGTAGGGCTGGAGCAGCAACCCCGGCTGGATTTCGCCAACGGGGAGGGCGGAGACGTCCCACTACACGGATTCCCCAGTGCCAGGCAAGGTCCGAGATCCGGGGTAAGTGGAGACATCCCACTGCACAGATTCCCCAGTGCCAGGCGAGGTCCGAGGTCTGGGGGACGCACCCTGGAAGCAGGGCGCGGCAGAGGTCTCCTAGTCTGAGGAGAAACCCGGAGGCTGGGAAAAGAAGTTTGCGCACAAGTGTCGTACAAACCCACGACTTGCCCCCTGGAAACTTGTCTCCTGGTCCCGGAAACCATCTATTTTACAACCCTGGGCGAGACTTTGGGTGTACAGACTCATTTGGGGAGAGGCAGAATTGTCTGGCAAGGGGAAGAGACTAGCAGCTTTCTCTTGGAGGTGTCTGCAGCCATCCCCATCCAACAGAGACCCGCGCACGCGAGCGCCGCATAGGACGTAGCTGGCACTGAGGCTGCCTGCGCAGCTCAGAGACTCCACCCATCCAACCTGAACACAGTCTCCCTTCACAGCCAATTGGCCTGGAGGTCAAACCCTCCTAGGGCTAACAACAACAAGCTGGGTTTAAATTCAAAAATACTGTACAACCCATAAAGGATTGCAGTAAGAGTACCCACCTCAGGTAACTGGGGAGACTGAGCCACTGTCCCTTTGAGGATATCTACCACATAAAGCAGCCACCATGCAGAGACATGGAAAGAAATCAGGTGTGAAAGAAATGGAGGAGAAAAGACGACAAGACATAGAGTTCAAAACCACGCTTATAAGGCTTTTCAAGAGGCTCCTAGAAAAGGCCGATGAACTTAATGAGAATTAAAAGGAAATAAACAAGACCAACCAGGAAATGAATGAAACTTATAAGGAAATGAATGAGACCCTCAAGGAAATGAACAAGACCTCTGAGGATATGAACCAGACCCTCATGGATATGAAAAAGGACCAACTAGAAATCAAGCATACACAGACTGAAATAAAAAATATTACACAAAGTCCTAAAAGCAGTCCAGAGGGCCACAAGAACCAAGTCAAAGATCTGAAATACAAAGAAGCAAAATCCACTCGGCTAGAAAAGCAAGAAACAAAAAGAATTCAGATAATTGAAGATAGTGTAAGGGGCCTCTGGGACAACCTCAAGCATGCCAACATCCGAATTATTGGGGTGCCAGAAAAAGAGAGAGAGCAAGTTAATGAAAACCTACTTGAAGAAATAGTGACTGAAAACTTCCCCCACCTGGTGAAAGAAACTGACTTAAAAGCCCAAGAAGTACACAGAACCCCAAAATATAGGAATCTAAAGAGGACCACACCAAGACATATAATAATTAAAATGCCAAGAGCAAAAGATAAAGAGAGAATATTAAAAGCAGCAAGAGAAAAACAGTTGGTTACCTACAGGGGAGCACCCATACGATTGTCAACGGATTTCTCAACAGAAACGATGCAGGCCAGACGCGAGTGGCAAAAAATATTCAAAATAATGAATAGCAAGAATCTATAACCAAGATTACTCTATCCAGCAAAGCTATCATTCAGAATTGAAGATCAGATAAAGTGCTTCGCAGATAAGAAAAAGCTAAAGGAGTTCATCACCACCAAAACAATATTATATGAAATGCTGAAAGATATTCTTTAAGAAGAGGAAGAAGAAAAGGTAAAAATATAACTTATGAACAACAAATACACATCTATCAACAAATGAACATAAAAATCAAGTGAATTGATAGGCTGATGAACAGGATAAACTGGTGAATATAACAGAATCATGGACATAGAGAGGGAATGGACTGACAATTCTTGGGAAGAAAAGGGTTGTGGGAAGTACAGCAAGAGACTGGACAAAAATCTTGCAACAATGGGAGAGGACGGTGGGGAGGGAAGGTGAGGGTGGAGGGTGGGATAGGCACAGGGTGGAGGGGAGATATAGGGGGATAGAAAAGGGGAAACAATGTAATTAATAAACTGAACAATAAAGATTTTTAAAAAGTGTAAAAATAAAATAAAATAAAACAGTCTCATGAGACCAAAGCTGGTGTCAGGGAGGAGACTGGAATCGAGGTATGTGCCCTTGACAGGAATCAAACCTGGGACCCTTCAGTCCACAGGCCGACGCTCTAGCCACTGAGCCACACCAGCTAGGGCAGTCTCATGAGATTTTAACCCTTTCCCCCTTCTTGACTCTCCAAAAAGAGATAATTTTTACTGTATTGAATGTTTATTTATTGGAAGGTGAGTGGCTATAGAAAGAGAAATGTTAGGCCCTCAGGATCTTGCAGACTTGTTACCAAAAATTTTTTTAATTGCCTGGGGATATAGGAGGAGAGAATCTTGCTCAACTAAGTAATCTCCCTCCTCCTTGAGCTCAGTTTTCAGTGGAGCTTGAAAATCAACCTTCCCCGGGATATAAAACATCTTTTCTCTTTCCCTTTTTCCTCTAGGACAGTTCTATAAGGATATCCCTGAAAGGCTTTTAGTTCTCAAGCATCTGAGAGGGAAGAAGAGAACTACATACCTCATATTTTCATCCACTTTAAAAATGAGATAATGAATATAAAGCCTCTATCAAAACAAATGGCACATAGTAGGGACTTGACAAATGGGCCTGGCCTCCCTTTTTCTCATCAACCCTATTAGCTCACCACTCACTACAACATGATTGATAGCTTGTCTCCATTCTGTTTTTGCCTCTAAGATTCTAATTAACCCTAAATTAGACAGTCCATGTCATTTATCTCTCTTCTGTAGCTCACAGATATTTTTACTCCTTGTTCTTTTTTCTGGAGATTTTCTTTGGACTTGTCTTGCAGCTCACTGCTATTAATTAATTCTTTTGTTAGCTGTATCTTATCTGATGCATTGTGTTCTCCATTTTATTTCTTTTAAGTTTCAATTCTAGATTTTTCTATTTGGTTCTCTTTTTTAATCTGCTATGTCATTTTCTCATCACTTCCTGTTTCCTGACAAAATTTTTCAGCTTAGTTTGTATCTCCTTGAACATAGTAAGTGCAGGTGTTTTATTGTTGATTTCCGATTAATCTAACAGCAGTAGTTCCCATGGGTCTGTGTCTGTTGTCTGTTGTTTCCATTGGCTCTAGCTCATGGTGTCTTATCTTTCGGTGTGCTGTTTATCTTTAATTACTTACTGGGTATTGCATTTTTAAACATATTTGTTAGAATGATTTGAAGTCTAAGAGGATTTTCATTAGTGTCTATCAAACACCTGATGGTATTCTCTGTCTAGGACAATTTAATTACATTTGAAAGATTGAGGTTAGAAGGTCACACGGATGTTTCAAAGACTGGCTACAGTCTGTGCTATAGCTTCCATTTTACCCTTTTTCCTAGACCATACCCCTTTTGAGACTCAGCTAAAAATTGAAATTATTTACTAAGATTACTACCCTTGCTGGAATTCAAAATCCTACTTCGGTTCCCCTACTTCTGAGAGACTGTCAAAAGTTCAGCTCAATCTTTCAGCTGCCTAGTTGATGTAGCTAATATTTCTGAACACATGGATTCAGACACAAATATCAATGCTAGGACTATTGGTTTTTTAAGATTGAGTGAGCTTCATACTATGTCCACCTATACTAGCCTGAGTCCAGATAGAACAAAGTCTTTGGCTCCAGGTATCAGAAAGGATTGCTTTGAAAACAAATCCTCATACGTGTAAACTATAGCTAACCTCGTCACTTCTGTCAGGTGTTATTTTCAAGGAAGACCAGACAGTTTACAAGCCAATCATTCTTCCTGCCAGCCTCATAAATGGGAAATAAGGGCAGGGCAGTAACTGGGGTAATGTTTTATTGTCCCCATTTTCAAAGTCAGTTTCCAAGTCAAAGCAGGTGAGTCATAACAAAGATCAGAAACCAACACCCAGTCTATTCCACCCCCCTGAATTTCCTCCAGTAGTGGGGAACTTTACCCTATACGGAAAGCCACTTTTTTCCTAAGAAATATGCAAAGTAGACTCTGGGCCATAAGGGAGAGGACGGTGGAAGACAGGTGCATCCAATCCTTAAGGATTGGATGATCCCATATCTTGACTTCATAATTATCCAAGTTACCATTAATTAAGCGTTCACCTGTATGCTGAAGCATGTTCATGCATTATTTTATTTAATCCCCACACAATTCTCTAATAAGGATTCTATCATTTTTGTCACTTTCTGGGGCCTGGGAATGTTAAGACCCCTGCCATGGCCACCTAGTTAGGAAGCAGCAGGCCTTGGGTTTGACACTCACGTCAGTGATCCTTCCCTGCCTGCAGACGTGTTTCTAGACCCTGAGAGACAGCGAGGGAACAGAGGGCTTCCCTGGAGCCCAGCCTCACTCAGAGTCATCTGAGGAAGACGAACCCCAAAGCAAAGAACACCAGGAAGAGGAGAGGGTTTCTCTGAAAACAGCAGGTGGGTGCAGATGGCACCCTGGACACACCTGTTTCACTGCCTCGACGGCTGCTAATGGTTTAAGTGTCATGTCTTTTGGTGGCTCTTTCCTTCTCATTTCTTCAAAGTGGTACAGAGGTTAACTCCCATCAAAGGGCTTCCCATGGATCGCTCTCTCCATCTTACTTTGGAATGAAGTCTGAAGAATGTTCCGTCACTGAGGCCCACCCCTTGGAAAGGCCTCTGCCAGGACAAGAAAAGCGCTGCCTCAGTTTCATTGGTTTGAGCCGCTATTTGTCCCTGCCCCCAAATAGATCCCCCTGTACTGACATGTCACACTGGCTAAAATTCCACCAACAGAGCTTCAGCAGTGCAAGACTTAGCAAGTGAAAACATAGATAAGTAATGAATAGTTTCTGGTATAAGTGTTCATTGTTGTTTATCTGAAGTTCAAAGTCAACTGACGGTCCTGAATTTTATCTGGCAACTCGACCTTTATAGGCAGTTACTAAGAAGAGTATACAAATCTTGTGCACATATCATTCTTAAAAGTTGAACAAGGTGAAGTATGGAAAGTGCCTGGTACTCAGTGAGGTTTAAGTCCCCTTGGTGTTGGGCAGTGGGACTGTGGTCTTGTCTTGGTGATCTAGGACAAGTTGGTTTCTCTCTTTACGCTCAGTTTCCCCTTCTGAAGGATGCTGAGTTGCTCTGATAATCATTCAGGACCCTGACGCAGCAGTGAAGGGACTTTTGAAGAAAGGGACTTTTCCTGCTACAGAAGTCACATCAGCTCAGTTTCCCACTTACTATTTTCAGAGGCCAGGATCGCTTTGGTGGTTGTTGGGGCCACATGCTGAAAAGCTGAAATTGTCTTCAGCTGAATTACGCTGGAGCCGAGTTTCTGAGCCCCTGCTCTACTGAATTCAAGATGTTCAATCTAAAAAGAGAAGAGAGGGTTCCATGATCAAACAAATTTGGGAAACATTGTGAAATATGTCTCCCCCATCATCCCTTGTCAATTCAAATGCACGTGTTTGTGTAAGAACATGTGCAGAATCAAATCCAGCTTCACTTTACTTAACACCCCATTTTTCAAACTTGTTTGCCAGTGGAATTGTTGTTTGCAAAGCATCCCCTCCAATAGCTGTTCCAGGGAGCAAACTTTGGGACACTGACCTGTAAGAACCAAGGCTGCCATTATAGTGGGGTGTCTAAGATGTTAGTCAAAACCAATTTCCTACTCCTGGGGTAACTTTGATTCAGGACAGGTACTCATTGGGATTCAGAGAAATACAGAATAGATTTTCTTTTAACATTTATCTTATTTTCTGTTTGGAAGTGGATGGAGAGCCTGGGAACTATGTAAGGCAACCAAAACAGACCTTTTCAGACCCAGGAAAGGAAGATGTGAATCCTTGTTCTACCATTTCCTACCTGGGTGACCTTGGGTATTCTCATCAATGTTTCTAAACCTCAGATGTTACATCTGAAAACCAGGCCCAGTTATACCTATCACATGAAGAGTAAATGAAGTACCATTTGAGAATGCCTCACATGGTGCCTGACATATAGGAGTTGCTCATTACATATATATGTCTGTTAGATCTGAACCAGTTGTTGAAGCAAAGAAACAGAAGTGTCCTCATGTTGACAAGATGAGAATTGACGGGGATAACAGCCAGGCATGGAGTATTGATGGGGAACAGAAATAGGCTGTGGGGTAGTCTCATGTGCATAGGACAAGGCAGATTAAAGGAATATGAATTAGAGAAGCAAAATGTTGGCAAATTTTAAGGCCAGTAGAAGCCACGACAAGACCAGAAATGCTGGCCGTCAATCTGAAGATTGAGCGGAACAGCTTGGGGCCCATCGTAGGCCTCCGAGGACTCAGAAAAGAGCCATGAAAGACTTCTTTATGGATCAGATTTCTCTCTGGGCATCAGCAAATTAGACAATATCTGCCTTATTCACCATCAAAGTGTCATGTGAGGATAAAATGAAATTTTGTATGTGGCAGGGTGTTTTTGGAATCTTGTCAAGTATTCAATGGAATACACCCATATAGATAAAAATTGAAAGTAAAAGAAATATATAAAAAATGTTACTTGTATCAAAGTCAGTATTTTTTAATGGGTGCTCATTGAACTCCCTAACAATCTGGCATAAGAAAATGCTCATTCTGTAAATCTAATAATACCTGCCTGGCAGCAGGAAAATCCCATCTCGGTCACATTTTCCAAGGCTCTCCTCTCGCGAGGATTGTGCAAAAGCACTTGAGACTTGTGCAATCTAGAACATTCTGGAAGAAACCAACCAATTGTCAGCCCAAACTGGATTTGCCAGGTTCACCATCCTAGCCTACCTTGAAGGTGGCATTTCTGATGCCTCCAAGCAAACTGTGAGCACAGGAGGTCCTTGTCCAGCCCAGGAGTTGGTGTGTCTGGGGTCAGAACTCCCTCTGCTCAGCCCATGATGATTCCCATCAGAGGTCCTGCCTGCTCCATTTTTCTGGAACTCTTAAAATTTCTCTGTCCTAAAGTTATCATTTTCTGGGGGAAGCTCTCTTACATTTCTCCTCTGTCCTCTCCCTACCGGTTGCCCATCCCAACCCTGGTGCCCCATATTCTCTCAGACAATCCCACTCTGGTCATCCAGGGAAACTCTGTTGTGGGGAGACTTTGCTGGAAGAGGGCCTGGAAACTTCTGCTTCTGACTACCTTCTTGGGATGAAGGAGGAGAAACTATTCACCATTATGAGAACGAAAATATAGACTTACCTGTAAATGTCACATATATACAAGTGATATATCCTTCACACTCCTTAAACAAAGTTTGATTTAAGGGGAATTGCTTGGATTGATTTCTATTTTATTTTTAATAAGAGATCTTTTTTTTCTTTTTTTTTTTTTTTTTTTTGCCAGTAAACTTACACTGCTTTGACCTTAGTACCAATCACATGCATTGACCTTAGTACCAACACCAAATGGAGTAGTTGCTGTCTTAGTTGTTTTAGAAGTTGTTTTCTTGAAGATAAATGGGCACTGCTGACTCTGTAGGGCAAAGACAGTCCCACAGAAGGTGAACAAAAAAAGAAAAATATTCCAAGCCCACCCTTCACCCCTGCATGACCCTCGTGCTCTTACATTTGGAACATATTCTCTCTTTCCTTACTCCTTTTTTCAGGTCAGAGCTGCTCATTTTAGAGGACAAGGTCACCGTCATGAAAAATACAAACAATTCTGGTGATTTTGCCTGTGACGTAGGGAGAAGGCTGGGGCAAGACTACAAACCAGGACTTTACTCTGAGATGGAAATAAATCTCGAGGCCTCTGCGGAGGAGGGTGGCTTGATTGCTGGTGAGATGATGTTGTGCTATTTTTATTAAAGAGATAAGTAAAATCAAGGTCAACAGAGAAAAGAGAAGGAGTAGCAGTGGGGAATTGTAACCCACCCCATCATTCTTTTGACATTGTTTCTGTAAATGCTGACTCTGACTAATATATAGCTTGTAGATAAACAGCATGTTTGTATAAGAATCCTCAAAACTAACTTCAAAAGATGCAGGCTCTGATGTTTGGGCATTCCAGCTCCCAGAGATTTGCTGACCTTCAAATAAAAACCAAGAAGGTGCACACCAGATCATCATTTGACTAGTTTTCAGGTTCTTACCAGAATAGACTTTCCAGACCCCTGCCTTTGATTTATTTGTTCTGATTCCCCTCTCCCTCCTTATGAAAACCTCTGCCTACACGGAGGCAGGTGGCCAACATGTGGATAAACCTCTTTCCTTTTACACCAGCACCTGTCTTATGAGTTTAGTTTTAGTTGCATTAGGCAGCTGAACCTGGGTTTCAGTTACAGATGGAGCTCTTTTCCAGAGAAATCACTAATGGTCCAGGATCATCAAAGGTGGACCAGGAACTTGCTGTTCAGTGTGATTCAGAGGAAAACACAAATGCATAGCAACAGGCCAGAGGGAGAACCCCAGACTGATGCGAGAGGCTATCCCTGTAGAAGGGATGGGATTGGGGCCATGGAGGTTGTGTTGGAGGGACTAAATGACTGAGTTTTGAACACATTCAGCAAATGCTAACTCTTGCGACAAGCACATTGGCAAGGCTTACAGAAAGCCAGACCACCTATGGACTTCTCAGTCACATGAGCCAAGAAGCATCCTTTATTTGTGAGCTATGCAAGCTTGAGTTGAGTTATCTGACTCTAGAACCAGAGATTCCTAGGCACAGACACTCTTTTGATCTCCATTAGGCAGATGAGGAAACTAAAAATCAGAGACATGAAGTTGGTTGCTCAAGGACACACAGCTAAGATTTAAACACAGCTCTGTTGTATCAGCCAGGCTCCTCAAACACAGCCTTCCCACTACTGATTCAAAGCTCAGGTGCCCAGAAACTTCCATTACTTCTAGTCAAGTGTGTTTCTCCCAGGGGGACTCGGCAAAGGCCAGTACTAGACATTGTGAGAGAGAAGGAGCTCGTTTGACAGCCTCTGACCTTGGCCTAACCACCCTGCAGAGTAGCTTAATGGGTCACAGACTGTGCTTGGGAGGATTAATGTTCACATGGTCCAGTGGTCCTGATCTCAGGTCTGTGCTCCCTGGAATGTGGTGTGCAGTGGACAGTGGAGAGGTGTTTTGAGATAGGCACATGTCGTCTCCAAGCCTCGAGTATCCAGGACAGCATGAGTCTGAGGAGGCGAGAGTTCATGGTTTAATCTCAAGAGAGATGCCAGGCTACACGCCCACACTCTAAATCCCCACCTCTGCCTTCTGTCCCATATTTACCAATTCTTCCTCTTACTTCTTCTCCTCCTCCTCTTCCTCCTCCTCCTCCTCCCCCTCCTCCTCCTCCTCCTCCTCCTCCTCCTCCTCCTCCTCCTCCTCCCCCTTCTTCTTTTTCATACATCTCCTCTTTCCACAACGATTTTTAGAACAATTTACAAAGACTAGGTAAATCATAAACTCGAAAAGGAAGTATAAACTATTAGGATGGGGAGGACTGCAGTACCACATGCCAAATGTGATATTTCACAGTTGCTATCATTGAGCGTTCTGGTAGCCAAAGCAAAAATGGGAAAGTCAATTATGTAGATTCATAAGCTTATTTCTTAGAGTATCCTTTGAAGGAAGGCAACAAAATAGCCCCAAAATACAACTCTTGGGAGACTCTGGAAAGCAGAGTCAAATGCAAGGTTCTGATGATTTAGGGGATTCAACAGCATTTCTCAAACTCTCAAAATTTCAGCTGTACACAGCATTAATAACTGTTCCAAAAGAAGAGAGTTTCACAGGCAGATTAGTTTGAGATAAAATCAGAATTAAAAAGTCAAGCTAGCTTTTAACTTCAGAATTTCCAAGAGCTTTTCACACTCTAATGCCATGTGACTCTCCAACTGGATGGAACCTTCCTCTACATCCACCCCCAGTTTTCTCAGGAGTGTCTTCTAGAAGCTCACAGAAAGCTGGAGACCATGTTTGACATGTATGAACCACAGTTTAAGGAATGCTGATCAAGAAGAATGACTAACTGAACTCCTTAAAATAAAAGTTGTCTCAACCAGGCATTTAGTACAGTTAAGGCAGCAGTGTCCGACATGGCCCAGACTTCAGGTCTGGATACTCTTGTGATGAAATAAGAATACCTCTTCCTCAAACTTCTCTTCTCCTTAGTCAAAACAACTAGAGGATGTGGGACAGAAGCTACAGAGGGTGAAGTCGAGACCCTCTTACAGCCTGTGGGTGACTCCATCTCCACCAAGGTGGGGCCAGATGTGGTTCCTTAGAGGCCTGGGTCAGGTGCATAGGTGGGGTTCCTTTTGCCACTGGCTTAGCTGCATGGAATTAAAGGAACAGTTGAGAGAATGACATGTGTCCCAAGAGACAGTCAGAAGTAGGTCAAGGATGAGTTTCAAGTTGAAGTCTGAACTACAGCTGGCCAAGGAGATAGGGGCTGGGAGGGAAATGGGTCTGGACTGTAGAATCATTCTGAATTCAAAAAATGTGGACCAACAGGTTCCTTATCTGGTCTGTAACCCTGGAAGTCGATGTAATTTGATAATTCTGAGTCAGATAAAAGTGGTTTCCTCTACTGCTCATCAATAATAGTTCCCAACCTTCATGCCTTAAATCAAGTTCATAAGCAACTCAGCATAGATTAAAGTTTGAGACCTAAACCACCAGATGCTCTGAACCAAAAAGGCCAATAGAGAAGATTATGTACAGATTGCAACTTTGAAAGGGCAAGATATGAAAAGCACATGTCCAAGGATGCTCGTCCCAGGACCGATAATAGCAGTGGAAAATGGGGGGAAACTCAACATTCCTCTCATGGGAACTGATTAGATAAAGTATGCTGTGTTCATATGATAGAACAACCTTCGAGAAGGATTTGAAGTGTATTTATTAATATGCAAAGAGATATAAGATAAGCTATTAAGTAAAATATACACTGCCAAAATATAAATAGCACAGTCCAGTTTTAATGAAAGAAAGGGTTTTTGTGCAAGGATGCAATGAAAGAAGTCTAAAGGCATTTATCAGAATTAGCACTGGTTCTTTATGGGCTGTGAGGCCACTGATTACTGATGCCTTTCTCTTTACGATCATCAGTAATTACTTTTTTAAATATTAACCATGGTTTTTTAAACCATAATTATTCTTAAAAGCAGAAAAAGAAAGTGCAGTTTCCAACTCCCTACAGTTGGTACATTAGGCACTTTCTCTTTGCATCATTTCACCTCCCCTCCCTCCGTACTTGATCTTCACTGTCCTGTTGTTGTCAGTTTGGTTCCTAATCCCTTCCTCTGTCTCTCCCACCAATCCAACCTCAGACACGCAGATGCTTTGAGAGGGATGGAGGTGTAGCCAGCAGGGTTCTCAGGAGCACAGGGGTCAGAACTCTAGAATAAGGCTTGGGCGATGGGCATTTGGCTGGGACAGGGCTCTGGAGCTACTGGAGTGTGGAGTGAGAGTGGGTTGGTCAAGATCAAAGAGCAGGCATGGATCTGACAGTTTGACCTCTTGATATTGCTGCTCCCTCACTCCTTTCCCAGTGAACTTGATGCAGAGCCTACAACTCAGGTCAAAATGGCCCTTTGGAAGGTGTGGGTCTGTGGTCACCAGCACAGTAGGAGTTCTGAGTGGTCCATCTCAGGAGAACCGGGCTCCGATTTCGCCACTTGCAGCCGGGTGTGAAATTCTAACCCAGCCTGAGACGGAGCTTCTCAAACTCCTCCTCTAACCCCTGAAGTATTTGAAGTCACAGGATGAAAGAAAGTGCATTTCAAAGGGGCGGGGGGGGGGGGGAATTTACTGAGAATTAATGAGCTCATATTTGTACAGCAATTGAAAAACAAACATGTTTTATTTGAAGATTTGGATCGGACTCTGAGTTTTTGAATTATAATGCTACAGCAAGCACAAATATAGCACAGACAAGAATGAGAAATCTAAATAAATTCAACATTTTAAGGCTCAGGAAACACAGTGTACTTCCCGGGGACAGACCTGCTCCAGTCTGTGCTCCAGTTCCTGCCCACATTCACTGCTCTTTAAGGAGCTCTGGGGGTTGAGGGGTTATAGGAGGGGTCAATGGAGAAAAGAGGGACCATCTGTAATACTTTCAACAATAAAGATACATTTTATTATTTTAAAAGAAAAAAAAAAGTACTGGCAGAGCAGATCACCAAAGTGTCTTATCTAGTGCTTCTGAAGGGATCCATTACTTGCGGTCACTTACAAAGTAAAGTGCATAAATTACTGAGCCTCCCCTGAGCAGGTCTGGATGGAGGTGCGGGGTTAAGTAATCTCCCACAATTCCCTACAGTGCATTTGTCTTCATTTAATCAAATTTAAAAACTGAGCCTCAATAAAATGGAAATGACTCACCCAAGGTCACTAGTAAAGCGACAGGAGCTGGATATCCAACTATAAAGCCAGTTAAGCCAACGCACCTGAAAGGGACAAAGTGGTGTCCCCAGGTGGTCGGATGGGGCCACATGAAGGATCAGGCTGTTATAAGCCGTCATTTCTCAAGAAACGGAACTTTCTCAAAGAAACATTCATATCCCGCTTAATGTATTTCTTTACTATTTGGATGGTTTTAACCAATGTATTTTCTTCATTGTCTTTTCCCAACAATTTCACACGGTCATTCTTTAGACACTAACCCAAAGTATCTGCCCTTGGTCTGATTTCAACCTCACCTAGCTGTCTTCCTGATTGTTTGGCTTCCAATAGAGCTGGCTAGCGGAAGAGGGGCCCTGGCCAAGCTGACATCATCATATTGCCCATTGGAATGTCTGTTTCTCAATATAAATGAATGCAGCTCAACAAATATTCCTATCCCCAATTTTTCCCAGGGCTTAGCAAACAGAAAGGAGCATTATAAAGTGCCAGTCGAAGCAGAAAAAAGAAACAGTGTCTTTTAGCCTAGGGACACACAGACACTGGCTCACTCTGGGCCATGTGCAGGCTATTGTCTGGTTGATGTTTGACCCTGTGTCAGACAGCAAATAAAGGCTTCTTCATCTATTGCTGTATTACAATTTCCCTTGATACTGGCTCTAGAATAAATATTGGGGTGGATTTTAGAAATTAATAAACAGGAAAAAGCCGAAGATAGAGCTCTGGCTTCAGGCATGACTGGATCTAGGCATTCCAACAATGTCATCAGCCCTTTTTCTGACTCTTCTCTATTTTTATTTTTCTTCTTCTTATTATTATTACTAGGGGCCCCAGTGCACAAAATTCGTGCACTTGGGGGGAGGGGTCCCCTCAGCCCAGCCTGCCCCCTCTCACATACTGGGAGCCCTCAGGGGATGTCCTACTGATGGCTTAGGCCTATTCCCCATGGGGAGTGGGCCTAAGCCACGGTCTGGCCTCCCTTTGTGGGAGGCAACTGGGCTGATCAGGGAAAGGCACCACAGCCACCAAGGTGTTTTCATCAACCCAGACTCCAGTCCCTTCACCATGAAAAAATGACAACTTTCTTTAGGCATTTTCAAGATGTGTCTTTCACAGGATATAGCATTTCTTTATTTTTCTTTTTTTTCCCTTCACCTAAGGATATGTTTCCATTGATTTTTAGAGAGTGTGGAAGAGAAAGGGAAAGACAGAGAGAAACATCAGAGTGAGAGGGACACTTTGATTGGTTACCTCCGGCATGAGCCCTGACCTGGGCCCTCGTCAGGGAGGAGCCTGCAACCTAGGTACATGCCCTTGATCAGAATATAACCTGGACCTTGCGGTTGGCAAACCTAGGCATTATCCACTGAGCCAAACTGCCTAGGGAAAGGATATGATATTTCTTAGCCCTCCAGCAACAGACCTTTGTTTTTTTCTCCAGGAGTGTGGTGGAAGAACCCTAGATTACTTTTTTGGATTCTTATACCCAAGTTACTAAGAATATTACCAGTGGCGTACAGGGAGCTTAGCCAATGAGCGGTCAGAAAAGGTGTTTCCTCTACAGTTCACATCTATATCCTCTGATCTCTGGCTCCACCCCGGCCAAGGCCTCAAGCCTCTGGCCAAGGATCCAAGGCTCAGGTCTAGGGCAGGGGACCCCCAGCGCACTTGATCGCCCTGCTCTGCCCCCGCCCAAAGCTGTAAGCCTCTGTTTGAGGTTCATGCCCTGGGCGGTGAACCCCCAGCACGCAGGATCACCCTGCTCTGCCCAGGGCCAAGGCTGCAAGCCTCTGGCTGATGCTCTGAGGATGGGGCCCTGGGCGGTTGACCCCCAGCACATGCGATTGCCCTGCTGCCTCTGTTTGAGGCTTGGGCTCTGGGCAGTTGACCTCCAGTTTGGACATGTGCCTGCCACCTGCCTCACCGCCCCACCCCCCGCTCCTGATTGGCTGGTAGCGTAGCAAAGGTATGGTAATTTGCATGTTTCTCTTTTATTAGATAAGATTACTAGATGCCCGGTGCATGAAATTCGTGTATGGGGGGTGAGGGATGTCCCTCAGCCCAGCCTACACCCTCTCCAATCTGGGACCCTGATGTCCAACTGCCTGTTTAGGCCCGATCCCAGTAGGATTGGGCCTAAATGGGCAGTCGGACATCCTTCTCACAATCCAGGACTACTGGTTCCAAACTGCTCACCTGCCTGCCTCCCTGATTGCCCTTAACTGCTTCTGCCTGCCAGCCTAATCACCCCCTAACCACTACCCTGTCAGCCTAATTGATGTCTAACTGCTCCCCTGCCAGCCTGTTTGCCCCCAACTTCCCTCCTCTGCCAGCCTGGTTACCCCTAACTGCCTTCTCCGCAGGCTGGATAGTCTCCAACTGCACTTCCTTGCAGGCCTGCTCCCTCCCAAATGCCCTCCCCTACTGGCCTAATTGCCCACAACTGCCTTCCCTCACACGCCTGGAACCTCCCAACAGCACTCCCCTGCTGGCCATCTTGTGGTGGCCATCTTGTGTCCACATGAGGGCAGGATCTTTGACCACATGGGAGCAACCCTCTTGTGTGTTGGAGTTATAGTCAATCTGCGTATTACTCTTTTATTAGATAGGATAGAGGCCTGGTGCATGGGTGGTAGCCTTTGAAGGGTGTCTCAGATCAGGGTGGAGGTTCCCTTGGGGCATGGGGCAGCCTGGGTGAGGGGCCTGTGGTGGTTTGCAGACTGGCCATGCCTCCCAGCAACCCAAGAGGAGGCACTGGGATCTAGGATTAATTTATGTTCTACAGTTGAAACTTTGTAGCCTGGAGTGGAGCCAAGTCTTTTGCTCGCTCCGTGGTGACAGCCATTTCTGTTTGAAACTTTGTAGCCTAGAGTGGAGGCTTAGGCACTAGGGCTGCAGAAGCTTGGCTTTCTCCATCGCCTGGGCAACTCTAGCCTCTGCTCTCTCCAGCTCCATGGCTGCCACCATTTCTGTTGGAATATATCTTCTACA
This sequence comes from Antrozous pallidus, assembly GCA_027563665.1. Lineage (NCBI taxonomy): Eukaryota > Metazoa > Chordata > Mammalia > Chiroptera > Vespertilionidae > Antrozous > Antrozous pallidus. Next base: position 201,223,517 of record CM050508.1, read on the forward strand.
ATTGAAACTTTGTAGCACTGAGTAGAGACCTAGGCTGGCAAGGGCAGGAGGAAAGCTTGGCTTCCTCCATTGCCAGGGAAACCCAAGCCTCCCACCTGCTCTCAGTACCTGAAGCCATCTTGGTTGGGGTTTATTTGCATAATTTGCTCCTGATTGGCTGATGGGTGTGGCTGTGTGGTATGGTCTGATCAGAGGTATGGTCAATTTGCATGTTACTCTTTTATTAGATAGGATTATTGTATGTGTGTGCGTGCACGCGCGCGCACAAGCGAGCAAGTTGACCTTACTCTTAGGCAGTTTCTTTGCGTGTAGTGATCCTGGCAGCTCCAGAGTTCATCCCCTCGTTTGGAAATCAAGCAGAGAAATTTCTCAGTAGTCCCAACACAAGTTCCAGAATTGAATCTTATTGGCTCGGCTTAGATCAGATGCCTATGTCTAAACAAATGGCTGTGGCCAGCAGGACGGAATACACTGATTGGTCTTCCCTGACTCACATCACCCCCTGCTTCCACAGAAATTGGAACCACACAGAATGACAGTGGGGAGCAATGTTTGCCCAAAGGGAACACAGGCCACTATAGAAGGAAAAACAGATGCTTAGCATGAGGGCAAAACAGATGCCCAGCGCTCCATCTGAGATCCCCTTCATCTTGACCTGAGGGAAAACAGAGTGGAAAGAAATAACTGACAGTCAAACTGAGGACTAAGGAGAAGAGCTGCCACAGTTGGCGGTGGGGAGGGATTTGGGGAGGGGGGAGGAGAGATTAGATTTTAGAGACAGAGGGTCCAGGGGAGGGTGAAGCAAGAAGACACTGCCTGCCCCTTGGGGTGGGGAAGAACTGGATCAGGAGCGCTGGATTCTACGTGGCTCTCAACAGGTGAACTAAGCAGCAAAGGATCGCTGCACAAGTCCTGAGCGAGGCAGTTGTCTGAGGGAGTGGACTTGCCACCCCACTTGCCCTCTGACGCTCAGGGCAAGGTAAAGGGATTACATTTTCTTAGTAGCCATGCTGTCCGTCTCTCGGTCCCACGGAGTCCTGCTAGGGTTGAGTCACCTTCCTGGAAGCTTATTGCCCACGCACAAACTGATGAGATTGGGTTCCCGGCCACAGAGGCTGGGAACCTGACCTTGGACGCCAATAGATTCCTGCCCCGAGGAAGGCCCCTTGGCAGGCAGCCAGCAGGCCTGCCCTGACCCAGGCTGCCTCTGCTTCCAGGCCCCCATGTCTCCTTTCAGCACTGGGCCAGGAATTCCAGGGGCTACAGATAGGACCCCTGGCAGGGGGCTCCCTCAGAGTCTCTGCCACGTGATGTGCCCAGCACACTCTGAATGGTGCCTCCCGTCAGGTATGCGAAGAGCACAGCCCGGCACCGATGAGATGCTCAGGAGGCAGTAACTGTAGATCCACTGTTCGCCCGGGCTTCCCTCCCCAGTCTTCTCTGAACACTTGCCCGTCTCTCTTTCTCACAGGCCACCTGCTCATAACTTAGTTGAAAGCACAGACAAATGTGTGCCCCCACGGACCCTGACATCCACAGGTTTAGTCTGAGACGCTTGTGGCAGCGCCCCTGAAAGTGGGCCCCCTCGTCCACCTGTGTTGGAACGACATGTTTCACTGTAGATCCTCGGATCCCAACCAGACCTGCTGGGTCTGTCTCTGGGTTTGGGGGCTAGAGATCTGCCTGTTCAAAGGGTCCAGGGAGCCCTGAATGGTTTGGCTCAGTGGATAGAGCGTCGGCCCTGGGACTGAAGGGCCCCAGGTTCGATTCCAGTCAAGGGCATGTACCTTGGTTGCAGGCACATCCCCAGTCGGAGGCAGCTGATGGATGTTTCTCTCTCATCGATGTTTCTAACTCTCTATCCCTCTCCCTTCCTCTCTGTAAAAAATCAATAAAATATATATTTTTTAAAAGGCTTCAGGGGTGGCCTGGTGGTGGTGGTGGGAATTCTAATGCATCCGGAAGCTCCCCAGCCCCGAGGCACCTGGCCCCGACTGGACGGTTCGGATTCACTGATAGACCCTGCCCACTTCAGCCCTTCCATTGGGCAATTCAAAGTCTCCAGGCCTGCCAGTTACTGATTAACTCGGGGAAAGAAATAATAATAATTGAAGGGGCAACACAAGCCCAGAGGCAAGCTGCGCGGCCCTGGGAGAGCGGTGCCAGACGGCTGCTGTCACCGGGCACCTAACCGAAGGACAAGGAGACTGACACGCCGCCGGAGGCCAGACCAGATCCCCGCAGCACCTTGTCCGTGCCCAGGCCCTGAGCTGCCCGGCCCGCTGGCTCCCCTGCCCAGAATGGCCTGCACCGAGGTCCCACAGCAGCCAGCGCCCCACCAGCCCCAGCCCGTCTCGGCAGAAACCACAGCCACAGGCCCCGCTGGGGGTCATCGTGGCTCCGCAAGTCCCGACCTGGAGTGCCTGGTGTGCCGGGAGCCCTACAGCTGTGCCCGGCCCCCCAAGCTGCTGGGCTGCCAGCACTGCTTCTGCGCCGTCTGCCTGAAGCTCCTGCTGTGCCCGCAGAACGACACCTGGTCCGTCACCTGCCCGCTGTGCCGCAAGGCCACCGCCGTGCCCGGGGGCCTCATCTGCAGCCTGCGTGACCAGGAGGCCGTGGTGGGGCTGCTCGCCAGGCCGTGCCCCGAAGTGTGGCTCTGTCCTCAGGAGCTGGTGACTCCCGCCGCCTTGACAGCAGGGCACCCGGGCGTGGCTGGGGAGGATGGGCAGGACGAGGCGAGTGCCAACCGCGTGGCGGCCCGGCGCCTGGTGGCCCACCTGCTCCTGCTGGCCTTGCTCATCGTCCTCATCCTGCCCTTCATCTACCCCGGCCTCATGCAGTGGACGCTCACCTTCATCACCGCGCTGGCCCTGCTGGTGGCCACGCTCTTCTGCTGCCACCCCCGCAGCCGGGGCAGCGGCCGGCCCTCCCCCAGGACCCTCTTCTGCGGAGAGCAGAAACACAGTGACATCTCCTCCGTGGCTGTCCAGGCACCCACAGCGCCTTGTGCCTCTGTGGCCCCGATACTCTCACAGGGAACAGGGTAAGGGGCCGTGGAGTAAGGCTGCTCCCTCGGGAGACGGAGTGCCAGCCAGACTGGCACGCTCAAGCCAGATGCCATCTCGGGTCCAGAACTATGTGCTTGGAGGACAGACCTATGCCGGCCCCGGGGACGGCGCGGCTAAGCTGTCCGGGGTGAGGAGGAGACAGAAATGACTTGAACACTACAAGGGGGCCCCCTGTCCCTCTGACTCCAGTGCCCCGGGTTCTTCTTCCTATCCCTTGAGGAAAGTAGAGCAATCTTAACGTATGGAGAGACAAATAGAACCAGAACTCCTCTTTTACTGTTTTGTAATTTATGTAGCTGGTTTTATTTTACTGCTTGGTTTGGGGCTGGGTTTTTGTGTCTGGGGTAGTTTGTTCATGTCTCTGGCTGCTACACATTTCCCCTCCTGGGAAGTCAGAGCCCATGGGACGTCCTCCTGTGTCCCTGCCAGTGCTGCCCATCTCATGCCCACCCCACCTTGCCAAAGGTCCTGGCAGTTTGGGTCTTCCATTGAGTCGCCGTGCCATCCTTCCCCCCAAGAATGGATGGAGAGAACTTGCATGAAGAAGTGGTACTCCTGATGCCAGCAGGAGCCCCCACATTTAGTTGGCAGAGCTGGGAGGGTGGAGGGAATGAGGGTATGTCTGGAATCTTCCAGCCCTGACTTAACGGAGAATCTCCAAGTTGCAAGGGCTTCCCCCATGCCGGCCCAGCTGCCCACCTGATGTGCTGCCCCGCACTCCAGAACTGGAAATTATGAGTGCTGCTTTTTTACTAGTGCACCTCCCTTCCTATCTGAGCGTTTGTCATAAAGATAAGAGGCCTTGTAAAGGCAACGGTCCTCTCCAATAACCCACCTTTCCGCCTCACTCTGAGAGTTGCAGTCATCTGAAAGGCTTTTGTGTTTTTTCTTGGTATTTCTGCTCTGTAGCACGGAGGAATGACCTCCCCCAGTCACCCAGGTCAAGGCTCAGCCGGGGAGACCCATGGGAGCAGGGGAGTGAAGAGTGAGCAATGACATGCTATTTCCTCCCAAAGGCCATAACAGGAAAGCAGACCTGAGACCTCAGACGGGCTCCCTGAATGCAATCCATTGTCCTGTCCTGTCCTGGAGACTCGCTACGGTTGACAGTACCTTTGTCGGGAGGAAGTGAGAACTCTGTCACGGGAGCACAGGGGTGGACCCTGTGTTGGTGAACAGGGTCCTGCTTCACAGAGCTTCACTTTCCCCCAAATGAGCTGGTAGACTGGAATATTCCCAACACCCCTGTAGCGCAGGAGCTGAGAGCACTGCGGAGCCCCCAAGCAATGGACATGCATGGGCCACATCCCCTGTGGCCTCATGCTAAGAAAGGTCAAGATACAAGTGTGGGTGCAATCAGCTGTTCTTGAAATCTGGGTGCCTTTTTCTCTTATAAGGTCCTTCCAGGGTAACTCGGTGACACCCACATTATTGGCTTTATGAACTCCTGGTGCTGGAAGAGAATGTGTGAGTGGATGTGGGCATGTGTTGTCCACACCACTAAGCCAAGGCCAAGTGGAACCCTGTCTCGCCCTAGCCAGTCTGGCTCAATGGATAGAGCATCGGCCTATGGACTGAAGGGTCCCGGGTTCAATTCTAGTCAAGGCATGTACCTCAGTTGCAGGCTCCTCCCCGGCCTGGGCCCTGGTCAGGGCTCATGCAAGAGGCAACCAATCGATGTGTTCCTCTCACATTGATATGTCTCTCTATCTTTCCCTCTCTCTTCCACTCTCTCTAAAAATCAATGGAAAAATCCTTTGTAAGAAGAAAAGAAAAGAATACCCTGTCTCCCCAGGATGAGTTAGTGACAATAATTGTTTGTCATTTCCTGAGCTGGCCTTGGGCATGTGCGTTTGGGGATGGGTGCAAGTAGGGTAGGCAAAGAACATTCTCTCTCCATTCACCACCATTCCTATCCTATCTCGTTCTTGGATCCTCCACCAACAAGAAAATCTTCACCAAGATTTCCGTTGTTAATGACAGCACCATTTCTACTGTAACAATGGTGGGTGCGTGTTTGCTGAGTGCTTACTATGTGCCAAGCCTGGCCAAACTGCTTTATGTGCATTATCTAGCCGAGTCTTCATGATAACCTATGCAAGTAGAAATCATTTGCTGATGAGAAGACTGAGGATCAGAGAGGTGAATTCATCTGCCTCGGGTTGCACAGCTGGCCACTTTCAGAGCTCTTTCTGCTCCATCATGCTGTGTCCTTTGCGTGCAGTTCCCAAACAACTAGGAAGCTAGTGGCCACTTGTGGGCTGACAAGGGAGAATAGAAGACTAAGCTCAGGAGCCTCCAAATTCCAATGGCCAGGCACTCAGAGAGGCCAGAGAATTCCAGAACCTGTCATCTATGCTAAAAAGAAAGAAAAGAGAATGATACAAATGAGATGGCTTTCCTACAGACTTTTACCACCCAGGCCCAGCCTCCCCTGCAGGGAGCTCTGTTGTCACATGGTCCCCAACCAGTGTAACCCTTCCTCCTCCTGAGCAAAGATGTCCTGACACTGCTGTCTCCACTCACCTGGAAGCCCAGCTGGTCCCAAAGACCTTCTGACCCCTGCGTATGGGGACAGGGAGCCCCAGAGGCCAGTATCAGCCCGGCTGCCCTGCAGAGGAGCAGAGGAAACAAGCAGAGATGAAAAAGGGTGTGAGTGGAAGAAACCAGGGAGGCAGGCCAAGGTTCAAAGCTAAGTTCTGACCCAGCAGATGGCCAGTTACAGAACTTCCCTGACCCTTATCTTGCTCACCTGTGAAGTTAGAGAGGACACCACTGGCCTCAGAGTTTCCATGACGATTCAAGATGCTCCCGGATGAGAACCCTCTGTCCTAATGGGTGGCCTTTGTCATTAATCATTGGCCCCTGGGGTAAATGGGTTTCCTAGGGCCTGTTTAGGGGGCTGGCTTTGATGATAGGATCGATAAGCCAATCCTAAGTGGAAACGTTGTCCAGGGCAGGCGATCTGGTAGAGAACTTTGTGCTTAGGTCCTAAGGGGAGGTCCAAGGTCCTAAGGGGAGGTCCAAGGTCCTAAGGGGAGGTCCAAAGGATGAAGAATTGGAGGGAAGGAGGGTCGGGCAAATTTCATCCCCACCAGACCCATCTCCCAATCTGTGGCCTTGCAGTCAAACACACCTGCCTTGAATTGTAGCTTCACCACTTACAAGTCACCTTACCTGTCTGAGTCTCAGGTTCCTTCCCCCTGAGACAGAGCTTACAGTCCCTATTTCAAAGGGTTGCTGGAGGAATTAACGAAATAAGCCTTGGTGAGCATTCAAGATCATAAGGAGGTAAAGCAGAGAAATGAAAAAACAAGGAGAGAGAGAGAGAGGGTCAAGTTTTAGCAAGATGAGAACAGACTCCTCTTATTTTATTCAATCTTATTAAAACAAGGCCACTAGAATTCACCTCCCCGTGACCAGCCTCAGCAGCAGCCGTGTCCTCAGCAAAGTGTGAGAAAACAATCGTGGCTAACATGATTCTAATGCACTGTGGGAAGTACATTGCATGTGTTAAATTACCTCTGCTATAAAGTAGATACTGTGATTACCCCCAAATTACAAACAGAGATACTGAAACATAGAGAAGGTAAGCAACTTGCTGGAGATCACACCCTGAGGCAGTGGTGGGCCAAAAGTAGACTGCAGAAGCCCAACTCCAGAATGTAGACACGGAGTCACTTTGCCGTATCAAAAAGAACATTGCCGGCACAGCATGAGCCCTCAAGGTATGTGGGCCCCCTGGCCTGAGGGATAAAGAATGAAGAAAAAGTGGCATTCCCCCATTGATTAGAGCTTCCTGACTTAGGGGGTGTCTGGGGCTGAGGTTGTGGGAGCCTACCTGCCCATTACCCACCGCCATGTGCTCATCACACCTTCCAGCACATGTTCCCGGTGGGAACCTCCTTGCAAATGCTGCAGGAACTGTTGCAGCATTTGCCAGAGCAATTCATTCTTTGTGGCCAAGGAAAGTCTTTCCAGGAATGAAAGAGGTTCCTGCAATTTCTTAGACTGTGGGAACAGCATAGAGCACATTCAAAGGGATATCAGATCTCTGTGCTTGAAACTGCCTGGAGCCATTCGTATGAACTTTGTATTCTTGTCAGAAGATCTTGAGCTCCTTCTTTTAAAAGGAGGACTATTTACTGGGTCAGTAGAGAACTGTGAACAATTCAGAACACCATGAGATCTTAGGTCCCCCCATGCATGTATTTATTCAACAAATATTGATTGAGCGTCTGCTCTGTTCCAAGCAGTGATCATGGTATTTAATCTTGTTTGATAGGCACTTTGATGAGGAAGGAAAACAAACAGGTGCAAAATGCCTGTCGTGGGTTGAATTGTGTCCCCATCCCCAAAAGAAGCTAGCTAACCCCACCACAGAATGTGATCTCGTGTGGAAATAGGGTGATAATCAAGTTAAAATGAAGTCATTGGGGTGGGCCCTAAAACAATATGTATGATTGGTGTCCTTATAAAAAGGGGACGTTTGGACTCTGAGGCAGACACACACAGAGGGAGGACAATGTGAAGACATACAGGGAGGATGCCATGTGACCATGAAGGCAGAGGCTAGGGTGATGAGGCAAAGCCACGGAGAGCCAACAGTGGCCAGCAAGCCAGCAGGAGCCAGGGGAGAGGCCTGGGAGGGATTCTCCCAGAGTTCTCAGCAGGAACCAACCCTTCCCACACACCTGTTTAAGAAACAAGGGGTTGTGACACCTGCGATACAAGGAAATCAATAGAGGACCTCTCCTGTCCCTGTGCTTGCCCCATGCCCCTTCGCTGGGCTATTTCAAGTTAAAGCTAAAGAACTTGCCCAGAGTCTTGTAGCGCGTGAGTGGCCATGTCGGGCTTATAATTAAGTCTGCTGGACTCCCAAGTTAGATCTTACTTCTCCCATTTTGTGGATGGGAACCAAAGCTCACAGAAGCTCTGATATTCCTCCACACAGACAAAAAAAAGTGCCCAATATACCAGAGATGGAGCTGGAATTGGAACCCACAATTCCTAATTTATATTTAATCTATGCAACAACCATATGAGAATTACATATTACCTCCCATTTCACAAATTAAAGAGTTAAAGCCCAGGGCATTAAAGCACTTACTTGACCAAGGTCACAATCGAGTGAGTGAGGTACCAGAATTTGAACTCACTGACCCCAAAGCTACCTCTGCACTTCCCATGACTCCACATTGCTTCCGTCTGCAGCCTGCCGGCATGGAGAGGCCGGCAAGCTTGTCCTTCAGGATGCTTGAATGCCCAACTTAAGGGCTTATTTGCTCGAAGAGGACAAAGCTATAGTGGACATTTGTCTTCTTTTCTTTCCTTTGTCTTATATTCAGCCAAGCCTCTCCACTTGCCCTACTCCCCCCTTTCCCTTACTAAGAAAACTGCCCTCTGGTTAATCTTATTGAAGGGTTCTCCCACTACATCAAATGGGGTTCTTGGTCCTTCTTCTACTCACCTCCTACTTCTCCTGAGGTGGTCATATGATATAGGTCACATGATCTTTTCTAGAACTTGAGGCTAGTAATGAATAGGGTGGGGTGGGGCAGGTGAGTTTGGAGGGTCGGGGGACAATGATGGAGGGATACAAGTTTAAAAGTGGCAGCAGCAGCAGAAGACCAGATGGGCTCCATAGCTCTGGTCCTTGAGCCACTGGTTGATTCAGTGAACACTCAGGTTTCTTCTCTACAATTTTTATTTTTCTTTAGATAGCCAGAATCCATTTCTGTTGCTTGTAACCAATATTTCTGAACCAACACAGGAGCTGTCCAAGCCCCCGGTTTCTAAAAAAATTCCACCATGACCTGCAGCCCTTCCAAAGTCCAAACAAGCTGCCACAAGTCGGGAGTCAAGGAACAAAGACAGGTTTCTGTTGGGCCGTGGCAATGATGAAACTAAGGCCTCGGCCTTCATTAAGATTGTTTCTCTCCACTTCTGTCTCCTGGCGCAGACACTGTGGGTAGGAACAGGACAGTCTTAATATTTGCAAATCTCAGGACAAGAACACCAAAGGACAAATAAGATATGTCCTGATCTCCTAACAGACAATAACAGTGGGGGGAAATATTAACCCAAATGGCTTTGACTCCAAATCCCTGCCACGTAGCGTAGCTAATTCCAGCTGATGGTCCAATTAACAAAAAGACCTTAAGTTCTTTGGAATCAAAGTTACCTTGGAAGCATAAACAAGAGATTGCTCAGCAATGACAATATCCATGGTAACCACAAATCATCAGCAACACTCTCTGCCTTGACCTTCCTCTGAAGGTGTGTCCACTCCCTCTCCACCAGAGCCCTGTTTATTCTGCGCGTCATTTAGGAAAGAAGTGACCATAAACCATCTTCTGAGTCACTCAGTCTCAAGTTCATCATGTCGGCCTCATAACGATGCTCTGTGGGAAGGGATGTGGGGCTGCCTTCGGTGACATCATCCAGGCATTCAAAATCCCAGGCTGGGCCGGGCCCTACCTATGTCCTGGGAAGATGGCCATCTATGAGGCAGAGCAAAGCAGCCATTCCCTGCTAGGGATCCTTTATTTGCAACTCATATAAAGATCTCTGAACCTGTATTGATGTTTAAGCCTATGCGAAGGCAGGATAGCAGAATCAGCCGGATCTGGGACCAAATCCTGGCTCTAAGGTCTTGTAGCTCAGCGACCCTGGCCAGTTATATAACCTTTCTGAGCCTCCGTTCCTTCCTTCCTCTGAGAAATGGGACTAATAATAGTATAAAGTACATAGGATTAAATGATATAAAGTATGTATGAAAAGCATACAGAGCCAGCCACAAGAGTAATGCTTACCATGAATAACCAGTATTCATAGTCAATCCTGTAATTCCTGAGACAATAGAATCCAATCGGTTAGTTGCTCCAAATCTGATTATTCGCTGGACTCACCAAGGGAACTTGTTGTTATTGTTTCTTTTTCTTTTCCCAGGGAAACTTGTTAAAAGTATAAATTCCTAAGCTTCCATACCCCCAAGAAACTCTAAACTGGGTAGGTCTGGACAGAACCCAAGAACCTGTGTCTCCATTTTATGCTTTTATTGTGCCTAGCCCATCAGAGGCACTCAACAAACCCAGGCCCCTTCCTGGCCTGGACGATTACAACAGCTTCCTAACTGGTTACCTGTGTCAAACTTATCCCTCTGACCTCCACAAAGAACCGGTGAGATCCTTTTGAAAGATGAGGTCATGTCACATCCCTGGCCCAAACCCTGCGCTATTGACCATCTCATGCAGAATAAAATGCACAGACAGACCCTCCATCAGTGGTCCCTGACACTGGGCACACATGAGAATGCCTGGTGAACTTGTGAGCAATACCTATGCCTGGCCCAACCCCAGACCAGCAGAATCAGAATTTCTGGGGGTGGGGCCCAAGTGGTTCTATATTTTGCTAGCTAAAATATAGAACACCCGTTACATTTAAATTTCAGATACACAATGAACAATTTATTTTAGTGTAACAATGTGCTTGGCAATATTGAGACATACTCCTACTAAAAGAGTATTTATTTGTTGTGTATCCGAAAACCTAATGTAACTGGGTGTTCTGTTTTGTTTTGTTTGCTAAATCTGGCGATTTTGGCCCAAGCATTAGCGTTCCCCCTGCTGTATCTGCAATGCCCACAACCTCACCTGCTACTCAGTAAATTCTGGTTGGTTTCGTTCATGATTATGAAAAGGCTTCTCTCTCTAGCACAACCCCCTAAACATTGCTTTGGGAGGAATTGATAGAGACATCTTAGGAGAAGTATCTTTTACTAAGAATATAGCAGCTCATTTTTATTGCATGTGTCCATCACCCAGAGCCCTTTGGCTGTATATCCTCATGTAGTCCCCACAACAACCCATGTGAGGGGCAGAGTGACCCTCCTTTTCCAGATGAGGAAAGTGACATTTTCAAAGTCCAACACCAAACCTCAAACATTTCAAAAGCATACGCAAGAGGGACAAACCTTCCTGGAAGAACTTGCTCCAGACACATGTCCACAGGGCAAGTGGCAAACCAGAGGCCTGGTCCTGTGTGCTGTTCGGTGGGGGTGCCTGGGGTGCCGGGTGGGCAGTGGGCATGGCTGTAACTGGATCCAATGTCCAAAGTCAAGAGTGTTCACATAGGATCTCAGATCGAATTGGCCTGGTATGTGATTCCCCTGCACTTAGAACAGGATCTGGCACATAGTAGGTGCTCAGACAGGGCAACACCAAGACATTGTTCAGAACGGTGCCTCGTTCCACACAGCCAATCTGGCTGGAAGGGGCCTCCAGACACTGAGAGGAGGGCTGGCTGAGGCTTTCTGTTGGCATCACTCCCATAGAGTTACTAATGTCTTATCTTGACCAGGTCCACGTGCTCAGATACAACTCCCTATGCCCCTGACACGTGCACACTACTGACCCAGCTGATCTTCCCAGTAGCCCTCTAGGTAGGCAGAGTGATTCTTGATCCTGACTGGCCCCTGAGGAGATGAGCAGAGGAAGACCCAGAGCATTCTACAAGGCATGCATGAGTCACAGATTCCACAGTGATAGCTGGTCCCTGACCCCACCCACAGCCTTTTCCATGCAAGGTACAGGGCTGTCTTCACTGACAGAAAGAGCAACAGGCTTTATAGCTGCAATGATTCAAGCTTCCACACTGGTACTCATTAGCTCTGTGGCTTCTGCATGCCCTAGACCTGAGCCTCAGTTTCCTGTCCTGTAGAACGGGTATGATAACCATGCACAGGGTAGCAAAGGGAACAAGATCCATTCATGAATTCATTAAATGACTCTGAGCACCTACCAAGAGCCTGGCACAGCCCCTGGGGCTGGGCACATACCAGAGGACAAGGCAGCCAAGACCCCCATTCTCTGGGCTCTTAAATTCTAGTGCGGATGGCAGATAACAAAGTGCAAACTGGAAGTGAACAAGATAATCCCATAGAGTCAGAAATGCTACCATTAACTAGAACAGGACTGGAAGCCTGGTATGTGATTCCCCTGCACTTTAGAACAGGGCCTGGCACATAGTAGGTGCTCAGTAAACGTGTTCAGTGACTGAGTGTGCTGGGTGGTTAGGGAGGGCTCACAGAGGCCAGCCTGAGTGGGCACTGCAGTGAAAAGCTGGAAACAGACGCAGGAAGAGGAAGGTCTGGGGGCAGAGTGCCAGGTACCCGCACCTCAAATGCAAAGGTCCTAAGACTGAACCAAAGTTAGAGCTAGAGAAACCGAAAGAAAAATCAGCGAACGCATGGATGCCCCAACATCCGTAAGCTCCCCAGTGCCGCCTATGTGCCCGGGAAGGGTGTTTCTGCGGCTGGTTATTTGATTTTCCTAACTTCCTTTGGAAGATTTCCATCCAAGTCGCTGCTCAGCCCTCCCCTCCCGGCTGAGCGCCTCCTAAGCATTTTGCAGACCAGTCCGAAGGGCCTCCCGCGGGGCCATGCACCCACACCCTGAGTTTCGCGCCCGGGTTGGCTGGCCGGTCACTTCCTGACGCCGGCACCCCTGTCCGGGTGGCGGGGGACGAGCCAGAGCCCGGAAGGCCCCGATCGCAACGCACGTCCCCCCACCTCCCCCCACCCCCACCCCCACCCCTGGCGGCCGGGCCAGGCGCGCGGGGCGGGCTGCGCAGGGCAGGCGGCGGGACCGGCCGGGCCAGCGCGGGGCGGCGGGGCCGGGTCAGGGGAGGAGCCGGGCGGGAGGAGCCCGAGCCGCCTTCCCCTTCGTGCCGCCGCCGCCTTCGCGTCCAGGTAAGGGGCCAGGTCCCGCTGAGGCCACTCCCCGCCGCCACCCCCGGCCCCACGCGGGAGCTCCGGCCCTCGGGGCTCTACCCCGCCCCCCGCCCCGCGTGGGTGCCGATCCACCGCGAGTGCCCCGGGACTAGGCTGCGTGGTCGTTGCTTGTTTTCTTTCCGAGCCGGAAGTGCCCTTAGAAATCACGTGGGGAGGCAGCTGGGGAAACTGAGGCCTGGCGGAGCCCTGGGGCCCCCTCCTGCCTCCCAGCTCCGAGCTCTGAGCGGTCCTCCAGCCCCTCCTTTGGCGAGTGAGCCACTGCTCTCGTCCGGGAGGAGAAGGTACTTGCTCAAGGTCACCTGGGATCACTGGGTGTCCCTGTTCCCACGCAGCTCCCCCGGCACGCCCCCTTTCCTTGCCCCTGTAGCCTCTGAGCTCCTATCAGACGCTCAAGCTGGAGAAAAGCCCAGCCCCCAGTGTCACAGGCCGGCCTGACTGCTCACCCAGTCACCGGTAGAGGAGGGAGGAATTGCTGCTCTAACTTTAGGGTGGAGTCTGCCGCTCAGTAAACTGAAGCTCAGGGAGATGGGGTGATTTCCCCAAGACCACACAGCAAGGGAGGAGAACAGGATAAAAACCCGGGTTACCCCACTCTGCAGCCTGACTCAGGGCCTGGCACAGAGTAGGCCTTCACAGTGCCCTTCTCTGCCCTGCCTTGGGTCACACAGGCAGTCAGGAGCACAGCCAGGCTGCAGCCAGGATCTTGGCCTAGAGAGCAAGGACTAACACCGAGTAGGAGTCCACAGGTAGTTCTCCTTTCCCTAATCCAGTGTTCCTTTCACTGCAGAAAACAGGTCACCCCTTTAAGTTTTAAACAACTATTTATTGAGCACCTACTATGTGCTGGTGTGTGCATTGTTTAGGCCCTGAGGATACAGCAGCGAACAAGACAAGTGCCGTCCTCCAGGAGTACACCCCAGAGAGCGGAATAGAATACTGTCCTTCAGTGGAGGGTGAGGGCTGGGTGTGGGGGAGGGGACTGGGCAAAGAGGAGAGTCCGTTGGAATCTTCCCACCCTGTGAAGTAGTAAAGAGGACAAAGAAAGGCTGAATCGCACAGCCTCCAACCCTCCGAGCCTCTGAATCTTGCTTGCTGGAGATGCTCTGCCAGCCTGAGCTTCCACCCCACCCCCGGGGGTTTGGGGGTGAGGGGGCTAGGTGAGTACAGAGTGGTCCAAAGGAAGCCCTAAACCGAACCTCAGCGCCTGGAAGCCTGGCGTGCCACTTCCTGGCTGTGTGATCTTGTCACGCCACCTCTCTGGGCCTTTGCTTTCTCCTACAGTGGGGGTCACAGAGCTGATGATACTAGGTCGAAAAATGCTGCGTAAATGGTAAAGCACAATCCAAAGCGTGGCCTGTGTCAGAGGCCCTGTCACGTCAGATGTAAGCTGGGGTGTTTCTTTAGAGCAGCGGTCACCAACCTTTCAGACCCCACGGGCCACCAGTTGGTGACCGCTGCTTTAGAGGCCCTAAGAACCCTGCTGATAACAGTCACTGCTCTCAGTAAGAAGGTGTAAGAGGCAGCGATGGGGGAGGCTGCGTTCCAGGCGAGGAGACCGCCCGGCACTAGAAGTGAGTGGGATGCTCAGTCACAATCAGCACGTTAGCGTCTGCAGTCACGGGTGCAGCATCAGACAGATGTGGGCTCAGGTCCCTGCTTTTCGGCTTCCTCGCCGAGTCCTCTTGGCCTGTCTCCGAGCTTGTCATGAGGATGGAAGGAGCCACCAAGAGCCCTGTGCAGTGTCAGCCGGCCGGGGAGCCTTTTTGCGTTTCAGGCCTAAGGCCCAGGAGCGGTTGCAGGGGTGCAGTTGGCTGACTAGATAGCGTAGCTCAGCATGTGAAGCTTATGGGGCCTGAGCCTGCAGATTTCTCATCCGCCTGCACCCAGCTGTCCCTGCCTGGTACCACAGGTGACAGTGGCTGCTCAGCCACCTGGGCCTGCACATATGGGACCTGAGAGGGCTCCTGTACGCTATGCAGGGGCTTCAGATGAGATGGGGGCCCCCGCCGCCTTGGATGTGGTACAGTGGGCAGAGGGGGGCTGGAGTGGGTCCAACCCACTTTCTTTTTATTTTTACCAATTATTTTTTATAGTTTGTGTTTTTGTTGTTGTTAATCCTCACCCAAGAATATTTTTCCACTGATTTTTTTAGAGAGAGTGGGAGGGAGAGGGAGAGACAGAGAAACATCAATGTGAGAGAGACCCATCGATTGGTTGCCTCCTGCATGCGCCCCAACCAGGGCTGGGGAACCTGCAACCAAGGTACATGTTCTTGACCAGATTCGAACCCTGGACCTTTCTGTCCACACGGGCAGATGCTCTATCCACTGATCCAAACCGGCTAGGGCCAACGCTCTTTCCACTTAGCTACCCTCCACTGGGCAGCCTGACGGGTTTGATTGTCCCATCCTCTGTGTCAAACCCTGCTGCAGCTGCGCATTTTCTTAGGGTGAAGAACAAAAGCCTTAGCACGGACCACAAGGCTCTACACAGCCCGGGCCCCACCTACGTGGGCCTCCCCCAGCCTGTCTCAGAGCACGCTGTGCTTGTGGCACTCTGCTCCCTTCCTCCTCCCCACCCGCAGCCTCTGCCCGTGCTCCTCTAGACCACTCCTCCTGCCTGTCTCCCTGTTCCTAGTTAACACCTCCTCATCCTTCAATTCTGAGCCCAAACTAGACTGGTACCGCAGGTCACAAGATGTCCCAGGAACATACAGGGGAGGGGTAGCTCAGGTGGATTGTTACACTCTTCACTGGGAGTGATTTCTGCCTGAGCTCTGTACTCCACCTGAGGCCTTCCAGGGCTGGTCCAAGTTTCACTTAGAGGGATGCTCAGTAATGAAATCTACCTTTAGGGGTAGCTCTTGAGCAAATATAGGGACCTTGCTTTATATAAAACTATATTACCCTGACTGGTTTGTATTTAGCATAGGGTCCCAAGTTCTGGTCAAGGGCATGCACCTAGGTTGCAGGCTCTTCCTTAGTCTAGGCTCTGGTTGGGGCTTGTGTAAAAGGCAACCACTCGATGTATTTCTCTCACATCAATGTTTCTCTCTCTTTCCCTCTCTCTTCTACTGTCCCTGAAAATCAATGGGAAAAACATATCCTCGGGTAAGGATTAACAAAACAAAACTGTGTTGTCCTTCAGCAAAACATAATGCTGAAGTTACTTCTTAGTTGTGGGGGCAGGTGCTCTTTCATTCATTCTTGCACCTACTCTCCAGGCATTGTTCCAGGATACATCTGGGAACATGATACAAAAGCCACAGCCCTCATGGAGCTTTCCCCAGGGAGAGAAACAGACCCCCAACAAGCTGCAATCCATCATTAAATGGTGGCACATTCCATAAAGAAGTCACCTATCTCTGGGGGAGGGGTAGTGGTGGTACCTGCTGTTTTAGACCCAAATGAATACCAAGAGAGCTCTGCTGGGGAGTCGGGGGAAGTACAGATGTCCCCAGTATCATCCACTGCCAACCTGACCCTCCTAGTCATGCGAACAGGCACAGAAGCAACCAGTCGTTAAACCTGAGAAGAGGTGGGGTTACCCAGACAAAGCCTCAGGGGCTTCAGAGGTGCCAGGCTCCACTTCAGCTGGACAAATCCGTAAAGTCCCGTGGCAGTACCTGCGCCCCTTCAATGAAATGGGTAAGAACCTGGGTTTGAAGTCACATAAGTCGGGGGGCTATATCCTGGTACTGCCATTGCTAGCTGTGCAGCCTGCACCTCTGAGCCTCAGTTTTCTCATCTGTAAATTGGGTACAATTGGGTCCTTGTAAGGCTGTTGTAAGGCTGACATGGGATCATGAGCGTAAACACACTGGAAATAGTCACTGATTTTATTATTGGACTGCTTTTGGAAAAGGGCACCATTTGGACATGAGGATCTACACGCAGAAAAAAACAGCACAAGCTGAGACCCGAGGTGGGAAACCCAGTATGTGCTGGAAGCAGTGGACAGCTCAGTTTGGCTCACAGCTGGCTGGAAGAAGAGGAGTAGAGAGAAATATAGAGCTGAAAAGGCAGATTAGGCCCATCCCAGAGATGCTTGGGGCTGGCTAAAAAATGAGATGTTAGCCTGTGGACAGATGGGAGCTACTGAGAGACATCTAATTTGGTGGTTTTCAAATTGTGTTTGAAATCTTTCTGGCCACTAGGCCAAAGAGAAGCAGTGTAGCATCATAGCTAAGATGACTGCCTTAGGCCTAAGACCCAGGCACAGTCTAAATTCCATATCACATGTCCCATGACCTTGACCTTCATTTCTCAGGGCCTCTCTGTCTTCATTTCTTAGGAGATAATAACACCTACATTATAGGATTTTTAGGAGAAAACAAGATGTGTGAAAAGAGATGCCACATGACTAACATTTACCAAGCATTTGCTGTTATGATTTTTAATTTTAAAAATTTAACTGTTATTGCCTGGCCGGCATGGCTTAGTGGTCGAGCATTGATCTGTGAACCAGGAGGTCACGGTTCCATTCCCAGTCAGGGCACATGCCTGGGTTGTGGGCTTGGTTCCCAGGAGGGAGCATGCAGGAGGCAGCCAATCAATGATGATTCTCATCATTGATGTTTTTTATCTTTCTCCCTTCCTCTCTGAAATCAATAAGAACATATCTTTTAAAATTTTAATTTTGATTAGAATACACAGAGCATAAAATTCAGTCTTAACCAATTTTTAAGTGTACAAATCAGTAGTGTCAGGTATATTCACAATGTTGTGCAACCTATCTCCAGATCTTTTCAACTTGAGGCTCCCTACCCATTAAACAGCAACTCCCCACGCCCCCTTCCTCCTGCCTGTGGTAGCCACCATTCTACTTCCTGCCCCTACTGATTTTGACTGAGTACCTCATATAAGTGGAATCACTTCTTTGTGACTGGCTGGTTCCACTTAACAAAATGTCCTCAAATTTTACCCATGTTGTAATATGTCAGAAAGTCCTTTCATTTTTAAGGCTGAACAATATTCCATTGTCTATGTAGAACACATTTTGTTTACCCATTCATCCATTGATGGACACTTGGGTCGCTTCCGTCTTTCAAATATCTACACTAGTAAAAGAGTAATATGCTAATTGACCGTGACACCCACCAGCCAATCAGGAGTGAGTATGTAAATTAATCCACCATATTTGTTGGGTTAATTTGCATATGTAGGCGCCAAGCGGCCGGGGGGGGGGTGGGGGGGGCGTTCCGCACCACCCCAGCCTCTCCGGGCCTCTTGGTAGCATGGGAAGGCGGAAAGGCACCTCCTATCTGGAGCAGAAAAGAAGCTCCGGCCAGAGCAAAGGCGATGCTGGCAGCCACAGGAAGGAAGGCCCATTCTTGCACGAATCTCCATGCATTGGGCCTCTAGTTGTTAATGATGCTGCTGTGAGCATATTTGTACATCCTGCTCTACACCCTTTTTGACACCCTGCTGTCAATTTTGTGAGGTCTACACCCAGGAATTATTTACGGTTATAGTTTGAAGGCAAGGTGTTGAGGGCTCCCCACTGTACTTCCTCTTGCCCACCAGAGTAAGGGAAGTCTCTGGAGCCCTATGAAACAGTTTGGAAACCAGGGAGTCAAACAAACCATTACAGATGGTGCCATTTCTCCCTTTTGCTGCCCAGGCAGATTTGCTTCTTGAATTATTTTTTAATTATCCCGAGTGGAAACCTCTATTCATTCAACAAATGATTGTTAAGTGTCTGCTGTGTTTACATGTGGGCAGAGGGAGGTAGACAATAAGCGATAAACATAAACAAGTAAATGACATAGTGTGGCAGACAGTGATGTGTGTTCTGAGCAAGCAAGGAGCCAGGTAAAAGGGTCTGCGATGAGAGGCTGGGACAGGGTAGCTTCAGTGAGCTGTGAGATTTGAGCCAAGGCCAGAGGCAGGTAAGGGGGTTGGCCAGGTGGTTATCTGGGGGAAGAGTATACCCAACAGAGGGAATAGCCAAGGGCAAAGCCTTGAGGTGGGAATGTGCCTGATGGGACCCAGGATGGTGCCGCTGGAGCAGAATGAGCGAAGGGGACAGAAGGAGGGCAGATTGCGCATGGCCCTGTCACCATTGTACAGATTGTGACTGGGTGAGGAGGGAGTCGTTGGAGGTTTGGAGCAGAGAAGGGGCATGATCTGACTTCAGTGCTGTGTGGTGGGTAGCTAGGGGTGAGGGCAGAAAGAAGTGGGAGACGGGGAGGAGGCTCTGCCAGAGAGAGGATGGCAGCTTGTACTAGAGTGTGAGTCGCGGAAGAAGGGACATGATAAATGTGGACAACGTGTTATAGAGCCTGGGTACCCACCCTGATGGCATCCTGTCACCCCTGCACCCTGCCCATCCTCCAGATTGCTGAAGCGAGGCTGGGATGGGAACTTTTTGTGCCAACGTCCCTTTTTTCTTCTGATCTGTAGTAGGATTGTCCAAAACACTCTGGGTTCTTCTCTGTTGTATCTGTTGCCATGGAGACCTCCTGAGATGCTGCATTTACCAGTGGCTTCCAAGTTAACTTCCAGATAGAGGTATAGAATGAATGGGTTTCTCTCCCAAATGGCTGGAGAGGGGAATGGGGAGTAAACTCAAATCCTCCATTCTGAGACCATCTCAAGGGTGTGTGTGTGTGTGTGTGTGTGTGTGTGTGTGTGTGTGTGTTTGTGAACTTTGATCTTTGGAGTTTCTGGCTAAAATCAGTGCTACAGCTCTATTTTTTATAAAAGATTTCTTCAATGAGACGCTTTTCCTTCTCCTTGGCTCTAGAACAGTGGTCGGCAAACTGCAGCTCGCGAGCCACAGTTTGCCACTCTGTTGACCAATGAGTTTGACAACCACTGCTCTAGAACCATTAGACAGTTCTCGGCCTTCCTGCGACACTGTAGCCATTTCTCTAGTAGAAATACTCATTTTATTGTACTGCGGACTCATCTAAAAAATGCTGTTAACCAGAAACGAGAAAGAGAACAACGCATACACATAGGCCAGTGGTCTGCAAGCTGCGGCTCGTGAGCCACATGCAGCTCACAAGCCTCGGTTTGCCGCTCTGTTGACTAATGAGTTTGCCGACCACTGAAATAGGCACAGGCACATCAAATTTGACCTTGGCCTTCACTGGCTGCTCCAAGTATATTTTTAAAAAGTAAAATAAAGGCCATCACTGTATCATGTAAAGAAAAACAAAAGTAATTTATTCTTGCATGTGATCTTCTAAGGGCCCAGGTCATAGGGTTGTAAGGGTGATTTAAAAGATTTTCAAGGATGATATTGATCATATTGGATTTTCT
This sequence comes from Antrozous pallidus, assembly GCA_027563665.1. Lineage (NCBI taxonomy): Eukaryota > Metazoa > Chordata > Mammalia > Chiroptera > Vespertilionidae > Antrozous > Antrozous pallidus. Next base: position 201,243,646 of record CM050508.1, read on the forward strand.
CCTCGATGCTGACTTCAGAACTTTCCATCTTCATGAGGAGAAACCCCACGTATTGTTCATGGCGTTAGTCAGCAAGCACTGGCTGGACACCTACTGTGGGTGCTTGCAGACTAAGGATAGATATTTGTGGAATGTCTGTCGACTCCCACTACTGACAAAAATAACACAGCCAGTGTTTTCTTTGGTGACGGGTAATGTGGCTGGCAAAAATCATAGTCATAAGGTATCAAGACAAGACCCTAGACAGAGTAATCCCTGTCCATCCCGTAGCTGGTCTTCGCAGTCTGACATGGGTCAGTGTTCGCTTGTTCTTCTCACTGTGTCCTTGTTGTTTCCCTGAGAGTCGGGGCTCTTCTGGGTCCAGTACAGGCCTTGGTGTCCTGGTGACCGTATCCTGATCAGTCCCAGGGGCAGAGGGCCCTGAGGACCAGTATGCACAGTTCAGTTGGCACAGCTGCCACACACTCCCACAGCTGGAATAGTTTGGGGCCCAGCCCATCTGACTGGACAACCCATAGAGTTGGAACCCTGGGCACCTCCATCCCACCATCATGGGTGGCTGAAAATCCCCGTCTGTCCTGTCAACCCTATCCTTTTTGTTGATAACAAAATCTGTTGGTCAGAGGAACGGCACTTAACTGTGACCTCGGCCCCGCACAGGGCCAGGACTCTCGGAGATAAAGCATGCCCCTTCTAGGAATCAAGAACAGGATTGGCATTTTTAACTAAAGCTTTTTTTTCTATGATAAAAGCATCAATAAGCTTGTGGCAGAAAATGTTAAAAATACAGAAAAATGGAAAGAACAAAAACCAGCTACTTCTTGTCCCACAGCCCTACCACGGAGTGACAACGATCATTAACATTCTGATGTATTTCCTTGCGATCTTCTTGCTCCATGAAACATTTTTTAAAAGCATAACTGGAATTGTATCACATAGACAGTGGCATGCTATTCACCACCTCTCTAAAAAATAAAATCCCTCGTTTGTAACAACTGCCAATTTCGGTGGTGTAAATACTCCTGTCGTGACCCATTTCAAGGCACTAGCATTACTTCTCACCAGCCGGTATGAGCTTGTAGCAGCACACCATATTCTAATTTAAAATCGTGTCTTTTTTTTTTTCTGGTTTTAAGATCAGTACATCCTCATGATTAAAAATTCATACAGCAGAAATGTAAAGGGAAAATTTTAAACATCCACAATCAATCCTTCCCCCTGCTTAGAGACAGCCACTATCACCATCCCAATGCAAGTCCTAACAGCTCCCTTGCTATGGATCGAGACATAAAATAATGTTAATTTTCTCCTAAGTGCAAAAGTAGTACATATATATGGTATAAAGTTGGGGAATCCAGAAAAGTCTCTACCATCTCAACTTCGGAAATAATTTTGGAGGGTATTCTCTCAGCCATTTTTCTTCTCTGCGCTTTTTAAGATGGTTGGACTTGTAGCTTGATTCTCAGAGTTAAGAAGGTGTGGTACAGGCACATTCCCATGCCCCATAGAAGGTGAACATCCAGGGCAAGGGTGTCACCACTGATACCTTATGAAAAACCCTCCGGAGGCTTAAAGAGGCAGAAAATAATATTCTAGTTCCTTGGAATGAAAACAGGCCATTAGGATGAAGTTCAGGTTATTTGAAGCTTTGGGGAATCCTGGGTTTGGGGTTGTGGGACATCCCTGGGTAATTTCAGATAGTTGGCCCTTGTTCCATCTCTGTCTTTCATCTGATGCTCCATGGGAGGGTGAGAATAGGAGAGAAATAACCAGGAAAATCTAACTCTTGCTTAAGCCCCCAAAATTAGTTCATCCATCCATCCATTCACGTAGCAGGCATTTTCTCACCACTCAGTCTATGGCAGGTAAGGGTTGGGCTTGGGAATGGAAGGGTTTCAGTGCCTGCCCTCTACTGTCAGGCTAACCAAGGAGTTAGTGTAGCAACCACAGCTCAGGGTACGGGGAGTCAGAACAGACAGTTCTAGCAAAGTCCAGGGCTGCCTGCAACCCTCCCAAGAAAGGGATGCCAGGGAGAGGGACCTGGGGGGCAAAGGCCCAGAGGAAAGTAGGAGCGAGACTTCCTGAGCCTGAGGAACCGGATCCTCGTCTCCCACAGGCCTCTGACTCCACACCTGTAGACCCACAGACTGGTTTTTCTGGTTTGCTCCTCCGGGACAATTTGCATATTTCCCAGAAGAACCATCCAGAAGCTGACTGCTGTTTTGAGACCTTGAGGGAAGACCCACAGTTGTTTCTTGAAATCTGAATAAATGTTATTTCAGGTTCCTTTCCCTTCAGAACCCTCATTGTTTTAAACTGTCTTTTCTGTATGTGTTCTGAGTTTACACATTGTTGTCTGCCACCCTGGAAGACAGCTCCGCGATGGAGGCTTGTTGTCTGTCTCTCAGTCACTATTGCGTCCCCAGCATCAGGACAGTCCTGGTGCATAGTAGGGCGATACGTGTTTATTAAATTAGCTAGTTAATTCTGGGAGGTGGTGAATTTTTGTTTTTAGTTTACTTAGACTTTAAGAAAAGGTCTTTCAAGTTCTATAGAGACACTCCACTGCTTTTTATTTTTTAACTCTTTATTTTAAAATAATTGTAGACTACAGGCACTTGTAAAAATAGTATGGGGAGGTCCTACATATCCTCACAGCTCCCTGCATCACCATGGCTTACAATTCAGTCTGACTCCTTAGCTGGGAGAACTTGGTCGGCCATGGTATGGCTTTAGCACCATCCCCTCCAACCTCGTCTACCCCTCCACACCCACTCGTTCAAAGCCTGGCTGCACTGAGGATCTTCATGGTTCTTAAAAAGCATTTCTGCCCTTCCACCCTCTGCCCAGAACATGTTCTTCCTCCCCACCTGACCCCTGTCTGACGTCACCTTCTCCAGGAAGTCAATTCTACATTCCAGGCCCCTTCTTTTTACCCCTCTATATGTGTTTCCTTCTTCGTAGCATTTATTCCGCTGGTTTGTCATCGTCTGTTTACTTGCCTGTCTCTTCTACTGGCCTGTTTCTTCACCTGGATTACTCTCCCGTCATCTGCAGGGCTGTCCCCTTTACTTCCTGCAGCCCCTGCTGGGATGGCACCTGCGATCTGTACACCACAGTCACTTTCCTCCTGCCCATCACTTCCTGTCCCCTCACCGCCTTATTGCACCCCGCCCCCATGACCACTTCCGGACCAAATGTTTACTGATTTGTGTGGGTGGCTGTTAAGGGCATAGATCCTGTACACAGACCACTCAAATGCAAATCTTGATTCCATCACTTCCTAGCTTTGTAATCTTGGGCAAGTCGTTTAAATTATTATTATCATTATGCATTGGTGTATTATTGCCAGTGTCTCACCAGAACATAGGCCCTTTGAGAGCATGGAATTTGTCAGTTTTGTCCCCTGATCTGCCCCAAGGCCCAGAACAGGACATCATATATCATATATCCTTCTTCATTCATCCAGCAAGTAGTTAATTGAATACCTGTAACATTCACGGCCTGCTCCGAAATCTGAGGTACACCCATGAAGAAACAACCGGGGCCTGCTTTGAGAAGCAGGTGTTCTGTTTGTACACAAATTAAATATGTATACAGACAGAATCGTTTAAAAATATATCACTTAATATAGAACTAAGTATTATAAAAGTAGACAGGATGCTGGGAGAGAGGGACAGAGCACTTTAGCCTGAAGACATTCAGGCTGAGGCCAGAAGGATGTCAAGGTCAGGGGAGGAGTGTCCCAAGCAGGGGGAATGGCAATGGAAGGAGACCAGTGTGGGTGTTTGAAGAGTAGAAAGATAGCAGTGTGGCTGCAGTGTAGTGAACAAGCCGGGTGTGGGGGGCATGAGAAGGTTGGGGCCTCTCACGAAGGGTGTTGTAGGCCATCTCAAGGGGATTGGTGCTCATCCTGGTCGTGAGAAGCCTTCGGAGGCTGTTTAGCAGGCAAGTGACAGGATTGGTGAATATGAACAAAAGGCCACTTGCGCCGCTGTGGAGAGGATGGATTATAGGGCTTCAGGGGTGTATTTGTCGAATGAATGAATGTATTTGGCCTGAGCTGAGCTTTTGTGCACTAAGACCCGGCAGGGGGGTATTATGGTTATTCATATATAAAATCATACAATAATTATTAAATAATACAGAATAAACTCTGAGTCTCGAGTACTCACAACTATAAACTACTTTTGCTCCCTGTATATCCCCTCTTGCTTGTGGTTAGAAGTAGGCCAGCTCATGCTTCTCTGATTAGAAGGGTGTTTATTCTTTTTTTAAAATATGTTTTTATTGATTTTAGAGAAAGAGGGAGAGGGAGAAAGAGAGATAGGAACATCTTTGAGAGAGGAACATTGACCAGCTGTCTCCTGCAAGCCCCCTGATGGGGATCAAGCCCACAAACCTGGGCATGCGCCCTGACCGGCAATCCAACCCCTGACCTCCTGGTTCATGGGTCGACGCTCAATCAACTGATTCACACCAGCCGGGCAAGGTTGTTTAATCTTGAACTGAAAACCAATGTAGGTCTCCCTGGAGATCAGCCTAATAAAACGCCGTCTTGAGTAAAATAAGCACAGTTACCGCAGCCTCTGAGTTGAAAATATCTCCTGCTAGTGTTTGGTATGGCTTTTCACTTCCTTAAGGATGATGAAGTTCTTAATTTTAAGGAAGACTGACTTATCAACCTTTTATCTCAGGGTTGGGAATTTTTGTGTCCCATTAAGTAACCTTTGCCTACCTCCCGGACGAATTGCTCACTGGGATTTTTTTCCTGCAGGACTGGAAATGGCCACAGGGGGCAGACCCAGCCCCAGGCTGCATCGGAAGGCTGAGCCAGCTGCGGAGGGGGACCCACAGCTGCCCACGGGCCGGGAGTTGTCCGAGGCCAACCGCTTTGCCTATGCCGCCCTCTGTGGCATATCCCTGTCCCAGCTGTTTCCAGAACCTGAGCAAAGGTGAGTGCGTTTGTCTCAGAGGGAAGGTCATGCTTCCTCAGAGGCACTGAGCAACCCACAAGGTATTGTGAACCCCTAACAAAAAGGGGGGTGTCATTGTTCTTGCCTTTAAGGAGCTTACAGCCTGATAGGGGAATATGACATCTCATTTCACACTCACTCACTCATACGTTCACCAAGCATTTTCTGAGCACCTACTGTGTGCCAGCCATCATTTGAAGTACAGGGAAGGTCTAGATGAACAAGGCAGACAGAATCCCTGCCCTCAGGTATGACACAGTTTAATAGGGGAATGAGATATTTATCCATTCATGTGACATGCACTTATTGAACTCCTACTGTGTGTACCACAAGACCTGTTCAAGCATGTCAAACTCAAAGGCTAACAAGGGCCAAGTAAACAAGGTTTAAGTTTATGTGGGCTGCAAAAAAAAAGCAAAAGCTTCAATTTTCATAGAAACATAGGTTTATTTCGATAGAGACATGCTGAATACAAAGGGATGAAATATATGACTAATCATTAACATAAAATATGGAACATTTTAATAAAAATTAATATTTCTTCTTGAACATTAACTTACCAGGCACTGAGTAACTTAACAAATTAATAAGCAAGGGCCTGACTCTCCTCTGCTCCTGCCTGTGCAATATCTGGGAAGCCTCCATCTTTTCAGAAGCTTCCTCTGGCCTGATCATCCCCTGATTGAGAAGCTGATGCATAAGAGCTCTGTGTACTTAGTTCACATAAGCAAATATTTATGAGTCTGGACAGTGTGCCAGGCCTGTGCTGGGTCCTGCCTGGGAGAGCACATAGGAAAGTGGGTTATTGTCTGGGGTCTCCCCCCATTCCTGCCCCCCCCCCCATGAGTTCTAAGCACATGGGGCTGGAAGCATTTGCCGTGGGGCACTCCTTCCTGAAAGTTTCTGATTTGGTTTCTCTCCATGTGGCTGATCTTGGTTTTCCTGGGCCCAAAAGGCGTTTTAAAGATAGCCTCAATCTTCTTAGAGCTGTTGGCTTCAGTAATCTTAGGAAAACACTCTGTGGCCGTTTTTGTCCACATCCTATCTAATAAAAGAGTAATTTGCAGATTGACCATCACTCCAACACACAAGAGGGCTGCTCCCATGTGGACAAAGATCCTGCCCCCATGTGGACACAAGATGGCCACCACAAGATGGCCAGCAGGGGAGGACTGTTGGGAGGTTCCAGGCCCTGCATGGGAGGGCAGTTGTGGGCGATCAGGCCAGCAGGGGAGGGCAGTAGGGAGGGACCAGGCCTGCAAGGGAGGGCAGTTGGGGGCATTCAAGCCTGCAGGGGAGGGCAGTTAGGGGTGACCAGGCCAGCAGAGAAGGGAAGTTGGGGGAAACAGGCTGGCAGGGGAGCAGTTAGGCATCAATTAGCCTGGTAGGGTAGGGGTTAGGGGGTGATCAGGCTGGCAGGCAGAAGCAGTTAGGGGCAATCAGGGTGGCAGATGAGCAGTTAGCTAACGGTCCTGGATTGTGAGAAGGATGTCCAATTGCCAGTTTAGGCCCGATCCTAGTAGGCCCTAAATGGGCAGTCAGACATCCCTCAAGGGGTCCCAGATTGGAGAGGGTGCAGGCTGATCTAAAGGACATTCCCCCCCCACCCCCGTGCACTAATTTTGTGCACCAGGCCTCTAGTGGGGTTATAAAAGCAAGCCTTCAAAATACTTCTTATCATGCTGTAAATGTCATAGATGCTGTCTTCCACGATTAATTCCACTTACTACACATGGAGATATGTATGGGTAGGACAAGTGGACACAGGTTTCCTGCAGAGGACGTGGCATTTTAGCTTGCAGGCCATGTGGTCTCGGCCCCGGTCCCTCGGCTTTGCTGTTGCAGCCTAAAAGCAGCCAGACGGACGCAGTCGGTAAAGGAACAGGTGTGACTGACTGTGTCCCGATAAAACTTCATCTACGGGAACGGGCTGCAGGCCAGATGTGGCCTCTGGGTGGTGTGTGGGCCCCTGGGGACTAGGAGGAGCTCTGGACTCCAGTTCAGGCTCCCTGGACCCCGGGTGAAGCTCTGCCCTTCATCAGTGGCGCCCTTGATAAGGCTTTTAATCTCTGCGGCCCAGGGCCGGCCCTGCGAGGTTCGGTGAGGATGAAAGGGAATGTTGGATGCACCTGCTCAGGCAGTGCCCAGCACAGAGTGAGGCCCAGGTCTGTAATCCCTGGAGAGGGCAGTCCCTGCAGTGGCTAAGCATGGCCTCTGGAGCCAGACAATTGTGGCCTGGAACCCTGGAGCTATCCCATAACCCTTCCGGGCCTGGGTGTCCTTATAACTGAATGGGGGTGAAAGCAGTACCTCCCTCCCTCATGGGGATTGGTGGGAAGTAAACAGACAGTGTGCCTGAAGCACTTAGCACAGGAACTGAGGGATCGTTACTCTGTGATTGACATTGCTGCTATTGATTTTCTTGTATCTCAATGAGACCACCCACCACTTTAGACAGTTCCCGACCCCTGCCCATCTAAAATGCTGTTATTTGATATACTAGAGACCTGGCACACGAAATTTGTGTGTGTGTGTTGGGGGGTGTCCCTCAGCCCGCCTGTGCCCTCTCACAATATGGGAACCCTCCGGTAGGGTCTCTAAGCCTGGCCAGAGATCAGGGCCTATCGGGGCTTACCTTCCCCCAGCTGCTAGCAGCTGGCCCCTCCCCCGCCTCTGCCACTGCTTACCATCTGTGCGGAGCTGCCGCCCCTCCTCCACCACCAGCCTTGGGGTGCGATCCTTTGGCTGGCCTGGGCCTTCATCTTCGGGGCAATCGCTGGCCGCCCCATACACCCACCACAGCATCGCTGGCCAGAGGCCTGGGCCTCCCTCTGTGGCTGCCAGCTGGGTGGCCTGGCCTCCCTCTATGGGGCGATCCATTGCAGGAGAGGGTGGGGGGGCACAGATGGAGGCCCAGGCAGTTAATCACTGTGCAGAGGTTGGCCTGGGCCTCCCTCTTTGGAGCAATCATGGACCCCCCACATCTCCACCCCGATTGATTACCCTGCCCCCGGCCAGTGACCTGGGCCTCCCTCTGTGGGGCGATCGAGGGGCGATGGTGGAGGGCGACAAGGGGCCCCAACCAATTGCATCACACCTCCTTGGCTAGCCTGGCTCCAGTGCGTGTCATAACATGGGTGTCCGGAAGGTCATCCTGATGGCCAATCTGCTTTTCAGTTGGTCAGTCAATTTGCATATTATACTTTTATTGTCATAGATTGTTGTACTGCCACTTTACATATATATTTATTAATTCCGTTGCTCATTTAAAGAAACACATATAGAGCGCCTTATATGTGCCAGGTATTATTCCAAACACACGACAGATGTTAGCTTAGTTTTCATCATTATCACCTGTTTTACAGACGAAGAAACTGAGGCACAGAGAGGTTAAGTAACTTGTCCGAGGTCACACAGCGAACAGCAGAGCTGGAATGTGAACCAGGGTTCATGCTCTTAACTTGCCTCCACCCTTATTAGGAGCTGCTTCTCTGCATCCAAGACTTTCTCCATGGACACAGGGCCACGCTGCTGCCCTCAGCCCCGCGCCCTTACCCCTAAGGGCTGTTCAGTTCACAGAGTCATCCCTTGGCCCCGTAGCCACCCACATCCCACCCCGGGTAACCCCAGTAATTGCAGCGAGTTCCATCGTAGTGATTGTAATAGCAGTAGCTAACATTTATTGAGGGTTATCGGGTGCCAGGCACCGTTACCATGACATTTAATCTTTCCAACCAACCTACGAGGTATGTCTGTTACCATCTGCATCTGACAGCAGAGAGAAATGAAGAAAAGACACGAAGGGGACTCCCCAAGGGGCCTTCGAGCCTGACTCTCACCCTGTTCTCCATTGCCTCCCTTGGCTGGCTTATAAATAAAAGTAATGCTGCTAGCTACATGAGCTGAACAGCTGCTCCCTCCCAGCCCTCCTCTGGGTGTTTCGTATGTATCATCTCAATTAACCTCAAACAACCTTATGAAGTTGATCTCTCTCTCTCTCTCTCTCTCTCTCTCTCTCTCTCTCTCTCTCTCTCTGTGTGTGTGTGTGTGTGTGTGTGTGTGTGTGTGTGTCTCATGTTTTTTACTGATTTTAGACAGAGAGGAAGGAAGAGGAGAAGAGAGAAAGAAACATCAATCAGTTGCTTCCTACACGTCCCCTACTGGGGATTGAGCCCCACATCTGGGTGTGTATATATATATATATACACACATATATACACATATATACATATATATATATATATATATATGCCCTGACCAGGAATTGAAACAGTCACCTTTTGGTGCACAGAACGACACCCCGCCAACTGAGCTACACTGGCCAGGGCCGAAGTTCTCTTAAACCCATTTCAGATGAGGAAACTGAGGCACAGAGAAGGCAAGTGACTTTTGCAAGGGGCTCCATCGCTCAGATGCCCCTTTAAGAATGAAAGGCTGTCCCCCAGCTGCTGAGAGGGCTGTCAGCACCGCCCGGGCCTGTTGCAGCGAAGCAGACCCCTTGCCCAAGGTTCTCTCCCCTGAGGCAGCCCGTATCGATGACTGGCTGATGTGGCAGCCTAAGGCCCAGCCCTCCTGCCTCACCCCGCAGCTCTGAAGGGTCACTCATTTTCGGAACTCCCTCCGTGGAGGCTGCCTGGCAACTGCGTTGCTCCCCTGCCCGCTCCTGCATCTGCCCCGACCTCCCACAGGCACTGATCCCAAGAAGATCCAAATACTGTAATCACTTCAGAGCTGACTCCCGGGGACCTGGGCTGTAAAAGTGGTGGACCCCGATTGGAACTGAGCATGTCACTGTGCCTGCCAGGGGCCTGGCCTGCAGTAATCTCTGCACTCGGCTTCGGCCGCCCCAGCTCTGAGGACTGGGATGGGTGGGCTGCCTGGGGTCCGTGGGGCTGGGACCAGATGGTACAAGCAGGAAGCCTTCTAACATTGTCCCCGCCACCAAGGAGCTCTGCTTGTCCCGAGGAGGCCTGATTCTACCCGATCTAGCCAGAACTAAGACTGTAGAACCCAGTACAGGGAACCCCAGGACAGTGGGGTGAGGCAGGCCGGGCTGCTGGGTTTAGAGATAGGCCTGGCTCTGGGCTGGTGTGATCACCTAACTAACCCCTGATCCTCATCACCTGCCCACCCACCGCTGCACCGTTCTCGCTGCCATGGAAACTGAGTCAAAGCCTGATGTGCCCCAAAATGCCATGTGCTTCCTGCATCCATGTCTCAGCTCCGAGGGCTCCTTCTCCCCTAGAGCGATCCAGCCATCCTCTATCCAGGGACTCCTGTGGGACTCAACTCCAGTGCCTGCTGTGGAGAGAGGCCCACGGGGGCAGTGGGCATGGGGAGGGCAGACTCATCCGCTGCGCTTTATCTGCTTCTGAGCGGCTGGCTTTTCCCAAGAAAGCATATCTGGGTGGTCCCCAACAGCAGAAGTCTCCTTCTGTGGGACCCCCTAGGCTCTGCTCCTCACCTTCCCAGGCCGGTGTGGAGCTCCCTCTCTGGGCTCACAGGCTCGATTCCTGCCCCTCTCCTCGCAGACCACACGCCATTGGGATGAGTTGGTCATTTCCGTGTCCCCGCGCTGTGAGCGTCTCATCAGAGGCTGCATCTCGCTCCTCTCTGGTTCCTCAGCCCCCAGCACAGCCCCCGTGCAGGCCGGGCCCAGGACACATGGTCAGGAGTCAGGAACGGCTCGCTGTCCTCGTTCCTGTGGGTTATCAGCCTCTTTGATCAAAGGTTTGGTGGGGGAAGCAGCTAGAATCCCGCCACCTGAAATAGGTTTGGGCTCCTCTGTACCCATGGACTGCAGGCACCACGGCTGTTTTGCATGAGCTGGCTGTTCGCATCATGAACATGGCTCATCTAAGCTCCCCAATGCCTTGTGATGTGAAAGTCTGGAAGCTTCCAGATCTGAGTCGTGTCTGTCTTCCAGCTCCTTCTGCATAGAGTTCGTGACGGGCCTGGCGAAGTGGCTGGAGTTGTCCGAAGCCGTCCTGCCAACCATGACTGCTTTTGCCAGTGGCCTGGGAGGCGAAGGAGCTGACATGTTTGCTCAGATTTTAACGCAGGACCCCATCCTGAAGGACGACCCGTTGGTGATCACCCAGGTACACCCCCCACCCGGGTGGCGGCTGCCAGGGAACCAGAACAAATGGTTTCCTAAGTCCAGCAGGAAACTGCTTCTAGTGGGGTGGGGGCGTTGGAAGATAAAATATTCCATCAGAATAGCGTGTGATGATGATGATCACAGCTATGTTAAGTGATCGTTATTGAATATCTACTATTGATTTCATGTATTAAATAGTGCTTAGCACGTGCTAGTCCCTTTATACATATTAACTCATTGAATTCTCAAAGCAACTTTACGAGATTGGAGGGGTGAGCTTTCCCATTTTGTAGATGAGAAAACTGAGGTACAGGCAGGTTAAGTGACTTGTTGTTCAAGGTCATGCAGCTCACAAGTGGCTGAGCCCGGGTTTGAACCGTGGTACTCTGACTCCAGAGCCCCGGTTCTTGGTGCCAAGCTGTGGGGCTTGTGTTCAGAAGCAGCAGCCTCGCTGTGTGCCCTTGGGCATGTCACTGCCCGGCTCTGTGTGCAGTTAAAACAGGCAGCTTGTGACATGGGCTGTTGGTGGATCAACTGAGCAGGTTTAAAACAGCCCTTCCTCCCCTTCATTTCACTTCCTGAAATGCTCACACATTCATTCGTTTGCTTACTTTGTCTGGCTCACCACTAGAGTCTAAGGCAGAGATACCGTCTGTCTTGTTCTCCCACTTAGCCAAACTTTGAGTCAAATGAGCAGGCTGATTACATATCAACTTACTGCCAATTTCTGTTACTTTTCCCCAGGACCTGCTGAGCTTCTCACTCAAGGATGGTGAGTTGATTTTCTTACGCTCCGTAAATTGTGGGTGCTCATCTTCACCCGGTAAAGCCAGTGATGTGCTGTCACCTGTGGCCTGGTTCCCTGTGGTCATTTTCGTACAAGGAAGGAAAGGGGAGACAGGGGCACTTCATTTGTGCCAAACACTATGTGGCACTTCTTAGCGGTTATTTCATTTATTCCTCGCAACGCCTGTGGTTTTACCTTCTAAGTAGTTCTTAAAACCGGCCATGTCTTCGTCTACACCTACCACCCTGGACTGAGCCACCATCAACGCCTCCTGGATGACAAGCAGAGGTCTGTCTCCTGCTGGGTCTTCCTGCTGTCACTCTGGCCCGCACTTTGGCCTCCACCCCGCAGCTCAAATGATCTCCCTGCACATCCACAATGCTGCCTCCTACCCAGGGCCACTCCTGCTGCGTCCTGGTGGGCTGACCCCTCCCCCTCCTCATCTCTTACCACACATGCCCTCCCCTCTTCCCACGACGGCCTCCCTGAGGGCACCCTGCTCCTGTCACCATGAGTCTTTGCACGTGCTCCTCCCCTGGCTGCAGAGTGTGCTGCTCCTTTGGCCCAGGTGCTCTCTCCCTCATCCCTCCACTCAGTCACCACTTCCCAGGGAAAGCCCCTGGCACGCCAGCCGCACGCTGCTTTGCTAGGTAACTGGCTTGCCCTCCGACCGTAAGCTCCATGGGGGCAGAGCCATGCCCGGTTTTCTCCACCACATACTTCCAGCTCCTGCACATAGTAAGCACTCTGCAAACATCTGTGGAATGAATTAATGGGATGGATCTTAGCGTTCTGTTTTATGGATGAAGGTGTTGGCTCAGAGCGGTTAAGCACTTTACCCACACTTGCTCATAAGTGGCAGGTCAGGGTTTCACTGCATGCATTTCCTGGGGCTGTCGTAACCAAGGACCTTAGATGGGTGGCTTAAAGCAACAGAAATGTATACTCTCACAGTCCTAGAGGCCAAAAGTGTGAAAGCAAGGAGTCAGCCAGGTCCTGCTCTCTCTGAAGGCTGTAGGCGGGAATCTTTCATGCCTTCAGCTGCTGACAATCCAGGTGCTCCTCGGCTGTGGCTGCATCTCCTTGGCTTGTGGCTGTATCACTGCAGTCTGCCTCCATCCCCCAGGGCTTCCTCCTCCTCCTTCCTTTCCTCTCCTCTGCCTGTCTCTCATCAGGACATTGTGCAATGGGACTTCACCTTGAGATCTTTCACTTAATTACAGTAATCCGTCCCACTTCATCTGCAGTTTCACTTTCCATGGTTTCAGTTACCCATGACCCACCACAGTTCAAAAATATTAAGTGGAAATTTCCAAAAATAAGCAATTCGTAGCTTCAAGTTGCGTACCATTCCGAGTAGCCTGATGAACTCTTGAAGTCCTGCTCCGTCTGGCCCGAGATGTGAATCATCCCTTTGTCCAGCATGTCTGTGCCATGCATGCCACCTCCCATTAGTCACAGAAGAGCCACCTCAGTTATCGACTCGTTTATCAGAGAGAGACCACCGCCACATAACTTTCATTGCAGTATATTGTTATAATTGTTCTATTTTCTTATTAGTCATTGTTTCTCTCTTACTGTGCCTAATTTATAAATTAAACTTCCTCACAGGTCTGTATGTAAAGGAAAAAAACGTGGTATATACAGAGTTCAGTACTACCCACCGTTTGGCATCCACTGGGGGTCTGGAACAGTGTCATAGTTGGGTCATCTATTCAAGTCCCTCCCCACAAACTCCACGAGGGCAGGGCCTTGTCTGGATTGCATATCATTGCATCTCAGCATCTATACCACTTTTGGGCAAACGGTGGGCATTTAGCACTGGATGGATGGATGGAAAGATGGACGGATGGACAGATGAAAAGATAAACGGATAGGATGATAGATATATGAATGCATGCATACATGGATGGATGGGGGGATGGATGGATGGAAGGACGGGTAGGATGGACATATGGCCTTTCTTCAGGGGACGGGCTTATACACTAGCAGGGGTCAATCTCCGCTGCAGACAGTAATGAGGTGGGCACACAGCGGAGGAGGAGGCTCTCTCTGGATTTCCCTCAGGTGTGAGGTGAGGTGATTCGTCATGAAATCAGCCCAGGAGATCAACATGAAAAGCTGCATTTCTCAGAACTTCATGGAAGCTTGACCTTTACGGACAGTATTGGGATCTGAGTCACAGAGCGATGCCATTTGGGCAGCTGGATGGAATTTTCGGGGAGTGCTAACCCTTTTGTTCTCCTCATCCTGTAACAACCCACAAAGCTCTCAGCACACACAGCTGAAACAATACGTCTCTTGTGTGTTGAAGGTTAACCTCAATGTGAGCCAACTCTACTCCGGGCTTTTGGCCCTGGCACAGTGGCCGTTTGGGGCTGGGCCCTTCTCTGTGGGGGGACCCTCCTGTGCCGTGTAGGGTGTTTAGCTGCATCCCGACCTACAGTCACTAGATGCCAGAAGCACTTCCTGAGTGCTGACAACTAGAAATGTCTCCATACATTGTCACATGTTCTTGGGGGCACGCAGCAAACACAGTCCTAGTCAAGAGCCAATGCTCTAGGACCCCAAATTTGGCCATCCCATGTGGGGCTGCTTTATTTGTAGTCGGCAATCTTTACAAGGTATTCTAGTTGCTCTTCTAGGTCCCGAACATAGCTTGTGAGGTATTGCATAGCATCTGATCCTCAGATCAACTGCTCAGGCAGGTCCTGTTGTGCTACACTGGCAGGAGAACAGAACCTTCTCAGTAGGTTAAGTAGCCCAGGACTTCCTTTCAAACGTTCAAAATGCCGTTTAAGGCAAAGCCAGTCTCCTTGTGAACTCTGCGTTGGTGTCCTGGAGACTTAAACTGAATGGTGGTTTTTGCCCTCTGAATTCTGAAACCAAAGATAGCATCAGCGCGCAGAGCTGATGGGACTGGGCACTGCCATCTTTGAGGGCATGGAAGTCAATTAGCATATTCCCTCCCTATTGGCTGTGGGTGCCGCCATCTTTGTGACGGCATGATGGAGGTGCATGCTGCGTGGGACGGAGCAATCCCTACCGCAAACGTGGCTCTCCTCTCTCGCTTGGTCTTTATTACTGAAGCGCAAGCCCTGCCTTCCTGAGGAATCAGAAGGGTTTGAGATATTGGTCTTCGGTTATGGTGAAATGCAAACATTGTCTCCTGGTTGCTGAGTTCGCCATCAGTGTCCTAAAGCGTCATACAGCTTGTCACCAGCATTAACACTGGCTGGACCATCCATTCAGCAAATAGGAGCTGAGTACCCAACTGCATGTGCCAGGCCCTCTGCTGGGCCCCGGGAGTCATTTTAACCATAACTGATCCTGGTTCATCGACCTATGAACCAGGAGGCCACTTTAATTCCTGAGTGCCTCTCAGCCCTGAGCTCAGTGTCTTATGCTAGTTTTGTCAACCCCTCTGCAGCTCTGGGATGTCAGCTCCAAGTCCAGCAGCCTGGCCACCGATATCCTTGAAGTGACCCTTACATGAGGCTACCACTCTCAAGCCCCTTGCCTGGAAATACCGTGGCAGATTATCTGTGCCCCTGGCGGCCTGTCCCGCTGCAGCCTTAATGAATGGAATAAAAATTAGTCACTAATTATAATTGCCACCACGGCTAAGGCTTGGTTAATTTCCACAGCTCGGTTATCACCTGGTGCAATAGTCTCTGATCCTATGAAGGCACAGCAAGCTCCTTTGTTTGGAGCTTTAATTGACCCAATAAGCCCAAGATACAACATGCAGCTGTCTGTTTCCCAGCACGTAGACAGTTCCTCGCCAAGGGAGGCAGCCAAGGGCGGCGGGGCAAATGCTGCCAGACCATAGCTCACTCTGAGCACCCTAGTTCAAGGAAGGTTCAAGGAAACCTCAAACTTCAGGCTGCATCTTGTCGAAGGCTAGCCACTACTACTTTAGTATAATGTTACTAGAGGCCCGATGCATGAAAATTCATCCACTGGAGGGGGCCTGCCCCCTCTCACAGTCCAGTAGCCCTCAGGGGCAATCAGGGGAAAGCAACATCCCCATCTTACCTCTACTGCTGCCACTTCCAGCAGCACAAGCTTTGGCTGGCCCTGGTTACCTGAGCCTCAGGAGGCCCTGAGCAGGTGGGCAGCTGCCATCCAAGACTTGCCTGTGCCTCAGGCTGGCCCTGGGTAGCTGTGGGGTTGAGGGGATTGGGGCACTCCGGAGTCAGGCGCACGGAATGGCCAGACCACCTGGGGATGGGCCTGGCCATGCTGTGTGCCTGCCGCCCCAGCAGGGCTGAGGGGACTGGGCACCGCCATCTTGTGGCTGTAGGCACCACCATCTTTGAGGGTGTGACAGTCAATTGGCATGTTGCCTTCTTATTGGCTGTGGGTGCCACCATCTTTGTGAGGATGGGATGGTCAATTAGCATATTCCCTCTTTATTAGATAGGGTTGCCCAATATTGCAGACACCCAGCAAAGGAGACAATTCTGTAACATTCATTGGGGCTGGTCATAGAGCAGGTGTCCTCTTCTCAAGACTGTGTGATGTGCATTTTAGACAGCACACATCATCGCACAGCCTATACAGAGGTGGGTGCAGAGTAGCTGGGTACTAGGTCCTTGTGATTTCCCCTCTTTGACAAGAAGATCCAATGTGGAAGGCTGTCTTAGTATGGACTTTCTGGGCCACGAGGGATGCATATCGTTTTCCCATTTTTTAAAATGGTGGTAAAAGACATATAAGAGTTAGCACCTTACCCATTTTTAAGTGTACAGTTTAGCAGCATTAGGTACATTCACATTATGAACCATCACCACCATCCCTCTTCATCTTGCAGAACTGGAATTCTGTCTCCATTAAACAATAGCTCCTCAGTCCCCCCTTTTCAACGCCCCTCCTCCCCAGGAGCCACCATTCTACTTTCTGGCCCTATGATTTGGGGGGAGGGTGCACATTTTTAAAGGTTTTGATATAAATATTGTCAGACTTCACACTCACCGGGCCAGCATGGTTCAGTGGTTGAGCATCGACCTATTAACCAGGAGGCCACTTCATTTCCCTATTAGGACACAGGTTGCCGGGGCTCAGTCCCCGGTGTGGGGCATGTGGGAGGCAGCCAGTCAATGATTCTCTCTCATCATTGATGTCTCTCTCTCTCTCTTGCTCTTCCTCTCTGAAATCAATAAAAATATCTATTTAAAAAATAAATAATCAGTAAATAAATATTGTCAGACTACACACTCCCACCTGAGCACTGTATTCGTCGCCTCCTTAACAGCTTTGGGATTTTATTTTATTTTTTAAAAAATATATTTTATTGATTTTTGACAGAGAGGACGAGAGAGGGATAGAAAGTCAGAAACATCGATCAGCTGCCTCTTGCACGCCACCTACTGGGGATTGGCCCACAACCAAGGTACATGCCCTTGACCAGAATCAAACCTGGGACCTTTCAGTCCGCAGGCCAACGCTGTATCCACTGAGCCAAATGGGTTTCGGCAAGCTTTGGGATTTTAAAAAAATGACCTTGCTCATTTGGTGACAAAGTTCTACCTTGCTTCTGATTGATATTTTGAACAGTTCCATCCGGGAAGCTGTGCTGTTGTTTAACTGACGGGTTCTCATGGAGGGCTGCGTGGTGAGGATGTTTCCAGGGTTTGGGTTTTAGCCGTTGCTCTGCTGTTCACATCTCTGTTCTTCAAGGCAAACTGACTCCCCGCCCGTGTTGTTTCTCTCTTTCGAGGGCGCTATGACGCTCGGGCCCGGGTCCTCATTTGCCACGTGACCTCCCTCCTCCGCCTGCCCTTGGGGGAGCTGGATCTCCTGGAAGAGACGTTCCTTGAGAGCCTGAAGGAAACCAAAGAGGAGGAATCTGAGTAAGCGAGCCCCATCTGACAGAAATCCAGACTGCCTCTTGCGGGCCCTTTTCCGATAAAAATCCCCTCTTTCCAGTAAGAAACGGTGCACAGAGTCCCGAGGCAGCCAGACCGGCTGTGTGGCCTTAGCAAGTCGCTCCCCCCGCCGGGCCCCAGGCCTCATTTCTAGGAAAAGGAGATGGAAGGGTAATTGCTGAGGGCTTGTGGCTTTAACATTCTGTGGTCCCAACACCCGGTGTCCCATCGGGTTCCTGTCCGTGGGCCCGAGTGGCCTGGGTTCAAACCCTACCTCTGACATCCATCCGCCTTTTTGACCTTGGGCAGGTGCCCTCCCTTCTCTAAAATACAATATTCTTATCTGTGAAATGCGAGTAAGGATAGCGACCTCCCAGGGTGGCTGTGAAAAAATGAATGTGACCATTTTACAAGGTGCTCAGCCCAGGGCTGGCACGAGCAAGAGGTCGGTAAGTGAGTCCTTCCCTTCCCCCCTGCCCACGTGCCCCTGGCCCTACCAGCTGTGCTAGCTGTGCATTGTCCAGAGTGCGTAAAGGGAAATTATCCTGGCAACTTGGCCAGAGCTCAGCTCTTTGCTAAACACACAGAATCTAACCCCAGAGCAATCTATCGATCCGGTCACAGCCTAATTGCGGGCTCCATGCACCACGCACGTCTCCCAGCTGTGGATTTTGTTCGGCCACGGTGACTGTCTGAGCAGCCGGGTCGTGCCAGCTCAGCCCAGCTGGGAATTCAGCTCTGAAGCCAAGTTCAGACGTGGAGCCACCCTTCTGCCAGGGTTTGGAGGGCAAAGGGAGAGGTGGTTTGCTTGAGAAAGGCGGAAGCTTGGTCTGTTTTAAAAACCTGACGGCAGACTTGCTTCCTCTCCCAGAGCTGTGTCAAGAAAGAACCAGGTGGCCCTGACCGGTTTGGCTCAGCGGATAGAGCACCGGCTTGCGGACTCAAAGGTCCCAGGTTTGATTCCGGTCAAGGGCATGTACCTTGGTTGCCGGCACTCCCCAGTAGGGAATCTGCAAGAGGCTACTGATCAATGTTTCTCTCTCATCGATGTTTCTGACTTTCTATCCTTCTCTCTTGCTCTCTGTAAAAAATCAATAAAATATATTTTAAAAAAGAAAAAAGAAAGAACTAGGTCAATGACCACCATCACAAGGGCTGCTCTGTGTCTGGAAATGTACTGGACACTTGTAGTGTCTTCGGTGCCTTGAAATGAAGGAAACTCTCAGCTGTCGTTTGCAAAGCTTATTGTCAGAAAGAAACATATTACCCAGAGGGTTTGCTCTGATAATATCGGTAGTCAGATCAGGGAATGTGTAGAAACAGAAGAAGTTTTTTTTTTTTTTAATATATTTTATTGATTTTTTACAGAGCGGAAGGGAGAGGGATAGAAAGTCAGAAACATCGATGAGAGAGAGAAACATCAATCAGCTGCCTCTTGCACGCCCCCCACTGGGGATGTGCCCACAGCCAAGGCACATGCCCTTGACCGGAATCGAACCCGGGACCCTTCAGTCCGCAGTCCGACGCTCTATCCTCTGAGCCAAACTGGTTTCGGCAGAAACAGAAGTTCTAACAGCCCAGCTCTGCTACTTACCAGCCGTGTGACCTTGGACAAGTTAGTTCACGTCTCTGTGCCTCAGTTTCCTCTCCTGCAAAATGGGAATAATAATAGCACCTGCATCCTAACCGGTTTGGCTCAGGGGATAGAGCGTAGGCCTGTGGACTCAAGGGCCCCAGGTTCAACTCCAGTCAAGGGCATGTACCTTGGTTGTGGGCACATCCCCAGTAGGGGGTGTGCAAGAGACAGCTGATTGATGTTTCTCTCTCATCGATGTTTCTAACTCTCTCTCCCTCTCCCTTCGTCTCTGTAAAAAACAAATAAAATATATTTAAAAAATAATAGCACCCTGCTCATATAGTTCTCATGGGGCTCAAGTGAGTTCACACATGTAAAGTGCTTCAGATAGGCCTTGGACAGAGCAACTGGCTAATAAATCTCATTATTTGCTATAGTATCTGCTATCGTGGCTGTTATTACTATGTATGAACCCTTCCCTCAGAAAAATACTCCATGTGTGGAATTTTTTAATTGAAGTTTAGGGACTTTGGAGACGTCTCAGGTGCTATCTGTGGTCTCTGGAAGGACCCGAGGCCCAGGAAAAGCATAGCAGGTGTTCCGCCTGGTTCTCGGTTTGATTCTGCTGCCCAGTCTCTGTGTGGGCCTGGACATGTTGCTTTCCCTCTCCGGCACCAACACCAGTTTCTCCACCGATACAAGCAGAGGATCGGATTGTATGTAGGTTTCTCTTAACTCTAAGGTTTTGTGTTTCCGCAAGGTGAGCTTATCGCTCGGCACCCCAAGGTGATCCTTCACAGCTGGGGTTCAGGGTGTGACGTACTTCCTTTCTGTTATTGGGTCCCTGTCTCAGTCCTTCAACCATCCAAGTTTCCCCCATTTCTTTGATGATTTCACTCCTTTGTGCCTTGGTTTCTTCATCTCAGACTTGGGGATAATGGGAGTACCTCCATCATTAGGCAGTTAAGAGGATTCAGTTAATGAGTACGTATCAAATGTGTGGAACAGTGCCTGGCACATAGTAGGTCTCAGTGAGCGTTAGGTAAAGTCCTGCTGGAGGTTGACACTGGTCACATCATAAGAACATTGTCAACATCTAATTTACTAGATGTAGGCACATGAGGTCTCCTCATTGGGTGTTCCTCACAGACTCCAGAGGGTTTCACAGAGGAAGAAACAGGAAGTCAGAGGAGGAACTTAACTTGGCCAAGGTCACCCAGTAGTCAGGGCATCATCTGACTCAACCACCTATCCGGTCTGCATGTCACTGGCCCAGGTTCCCTCCTTAATTCTGAAGAAAGCAGTAAAGGTAGTTCTTTTCTGGAGCTTTCGGAGCTTTTACTAGGAAGTGTCTCTAGATATCCCAGCGATAAGCTCTCCCTCTCCATCAACTGGAGAAGGTAACTAAAACAAAGAAGAGGGTGGGGTGAGGATGACTGCGCCAGGAGCGCCCTCCCAGGGAGATAAGCTGGCAGGGGGTGGCCAGGGTGATCTCTGGCTCTTGGTTAAGCGTCTGTGGCTTCAGCCTGGGGGTTGGCCCAGATCCGTGTTTAAACTCGCGCTTCTGTCTTTGGAAGGCTGACGTGGAACACCAACTCAGGGTCCTCTCTGGCATTCCAGAAGCTGTGTGTGGCCAGAGACTATGATGTGGAGATGCCATGGTACCTAACCAATAGGCAAAGTCAATAACAGGAACAGAGCTTCGTTTGAATTGGGATTTGTGCTCAGAGCTCTCACTTCCAACTATAGGACAGACGCATCGTCGATGTCCCTCAGAGCGAATGTCTCCTGCTTTTCATGTTGACATTCAGACAAGGGAAGTAATAGGAATAAAGCGCTGGGATAATTAATGATGACTGGCAAAGCTCTTCATGTGATGTACAAAACAGTTATGAAGGACGTTCGGGTGTTTACATAAATAAGAGAGTAGATTGGCAGTTCAGGTGAATGCCGTGAGAGAGTCACTCAGCAAATGTTTATAAACATTTCAATAATAATACAAAGCAGAATGTGAGAGATTAGAGTAGTGGTCCATCTAATCTTGGCAAAATGGATTTGATACACTAGCTTTCATACCTTTAGATATAACAGCCTCAAGAACTATTTTTACTTTTTAGTTATTTTCTTCCCTCAAGGCTATGAGTCTCCCCCTCCATAAGCTCAGCTAAACATGATGCTGAGTGTCATAGACATGCAGATGTCACTGCAGGAATCATCGAGAAGCAGACGGGGCTGACAGATGTCAAGGGCACCAGCTCAAAAATGTGACTGTGTTCTTAAAAACAAATCTGTAGTAATCATTCAAATGCCATAACATTCCAGATTTGTTCTAATGTCCCAGAATTTTATTCTTTTTAAAAATAATTTTATTTATTTAAATCACAGTTTATATTCAATATGATTTTGTATTAGTTTCAAGAGCATAGCATAGTCTTTAGACTAAATTCCCACACGTTTTCCCCAATATTTCCAGTACTTACCTGGTACCATACATAGCTATTGCAACCAGAATTTCATTCTTTTTGTTTTTTTAAGATATTTTTACCGATTTCATTTCGAAGAGGAAGAGAGAGTGAGAGATAGAAATATCAATGATAAGAGAGAATCATTGATCAGCTGCCTCCTGCACACCCCCTGCTGGGGACAAAGAACACAACCAGGGCATATACTCTGCCTGGGAATTGAATCGTGACCATCTAATTCATAGGTCAATGTCCTGGTTCACAGGTCGATGCTCAACCACTGATCCACACTGGTCAGGCCAGAATTTCATTCTCGGTGGTGATTGGCCTATGCTCTGACCGTAACCCTCTGATTTTCATAGATGTGGAAAGTGAGTGGGGAGAAAGGTCGCTGCAGCAAGAGGTTCGGGGTCAATCCTGGTCAGAATGACTCGGTTCTGTTCACGAAACATTTTCTGAGCACCCTCCAGGGCCTAGCCCAGGGCCAGCTGCTGAGGGTGGAAAGCAGGAAAGGCTCAGCCTGGGCCCTGAAGGTCTGGCCCTGCAGTTCTCAAACTAGGAAACTAGGGCCCTGGAGAGCTGGTTACAGGTAGTTCCCGCACCCTCACGCCCAGAGCTTCCGGCCCAGGAAAGCTGTGCTTTTAACAGCTACCCGGATACAGGTGATCCAGAGCCCATCCTCCGGAACTTGCTGGTCTGGAAGTGCAGGCTGAGACCACCAGACAGATGGCCACATGCCAGGGTTGGATGTGGACTGTTGCCCAGAGCTCTCACCATACCCCTGGGGATAAAGTACTGTTATTATCCCCCCTTGTTGGGCATGTGTCCTGACTAAGAATCAAACCAGAACCTCCTGGTTCATGGGTCGGTGCTCAGCCACCACGCCACACTGACCGGGCAGCACAGACTATTTCTCACCACCTTGTGCAGTTCATGAGGAAAAAGACAGGAAGGAAACAGATATTGGTCCAGATTGCCGATCCCTGGCACCCACAAGGGCCCCCAGGTTGTCCACTCTTAGTGTGTTGATTGAATGAATGAAGAAGGAATGGATTTAATCTTTACAAACCAACTACCTTAAAAGGTAGGAGTTATTGTCCCCATTTTACATAAGAG
Source organism: Antrozous pallidus (assembly GCA_027563665.1). Lineage (NCBI taxonomy): Eukaryota > Metazoa > Chordata > Mammalia > Chiroptera > Vespertilionidae > Antrozous > Antrozous pallidus. Next base: position 201,266,533 of record CM050508.1, read on the forward strand.
GACACTGAGGCTCAGGAAGACACAGGAGCCACCGTTTGTCAGCACTCGCTGTGTGCCATGGTGCCACATGGTTGACAGACTTCCTCTTCACCGATCCCACAGCCCCTCGAGGAGAGATCTTGGCCCTGACTTTGTAACATGGGGACAATAGTGACACAGCTTCAAGAATAAGATAAACCACATGAAACATAAAGCATGGCAGCTAGCATGCAGGAATTCCACAATCAATATTAACCACTAGAGGCCTCGTGCGCAAAACTTGTGTACATAGCGGGGTGTGTTCCTCAGCCCAGCCTACACCCTCTCCAATCTGGGACCCCTCAAGGGATTTCCAGATGTCCGACTGCCCATTTAGGCCTGATGGGATCGGGCGTAAATGAACAGTTGGACATCCCTCTCACAATCCAGGACTGCTGGCTCCTAACTGCTTGCCTGTCTGCCTGCCTGATTGCCCTTAACTGCTTCTGCCTGCCAGCCCAATCACCCCCTAACCACTCCCCTGCCAGCCTGACCGATGCCTAACTGCTCCCCTGCTGGCCTGATTGTCCCCAACTTCTCTACAGGCCTGGTCTCTCCCAACTGCCCTCCCCTCTGCAAGCCTGGTTACCCCCAACTGCCCTCCCCTGCCAGCCTGGTCCCCCTCAACTATCCTCCCCTGCAGGCATGGTCCCCCCCAACTGCCCTCTGCTACAGGCCTGGGTCCCCCTCAACAGCCTTACCCTCCCAGCCCAGTCACCCCTAACTGCCATCCCCTGCAGGCCTGGTCCTCCCCAACTGCTCTCCCCTTTAGGCCTGGATACCCCCCAACTGTCCTCCCCTGCAGGCCTGGTCCCTCTCAATTGCCCTTCCCTACAGGCCTGGGTCCCTCCCCCCACCTGCCCTTCCCTGCCAACCTGGTCACTCCTAACTGCCCTCCTCTGCTGTCCTGATTGCCCACAACTGCCCTCCCCTGCAGGCCATCTTGTGACAGGATATCTTATGTGCACATGGGGGCAGCCATCTTTGACCACATGGAGGCAGCCACCTTGTGTGTTGGAGTGACTGTCAATTTACATATCACTCTTTTATTAGATAGGATTTCTCTTTTATCATCATTGTCTGCTATTGCTCTACACGTTGAATTGTTCCAACTCCAATTTCAGTTCAGAGTTCGTGCCCCTAATGACCTCTTGGTCCTACTCCTTAGTGTCCCAAAGCACTGAGGACTGGGTGTCCATCAGGAAAACAGGGCTTGAGTGATGCTCTGAGCATTCACGTTGGCTATTCTCAGGATTCAACTGACCAAATCACTCTAAATGTTTCCCTCCTGCTACATCTTATAGCTTTTACATTTCCAGTCTGAATGATTTTAGCTATTGTCCCATGGCCAAGGTCTCCAGAGCAGACATGTCTCTAACCCATCTTTGAAATGATTATTCTGAAAGAAATCGTTTTCCAAATATCCCAGAAGGAGGCGAGCCCAGATGTCAAGGGGAAGGGAAGGAAGGAGGGAGGCAAGGGAGTCTGTGATTCTATCTGGAACTCGTTTGGGTCCATCTGTTAAAAGATATTTTTGTGCTTCTTTTACTGTTATTGTTATTTTTTTGTCTTTCCATTATTCAAATTGCAACCCTGTTAGGATGGATCCTTTGGGTAAGTAGTGCATCCCACACACTGGGATTCCCCAGCTGGGTTTTAGAATGTTTCCAGCTTTTTAAAAGCATCGATGGGCCCAGGGTGACCTTGGTACCTTGCTCTGAATGACAGAGTACCCAGCATTGATCCCAGCTTGGGGGTTGGTGAGGCGGAGGGGTCTTAAGGGGTTCCAGGCACAACCAACCCTAAGGACCAACCTCTTCTCCCTCAGAACGGCCGAGGCGTCCAGGAAGAAGAAAGAAAACCGGAGGAAATGGAAGCGCTATCTCCTGATAGGCCTGGCGACCGTCGGAGGCGGGACAGTGATTGGTAAGGCCAGCTCAGGCTGAGGTGGCACGTAGGTCAGTGCAGTGCAGAATGACGGGGGATGTCAGGCTGGGAGTGGAGAGGGTGGAGATGGACTGGCAGGTGTCCCCAGGCACATAGTAGGTGCTCCATCGGCAGTGTGTTCATTAGTGTGCCTCTGTGGAAGGCAGTGGGTAGCTGATGGGAGAATAATCCAGGCCACATCCTCACTCCCACCTTTACCCTACTTTCTGCTTTCTTTGCAGGAGTGACCGGGGGTCTGGCTGCCCCTCTTATTGCTGCCGGGGCCGCGACGATCATTGGCAGTGCTGGGGCAGCGGCTCTGGGCTCAGTAGCTGGCATAGCTGTCATGACGTCACTGTTTGGTGCAGCTGGAGCTAGCCTGACAGGTAAGGTTCCAGAGGAAGGGGCAATGAGGAGGGTGCCCGGCTCCTAAAGGACCTACCCAAATTCTCCCCCATGATGGCTCCCTGGGAGATGGAGGAGCACACAGCTTTTCTCATGCTGGGTCCCAGCACTGCCCAAACTAGCAGCAGGCTTCACAGAGAACTGGGGGATCGCTCGGCACGGGTTGGGGTAAGGGTTGTGTTTGAGAAAATGCACCTTATGTAGACGCCCTGAGAAAGGTCTCCTTGGACCTGCTTGTCACCATTTAGGAAGTTTCCATACGGGCCTCCTCGGAGACACTTGGGCTTCCTGGTGTAAGAGAGCCCATGGCTACTCTTCACTTACCAGCATCTCCTGGGGGAGTTTTCCCAGATCATATGTGTCAGAAGCCCCCCACATTCCTGTCCCACTCCTCACATGGGTTGTCGCTTTCCACATGGAGAATCTTGGTTGGTTCGATCCACTTTCACTGAAAGGAGTGTTGTACCTCTGAAGTTTGAGGCAGGAAAAATGACATAGAACCAACTGAGTCAGGGCAGAGTGATAGTTATGAGCCTGGGCCTGAGCTCCAACCCCAGCTCTGCCACTTGGGGGCAGGCCAGCCTCTGGAAGCCCCTTACCCTCATCTGTAATTAGAGATAATAATGGCATCTACCTAGTGAATTGAAAAATGAGACATGCGTCCAAGGGCAGGGCACATGGACAGCACTCACTCCCCGGGACCCCAGGTCACCTCCATTCTCCTTTTTGTGTCTGGATCTTTAGGATACAAGATGAAGAAGCGTGTCGGGGCCATTGAGGAATTCACATTTCTGCCTCTGACGGAAGGCAGGCAGCTGCACATCACCATCGCCATCACTGGGTGGCTGGCGTCCGGCAAATACCGTGAGGACCAGAGTGAAGTGGACAAGAGTGTAGAGGGAGTAGATGTTGGCTGAGAAGGCCTGCTGTATGGGCCTGACCCTGGCTCTTGCCTGTGTATGTCTTTAGAGGGTGGGTAAAGGAGGAAACTCAGGCTCAGAGAAGTAAGGAAACTTCATTCCATATCCATCTACTCATCCATTCATCTGTTAACCATCATCCATTCATACAACTGTCTATCCATTCACCCACCCACCTAATTACACATCCGTGCATTATATACCCTTCCATCAGTCATCCATTCAACTATCCATGCATCCTAATATCTGTCCATCTATCCATTCGTTCACCCACCCATCCACCCATCAATAAATATATCCATTCATCAGTATGTATAGAGTACACACTGTGGTCCTCTTGTCTCTTCCTCCCCCTCGCCCCCACCCGAGGGTAAGTGGTCCCCTGTCTGGGAAAGTGGGGCAGGGCATCCTCTAACACAGACAGGAGAGACCCCCACCTACCTGTGTCCTCCCCAGGCACCTTCAGCGCTCCATGGGCTGCCCTGGCACGCAGCTGCGAGCAGTACTGCCTAGCCTGGGAGGCCAAGTACCTGATGGAGCTTGGCAATGCCCTGGAGACCATCCTCAGCGGTCTCGCAAACATAGTGGCCCAGGAGGCCCTCAAGTACACAGTGTTGTCTGGTAAGTCCTCCTGTCTCTACCGCCAGCAGCATGCCCCCTGCCCCCAGCCCACGCTGCTACCAAACCTTTGCGTACCTGAGGCTCCAGGTGAGCCAGGCACTGTGCTGGTCCATAGGAACATGGAGAGGTTAAGATACTGAATTCCTGTCTGTGAGAAGTGTAGGGTCTCTGTGGGGAGGAGACAGGTAAACGGCCAATCCCATTATCACATAATGTATCAGTTGGTTATTGCTGCATAAGAAGCCACCCCAAAAACTCAGTGACTTAAAATAACGGTCATTTATCATAATAGCTCAGGAGACAATGAGGCTGCAGTTGGCTGACCTTTGCTGGGTCTGCTCGTGCATCAGCTGATTGCCGACTGATTTCACTAGCCTGGGCTGGGTGGGGCAACCAGGGCAACTGGGCTCTGTCCCATTTGTCTCTCCTCCTCCTCCTGGAATCAGCAGGCTAGCCCACACCAGTGGTGGAGTACATGGGAGGCTGGCCTCCATGCACAAGTCCACTTGAAGTCTCACATCTAGTAGCATCTCATTGGCCAAAGCAAGCCACATGACTGAGCTCACAGTGGAGGGGTGGGACATTGCAGAGTTACCAGGATAAGTGGGAGGGTACCAGGTGGAGGGACAAAGTGGGGTCATCTTTGGAATCTTTCACATGACAGATGCCTGAACGGAAGGGATCTAGTCCATGTGTCAGAAACGCATGAGCTTTAAGTTTCTTCTTTGCTATTTAGCAGTTTGACAACACTGGGAGAACTTACAGGTTCCAAGGTAGAGATGCCACATGCGCTCACTTGGGCATCCAGTAGCCAGCCATCCCTTCCCCAAAACGACCCCCACTGCCTTCATCACTGACATTTCACCTCCCCAGGCATTACAGCTGCCCTGACCTGGCCGGCCTCTCTCCTCTCTGTCGCCAACATCATCGACAACCCCTGGGGGGTCTGTCTCCATCGGTCGGCAGAGGTTGGCAAGCACCTGGCCCACGTCCTGCTCTCCCGGCAGCAGGTACCTGGGAACGGCTGCAGTTGGGGGCCCGGAGGGGAATGAGGGGGCTGACTTGTGCACAGACGCCAGCCCTAAATACATCTGTGTGGAGGGAGCCCAGTGGCTTTGGGGGAGTGGGTGGTCTTCACTGCTCCTCCAACCCAAGTCACAAAAGGATCCTAGGAAAGACCAGTAAGAATTATAGACTGTGCATCCCTAGCAAGTAAGTAAGTGAGGACTGGATAACAGAGGCACCTGCAGGTAAGGACAAAGCCAGGTGTTTCTTCAGAGAAGTGTAGAGCTCTCGCCCGCCGGCAGGGCTCAGTGGTTCAGCGCTGACCTATGAACCCGGTAACAGTTCGATTCCCAGTCAGGGCACAAGCCTAGTGTAGGGCGTTCAAGAGGCAGCTGATTAATGATTTTCTCTCATCATTGATGTTCTTCTCTCTCTCTCTCTCTCTCTCTCTCTCTCTCCCCGCCCCCCCCTTATTCTCTGAAATCAATAATATATATATATATATATATATATATATTATTTTTTTTTAAAGAAAAGAAGTATAGAGCTCCCCTCTGAGCAGACCATCAGTGGTCCAAATACCATGTACTATGTCCCGGTTACATCCACGTCCCGTCCACGTCAGAGGCAGGCAGGTGGAGTGAAGGCATGCCCGGAAGTCACATCAGTTGCTTCCTTCACACCTCTGGCCAGGACTCAGCCCTGTGGCCGTCCCTGCTCCAGGGGAGTTACAAAAATCTCAGTTCTGTCTCCACAGACATGGGCGGGGCTGGGTGTTGGGAGATGAGTGGCAGCCTCTGCCACCAGGGTCCTGCAGAGCTGGAGTCCTATTTAATGGCTGCTGATGGCAGTAAATGGAGGTGGACACATGTATTGATGCAAAAACAAGGAAAAGGAATAGACCAGTGAGAGCGGACTGCACCTTGGGAGCTCATCTGCTCCAAGCAGAACCTGTGCCCAGATACCCCAGATAACTTCCTTTTTCTTATGTGTTGCCTTTTCTACAAGTTCTTTAGTCAGCAAGTTCCTCTTTACGGCTAACTTTACTCTCTACTCTTATGATATAAGGCCAGTATTTCATGCCCTGCCTGTCTAGAGAGAGAGAGCAGCTGGCCCTCCCCTGTCACTCTGCCTTTTCCCTTCACATCTGGGGTACCTTCCACCTCCTCTCCTGGCTCTAGAAAGGCCCCACTTCCCTGCAGTCATTTGCCACGAGATAGATGAGTCCTGCCTCGGGGGTCAGAAGAGATGGCAGCCGGATTATGGTTTGAGATGAAAGGGAGTTAACCCCAGCCAGGGGCTGCCTGTGGGCCTTGGAGGCAGCTGACTCCGGTTGTCAGGTGTGATCCCATGTGAACGAGGGCCCCGACTCTCCTGATTGAGCCATCGGAATTCGGGATACGGGAGTAGCACATGCATCATTCATCAAGTTCACGGCAGGCACTGGGGAGTGGGCAAGGGCCACCCTCTTCAGAGCTGATGTTCTGCTAGAACCGGCTGTGTCCCCTCCCAGACACCTGTGTCCTTTTCCCCCAGGGCCGGCGGCCTGTCACTTTGATTGGCTTCAGCCTGGGAGCCAGAGTCATCTACTTCTGCCTGCAAGAGATGGCACAGGAGAAAGGTGAGTCTGGCTGTTGTCACAGGTGAACACCCTCCCCAAGTTTACACCTAGTCCGGACGGAGGTTTGGGACCTGGAGTCGTGAGTCTGTGAATGTGTTCTCAGCTTTTAGAAATAACAGCTCACAGTTTCAAACCGCTTGAAAATAGACAACATCGTTAAGTCCTTTGGAAAATCAATTATTTTTTTCTGCATGTGGAATTAAAGTGGGTCTGAGTCCTAGAGTCATGACATTGGCCTTGGCGTGCTAACGCATGTCCTTGAATGGGAGGAGGAGAAGGGGGACAAAAAGTTCAAACTTGAGCTGTGGGCAGAGCCACGTTCCCTCTGGCTCTCAGGGATGGTCCTGCCTTGCCTCTTCGACTTGCGGGGCTTGCCGGCTCTCCTTGTGTCCCTAGGCGTGTCGGTGCATCGCCCCTCTCCCTGCCTCCATCTCCACATCGCCTTCTCCTTCTTCTCCTCCAAGGACAGTGTCTTTGGAGTGAGGCCCCACCAAATCCAGGACGACCTCACCTCCGATCCTTAACCGATTACATTTGCGTAATTCAGTTATATCTGCAAAGACCCCTTTTCCAAATAAGGCCTCGTTCACGGGTTCTAGGTAAACATGTTTTCGCTGCGGGTGGCTTTGGGAGTGGCTCGTGCCCTCCAACGGCATACTTTCTGCGCCGAGAGAAGAGCGGGAAGCTTGAGGGCCACTGCTCTGGCCTCCGGTGGGTGAGGTCTCCTGGGCAGAATGCGGCTTTGGGACAGGTCTGTCAGCAGAGGCACCGTAGGAGGGGGCTGGGCGACTGCGGTGCAGAAGTTGAGAGAGAGAGCAGCTGGCCCTCCCCTGTCACTCTGCCTTTTCCCTTCCTTCACATCTGGGAAATGAGGCTGCTACTCATCTCCCACTCCCAAGTGCCCCACTGTGTGTTGGCCCCAGACCAATCTCTCTCCTGGTGCACGCAGCAGCAGCAAGGCCCTAAAGGCCAGAGAAGCGACTGAGACAGGGAGTCCTAAACCTGAGAGCAGTGGTGGGTGGGAGCGGGGCTGGAGCTGCACCCAGCATTCTCCCTAGGGACTTCCTGAAACGCCTCCCCGAGCCTCAGCTCCCCACTTAAAAAGCAGAGCTGATCGTTCCCACCATGCACTTGCTTTGAGGAGCAAGCCAGGTACCCCATGAATAGTATTTGTGCAAACTGCCAAACCCCTCATGGACCCAATTCAGCTCAAGGACGCCAGTGCAGCTTCTGCTCTTCAGAGTGTCCGCCACCCTAAGGCCACTCCCCATGGTCAACACCAGCATGGATCTGATTGCTGACCATTGCTAGCAAGCCAGGAGGGGTGGGGCTGTCCGCTGTCGGCCGGCCTGAAGCAGCCCGAGGAGGCAGGGCTGACGGGGGGGCGGGGGGGAGGTTATTTTCAGTATTGGCGTCACCAGTGGCCACAGCAGAGAGCGTGGGCCCAGCAGCATGATTCATCCCTGCTCTTTTTTATCTCTCGCTAAAATGGACTGGGGATCAGACTGTTTTCTGGGTTGCAAAGGCAAGGTGGACGTGCCCTCCTTAGCATTCCGTGTGGAAGGGCCAAGCACTGTGTGTGAGCCCTGCGGTGGGCCTCACCACCTTCTCTAGGCCGTTTTGGAGGAGCCTGAGGCCCCCTGTAGCTCCCAGCAGCCTCCTTTCCACCTGGTTTTGTCCACATCAGTGAACAGTGTCCCGTTCCCAATTTGGGTAACCTGGGACCACCGTGCAGAAGGCCCTGGGGAGGCTGAGCTGTTTTCAGCAGGACAAGCCAGCCTGGGGTCGGAGGTCAGGCAGTAACCACTGAGGAGGCTGGATCTGGTGGAGGTGGGTTTCCATTCCTCCTGAGGAGAACGTTGTGCCTTCCCTTTCTGGATGCGCGCTTCCCCTGCCCGGCATCAGCAGAGATGGAGCAAGTCCAAAAGGCAGCCCTTGCCTGCCTTTCCTGCTCTACCTGTCACAGACAAGCCATCTGGGACCTCATGGCCTGCTGGGAGGAACCCCCTGGGTCCCTCCAACGTCTCCCCATCCTTAGCTCTTCATCCCCGCCAGTAAATGGCTTTGTTGAACTGCAGAAATGCCATCAACTCCTACTGCATAACGCTATGTTCCGTCTTCCTGCAGCTTTGTGCAAATAACACCCAGACCGCCGCAGTCTCTCTCGGAAAAAATGGGGGGACTGTCTCTCACGCAGAACCCAGTCCTTGCTATGAAAACGTGTGGGATATAGAGGCAGGATGGGTGTATCAGTGAGCTAGTGCTACGGTGACGCCACATAACAAACCACCCCCAAACACAGATATGTTCATGCCCAGGATCTAGAATAGCCTCTGTGTCTGGCTGTAAGTGGCATAGGCTTGGGCCCAGACTTCGGGCTGGGCTTGGATCTGCTCCACGTGCCTTTGTCCGGGTGAGGTTGAAGGGCAGCAGCCACCGGGGCATGCTCTCCCGGTTTATCACCAGAGCGCAGAGCCAAGCCACACATGCACATTCAGACCTGTGTTCGCCTCGTATTTACTAGCATTCTGTATCAGTTAATTACTACTGCAGACAACCTACCCACACAGCGGCTCAAAACAGCCAAAACTGACTACTTGTCACAATCCTACGAACTGCCTAGTCCTGTGGTCGGCAAACTGCAGCTCTGTTGACTAATGGGTTTGCCAACCACTAACCTAGACTCTCGATTCCAATAATTACAGGCTGTTGTTGTTCCTTGTGGCTAAGCCCCTATCCCAGTGGTCAGTAAACTCATTAGTCAACAGAGCGGCAAACCGTGGCTCGAGAGCCGCAGTTTGCCGACCACGGGACTAGGCAGTTCCTCTCCTCGTCTCACTCGGGCAGTTGCCCTCAGAGCTGGAATGCCTGGGCCATCCAAGTCCATCCCACTCACTGTCTAGACATGGGCGCTGGCAGCTGCCCAGGGCGCCCCAGGCCCTCCCCGGACCTCTCACCCCAGGAGGCCTGCCTGACTTCCTCACGTGGTGTTCTCGGGGCAAGAGTGAAGCCTGCGAGGCCTCCATACATAGGCCAGGATTCTAGAATGCAGCTCTTCTGCCACATTCTGTTGGTTAAACCAAGTTGAAGGCCTGATCAGATTCAAAGGGACCAAGGGGGAATTGATTCCTCTTCCAGGTGGGAGAAGTGGCAAAGAATTTTTGGCGATTTTTTAAATCGTGGATTTTTGGGGGGGTCTGGGGGAGAGAGAGAGAGGAGAAACATTGATGTGAAAGGGTTGCCTCCCACACACAACCTTCTGGTGTTCGAGCCGACACTCCAGCCAAGTGAGCCACACCAGCCAGGGGTCAGCGATTTTTAATCCTCAGCATGTTCTGCTTGCCAAAGCCAATGGTGGCCGAGCCCTGGGTATAGGGTGGGGCAGTGCACTCCGCCCATAGTGCAGGGGGAGGGGATAGTGGCCAGGCAGTAACCAGACTCTAACAGTAACCCAGACTCCAGCAGTAACCCAGACTCCAACGGTAACCCAGCCTCCAGCAGTAACCCAGCCTCCAGCAGTAACCCAGCCTCCAGCAGTAACCCAGCCTCCAGCAGTAACCCAGACTCCAGCGGCAACCCAGCCTCCAACGGTAACCCAGCCTCCAGCAGTAACCCAGCCTCCAACGGTAACCCAGCCTCCAACAGTAACCCAGCCTCCAACAGTAACCCAGCCTCCAGCAGTAACCCAGCCTCCAACGGTAACCCAGCCTCCAGCAGTAACCCAGCCTCCAACGGCAACCCAGCCTCCAGCAGTAACCCAGCCTCCAACGGCAACCCAGCCTCCAGCAGTAACCCAACCTCCAACGGCAACCCAGCCTCCAGCAGTAACCCAGCCTCCAACGGCAACCCAGCCTCCAGCAGTAACCCAGCCTCCAACGGCAACCCAGCCTCCAGCAGTAACCCAGCCTCCAACGGCAACCCAGCCTCCAGCAGTAACCCAGCCTCCAACGGCAACCCAGCCTCCAGCAGTAACCCAGCCTCCAACGGTAACCCAGCCTCCAGCAGTAACCCAGCCTCCAGCAGTAACCCAGCCTCCAACGGTAACCCAGCCTCCAGCAGTAACCCAGCCTCCAGCAGTAACCCAGCCTCCAACGGTAACCCAGCCTCCAGCAGTAACCCAGCCTCCAACGGTAACCCAGCCTCCAGCAGTAACCCAGCCTCCAACGGTAACCCAGCCTCCAGCAGTAACCCAGCCTCCAGCAGTAACCCAGCCTCCAACGGTAACCCAGCCTCCAGCGGTAACCCAGCCTCCAGCGGTAACCCAGCCTCTAACAGTAACCCAGACTCTAACAGTAACCCAGACTCCAGCAGTAACCCAGCCTCCAACAGTAACCCAGCCTCCAACGGTAACCCAGCCTCCAGCAGTAACCCAGCCTCCAGCAGTAACCCAGCCTCCAGCAGTAACCCAGCCTCCAACGGTAACCCAGCCTCCAGCAGTAACCCAGCCTCCAACGGTAACCCAGCCTCCAGCAGTAACCCAGCCTCCAACGGTAACCCAGCCTCCAACGGTAACCCAGCCTCCAGCAGTAACCCAGACTCATACTGGGGAAAGGAAAGCATGGACTTTGCTGTCAGCTGAGACCTGTTTTGAGTCCTGCCTCTGAGCAGCCTGAGTTAGACAAGGACACAGCCTCCCTGGGCACCCATCTCTCCATGTGCAACAAGAAATTAATGTCCCCACTTGGCAGTGGCAAAGACCAGAGAGCATGGAGGTCAGGTAGGCAACCCAGGCTGGGTCCTGGTCAACACACCCTCTGATATAGCCTTCCAGCTGAGGTCCCTGCAGGTCCAGGGATGGCTGCAGACTCCCCTTGCTCTCTAAACCTGCTCCCCAACCCCAGGGGAGGCTCTTGAAAAGTTGTCATTCTCTGTGTGTCATCATTTGCTCCTTTCCTCGTCATCTTTCCCCCAGCCCATGCACAGACCATCTGCCAGGCTCCTCATTACCAAGAGCAACGTGCTCTTATTAATAAGACCGATTCTCAGTTTAGAGGAGAAAGGCCTGTCTTTGGCTGCAATTAGCATAAATTACATGTTAACTTCAGATCGGTAATGCGGGCCAACTCTTCAGTTTCCCTACGGACCAAGCTGAATCAATTACCGTTTTCTATTTGGCTGTGGCAATCAGAAGTGAGGCTGGAAGCTGGTGGAGGGAGGCAGGTGGCCTCTGGGTGGCAGGGCTGGTGAGTGAGACACTGAGATGTCCTTGCACCTCCGTTTTGGGGGATGGTTCCCAAAGCAGCTGCCTTCCGCCTCTTTCCCGGTCACTGTTCCCTCCCCTGCATCTTCACAACCCACCGGAAAGGACTGGCTTTGGTGTTAGGCGGACCTGGATTTGGGGCCTGACCAGCTGTGGGACCAGGGGGAGGTCAGTTAACCTCTCTGAACCCCAGCTTCCTCATCTGAATATGGACTTAGAACATGCAAAGGCTCGTGGGGAGGTTAAAATGAGACGATGAGGATGAAAGTACCCGCCCTGATTTGAGCACACTCAGTAACTGTTTCTTCTTCTAAACTCCTCTGAGGACCTACTGTGCACAGGGAACCCTGGTGAGTGCCATGTAGGTAGAGGAGCTTGTCGTTTTGTAGCCCCTTTCCAGCCCGGGGTTAGACCCTGAACTCCTTGTTGGCGGGATCTGTCTTTCCTCCCCTCCCCCCACTCCGCAATCTCCCTGGCCCACGTACTAAGTGCTCAGGAAGGTGTAGGAACTTGACTTTGTGCTGATGAGCTCATGAACCAGTGTCAGATTCACTGCACGCCAGGCTGTATGCAGAGCACCCCCAGCAGGATCTCAATATCATAGCAACCCTGGGGGCTGCTCTCCTGACTTCCCTGATGAGAAACTGCGGCCCTAGGGTATCCTAAGTGCCAGAGCCGGGACTCGACCCCAGAACATCTGGCCCCAGAGCCCTCACTTCTAACCACAAGCTCTACTCTGCAGAAAGCCTAGACCTTGAATGATGGGCGGGTCATCCCGTGGAGCAGAGGGAAGGGCGTTCCGGAGTGTCGGTCAGCAGGGCCAAGGCGGGCTTCCCCGGAGTGTCTGGAGCATTAAGCCCAGTGTCTCTGTAGCCTATGAAAGGGGGCGGAGATGGAACGGCGGGAAACGGTGAAGGCAGGAGCCTGGCACAAGGTCTCCAATGCCTGCCTAAGGAGTCTGACTGGTTAGACAGTGCGATGCCTGAGTTGAGGAGTAAATGAGTAGTCGTTGGGCGGGTCCTGTGGATGAAGGCGCTGGAGGGAGGTCAGCCCCAGCAGCCTGTGGTCCACCCACGAATGCACACTCACACTCACACATGCAGGTACACACGGCAGCAACTTAGCCAACCCAGGGGCCTCCAGCACCCCCACTATTCTCTAGATCAGGTGCAGACTTCCCAGCATGAGCTCTAGGCCCCGCTCATGAGCTGCCTTCCAGCACCATCGCCCACCGCTCTCCACCCAGTGCTGGCTCGACTTTCCCATCTCCCCTACCTCCCTCACGGCTTGGAGGCTAGAAGTACACCTTGAGTACGTCAGGCCTTGAGGATCCTTAAGAGCCCCAGCAACTGGTGGTCCCCAGGAGCCCAGGAGCTTGGCTAAGGGGCCCTCTCCCCCACAGAGGCAGCAATGATACCCAGCATGTTACCCACCACAGGACCGGAGCTGAGGCCTGTGCAGCTGAGCTCAGCCTAGCAGGGAGCAGGCCCAGGCAGATCCCGGCCCAAGCTCTGAGCTCAGTGGACGGCGATTGGCTCTAGACTGTGCTGAGGGCCCAGAAAGGATGACCTTTTGAGAATGCAGAGCTGCCCACAACTCGTAATGAGGTAGCAACAGCTGCTGTTGCAAGGGCCCAGCTCTCTGCCTGGATTTGCTCAGGGATTTACATACACTTGCTTCAACCCTCCCCACAACCCCATTTTCAGATGAGAGGAGTGCGATGGAGGGGAAGGCGGGGTAGCTTGTCTGAAAACTAAGATTTATCCAGAACTCCTATTTATATTATTCTTGGGGGTGGGGGGGTCACTCTTTGTTGGATGTTGTCAAAGCAGTATCTCAGATCAGGCCTCCCAAACAGCTATTCAAAGTCAAATTCACTCCATTGGCTCATATTCCTTAAGCACCTACTGTGTGCCTGGCGCCATGCTGGGCTGTGGAGAAGTGACTGTGGACAAGCCAGCACGCCCCTTCCCTCCCAGAGCTCACTGTGTAGTCTGTTGAAATAATCTGCTGCCCCTGACACATGAGTTGGGGTCTTGCAGAATGGGTCTGGGGTCGGAAGTGACGTGTGTCCATCGTCTGAGAAGTGCCTGGCACATAGCAGGTGCTCAGTAAAGGAAGCCCTTGCTGTTCTTCCATACGCAGTTCTGGGGCAGCCACCTGGCTGACGTCCTTAACCCGAGTGTCCTGTCCTTAGGTGGAGACCACCGTCTCCACCGCTTCAACCCCCTAAGTGTTCCATGTAGGAGCCAGGAGTCACAAAAAACCAGCCCCACGGGACGTGGTCAGATGTCAGCGAGGCTGCCAAGCTGGCTCTGCTCCTCCCACGTGTTCAGGCAGCTGGTCTGGGTTTGCAGAGGTGCATCGGGGGCTGGACCTCGCTCATTGGCTGTGTATCATCTTGGAGATGCACGAGGCAGCTTCGGCGCTCTCTCCATCTGTTCCTCCCGTTCTCAGAGCAGCCTAGCCACGTATTCAGGTGCGCCCCGGCTGGGTGGAAAGGACCGACTCCCAGTGGGAATCCCTTGCCTTCTGGATGAGCATTTGAATGCTCGGTGTGGCTGAGGAATCATCTCTTCAGACAGAAAGACAGCCTGATTGCCTCATTCTGTCACCATCTTGCCAGCTGTCACTGGGCACTGACTTTGTGTCAGGCACAGCTAGATACTTTACATGCCTTATTGATTTAATCCTCACAATAATCCTAGGAGGTTGTCACTGTCCCCATTTCACACTTGAGGAAACTGAGGCTTATAGAAGTATAGTCACTGGCCCAACCTTCTAGTGACCCTTGGGCCACCCCACTTCCGGGCTGCCCAGCAGGTGTGATCAGCCAGCACACGCACATCCATGCAATGATCCTGCCCACTCAAAACCAAGATAAAAGCACACCTGTCATGTGTATGCATTTGGACAGGACATGACCGCAGCCAGAACACCCAGAGATGAACAGGCACTTCTGACAATGGTCCACCTGCCAGCCAACAGGGTGGGCGTGCTTTGGGAGTGACTAACCCTCTGACGGAGGGTAATTCTGGCCCCAGCAGGTGGCAAGGGCGGGGGTGGCAGCACCTGATGCCAGGAAGAGCCACTCTCCGAGTCTCACTGAGAAACCCCGGACCCCAGATCCCAGTGGACTGCTCATTTTTTCTATGTATTTGCTTTACAAAGGTTTCAGAAATTAACTAGTTGGAGAGTGAGCTCAATTCAAACGGACTCATGGTTGCTGGCTGGGCAGGCAATGGCCACATGAACCAAGAAGTCGGTTCTTCCTCGGCTGACGTATGCGTCTGCTCTCCTCTTCATTCTGGAGGATGTGGAGGGAATGAACTAGAGGCATTGCACACGGTCCCTGTCCAGGGCCCCGTCCACCCAGTCGGAGAGACATCCCAAGATGCGTCGGCCTGCCTGTCGGTGTAGCCACTCAGCAGAGAAAACCTGCGGGGCTGCCGAACCCTGGGCGCCGGTGCCCATCAATTAGGTCAGTCCTGGCTCCCCCACCCCCTCTCCACCTGTAAACTGCCTCCATTGAATCACTGCTCCCGTGTCTTCAAGATGCACAGGCCCGTGGCAATCAGTTGAGAATAAGGAGCTGAATGAAGAAACATGGGACCTGGGATCTAGCTGCCCGAGTTCAAGTCCAGGCTCTGCGAGTTACTGTCTGGGTGCCCTTAGGCAGGTCATGGCCTTGTGGATCAGGCTAGTCAGTAAAAGGGGACACTGATACCTCTCTCGAGTGTCCTGGGACTTGAATCTTGTTGAACACTCATCAGAGTGCATCAGGCACTAGCTACACCAAAAATTTTGTATATTTTCTCTCCTTTGATGTACTAAGAGCCCTAAGATGTAGGGATTGACATTCCTGTTTTACCAATGAAGAGGCTGAGGGTAGGGACGTGTCCATTTCCTTCCCCCTGTGTCTCCAGGGCCTGGTAAGGGACTTGACACAATGATGTACATGTGGGGGACCGCATAGCTGGCCCATCAGTATAGTGGAAGTGACAGCACAGTGCTTGGCACATGGGAGACCCTCATTAAACAAGGGCCCCTTTCTTCCTCTCTCCGTTACTTTATCCAGAGGATTTATCCAAGCCTGTGACCCCGCGTCTGAGCTTGCTAAACACGGACCGTCTTTAATGGACCGTGCTCCCAAAGAGGAAGGAGTTAGCAGAATTTAGCATGCGTTTGCTGCTTTCATCCACGTGAATGGGGGGTTTCCAAGAAGCTTGGCCAGGGATTGTGCCAACTGCCTTTGAGGGCATTTGCTTCCTCTCAGATGCAGACGACCTTGAGGTGTGCCAGGGAGGTCACTGACACCCTGACGGAGCATCGCGGGCTGCAGTACCTGGGGGGCTGGCATGCCCCCAAGTCCGGTCCTAGGCTTTTCAGAAACATGAGTTGATCCGTTTTGCACCCAGAGCTGATCAGAGCCCCATTATGCACATTCACAAGCCGAATGCTGATTCTCTTAGGTCCGCCCATAATCGCCGCATGGCAGATGGAGCAGATGTCCGTGGCCTGCTGCCCACATGCCTGGGGACACAGTGCGTGGCAGAGTTTTGGTGGCAAGCACAGGAATAGAGAGGGAATGGTGTCCAGGAACATTTCTCTTCCTGATGACCATCCCAGACTCCTGGACAGACCCCTCTCCTGTGTCCATGCTGTCTTCCCTCTTGGCCTGCTCCTCATTCAGAATTTTGCAGAAGCAAGTCCTGTGCATGAGACTGGGTCCATAATAACTGAAGAATCTGAACTGTCTCTAGAGAAGGAGCATTCCCGGGGGGTTTCCAAACAGGGAAGGAAATCCTCATCTCATTAATTTACATGTTAATTAACCATCTCAGTTCCTGGAGTTCTGTAATGGAAACTGGGTTGCTCTTCCTTGTTTCTGGGAGGTCCATGAGCATCAAGCCTGCTTGGCCGGAACTGCCCAAACTGATCTGTTAGGAAACTGCCAGGCCTGTTGTGCAGAAGGGAAGAGAGAAAGGCTCCTGCCTGGGGGTCAGTGCATAGTCCACACTTTGTGTCTGAATGGCAGGGCCTCAGTTTGGGGGGCCCTGTCTCTGCCACCCCAGGACAGGATGTCCCTGTGTAAACTCTGACCTTTTAAGCCTGTAGTATATTCTTCATTATTCTTGATTTCCTCTGTCTTTTGTTCACTCATTTATTCACACCTCCGCTCATTCATTCATTCATTCATACAAAGCCACATCTCTTTCCTCAAAGGATGGGCAGGACTTCTCAGGAAATACCGCCACGAAAGCAACAACTTGTGGAATCATATAAAACATCCCAACCAGAAAAAAGACCAGTCTGAGTGGGACACATAAACCAGTTGAGAGGCTCAGATACAGGGGAGCAGGGCCTAGATCTGAATTCCAGCTCCACTACTTACAAGCTGAACAAACAGGCGCATGCTTAGTCCCTAGGCCTCAGTCTCCTCACCTGTGAAATGGGTCTAGCAATATTGCTTCAGAGGACGATGAAGAGGATTAGGTGGGATAGTACATGTAAAGCACTTAGCAGAATGACTGACTCATGGCAGGCACTGAGTTACCACTATTTTTGTCCCTGTTAGGGTTATTAAGGTATTTTCTCCTGTGATTACCCCGTTGCTGTAACTGAGCTGTGAATTTAGCTAGTAGCTTCTTTTTTTTTTTTTCTTTCAACAATAAAGTTTTAATTAAAAATACATTTTGTAAATTTACTTTTGATTACTTCTTTGACCCAGGGATTATAAAAATCATTTAGAAAATGCCATTGTAGTTACCTTTTCAGTTACCTTTTTATCATTTCTAAGTTCATTGGTTAATTTTTTTTTTACCCTTATATATATATATTTTTTTTATTGTTCAGTTTATTAATTACATTGTTTCCCGTTTTTATCCCCCTATAGCTTCCCTCCACCCTGTACCTATCCCACCCTCCACCCTCACCTCCCCCTCCCCACTGTCCTCTCCCATTGTTGCTAGATTTTTGTCCAGTCTCTTGCTGCACTTCCCACAACCCTTTTCTCCCCAAGAATTGTCAGTCCATTCCCTCTCTATGTCCATGTCCCTGTTATATTCACCAGTCTATCCTGTTCAACAGCCTATCAATTCACTTGATTTTTATGTTCATTTGTTGATAGATGTGTATTTGTTGTTCATAATTTTCATCTTTACCTTTTTCTTCTTCCTCTTCTTAAAGAATATCTTTCAGCATTTCATATAATGTTGGTTTGGTGGTGATGAACTCCTTTAGCTTTTTCTTATCTGCGAAGCACTTCATCTGACCTTCAATTCTGAATGATAGCTTTGCTGGATAGAGTAATCTTGGTTGTAGATTCTTGCTGTTCATCACTTTGAATATTTCTTGCCACTCCCGTCTGGCCTGCATCGTTTCTGTTGAGAAATCCGCTGACAGTCGTATGGGTGCTCCCTTATAGGTAACCAACTGTTTCTCTCTTGCTGCTTTTAATATTCTCTCTTTGTCTTTTGCTCTCGGCATTTTAATTATGATGTGCCTCGGTGTGGTCCTCTTAGGGTTCCTATATATTGGGGTTCGGTGCACTTCTTGGACGCCTAAGTCAATTTCTTTCACCAGGTGTGGGAAGTTTTCAGTCACTATATCTTCAAATAGGTTTTCATTGTCTTGGCCTCTCGCTTTTTCTGGCACCCCTATAATTCGGATGTTGGTATGCTTGAGGTTGTCCCAGAGGCCCCTTACACTGTCTTCAATTTTTTGGATTCTTTTGCTTTCTTGCTTTTTCAGCTGAGTGGATTTTACCTCTTTGTATTTCAAATCTTTAACTTGGTTCTTGGGGTGCTCCAGGGCACTTTCAGGTCTTTGTATAATATTTTTTGTTTCAGTCAGTGTATGCTTAATTTCTGGTTGGTCCTTTTTCATATCCTTGAGAGTCTGCTTTATATCCTTAAGAGTTTCTTTCATTTCCACGTTGGTCTTGATCATTTCTTTGCAGGTCTCATTTATATCCTGGAGGGTGTTATTCATTTTCTTGTAGGACTCATTCATTTCCTTTGTGGTCTTGCTTATTTCCTTATAGGCCTCGATCTTTTGTTGGAGCCTCTTAAAAAACCCTATAACCGTGGTTCTGAATTCCATGTCCAGTCGTTTTTTTTCCTCCATTTCTTTCACATCTGATTTCTTTCCATGTTGCTGCATGGTGGCTGCTTCCCTGAGTTGGTCAATTAGCTTTGTGTGGTAGACTTCCTACTAGGGATAGTGGCTCAGCCTCCCCGGTTACCTGAGGTGGATATGGGCTGCACAGTCTTGCTGGAGTTAAGCTCAGGTTAATCGTTGTTAGCACTTGGAGGGTTGACCTCCAGGCCAATTGTCTGTGAAGCTCAGCTGTGCTCAGGTTGGGTGGGCGGAGTCTCCGGGCCAAGCAGACAGCGTTAGCTCCGCCCTATGCGGCCCCAGGGACTCTGTGCCGGGGGCAATGGCCGCCAGCACCTCTGAGAGAGAGCTGCTACGGAGCTCCACCGGCTGCCGGTTGCCGAGGAATTCAGACTTTCCTAAAATGAGTCTGCATGCGCAATGGCTCACCCAGGGTCGTAAAACAAAGCAGTCTGACGGTTTTCCGAATGAGAGACAAGTCGCGGTGCGCTCTCTGCGCCCTCAGGCAGCCGAGCTGTTCGCGAGAGAGCTGCCTTCTCCACAAGCCGGGAGACCCGGCAGCACCCGAGCTTCGGCGTGCCCTCCCACTGTCCAGTTTTCACCCCGTGTGATAGTGGGTTCTCTGGACTTCGCCCAGAGCTGGAGAAACAGTCCAGTGGGCCACCTTTCTCTCCCCGTTCGAGAAAACTGGCCGGTTTTCAGCCGCCCGCCCTCTCAGCGGCGCCACTCCAAACCTCTCTCTGTGCGAATCTTTCAACGCTGTCCGCCACCGCTCCTCCGAGTCCCAGTGTCTTATCTTCACTTTTATTTGTGGAATTTTCACTCGGCGAGCTTTCTGGTGATTCTGGAAGGTGTTTGTTCTTTCGTTAAGTTGTAGTATTAAAATTGCTGATTATGACGGCAAGATAGGTGTTTTGCCTATGCCTTTGCCTTAGTTCCTCTCTAGCTAGTAGCTTCTTAACAATCAAAGCAAAACAGAAGGTCCATGAGGGCACACGGAGGTGCCAGCTGCACAGGTGGCATTTCAACCTGACTTCCTCTGCGGGCGAGCGGCACCCTCTTTAGGAGCTGAGCGCTCAGGTTCAGGCTGACTCAGCCGCCAGAGCCTCGGACATCTCTGCCTTTGGCTGGCCAGCAAGACCAGGGCTGGGCTTGCAGACCCGGAACAGGGAGGGGGATGTCCTGGTGGGAAGATTCTCTCCAGGAAGCTGCCTGGTTGCCAGGAGGCTTGGAGCAGGGGCTTTCGTCGGAAACTGAGCTCAGAGATCGAGGTCTCTTCAGCTTTGGGGAGCACTTGTGGAGACTATGAATTGGGCAGCAGGTCCCAAGTTGCATTTTCATTTGGGTGATTTTACATTTTGGAATTCAGCTGTTGCTAGAGATTGAGGCTTCGTTGGACCCGTGGAACCTGGGCCACAGGCTCAGAGAGCGTCGGGAAGTGGGATTGGTCCGTCCGCCACATTGCCCTGCAGAAATTCATGGACAACGGCTGCTCATCTCCAAAATAAGGAACCGTCATTCTAACGGGGAGGAAGGGAGGAAGCTGATGTTTACAGAGAACCGACTATGTGTCGGAGAGGGACAGACTCCATCGTGATCTCCTTCCCAGGCATGGTGGAAGGTGTGGGCCTTGTTACACCTGGAGGCAGGTGTTATATTTTCCATTTTTACGGATGGAGAACCAGAAGCACAGAGAGGTGAGGTGACTTGTCCAGGTGCCTTCATCACAAGGGCCAGACACTAAGCCTTTCCCCCAGATGGCAGGGGAGGCTTTGGGGAGGTGCGGAGGGGAAGAACTAATAGCCCTGAGAGGCTGTGAGGCAGGCAGGAGGCCTTGGAGCCCAAGCTTGGCGAGAGCAAAGATCCAGAGGCAAGAAGGTAAACGACCTGGGAAGGTAGGCCACCTGAGCCAAGGTTTCTGCTAGGTCCTAGCAGCTAGGAAGTTGGGAGGAGAAAGGTTGGGATGGACAGGGTTCTCTGAACGTAGGGGCTCGATTGGTCAGACAAAAAGCAGAGACGGACTCAGGCTCTGACTTGAGTCTTCAGTTTTAACTCTCACTCAATATATTTATCCATTAGCAGCCGACTTCTGCTGAGCACCTACTATGTGGCAGGCCCTGTGCAGAGCACGCAGGGGCAGAGGTCAGCCAGGTTTCTTCTCTATCTGGGACTTCAGATAGAAAGAGACCTCCCTTCTGAACACAGTCCGTACCCTGCCCTGCAGCTGTCCCTGCCTATGGCTGCACCTACCCATTGAAGTCCTTTCCTCTCACGCCCCACTTCCCCAAGTCCGGGGTCTCCAGCCCCGTGTGGCCCCACCTTGGATCCCCTATAACAGCGTTTGTAGAACTGCACCCAACAGAGCCAGCTGACTGAGTGCCTTTCATGGCGGGCCCTTCACATGTTGTGGCTGCATTTACCGTCACAGCCAGCCAGGGAGAGAGGGACACTGTCCCTGGTTCTCAGGAGAGCAGGCTCGGCTCTCGGGGGACCCCCATCACACAGCCCGTACGCCACAGAGCTGAGGGTGGGCCCGGGCCTGACTCCCACACCAGCGGTCTCTACCCTGCCCCTGCGAGACCCTTTCACGTTATAGCTCAGTGGTTACCCCGCTTGCCCAGGCTGCAGAGCTAGTAAAAGGCAGGGACAGCCAGGTTCAGTCCCCGTCTCATGGCTCATCTCAGAGGCCTCAGGGAGCCGTGGGCGATCTGGTGTGGTCAGCCCAGCCCTTGTCAGGGCACTCTAAGCCCTCTCTGACTGGAAAGGCATTCCAGGAAGCTCCCATGCCTGGCCATAGAGACACCTGGAGTTTTTGTGGTCGCCACAGCGCCACCTTGTGGTGACTTTTGGGGGCACACACCACACAGAAGAAGGGACACTAGGTGGGTTGGGACACAAGCTGGCGGAGGCAAGTCTACTGACTGCCTTCCATCGAGGGCTTGTGCAAAGCTGAGCAGCTGCTCCCGCTTCCGGAGAAATGTCTGTGCCACCCGCTTAGATCCTCTGGCTCACATTTTAGGCACCAAAAGTACAAAGAGGGGGAAGAACTGCTATTTATCCAGTACCTGCTGTGCCAGGTGTTTCTAGGAATCATCCCATGGAACCTTCCCAACAGCCTGGAGGGCTTCCCTTTCTCACAGGGACTCCTGGGCCGCTTTCCAGAGGAGGACATGACAGGTGCGCTCTGGCCCCGCGCCCACGGCGGGCAGCGTGGGGCTGGCATCGGACCACCGCTCAGTGTCGGCAGGGCAGAGGCTCTGCCCAGCTCAGTGTGACTGGACTTTCAGGCAGCAGCTGCCCAACATGTGCTGTTATTTGAGTGACCTTTTCTCTTCCTCGATGACCATCCGGAGGGAATGATCTGGCCAAATATTTCTTATAAGAACGGACAACGAAATAGTAACTGTGTCTTTTTCGTGCCAAGTCGCCGTGTTTTAAAATGACCGAAACACCAGAAAACAGTCACATGGCTTTTTTTTTTTTTTAAGTGGACAGGAACTCAGATGCGGCTGTTTTTGAGAATTTTACAACGTCCCAGCCGCCACTGGGAGGCCCCTGTCGTGGGGCGGACTCAGGTGGAGAATCCGTGGGGACGCAGGCTGCCCCGGCTCCGCAGTCAGGGCTCCGCAGGGCGTGTGGCAGGGCTGCTCCTGCCGGGAGGCGGCGCACGGACCGCGGGCCGACCACCCCCGGCAGCGCTGTCAGTGCTCTACCCCCTGACGCTCCCTACCAGTCGCCGCGGGGCCGTCTGTTTCCCAGTCGGAATGAACATGCAAAGCTTAGGAGTGGGTGAGAGGAAGCCACGGCAGGGAAATCTTGCTTTTGTACCCAGATCCATTCAAGTTAAGTCAATCACCAGTTGAGATAGGACCACCTTGGCAAGCAGCTGTGCTGCCAGAAAGCAAACCTGGCATGTGGTGCAGGGACCATCCTACGGGACTGGACTCAGGCTGGCTGCACTCTGACCAGTGCCGTGGGCACCAGGACGCTGCGACCATTCGCAGGATGGCAGTAACCACTGGGTTTTCCGCCAGGTTTCCCCACATGGCCGCCCTCATCCAGCCTCACGGTGTCTATCACCATCGGTGTTCCTGGTTATATGTCAGTGCGTCATCTTGACTTAAATAAATTTAGTTTTCAAGGAAACATTATCTCAAATGGAAATTCAGAATTATTTGTCATGAATAAAAAGAATCTATAATAATCCTACCTAATAAAAGAGTAATATGCAAATTTGACCGTGCCTTCACTATGCTACCAGCCAATCAGGAGCGGGGGGTGGGGCCGAGCGGCACAAGGTGAGGGGTGGCGGCACGAGGGGCGGGGCCCTGCAAAGGGATGGAATGGGCTCTGTGGGCCGGCTGGGACTACCAGCTCAGCATCTGCTCCCCAGGCAGAGGCAGTTAGAAGCAATCAGGCCAGCAGGGGATTACTTAGGGGTGATCAGGCAGGCAGGCAGAGGTGGTTAGGGGTGATCACGCAGGCAGGCAGAGGGGTTAGGGACAATCAGATTGAGAGAGAGATGTCCGACTGCCAACAGTCAGACATCCCCAAAGGGGTCCTTGATTAGAGAGGGTGCAGGCTGGGCTGAGGGAAACCCCCCATGCACCGGGCCACTAGTAAAAGTATAATATGCTAATTAGACCAAACAACCAATTAACCTTCACGACATAATTCCAGATGTCCTTCCAAATGAAGCCACGGCAGCAGAAGCCAAGGCAGAGGCAGTTAGGGGCAATCAGGCAGGCAGATGAGTAGTTAGGGATAATCAGGAAGGTAGGCAGAGGTGGTTAGGGGTGATCAGGCAGGCAGGTGAGCAGTTTTAGGGGTAATTAGGCAAGCAGGTGAATGGTTAGGGGCAATCAGGCAGACAGGTAGAGTAGCTAGAGGTGATTAGGCAGCCAAGTGAATGGTTAGGGGCAATCAGGCAGGCATGCAGAGCAGTTAGGGGTCAGGCAGGTAGGCAGGCAAGCGGTTAAGAGCCAGCAGTCCCAGATTGCGAAGGGATGTCTAACTGCTTGTTTAGGCCCAATCCCTCGGTATCCCTGTGAAATTGGGCCAGCAGTCGGACATACCCGGCAGTCCTAGATTGTGAGAGGGTGCAGGCCAGGCTGAGGGACCCCCTCCATGCACAAATTTTGTGCACCAGGCATCTAGTTATACAATCAAAATAAAGCAATGCTATTGTGATCTAGTGTAATGCTGTCACCTGCCAAAAGCTCTGAGCCTGAGACCTGAACCTTTTCTTTAAAAAGGGAATTTAACAGCCTTGCTGGCTGTGGCTCAGTGGTTGAGCATTGACCTACGAACCTGGAAGTCACAGTTCAATTCCCGGTCAGGGCACATGCCTGGGGTGTGGACTCGATCCCCAGTGTAGGGTGTGCAGGAGGCAGCCAATCAGTGATTCTCTCTCACCATTGATGTTTCTCTCTTCCTTCCCCTCTAAACTCAACAAAAATGTATTTTAAAAATAAATAAAAGGGAGGTTAACAAATAATGGTGCTAAACCAGAAGCTTCTGTAGTGGCAATAATGGATTAATTTGCCTGGAAATTCTTTCATTACAAATACTCCCAAAATGCTAGGTCAGCTCTAGCAAATGTCCCTTTAAATGCTTGGCTGAGCTTCCCAAAAGTAAGGAAATTACCAGAGGTGAGAAACAAGGAGGAAACAGAAGCCAGAGCAGTAAGCACGTCCCCCAACCGGGGTGGGGATGTCTCCTTGGGAATTCAGAGACGCAGGGCCAGGCCTCACTGGATTAGGGTTCAAATTAATGCTACCTGCATGATCCGGGAACTCCAGGTCAAAAAAAGCTAACGGCGTCTTCCTCTGGAGCAAACGGGCCCTCCGCGCAGGCCACCAGGTCCCCGTCTGTGAATACCTGAGCAGCTTTAAAGATGAGCTCAGAGTCTAGGCTTACTTCAAAACACCAGGGGAAAACTGCTGTGCGGAGAGTCTCAGAAACAGCGAGCATCAGGATTAGACCCTCCAAAAAAGCATCTACAATTATTAAAGACATAAGTTAAAACGTGGAAAGAACAAAGTACAGGAAATTTTGAATGCATAAACAAGCGGAACGACAAATTAATGTTTCTCCGTTTTCTCCCTCCCTCTCTCTAAAATCAATAAAAAAAATAATGGAGAAAGCACTTATCCTATCCTGAAGCAAGCTATAATGGTGATGATAATAAAGAAGGAGGGTTAAGAAAGAGAATACTAGCCCTGACCGGTTTGGCTCAGTGGATAGAGCGTCAGCCTGCGGACTCAAGGGTCCCAGGTTCGATTCCGATCAAGGGCAGGTACCTTGGTTGCGGTGCAGGAGGCAGCTGACCAGTGTTTCTAACTCTCTAACCCTCTCCCTTCCCCTCTATAAAAAAATGAAAACATGTTTTTTAAAGGAAATAGAATCCCAGCCCTGGCCGGGCGGCCCAGTTGGCTGGAGCATCACCCCAGACACCAAAAAGGTTGCAGGGTCCTCCCCAGTCAGGGCCTTTACCCAAGTTGCAGGTTTGACCCTCTGTTGGGTCTCGTACAGGAGGCAACCGAGTCTGTTTCGCTCTGGTGCTCGCTCTCACTCCCCGCCTCCCTCTCTCTCTCAAATCCGTAAACATGTCCTCAGGTGACGTCCCGGTGCACCGAGGCTGTGGCCTCCGTCTCCGGTCGGTCCAGACAGGAGTCCGCCAGGGAGGGCGTGAACGAGTGGAGCGGCAGACGGATGTTTCCCCGCTCCCCCCACCCCTTAAGATCAATAGATGGGAATGGGGGTGACGTGGGAGGGAACAACATACAAAGAAGAGAACTTGGTTTTGTTTTGTTTCATAAAAGCCTTCACAGCAAGAGCTCTGTCCAGTTTCATTCCTGGCCCCGTGAGCTTAGGCCAGCATTCCTGCCCTTGACGGCGGCAAGATAAAACCACGGCAGAGCTTTCCGATCCGCCCATCTGCGGTGGGGTCACCGCCAAGACGCAGATTTTCCCGAAAACCCTCTCGGGAAGACCATCACTCTGAGACTGAACCCTCGGGTACGACAGAAAACATAAAAGCCGAGATCCAGGCAAAGGAAGGAGTTCCTCCTGATCAGCAGGGGCTGATCCTTGCTGGCGAGCAGCTGGGAGACGAGCGTATGTTGTCTGACCACAGCCCCCCGAGGGGTCCGGCCTCCACTTGTGTTCAGACCGCGTGGAGCTGCTAAGAGCGGGAAGAAGTGTGATGCCGCTCCCGGGAAGAATAAGCAGAGAAGGAAGAGGAAGCTGGCTCCCGAAATACCCCAACGTGGACGGGACGAGAACGGCACCATCCTCGGGAGTGGCCCTGAGGTGCATGTGGTGCTGGGGTTCCCACGGCCAGCCGCTTTGACAGACACGGGGCAAATGCCGTCTAACCTATTGCTTCAACAGAAGACAAGCCATCGTATTTGGGTTAATAAAGACACAGATCCGTTCCCACAGGCCGCCCCTGAGTCCTCCGCTCCCACGTGGCTGGGCGCTGTGCTGAGTGTCGCTGGTGCCAGCTGCCATGCAGACAGGCTGTCACCGGGCAGCAGCTCTGCCTTCCTCCTGACCGCTGACACCACATTGAGGGACTCAGCTCCCTCCGTGGCTTCCATCCACCAGTTCTGGCTGTTTGTCCTCAGACACACCCAGCTTTCGTCCTCCAAGGGGGAGCGAGGAGGGTCAGGCGTGCAGATTGATTTCCTGGGTGCCGGGGTGCTGGTACCAGCCTTACCACTCTGCGTGGCCAAGTCAAAGAGACCACAAGGGCAGACGGAGGCTTACTCGTCCCCTAAAGAACTCATCCCACGTCCTTATAATACATCCGCATGACCTTCTTTAAGCAATTCTTCCCGGCGTGGGGGCTGGGGGAGAGCCAGGCAGAGCGTCCCTGTTGCCTTAGCTCTGTCTCCCTTCCCACCTGTCTCCCTCCCTCTCCCTCCGGCAGCTTCTCTCGGTGTGCTTATCATGCTTGGGGGGGGGGGGGGGGGGGTGTTGGAATGGATCTTGTTTGTGCTGGATACAATTC
This sequence comes from Antrozous pallidus, assembly GCA_027563665.1. NCBI lineage: Eukaryota > Metazoa > Chordata > Mammalia > Chiroptera > Vespertilionidae > Antrozous > Antrozous pallidus. Next base: position 201,293,385 of record CM050508.1, read on the forward strand.
ATATTCCTTCAAGGTCTGTTCCCTGGACCGGCAGTCAGGAGATAATTTCCTCCTCCATTTGCCGCTTATCGCTCACTGCACACACGACCCCCGCCAGGAGGGAGAAAATCCGGCTCTTTCGCTTCTCAAACTTGAGATCCTTTGGTCGCTGCAGCCCGGGAGAATCTCATTATTGACGACGTGACGGGCATGCGGGAGGTGTCTGTGTGGCTCCGAGGGCAGGCTGTTCGGAAACGCCTGGGGGGGGCGCCTGGCTGTAAGAGCGCCCGCTGTACGGGAAGACAACACCAGAGGCAGGCCGCGAGCGCAGGGGGCCTTCCCTGTACAGAGGGTTCTCCTTGGGCTTTTAGACAGAGCAGCCCTGTTTGGCATGTTTTAAGAATATTTAGTTTTGCCCGGCTGGTGTGGCTCAGTGGTTGAGTGTCCACCTATGAACCAGGAGGTCACGGTTCGATTCCCGGTTGGGGCACAGGCCCTGGTTGCCGGCTCCATCCCCAGTGTGGGGCGTGCAGGAAGCAACCGATCAGTGCTTCTTTCTTATCATTGATGTTTCTATCTCCTTCTCTCTCTCTCTCTCTCTCTCTCCCTTCCTCTCTGAAATAAGTAAAAAATATATATATTTTTAAAAATATGTTTAGTTTTATAAAAACTCAATTTATATATAATTTTTAAGGCCAAGGTTATAGAGGAGATGGAAGTTTGCTATTGCAAAGACAATGTTCGTTCTCAGCTCTTAATTTTTTAAAAATATATTTTATTGATTTTTTTTTTTACGGAGAGAAAGGGAGAAGGATAGAGAGCTAGAAACATCGATGAGAGAGAAACATTGATCAGCTGTCTCCTGCACACATCTGGGGATGTGCCCACAACAAAGGTACGTGCCCTTGACCGGAATCAAACCTGGGACCTTTCAGTCCGCAGGCCGACGCTCCATCCACTAAGCCAAACCGGTAAGGCAGCTCTTAATTTTTTTGAAAAGCTAAGACAATCTCTTGGCTGAGAAGGGCCATGTGGTAAAAGGTTCCAGTGTGAGCTGCTGAAAGCATGGGGCACTTGACAAGATAGAAACTGGTTTATCCAAGCTCTCACGGGTAAAAGTAAGCTATAGGGCTGTCTTTAGTGCCTGAAAAATTCACAAGGTGGATGGTAGCAATTGGAATAAATCTAAACACATTTCAGCAAACATTCATTGTTCCTGCAGCAAAACGGCAATGAAGACTCACATTAGCTCTTATGAAACGTTAAATCCGGTGTCTTTTTGTTGGTCTTGAAAAGGGGAGGCGTCGGCCTGAATTCTCGTCGTGGGAGGGATTGTCTGTGCCCGGGAAGGGGCCTGCCTCCTTCCAAAGGTGGAACCTGAGCCAGGAGCTTCTGCCTTTTCCCTGGACGGCTGAACTCTGCCGTTAGAAGGTTTTGGACCAAGCAATGAATTGTGACCTTTTTTTTTTTCCACTTCCGTCACCTACTACAGTGGCCAGCGTCTGTCTCCTAGCCCGAGTTTCCCCTCCCGGACTGTCTTGTTATGGGAATGGGGAGAGCTCTGCGCTGCCCCTCAGAGTTCCACCCTAGAGTGTCTAAAGTGATTCTCGCCGACCTCCCTTCGCTGACCCCTGTGTGTCACTGAGAGCCCGTCACCTGGCTTATCCCACGTTTGCAGCAGCACGGAGAGCAGGTTTGCAATGTCTCTAAAACCTAAGAAGAGCACGTCTGAGTGTGGCAACAGCCTGAGGAGGAAAGAGGGAAAGGTCTAGTACGACAATCGCCAGCCGGCTTCAGAGATGAGCAAATGTGTCTCCAGCTCGCCGGCCGCCCTGACTTGATTTGGCTGGGCCCTGGACTGTCTAATGAGGTTTAACTACTTGTCTCAGTTCAAGGTCACGGGCAACTTCAGGGTGCTAGCAGCTGGCCTGAATAACTGAGTCAGGAATCCTGCACTGCCACTTCTGGCCACAAGGGGTCCCAGCCCTCCAAGTGTCAACACCCAGGGTTGGAAAGTGGTCCCAGCTCTCTTGTGAGATTCTGTGGGCAGAGCAGGTGGCTTGAGTGGGCGGCCCCCAGAGAGAGCTGCTGAGCTCAGTCGCTGGCCCTGGGTCAATAACCGTTTGGCGCTGTGGGAGCGATGGCAACGCGCATGCAATCGCTGTGCTTTGTGTTGTTACTGCAAACAGCAGAAAGCGTGGCCCCGGGGAGCAGGCAGCTCTCTGCACAATCTGGGTTCTGGTCCCAGCTTTGTTCCCACGCCCTGAGTGGCCTCGGGCATGCCCCCATCCCCGCTGAGACTCAGTCTCCTCATCTGCCCGGGAAAGGGGCTGGAACAAAATCTCGCCCTCTACGGCTTTGCTGCCGCGCAGGCACCTGAAATAGCCCTGACATCAAGCGTGTCTGAGTCAGCCTTCTGTTCAGCACACACCGCCGGCGTACCGAAGTCTTCCGTCCCTCTGCCGGATAATCACCTTCCCAGAAGCAAAAGGAGTGCAGTCAGCATTGTGTGCCCCGGGATTTTTCAGTGTCAGAGCCAGAGGAGCACTCAGAGACCTTGGTACTACAGGGGTTCTCAGACTTCGCTCAGCCTGGAACCCTTACTCAGGCAAACTCTGACATGGAAGCCCAGGCAGGATACAATAAGCTGCACTCTGGTTAGAAACTGGAGCCCAGAGAGAGGGAGCCCGCTGTGCAATGTCCCTCAGCAGCAGAGTGGCCAAGCCGGGTGGGGCTGCCCCCTCCTGGGCCCGGTCCCCAGCCGTGAGCTGAGCCTGCAGACACGTGTGGGAACTCGGAATCGTAAGAGAGGACCACGTGTGGGGAACTGGGAACGGAACCAGGGCTTTGTGATCACAGAGTACATCCAGCGGCTTTCCCGGGGGGTGGGGCAGTTCATTCATTCAGTCGGTCATTGGTTCAGATCTTATTTGAGCACCAAGTATACACCAGGCACTGTGCTGAGCCCATGCCGCTGTGGATAAGGCAGCTAGAGCACTGGATGTGAGAGGCAGAGACAGACGTAAACAAGCGGTAAATGACAAGAAGAAAAACGTAAGGGAGTGAAGTGATGGAGAGTGACAGAATGGGGGGTGCATGGGTGCCTCTCATTGGTTAAGAGCGGTGCTTCTCCGAGTGTGGTAATTGCAGCCACCTGGGAACTGTGGTTTCCAGGCTGCAGCAAGCTAGAAGGAAGGCCCCTTCCCTGTTTCCGCGGGACAATTAGTCCTGGTGGAGCGGCCCTGGGCCGTGAACTGGCCTAAAATGTCTCTGAACCCGTAGGTCAGTGCTGTGTATCGGTGCGTTAGGGTTTCCGATCCTCATGTTTAACGGAAGTGAAGCTGTTGAGCTGAGGAGTGCTTTGTTTGCGATGGGAAGGCCGTGTCAGGATGATGTCGTCGGGATTGTTGAGCTCCTCGGTGTTGATTGACATGAACGTGTGGAAGAGGACTGTGGCGAAAAGGACGCTGAAACTCGAAATACCAAGCTTCTACAGGGCTTACCAAGAGCATGTCTGGTGCGGCCGCGGCTACTCCCTCTGACATACCTCATAGCTCTCTGAAGGTATTGGACACTCGCTCCACCCGTGGGCAAGGCTGCTCTGTGCCCGCAGCGGTGAAGCCGAGCGGGAGATGACCTGGCCTGCCAACAGGGCACCTTCGTTCCCCAAGCGTCTGCTCTTGCACCAGGGACTTTGAATGAGCGCTGGCAGCCGGGTATCAGCTCCTGGTGGCTAACCCGACTCCTCCGAGAACCAGCCAGCAGAAAGTCACACCTCAGTGAGATTTGGGCTTCATTTCTTTCATCTCCCCTTTGTCTGGAACATTCGTGCCACCATCTATCATTGCTTTGGAGAATGTTATTTCTTTATTGGCTTATTAAGAGACATAACCCTGTATGCTATTGGCTTGTGAAATCCCATCTAATAAAAGAATAATATGCAAATTGACCATCACTTCAACACAAGATGGCTGCCCCCATGTGGACACAAGATGGCTGCCACAAGATGGCCAGCAGGGGAGGGCAGTTGAGAGAGACCAGGCCTGCAAGGGAGGGCAGTTTTGGGCAATCAGGCCAGACAGAGGGTAAGGACCAGGCCTGCAAGGGAGGGCAGTTGGAGGCGATCAAGCCTGCAGGGGAGGGCAGTTAGGGGTGACCAGGCCGGCAGAGGAGGGCAGTTAGAGCAAACAGGCTGGCAGGGGAGCGGTTAGACATCAATCAGGGTGGCAGGGGAGTGGTAGGGAGTGATCAGGCAGGCAGAAGTGGTTAGGGGCAATCAGGGAGGCAGGCAGGTGAGCAGTTGGGAGCAAACAGCCCTGAATTGTGAGAGAGATGTCCCAGATTGGAGACACACCCCACCCCATGCACAAATTTTGTGCACTGGGCCTCTAGACTACTATAAATTTTAACCCAAAGACCATTTTGGTCTCTGAGCATAATTTTGCCACGAACAAAGCAGTCAGTGCCACAGAGGAGTATACTCCCTGCCCAGGGCCCATCCATCCCAGGACTCATCCACCCCATCTCCTCTTCATGCCCACCACAAGGGAGGTTGTGGTGTCTCCCCGCTGGCAGATGTGATGATGGAGGCTGGTCAGTTCCTTCTAAAGGAAGACATCCCATCTGAGTCCCTGGCCAATGTGAGCTTTGTGAATGGTGGAACAGACCTGAGTCCCACCTCCGGCTGTGTCACTCACTAGCCATGTGATCTTGAAAAATGTCTTTGGTTTTCCTTAACTCTAAAATGGGAATAACGGTGCTTTGCCAGAACGCCTCAGGCACATGAGGGGATTGACCCAGGGCCTGGAACTCAGGAAGTAGAAGCTCCCATTACTGTGTGCTGATGTGCATGTGTGTGTGTGTGCATGAATGTGTGTTTGCATGTGTGCACGAGCATATGAGTGCATGTGTTTGCACGTGTGTGTGCCTGACTGTGTTTGTGCACATGTGTGTGCCTGAGTGTGCGTGTGCACGTGTATGTGTGACACCCATCTCCTCCACCACTGTTAGAGTCCCTCCCAGGACCCTCGGGGGCCCGGGCACTGATGGCCTTCCGGTCTCTCGCCAGATTGCCAGGGGGTCGTGGAGGACGTGGTCCTGCTGGGCGCACCGGTGGAAGGAGAAGCCAAGCACTGGGAGCCTTTCCGGAAGGTGGTGTCCGGCAGGATCATCAACGGCTACTGCAGGTCTGCCCACTCCCAGGCCGGGGGATGGCGGGGAGACACCCGTCCACATGTACTGAGCAGTCCAGGGCCCTGTTAGTGCTCTGAATGGAAGCCTCCGTCCTGTAGGATGAAGAGCTGGACACAGTGTCTCTGTGTCAGGCCTGAGACTAGGCTGTCACCATGACCAGGGGAGAGGGGGACATGGCGAGTGGGACATAGCTTGAGAAACAAAGGTTTGGCCTCATCGGGAGGTCTCGGTGCCCCACTAGGAGCTCATGTGTGCGTCATCTGGCAATGCAGGAAAGGGGCGGGGGAGGCTGAGGTCTCCCACGTGGCTTGGGCGGGGCAGGGTGATGGACAGGAAGCTGGCAGTGATAGGGGGGCCGAGACCCAGGCCATGCAACAGACCTCCGGCAAGGGGTGGGGGCCTGCCATGACTGACAGCTGTGGGCTGGAGAGGAAGCACCTGGCGTGGGGTTCAAGGGGAGGCCTCAAGAGGTTTCAGCCACAGCCGTGCCCCAGACTTTGGGGAAGAAGAGAGATGGCCGTCGCTGAGACCTCAAAGAAGAGTCTGAGAAGATGCCGGCCCATCAGACTCCAAGTGGAGCAGGACAGGACGGCGTGTTCCGGAGCTCACGATCGAGAACCACGCAGACCTGGTCGGCATGCTGGCCTCAGTTTCTCCATCGGAAAGGAAGGGGTGTTACCAGTGACTCCCAGGGTTGTGATGATGATTAAATCTAGAGAGTGGCACGTGGGGTTCAAGCACATGCAGATGCGTTACTGTTCAGAGCAGCAGCAGCCACTTGGGGTGTTCACTCCACAGACTGAGTGAGCACCAACCTCGTGCCGGACCCCATCCTGGGGCTGCAGGGGAACAAGCCGAGCTTCAGGGAGCCTAGCTTCGGGCAGGAAAGCAGGCAGCCCCCGGCAGACAAGAGGCAGGCAAAATCCAGATGCTCCAAAACCTCAGGCCCTGCCCCCGGGCATGTGCCGAGCTCGCCCTGAGCTGAGAAGAGGGTGGCTAGGCTGGCTTCTTCCCCCCACGGACCTCGTGCGCTGCATGGCGTGAGGCCCCCACGCAATCCCTGCAGGGGTGGAAGGTCCTGCACCAGCCAGATGACCTTCCTGAAAGCTGAACCGTTATTCTGAATTCTAAAGGCAAGAGGCGCCTGGAGGTGCGGGATGGAGGACCCACATCCCAGGCTCTTTGCTTCGACAGCGCATAGCGCCGCCGCATCACCAGGAGGCTGGTGTGCCCAGCCCGGGGCCAAGTGTCTGAAGCAGTAGGCTGGGTGACTGGTTGTAGAGGGCAGAAAGGAAAACGAAGAAAAAATGACTCTGGAGTGCTGGGGGAGGTGACTGGCTCCATTAACACAATTTTAAAAAAATAACAAGAATAAATAAGGAGGTAGGACGTGGTGGGGGAGTTGAAGGCGCTGAAAACGCAGCGCTGGGCCTCGGAGGAGTTAGAACAGCAGCGAGGGGCAGTGGGGTCCTCAGTTCCCGTTAAAGCCGGGGGGGGGGGGGGCTGGTGAGTCACTTGAAAGGCAACGTGGAGAGAGAGGAAACCTGGTTTCCGAGTCTAAGGAAGAAACTTCAGGGTGGGGGAGAAGAGGCTTCAGCCTGAGGTTAGGGGCAGCTCAGAATCAGCCAGCATCCTGTGCCCGAGGCTTTAGGCTGGCACGAATACAGAGATAGACACTGTGAGAGACGCTCAGGTCTAGTGGAAGGGACATGTGGAAAGACAATTATTTTTAAAACCTAAAAATGAATCTTGAAGCAGTGGGCTGGGGGGAGGATAAAAAAGTATTAGACTCTTTCCACCTCCCAGACCCTGGCTTTGTTATAATTATCTACTTTAATCCTCCCCGAGCCCCATGGTGTGGGTATTATGAGTCCCATTTTACAAGTGAGGAAACTGAGGCTCAGAGAGGTGAAGTCAAATGGCCAGGTAACTTCACTCTTGATTTAAGCTCAACCATCTTAAAGAAGGACCCAAAACTGGAACAGATTTGAAAGCCTTTAGTTCACAAGAATAGCTAGCTGTGTGCTTCAGAACTGAAGATAAAAATGGTTTTAGCCATAGATCGGGGTTCAGCTAGCCACTTTGTTTCGGTCACACATACTGTAAGCTGGTTTTTAGAATCAAGATATGGTTAAAAAAAATACGAAGAAGAAGAAAAAGAAGAAGAAGCAAAAGACAAAGAGCCATAACATATAAAGAGCTTGTGCAAATCAATAAGAAAAATGTGTATAATAAGAAACCAGCCAATGGATAGCTACACATACGCTCACAGAATAAATACAGATAGTCAACAAACTTTTGGGAAGATGCCCAACTTCACCATTAACAAAATAAATGCAGATTAAAATCTGTGAGAAGATAATGTTTACCACCCCTGAGATTATCAAACATTTGAAAACGAGCACCATTTCGTGTTGGTGACGATGCGGAGAATGAGCACTTTCACACATACACTGTCGGTGGCTGTTGAATTCAGTACGTCCTTTCTGGAGGACAAGCAGCAGTAGCTGTCAGAAGTTTTAAAGTGCCAGTTTTCTGACGCTCCTCCCCCAAAGTTTGACTTCTGAGATCCTGATCTACTAGATACACGTGTGCACAGAGAGGGCTGTAAACAGTGGGTCGTTGAAGCTTCGTTTAGAATTTAAAAATGAAAACAACCTGAAGAACCATAGGAAGGGGACTAGTTAAAGGGAGAAAAAAGGAATTCCACAATGCATGCTGCAATCCCATATGTGAAGGGACAACTGTCTGCACACGTGCACATGTACCTGTCTGCCCGTCAGACCCCAGGAAGGTGCAGGGGGGCCACCAGGAGCTGATGACAGTGGCCACCCCTAAGGAATGGACAGGCACCAGAGGTAGGACATGAAAGATTTCATTGATTTTTTTAAAAGTGAGGATAGTTTTAAAAATAAGAAAACAAACAGAATGGACTAGCCTTCAATGTCAGACCCTCCTCGGTTAAGATTCTGGCTCCACCATTACCTATTGTGTGGCTTTGGACAAACAACTCTGAGTCCCAGCATTTCTGCCTATCAGATGGGAATGGGAGTCCCTCTGCACAGGGGTTCTAGGAAAATTAAATGAGGTTCTAGGAAAATTAAAAAGGGTGCCCAGCAGGTGCCCAGGAGATGATAGCAGTTAGAATGACTGTTACTGGCATCTGCACATGACACAGGACTTTCGGGTGCTTGTCATAAGCAACAAGGGAAAGAATGAAAATTGCATGTGTGCGATATGAGATCAACAGACTCTTATTAAACCCATCTGTTCTATTGAGGACTGGAGGCTAATAAGCTTGCTTTTCAATTATTCTGTGAAATCCTGGGCCATCCCTTGAGAGAGAAAGGAGAAGGAAGAGGAGGAGGAGGAGGAGGAAGGAGAGAAAAAGAAAGGAACGTAACAGACCAAGACAATAACTGTAGTTTCTTGGTAAATTAAACACCCATCAGAAATTTATATTCTTGGCTCCCAAAGGCATTTTAGTAGCCATGGGCCTACTTGAATGTGGAGTGAGGGGATGGGGGGGGGGGGGAGCATCAGGCCAACACTGTCAGACTAAATACACTTACAGCCGAAACTGGTTTTGCTCAGTGGATAGAGCATCGGGTTGCAGACTGAAAGGTCCCAGGTTCTATTCTGGTCAAGGGTATGTACCTTGGCTGCGGACACATCCCTAGTGCGGAGTGTGCAAGAGGCAGCTGATTGATCTTTCTTACTTTCTATCCCTCTCCCTTCCTCTCTGTAAAAAAATCAATAAAATATATTTTTAAATTAAAAAAACAATAAGTAAATACACTTACAAATGTACAATCTACACTAATAAAAGAGAAAGATGCAAATTGACCATACCGCTGCAATGCCCACCAGCCAATCAGGAATGAGTATGCAAATTAACCTGACAAAGATGGTGGGTTAATTTGCTAATGCAGGTGCAGAATGAAGACTGAAGATGACTGAAGACTGAAGAGTCTTGGCTTCTCCGCTGTGGCCAGAGTGAAGGCCTGGGTCTCGGGTGCCAGAGCGAAAACGGTATCGGCAGCCAGGAGAAAGAAGGCCTATTGCACAAATCATCATGCAATGGGCCTCTAGTGAACTTCCATAAAGCTCTATATAAATCCCTTCACAAACCCCCCAGAGCCTAGCCAGGCAAGTGGTGCTGCCCCCCTGTGGTACCGTGAGGAAACTGGAGGGTCAAGTTCCTCACCAGGACCACACAGCAGAGCCAGAATGTGAACTCAGGCAGGCCTGTCTCACTCCACAATGCGAAGGTTTCATCCTGCCTCCCAGGGTGGCCTCTGCTCCAGGTCCCATGTGGGCAGGAGATGGGATAGAAGGAGGAGCAGGGGGGATCCACAGTGGCTCCAGAACTCTGAGTAGCCGAGGAGGGCCCTTCAGTGGGCCATGTGATGGCCAGTGAATGGTCCAGTTGTGTGATTCATGCCCCAGCATCGCCTGGAGGGCCACTGAGGCAAGGCTTGCTGGGCCCCACCCCAGGGATTCCTGATTCAGCTCACAGAACTAAGGCACAGTCCTGGAGGAAAGAGCCAGGACCGGACACACGGAGGGTGTGTGACAAATGTCACAAAAGGACCACAGATGTGAAGGACAAAGGAGTGATAATATCAGCTGGAGGGGTTCAGGGGCGCTCGCCGGGGAAAGTGATCCAAGCTGAATTTTGAAAGGATGGATAGTCTGTCTTAGCCCACAGACACTAAAGGAGTAGACCAAGCAGGAGAGGCCATAGCACCCACAAAGGCCCAGAGTAGGAGGTAGATTGGTCCCTGATACTTCTCCAGTGCTCGCGTGGGAACACGGTGCACATGGCGTGCTGTCTCAGTGCACGCTCCCACCCTCACCCCCTCCCCCTCCCACCCACCCCCCCCCCCGGAGGCTGAGGCTCAGAGGGGCCGAGCAACTTGTCCAAGATCACACAGCTAACCATTGACCAGGCGGGACCTGAACTGGCTCCATGTGACCCACTCTGGCAAGAGAGGCAGAGGAGGGGTCCTGAAGGCGCTGTGGTTTGCTCAGCGCAGTTTAGAGAACGTGCAACCTTCTCACCGATGCTCCCGTTCGGTCCCTCAGGGCCTGTGAATGCAGTTTACAGCTCTGAGTAGTGTTGTCCTAAGACAAACCTTCGAAAGGAACGATTCTGACTTTGCTCATTTATAACTGCCTGTGTCAGAAACAGCAACGGAAAGAATTAAAAATTGCACGTGCGCCCAGCTCCGATCAATCCACTCCCCTGGGAGGACCCGGCTGCCTTTCTTTCCCAGGGAGCCCTGGACCAGGCACCCCGGGAGACTGGGAATCCTCTGACCTGAGAACACCTCTCCTGCTCCACTTGCCAACTTGTTGAGAACTTTGCCCAGTTTCCTCATCCATCCATCCATCCATCCGTCCATCCAACAGGCAGCCATCTACTGCATGTCAGGCAGTTCTCAGCTCTGGGGACCCAGCAGGGAACAAAGCAGACACCTTCGTGGAGTTCCCATGCCCCGGGCAGCACTGCCAAGGGCCCCCTGTGGTTCCCACCCCACAGGTACAGTCAGGGGGCCCTGGTTTCCCACAGAAACACCTGTCCCACCAGACTCCCCTGGGCCAGGCAGGGCCCCTCCTTGACCTGGGGCTTCCCCAGGCTGGTGTTCACCCGTTCTGTGCCCGCAGGGGGGACTGGCTGCTGAGCTTCGTGTACCGCACGTCCTCGGCGCAGCTCCAGGTGGCCGGCCTGCAGCCCGTGCTGCTGCAGGACAGGAGGGTGGAGAACGTGGACCTGTCTTCTGTGGTGAGTACCCCCATCTGGCCCTGCCAGGGCTCTGCGTCTGCCAGCCGGGCACTTCATGAACCAGGGACTCTAGCCCTGGCCCATTCCTTCCGTCAGAGGGCGAGCATGGCATTGGCTGGGAAGAGGCGGCTCCTCTCTGAGCAGCATCCCTGTGCCCTCTATACGCTTTGCCTCTGGTCCTTAACGCAGCCTCGGGGCCGGCAGTATTACCCGCCTATCGCAGATTGGGGTATGAAACTGAGGCTTAGAAAAGTTTCTATCACAAACTAGCAATTAATAGTCTGCACTTGAACCCTCAGAGCCCATGCTCTGGCTCCTACATTACCCCCCCCCCCAGTCCTCTCGCCTCACCTCCCCCCATTCCTCCTCCCAGGGTCCCCACCCTGAGTCCCTCACTCCAGATGACTCGTCAGGACAGTCTGTTTTCTCCCAAAGTAACCAGAGGATGCAGGTGGAGGAAACAGGCCAGGCCACAGCAGAAGCACCTGGTTAAAGGGAGAGTCTTCCTGGGACAGACAGGAGCCTGTGTCCCCAGAGGAAGACTTTTCCATCATCCTTCCCTCAACAGACTTGCTTCACATGATGTAAACCTCACCACAGCCCCCAGATGTAGGAGTGAGGCTCCCCCAAGGCACAGACTGAACCGGGGCTTGAGACAGTGGATTCACAGCCAGGAGTCGTGGGTCTGGCTGTGAAACCCGGGCCAGAGCCTGAGCTGCCCGCCTCCCTGTGGGATGCAGTGCACTGGGTAACGAGACTGGAAACCACGGCACTCAGAGCGATGCCTCCTGACTCATGTCCAGGGGCCTCTGCCCCACTTAAGGGGATAGGAGGGATGATGTGTGCCTCACCACAAAAGAGTCTCCCTCCTTTTAAATGAAAACTCCTCTCAATGCCACAGCCCTAGCAAGATCCAGTTTCTGCCCCAGGAAGCCCCTGGATGAGGTGTATTGGGAAAAGCACAGCCCTTGGCACAAGAGAGGCAAGGCCTAGAATCCTGGCTTGGCCACTGGTATGCTGGCTTTGTGACCTTGGGCCAGTTAACTCAACGTCTCAGTGCCTGTTTCCTCATCTGTGAACTGGGGGAAACCACCTCCCTTCCAGGCAGCGCATGTGAGATGCTTGGCAAATAGTAGGCCCTCATTTAATACCAGCTCCCTCCTCTCCTGCCTCGCCACCACCCCCAGTTGTGCCCTGTGGCCAGCAGCTTCGAAGACATCTCCCTCTTCTGACTGCCTTCATGGCAGCTTCCCAGCTCCGCCTAATAATAGCTCTTTATCCCATTAGGAGAACATCACAAAAAGCAGTGCTTTTCTCTTTGGGGCAATTAGAGTAATTAGCATTGCTTTGTGCCTCCCTCCTGTTTTCCTTGAAAATTCTTGCTGAAGGAGAGGTTGCTGCCAAAAGAGTTTCTTGGGCTGTTGGGGGAAGCGCTGGCTGCCCCGTGCTCCGGGCAGAGACCTCGGGATCTGCCTTCTGGGACAACATGGCCTGGCCCTTGGTGTATCATCTCAGATGCCAGCCACCCGCCCAAACGTGGTCTGAGGTGGCCCCTGACCTAAGCCTGAGCCAGAGGGAGGGAGGGCCTGGTCCTGTCGCAGGCAGGGGCATCTCAGGGGTGAGTGAGGCAGACAAAGGCCAGGCTGCCTCCCAGTGTGGGTTACCATAGGCAGGGGACTCCGCCACCCCAGGGGCCAAGTCAGAAGGCTTCTGGGGGGGGCAGAGACCCAGCCCAGGGTCTCTGAATCTTCATGTCCCAAAGGAAATGCCAGCTGGCTTCTAGAACTTAGCACAGGCGTGGCATAAAATAGACATGTAACGGTAACACTGGTAGCCAACATGTGCCAGGTCTGCTCTCCATGCTTCGAAGATCTTACGACGTTCCCATGAAGTAGGGATAGAAAGCCCATTGTAGAGATGTGGAAACTGAGGCTGCAGGCGGGGACACTGCATGTGAGAGGCAGAGCCGGACGAATCCGGGAACCTGCCGCAGAGCCGAGGCTCTTGCCCATGGCATTCGCGTGCACGCGCGCACACACACACGCACACACACACGCACACACACACGCACACACACACGCACACACACACGCACACACACACGCACGCGCACACGCGCACACGCACACACACACTCCTCTGTGCCGTCCCGTCAGTGACCTCTCCCTCTGGGCCAGTGAGCCTGTTACGTGTATTGTCTTGTATTGTCTCATTGAAGCCTCACAAAAGCTCACCTGGTATAGGTGGATCTATCTATTAGCCTCATTTTGCAGATAAAGAAACTGAGGCCCAAGAGGTAAAGGAACTTGAAGGTGCCTGAGAGGCTTGAAAGGAGGTGTTGGGCAGGCAGGGGTGGGTAGCAGCAGCCTGTTTGGGCAAGTTGAGGTGTCTTGCAAAGCAAGAAACGGGAAGCACGAGGCCCATTCACACGGTGTGGATCCCTAACAGTGAGCACCCACAGTGGGCACCCACAGTGAGCACCCACAGTGGGCACCCACAGTGAGCAGAGCAGGCCGTGGGGAGCAAAGGTGAGTTAGAAGTGGTCCCCGGGCTCCCTAAGCTCAGCCTGTCAGAGAACACAAGCGTGTAAGCAGATGAAAATGATGGGGTGCACTGTATACTGTCACAGGGAGCCCGAAGAGGGACCCTATCCAGCATGGGAAGGTCTAGGACAGCTTCTCAGCACCAATGGCACCAGCCCGTAATGAGGTGAGAGGCAGATTTCAATCAAGACAGCCAGGGGATGATCATAGGCTGAAATCCTTTTTTATTAGTATTGATTTCAGAGAGGAAGGGAGAAGGAGAGAGAGAGATAGAAACATCGATGATAAGTATCATTGATCAGCTGCCTCCTGCACGCCCCCTACTGGGGATGGAGCCCGCAACCCAGGCATGTGCTCTTGACCAGAATCAAACCTGTGACCCTTTAGTCCGCAGGCTGACACTCTGTCCACTGACCCAAACCAACTAGGGCCAGGCTGAAATCTTTATCCAACATCAGCCACGCCAGAACTTTCCACTGCTAAAGCTACTCTTTTCCCACCTGCCTCACCCCTGCTCCTCCTCCCTCCTCTCCCATCTGTAAAACTGGAGTCCACCAGCGAGTTCCGCCCCCCCCCCCCGCTGGATCTCTGCAGAATGGCAGCTCAGAAACAGGGTGGGCTGGGACCTGACCGACCTGTGGCCCCCGAGAACCAGAGCTAGAAAACTGCACAGCGAATTTCCCTCTGGAGTCAGCTGTAGCCAGTGGCCACAAACACCTCCTTCCGTCCTGCCCTGCCTGCCCCCAGCCCTAGCGCCACCCTCACCAGCATGGGAAAGGCACAGGGAGGCAGTTCTTGCTTGTCCCTGTGGGTGTAGGTTTCTGCTGGCTGGGATTCAGACATGATGGCTAGAGCTTGGCAGCCACCTTGGGTTCCTACCTAGATCAGCCTAGCTAACAAACACCCTACCCTCCACCCCCTGCTTCCAAGGAAACTACGGTAAGGGAACTTATATTTATGGAGCACCTACTATGTGCCAGGCACTGTGGCTTATTTGTATTATATCTTCCCACAGGCACCCCGAGGTCATGGGAGGACCAGAGGGGGGCGGTAGTTTGTTCAGGACACACAGCACGCGAAGGACAGAGCCACATGCTCTGAGCATCTCCCTAGTCAGTTAATGTCCCTGGAGAACTGTTCGGGGTCCCACATGGAACATAATGGTAAGAGGGAGCATATACAGGGTTCCTGTGAAGTGCCAGGTCCTTGAACTCTTGTAGCTGACATTCAGGGTCGGTGTAATGACCCTCATTTTACAGACGGGGAGCCGGGGTTCCGGACCTCGTAAGGAGGTTACTAGTAAGATACAGAGCCAAGGCTTCTCTCAGATCCCAAACTCCAGTTCTTTCTAGGGCCGGGCAGCCTCTACTGCCCCCTTGACCTCCACCCCGAACCCAGGGATCTGAAAGGCTCTTCTGTGTGAGTGTCGTCACTGAACACGATTTACGAGTTTTGGTGAAGAAAAGAACAGGAAGTAGGCAGGTTCTGGTTATGAGAAAATCACACACTGTACAGGGAGCTATCTTTTTGTGTCTGTGAGAAATCGTTCGCTTAACCCAGTGTGATTGGTGATTCAGATGGAAATGCAGATGTTATCAGCCTTTGTGTTGTTTCCTATGAGTGCCCATACTTGCCTCCCCAGTGTTTTCCTGTCTTCTTTATAGCAAAGCCTCCTCTTCAGCCTTGAAGGGGGGTTCTGTCTCCAGTTTACCTTTCGCACTGACGCAGATGCCCTAGACTGGCCGGTAAAGCATGGGACTCCACTGCAGGGAGCAGATCTGAGCTAAACAGCCTCTGCACGCAGCATCTCGAGCACAGCACGTGGCTTTCTCTTCCCGTGCTGTGTGTCATTAAGCAAACCACTACCCCTCTCTGGCTTCACTTGCCTTATCTGTAAAAAATGTAGGTGATTTTTTTAAAATTTCCTCTCGCCGAAACCAGTTTGGCTCAGTGGATAGAGCGTCGGCCTGCAGACTAAAGGGTCCCAGGTTCCATTCCAGTCTAGGGTATGTACCTTGGTTGCGGGCACATCCCCAGTAGGAGGTGTGCAGAAGGCAGCTGATCGATGTTTCTCTCTCATCGATGTTTCTGACTTCCTATCCCTCTCCCTTCCTCTCTGTCAAAAATCAATAATTTTTTTTTTAATTTTCCTCTCACTCACTGATTTTCTGTGAAGAGAACAGACCTGACTCAGATCTCAACTCTGATACTTTCTAGTAAGACTTTGGGCAAGTCCCTTTACTTTATGGCTCAGTTTCTTCAGCTATAATTAGTAGCCAACACAACACCTGTCAAGGAGTATCTCCAGTAAGTTCATCTTCTGCAATGCATGAAGGACTGCCTGTGTGTTGAGCATAGTTCATTATCACAGTTGGGCATCTGGCATTGTAATCACACTTACACTGACACATCCCGACACAATAAAATGGGGGTGTCTCTAGTCTCTGAGGAAGAGGATGGGCACTTCTGAGTTCTTGACCCTTGTCTTAGTGAAGATTTGGGTCCGTATAACCGAGGCCCCGTTGAAGTGGCTTGAACAAAAAGAGTTGATGCTGTCATGTAAGAAAAGGACAGAACAGGCTGTTCAGGGCTGGGATGATGGCTCCATAGTCTTCAAGGGCCAAAATTCCCGGTCTTGCTGCTTTGCAGGCCAGCAGGTGGACTTCATGAGCTGACTCATAGCCCAAGAGAGCTGCTGACGCTCTGGCCATCGTGTCTGAATTCCAGCCAGCAGGAAAGGAAGTATGGGGGGAAGAAGAGCTTGCCCCCTCTCCCCTTTTAAATATATTTTATGGATTTTTTACAGAAAGGAAGGGAGAGGAATAGAGAATTAGAAACGTCGATGAGAGAGAAACATCGATCAGCTGCCTCCTGCCCACCTCCTACTTGGGATGTGCCCGCAACCAAGGTACATGCCCTTGACTGAAATCGAACCTGGGACCTTTCAGTCCGCAGGCTGCTGCTCTATCCACTGAGCCAAACCGGTCTGGGCGAGCTCGCTCCTCTAAAAGAGACCTCCAGGCAGTGCCACGTAACACTGCCGCTTCATTCATTGGCCGGAACTTGCCGCAGTGCTACACTCAGCTGCCAGAGAGGAAGGTGTCCAGCCATACTCTGAAGTTCTATGACTAAGGGAAAAGGGGAGAGTGAGTTGTAGAAGAAGGTTCCTGGCAGTCTGTGACATAGCTCTGTTTCCAGTTTGGGGGCTATGCTTATTGTCCCCATTTTCCAGCTGAAGCAAGTGGAGGTCAGAGAATAAAGGCCGTTGCCCAAGAGCCGGCAGGTGAGCAGCAGAGCCCTTCTGCCGTAACTGACAGCTGCAGAGTGAGAGCCTCCACTCTGACTACCAGGAGATTCCTTCCTGCCCCCAGAGGAGGGCCCAGATTTGTAGAGAAACTTCCTTCATTGTTACTCAGTGGGTTTTAGAACAGCCTTGAACTTCAAGTTCCCACCCCGCTCTGGATTTCAGAGTCATGGAGAGTTGGAGACAGAGCATTGGTGATGGAGGGCGAGGGTGAGGCCCAGGAGCTTAGCTTGGGGCCCTGGGGAGGGCTGGGCTCTGCCCCCCACGGTGGCCTTCACTCGCTGTCCTTCTGCAGGTCAGCGGCCACTTGGACTATGGCAAGCAGATGGACGTCATCCTGAAAGCCGTGGGCATCCCCACCAAGCCAGGCTGGGACGACAAGGGGCTTCTAAAGGCCCCAGGCAACGTGCCCCAAGAGGAGCCTCGCCAGGCAGCAGCCGCCGCCTCATCAGACAAGACCAGCGACCAGGATGGGCAAACCCAGGGTGCCGCACCCAGAGACGCCTCCCAAGTGTCCACATCCGCCGACCCCAGCCAAGCCCAGGTGCCAATGGGGCTGGAACAACCCGAAGGGGCCTCCCTTCCTGCTGCTGCCTGCCCTGCGGAGAACCCCCAGACCTGCAGCCATGGCGTGAGCCCCAACCCACTGGGTTGCCCCAGCTGTGCCAGCGAGATCCAGGGACCCTGCCCAGGGCTGGATTGACCCCCAAAGGGCACTCAAGCCATCTGTCTTCCCAGGTTTCTGTACACGGTGCTCTTATCCCCGTCCACCAGGCTCCCCACAGGGGCTCTGAAGACTTCCTCCAGAGCCTTTCCTAAAGGAAGGCTTTGGGGTTGAAAAGCAAGGAATTGACAGGAGGGGGAATTGTAGGGAGATGATTGCTCCTCTCCAGGGAGGCAAAGCCAGAGCACTGCAGAATCAGCCAAGCATAGTTGAGAGCCCTCGGGCTCCTGTACTCTAGGTCACATCCGTGGGGCTGGCTCTCCATCGGGAGGTCCGGGGGGCTCTTTGGGGCCTGAGGTTCCTACCTGCCACCCCCCCCACCTCCATTTGCCTGCCCTCCTTCCACTCCAGGGCTGCCCACCAGCCCACAGGCACCTCTGACACACCTACAGAGCAGGCACCAGAAGGAGCAGGCAGCTCACTCTCTCTGCTCTTGGGAGATCTGATCAGATGTGGGCTGTGCACTGCACAACAACAGGGGTGACAGTCACACTGCGCTATGTGAAAGGCACCCCCCAAAGCTGCATGGCGGCCCTGGATGTAACTGTAACAGAGCACGGCGAGCAAATGCTAAATCCGTACAGGGTACAGGTGGGAGCTGGGCCTGGTAGCAAGAGTGGGTTATACACGGGAAGGATTGCCTGTAGCAGGAGCAGAGGTGATGGTGATGGTAAAAATAAAGACGGGCTACCATCCAGCAGGTATTTGCCGTGTACCGAGGGCTTACTCGTATTGCCTCAGTTGACGCCGCAACAACTGGATGAGGTAGTTATTAGTATCATCCTCATTTTACACCTGTAGATACTGATGCCCAGAGAGGTCAGGCAACCTGCTCAAGGTCACACAGCTGGTCAATCTCTAGCTTGTCAGCTGGCCTTTGGAGCCCAGCTCTCAGCCATTGTACCAGGTGCCAATGGGCTGGACCAACCCAAAGGGGCCTCCCTCCCTGCTGCTGCCTGCCCTGCAGAGAACCCCCAGACCTGCAGCTATGGTGTGAGCCCCAACCCACTGGACTGCCAGCTAGATCCAGGGAACCCTGCCCAGGGCTGGACCCTGCCCAGGGCTGCACCTCTAAGATCCTTCCTCTTTGTTCCTCCCACTGCCCATGGGTGACAGGGCCAGAGATGGTTCCCCCAACCATTGTGCAGATGGGAAAATCAAGACTCATGCAGAGAAAGTGTTGACAAGCTCTGAAGTAGGTAGTTGGAGGAGAGATGGGAGGAATTGGTGTTGGAGCTGAACTGGTCCTCAGGGGCATGTGTATTTGTTCGTTCATTTAACAAATATTTACAAAACTCTTGCTGCCATTAATCCAAACAGCTTATGGAAAACTGAGCCCCCGAGAGGGGTAAGTGACTTGGCTGAGGTCCCAGAGCAAATTAGGGGCAGAGTGTGGACATGAACCGAAGTCACCTGTGCCAGGGTCTCTACCCACTTCATCAGTAGCGTCCCCAGCCCGAGTGGCCCCTCCAGCAGATCCAGTTCACACTCCAGTGAATCCAGTCCACACTGCAGTCACTGCTGTCAGCTAGTGTTTATTGATAGTCCTCTCGAGCAGGCCTGGGGCAGAGGAGAAGCCCCAACAAGCACCACGGACCCTCTGCAGCCAGTGGCCAGCAGCCAGGGCTGGAGTCTAATCAGCACCAAGGAGAGTGCCAGGCCACCTGCAGAGAGCCCCCTGGGAGGGAGTCTGGGTTGATGGACTTTGGTGCAGGTGAGGAGTAAGAAACACCTCAGACTGAAGATTAAAAATGGCAGCAGAGTAAGTGGATGCTACACAGACACAGACACACTCTCAGGAAAAACAGACTGAAAGGAGCCTGCAGCAGGTGAAGTCACTGAACACTCCCTCAACAACAAAACAAAACAACCACAAAACCAGGTCCCTGTACCAGGGTTCACCTGCCTGCTTGAGGCACCAGCCCACACCAGGGGCAGCTCCTCTTCAACTCTGCCGCCCTCAGTGGCCACCACTCCCACTTCCCCCCCTGACCCAGGAAAGGCCAGAAGGAGGGAGGGCAAGGGGATGGTTCTGCATCAGCAGGTCCCCATCTAGATCCAACAAAGCCCAGGGCAGAGGAACACCCATCCCAAATGTTGAGCAAAATATCACCAGCCACCCCTGTGCCCCAGGAGAGGCTGTGCTGTAGCCTAGGAGCTGGGACAGGGCGCTGAAGAAGGGGAGGAAGATGGGGGAAAACAATGAGAACAAATGGCCCTTCCTGGCCCACAGCCTGAGGCCAGGGGGCTGAATGGCCGGGAGGTATAACAACCACAGGAACCACCAACTATATGCTGGTGCTGGCATCCGATGCCACTGTCCCAGTTCTCATGACAGCCTCCGAGGCAGGCCTCATTGCCCCAGGCTGCACACACAACAGGCTCAGAGAGGGTAACTAACCCGTGCAGAGCCAGTAAGTAATGGGCAGGGATTCCAGGTGAGGCCTCCCTGGTCCCAGGCTCAGGGGTCCCTGTGAGGCTGGCTGGTCCGAGGGGCTGGCTGGTCCAAAAACTGTCCAGCAAACCACCCTCAGGGTTAAAGGTCAGCTAGGCCAGCACACTTCAAACTATGCGCACACACGAGTCCCCAGGGACCTTGCTCACATGTATATTATGCCTCGGCAGGTCCAGGGTAGGGCAGGTGTGTGGGCAGAAGTGTGTGTTTTCAACAACCTCCCCAGAGATTGTGCCCATGAACTACAGACAGGAACAAAGACTCAGCCTGCACTGACCCGTCTGAGTGACCGCCACTCCCACTGCAGACGTGTGATCTGATAGAATGTGCAAAGGCCCTGGTCTTCACCCTAATCGGAACCAAGGGCCCCTCACCCACTCCCAGAGCCCCTCCAACCATTCTCTACACAAGTTACACTCAGCAACGCAGCATCCTGGAGACACGGTCTGAAGCCAGCAGCTACCCCACAGATGGAGGACTGTTGTGAGTAGTGGGGCTGGCTCAGTGCACCCCACCAGAGTTCAGACTGCTCCCGAAAGACCTGCAGCCTCCTGGCCTCAGCCAGAAGCTGGCCCAAGGCCTCAGCTCCCCCCATGACCAGCCATAAGCCCCATCAGTTCGTGGGGGCACCAAGCAGATGCAGCCGCAGCTTGGGCTCCACGGGATCCCTGCCGAAGAAGTTGACGGTGGCCGAAGTCCTGGCAGGCGGCAGGGTGTCCCGGGTGGCCTCTCCCGGCAGCAGCAGCTGGGCCGGGAGCTGCAGGCCTGAGGAGCCTCCTGAGCCTGAGTCGGGCTCGGAGTCGGAGTCCGGGGGCAGGGGCAGGGGCTGCACGTGCTGCAGGCTCAGGCCCGGCCGGGCGCCGCTGTGGGAGGTACGCATGGAGGGTGAGGCCACGCTGGCCCGGTGCTCCTGGGGCCAGTGGGGACAGGGCAGCAGCTTGCCCAGGGCCCGCTTGAAGTCCCGCATGAAGAGGGGGTAGATGATGGGGTTCATGGTGCTGTTGCAGTAGCCCAGCCACGTGAGGACATCGAAGAGGCCTGGGGAGATGCAGTCGCACACAGCCTGAAGGGAAGAGTGTGTCACGCCTGGTCCCGGGTCAGGAACAGACCACCCCACCCAGCATGGCCGGGACAGACACAGCCAGACACCCCATGAGCAGCAGCCCACCTTCCTCCCTCCCATGACCGGGCTGAGGTGGGGCTTCAGGGCCTCCACAGCGAGGCCTGGACTCCCCTGTCCCCCACAGTGGCATTACCTGGGCTATGTTGGCCACAAAGAAGGGCAGCCAGGTCACAAAGAACATGCCCAGCAGGATGCCCAGGGTCAGGCTGGCCTTCAAGGCCTTCCTGCTGTGCTTGGTGGCCAGACGCCTGCTGTCAGCTGACTCCATCCCTGGGCGTGGGGTCCTGGGCACCTGCGGGAAGGAAGGCCACGTGAGTCGGCTGAGAGAGATCCCTGGCCGGACCCTAATCCCATCCACAGACTGAGCCTCAATCCTAATTCTAGACTGGACCCTAGTATCAGCATTAAACTGAGTCCTGATCCTTGACTCAGCCCCAACTATAGCCCTAACCTGAGGCCTGACCCTGACTCCAGACCAAGCTCTGACATGAGCCATGAACCAAGGACTGATCCCTGAAGGCTTCCATAGACGAAGCCAAGGTGTCAAACTGAGCCTCAACCAGGGACCAGACGGAGCCAACCTTAGCCCCAGGCTGAGCCCTGACCCCAGCAATAGACTGAGCCGTGATCCTGACCCAGCTCCTCACAAAGAGCTCTGGGACTACAGTGAGGCAGAGCAACACTGCCCCAAACACAAATCAGTTCAAAAGACCCACGCTCCATGCAAAGGACAACTCCACATGGGCCAGCATGCACGACCGTGAGCCCCAGCACCTCCCAACACCTCTGGTGCCACAAGAATCAGTTGCAATTGAATAGTATTTGACAAGAGACCCAGTTGCTGTCCAGGGCGTGGCAATCTCTTTGTATAGGAGTTCTCCTCAGAGTTTGGAGTAAGGTTTTGTTTGCTTGCACTGCTACTCTCATCCTTCACAAAACGAAGTGCTATTTTGAAAACGTGTGCAGAGAGCAAACGTTTACAAAGAAATTCATTATAATTTACTAGGGGTGCTAGTGACCCTGGCATTGCACAGTCAGATTACGTGTGCACTGGCAGACGTCTCCATTCCCAAACATGGACTTGAAGAGAAGGGGAGTGGGGAGGAAGGGGGAGAACAGAGCTGCCCCCGAGCAGCCATCGGAAGGGGAACAGGGGCATGAGGAGGTTAGAATATGACTTTGAAAACTGGGGGCCCGCAGTTCCCAAAACATGAAAATGTCTCCCTGAACTGGATGATCCCTTCGCCCAGGAGTTCTCATAACTGTTTCGACCTCATGAACCCACTGAGAAGCTAATGAAATCGACACTACTCCCCAGAAGATAAAAATTTCTCTCTTTTTACACACTCTCATGAAAAACCTTCCCACACTTCCAGGGGCTTCTGAGGCCATCATAAAGTCCATCCATGAACCGCTGAGGGTCCATGGAGTCCTCCCCTAAACCACGGGTTGTAAGCAATTTGGATTTTCTTATATAAGATGTACACAAAGTGAGACGCACCTACATTCACAATGTAAATAAATATCAGTGTGCAGGAGGTCCGGACACTTCATTGAATTATGGAAAAGGGGAGCATACTTGGGCTTTGAAATCCAGGAATTCCCCCAATATTTCCTAAACTACAGCTGGTTCATGAGGCAGCCAGTAGTGGACTGAATATAGAGAGATGACGGAGTCAAAAGGACGCAGGAAGGGAACCAATTTCCAGGCAACCTTCCCAGATGGATAGGGGGTGGAAGAGACAAAGCCACAATGTGTCAGCTCCATCACATTAGCACAAAAGTCAATCCCCCACCTCGCTCTCAGATTCAGACCGTCTTCCCCCCCCCCCGCCCCCGTACCCTCCCCGACACACACACACACACACACACACACACACACACACACACACACACACTTTCCAGCCTTGCTTTTCTCTCCCTGCCTCCTCAGAGAGACTTTGTTCTTATCCATGGTGCTGAAACACCAGCTCCCTACTATCCACCTATAACAGTGGTTCTCAACCTTTCTAATCCTGCGACCCTTTAACACAGTTCCTCATGTTGTGGTGACCCACAACCATAAAATTATTTTCGTTGCTACTTCATAACTGTAATTTTGCTACTGTTATGAATCGTCATGTAAATATCTGTGTTTTCTGATGGTCTTAGGCGACCCTGCTCGTGGTTGAGAACCGCTGACATATAGGATCAGGGAGTCTGATTCTGAAATGTCAGTGCGCAGGAGGGGAGACATGAAGCACACGGTAACTGCTAGCTCTCTATGTGTTTGTCCAGGTGAATTCTGGGTATAGGATGATCAAGGACAAATTCACAAAGAGCCAACAAGGAGAGGCCCCTGGTCTCTCTCCCTCTTGCCTCAGTGAAGCAGCACTGGGCATAGGCAGGGCTTTTAAGACAAGTGACCTGGCTTCAAACCATGCCTCTACCACTTGTCACACTGTGGCCTTGAGTCTCTGTTCCCATGTCTGTAAAGAGGAAGAAACAGCTCAGCTTAAGGAGTCGCTGTGGGACTGGGGTAATAGATGCATGCACGGTGCCCAACACAGAGTGCTACGTACATGGTAGCCCTGATGTGGGCTCAGGGTATGTGTATGAGGTTGGAGAAATTTCAGCACCCTCGGGAGCCGGGCCCTTCTGCCAGCAGCTCTGGCTCCCCAAAGCAGCACAGACGTCAGGACAAATGTTCTGACTCAGCATGCTGTGGCGAGGCAGAAGGGAGGGCAGGCGGGGGTGGGGGATCTGCTTTTCTCTTCCCCTTCTCGTTTTCTTTCCTGCAGAGTGGTCTCTACATGACTTGTGTGGCCCCACTATGGTCATCCAGGAGGAGAAGCTCCTGCTTCCCCTAAAGTATCTCCTAAGAGCTGCCATGCCTTCGAATTGATGCCATCAATGGGGACAGATCATAGGGGAGGAGGAGCCACAGTCTCCAAAAAGCCCTACCCATTCGGGAACCCCTCTGAGGCCTGGTGACCTGGGGCAAGAGAGAGGCAAGTGAGAGCCTTGGTCTTGTCAGAGCTCTAGGGCATGGGCACTGAGGGAGAGACCTTGGGGGCAATCATCAGAGGAGAAAGTTCCAAAAAATGAAGTGACAGATCCTATGAGACTCTCTCTTTACTTTCCTGGGAACAACCGTGGGCGTTTCTTTCAGCTCTTCTCCCCAAAGAGTTGACCCAAGAACACAGGCAGAAGGGAAGAGAGGAAGTAGGGTTCCTTCCCAAGATCACATTGTGCCAGAACAAGGTCATGAGCCAAAGCACCAATGACCCCAAATGGGCACTGTGACCCCATTATTGAGCGCTTACTATGCATGAGCATTTGATATTCATTGTGCCATTCCATCTTTATGGGAGGTATGTGCTATTATCTCCATTTTGCAGACGAGATTCAGAGAGGCAAAATCACAGCAGACTTGTGTTGAGTCAGGGCCCAAAGTCATTTCTGGCTCCAGGAGCTGCACTTCTTCCACTTCACCATCCTGCTGCTATTTGGGGGGATGCATCCATGGGCCGTAGTCAGGGTGCGGCTGCAGAAACCCTACCACTGTCACCGAGAGCTCCTCATGGAGCAGGAGCCAATGGCAACCGTCAGCCCACACCCTGGGCTCTGGCTGGTGCCAGCCTCCTCCTCCCCACTCCTCTCTGCCCCGTACCCACCTCACGGCCCCTCATGATCACATTGTTTCCACATGTCCCTTATACGTGTCTATGACAAGTGTGACTGGAACAGCGGTCCCCAACATTTTGGGCCTCACAGACCACTGGTTGGTGACCGCTGACCTGGAGGACAACTTGGCAGTGCCTTTCCCGTAACTATAATCATAAACACCCGCACAGGTCTGCACACTCGGCAGATACAGGAAAGTGTCCCACAGCACTATTCGTGATAGAAAAAAAATCAGAAAAATAAACCATGGTACATCTACTGTAGAATACTAACAGGCTTCAAAGAATGAGTCATGCCCTGCCTGGCCTGGCTCAGCTGGTTGAGCGTCAACCTTCAGAAAGGCACTTCCCCTCTCTGTGTCTCAGTTTTCCCATCTGCATAATGGCAATCACAATAGCATGCATCTCATATGACCGTAGTAAGAATTAACATAATTAAGATAGTATGCAGCAAGTTATTCAGGCAGAGCCTGGCACATAATGTGTACTGCATGTTAGCTATACTCTTGTTGACTGTTGTCAGTGTCCAGTTTATCTCTTGGATAATGGTGATGATGATGCTGGTGGCATCGATAATATTTTTTCCTAGAAAGGCTCAAAAGGGGGTGAGCTCCCTAGAACCATTTTTACCACAAGAGAAAAGGAGAACATTTGTTGAGCATCTACTATGTGCCAAGTGTGCATATATTATCTTATTGGTTCTTCTCTCAACCTCAGGTGCTAACTAGCATTACCTCTGGGGTATAGGGAGTTGGAGGACTTGTCTGAAGTCACCTGGGTGTGATGGGAAGGGGGCAGGATTTGAACCCATGACCAGCCAGACACACAGGCTCCTGCACCCAGCCCTGGCTCCACCAGGTCGCCTCGGAACCAGCAGCAGCCAAGCCTGCCATGCTCGACACTGCTCCTCCATCAGCCTCTCCCAGTTCAGCCCCCCTCTCCCTCTAAGATATTTCTGTGATCACAGCCTCCCCCTGTGAGGAGGAGGAAGCAGAGATAGAAGAGATGGATTACTAAGACAGAGTGGTGCATAGTGGGGTGAGGGAGGGTGGGAAAGCTGGGGAGGTGGGAAAGGAGAAGAAATTGATGGGAGGGAAGTGGGTGAGGAAGATGGAGGTGCAGGAGGAAGAGAAGGGGGTGAAATGGAACTGAAGGAGAGGAGGGGAGAAAGACGAGGTACAGAGGAAGACGACGGGGATGGGCTGTGGACCAGAGACATGGGATCCTGGCAGACAGAGAGGAGCTGAGAAAGCAGAAACTGCCAGCAGGACTTCCTGCTCACTCCCCACCAAGCTGAGCTCCCTCACTGGTCCCTCTGGAATCTCCCAAGGATGAGCCCCATTCCCACAGGGCACAATCAATCTCCTCTCTCTTCCTCCCCCCTCAGCCCTTCCCCCCACATTCAGGCAGCCTCTTACTCTGACATCACCACCACCCATGCCCACAGTCCCTGCCTCAGCTCTAAGTGTGAACCCCTTTCTCACAACCCCTGGGGCTCGAAGACCGGGCTGAAACCACAGATCCACCCGTGGCTTTTCCAAACCCGTTTGCATCAAGATGCAGGTGTGGGGGGGGCGTGGAGAGAAGGTGCTCACGCTGCTCAGCCCCCCTGATCTCAGCCCAGAGGAGCTGGGGACTTCAGGGACTCGTGCCCAACTCCCTTCCTTCTGTGGGGAAGCCGGAGGCTGGACTGGGGCAGGAGCGAAGGGCTCGATGGGGCTGAAAACAGGAGGAAAGAGGCCCAGTGTACCCACGTTTTGTTCATTCTCATCAGCTGCTGTAAGTCCAGGCGCTGATGGGCCTCCACCCCAGGCTGGACACTTGTGGTCTCTAGGACAGGACTATTCAACTGGATGAAAGGGGTCATGACCCAGGAGGCCGGAATAGAGGCCACATCCCAGAAGCAAAGTCCCAAACGCAGCAATTCTCTGGGCAACATGGACCATGGCACCAGAAGGCCTGCTTAAGAGCTGAATGGTTTGGGAAGCTAGGGTAGTGGTGGGGTCTGGCACTTCCACACTCAAACCAAGAGAAAAGGCCTCTGGAGAGCAGGAGGAATCAGCACAGACACATTTCTGACTGGAGGGGCCCAGGGGCCATGCTGCCTGGGAGGCAGGGTGCTGGCCTAAATGACCCATGAGGACACCTCCCAGCATTCGGGTTTAGGACTCCCTGTGCCCTCCTTGCTTCATTTGCAAACACAGGCACAGCGACTGACAGACTCTGCATGTCCACGGAGTGAGGTGCCCCTCTGATAAGACTCATACCCTCATCATGGTAAGGTTTCGTGGTCAGTGTCTGCCTCCCGACTAGAACACGGATTCCAGCCCAGCTCATCACCACATTCACAGCCTCCAACAGCTCCTGCACACAGTAGGTCCTCAATACATGTAACCACGCAAGTGAACTGATGTGCTAAAAAGCCTAGGCTCCATCAGATACAAGAACTGATTGTGAAACTAGTGGGAGGAAAGGAAGCAGTGTGAACAGGGGCTGAATGGCCAGCTCTGTGAAGCTCTGTGTTAACGTCAGTCCTTCCATCAATGACCACTGAACACTTGGGATAGGCCAGGCATGGGTGCAGTGCTGGGAATACAGTGAACTAAGAGACAAGTTCCCATGTCATAGAGCTTACATTCCAATGGGAGGAAATACACAGCCGATAAATAAGTGGGTACGGCCCTAACCGGTTTGGCTCAGAGGATAGAGCATCAGCCTGACTGAAGGGTCCCGGTTCGATTCCGGTCAAGGGCACGTACCTTGGTTGTGGGCACATCCCCAGTAAGGGGTGTGCGAGAGGCAGTTGATCGATGTTTCTCTCTCATTGATGTTTCTAACTCTCTATCCCTCTCCCTTCCTCTCTGTCAAAAATCAATAAAATATATTTTTTAAAAATAAGTGAGAACATATATAGCATGTCAGGGATGGCAAGTGCTGCTGAGAACAATAACTCAGGAAATCAGGGCTGAAGGGAATTTGGAGAAGTGTGACAGAAACTGGTGGAGTTGCACAGAAACCATGTGGAGGTGAAGGGAAAGGGCACTCCAGGCAGAGGGAACAGCAAGTGCAAGCTCCTGAGGCAGGACTGTGCTTGGTGTGCAGAGGACAGCCAAGCAGCCGGTGTGGCTGGCTGAGGGGGAGAAAGGAAAGGAACCCTCAGAAGGAGCAGAGCGCTCCTTCGTCACCACAGCAGAGCTTAGTGTGGGGTGGGCGTGGCTTGAAGTGGTAAATGGACACCCTGCACAATGACTGAATCACAGTCGGAACATCAACTCTCCGCTTACGTCATGAGAGAGCCTCGAGTGGATGCCACTTTGACTTCACCATCCGCCTAACTCTTAAAGAGGAAGCAGGCCCCGACTCAGTCACTCTGGCCACAGAGCGGGACTTGGGAACACTGCTGGTGCTGCACCCTCATGGAAGCTGTGCTTGATCACCTTCTACTTATGGCAGAGATACTGATGTTCCATTTCCGGAAGAAACAAGTTCCCTTCCTAAACAATTTCATGGAAGTAAAAAGATAAATGAGGTGATTTAGAGAAAATGCTAAGTACATATGGATGAAGAGGCTTGAAGAGGGGGGGAGAGAAGGGAGGTAAGACAGATATCATGAGGTGGTTCCTTGTGCCTGACATTCGGGACATGTTCCTTTACAACAGCGGTTCTCACCCTCCTAATGCCGTGACCCTTTAATACAGCTCCTCATGCTGTGGTGACCCCCGACCATAAAATTATTTTCATTGCTACCTCATAACTGTCATTTTGTTACTGTTGATGAATCGTAATGTAAATATCTGTGTTTTCCGATGGTTTTAGGTGACCCTGCTAGTGGTTCTCAGCCTGTGGGTCGCTGCTGTAGAGCCAATCACAAGTAATAGGAAGCATTAGCATGTGCCGTGGAGATCAAAACCAACCCAGACACCCCGGTCCCCATGGAGCTTCCATTCAAGTGGGGAGACAGACAAATCACACAGGTCAACAACCAGGCAGGCAGGCTGCGGGTCTGCAGAGTAGTCAGGGGAGGCCTTAGGGAGAGGTGACCTGTGAGCTGGAAAAGTCAGGCAAGGGGAGCTCTGGGGGGAAAACTTTTCAGGCAGAGAGAACAGCGAGTGCAAAGACCTTGGCACAGAAGTCAGCCTGGTGCCTTCAAGGAACCAGCAGAAGAATCATGTGACTCATGATGTAGAGAGAGGCAGGAGGGGAGGTAAAGTGGGAGAGGTTGGCAGTATAGGTTCCTGAGGCCAGACCCTGACATAGATACACACACACACACACACACACACACACACACACACACATATACTAGAGGCTCGGTGCACAGGGAACGGGCCTAAGCCAGCAGTCAGACATCCCCGAGGGGTCCTTAGAGCTGCTGTGGAGGCGGGAGAGGCTCCTGCCACGGCTGCTGCGCTTGCCAGCCATGGGCTCTGCTTCTGGCTGAGCGGTACTCCCCCTGTGCCAGCACACTGACCACCAGGAGGTCAGCTCCTGCATTGAGCGTCTGCCCTCTGGTGGTCAGTGTGCTGTTCAGTTGATTTGCATATTAGGGTTTTATTATATAGGTTACCTACACACACTTTTTAAAATTGACTTCAGAGAGGAAGGGAGAGAAAAATAGAAACATCAGTGATGAGAGAGAATCATAGATGGGCTGCCTCCTGCACTCCCCACACTGGGGATCGAGCCCTTCACCCAGGCATGTGCCCTCACTGGGAACTGAACTGTGACCTCCTGGTTCATAGGTCGATGCTCCACCACTGAGCCACGCCAGCCGCGCTGGGTCTCCTCTTGACCTTGACAGCAATAGGGAGCCACTGGAGGGTTTGCAGCAGGAAGTGCCGCGCTCACTCTTTTTCTCTACGCCTCTGACTCCTGGGGGAAATGGAGCGGAGCGGGTCTGAAGGAAGCAGGGGCCAGCGGGAGACCCTCAAAGGCTCCAGGTAAGACGCAATGATGGTGTGGCTTAGGAAGGTGGCACTGAGATGGCACAAACAGGTCTCTCTAATGAATCCCACGTTTCTGGCCTATGATGTCATGACGGTGCCACTGCCATCTTGGGAAGACCCAGGAGGAGCCTGGGGGAGGCTTGGGACGCCCTGAATTCCCTGTTGCACATGTCACCTTCCGGCAGCCTGCTGCACCTCTGCACGAAGCTGTCCTGTGGACAGTCCCGCACTGCATCTAGGTTCAGAAGAAAGGTGGGGATGGCCGCTCGGACCTGGCCGGCAAGTGTATACTAAATGGCAGATGCCCAGTCGGTACCCAGCGGCTGCTCATGTCTCTCCAACCCCGCAAGCCCCATCTCCCCGCGCACACCCCGGTACCTGTGCGGTCTCCAAGGCCTGGCCGGCCACGCCGGTAGGGAGGGAGGCCACCTGCAGGGCCTGCTTGCGGGCAGCCAGCAGGATCCTGCAGTAGGTGAAGCAGATGGCGCCCGAGGGCAGGAAGAAGGTGAGGCCCGACGCCACGAGGACGAAAGGCAGGCTGGCCAGCAGGCGGCACTGGCCCGGGGCGGGGGCCCGCGAGCGGCCCAGCTCGTGCCAGCCCAGCAGCAGCGGCAGGAAGGAGGCGAGCGCCGCCAGGCTCCAGGCGCCCAGCACCAGCGCCAGGGCGCGCAGGGGCGTCATGCGCAGCTTGTAGCGCAGCGGCGACAGGATGAGCAGGTAGCGGTCCAGGCTGATGAGGCAGAGGTTGAGGATGGAGGCGCTGCAGCACATGACGTCGAAGGCGGCCCAGAGCAGGCAGAGGCCGCGCGCCAGCACCCAGCGCCCGTACAGCGCGTTCAGCATGGCCGGCGGCATCACCACCAGCCCCACCATCAGGTCGGACGTGAAGAGCGACACCAGGAAGAAGTTGGACGTGTTGCGCAGCGCGGGCTGCGTGCAGATGAGGGCGATGAGCAGCGCGTTGGCGGCTGCGGTCAAGGCGATGACCACGCACAGCGCGGCCGCCACCCAGCCGCTGCCCCCGGGGCCCGGCCCCTGTCCCGATCCCCAGGCGGGGGTGCTGTTGTGCGCAGGGCCCGGTTCTGGGATCATCGGGGCGAGGGAGGGACGGCCAGGCGGGGAGGATGGCGAGGGACCTGAAGGCGTGGAGCCTGGAGGGGTGTCCTCAGGAGAACAGCCGCCCCCTGGAGAGGCAGGGGGAGGAACAGGTGGGAGGAGAGGGATGGGGAGAAAGGTC
This sequence comes from Antrozous pallidus, assembly GCA_027563665.1. Lineage (NCBI taxonomy): Eukaryota > Metazoa > Chordata > Mammalia > Chiroptera > Vespertilionidae > Antrozous > Antrozous pallidus. Next base: position 201,324,342 of record CM050508.1, read on the forward strand.
AAGGGCAAAGACCCGAAGAGGATGGAGGGAGGGATACAGAGACCCGAGGAGGATGGAGAGGGGGGATACAGGGACCCGAGGAAGATGGAGAGGGGGGATACAAAGACCCGAGGAGGATGGAGGGAGGGATACAGGGACCCGAGGAGGATGGAGAGGGGGGATACAGGGACCCGAGGAGGATGGAGGGAGGGATACAGGGACCCGAGGAGGATGGAGAGGGGGATACAGGGACCGAGGAGGATGGAGAGGGGGGATACAGGGACCGAGGAGGATGGAGAGGGGGGATACAGGGACCGAGGAGGATGGAGAGGGGGGATACAAAGACCCGAGGAGGATGGAGGGAGGGATACAGGGACCCGAGGAGGATGGAGAGGGGGGGTACAGGGACCCGAGGAGGATGGAGGGAGGGATACAGGGACCCGAGGAGGATGGAGAGGGGGATACAGGGACCGAGGAGGATGGAGAGGGGGGATACAGGAACCGAGGAGGATGGAGAGGGGGATACAGGGACCCGAGGAGGATGGAGAGGGGGGATACAGGGACCGAGGAGGATGGAGAGGGGGGTACAGGGACCGAGGAGGATGGAGAGGGGGGATACAGGGACCCGAGGAGGATGGAGAGGGGGATACAGGGACCCGAGGAGGATGGAGAGGGGGGATACAGGGACCGAGGAGGATGGAGAGGGGGGATACAGGGACCCGAGGAGGATGGAGATGGGGATACAGGGACCGGAGGAGGATGGAGAGGGGGGATACAGGGACCGAGGAGGATGGAGAGGGGGGATACAGGGACCCGAGGAGGATGGAGAGGGGGGATACAGAGACCCGAGGAGGATGGAGAGGGGGGATACAGGGACCGAGGAGGATGGAGAGGGGGGATACAGGGACCCGAGGAGGATGGAGAGGGGGATACAGGGACCCGAGGAGGATGGAGAGGGGGGATACAGGGACCGAGGAGGATGGAGAGGGGGGATACAGGGACCCGAGGAGGATGGAGAGGGGGGATACAGAGACCCGAGGAGGATGGAGAGGGGGGATACAGGGACCCGAGGAGGATGGAGAGGGGGATACAGGGACCCGAGGAGGATGGAGAGGGGGGATACAGGGACCCGAGGAGGATGGAGAGGGGGGATACAGGCGTCCCTGGGTGTGGGGCAAGGGGTAGGAACTTTGTGGGGAGGGCCCTGATGAGGAACAGAGTGCCGTAAAGGGGGCTGGAGAGCTCTTGGGGGCTCAGGGGTGGGAGGAGAGGCCCCTAGAAAGGGCGGTAAGGTGGGGGAAGGGCCGGGACCCGGCGAGGTGGGAGCAGAGGGCAAAGGGGCGCTGCTGGGTGGAAGGCAAGCTCCCCGAGGCAGGTGGGCGCTAGTCTAGGGCCGGGGTGCCCGGGGTCGCAGGGCGGGGGACACGGGCCACAGCGAAGCCCCCGCGCGGGAGGTCAGGGACGGTCTGCTGGGCCCGCCCGGGGACAGGGCAGCCGCGGCCGCGCCTCCGCCCCTCCCCTCTGGCCGCCGGGTCACCGCCCGCTGCTGCCCGCGCTCAGTACCTGGGCGCCCGGCGCGGATCCGCCGCGGGCGATGCGGCAGGCGCTGCGGGGCTGCGGGAGGAGGAGGCGGCCGCCCTCCGGGCAGGCGCCCCGGGAGCCGGGGGCGCGGCGAGGGGCCGGCACGCGCAGCCTGCGGGGCGACCAGCAGCGCGTGGTCCTCGCTCCGCGGAGCCTGCGCCCCTCCTGGCGGGGGGCGGGGGGCGGGGAGATCCGAGCCCTGGCCTCGCAGGCCGGCGGGGCCCCCGGCACCCCAGGCCGGTGGAGGGTCGATCCGAGCGCCCCAGCTGCAGCAGGTCGCCTCCCAGCTGCGGCAGCCTCCACAGCCCCGCGCACCCCTCCCCAGCCCACACGTGGCAGCCGCGCAGGAGGAACTCGGAGGAGGAGGCTGTGGCCCGCCCGCCTTTACCCAGGACTGCCCCCCCGCCCCCCTGGGCGGGTCTGCCCGCCCGCAGCCCAGGCACCGCTCGGGCAGCCGGAGCCCAGCGGAGGATCCTGGACAGATCACCTGACACCCGTATGTGTACACACACACATACACATATGTACACATGCAATGTACTTCCCACGGACCTGGGAGCAGGTTACCTCCCCGGGGTCTCTCCAACCGAAACCATCCCTTTCCCCGCCGGCGTCAGGCTCTCAGGAAGAAGTAAGTCCCTCGCCTGCTGGCACTCTCCAGTGTGAACAGATTCGGGCGACTCCAGGCCAGGTGTGGGGGGCAGAGTCCCTGCAGGTAGAGGGGTTGGGTGTGGCCCCACTGTGTGTCTCTTCCCCTGGCTGAGAGTCCCTATCAGACTTCACTGGTGAAGATTGTGAAACATTTATTTATTGAGCTCCTGGTGGGTGTCAAATACTGTTCTGACCAGTTGACACACGGTCACCAAATCAGAGACCCCAGCTCTGTGGAGTTTCCATTCTAGCGGAAGGAGGCTTGCTAGAGGAAAAACGGTAATGGAGAGCAATATAACGGAAATCCAGAGAGTGTGGGCAGGGGTGGGGTGGGGAGGACACCTCCCCCTCCCTCCCTATAGAAACAGAAGCCATGCCTCTGTGCGGAAGGAATGAATGTCCCTCTACCTTTCCAGGTTCTTCCAGCTGGTCTGAAAATCAAATTGACGTGGGGCAGATTAACAAGAGAAAAGAACCGAATTTAATTGCGTATGCACATATGGAAACCCCGCACACATGCGGGTTCAGAGACAGACACGGAAAACGGAGTCTCTGTGACATCCTTCGGCCCAGGGATGCCTGGTTGAGCCACAGCGAACCCGGGACGCGCTGTGCACAGCAGATCTTGGAGCCCAGGGCCCTGGGTTCGGAATCCCGATTCTGCTACTTGCCCTGTGAACTTGCAAAGCCGCTTCGGATCTCTGCTGCTCTGAAACGGGGGTGGTGAAGATGTGGGAGAATGAGCTAAGGATGAGCTCAGGGCCTCAGGCTTCAGGAGGGGAGGGCCATTCACAGATGAGTAAGAAGAGCAGGTGTTCAGTAGATGTTCACCCTGCCACATAGGTAGGTAAAAAAAAAAAAAAAGTTATTTCTGGTGATAACTGGCATTATGGGCAAGGCCCCAAATTTAATTTAATTTATTTTATTTTTTAATATATTGTATTGATTTTATAGAGAGAGGAAGGAGAGGGATAGAGTTAGAAACATCGATGAGAGAAAAACAGCTGCTTCCTGTACACCCCCTAATGGGGATGTGCCACAATCAAGGTACATGCCCTTGACTGGAATCGAACCTGGGACCCTTCAGTCCAAAGGCCGATGCTCTGCTCTATCCACTGAGCAAAACCGGTCAGGGCAAATTTAAATGTTTTAAGGGGGAGGTCAAGCTTCTCTTGAGCCCAGCGGGTCTCCATTGCCTCCCGCTTCAAAGAATCTGCAGACCACGAGGCCACAGATGAGTCCCGCTGGGTCCCAACAGCTTTATTACATCGCTCTGACTCCATAAAAATGCGGAGAGAGATGTTAAACTGGGGTTCAGAGAGCCTCACCCAAGTGGAACTGAAACCTGGGTGTGCTCAACACCCAAAGCAGAAAACCTTAAGGCCCTACAGCACCCTTCCGCCCCCCCATGAGCCACTATGTGTTGCTCAGAGCCCCCATCTTACCCACAGCGGGAGGAGGAGGCCTGTTGTCCCTCCCAATACCACCGGCACCACCCCAACAGTTTCTGCCGGGCCCCAAGGAATAGCGGGGAGTCTACCATGACCATCATAAAGACCAGACCTGGGACCCCATTTAGTGGCTCACCAGCTCTGTAGACTCAGAGCCGGCGCAGCTCCATCCCCTTGGGTCACTATTTTCTCGTCTGCAAGTTGTGTCCTGTCAATGTGATGATTAGAGCAGCTAGAAGAACCTAGAGAGGTAGAGGGAAATTTCTCCCACTCACGGGGTTGGTGAGGGGAGGAAGTGACTCTGATGTAATCTGTGAACTTTATGGTGCTGTGTCAGTGCTAGCTGTCTGCCTCAGTGTTCCCGTCTGAGCAATGGGAGCGCATTCAGCTCCACAGTAAATCCTTCAGCCCAGGGATTCCTGGTTGAGCAACAGCAAATCCAGGACGCACTGTGCACAGCAGATTTTGGAGCCCAGGGCCCTGGGTTCGAAATCCCGATTCTGCTACTTGCCCTGTGAACTTGGCAAAGCCGCTTCGGATCTCTGCTACTCTGAAACGGGGGTGGTGAAGATATGGACAGAGGAGTATTTAAACCATTTCACCCAGAGGAGCTGCCTGATCAATTTTAGCTTTGAAAAATTCGTGGAATATAGTGGAATAGAATAATAGTCCCTCTGCTTTAACATTTGCTGAAATGTTTGATAGCCTTTATTTAAAAAAAAAAGACCTAAAGAAAACATGACAAAAACGTTAATATTTGTTCATTCTGGGCGGTAGAGTCACAAATGTTTGTTATATTATGGTCTGTACTTTGCTATAATTTTTTTTAAAAAAAATTTTTTTCAAGATTGGGCCTAGGTGGTGGTGCCACCTTGTGGCCACGCTGTTATCATCTTGAATTTAAGAACTTTTCAGAAGTTCTTCCTGTGTGTGCTTCTAAATCTATATCATTTCATCATGAATTAATAATGTCCGAGACTTCCTTAACACTTTAGAGTATAGAGGGGCCTTCAAGGATGCTCAGGGTGGTTACCTAGCCGCCGGCTGCTCTCTTCCTAGAGAGGACGGATGCCGCAACGGGACAGCTGAGTCCCAGGAAGTCCTCTGGCCGAGGCCTCCGCTTTTGTCAGCTCCCAGAGAACCCAAGAGAGCTCCTCGTTGCAGACACGGAGACCCCGCGGTCCAGGGAGGGTGTGAGGCCTGCACAAAGCTGCCCTATCGGAACACGCTGACCAACTGGGCGAACTGCGTGATGGATTTGTTGGTTTGGGCTCCCTACTGTATCCTCAGCACATGCTAGGCTGCCGGTAAACAAATGTTCGGTGAGTGAATGAACAGCACGACCAGCCTAACAAGCCGTTATGGCCAATCATTCACGCTCCACAGTTTAATAGTGGCTGACATTTACCGAGGACTCACTATCCTCCAGACACTGTTTCGAGCTTTCTATGTACATTGATTGATGGAAAGCGCACCATGACTGAGAGTGAAGAAGATGTGATCATTATTCCCGGTTTTAACTGAGCCTCAGAGATCTTGAGTGACTGGCTCAGGATTACTAGCTAAAAAGTGGCCCTGCCAGGATTTGAACCCAGTCAGGCAGGCAGGCTTTTCCCTGAGGCTTGGAACTAGAGAAAAGAAGAAAAATAGGTGGGGCTTGTTGGCTCCATAAAAGGCTAACCAGGCGGGGCTGCTGGGGCCAATTACAGGCCCATCCCCAGAGGGGCCAGCATTGACAGGGCTGTGTGCCAGTGTTAATCCCCTGAAAAGATTTTAATCCCCTGCGGGTGAGGGGGTGGGGGGAGGCTGCAATTTTTTTTCTAAGCTGTTGTGGTTCAGTTTGAGGTTGGCAAAGAGAAAAATTGGCAGCCACTGCTTGACATCTCACTCCCATTGGCAAACTAACACAACCAGCCACGCGCCTCTAGGCCCTCAAATCTGGCCCCTCCCACTTGCTGCTCCCAAATCCAATCTGCTGCGGCTCAGCCATGTGGCCCCGCCCTTCCAGACTTTGCTCCTGCCCAACTCTGGCCTCCACCGTCTCCTGCCTGAACTCCTGCAGTTCCCAGCTGCTCTCCAGCCTCCCCCTCCTCCTCCCACGAGCCTGCTCTTATTCTTGCTGAAACTCGGCTCTGGGTAGACACTTCTGGGGCTCTTCCTGCAGAGAGCATGAAGTCTGAACTCTGACTAGCATTCCAGGCCTGCCACCAGCCCCGCCAACCCACCTTCCTGCTGCCTTGTTCCATACACACGGTGGGGGCAGCTCCTGACGGAGATGCAGCCAGCCAAGTGCTCAGGTCTCTGAGGCCAGCACCAAAAGTAAGCCCCAGTAGGTCTCTCATTTGGACCTGGTCTCTGAGCGGAAGCCCCGTGGGACTTTCTCTGCACCCTCGAGTAGTTTCTCACCTCAGGCCATATGGAAAGACTATTAATATGGCCAGGACTTGTCCCTCCAAGACTGAGGGGTCACTGAAGTCTGCACGCAGGTGGTACACTTCTCTCCAACCCAATTCCACGTCGAGGGATGCCGGGCCACTCCGTGACCATGCAAGGGGTGTCCTGCACAACTGCAGAAAGTGCCGTTCTGGAGTTGGGACAGTCATAACATGCTCAACAGTGCAGGGAGCAGGCATGAAAGGCTTGGGGAAATCCTGTGTAGCATACAATGGTGGGCACTAGAGGGCGCCAGATTGGAATCCCAGGACTTTTAAGGCCATTTTTCTCATTAGCAAGATGAGTATTTTCCAGGAATTAGGAATAATGTATGTAAATTGCCGGGTATGCAGTGGTTGCAGCAATGTGTGCAAGGAAGAAAGGAGATCATAGCCCTCACGCTGTCCCCTTCCAAAGGAGAACTGGGAGCGGGGGAGGAGCCCAAGCTCAGGAGCATGGGGCTAAGGTCACCAAACTCACAGGGTCATTGTGCGGTGTCAGGACCAGCCCACGGAGTGGTTAGGAACTGGCATCTACAGAGCGCAGTTATTAGCCAGTCTGCCTGGCTTTGAGTCCTATTGGTGACATTAACTGCATGAGCCTGGAGCACTACTTAATCCCTCTGCACTTCTCATGCCTCATCTGCAAACTGAAGGCAATACTGAGTCACAGAGTGGTGGTGAGGATAGGTGAGTTATTTATGTCCCTCTTTAGCACAGCACCAGTTTGCATGTGTATGTATGTGTGTGTGTGGTGGTGAGGATAGGGGAGTTATTTATGTCCACTCTTTAGCACAGCACCAGTTTGCATGTGTATATATGTAGATATATGTGTTTAGCACAGCACCAGTTTGCATGTGTATATATGTAGATATATGTGTGTTTAGCACAGCACCAGTTTGCGTGAATATGTGTGGATACATGTGTGTCTAGCACAGCACCAGTTTGTGTATGTATGTGTGTGTTTAGCACAGCACGTTTGGATGTGCATGTGTGTGTGTGTGTGTGTGTGTGTGTGTTTAGCTGTTTTGTCTGTTTCCCCTTCTCCTGTGCCAGGCCGGGCTGGGGCCCAGGAAAGGACTGATGCTGGTTGTCTGTGAGGGTGAAAAGGGAAGGCGTGAGGCAAGCCCAAGGGACCGAAGATCAAACCAGAAAAGCAGTTGGAAGCCACCAGAGGTATAACGGCACCCAAGGAGACAGGAGCTGGGGTGCACGCACCCGGCAGAAAAATAAGAGGGTCACCAGGATGCAGGAGGGTCTCCTCAGGGAGCACCGTGCAGCCTGACCTTCCCCGGCCCCCACCCCTGGGCCCCTCAGGAATCTGGGTCAGCGGAGCCAGCCAGAGAAGGAGAGAACACAGGCGTTGACCGAATTTATTGGTGAGAACACTCAGGGTCTGTCAGGGAGACAATCTACTGGTTACAAGCTCCAGAAGCTCTTGTCAGGCACCCGCGAGGAGCAGGGCACCCTCAGGCAGGGGCCGGTGGGGCTGGAAGCTGCTGGGGACAGAGAGCCGGGGACAGAAGAGCGGACACAGGCAGTTCCTCCCTGCCCGCCTGCCCCGCCCCAGCCCGGATCCCGCACCTCCTCTGGGGTTAAAGTGCAGTGGGCGGGGGAGGCCGCTGCGATCGGGCAGCCAGAGCCACAGCGGACACTCCACAAGAGCCCTCGCCCCCGAGGCTCAGCCAGAGTCCATCCCACCCAGGTCCCTCCTTGGGATCTGAGCAAGGGAGACCCCTCCCCACCATCAGGTATTTCGAAAGAGTCCCCCCAACAGGGTGAGGCTGTCTCATCAGCTTCCGGAGGGGCCTAGAACTCAGGGGGCAGTGGGAGGCACAAGGATCTCAGAGAAAAGGAGGGCCACTCTTCTGCCGATGGGCTGGGAAGACGCCTCCCTGCCTCCCTCCATCCCCAGAGGCCCCAAGAGCCTGGCCCCGGCTCCAGGGCCATGAGTCACCAGGGTCCTGCCCAGGCCTGACTCCCAGCCACGTGGGGGGAGAGCCGCTTCAGTGCAAGGGGAGACGCTGCCCTGGGCATGGGCGTGGGTGGGGGGCCTCTGGGGAAGCCTGTGGGGCTGGAGCTCCCTGCCTCTGCCAGTGGCCTTCCCGGCCCAGACCCAGCGGCTCCTTCAGGGCCATTGCGGGAGGGGGGATACCCACCCTCAGCTTAGGGCCCAGCTCCACCCTGTGCCCCGGGGCCCTGCCCCACCAGAGGCTACACAGGCCTTAGCCTGGCTCCCGCCATCCGCACGGCCTCACCCCCACCTCAGCAGCTTAGCCAACGCTGTTCCCCTCCCAAGGGCACATCTCCAGGAGGCAGAAAGGAAGAGAACCCCCCCTCCGAAGAAGAATCCTCCCCCCACTCTGGAATATATTAAATTGTGCAGCTTGGCCCCACCCCCTCCCTTCAGATCTCCATGGCAACCGGGAAGCATTCCAAGTCCAAGTCTGAATCCAAGTCCATCCAGTGCCAAAGGGGGGCTTCAGCCTCTCCCCACACACTTCTCCCAGCATTCCCCGGGGGACGAGCGGGGAGGAAGAGTGGAGGGCCTCAGTCCTCAGCCCCCTCCTCCTCAGTGTGGGGGGCCCCCGGGGGTTCCTCGGGCTCAGGGGCCTGCCCTCCGGGGTGGAGGTGAGGGTGGGGGTGGGGATGGGTGCCGGGCTGGGAGCCCGGGCCGTCCTCGCCCTGCACGTAGACACTCAGCCCCTCCTGACTCGGCTCCTTGCCACACGCCTGGCAGCTGCAGTGCAGGATCTTCTCCACCAGCTTGTCCACCCTGGGCACCTCCTCGTGGCCGGGGCACTCCAGCGTGACCTGCAGAGGGCAGCAGAGAGGTTTCCAGAGGCCCGAGGCGGGCAGGGCGGCCTCCAGGGCCACACATGCTCACGGGCCCAAGAATCCTAGAGACTTGGAATCCTGAGCCCACCGGTGAGACCCCCGTTAGCTCCGCGGGCCCATCCAGCAGAGACGGGGCGAGTCCCTGCAGAGGCCACCTGCTTGTCTCCCCGCACCCAGCCCTACCGCCTTCCAATCCATCCCCTCCCATCAGCTGGAGGGGTCCCCTGGGGGACAAAATCCAATGTGGCCAGCCCCTGACTACATTCCCCAGTGCTCCCCCCACGCCCGGCACTGGGAGAAAAATCCCAGTTTCTTACTAAGGCCACCCGGGCCCTTCAGGCCGCTGGTGAGCTCCCCACTCCTGACCCTGCACCACTCCCACGGACTGTGCTGACCGACCTGGATGAGGCTCTGCACATGCTGTTCCCTCTGCCGGGAGGTCCCCACCCAGCCCATCCCTGCCCCCTGTCCCAACACTGCCCCCTGTCCCAACACTGCCGCCTGCCCCAACACTGCCGCCTGCCCCGACACTGCCGCCTGCCCCAACACTGCCGCCTGTCCCAAACACTGCCCCCTGCCCCAAACACTGCCCCCTGCCCCAAACACTGCCGCCTGTCCCAACACTGCCCCCTGTCCCAACACTGCCCCCTGTCCCAACACTGCCGCCTGCCCCAAACACTGCCCCCTGTCCCAAACACTGCCCCCTGTCCCAAACACTGCCCCCTGCCCCAAACACTGCCCCCTGCCCCAAACACTGCCCCCTGTCCCAACACTGCCCCCTGTCCCAACACTGCCCCCTGTCCCAACACTGCCCCCTGTCCCAAACACTGCCCCCTGTCCCAACACTGCCCCCTGTCCCAAACACTGCCGCCTGTCCCAAACACTGCCGCCTGCCCCAAACACTGCCGCCTGCCCCAAACACTGCCGCCTGTCCCAAACACTGCCCCCTGTCCCAAACACTGCCCCCTGTCCCAAACACTGCCCCCTGTCCCAAACACTGCCCCCTGCCCCAAACACTGCCGCCTGTCCCAACACTGCCCCTGTCCCAAACACTGCCCCCTGTCCCAAACACTGCCGCCTGTCCCAACACTGCCCCCTGTCCCAACACTGCCCCCTGTCCCAAACACTGCCCCCTGTCCCAACACTGCCCCCTGTCCCAAACACTGCCCCCTGTCCCAACACTGCCCCCTGTCCCAACACTGCCTCCTGTCCCAACACTGCCTCCTGTCCCAAACACCGCCTCCTGTCCCAACACTGCCCCCTGTCCCAACACTGCCTCCTGTCCCAAACACTGCCCCCTGTCCCAACACTGCCCCCTGTCCCAACACTGGCCCCTGTCCCAACACTGCCTCCTGTCCCAACACTGCCGCCTGCCCCAAACACTGCCCCCTGTCCCAACACTGCCCCCTGTCCCAACACTGCCCCCCTGTCCCAACACTGCCCCCTGTCCCAAACACTGCCCCCTGTCCCAAACACTGCCCCCTGTCCCAACACTGCCCCCTGTCCCAACACTGCCCCCTGTCCCAACACTGCCCCCTGTCCCAACACTGCCCCCTGTCCCAACACTGCCTCCTGTCCCGAACACTGCCCCCTGTCCCGAACACTGCCCCCTGTCCCGAACACTGCCCCCTGTCCCGAACACTGCCCCCTGTCCCAACACTGCCCCCTGTCCCAACACTGCCCCCTGTCCCGAACACTGCCCCCTGTCCCAACACTGCCCCCTGTCCCAACACTGCCCCCTGTCCCAAACACTGCCGCCTGTCCCAAACACTGCCGCCTGTCCCAAACACTGCCGCCTGTCCCAAACACTGCCGCCTGTCCCAAACACTGCCCCCTGCCCCAAACACTGCCGCCTGTCCCAAACACTGCCGCCTGCCCCAAACACTGCCCCCTGTCCCAAACACTGCCCCCTGCCCCAAACACTGCCGCCTGCCCCAAACACTGCCGCCTGCCCCAAACACTGCCCCCTGTCCCAAACACTGCCGCCTGTCCCAAACACTGCCCCCTGTCCCAACACTGCCGCCTGTCCCAACACTGCCGCCTGTCCCAAACACTGCCCCCTGTCCCAAACACTGCCCCCTGCCCCAAACACTGCCGCCTGTCCCAACACTGCCGCCTGTCCCAAACACTGCCCCCTGTCCCAACACTGCCCCCTGTCCCAAACACTGCCCCCTGCCCCGAACACTGCCCCTGTCCCAACACTGCCCCCTGTCCCGACACTGCCCCCTGTCCCAAACACTGCCCCCTGTCCCGACACTGCCCCCTGTCCCGACACTGCCCCCTGTCCCAAACACTGCCCCCTGTCCCAACACTGCCCCTGTCCCAACACTGCCCCCTGTCCCGACACTGCCCCCTGTCCCAAACACTGCCCCCTGTCCCGACACTGCCCCCTGTCCCAAACACTGCCCCCTGTCCCAACACTGCCCCCTGTCCCAAACACTGCCCCCTGCCCCAAACACTGCCGCCTGTCCCAACACTGCCGCCTGCCCCAAACACTGCCGCCTGTCCCAAACACTGCCCCCTGTCCCAACACTGCCCCCTGTCCCAAACACTGCCCCTTGCCCCAAACACTGCCGCCTGTCCCAACACTGCCGCCTGTCCCAAACACTGCCCCCTGTCCCAACACTGCCCCCTGTCCCAAACACTGCCCCTTGCCCCAAACACTGCCGCCTGTCCCAACACTGCCGCCTGCCCCAAACACTGCCGCCTGCCCCAAACACTGCCCCCTGCCCCAAACACTGCCCCCTGTCCCAACACTGCCCCCTGTCCCAAACACTGCCTCCTGCCCCAAACACTGCCGCCTGTCCCAACACTGCCGCCTGCCCCAACACTGCCCCCTGTCCCAACACTGCCGCCTGTCCCAAACACTGCCCCCTGTCCCAAACACTGCCCCCTGTCCCAACACTGCCCCCTGTCCCAAACACTGCCCCTTGCCCCAAACACTGCCGCCTGTCCCAACACTGCCGCCTGCCCCAAACACTGCCCCTTGTCCCAAACACTGCTGCCTGTCCCAAACATTGCTGCCTGCCCCGAACATTGCCTTACCTTCTACTCAACCTCTGGGTCTGAGCTCAGACCTCGTTCCTCAAAAAGCTCCCTCACCCAGAACCACCAGCCTTGCTGAGGTTTGCCCTATAGGATCCCTTTTAACATCCTGTTCCCCTAGTTACCTCTCTTTCTTTCCCTTCCTCCCTCCCTCCCTCCCTCCCTCCCTCCCTCTGTCCTTCCTTCCCTTTCCCTCTCTCCTTCAACTCCATGCCAGTTTGGGGGACTCAAGGATAGTCCCTGCCTTACTCAGTTTGGCTCACTGAATAAAGCGTTGGCCTGCGGACTGAAGGGTCCCAGGTTCGATTCCGGCCAAGGGTACCTGCCAGGGTTGAGGGCTCAATCCCCAGTTGGGGGTGTGCAGGAGGCAGCTGATTAATGATTCTCTCTCTTCATTGATGTTTCTATCTCTCTCTCCCTCTCCCTTCCTCTCTAAAGTTTATATATATATATATATTTATTCCCAAAAAAAGGATAGTCCCTGCTGAAACCGGTTTGGCTCAGTGGATAGAGCATCAGCCTGCGGACTGAAGGGTCCCAGGTTTGATTTCGGTCAAGGGCATGTACCTTGGTTGTGGGCACATCCCCAGTAGGGGTGTGCAGGAGGAGGCTGATTGATGTTTCTCTCTCGTTGATGTTTCTGACTTTCTATCCCTCTCCCTTCCTATCTGTAGAAAATCAATAAAATATATATATTTTTAAAAAGGATAGTCCCTCGAGGAATTCAGAGTCTAGTGTGGGAAACAGACTTGTTAAAATCACCCAAATGCAGATAAAAAACTAAGGGTGCGACTGATGCTCAAAGCAGAGGCACACAGTGCTCAGGGGATCGGGCCAAGGGCCCCGGAAAATGATGTCTGAGCTAAGAGCGGAAGGACAAACAGACGTTAACTGGGTGAGGAGGAGAGAGGTGTCCCAACAAAGAGCATGTGCAGACGGCCCCGTGATGGCGTTGGGGACTGAAAGGAGGTGAGCTGGTGTCAGGGTCAAGCCAGTGAAGAAGGTGAGAGAAGGGGAAGGTGGCAAGACAGGCGAGCCAGAGCACCGGGCTGTGTGGGGCATGGCGGCAGCAGGGCGGGCAGCGGTACTCACAATCTCCCACATGGACTGGGCCGGCATGCAGGAGTCGCAGTGCACCAGGGACTCTGTCGACTGCGGGAAGGTGTTGGGGACGCTGTAGCTGAAGCACTGTCCCAGGCACGCCCTGTGGGAGAGAGGTCACTGTGGCAGAGGCCGGGACGGGCAGCCCTGTCCTCCTCCTCCCTCCTGGGCCCCTGTCCTCCGCCCCTCCACCCACGCCCGGGACCCCACCTGTTCTGGATGGACTTGGCCTCACAGCCGCTGTGGCCCACGATCTGGGTGATGTTCTTGGCCTCGCACCAGGCGCTCTTGTCCGGAAACAGTGCCAGCTTGTTGATGGGCGGGGGGGCGGCCAGCAGCAGGGCGGGGAGGACAGCCCCCACCAGAACCCGAAGCATCATGCCCGTGGCCTTCGGAGCCCTAGAACTGAGCACAAACTGCCGTGAGGCCAGCCAGGCTGAGGACGCTGGGAAGGGGGGGGCAGGGGTGTTGTAAGCGGGAGCTCTGACATCTGACTGCCTGGGTTCAAATCCTAACCCTCCCACTTACGAGCCAACCACACCTTGGACACGTGTTTCCGTATGCACCTCGAAACTGGAGCCGGTGACAGTGTGCACCAAGGGGTGTGGTGAAGGTTCAATGAGGCATCACATGAAAAGCCCTCAGCAGATAACACACACTCCGTGTCCGCCATCTTTATAAGTTCCTGGGTTGCTTTTCTCTCTGTGCCTCAGCTCCTAAGTCTAAAAAGGGATGGCGATGCTCAGTGGATACAGCGTTGGCCTGCAGCCTGAAGGGTCTCGGGTTCAATTCCGGTCAAGGGCATGTACCTTGGTTGTGGGCACGTCCCCAGGAGGAGGTGTGCAGGAGGCAGCTGATGGACATTTCTAACTCTCTAGCTCTCTCCCTTCCTCTCTGTAAAACATCAATAAAATATATTTAAAAATAAAATAGAATAAATCAAAAGGGAGGGTGATGCTGCACGTGGCGAAGGATGGCTGCTGGGACGCAAAGGGAACTAAGCTGCAAGCACGTGTTCAGTGCTATCGTGAGCCCCCTCCTCACTCTGCTGTTGTGGGTCCTCTGGGCAAACACAAAAAACTGCCCACACAGTGCATGCCCTCGAGGGCTGGCCATCCAGCACGCCTCCTGGACAGGCTGCCACAGTGGCCAGTATTCTGATGTCCGGAAAGCTAACCTCCACCTTCATGTCACTGAATTCCTGAGCCATGTTGCTGGCTGAACCCCAGGTAAAAAAATAAAATAAAAAAATAACCCCAGATTAGACTGTATTTCTTTTAGGATAACCCACCAAAGCCTTGAGCCCTGAGTCTACACACATACACATCTGTATCCCCCGCTCCATCCAAGCCTGGGACATGCGGGAGACAACCCCAGCCAAGCACCTGCCCCTCTCTGTACACTGAATGGAGCAAGACACTAGAACAATACTAGAACTTGCCAGCAGATGGCGCTGCAGGGCAGCGTGTGTCCCAAGGATGCGGCCAGAGGGTACTCCCCAATGGTCCCCAAGTTCATCTGCTGTAGGTTCCCCCACACACACCTCGAAAACTGAGTTAGAGGAAGGCTTGGTGGAGATTCAGAGAGGAAGGCAATGCCCGCAAGGAGGTCCAGGGGAAGGGGCAGTGGACAGTCAGGAGTCCACACATGCTGTGTGTCCCTGCGCACTCGGGCGGCAGCAAGGGAGGTGCCCTAGACTAGCGATCAGCAAACTGCAGCTCGAGAGCCACATGCGGCTCTTTGGCCCCTGGAATGTGGCTCTTCCACAAAATACCGCGTGCGGGCGCAACATACAGTGCCATTGAAACTTCGTGGCCCAAGCGCAGAAGTCGGTTTTCAGCTCTCAAAGGAAATGTCGGTTGTCGTACTGTTGACTAATGAGTTTGCCGACCACTGCCCTGGCAGATGCTCAGAATTCCCCGGGGACTTGTGGAGTGCCAGTTCTAGGGTGGGTGGGAGTCTGCCATGCTAACAAGCTCCAGGTGGGCTCTGCCACGCAGCCAGTGTGGGAGCCAGGCCAGCTCAGTCAGTCAGGGGTGTTTCCGCCAGGGACCATCCCCACTGGGGCCTGGGTGGGGCTGAAACGGGAGCAGGGGTCAGGGACTCCCCTCCACCCAACCCCCCACCCCATACCCCCATCCCACAGACGCCCAGCACTAAGGTCGGGCTGGCTGGGAGCTGGACATCCCCTTGGGAACAACCGTCAGCCCACTTTCTGCATGAAGGGGCAGGTGCTTTATACAGAGTCCGGGGAGGAGGGCCATGCCGGGGGAAGGCCTCGCCTGCCTCGCAGTGAGAACCTGAGTGGACTGGCTGAGCTGGGCTTCACACAGGACAGGGCCCGGCCAGCCTGCAGGCGGTGACCTCCTGCGTCCAGCAAGCACCCTCAGCTCCGGGGGGCGAAGCGGGGCGAGCAGTCGGAGGTGAGCCCCGACAGCCTGCCCCCACCCCAGATGAGTCTGTCACGGCCCCGGCTCTCACCCACACGTTTCCGGTCTCGCTCACAAGATCGACAGCAAAGTCCCTGTTTTTAGTATAACCACATCCTAACAACACAGAATGGACCTCTTCCTAACTGGCAGCCGAGCTAATTTTTCAACAGGCTTGGCATCCAGGAGGCTCCCTCACGCCTCCTGGTGCTCGGTCCGCCCAGGGGGTCAGCCTGAGCAGGGTCTGGCCACGGCTGACCAGGAGAGGCTCAATGTTTAGCAGGTTTCAGTGGTTGTTGGCTTATCCTTTGTGCTTTTCCCCAGGCAGGACAGAGACCTCCCAGAAATCCGGGGACTTCTGTCCCGAACCCGACCCCATCGTGACTTCGCTCTCAGGAAGGTCGGGGCAGGTGTGGCCGGGGAAGAAGCAATGGGGTCAGGGAGCAATTTCCGTTCCCTTAGGATGTGGAATGGAGTTTGGGATTTTAATGAAATCCTGGAGCTGAGCTCTGGGGTCTGAGCAGGAGTCGGAACGAGGAGAGGGTACAGACCAGGATGAGGCTCAAGGTGAGCAGAGATCAGCGCTGAGGCTAAATAACAAGGTTTCCGAGGAGATGACAGTGAGTCTGTCAGGGAAGTCGCTGGCCCAGAGGATGGGGCCTGGTCATTAGGGTCGCACACTGGCCGAAGCCGAAGAGAAGTGAGATACACGAGGGAAAGGCCACCTCCCCACCTTCCTCCATTCCTAGTACACAGCTGGCAGTTCGTCCGAAGGGTCAGCTGTGTCACAGAAGGGCAGTCACCCACCCTCTCCCCGCCTTGGGCAGGAGGAGGGGCCTGGGCCACAGGCAGCTTCCCCGGCCAGCAGCCCGAGCTCCAGCGGACGCCTGGGTCCCCACAAGCAAGGCTCTTGGGCTCTCCTCTGTGAGGGCCAGGCCCCCCCCCCACCTTCTCTGGCCTAGGAGCTGCGTGACATCCGGAAACAAAGATCTCTGCACCCACTGACCTCAGCCCTAGAATGGGGAGCAGAACACCTTCCTTGGAGAACTCCTGGGATGATGCAGGGAAAGCACCCAGCAGGCACCCAGTCCTCTTCCCCTGGGGGATCATGGGAAAGGTTGGGCGGGCATCAGAGCCAAAGCTCAGGGCTGGAAGAGGAGGCGGGGAGGGCACCAGGCCACTCACTCCCAGACATGTTGGTCCTCAGGACACGCCACCCTCCTCCTGCCCTCACACCCACCACCAAGAACTCCACTGCCCCCCCCCGCCCCCCCGCACTGACTGGGGTGGGCTCTTTGCTGGCAGGTTTCGTTTTTTGGTTGGTTTATGTTTTTTTTCTTTCTTTTTTCAAGCAGCAACTCAGCTCCTTTTATATATATATAGAGAGAGAGAGACCTTCTCCCCACCCTAAAGGTCACACAGCAAGTCAAGGGGCCCTGAGAATACCAGGTGGAAAGGGGGATCCCCACTGGTCCCAAGGCCCCCCCAGCAAGTCAGGCCAAACAATGCCCTTCCCCTGAGCCATGCGGTTCCCTGCAGCCCACACTCATTTACTGAGCAACTTCCAGGAGGCGGGGGTACGGGCAGGGGAGCTGGCGCCCCAGACCCTGGGCCCACTCAGGAGCTTGAAGACTTGGGGGGGGGGGAGGTGGGTTAAGAGGAAGTCGTCTAAAGTAGGGGCAGTCAGAGAGGGCTGTAGGTCAGGAAGTAGAGATTCTTTTTCATTTGCTTCGTTAATCTTCACCTGAGGATATGTTTTCCATTGCTTTTCAGAGTAGAAGGGAGGGAGGGGGAGAGAGAGAGAAACATTGATGTGATGTGAGCGAGACATCAAGACACACATTGACTTGGGGGGATGTACTGAGGGGAGCTGGAGACGGGGAGGTCAATGGGAGGAAAGGAGACATATGTAATACTTTCAACAATAAAGAACTAAAAAAACAGACACACATCGACTGACGAGGTGGGAAGAGGAGGATCGAACTCAAAATCCAGGTACTTGCTCTTGACTGGAATCAAACCCTTCAGTGAGCAGGCGGATGCTCTAGCCACTGAGGACACTGGCCAGGGCAGGAGGAGAGATTCTTAATTCTGGATTTAACACAGAATCACAACCAGTTGCCAGTGGTGAGGACGGGACGGGAGCTCCTGGCTGAGGGCACTGCCTGAGGCAAGGCCAGGAGAGGGATTGACCGTCGGCCCGCATGGCTGACTGCATTGACTGGCACAGTTCCAGGTGTTTTCATAAATTCATGTCTCACTCCTTGCAACAACCCTCTGTGGTAGAGACCCTCGTCTTCCTCATTTTATGGATGAAGAAACTGAGTCAGAGGGGTTAAGAGGTCATGAGGACTGAATAAATGAAAACATGGGCTTAGAACACTGCCTGTCCAGTTAAGACCCCGCAGGTCATACTTAGACCTGAGCTTGAACCTGACAGCAGCAGAGGAACCACCAGCCACCTTGGCACATGCAGGGGGTCACAGAAGAGGGGGTCACAGAAGAGGACGCAGGAAACGGAGGAGCCGCCGGGAACCCGGGGAATAGTCTGGAGTGGGCCTGAGGCCGGGGCTGGCCGCCCGCCCGGGCCCCGCCTCTGTGGCTCGCATCCCTGGGGCTTGGCCACCGCCTGGCTGGGAATCTGGGAAGCCCCTGCAAACAGGGTTCAAACCCCACTCCTGACTGCCCTGCAGACAAGCTCAAGGCCACGGCCGCCCCTGCTCCTGGGAGCCTCGGGATGGCACTGCCCTTCCTCAGAGTTGAGGAGGCTTCAGCGAGGGCACCAAACCCAGGGGGTGGCCCTTTACCCTCTCACTGTCCACTCCCAAACCCAAGCCCTTCAGACCTTAGGCCTCCCCACATCCTGAGGCCGCCGACAACGCAGAAAGGAAGCTCCCCAGGGGCAGCGCTGGCAAACGGAGGCTCAGCCCAGCAAAGCGGCCACCATCCTCCCACCTGAATACACAGGGACCTGCTTGCACAGCTCCCACGGGAAGGGCTGAGGGTGGGGGTCAGCAAGAACACAGGCGTCGGGTCAGGACTGTGGGGTCCTCTAGGTGTCCGCATCACCCAGAACCCAGCCTCTTCCGAGAGGCCTGTCCCAGCCCCGGACTTTCTGACTCCACAGATCTGGGGTGCGGCCCAGGCACCTGCAGGGGCTCCCACGAGATTCTGAGGCCTATCCCACGGCC
This sequence comes from Antrozous pallidus, assembly GCA_027563665.1. Classification (NCBI taxonomy): domain Eukaryota; kingdom Metazoa; phylum Chordata; class Mammalia; order Chiroptera; family Vespertilionidae; genus Antrozous; species Antrozous pallidus. The sequence continues at coordinate 201,343,040 of CM050508.1, forward strand.
TGGATCCCGGAGCCTGGAAACAGTCTCAAATTCACCGAGGGGGCAGATTTCAGGGGAGACCCAGGCCCGCCACCCACTGTGAAGCTCTCCGTGGAGCAGAGTCTATTTGTATAACAAGTGAACAGTCACTCCCCGTTTCCTCTTTGGGGTAAATCTAAATATGCGGGGTCACTTAGGGCCAAGCACACCAGGATTTTCTGGATAGAAAGTATCCACTCACCCCAAGCCAGCCTATCAGTGTCTGTCTCTCCCGCTCCCCATCTCCCCCCCCCCCCCACACACACACACACCCCACCTCTCAGCAGAGTCTAGGTCTCCCCCATTCTCCAAGGTGGACAGTGAAAGACTCAGGTTCCATCCTAGCTCAGCCACTTATCCTCTCTCTGCAGCAATGTCCTCATCTGCCAAGGTGGGCAGAGATAATGCCCACCTCACAGGGCAGTTGTGCGTGGAAACCTCTGGAGGGCCGTCCTGGGGTCAGTCCTCAGTAAATGTCACGGTCAGTGCCAGTTCGGCGTCTCCCTAAGCCACTCCTCCTCCCTGGACTCTGCCCACGCCTGCCCCCCTGCCTCCCACAAGATCCCCCCTCCCTCTCTCCTCCCCACTCCCTCCCCCAGGTTCTGGGTGGTCCTGAACATAGGCAAATCCGGGGTTGCACCTGCCACAGTGATGAGGGGAAGCCTCGAGGGGAAACTCAAGCAAACAACAGGATGGCCAGGAAAAGGTTTTATAAACTGCAAGTCCTGTCCCCCTCACACATGCGATTGCTGGGGGGGGGGAGGGGGGGCGGCGCGAGAGGAAGATCCCACTCAGACTCTGATTCTGGGGCCCTGGACTGAAGGGACAGGGTCTGGGGGAGACCAGCCCCCTCTAGAATCCAAAGTGCAGACACAGGGCTGGGCCTGGCTGCTGGGCCTGGCAGAGGGCGTGGCGTTTGTGGCCCTGGGCTCCGGGATCAGCAAGGGCGCGGCGAACCCTGCAGGTCTTGGACCGAGTGCAGGGACTTCCTTGAAGATTGCAACTGCAAAGGTCACTCTAGGAGGCGCCAGGCGGTGCCAGACCCAGCGCCGGTCGGCTCAGCGGGCTTTCCCAGGCCCACTCAGGGGTCCAGGGCAACTTCAGGCCCAAGCTCACCTCCAATCTCTTGGTTACAGCCCAGGCCACTCGTCCCCCCTCCCCCAGCCTCACGTCTGTGAAACAGGGAGCGTCCACTCCAGCAGAGTCCCTCACAGGGAATCGCGGGGGGCACTGTTAAAGCCACTATGGTTCCCCGACCCCAGTCTCACCGCGGGGTGGCTCCGCTGGCAGAGCACGAACCGGCTGCCCAGGAGGCTGACACACAGGCCCAAGCCCAGGCCCAGAGGCCTGCCCGCCTCTGCCAGGCAGCTCCAGCCTCCTGGCTGCGACCCCCAGCCCAGGCCAGGGCCCTCCCCCCCGAAGACCCTTCGCCCGGAAGACCCAACGCTGTCTCCAAAACAAACCTATGCTAATGAGCGGCTGCGGACCGGCCGACACATCTGCTCAGCAGAAGTCCCCCTGCAGACCTCGCCAGCATCCCCGCCGGCTCCCCAGCCTCCCACCGTTGGAGCTGGGGGTTGGGGGAAGGGGCTAAACGCAGTCGGAGATTACACTTTAAAAGAATGAGGATATACCCCTAGCCAACGCAGAATACCTACCCCCCCCCCCCCATCCACTCCCACAGGCCCAGGAGAAAGCTTGTGAGGGAATCTGCTGGAGTGGACGCTCCCTGTTTCACAGACGTGAGGGGGGGGGGGATAAAAGAGGGGCTCGCCGAGCAAATGCTCCAGCCTCACCTTTTCTTTGGCCTCCAGCTAAAGGCAAATCTCACCCCAGCAGCCCCAGCATCTGGGGAAGTTGCGGGAGGCTGGCGGTTTGACAGTAACAAAGGATGAGGGGCCTGTTGACAAATTGCTTCCTCACCCCCATCTCCTGAGGGCCCAGACATTGGCCTCAGGCCCTGACCTCTGCTTTCCCAGGGAGGAGGGGTCCCTCACTTACAGGCCGGTGTCCTCCAGCTGGGCGAGGGCCCCAGGAACCCTGAAAACGTGCGCTTCTCCCCCGGTGCCCGCCAAGCCCCTGGCCGGGCCGAGGCAGCAGCTGCCCCTTCCCGGCTGCTGGAGAGGGATCAGCCCCGCCCGGGGAGCAGCGGGCAGGTGGCCGGCAGCGGGCCCTGCTGTCCGGGCCGCCTCGCGGGGGTGGGAATCAGAAAATTGAGCCCCGGAAAGGCTGGCTCCCCCGGCCCAGGCTCGATTCCAGGGGGATGACCCCGGCCAGGCCCTAGGGGGCAGGCGGAAGGTGGGGTGGTGGTGCGGGGAGGGGTTCGTTTCTTTTACAGGGAATTGGGGACTATTCCCTGGGCGGTTGTCTGAATTTGAGGGCGAGGGGCCGGGGAGACACACAGACACACCAGAGACCCCGCTGCGGGGCGGGGTGCGGAGCCAGAGAGACAGACAGGCGGAGACGCAGACCCAGGGAAACTCAGAACGGAGAGAGAAAGAAAGGGACAGAACCGGAGGGACGGGGAGGGCGAGGGAGGCAGCGAGACAAAACGGGGGCAGAATCGCTCCGGTGCGGGGAGGCTGGCGGCGCGGGGAGGCCCGGGGGCAGCCTAGGGGAGCGGGGACCCGGCGGCCCAGCTCCCGGCGCGGCCCGACCCGCCCTCGACCCGCCGGGCTCCCGCTCCGCCACGCACCGCCCTCCCGTCCTCTCCGGCCCTGGAAGCTCCGACCGAGACACGAAACGCCGGCGAGTCCGGGGAAGGGCTCGGGGCGCAGCGGAGTCCCCGGCCACGCCGTGCCGCGCCCACGTCCCCTGCCCCGGCGTCCGGAGCGGCTCGGCCCCGCGCCCTGGACCGCGGGACAGGCCGGGCACGAAGCTCGCAGCCGGGGGCGCGGCGCTGCCCCCGCGGCCGAAGCCTCCGGGACCCGGCGCCCGCGCGCCGGCCGGGACGGACTTACCGCGCGCGGCGGCGGCGGCGGGGAGCGCGGCGCGCCTGCGGGTTCGTGCGGAGCTGGACGCGGACCGCGGGGAGGGGGCAGGTCCGGGGCCCCGGGAGGTCGGGGAGGCGGCGGCAGGGCTGGCGGCGGCCCCGCGAGGCTCGGCTGGGCTGCGCGGCGCGCCGTCTGCGGCCCCGGGCGGGCGCGCGGTGCGGGGGAGCGGCGGCGAGCGGCTCCGACGTCAGGGGTGTCTCCGCTCCAAATAGGGAGCGAGGGCGGGCGCAGCGGAGGGAGGGACGCGGAGCAGAGAGAGCGGGCGGTGCGCTCAGCCGCTCCCTCCGGGCGCGCGGGAGGGGGTGCGGTGGCGCCCGGGGGCCGGGCCCCTGCTCCCCGCCTCCCGGGGCCCTCGGGCCGGGCCTCGGTGCGGAGCGATGGCGCGGCAGAGCTGCCGGCGCCCCCGGGACAGGGCGGAGAGCCCGGCGCCGGCCGGTTCTGGAGCTCCCGCCGCCCGGTTTCTCTGCGCCTGGCCGTTCCCCCGCCTCACTTCCCCGAGAGAGTGGCCATTAGCCCACGCCAGGCCTCGGGGTGACCAACACGGAGGAGCTCCCTCATGTGGGAATGCCAGTCTTGCTCCTAGGGTGTGGCGCGCCAGTCCACCGGTCCCCACATCAGACTGTCCTCGCCTAGAAGTCCTGCGGGCACCCAGCTTCCTGATACACCCCTGGGGCCCCGACCGGCCAGGGAGTGTTAGCACCCCAGGACCCCAGTTCCGCACCTCCGCCCGCCTCTGCTCAGCTGGGCTTGGCTTAGCGTCCAGAGCAGGGTCTGAGAGCACCGGGAGGACTATTAGGAAAGAGCGCCGGGAAAGGGTCTCATTTCTCTGGCTCCTGGGAGAGCGGAGCCCGGGCCTGACCCAGTGTCCAGCCTCACCTGGGGTGGGGGGCACCCAACGAACCCATCTGCAGTTGGGCACTTGCGTGGATTGCAGCCATGCCCTCTCTGTTCTGTGTGCCCAGTGGAGTGAGACATTAGCTTCGCTCCTAAAAAAGTAGCCACGCGGGACACAACCCTGGGACTAGATTTGCTTTCTGTCCTAGTTGTCCTGCAGCCTGGCTGCAGGCGCCCTGAAATCTGGAGGTTGGGAGGCGTCCTGGGTGCCTGCTGATAACATCTCCTGGTAAAAACATTCTTCTTCTTAAATATATTTTTATTGATTTCAGAAAGGAAGGGAGAGAAACATCAATGATGAGAATTATTGATCAGCTGCCTCCCGCAAGTCTCTCCCCCCACCCCCACTGGGGACGGAGCCCACCACCTGGGCATGTGCCTTTGACCAGAATTGAACCCGGGACCTTTCGGTTCACAGGCTGCCACTCTATCCACTGAGCCAAACCGGCCAGGGCTAAAGGCACTCTTCAAGCACCAGATTGGAAAGCCTTCCTTCCCAAGACCCTCCCCCAGGTGGCATAAACCCCTCTTCTGGTGAGATCCAGGAGCAGGGGCACAAGCCTCAGTCAGTGCTGCTTCCCCTGCAGACTGTGGAGTTGTCCCTTTCCTCCTCCAGACCATGTGCTCCTGCAGGGCAGCGATCACAAGGATTCCAGCGTCCCCAGCGTTTAAGGTCGGGCCAGACAAGGTGGACAACAAATATGGCTAAATGAAGTCTTCACCCCACGAGGCTAGCTCTCACCATCATAACTGCACACGCCTTGAGCACCCGACTATGTGCCTGGTCCCATGCTAAGTCCTTTCCACCCGAACAATAAATCTATGAGATTAAGTTGTTATCCCCATTTTATAAGTAAAAATCCAAGACCTAGAGAGAGGCGAAGTCACAGGGAAGTGGGGATACCAGTGACAGCTCCTGTTGGGCTGACCTGGTCCCACAGAGCCCAGCCTCACTGCAGCGGACGAAGCAGGCGCTCCGGGTATGTTTACGTTTTGCTTACTCATGTGGCCCCTGGGGAGGGTGGGCAGCGGATGTCTACATGCGGTAAGAACCCGCTCCAGCTGCAGGAAGCCGAGTGTGGCCTAACGAGCTGGTCAGATCTCTCGGGGAGAGCCCAGAGGAGAAGCCCTTGGCAGTTCAGTCACTGCTTAACCCAGGGAGGTTCTAGAACAATCCCAAGGGCCTGACCAAGAATATGGGTTTGGGGTTGAGTCACGCCTATCCATCTGATGAAGACTGGTCATGACAGGTGGGCCACAGTGTGGGCAGGTGGTCTAGAAGGTGACTGGTTAATTTCATGAACAGCTGCCATTGCGCGCTGGTGTTATGCTAAGCACTGTCAAATCCTCACCACAATCCCATCGTTATTCCCATTTTACAGGTGAGAAAAGTCAAGGCATAAAAATGTTTAGTTCCCTGCCCAAGATCGCATGGCTAAGTGACTGACAAAGTGTAGGCTTGAACCCAGACCAAAGCTGGTGCTCTGCTGCCCACCGCACCCCGTGGCTGCCTCCGAGCCTTCCCCAGGCGGTGGGGGCACCACGAGGCCCCAGGGCGGTGCGGCCCGGCAGGAAGGGCAGACCTGTCACGTTGGAGTCTCCAAGCTCGCTGCCATGCACCTGGTTGGCAGCAGGATGCCAGTTGCCCCAACAGGCCTGGCTGGCACAGGGCACAGGCCTGAAGCCAGAGCCTGCTGGCCCGGGGCCAGCCCCTTGGGGCCGTGGTAATGTGGGGCCCAGAGAGGGGGTAGAGGGCTGAAAGCCTCTCTCCCCAGCTCATTAGCAAACATCTGGGCTCAGAAAAAGACCGACCTGGAATGCGACTGGGCTGTGGGGAGCTGCTCCCTCCCTGAGTCCCGGAATGTGAGCTCCCTCCCGCAGGGCAGGGCTCAGGCCAGCTGTTTCCTCTAATCCCGTCAGCCTGGCCTCCACAGGGGTCCAAGCCCCTGCACTCTCCTGGAGAAAGAGTGAAAACAAGCAAAAGGCCCTTCTCCCTGGTCTGCCCCAAGAACCAGAGGCTCGGGACTGGGGCCAGATCCTGGCTGTCCAGGAGATGAAGACCAAGGGTATCCACGCTTCCGCGTTTGGAGCTGGGAGAGGCCGTTAAGAGTCATCGCCGAAGGTCCTGGAGTCTCTCTGCTTGGGTTTGATCCTTGCACAGTTACCCACTGACTCGGGGACTCTGCAAGTTGTTTGCTGCCAGGCCTCAGTTTCCCTCTCTGTAAAATGCACCTGGTATGGTGTGTACTCTACAGAGTTGTGGGGACTCAGTCATTTCCTTAACAAATATTTATCGTGCCCGACAGGCACAGAGGAGTTGGGAACACAATAATGGACTGGACTAGTGGTCGGCAAACTGCGGCTCGCGAGCCACATGCAACTCCCTGGCCCCTTGAGTGTGGCTTTTCCGCAAAATACCACAGCCTGGGTGAGTCTATTTGGAAGAAGTGGGGTTAGAAGAAGTTTAAGTTTAAAAGACTTGGCTTTCAAAAAAATTTTCATTCGTTGTACTGTTGATATTTGGCTCTGTTGGCTGATGGGTTTGCCGACCACTGGACCAGACCGATGGGGTCGCAGCCCTCCAGAAGCAGGGAGGCAGAGTATACAAATAAGCAGACGAGTGGGTTTCTCCTCAGCAGAGTGCTATGAAAGGAGTAAGTGAGCCGGAGTGGGAGATGTGCGGCAAGAAGCCGCCCAAGAATCTCAAAGCGGCGACGTTGAAGGTAAGGTCATGATGAGAGGGAGCCAGGATTCAAGGAGATAAATGGATGCAAAGTGCTGGGCACAGCGCCTGGAAAATGAAAGCTATTTTAGGGAGGTTCGCGTATAGCCGAAGGGAGGCGGGGAGTCGGAATCCCTGGATCAAACCCAGGCTCTAGCACAAACCTTCCTCACCTACTGAGTCAAGTCCCACACTTCCAGAGTCTCAGTTTCTTCATCTGTGAAATGGGAATTTTAATAGTACACAACTGCAGGCTTCCTTCGAGAATTCACCGAGACAGGTGCCTGAAGCAGAGCCTGGCACGGGCTTGGCTCTCAGGAGGTGAAAGGATATGCTAACTTCACTCCCTGAGTCAGAAGCAGAATCAGATGTGTCCTTCTCTGTGTCCCTGGGGGCTCAGGAAGCCTCTGCACCACAGGCTCTGTCCCCGAGGGCTACTGAGGCTGCAGGAGGTGTGGCCTTGGCCTAGACTGGACATCAGGAGTGAGGCCCCAAAGGAAGGGTGCTTAGCTCCATGGAAAAATTTAAAGTGCTCCTTGTAGGTAGGATGGGAAACCCGGAATCAAGAAAAGGGATCCAGCCCCAGCTGGTTTGGCTCAGTGGACAGAGCGTTGGCCTGAGGACTGAAGGGTCCCAGGTTCCATTCCAGCCAAGGGCATATGCCCAGGTTGTGGGCTCGATCCCCAAGTAGGGGGTGTGCAGGAGGCAGCCGATCAATGATTCTGTCTCATCAGTGATGTTTCTATCTCTCTCCCTCTCCCTTCTTCTCTAAAATCAATAAATATATATATATATTTTTTAAAAAGGGATCCAGTACTATGAGTAAAGGAGACGAGAGGAAAAAGTCAGAGATGAGAACTAGACTTGGGGAAGTTTGGAGTGGAAATTTAAAAACAAGTCTGTCTGATTCCAACTGTCCTTTTTTCCAAAGAGGCAGTATGCGTGGTGGTTATGGTTGTTTCCTCATGTGTAAGAACAAACATGCTGGTTACCAGGAATGTGGCCTAAATGCCGGGGATGGGATGCCAGGGGCTCTCCCCAACCACTCACTTTGCATTTGTTTGCTTCCATCCCCACCCCTCTCCCTCTCCCTCTCTCTCTCTCTCTCTCTCTCCTCTCTCTCTCTCTCACACACACACACACACACACACACACACACACACACACACACACGGGGGGGGGGGGGGGCACGGAGCAGGCCGAATTCTCCGTCTTCTTCAGCTGGGGTTGCCTGACCCACAGTAAGAGCCACCCACCAGCGTGTGAGCACCTGAGCTGGGCTGGCAGGAAGGGGCCTCGGCCTGGAATCCCTGGGACCTGCCCCATGGTAAACACCATAAACAGGGTTGCATGGTGGTGGGCGGCATCAGGCAAATCAACATTGTTTCTTTCATTTCCCAGCTCCCAGAGGCCCACACATATCCACGGAGTGGGATAAAAATGTTCCTCCTCGAGATGGCCCTTCTGTGCATACTTAATATCCCACACAACAGCATTTTCTTTATAAAATTGATTTTTAGAGAGGGAGGAGAGAGAAAAACATCCATGCGGGAGCCACACATTGATCAGCTGCCTCCCACATGCCCCTTACCAGGGACCAGGGATGGAGCCTGCCACCTGGCATGTGCCCTGACTCCTGACCAGGAATCAAACCGGTAACCTTTTGGTGCAAGGGGAGATGCCCAACCGAGCCACACAATCAAGGGCAGCATTTTTTAAAAAATACATTTTTATTGATTTCAGAGAGAAAAGGCAGAGGGAGATAGAAACATCAATGATGAGAATCATTGATTGGCTGCCTCCCACCCGCCCCACGCTGGGGATCAAGCACCCCAACCCAGGCATGTGTCCTGACTGGGAGCCAAACAGTGACTTCCTGGTCCATAGGTCCAGACTCAACCACTGAGCCACACTAACCGGGCTAGAACTTGGTTTTTATTTCTAAAGTCCACCAAAGAGAGAAGAGGGCAAAGTCTGTAACAGTGGTGGGCCTTTTTTTTTATTCCTGAGGTGTAAACAGTCTGTCATGTGATATAACAATTGCAATACCTCCAGTTCATTTATTTTTATTTTATTTATTTTAAATATATTTTTTATTGTTGACAGTAACACCTCCAGTTTTGATCATACTTTGTTACATAATTGGTTATGTTATAAAATTATCTTGTTTAGCTGGCTGTTTCGCTTCTCTCCGTAACAGTGCTCGACCTCACATCTGTGCTGAGTGGCAGGAAGGGATCATTACATCAGTCTCACAATGAGGTCCAGAGAGATTGAGTGACTGTCTCATGATTACTCAGTGGCCCAGGGAAGTAGCTCAGAGGAGAACAGAGGATGCTCTATAGGAAGAATTTTGGGAAGCCTTTCTTCTCATCCAAAGTCACTGACCCATGGACATGATCAGCCAGGGCCACCCACCTTAAAAAGGAAGTTAATTTAGAAGTTTTAAAAATATAGGAAACCTTAAACTCAACTACCTTACTGAAAAACAGTGAGGATAAAACTATGCCACAAATCCAGAGGTACAGGCAGCAGAAATGGTGGAAGGTGAAGAATGAAGACACAAGAAGACAAACACACCAGGACCATCTCTCGAAGAACCACATATTTCCACTCATTTACAGAGGCATAGGAGCCAAAGTCAACCTAATTTATGAGTCATCTCTTCAGACATTAAATCCTAGAGGCAGGTTTCTCATTGTTAGATGAGAGAGTTATGGGGGGAGGGGCAAACTAAACCCTAGATTTGGGACTTAAGATGTCAGTATGAACTCAAGGTCACACACACACACACACACACACACACACACACACACGCACGCACACACCTATTTCGTAGCTCTGTCGGTTGAGAGGTCTCAAAGCAATGACACACGAATAGCAGCGAGCATACCTACAGATCTTGGTTTCTAATGACCACTCTCCACTAAGAGGAATGAGGGCTCCTCAGAGAAATGGCTGATGCTGGAGTTGGGGGAAAGCAAACACAAGGAGAGTCTGAGATGCCAGATGCTTAAAGAATGGAGTGAATATGTCAGAAGGATTTAAGCATCAGCTTGAAAGAACTCCTATTAAAATCTGGACAATATGAGTAATAAACATTGACAGTAATGGCTTATAATCAGTTTAATAAAATGAAAATTCACAAGTCCACATGGATATGAATAAATGAACAAATATTTGAGAGAGAAGGGAAAGATCTTCCTCATAAAATGTCAAGTGATCAGAAATAATGAATTTAGGAAATAATCAATGCAACATTAAATCTAATGATGGTTTGATAAGGAACAGATGTTTACAGCCTCCAAGGAATCTCCCCATAATTTACTCATTAATAACAGAGAAAAATAATAAATGTACAGTGGAGAAACCAAACAAACACCACTTTAAAACGTGACTGAAGCCACCTCAATAATGTTGAGAGACATGGACACCCCAACACTCTACCAACACTATAAACCTGAACTCTAATCACCATGAAACAACAAACACAAACTGAGAAACAGTCCACAAAATAACTGCCTTGTACTCTTCAAAAATGTCAAGGTCAAGCCCTGGCCAGGTGGCTCTGTTAGTTGGAGCATTGTCTTGTATACCAAAAGATTACAGGTCTGATCCCTGGTTGGGGTGCACAGGAGGCAACCCATGTTTCTCTCTCTCCCTTTCTTCCTTTCTCTCTGAAATCAATGAACACATCCTTGGATGAGGATTAAAAAAATTCAAGTTCAAGAAAAAAGGCTGGTAAACTGTTCTGGATTAAAGAAAGAGACTCAACTAAATACAATATATGATCCTGGACTGCAGAAATTAACTAGATAATATATTACTTAATTTTTATTTTTTATATATCTTATTTTTTTTTACAGAGAGGAAAGGAGAGGAATAGAGAGTTGGAAACATTGATGAGAAACATCGATCAGCTGCTTCCTGCACACCCCCTATTGGGGATGTGCCTGCAACCAAGGTACATCCCGACTGGAATCAAACCTGGGACACGTCAATCCACAGGCTGATGCTCTATCCACTGAGCCAAACTGGTCAGAGAGACAATATATTACTTTAACAATTTACAAAATTTGAATATCTACTGTGGATTAAATAATACTATTGTATCGATGTTAATTCTGATTCTGATAACTGCACTCTGGTGATTCTATATAATAAAATGCTAATATGCAAATCAACCAAATGGCAGAACAACCAGTCACTATGATGTGCACTGACCACCAGGGAGCACACCCTCAATACAGGAGCTGCCCCCTAGTGGTCAGTATGCTCCCACAGGAGGAGCTCTGCTCAGCCAGAAGCCAGGCTCATGTTTGGAGAGCACAGCAGCAGTGGTGGGAGTCTCTTCCGCCTCCCCAGTAGCACTAAGAATATCTGACTAACAGCTTAGGCCTGCCCTTGAGGGATGTCTGACTGATCGCTTAGGCTCACTCCCTGAGGGCTCCTGGATTGTGAGAGGACACAGGCCAGGCTGAGGGACCCCTCTCCTAGTGCATGAATTTTGTGCACCAGGCCTCTAGTATAAGATAATGTCCTTATTCTTAGAAAATATATGATGAAGTATCTATAATAATAAAAGCATAATGTGCTAATTAGACCAGACGTCCCTTTGGACGATCTTCCGGATGATGCCAGGGTTGGGAGGGAAGCCTGGGTCCCAGGTGCCAGAGGGAAGCTGGTGCTGGCAAGGGGGAAGGAAAGTCTACTCTTGCACAAATTTTGTGCATTGGGCCTCTAGTGTAGGAGTAAATGGAGATCATGTCTCCAACTTATTCTCAAATGGTTCAAAAAATACTACACACACATACAAACACACACACAGAACAAGAAAATAAGGAAAAATGTGAACAATGGTGAATATGGGTAAAGGGTACAAAGGAGCTCCTTGTATTATTTTTACAACTTTTATGTAACTGTGGAATTATATCAAAATCAAAAGTTAGCAAACCAACCCTTTTAAAGTAAAATATAAAGGTAGTAATTATTAGTATACAATATATAAAAGGTTTCTTTCCATTTTCTACCTAGTGATGGACATATTTTACTGTTGTAAATTATGTCTAAAAAGAACAAAAAACAAAACCTAACAAAGTGTAGGTTTTCTTTATTTTAAAAATGTTTTTACTAATTTCAGAGAAAGGGGAGATCAAAACATCAATGATTAAAGAGAATCATCAATTGGTTGCCTCCTGTATGCCCCTAATGGAGATCAAGCCCACAATCTGGGCATGTGTCCTGATTGGGAATTGAACCCCGACCTCCTGGTTCATAGGTCAACACTCAACTACTGAGCCATACCAACCAGGCTGTATATAGTTTTTAAGATGTATAGGTCAATAAAAATATCATGTTGCTTTATTATACTTGAAGGGATTTATCAAAACTCATCAGTATCACTGACCTGAAGCTCTAGTCGACAATTATGTTTCTGATTAATGAACACAGGAGTTATTATTTTTACTTTTTAACAAATGTGGCTGATTTCAAATCAGGTCAACTTATTCTTATCAAAATCTTTTACTATAAATTTAAACACAATGAAACGGACTCTGATCCATTTCAACTAGTTTAATCAGTTTTGTGTCAAATCAGGTTTCAACTGGATCAAACCATTTTGAATGAACCTTCCCAGTTTAAACAGCTTTCACATACATAGCAGAGTCTGGGTTCTGGAATCGGTAAATATCCCTCCTGGATCACTTAGCTGGTTTGTCCTTCAAAATCTCTCTCTTCATCTATAAAATGAATAGTACTTCTCTTAGAGACCGGTTTGGCTCGTGGATAGAGCGTCGGACCGTGGACTGAAGGGTCCCGGGTTCGATTCCGGCAAGGGCATGTACCTTGGTTGCGGGCACATCCCCAGTAGGGGGCGTGCAAGAGGCAGCTGATCGATGTCTCTCTCTCATCGATGTTTCTGACTTTCTATCCCTCTCCCTTCTGCTCTGTAAAAAATCAATAAAAATATATTTTAAAAAAATAAATAAATAAAATGAATAGTACTTCTCTCATAGGACTGTTGTAAAAAATATGCAATCTGATGTATGTAAAACCATAGAACAGTAGCACAGTATGTACCCAATAAATACTAATTATTATCATAGATTTATTTGAAGTCATCAAATTAAGTTCTACCTGCCTCAAACTAGCTAGACCAGGAATAAAGATGACTTGACTGACAGTTGAGAAGGAACTCCTTTTTCTAGTCCCTATTAAAGTCTTCCTATTAAAAGTCTCACTCCCTGCCTACTCCTGAATTCCTCCTAGAATTCTTGACATTACCTTCCCCCACTACCCTCTGACTGAACTGGTAGTGAGGATGGAACAGTTGAAGCCAATTACCCGCATGCAAATGTCCAGTTTCCTGCTTCCTACCAGTCAGAGTTCTTCAAGGAGTCTCAGATTCCCCATTCTACTTCTTCAGTGTCCTCTTCTCCTCCCCCTTCCTGGCCTCGCAGTGAGACAGCATGCTCAGTGTGCATCTCTTGATTTTTAGAAAGCTAAGGTGGAATGTCAGAGGGGAGAAGCCATGTGACTTTACTTATGTGTATCTTATCAGGGCAGAGTGAAAACAATTGACATTAATACTCATTTTTGAAGACACAGGGTTTTCTAACAATTTTCAGGAACTCATTTGAGACATTCATTTTCTCCCTCAGCTTTTGCTAATTTAGACTCTAAGAGCCAAATGGAGCCCAAAGATTATGTGTGCCCTTCTGTTCTGGAACAATCCCCTACTTACCATTAAAACCATGCACTCTGTTCGGACTCAAGTAGCAACAACTTTTTAAATGCTTTTGTTAGCACATGTATTTGATCTTCAAAGCCTGTAAGGTAGAAATTACTTTTTCTCCCTTTACAGATGAAAGCTTAAGGAACTCCCATGGTTGCATGGCAATAAATGGTGGAGTAGGAACTCAGACCCAGGTCCTCTGATTCCAAATCCTGTGTTCTTCCTGCTGCATAACCCTGCCTCAACCCCTTACTCCCGTCCGCTATGACTTACCGCTGACTCTCACACTTGTTCCACATGCAGGCTGCTCAGGGGACATGAGAACTCTGCGCCCCCTGCCCAGGTCAGTTTACCCGAAGTCATCCTTTGGTGTCTGAGGGGAAGTGGTACTTGCAACACACTTAAGGGAAAAAGTGGTGATAGCTTCCAGATGAGCTTGTTATCCTCAATTTAACATTCCTTTTGGTACTTAGAATTTCCACTTTCTCCCTTCCACCCATTTGCATTTATGTAATTAGGAAGCATGCAACAGGAAACCGTTCGTGTCTCAGAACTACTCAGGAGGAAGGCCGTTCCAGCCCCATGGAGTCCATCCTTGTGGAACTGCTTTGCAGAGTTTATTTGGACAGGTTCAAAAATAGTCCTGCAACAATACAATCAGATTGCACCACAACAAGTAAAATGTAATTATGGCTTGGTTACATGAAAAAATGTAAGCAGTGAGGTTTGGAGAAACTTAAAGCAACACTACATAGATTTTCTCCTCCATGCCCAATCTCTGCATTTCCTGCAAGCAGGATTTCAAGGCTGCATCCTTAGATCTTTTGAAATGGACGAGAGAGGATGACACTCACTAAAGGAGACAACTCAATTGAGTATGTTCTGAGGCCATTTCTCAGAACAAAGGCGTAATTCCGCATAAGGCAAATGCAGCCTGTTAAAGGCTCCCCAGTGGGTACTGGGAATGCCAAAACCACTCACCTAAATGAGTTCAAAATACTTATTGTTCTGGGCCAAATTATAGTGTCAAGCTCAGACTATATGTATTTATGTATGTTGGCAGAGTAGGCCTCTTCTGGGGCGCCAGTTTTATCCTGTGCCCAGTTGGGTTCCTGTCTCTCTCTCCCCTTAAACCCATGAATTTCCTTGTATTTGGTTTCAGAAGGGCAGATAAGAAGCAAAGTCAAAGTTTCACAACCCAAGGGAACAGGGCCCCGGAGGACTTGAATTCCTAGTGAAACTTAGTACAGAACGTATGCCTTTACCAACAAGCTGGAACTCTCTGAGGCTGACTTGTGATGGGGGCAGGGAGTGGGGACAAGATAGAGTATTGTGCTTTGGGCCAGTCTCTGCTAAGAGCTACAAGACAGGAATACAAAGTAGTCAGAATTAAAGCCAACAGCCAAAGCTTCCTTTGGCCTCTGCCCAGACATATTCCCTCATAGCGCTCACCAGTTTCTCAAAACACTTAAGTGGTATTTCAAAGATGCTGGGCAGAGAAATTCATCCAAATAAATGCCTAAAACCTAATAACTAATGACAGAGAAGTCTGATTCCAGTATCCGTTTCCACTCCAGTCTTTTGACATGTCTAGAGAATTAGTGGGAATACTGTTTTCTGGTGTTGACTTATGGGGTGAAGTTAGGGGAGGGGGACCTCTTGCTCTTCTCCTGCCTAAATAAAAATGGAAAAATTGGGACGAAATATTAACCTTTAAGTAAATATGAAGAAAACAAGTGTAAAGGATGAAACAGCTTGCTGGGTTTTTTCTTTTCTTTTCTTTTTTTAAATTAATTTTTATTATTTTTTACAGAGCGGAAGGGAGAGGGATAGAAAGTCAGAAACATCGATCAGCTGCCTCTTGCACGCCCCCTACTGGGGATGTGCCCACAGCCAAGGTACATGCCCTTGACTGGAATCGAACCCAGGACCCTTCAGTCTGCAGTCCAACGCTCTATCCACTGAGCCAAACCGGTCTCGGCGGGTTTTTTCTTTTAATGACATGGGTTATCTTGATCGTGGAATGAAGAGGGCAACATGAAGAGCAGTGGAATGGCTACAGCAAGTCAGGGCCATGACTTCCAGTCCTAGGCTCAGCCCTGGCTCTAGGCTTTAACAGATTCAAAGGAACGAAACAGCCCACGGGGCAGAGGAGCTTGCAGTTTGCAGTGCACAGGGCCACTGCTTAGCATACCTTTCCGAAAGAATAAAGGATGAGGGAGGGAAAAAAGAGGGGTTATTTCTACCCTGAATCTACTCATTACAACACTTGCAAGAACTGTCTGACTGATGTTCCAGAACAGGGGTCAGACACCAGGTGCAACGGTGCCCAGCCTCACCCTCTGCACCTTTCCCTCGCCCCACTTGCTCTGGCTGCACTGGCCCACTTGCAGTTTCCAAGCTCTGCCAGCACTGCGCGGGATTCAAGCCTTCGCCTAGGCTCCTTCCCTTTCCTTGTCTGTCAGGAATGCCCAGGTCAACTTCACGTCTGAGTGCATGTTATTCCCACCTCTGCCAGGCCACCCTGAGGAGACCGAGTTGTTCCTTCTTTGTCTTCACTGCACTTTGTCTACAACCTCCTCTTCCAGTGTCACAAGAGTTTGTCTGTCTGTCCTTCCATCAAACTATAAGCTCCCTGAAGGCAGGGGAGTGTGTCTTGTCTTTTGCTGCTGTCTACAACAGTGCCAAATTCACAGTAGTTGCTCAGTCAACATTTACAGGACAAAGGAACAGGTGGGACCACCTCTGTCCATTTTACTCCTATCCTATAGAATAAAGAGGTAATATGCTACTTAGACTGAACAGCCTAATGACCTTCTGGATAAAACTGAGGCTGTGAGGACTGAGCCCCTTGCATGAATTTTGTGCACCGGGCCTCTAGTTTTATTATAAGAAGAAACAAGATAGGAAAGACTGAGTTCTGGGGTTTTGCATATTTTCAGAAGAAATTGCTACGACTTGTGTCCTGCCTTCCTGTTTCAAGTGAAACCAAAGGAATAAATCCACAGAGGGGCATTAGAAGTGGCCCTTTTGTCCTCAAGGTTCAGCTTCCACATGAAAACAAAAACCAAGCCTCAATGTGCCCTTCCAGCCAGGTGGGTATGCCATGCACTTTCCCAAGCCTCAGGACAAAGCCCCAGTGCTAAAGACTGCACTGTTAAGCTCCATGAAGCTGCCATCACACTGTGAGCCTTCAGCACAGCAGGCTGCATACCCTGCTGATGCAGCCAGCTACCTTCCCTCAGTGAGTATGCTCAGCTGAAATGTGCGTGCCCTGCTGGGCCCACTGGTGAGAAGAACAGACAGATGGTAAAGAGCTGCTATCAGAGATGAGGCTTCTCCAGACATTCATCATCTTCACCACACAACGCAGCAGCAATCTCCAACCTCCGATGTATGAGGTGGAAACAGTTCTGAAAACTACACATTAGGAATGCACCATGGCTGTGGTTTCAGGAAGGTTCTCAGAGAGCTTGGGACCAGGCAGGTACAGCTGTTGGCAGTTCAAGTATAATCTTCCTCATGCTCAGATACAAAGGCAAAGAAATGCAGGCAATGCACTAAGCTGCCTATTTTTGTCTGATTTATTTCTTTTAAGACCACCTCCTTGCAATTTCCAGAGAGAAAATACAAAACAAGAAACAGACTTGGTTTCAAATACATAAACAGTGAGCTGGAGTTTAAAGCACTGCTGATAACATTGTTACAGAAGAATGTCAGCTTACTCCAGGGCACTTCAGTATTCCTGAGGAATAAACATGATTTCTCCTCCCACTGAGATGTTCTCAGGTGTAAGTCACTGCTTCTGCTCCTGTAAAGTAAGGACACTCAGGTTAGAACTGTACAGACGGCATTGTGACAACTCCCTCTAACTTGCTCCTCCAGGAAAAATGGGCCTTAAAACCATACCACCCGGTTTGCTTTAAAACTGTCTCAAACTCTGGCCGGGTAGCTCAGTTGGTTCAAGCACAGTCCCAATTTGCCAAGGTGTGGGTTCGATCCCTGGTCAGGGCACATATAAGAATCAACCAATGAACACATATATAAGTGGAACAACAAGTCTCTCTCTCTCTTTCTCTAACCGCCACCACCATCACAAAACAACACCAACCAAACCAACCAAACAACAACTGTCTCACAAGGGGACTGTATACGTCCTGCCCACGTTCTGAAGAAAGGCTCCCCAAACTTTAAGGAAGGAGAAGGGAAAGGAGCAGAACAGGGCTAAACAACTGGTACTTGAGTAAGTATATTCCTAAATCCATCAAAGGGATAGATGATAGATGACAGATGAGTAGAAAAAACATGGGTCCAGAATCAAACAGCCTACTAATGATGGGATCTTCGGCAGTTTCTTAACCTCAGTAAAATTCAGATTTCTCATCTTATGAATGAGGATAACAACATCTCGCTCACAAATCTACTGGGGGCAGGAGGTCTAGAGAAAAGGAGCAATTACCGTAATATGACTACATTTGAAAAGCCCTAACTTGGGACTTTACTCCTTTTTAGAGACTGAATGGAGGATGACAACATCGAGGCACAGACTCAAGTTCAGATAAAGTTACAAGGCCATTCTGGAGCAGTACACACAAAGCTGTAAAAAATGTAACAATATTTTCCACAGTAACTTCCATCCACTAAATATATAATATGCATATAATCACCCCTGAGCCATTATCCATGGCAACTCAGTTTGGAACATTTCAAACAATTAAAAGACCTGAAGCTCCTCTCCTGTTCCTTTCTGTTCTCCCCCAAATTCAGCTGTGGTGCCAACAGAGTGAAGAGCTGGGGAGAAGTGGAAACTGCCTGTCGTTAGCTTTGTGTCACACAGCTGCGCCTCTTCTCGTGCTGTCCCTCTGATTACCTCACCCTGGCTCTGGTGTGGAGATGGTTCATTAATATGGAGAGTGGTGAAAGGCTTGCTACTTCCTAACGGGCCAACTCTCTCTGCTCTCAATTCTCTCCAAACATACATAGAATAGTTGGTAGGCAGCTAATACTTTGGGCAGGTTCTATAGAGAAAGACTACTGAGCTGTGGTGGGGTACTGTCATTTGAGATTTGGTGACAGCTTTTGACCAGAATTGGGACAGTCATTTGTACCCCATTTCTGCTCTACCTGTTATTATGATGAAACAATGGACAAGTCAATCACCCTTCTTTGGTTGCCATCCTATATAATAAAAGGGAAACATGCAAATTTGACCATACCTTCGCTCCTGATTGGCTATGCTACCAGCCAATCAGGAGCAGGAGCAGGGCCAAGTGGCCGAGTGCTGGGCCCTGGGAGTGGAGATGAAACGGTGGTGGTGGTGGTGGTGGTGGTGGTGGTGGTGGTGGTGGTGGCAGCGGCGAGCGCCCAGCCCCCGGGGCCGGGCGGTTGCAGGCAGCCAGGACTGAGCTGAGCAGGGCGATGGCTGGGTGCCCAAGGCCTAAAGCCTCACCAGAGGCTTTAGGCCTTGGGCAGGCTGCGGGTGAGCCATCAGTTGGACATCCCCTGAGGGCTCCCTGTGTGTGAGAGGGGGCAGGTTGGGGTGAGGGACCACCCACCCTAGTCAACTATAATAACAAACATATCTACTTATGTAATACCTCACAGCTTAAAATCATATTCACATTTAATTCTCACAGCAATCCTATAGGTAGAAAGCATTACCCTCACTTTACAGATAGAAAAGAGAATCTCAGAGATGAGTAACTCAAGACCACATAGGAAGCAAGTGACAGACTAGGACTCACACACACGTCTCCTGGTTCTGTGCTCTTTCCACTAGCCTCCTAGGCTGCCCAGATTACAGTGATTCTAGCTCAAGGTAACCAAGAAAGCAGATGATTCTACATACCCAGGGAATGTGAAGTTCTTCATTGAAGTTTGTACTGCTATAAAGGTTATGCCTTCGTAAGCCTGAGGCAATTAACACATCTAATAGAATCCACCATTTACTTCATTCATTTTACATTAATTTGAGTGCCTACTTTGTTCCAGGCTCTGGAGATACAAAAATAAATACACCCCTCTGTCCCTGAGCACACAGCTTCCCCCATGATCCTTTCACTTATACCCCATGGTAACCAGCCCTCTAAAGTACGGTATGAGAAACGCTGCTACAGTCTTCAGGGAATGTGCCAGCTTTTTCCCTCATGAGGCATGTGCTATATTTTTCATCTTATCTGCATTATTAAAGATTTATCTGTAGGCAAGAACTTTGGCAGAATTATGTGGGCCATTGAGTCAAGAACCTGCCTTCTTCAATAAAAGTCAGATAATGACTGAATCCCAGAAGTCTGCAAGTTTAGTTTGAGTATATGTGAGTTGCTTACAAGGCACTTTGAGATCTTGAACAAAAGTGCTACTTACAGATATTTAACACAAATCTACTTTACTACGATGATACTCTTTCAGGCAGGTTTGTCAGCTCCAGTCAGCTAACACAGGAGTATAGATCTGAATGCACATGTGCATCTTAAGGTTGCGGGGAGGGGAGGAGACTTGAGGAACCAAAGTGGTGTCAACATCACTAAAAGCCAAAGAGCAATTGGGATCTCGGTGGAGCCACATGACATGCACACTTTATTCGCTATATATACTATAAAAAATTCTTCGGGGACTGAGAAGAAAGCTTTTTCGTTGGAAAGAAAGAGAAATATCATATCGGTACATACTTTGACATATTTTCCATGTAGAAGATATGGAGCCTGGAAATCATGCTGACAGTTGGAGTAGGCCATTCCCAATCCCAGGCCAGAACCAAAGGCTAGTGGCCACATTTTTCCTGGTGAGCAGAAAAAGGAAAATCCCCAACAGGGAACCATTAGGAGCAGATACAGGGGTTTTTTTCAGGCTCAAATACATTCTCTTAGAGTTCAGTAAATATTCAGCATGCATCACACAGATGACACTATGCCACATTTTGTCAATGTTTCATCAATAGTCAATAAAAGGAGAAGGGAGGCTATTGGTAACTTATTAATTTACCAATTATTTATTAAGTACTTATGCTGCCAGGTTTGAGGTATTAATAATGGTACATGTGCATGGTATATAACGGTACTATATAAAAAGAGTAGACATACTTGAACCTTTTAACTTCTCTTTATCAGTTCTAATCACTTGCTCATTTCAACCATTTTTTAACCTTAACAGAAGCATTTTAGTAAGATGCTTGAATTTTTAAAATATCTAAGATTTTAACCAATATTTATATATTTTTATTATAGTAAGTCATAAGGCTTACATAAGCCAATACTGAAAATGATTATTTCATATCAGCAATATGTGTTACTTATGATTCTCTAGTTATGTATTCCCACTGTTCCGCATGGAAAGAGGTCAACAGCCAAACTTCAGCTCCTCTACAGAATGAAAGAGATATAGCCTATTCTTCACTTAGAATAATTTTTGGCCTACTTGTTTTCAGCACATTTTAAAATAGCATATTTTAGATATCAAGCACCCTAACTCAGTGTCCAAGGGGAATGCTGGAGACGCTCAACCCATTTTGACCTCTTCTGAGTCCACATTCTTTGTCTAGGTACCTAACCCCATAAATGGCTGGGTTGGCAGTCGTGCAGATGTGCCTCCAGAGGTGTTCCTGCTGTGTGTGTGTGCACTAGGACACATGCTAGACAGACAGAGAGTTATACTTACTCTTAAAGAAGCTAAGTGAGAAGAGAACTCCTAATCCCAAACCGGTACCTGCAAAGAGGGGGGAGGGAGAACATGTTGTATCTCATTAATAGTAACTTGACAAAAATAAAACGAACATTTAATAAATGTGCACATCTATAATGATTTTTTTCATAATTTGGTATACAGTTGATTTTTTTCATTTCTAACCTACCTTCTTGTTATCAGAGGCTTTTTAGATGCCCTTCGTCCCCTGCCCACAACAGGGGCTAAAAACGTTCTTCTCCATTCTGGCCACACAAGTCTTGGGAAGCTGCTCCTGAGGGGAGGCTCTGCACTGCCTGGGAATGCCTTCCGACCCACAGCCCGAACACCAGAAATAATGTCAACGGGAAGCGCCTCTCATGTCATTAAGGGAGGACGGGAAGGAGCGGTCCAGAATAGTTCCTAAAGGTTGTCTGTCACAGTCAGTGTCCACACGTGGAGCTTATCCCCGCCCCTCGTTTTACTCACAGGGCACTTTTAACCACTCTCTTTCAAAACAGCCGAACCGGTTTGGCTCAGTGGATAGAGCGTCGGCCTGCGGACTGAAGGGTCCCAGGTTCGATTCCGGTCAAGGGCATGTACCTTGGCTGCGGGCACATCCCAGGTTGGAGGCTTGCAAGAGGCAGCTCATCGATGTTTCTCTCCCATCGATGTTTCTGACTCTCTATCCCTCTCCCTTCCTCTCTGTGAAAAATCAATAAAATATATTTTAAAAAATAATTAAAAAAAAATAAAAGAACACGCACACATCGACCTTAATGGTTTGGTAAGAAAAAATTATAAATATCTAATTTTAAATTAAACTTCACAGGCATCTAAGCTTGAACAAAAGGATCAAATCCTCATTTTTACCAGTATTTCTCTAACATTGGTCAGCCTAATGCTACCGTCACAATTTCTGCTAAATCACACATCACCTGTGTAATTATTTGCTTAATCATTTTCTCTTGAAAAATTATCAATGCATGTATTTAATTAATAACTTTAGCCTGAACTTAAGTAATATTAGTATAATCATAGGTTTGAGTGCTATGTTTTTTTCCATAGTGTGTTAAATAAAATGAATACAGAACCGTTAAAATAAAAATATTTGTCTGTGGTACTGCTCTAGGGGGAAAAAAAATCACCCACATACTACTGTAGTGATACATGTCCCAAACTTTGAGATAAACTTATGTTCTCATTATAAAAAAATTTATATGTGCCAAGGAAGAGAACCAAAATCTGTTTTTTCCCCTCAGATTTGATAGTTGTCTTCGCTCCTTTCAGAGCATGCTGATGCTCTTTACTGTCTCTTCCATGATCCAACAGAGCATCTGACTACCATCTTTATAATTAACCATTTGAGGGCCATTAAATTAAATTCAAACTATTGTGGCAGTTAACTAATTAAACACCACATAAACGTCCCAGTTCTCAGATTTGTGCTACTGAAATTCCCAGAGCTTCCTCTCTAGCTAACCATGATTTTATGCTACCACAATGTGAACATTCAAGTACTCCTCAGTCTACCAGTCTGACCCTTCCTGCTCCAGACACAGAGGACTTCATGAGAGCAAGCAGGCTAACCCACATCTTTTTTTCCCCCAAATATGTTTTTATTGATTTCAGAGAGAGGAGAGGAAAGGAAAGGGAAAGAGAGAAACGTCAGTGATGACAGAGAATCATTGACAGGCTGCCTCCGGGAAGTGAGCCTGCAATCAGGGAACGTACCTCAACCGGGAACCAAACAGAGACCTCCTGGTTCACGGGTTGATGCTCAACCACTGAGCCACAATGGCCACCCACATCGTTCTGTGTGTTTTCAATCCACCTATGCAACAATCCAGCTGACTGTTGTCAGCTTGAAGAAAGTATTTATGCTATTGCCCAGAATGATTTCTGATAATTCTCCCCTATCATATATATGTGGCCATGATGTATGTTTCTTTCCTATGACTATATCCTACACAAATATTTTTTAATAAAAAAATATTACTTTGCCCTGTCCAATAGACCCTGCATTAGGTAATGATTTGGTGGCCAACTTTAATATACAATATTTAAAATCACTCATGTCATCACAATTTCCATGTAATTTTAAAAAATGGTAGAAAACTAGTCAGTTTACAGACCACAATGATTAACATACTCAAGATCGACATAATGAGAAAGAAAAGGAACTAACATTTTAGTATTTTCCATAAATACCCAACATTTTCTTCCTTTCAAAATAAACCTGTTAAACCAAACAACCTGATACGGTATTATGGCCCATTTTCCAGACACAGAAAATAACTTGGTCAAGGACACTGTTTTGCTAGTGGTAGAGCAGAATTGGGCCCAAGTCTGCCAGACTCCAAAGCCACTATATTCACTATATATCCTGACTCTGGACTCCCCTACAATATTAACCCCTAAACAATCACTACCTCCCAAGGGAAACTGGAGTATGAAGATCTCTACTGCCAGTGCAGTAAGATACAGCCAAAAACAAATTGTGCTTCCTGTGCAACAGGCCAGAACACTAGGCAACCAGGGTAGTAACAAGTCTACACAAGGCCAAATGGGCTTGTTCAGATTCATTCCCAGACTAATCCGACCGCACATGTCACAGACACAAATCTACCTGGTAGGCATGAGTCAAGAACTTCAGAGAAATGGGAGCTATCGCGATTGATACTCCTTGGCAAGAATCTGCTGTTGCTTGATTTATAAAATGGCACAGGGCTCAATTTCAAAATGACTTGCCTCACCCCCTTGCAGCTGGAAGATGAGTAAGACAGTAAATTGGTACTAGAAAATGAGGTAAAGGATTTGGACTGGATTACAGATTTCAAACCAGGCAATGGGATGGGGAGGTAGGCCAGTAAAAACATAATGGCTTACAATCAGAGCTTTTGGTCTTCTCCATCTGGAAGGCAATTTTTTGGCAAACAAATCAAAAGCCCAAAAGGAAAATATTTCAGCATTTTTCTTGTCCCTCTGACTCCATGCCTGTCTCTCTTATTTTCCCCCCAAGGAAAAAAAGTTCTCTGATGCTCAATTTTCCTAACAGTAGACCAAGAAAGATGCTAAGCCCATTGCTAACATATCGCTCGACCACAAAGATGAGAAATGCTTCAACATCAATCAACATAGAGTAGAAAATCTTTAATCTCTAGACTTTGTTTAAGTTAAGGTATATGCCCAACCACCTAGTTTTGCAAGTATAGTATAAGGTCAAAATCACAGTTCAGACCAGCCAGAGACAGGTTGTCCTCTATAATCTGTTAAATTGAGCTGCTATGTCTTCAATTCTGGAGTGAATATCCCCTTCCATTTCTATATTTTTAAGACACAAAATAACAAAACTATCCTCTTCAGAAAAAAAAAATACAAAAAATGATTTTTAAATGCCAGTGTTTTACTTAAAGTTAACTCTCTCAGTTATTTAAAAGACACACAATGGTGGAACTGCTGATGAGTTTTACAGGTTCAAGTTCTCACATGCTTGACTTTCTTTTAAAAGGCAACATGTTGCTTCAAAGGAAGTCCCACCTGATCGGGGGACACCAACTCTGCAGCTGTTTCCACTAAAGATTGGCACCTCTACACCAGGTTTAAACTTCATTAACAATAAAACATGAAAGGTTTGTCTTACAATAAAAACAAACCAACATGGAAAGGAGAAGAGTTTTCTCTGCCTTTGGCCACTTTTTTTCTGTTGTTGCATGACAAGCTCCCTTACAGGAAAAAAGCCAAAGGAAAAAGTACAAAGCATTTTTCACCTTCCCTGGAAGCAAATATTTAACTATGAACACAGTTTATATAACTCTGCCTCCCCGCACACACAAGGCTGTTCTTTTGGCCCATGCTGTCTGGAATGACAAATAACCCTAAAGTAAAGAAATGCCTGATTATAGGTACACATCTTCCTCATGGCACAGCCCGATTATGAGGGGAAGATGGAGGGGGGCGGGGGCAAGTAAAAAAAAAATAACAACCCTACAACAGAGGAGCCTTATGGAATTGACATTAGGCAAAGAGCCCATGCTCTGAAACCACTTCTTTTGGAGAGGAAAAAGAATTGGCACAAATTCTTTCAAAAAAAAAATTACTCCAAATCAACCTAACCCTGCACTTTAATGCATGCTTAGTGCCCAAAAGGACATCATAAAACTGGCTTGTAGATCAACACACATTTTTAGGAAGAAGCAACTCCCTAACGGTTCATCTGATACTATTTCAATAACAAAACAACAGAGAACTCACTCCCATTAACTACATGTAATACATTGCCTTATCTTATGCCCAAGTGAATTCTGTAATAAGTTAAAAAGAACAACTAACAGAGGTATGCCAACGGTACCCGTTAAGCCCCATTTTGTGTAACAAAGAAGGGGAAATACACGTTGATGGCTATTACTGTGACATATGGACAGTTTCCAGTTAGTCAATGAAACTTTATTTAGAAAAACCTTTGCCCTCACCATGCCACATGTCATAAAGCTTTACTTCACTGCAAATAATTAGGAACCAGACATAATCAACAAGAATTAACAAGCAGTCTACATAACCCAATTGCAGTCTTGGGGTAGAAATGTACTTTGGATGTTAGTCCCTCAACAAAATAAGCCAGAGCAACACATGCTCCTGCCCAATCCACTTTGTAAAAGTTGCAATTGCCAATGGACTTTCAATTAAGACGGAATAACTCATTGTTTGAAGAGGCACAGAAAAAAAACAAATCCTCAAAAATGCTCTTAGAAAACATTTCTCTAAAATTTCAGAGGGCGGAAAAAAGTCCACAAACCTACATCATTTGTCTATTTAGTATATGTTGTTTATATGATAATTAAGATCTCACTTGAGCTCACATTTAACACTTCAAACCAAACTCCTAAATTCTAATATATAGTTATCAATGCCAAATTTGATCTGTAGCAAAGCAACTCCATTTTAATTTGTACAATAACATATATCTAGATGTATGAGCAGAAACTCTGCCATAGGCAACTGGCAGTTTATAAATATGAGAAGCTACAGGAATTACAAGCAAGTTTTTAAGATCCTAGTAGCTATGTGCCAAACAATTTTATTCTTAAATGTCTGAAAGGAAAGATACAGCTTCCAGAAAATGAAGAGCTCGCTCTACTGCTGAGTGGAATGGCAGGAACATTGATGTAGTGCAGTGGTTGGCAAACTGCGGCTTGCGAGTTTGCCAACCACTGTTGCAGTGAGACAGGCTAAATAAGTTCAAACCACTGCTA
This sequence comes from Antrozous pallidus, assembly GCA_027563665.1. NCBI lineage: Eukaryota > Metazoa > Chordata > Mammalia > Chiroptera > Vespertilionidae > Antrozous > Antrozous pallidus. The sequence goes on from CM050508.1 coordinate 201,369,311, forward strand.
ACTCCTGACCTGCTGGCTCTCTGACCTCTGGAGGGTCAATGACTTAACCCTGCACACCTCAAAGTGTTCATCTGTAGAGTGAATATAATCTTACAGGGCTGCTGAATGAGGAAAATGTGCAGTGTCTAACAGAACGTAATAAGAGGTAGTAAATCCTACCACCGCTTTAATAAAACTCAAAATATGTCAAAAGTGTAATGTAATATAGCCCGTCCGGTGTAGCTCAGTGGTTGAGTATGGATCTATGAATCAGGAGTTTGCAGTTTGATTCCTGGTCAAGGCACATACACACCCAGGCTACCAGCTCATTCCTCAGTAGGGGGTGTGCAGTAGGCTGCCGATGAATGATTCTCATCATTGATGTTTCTCTATCTCCCTCTCCCATCCTCTGAAATCAACAAAAATATATATATATTTGAAGGGATAATGTAATAGTTAATCCTCTATTAAAATACCAGTCACTGTCTCATTCAGGATCACACTGGGGGTGAGCCACAGCTCAAAGTTAGATCCTTTCCCCCGTCTCTTCGAAGTTGATTATATTTCATTGGCATTAGCAATTGTTTCTAGGAATGCATCAAACTTTGATATATATTTTAAATAAGGGATTCCTTTAGACTCACTGTTGAATTAGAACACTTTGCTCTAAAATATTACAAAGATTTTCCTAGAGCTATTTGTGTTTAATAAAACTACATTGTTGCTTTGAACATGGATTACTATCAAATTGACCTATTTATAATGGACATGTTTTCCTGTTCAATCACGTTTCTATCAACACTATTACAACCATCAATTGCACTTGTTATGACAGAACAAACATGAATGTGCTTTTATAGAAAAGTACCCTAGGGACTGAATTTAGTGAGAACTTCATTTCCAAGAAACATTCCTGATTTATGAAAGATGCTCAGGGCTCAATTTATGAGGGGGGGGGAGACAGTTTTCAGTCAGTTCCAAGCTGTGTTACTTAATCCTCTGAGGCAAAGACAGATTGTCCCAGGTGTCCATGTGTAAATGCCAAGTCATGTGAATTAACCAAGAAAGAGTGCCAGACCAAAGACCCAGAGATAGTAAACTAGGTCTGTGTTAATCAGCTTCTCTCAAAAGTCAACACTGCTGCAGAGTATAGAGGAAAACAGATTAGGAAAATAGGTATTTATCAGGACCTTAACCTTCTTATGGCCATCCAGACTAGACCAAGGCTGGGATGTCTATAGGAGGAATTTCTAGGTGGACATCAACTGCCCACATTCTGACCAGAACAAGTAAACCAGTCAGCAGAAATGAGCAAAGACAGGGAAGGTAAACGTGGAAGGCATTACTGGGAAGCTCTGCTTCAAGAAAAGCCAAACTCACAAAAGGGTCTTTTGTAATGGGTCTCTGGACACCACTTTTTTTTTTTTAATTCATTAATTTGAGAGAGAGAGAGAGAGACAGGGAAGAAGGGTAGGGGTGGGGGAAAGAGAGAGAGAGAGAAACATCGATTTGTTGTTCCACTCATCCATACATTCACTGATTGACTCTGGTACATGCTCTGAGCAGGGATCCAGCCTACAGCCCCAGGGCATTGGGAGGATGCGCCAAACAAACTGAACTAAAAAGGGTCCTTTTTAAATGAGTGCAAGAGCATACATGATCCAACTTTCAGAATCCCGACAGCCACACAACTTTCCAAGAATGCACAAATCAAGAAATATGTTATACACACAAAAAAATAGAATTAAGTTTCAATAAACAATAAAAGATGCATTACTTTGGAAGTAATAACATTTATAGTGTCAGGCACTGTACATGTTTCTATACATTATTTCATTTGATCCACAGAACCACCTTTTAGGTGTATCATGAACTTGTCTTACAGAAGAGAAAACAATGAGGGGTTAAGTGACTTCTCCAAGTACACACATCTATAAAAGTCGAATTCAAATGCAAGCTGTCTGCCTCCAAAGTCATGGCTCTTCCCTATACACAGGGATAACCACATAGAGAGGTCAGTGGCCCTATTGTTACACGTGACAACAAAGTGTTTTTCTGGATTGCATCACTGTGCATGGGTAATTTAGGACTATGTGACTCTTTAGTTCCTCAAGAAAATAAAAGACACCACAGATATTTGACTTATCAGGAGTGGTAACACAAACCTGAAATTACTTAGAAGCAATGAGAAAGTCAACAAATGAAGCCAGGAAATGCTTCCCTGGGCACTAACCGGAGATAAAATGAATCCAAATGGGCTGAGGGCTGATAAATGACTCTAAACCGCTCAAAAGAGTATTTTTGCGATTCCTTTCCCTCCCAACACCTCTAGCCCCTCCTCATCAATATCAGTAACTAGATTCTCATCCTTGTGGAAATAAAGATAAGAATCAGGGACCCACTGTACCCCATGTACACCAACATTATAGCTATTAGTGTTGTTGCCTATTCCTGATTCAAATGAAAAATTCAACAGAAAAATTCAGCATTTTCTTTTCCTTACACATTTACTTGATCAACATTTACTAGCATTTATTAAGTAGAAGGCACTGGAATAGATATATTTCTTTACTCTTGGAGCACACCACTATGTAGTATTTATTCTTTGAAAAGTAAGCAATGTTATATAGTGGTTATACTTCAGTTATAAAGTCACATGGATTTGGGGGTAAGACAGGTTAAGCATGATTGAGAATACTGGTTAGTTTCTTAATAGTTGTGTGTCAGTCCTTGGGTAAATTATTTAACTTTTCACATGGAAACTAAGATCAACATTAACAGTGCCTATCACTGACTGGGCACAGTGAGATAAAATAGCATAATGTGTGCAGAAAGCTTGGAAGAACACTGCAATGCACACAGTAAATGTCCTTGTTTTCTCCCACAGAAAGTCTTTCAAGAACAAACAGATGCCGGCTGGTGTGGCTCCGTGGTTGAGGGTCAACCCATGAACCAGTAGGTTACAGTTCAATTCCAGTCGGGGCACATGCCCGGCTTTCAGGCTTGCTCCCCAATAGGGGCTGTGCGGGAGGTAGCCGATCAGTTGTCCTCTCTCATCACTGATGTTTCTCTCTCTCTCTTCTTCTCCTTTCCTCTCTCTAAAATCAATGAAAATATTTTTTAAAAAGAACAAATTGAAACGTTAAATATTTACTGAGCACTGAAGGGTCAAGTACTGGGTTCAGCCTGGGTCAGAAATAAGTAAGACACAGTCTCTTCCTTGGGGAGCTTGTGATCAAGAAAGGAGAACAAGTCCTGTATCCATAAAAGTGAACACAAGCAGATCCTCGGTGTCCTGAGGAAAGGACAATGTTCTCCTGAGATTTTTTTTTTAATCTTCAAAAAGGTAGCATTTGAGTTGTCTTCAACGGCAGACTTTTTGCCCTGGTCAGTTTTCTCAGTGGTTAGAGCATCAGGCCTGCACACCAAATGGTCTCGGGTTTGATCCCCAGTCCCAGTTTGGGTATGTGCCCGAGGCAACCTATCGATATGTCTTTCTCAGGTGGACATTTCTCTCCCTCCCTCCCTGCTCCACTCCTCCCTTCCATTCTCTCTGAAAAAATCAATGGCCCTCGCTGGTTTGGCTCAATGGACAGAGCACTGGCTTGTGAACTGAAGGGTCCCTCATTCAGTTCCCATTTGTTTCGGTCAAGGGCACATGCCTGGGTTGCAGGCTCAATCCCCAATAAGGGGCATACAGGAGGCAACTGATCAGTGATTCTCTCTTATCACGGATGTTTCTCTTTTTCCCTCTCCCTTCCTCTCTGAAATCAATACAAAAATATATTTTTAAAAACAATGAAAAAGAATATCCATCCTCTGGTGAAGATTAAAAAAAAAAAAGGTTTTTTTAACAGCCAGCATTTAGGGGGAATGGGCATACATTCTACCCGATGGCAGAAAAGCAGAGCTTGTGTAGGGAAGTGAGAGGAGAGGGGAGGACAGAGGTCTAGCATGAGGCATGCCCGGGAGAGCCGGAGATAGAGCTAGAAAGGGATGGGAGCCCTTCTGAAGGCACCAGAAGCTGAGCCAACGAGTCTACACAGCACTTAATTCAGCAGGCAGGGGGCTTCCCTGAAGAATTCCTAACAAGATTGAGGCTATGCTTTAGGAGATTCATCTGACTAAGGTGTGTAGGATTACTTGGAAAGGAAGAGACATTTTGCTGGCAGAATTTGTAGCACTTAACAACTGATTAAGTGCATGTATATGTATCTGGGGTTTTGGAGGGTGCAGTGGGGAAGGCTGTCAAAGAAAATGCTGATAACTTCTACCTGAATAACCTCAAAAACATTCATCAACTAACCTTTTAATACCAAGTTTCCTTAATAAATCTAAAACATAACTTGATTTATAAAAGTGCAATGTGTACAATCTTTTCAGGAACACCAGACAATCTTCTATACTAATAAAAGGGTAATATGCTAATTAGACCATGAGACCTTCTGGATGTCCTTCTGGACAAAGCAGGGGGCTTGCCCAGCCTGCAAACTGCCCCCAAATGGCCCTCAGTCTTTTGACCAGGCCCACCCCATCCCCAGTGGGGATCCTCACCCTGATGGGGGTGTGGCCAGTCTACAAACAGCCATCAGTTCCTTGCCCAGGTTGGCCACACACCCTAGCGGGGACCCCTACCCTGAAGGAGATGTGGCTAGCCTGAAAACGGCCATCAGCCCCTCACCCAGGCTGACCACGGCCCTCCCGTGGGGAGCCCCAACCCAATGGGGGCATGGCCAGCCTGCAAACTGCCCCAGCCCCTCCCCCAGGCTGGGCACCACCTGCAGCAGGGATCACCATCCTGATCTGGGACCCTCTTCAGGGCAGAACAGCCGGCCCCCACACATACACCAGGCCTCTATTCTATACTAATAAAAAGGTAATATGCTAATTAGACTGGGAGACCTTCTGGACAAAGCCATGGTGGCGGGGCCTAGGCAGACGGGTTAGGGGCAATCAGGCCAGGAGGGGAGGGCAGTTGGGGGTGATCAGGCTGGCGAGGGGGGCAGTTGGGGACAAGAAGGCTGGGGGCTGGGCAGTTGGGGGAGAGCAGGCTGGCAGGCAGAGTGGTTACGGGCAATCAGGTAGGTGAGTGGTTAGGAGCCAGTGGTCCTGGATTGCGAGAAGGATGTCCAACTGCTGGTTTAGGCCCAAAGGGCTCAGGCCTAAACCGGCAGTTGGGACATCTGCTGAGGGGTCCCAGATTGGAGAAGGTGTAGGCCAGGCTGAGGGACACCTACCCCTTGCACGAATTTTGTGCAGTAGGTCACTAGTCTATGTATATAAAAGCCTAAGTGACCATTAAGACCAGATGATGGGATGACTGGCCAGTAGCTATGAGATGCACTGACTACCAGGGAGCAGACACTCAATGCAGGAGCTGCCTCCTGGTGGTCAATGTGTTCCCATAGCCAACTTTTCACAGCTGGGTAACCTCCCATGGTTCCTCCCCTCCACCTCACTGCTGGATGGCCCCGATCAGCCCCAATCTCTGGCCAGGCCAAGGGACCCCACCCATACACAAATTCGTGCACCAGGCCTCCAGTCCTATCTAATAAAAGAGTAATATGCAAACTGACAGTACCTCCAATCAAGCCACGCCCATAGCCACGCCCATCAGGAGCAAATTATGCAAATAAATCCCAATCAAGATGGCTGCCACCACTGAGAGCAGAAGGGAAGCTTGGGTATCCCCAGCAATGGAGGAAGCCAAGCTTTCTGCCTTCCATGCTGGCCTAGGCCTCCATTCAATGGTACAAAGTTTCAATTACAGAAGACACATAATCCCAACAGAAATGGCAGCAGCCACAGAGCTGCAGAGAGAAGAGGCTAGGGTTGCCAGGGCGATGGAAGAAGCCAAACATCTGCAACCCTAGCCTAGGCCTCTACTCTAGGCTATAAAGTTTCAAACAGAAATGGCTGCCGCCCCGGAACAAGCAGAAGGCTTGGCTCCGCTCCAGGCTACAAAGTTTTAATTGTAGGACATAAATTAATCCCAGATACCAAGGCCTCAGCTTGGGTCTCTGGGGGGGCATGACCAGCCTGCAAACCACCATAGGGCCCTCGTCCAGGCTGCCCCACACCCCAAGGGAACACCCACCCTGATCCAGGACACCCTTCAGGGTAAACCAGTCGGTCCCCACCCATGCACCAGGTCTCTATCCTATCTAATAAAAGAGTAATACACAGACTGACCATCACTTCAACACACAAGAAGGCTGTCCCCATGTGGTCAAAGATCCTGCCCCCATGTGGACACAAGATGGCCACCACAAGATGTCCAGCAGAGGAGGACAGTGGGAGGTTCCAGGCCTGCAAGGGAAGGCAGTTGGGGGCGATCAAGCCTGCAGGGGAGGGCAGTTAGGGGTGACCAGGCCGGCAGTAGAGGGAAGTTGGGGGCAAACAGGCTGGCAGAGGAGCAGTTAGACATCAATTAGGCTGGCAGGGTAGTGGTTAGGGGTTGATCAGGTTGGCAGGCAGAAGTGGTTAGGGGCAATCAGGGAGGCAGTCAGGCAAGCAGTTTGGAGCTAGCAGTCCTGGATTGTGAGAAGGATGTCTGACTGCCCTCGAGGGGTCCCAGATTGGACAGGGTGCAGGCTGGGCTGAGGGACACCCCCCCCCCCCCCGTCTCCCGTGCACAGATTTTGTGCACTGGGCCTCTAGTATTAAATAAAGAGCATTCACTAAGCACTGATGCTTCAGGATTAAATCACCCCATTTTGATCCTCACAATAAATTTATTTTATTGGCCCCATTTTATAAACCAAGAAACTAAGACACAGAAAGGTTAAGTAACTTGCCTCAAGACACAGAGCTGGGACTTGAACCAGGCAGCCTGACTCCAAAGGAGGGTCCTTGGTTGCCATGCTACATTGTTGCTAGTGTAGCCTCCTCACAGACATACAAATTATAATCATACTATTATAATCAGCCATTTTGATTTACCAAAGGAAACTAAATAACTCCCAAATTTCATCCTGGCCAACACTATCTGTAGGTATTTCCTTAATTATAAACTGAGTACATACTCTGTGCTGGGCACTACACTGGGCCCTTCGGGAATAATAAGTTCCTGCATTCACTTAGTGCATAATCTAGTAGTGTTGGGGCCAACTGATCATCAGAAACTCAAAGTACAAGATACGAGGACAGAAATAGGATGTACTAGAAGCACTGGGCACAGTACCCAAACCATCCTGAGGATTAGAGAAGAGAGAGGGAGAGTTGGTGGCAAAGAAATGGTCTACAAGGAACTCAAATTCTCTTTTCCACCCATCCAACTGAAAAACATTATCCTGCATCATACTTTGATCCCTCCTCAACAGCCCTCCCTCTACCTTTTCATTTCCATGTTAGGCAGAAAAGAAACAGATGGTGTTTAAGGTACCTTTGATCAGGGATCAGGAACTTCTGAGTAGGGGTGATGACACTTAATGATGACTCTGAGATAACGGATCCTTAGGTAAAGATATATGAAGTCATGAACACAGACAAAGAGAGATAGGAAAGGGAGTCACATGTTTTAAAAGATACCAATAGGTTTGCATTTAAGATAGTTGGTGCAAATAGTGAATATCCCAAATCGGCATTGCAAAAGTGCTGGAAGGACTTGCCTGAATCTGGGGGCTTTCATGAGCAAGCAGGTTTTTGTTACTCAAATCTGGTTCTAACAAAGTACCTGAGACTATAGGTGAGGTGGGACACAACACCTAGATCACTTTACATTACAGCAGCATTTCTTAAAGGCAAATTATTCCACAAAGCCCCATAAATAAACCTCTCCAATTCACTGGGCCTGCATACTTGAAAAAAACAAAAATTTAGTTTTCATAAACTGAGTAAAAGAAAAAAGTCTTCTAAAATACAAGTTATGAGCTGAAATAAAATGACTCAAGTTGGAAAGTAGGAGAAAAAATAAGTTGTGATTTTTTTCAATGATCACAGTCAATCTTTTCTGGGAATACATTAAGATTAATGAATGGCACTTATTCTAATAGCAAGATAATATATGATTGGAGAAGTTATATACTGCACTTTTGTTTCCATTCAAAATGGGATAGCCCTGGCTGATTTGGCTCAGTGGATAAAATGTTGGCCTGAGGACTGAGGGATCTCGGGTTCAATTCCAGTCAGGGGCACATGTCCTCCAATCAATGTGCCCAGTTCAGTCCCCAGTGGGGGATGCACAGAGGTCAGCCAATCAATGCTTTTCTCTCGTCACTGATGTTTCTATTTTCTCTCTCTCTCCCTCTTCCTTCCTCTCTGGAATTAAAAAAAAATTTTTTTTAAAAAGAAGGGTCTTCAAAGTGGGATATTTACGAGTTCAAGGTTTTCATATATAGGACTATGCTGAAACAGTAAAAAAAAATTTTTTTTTAATCCTACAACTAATGGATTTCAATGTAGTCATTTGAAATGCTGCCAAGAAACTAGCAGCTTTCTTAGAACTACCTTCTAGTAAAAAGTGAATTATGGTGCTTTAAATCAATGGCTTCAGTTAATCATTTAAAATCTATCAAACAGGAATTCTAAGTGATTTATATGTAGAGGTTCTGACAATCAGAAACATTTGTTCTAACTTGTAAACATTTGTCTAAGTTAAGTAAGTCTACAAATCCATCAACAATTATGTGAGGGTGTTACAATAATTATAAATTATCCTATGCATCCTAATGCAGGTTTAGGTTGGATAACAAAAAATGAAGTAAAAACACAGGATTTCAATTCTTCCCAAAAACACTGTTAACTGCTAATTAAATAGTCTTAACATTCTACCAGAAAATAGATCATTGAAGCAACCTGAAGAGTCTATGTAATCTTAAACAAGCCCCTTGGCCACACTGCGCTCTCTCCAAGACATGTCTTGTACCATTTTTATTCATCCATATTTTTATATCCCACATTCTCATATTTTTTCTAATTTGTACGTAGGTTTATCTTGTATTTCTTATTCCTGTCATGCTATCTCTTTAACGAGCATTTCAAATTCATTTTCTTCACTTCTTACTTTTAAAAGTGACAAGTTAAATTGCTAACTGTTAGGTTATCAATTCCAACTGACTTTTTTTTAACTCGCATGCATATAACCACTCAATGAAATAGAAGGTAACATCCCAGAAGCCTGCCTGTGCTTCCTTTGTCAAAATTCTTCATCCAAGGATAACCATATTCTAACTTCTAATAGCATAGAGTAGTTTTGCTTGTTTTTAAACTTACATAAATGGAATCACACAAGTGAGTACGTTGGCCCAATAGTGTTGTAAATAGTTGTATGTAGTTCATTGTATTATATAGTTGTACTAGAGGCTCAGTGCACGAATTCGAGCATGAGTGGGGTCCCTCAGCCTGGCTGGCGATTGGAGCCATCTAGCCCAGTCTTGATCCCGGAGATCAGGTCTGGTAGGGCGGGGTAGAGGGGGAGGGGTGGTGTTGGCTATGGGAGCATACTGACCACCAGGGGGCAGCTCCTGCGTTGAGCATCTGCCCCCTGGTGGTCAGTGTGTCATCATAGCGACTGGCTGAGCAGTCACTTAAGTTTTTACTAATGTATATATAGATAGATTATAACTGCTGTGTAGTAGTCTACTACATTAATATACCACAATTTACTTATCCATTCTGTTGATGGGCACTTGGGTAGCTGCTAGTTGATCTTATTATGAATAGTATTCTATAAATATTCTAGAAAGTCATTTGATGAACTGATGTATGAATATCTCTGGGGTATATATCTAGGTGTGGAACAGCTATATTATGGGGTGAACATATTGTTAAGCATTAGTAGATATCGCCAGTTTTCCAAAGTGGTTACATCAATTCATACTTCCACAAGCTGCACTGAAACTGAGTATTTTTCATCATTTTCATTCTTTTGTTTTTATATAACTTTTTTAAGTATACCATTTAAACTATAATACAGTGAGTGTGCTAAGTGAAAGGTGCACCACAATCAAGCAACAGAAGACTGTCAGCCCCAAGTTTCCTCAAGCCCCTTTGTAGTCCACCCCTCCCTCCACCCTTTGCCCCAGGCAACCACTTACCTACTTTGTCATCACAGATTGGTGTACATTTTCTAGAATTTTATATATGAATGGAATCATAAAGTGTATATAGGCATACTTTGTTCACTGTGCCTTGTTTTACTGCACTTCAGACTTTGATTTTTTATAAATTGAAGGCAAGACCCTCCACCACCAAAAAGATTATGATCTGCTTTATTGCGAGATATGGAGCTGAAGACACATCTGAGAGGTGTGCCTGTACTCTTTTTTTTGTTTGCTTGTTTGAGGTTTTTTGGTGCTGACACCCAGGACAATATATCCTTTTTTTGTTTCTAGCTTCTTTTACCCAACCTAGTGATTTTGAAATGTGTATATATATTGTTGTAAGCATCAGTAATTTGTTCATATTTTGGATAGCCCATATTTTGTTTATCTATTCATCTGTGACAGACATCTGGATTCTTTTCAGTATGGGGCATTATGAATAAAGCTGCTAGGAACATTCATATGCCAGACTTCGTGTGGATATGTTTTCATTTCTCTCTGGTTAATACCTAAGAATGGAATGACTAGATGGTATGTTTAAGTTTATAAAAACTTCCTAACAGTTTTACAAAGTGGTAGTGCCATTTTATACTCCCATCACCAGTGTACCAGAACACAGACAACAGTGTGGGGAATGCTGGAAATGAATAGGGGAGGGAATGGAGGAAGGTAAAGAGGGGATAAGTGGTAATAGGTGGATACTTGACTACGGGTGATAAACACACAATACAGTGTACAGATGTTGTAGAATTGTGCACCTGAAACTTATATAATTTTGTTAACCAGTATAACTTCAATAAATTCAATTAAAAAAACAAAACACCAGTATACAAGAATTCCAGTTGCTTCATATACTAATGAACCCTTAGCGTTGTCAGCCTTTTAACTTTAACTATTTTAATGGGTATAGAGGTATCTCATGATTTTAATTTGCTGAACATCTTTTTATATGTTTGTCACTTTCACTTGTAAAACTTCATTTGTAAAACTCTTTTCAAACATTTTACCCATTTTTTAAGATATCCTGATTTATTCTAGAAACAAATCCTTTACCAGGTAGGTATATATATTGCAAATGTTTTTTCCCCCATTTTGTGGCTTATATATATATATATTTTTTTTTAATGGTGTCTTTCAAAGAGCAAAAGTTTTAAAATTTTGATCAAATCCAGCATGTCATTTTTTTTTCCTTTTGTAATTTTTTGTTTTTTTGTGACCTAAGAAATATTTTCTGAACTCAAGATCACAAATATTTTTCTCCTCTTTTCTTCCAGTGGTATTATAGTGGTAGCTTTTTACATTTAGGTCTGTGATCCTTTTGAATTAATTTTTTATGTTTGAGATAATAAGGTTAATTTTTTTTCTACATGGATACCCAGTAATTCTAGCACAATTTATTGAAAAGATTTTCCTTTCTTTATTAACTGACTTGACAGATTGTCAAAAATAAATTATGTATTTATGGGTCTATTTCTGGACACAGTTGATTACACTGATCTATGTGTGTACCTTCTCCAATACTACACTGTCTTATTTACTGCAGCTTTATAGTAAGTCTTGAAATCAGGTAATCTTCCTCAAACTCGGTTTCTCTTTTTAAAAGTTGCTTTGGCTATTTTGGATTGTTTGAGTTTTCATGTAGATTTTAAAATCAGTTTCTCAATTCCTACAAACAGATTTGAGCGTTATTTTTCTTGCTGGAAAAACAGATATAAACTTCCTCACTGAGTTGCTAGGAGAGTAAAAAAGAGGTAATATGTTAGTTAACAAATATGATGGCAAATGACAGGCATTAAGTTCATGTTAGCTTCCTTTTTCTTTCCCTCTCTTGGCCTTTAAATAAACAGAATCCAATCCAGCAATGCCCTAACATTTCACTAGTGGGTCAATGGCCGTAGTAAAAATATTACCACACCAAATGACTTTTATAAGTAAATATTTGTATTTTTACTTGGATTCGATACTAAAATGCAGTTGCCAGAGAAAGCAATTCAGCATATTTACTAATAAACTGTTTCAGCCCACATTTTAGGAAAGCATAAAACCACAGCCAAACAAAAATATAAATGTTTTTGAGTCCCATATAGTGCCTGATTACATTATTTTATAATACTAACAGAAAACTCTCCTCTAATAAGAGCACAATGTTCCATTATTCATATATTGCTGCTGCAAGCAGAAAAAGTATTTTTATATTTGTTTAGAAATTGTTTAGAAATACATATAAACACTGTATAGCAATACATATAACAAACAAAACATGGCTACTAATTCACCAATTAACATGTACTAATTTGAAACCCAAACCTATAAACAACCAAAACCCTTCGAAGTATTTTAGTTTAGCCTAATTGATATCACTCCCTGAAATGGAGACAGATCAGTTTGCAAACACAGGCCACCAAAAAGCAATTTTTGGTGAGCCACCAATACTTTGTGGTAACCCGCATTTATCAGGTGAATTGATACTTAAAGAAAAACAATAATTTGCTTTCTTTTTCCATAACTTTATCCCAGGCCTCTCTCAGTGTATTTTTTTTTAACATTAAAAGGGCATGAAACAATCGATTTAACTACATTTAATTGATTAATGGATGAATACACAAAATCTGCAGTTTAATTCTAAGGCAGGTCAGCTGCTAAGTCATTTACTGTTCTACTTCCTTAACAAGGAAGGAAGGTCAAACCCTTTCTTTTCAAGAAGATGAATGCATGGCAAAGTAATAACTTTCATACTGTTGAATGAGCTGTATGTACCAATGACCTGTTTCAAGACATGCCAGAAATTAAAAAACTACAACATGTTACTGGGGCTCCTCTCCTGCCTCTCTTATTGGTCAACCACAACACTATTCTACATTTACACAGGTTTTGCATCACCCCTGACTCCTCCCACTCATGAGCCTGCATTCCAAGTGCTGTAAATATTACCATTGTACTGTCACCATTAATTCTGTCTCCATTCCACTCCTGCTCTCATCTTATTTCCTCCATTTTGATAATCTTTGACATGATTTTGCATTATTTTATAACCCATCTCTCCATTCTGATCCTTTCCAATTTATCCTCCTCATACTACTTCAGTGATCTTTCAGAAATCAGAAATTCAACCATCTCACTCTTCAGCTTAACATATAGTGCCTAATTAATTATTTTATAATAATAACAGAAAACTCTCCTCTAACAAGAGCACAATGTTACACAAAGAGTTGGCATACAACCCAGCATTTCCACTCCTAGTTATAAATCCAGGAGAAATGAAAACATATGTCTACATAAAGACTCATAAACTTAGTAATAGCAGCATAATTCATAATACCAAAAAAGGGTGCAAATGTAAATGTGCATTAGCTGCCCTAGCTGGTTTGGCTCAGTGGATAGAGCGTCGGCCTTCAAACTGAAGGGTCCTAGGTTCAATTCCGGTCAAGGGCTCATGCCTGGATTGTGGGCTCAATCCCCAGTAGGGAGCATGCAGGAGGCAGCCAATCAATGATTCTTAGCATTGATGCTTTTATCTCTCCCTCTTCCTTCCAATCTGAAATCAATAAAAATATTTTTAAAATATTTTTTAAAACACAAAAGTGCATTAGGTGATAAATAGATAAACAAAATGTGGTATATCCATACCATAGAATATTATTTGTTAACATGTGTCAACAGATTCAATACAATACCTATCAAAATCCCATGACATATTTTTGCAGAAAAAGAAAAACCTATCCTAAAATCATATGGAATCTCAAGGGACCCTGAATAGCCAAAATAATCTTGAAAGAGAACAAACCTGGAGGACTCACCCTTCCTGATTTCAAAATTTACTACGAAGCTACAGTAATCAAAACAGTGTGACACTGGCATAAAGATATATAGGCCAATGAAATGGAAAAACCAGGAATAAACCCTTGAATATACTAGTAAGATCCAATGATTTTTTACAAGGATGCAAAGACCATTTAATGGGGAAAGGACAGTCTTTTCAGCAAATGGTGCCGGGAAAATTGGATATCCACATGGAAAAGAATGAAGCTGGACCCTTCCTTACCTGACATCATACACAAAAATTAACTCAATATCTCTTAAAGATATAAATATAAAACCTAAAACTATAAAACTCTTAAAGAGCCCTAACCAGTTTTGCTCAGTGGATAGAGCATCAGCCTGCAGAATGAAGGGTCCCAGGTTCGATTCCAGTTAAATGCATGAACCTTGGTTGCGGGCACATCCCAAGTGGAGGGGGAGGGTGCGGAGGCAACTGATAGATGTTTCTCATAGATGCTTCTAACTCACTATCCCTCTCCCTTCCTTTCTGTAAAAAAATCAATAAAACGTATTTCTAAAAAAACTCTTAAAGAAAACACAGTGGAAAAGCTTTGTTACATCGGATTTGGCAATGACTTCTTGGATACAACATGGTAAAATAGTAGGGAAAATACACATGTACTAGAGGCCCGATGCACAAAATTCATGCAAGAGTAGGCCTTCCTTCCCCCAGCTGCCAGAACCGGCTTCCCTCTAACACCGGGACCCTGGCTTCCCATGCAGAGGGAGGCCCCACCCACCTGCCACTGGGCCTCCCTCTATAGGTCAATCATGGGGCAATGGCTGGGCCCCCAACCAATCACATCGCACCCGCCTTGATTGGGCTGGCGCCAGTAGGTGTGGTTGTCTGGAAGGTCGCCTAGAAGATCATTTGGTCTAATTAGCATATTACACTTTTATTATTATAGACCAGAAGCCCGATGCACAAAATTTGTGCATGGGTAGGGTCCCTAGGCCTGGCCAGTGATGAGGGCAGATCTGTGGGGAAACCAGCAGGACGATCAGGGTTGGGGGCTCCCACTGGGCACCTACCTTGGCCGGTCTGGTACCACTTACTCACTGGCCAGCTCTGCCCCCTATTGCCCTGCCACAGCCACCAGTCACCTCCCTTTGTGGGGTGACTGGTGGGGCAATTGGGGGGTCCCACTGGCACCCACCTTGGCTGGCCTGGGGCCTGCTGGCTGGGGGCAGCTCCTGTGTTGAGCATCTGCCCTCTGGTAGTCAGTGTACGTCATAATGACCAGTGATTCCAATGTTGGTTGATTTGCATATTAGGCTTTTATAATATAGGATTATATAGGAGATATATATATATATCCCAGTTCCTGGAATAGAGCTCCTAAATCCCTTGGCATTTCCTGGGTGACAGTGTCTTGTGTTGTAATGAGGCTACTCTTGGTGAGCTCCTGAGTAGCTGGTCATCAGAAAGGCCAAGCTTAGAATTTTCAGTTCTACTCTCTGACTCTCAGAAAGGGGAGAGGAGCTAGAAATTAAGTTAATGATTGATCATACCTTTGGGACAAAGTATGCCCAAAAATCCCAAAAGTATGGGGTTCTGAGAGCTTCCAGGTTGGTGAATACATCCACGTGTCAGGATGGTGGCATACCCAATGCCCGGAAACAGAAGCTCCTGCTCTTAGGACCTCCCACTATTGTCTCTCTTCATCTTGCTGTTCATTCATATTCTTTAATATCCTTAGTAATAAACTGATAATTTAGTAAGTAAGCTGCTTTTCTAAGTTTTGTGAGCCATTCTAGCAAATGACTGAACCTCTGATTCATAACCAGTCAGTCAAAACCACAGTTAACAATCTGGACTTGTAATTGGCATCTGAAGTGGGGGCAGTCTTATGGGACAAAGCCCTTAACCTGAGGGGTCTGTGCTAACTCCAGTTAGTATCAGAATTGAATTGAATTATAGGCCACCAACCCAGCTGGTGTCAGAGGATTGCCTGGTGCGGAAAACCCACACATCCCACACATCTGATGTCAGAAGTACTATGAATATGTGAGTAAAAGAGAAAAGGAGTTTTTCCTGCTCAGACACTAAAGGCACAAGCAACAAAGAAAAAATAGACAAACTGAACGTCATGAAAACTTAAAAACGTTGTCCATCAAAAGACTATCTATAGACACCCATATAATGGGAGAAAATATTTGCAAACCATGTATCTAATAAAGAACAAATAATATCCAAAATATATAGAGAACTCCTAAAGCACAACAATAAAAAATGACTCAAAAATGAACAAAGGGCCCTGACCAGTGTGGCTCAGTGGACAGAGCTTCGGCCTGCGGACTGAAAGGTCCCAGGTTCAATTCCAGTCAAGGGCATATATCTTGGTTGCAGGCACATCCCCAGTAGGAGGTGTGCAGGAGGCAGCTGATCGATGTTTCTAACTCTCTATCCCTCTTCCTTCCTCTCTGTAAAAAGTTAATAAAATATATTAAAAATGAACAAATGACTTGAATAGACATTTCTCCAAGGAAGATATATAAATAGCCAATAAGCACATGAAAAGGTGCTCAACACCCTTAATCAGGCAAATGCAAATCAAACTGCAAAGAGATAGGATAGCTAGTATCAAGAAGACAGTAGGGGGAGGGAAGGAGAAAGGAAAAGAGGAAGGGAGGGAGGGAAGAAAGGAGAGAGGGAAAGAGGGAGAGAAGAAGGGAAGAAGGGAGGGAGGGAGGAAGAAAAGGAAGGAAGGATGGAAGGTGGGAGGGAGGGAAGAAAATACTAAGTGTGGGTAAGGATGTGAAGAAATAAAGGCTTTTGTGCACTGTTGGTAGGTATGTAACATGGCACTGCCACTGTGGAAAACAGTATGGAAGATACTCAAAAAATTAAAAATAGAATTAACATATGATCCAAGCCCTAACTCAGTGGTTCTCAATCTTTCTAATGCCACCACCCTTTCATACAGTTCCTCATGTTGTGGTGACCCCCAACCCGCCACCTCCCCCCATCCCTCATCCCCCACCCCCCTTCCCCCGCAAGCAAACAAGTGGGAAAAGAAACAAAAGGCTTTAGCAAAACGGAGAAGTGCTCACAAAGGGAGCTGTCCATTGACCTTGGCTTGCCTTCAGCATCTATCAAGGTGGAGAGTATAAGTGTCAGTATGTAATGGAAAGCCTGCATTGGCCTTCTTCCCTGCCTAAATCTTCTGAAACAGCGGTTGCCAAACTTTCAGACCTCATGGACCACCAGTTGGCAACCGCTGCTCTAAAATATCTCTTTCTTATGACAGGTTTCTTAGTCCAAGTCTCCATTTCCATTCTGAAGTACTAGAAAAGCATGTAGCAAAGATTTTAAAAATTCTGTTACCTTTCTGCCTAAAGGAACAGGAGTTAACACTCACTACAGAAGAGTTCATGCTGCAGCCTCTATTCAAAGCCTACTCAGAGCAGTAAAATAAAGCCTCCCCAAATTAGACTTCCATGTCTCATCTCTCTTCTGCCCTATCTCTAAGTTCATCACTAACGGGACAACCCCCTCAAAATCAGAACTCAGCTGCCCCCTCAAAATTAAAAATCCCCGTTCAACTTCTCCACTGTCATCCTCAAATTTAACTATGTAAGCAGAAAAGCAACCAAAATCATCTTTTTTTCTCCCTGTAGTCTCCTCCTGCTAAATGTAATCAGTTACTAAGTCTTCTCTGTTATTTGGTATAAAAGAGGTGCACATGCACCCCTCCTGTTTCACTTCCAAATTCTGATCAATAACATGATCACTTATCCAAGTTATAACCTTGGTGTGATCTTTATAAGAAACGAAGATCAGCAAAGTTAATCAATTGGAGAGAAAACAAAGAAAATATCATTTCCTGAATTCCTACTATGTGCTTGGCACTTTCCTGGCCTAGGAAGTGGCTTGGTTATATTATTTTCATTTTATAAATGGGAAGAAAAGTTAGGAGTTTCTCAAGTATTCCTTTCCAATCTAACAGTTCAGATATTTATCACTTCACATTTACAGTACTGCTTGTCTCCTGTACTCGAAATCTGTTTGGTATAAAACATTGCTAGAAAAATCATATAAAAATTTCATTATATCACATCAATTCCCTGTTAAGGGCAGTGAAATGTCTTCTGCTTCTCTATTTGCCCACTGACTGGCCCAGAGCTCGCTAGGTATTTCTTGTTTACTAGTAAAACCATCCCATAGGCTTAGCCAGTTTGCTCAGTGGACAGAGCGTCAGACTTTGGACTGAAGAGTCCCAGAATCAATTCCCATCAAGGGCATATACCCGGGTTGCAGCTTGATTCCCAGTAAGGGGCATGCAGGAGGCAGTCAGTCAATGATTTTCATCATTGATGTTTCTTTCTCTCTCTCCCTCCCTTCCTCTGAATCAATAAAAATATATTTAAAAATACAAAATAAAACCACCCCATGATTCCCCATCAGTCTAAGTGTAATAAACCCTGGAAAGTAATAGATTTAATATACTACTAAGACAGGGGCATTGAATCTACAGAATGCATATGAAAAAGTCAAGGGCGATGCAAAAGCCTTGAAGACAAAGTAGACTCTCTCCAAGACATTTCACAGTTCTGACTCCACCTAAACCAGTCTTCTTTGGGGAACAGGGGTGCTGTTACAATGTCTGGGTTTTAACACAGCTCCTCCACTTCTAGGACTTAATCTTTCCATGCTTCAATTTCCTCCTCTACGTAAGTTCAACTAGGCTCAAACTCTTCCATCTTCTCTGACTACCCAAGTCCAAGTCATTCTCCAAAGGTCAGCTAAAAGGCCATTTCCCTTACTGGATGACCTTGACCCATCACTCCACTTACTGGATTTATAATAGTACTACAGCAAAGAGTCTGAATTACTCATTTTAATTTTTATCTGTAATCATACATTACCATGCCTCCTTTAATTATTTCACCTGTGTATGCCATACCCACCACTAATGTCCCACTTATGAATGACAATGATATTACACGCTGCCTCCTGTGATCATCACTGGCAAAACAATATTAATATCAGCAATGACTACCACCATTTACTAAATACACAGCACCAGGCACCATGCTAAGTACCTTCTATATTTTTCTGACCTTCACTCTTCATAATCCTTTTAGGTAAATGTGTCTCTGTCCCCATTTAAGGAAGACCTTACCCAAAGCTACAAAACTATTGAGGATAGGAGTGAAGAGCGAGAGTATTTTATATATATAAAAACCCCCTCTTTTTATATACATATATATATAAATAAATTTATTTCAGGGAGGAAAAGGAAGATATAAACATCAATGATGAAAGAGAATCATTGATCAACTGCCTCCTGCACGCCCCCCACAGGGGATGTAGCCCGCATCCCAGGCTCATGCCCCGACTGGGAATCAACTCTGGGTTCAACCACCAAACCAGCTGGGCATCTACCTCTGGGCATCTACCTCCCATTCTTAACTACTACATTGTACTGTTTGGTAATTACTTTGGTTATTACTTTGGACATTTCATATCTATATGTTACATCTCTCCTAAATGTACTAAATGTACTGTTAACACTAACAAAAACTGTGTATTTCTTTGGCCACTTACAAGTTAACCCAGTCTTAATAAGTGAGTCATACGCAAGCCTTTAAATTATTTAATCCTCACAACAACTCTGAGAGACAGTAATAATTGTATTGCTATTTTTACAAATGAAAAAAACAGGCATGGAGAAATTAAATAACTTTGTCACACAGCTGGTAAGTAGTGAATCCAAGGGTGAAGTGGTACCTGTGATACATTACTTCATTTGTTCACTTTTTATTAAGCATTCTTCTCAATTTTTATTAAGCATTCTTCTAGGGGTGTGGGGATACAGCAATGAATAAACCAAAAACACCCCTGCTCTCATAAAGCTTAAAATCATTTATTTTCCTATATTTTCATTCAAGAATAATCCTCTTAAATACTCGAGATTTCCATACAAAAATATCAAATTTGAAAATAAAAATTAGTATCAAAGAAAGAGCATGGGACTTGAAGCCAGAAACCCTGGCATAAATTGCCAACTTTGCTATTTATTAGACCCTGGGCAAATCCCTTCTCCTGACTCCCTTCTCCATTTCATGACCTGTATGAGGTAATGTACAAAGCTGGGCACCCCGCAGTGTCTGGCACCTTAATATTCACTCAGTAAAGGAATTTCCCTCTTTCCCTCCCTGCAGGGACTTCGTAATTTGTGTCGTCCCTGAGCACATGTTAAAAGGCTACACGGGAGTTACATCAAGGACTACAAAGTGGCCAATGTCTCACTTTCCAGGGCAATTCTCATTCCAGATCCCCATCACTGTGTCTCCAGTTTCAGGCCCTGGACTACTCTGACGCCGATAAATCAGGTTACAACTCGGGAATGACAGCATCTCACGTTCGGGCCTGGCAGTGTCTGCACAGTGCTCCCGATGACCTTCTTTAGAAGGAACTGCTGTTTCCGCTGGGGTGGGAGGTGGCCTCCTGACCAGACCGCCCTCCCCGCGCGGGAGAGGTGGCCCCGGGTGGATTTTGAGCCGCTGGCACAAGGTTGTGCCCTACATACCGCTTTTTTACCTCTCCTGCCGCCTGCCAACCCAACCCCCCTCTTCAGGGCTGCAACTCCACTCCTCCGCTCGGGCGTGGCCGAGGCGCCTACGGCCCAGGTCCCCCACCGCCCGAGTGACCTCCGCCGGGCTCGGGCAACTCGCCCTGGCCTGAGGGGTAGGGACAGGCCGGGCGGCCTGACCTCTCGCGGAGCTTCCCTTCCGCCCTCCCGGTCAACGGAGATTCCGGGTAGGGCCTGCCAGGGGAGAAAAGCCCTTACCTATCTTGACGACCGTATCCGCCAAGCACCGGTCCCACTTCCTGCCGATCTCTGACTCCGACATGTTTCCCACCGGAGCTCGGCTTTCCCCACGGCCTGGCCCCGCGCTCCTACTCCAGGCAAATCTCGCGAGAGTCGCCTGCAGTTCCCAGGCCTGAAAGACCCGCGTCGGCGTCCCAGATATCGCGAGATGATCTGACTGCTTCCGTTTCTACCAGTTTTTTTTTTTTTTTAAGTGGGTCGTCAAGGTGACGGTTGCTGGGAGGCCCGAGGTGATCCTGACCTTGGAGCCGCGCCTACCTGAGGGTTGTGAGGCTGACAGGTTTCCTAGCTGGCACCCAGTGCCCTGTCTGAAAGGTCCTTGTTCCGCACCAACTCCCGACGTTGGCCCTGGAAATTCCCAAGACGAGTGAGGGCACTGCGCGTGATTTCTTCATTTAACTTCCTCACCTTCACTTTTTCTACTCCCTCATTCTCTCGTTTATTGTATCCTCTTGCACCACTTACATAGGAACTTCTCTGGCAAAGGTTACCTACCTACCTCCCGGGGCCAACCAAAGGGAGGCTTTTTGGAACTCTGTACAGCATTGGACACAACCGCTCCCACCTTCCTGATCCTCCTCGTCTCTGCCTTCTCTTTATTCCCGTGGACACGCAGTGCACCTGTCTTTCCTAGTTCTCTGCTCTTCTCTTTGGGTATCCTTTCAGGGCTGCCTTTCTCTGCCAGCTGCTTAAAGAGTGTTGTTTCAGCCCAGCCCGCGTGGCTCCGCGGTTGAGCATCGACCTATGAACCAGGAGGTCAGAGTTCAGTTCCAGGTTAGGGCACATGCCCGGGGTTGTGGACTCAATCTCCAGTGTGGGGTGTGCAGGGGGCTGCCAATCAATGGTTCTTTCTCATCATTGTTGTTTCTCCATTCCTCTCCCTTCCTCTGAAATCAATAAAAAAATATTTTTTAAAAAGTGTTGTTTCGAAGGGCTCCTTCCATGAATGCTCTGAGTAATTGCACAACTGTCAAATTCTACACATCAAATGTCTACCCCAAGCTTCCCACTTGTCATTCAGCCTCCTTGCTGGTATCATTGATTTAAATCTTCCTTCCTCATTTTCATCTTCCATCTTACAAACAAATAACAATTTGACCGTATTATTCCTTTGATTAGGTGGCTCCCATTCATCTATTGGATATATCCAAGCTTCAACAAGTTCATTCTAAGAAACCTACCTTAGAGCCCCCTTCATCATTTTGTTATCACAGGAGCTTGCCTACTCCTATAATTTGCTACATTGTATTGAAATATCTCCCTATAGAAGTTTATATCTGCCAGGAAAACTAGAAGCTCATTAAGGGCCTGGGCTGCCCCTTCCTCGCCTGCACGCTCCCAGTTCAGAGCACAACGCGTTGGGCAGTCAGATCATCTATGAAAGATTTGTTGAACTGAATCAAATTCATTCACCCATTTGTTTTGTCTATCTTGGGCAACTTTTTAAAAATATATATGTTTTATTGATTTTTTACAGAGCAGAAGGGAGAGGGATAGAAAGTCAGAAACATCGATGAGAGAGAGACATCGATCAGCTGCCTCTTGCACGCCCCCCACTGGGAATGTGCCCGCAGCCAAGGTACATGCCCTTGCCGGAATCGAACCCAGGACCCTTCAGTCCGCAAGCCGACGCTCTATCCACTGAGCCAAACCGGTCTCGGCTATCTTGGGCAACTTTTAACAGCAGAACTGCTGCATTAGTCTTGCTATGATGGAGTCCCTATTTCAAGAAGTCTTCTTCCATGGCACCCCTCTTCTAGCTACATATCAGATTGTATTGAAACTGTGTATCTCTTGGATGTGACTGTGAGCTCCTTAAGAATGGTAGCTGTACTTTACTGGATCCCCCACAACAGGCAAAGAACCCGGTATATATTGGATTTTCAAGAAATGCTTTTTGAATGGATGTAAGAATAAATGGATGTATAAATGTTTGATTGAATGAGGAAGAGAAAAAACTCTTTGTCCTGGAAGAACTTTATAGTGCAGTATTTATGTTGAAATGGAAAAGGAAACTTAACTTCACTAAATACCTCTGATGTGTCACAAGTAGCACCAGGCATCTCATATAATTCATTTATCCTCAAGGCAGGTTGAGATTAATGTATTTTTACAGATTTGGAAACAGTGTCAGAGAAATTAAGTAATGTGGAAGATGCAATGTATAGATTTAGAAACGGACAGAGGCGTTTTTATTAGGTTCCAGAGAGTTGTAAAGTTTTGTGGGAGGCAGAGAGCAAATTACGAAAGCAATCAGAGGCAGATGGTCTAGAATGACTTCTGGAGCCAGGCTGTCTGGGTTCAGATCCCAGCTTTGCCATTTTCTAGCTCTCTATCTATCATTCTCTTTCCATGGTTCTTTTCCCAGTACGATGTTTTATTCACTGCTATATCTCTGGCCAGAGAACATTATCTGACACGTAGTATTTGCCTGATAAATGTATGTTGGTTGAGTGAATAAAATAAAACTCCGGAGTTTTGATAGTTCATTGAAAACAAAGACCAATACAAGTGAGAACAATATTAAAAAGCAGCAATACATTATAAATTTGTTACATTCAAAATGTTTAAAAAAAAAAACATATCTTGGTGCTAGAGAAAGGGGTTACAAATATGAAAAGGGGGAAAGCTTGAAAAAACTCTTTGCTGTTGGATTGGAATTCAATGTATGAGTATGAATGCATGGGACTTAATAGAAATAGATATAAAAGTGTGTGTGGGTGTGCATGTTTCCTGATCTTGTTTGCTGAGAGGCCCTAAGGGCAATGACACACCCATAGCAATAACGAAGCCTAGGTTTTGGCTCTAAATACCATTCTCTACTAGAAGAATCTAGGGCTCTTTGGAAAAACAACTAAGATTCCAGGGCTGGAGTAAAGAAAATATAGGATGACCCTGGAACAATTTCTTGTGTCACAAAGTAAAGAAGTATTTATTTTATTTTTTAATATATATTTTATTGACTTCAGAGAGGAAGGGAGAGGGAGAGAGAATCATTGATTGGCTACCTCCTGCATGCCCCCTATTGGGGATCGAGCTTGCAACCTGGGCATGTGTCCTTAACTGAAATCGAACCCAGGACCCTTCAGTCGGCAGGCCCACACTCTATCCACTGAGCCAAACCAGCTAGGGTGAAAAGAAGTATTTAAATGATGATAGTATCATGTCAAAATGTTTCAATAACTGCAATCTGACCGAAGTAGTGCTTTGGTTCCCAGTTGGAATTTGACTTATTTTGCCCATTATAGTGCTTTAAGATTCACCCATGTTGTTGTGAGTATAGTTCATTCTGCAGAAGTCATTATTATTATCATTAGGAATTCTCTAATGTGTATGGAACAAGTTTCACAAAAATTGAAGTTGCATTTCAAGTGAGCTGAGACAGTCTTGTAATCAAAGCAATTTCACAATAAGAGAGCCAGCATCTTTTTACATTGGAGAGAAGAAAAATGAAAAAGCAAAAACTGTCTCTTAAGTACATGGATTTTAGTCCCAGCTGGTTAATCAACTCAACATAAGCTCTTTGTTTAGTTTACTGGGTTGTAAATCCAGCTTCATTAGCACAGATTAGAATATTTTATAGCATAGCACCTGCTAAAGGACTTTTAGATTCTAGTGAGATTTTCTTTTCAGTTTCTCTTCAATGAAAAACTAATTCTTTTTTTAAAAAAAAACCTAGTTCTTAAAGAGAGATTCACATTTTTTTGTTTCATATCTTCTTTCTCCAAGAGAAAGAATATATTGTTTTGCACCGTCAGTAATGTGTCCAGAGTCAAACAGTTTCTTTGTTTGGTTCCAAAGTCCAGACGCCCCCCCCCTTTTTTTATACGTGCAGATAATATAACAAGCATACAGAAAAATGCTAAAAACAAATACAATGCAACAAACTGTTTTAAAATGAACATCCCTAGCACATCAGAAGCCCACTCACCAGTGTGTCCTTTGTCAGACCATAGCCCTTCCTCCCTGCTAGCATAACTGCTATCCTGACTCTTTGTTACTCATTAACAATACAGTTTAATTTTACCTGTTTTTGAACTTTCCATAAATAGAATCATACAGTCTATATGGTATTTGACTTATTTTGCCCATTATTATGTTTTAAGATTCATCCATGTTGTTGTGAGTATAGTTTATTCTTGTTTCATTGTTATACAGTACTAGAGGCCTGGTGCATGAAAATTCATGCACTGGAGGGGGGTCTGTCAGCCCAGCCTGCCCCCTCTCACAGTCTGGGAGCCCTCAGGGGTGGAAGGTGACCCAGAAATCGGGAAGGCGATACCCCATCACACCTCTGCTGCTGCCACTGCCGGCAGCACAAGCCTTGGCTAACCATGGTTACCTAAGCCTCAGGCAGCCCTGGACAGCTAGGCAGCCACCATCCAAGGCTTGCCTGCATCTCAGGCCAGCCCTGGGTGGCTGGGGAGGGGGGGGTGCGGGGGGCTGAGGGGGCTGGGGGACTCCTGAGGCAGGCACACAGCATGCCTGCTGCCCCAGCAGGGCTGAGGAGACTAGGCGTCGCCATCTTGTGGCTGTGGGTGCTGCCATATTTGAGGGTGGGGCAGTCAATTAGCATATCCCCTCCTTATTGGCAGTGAGTGCCGCTATCTTTTCCAACAGCGTGAGGGTCAATTAGCATATTTTCTCTTTATTAGATAGGATTCCATTATATTCTGTTGTTTTAAGTCATCCAGTTTGCGGTACTAACGTAGCAGGGAACACATTAGATTGGCTATCATGAGAGCTGGTTCCCAGTTTACTCTGCCACTAACTGGTAGGTGTGTACATGTAGCAGCTCTCATCAGATGGACCTCCCTATCAGCTCTTTCTTCAAATTCTTGCATTTGCTTCTTTCCCTTATATCTTTGGGCCTAATGCTGGTAATGGCTCCCACTGTCACTTACGCCAAGGTATTACCATTCCTCTTGCTTTGAAAAAAGTAACTTTATTAAATTTTCAATTTCCCATTTGACTGTACCACATATTTCCAGACCATGTCTCCCACCAGATGGTAAGTTTCATGAAAGCAGGGACTTCACTTATCTCATTATCATTATACTAGTGGCATGGTGCACGAAATCTGTACATGGGGCAGGGAGGGGGGAATGTTCCTTAGCCTGGCCTGCACCCTCTCCAATCTGGGACCCCGCAAAGGATGTCCTACTGCCGGTTTACAGGGATCAGGCCTAAGCCAGCAGTCAGACATCCCTCTCACAATTCAGGACTTCTGGCTCCAGCCACTCACCTGCCTGCCTGCCTGCCTGATTGTCCCTAACCACACTGCCTGCCAGCCTGCTTGCCTCTAACTGCCCCCCTGTTGGCCTTCTCACCCCCATCTTCCCTCCCCACTGGCCTGCTTACCCCTAAATGGCCCCTGCTGGCCTGCTCACTCCAAACTGCCCCCCCCTGCTGTCCTAATCACCTCCAACTGATCCCCCCTGATGGCCTGCTCATCCCTAACTGGCCCTCCTACTGGTCTGCTTACCCCCAATGGCCCCTGCCTTCCCAACCTGGCCTGATCACCCCCCAGCGACCCAAGGTCCCAGCCCCTCCTTTTTGTCTTTGTCTTTTTTTTTTTTCCCCAGCACCTCCTTGAGCCCAAGCCAGGGCCAGCTGGAAGCAAGTATCTAAGATTTATTTATCTTCTATAATTGAAACTTTGTAGCCTTGAGCAGAGGCCAGGGCCAGCCAGGGCAGGCAAGAAGCTTGGCTTCCTCCATTGCCAGGGCAACCCAAGCCTTCTGCTTGCTCCAGCTCTGTGGCCAGCCACCATCTTGGTTTGGTTAATTTACATACTCACTCCTGATTGGCTGGTAGGCATGGCTTGTGGGTGTAGCAGAGTGATGGTTAATTTGTATGTTTCCCTTTTATTAGTGTAGATTCCTCACGCTAGCAGTGTCTGGTACCTTGCAAGCATTTACTTAATATTTATTTTCTTTTTAATATATTTTATTAATTTTTCTACAGAGAGGAAGGGAGAGAGGTAGAAAGTTAGAAACATCAATCAGCTGCCTCCTGCACACTCCGTACTGGGTATGTGCCTGCAACCAAGGTACTTGCCCTTGACTGGAATCGAACCTGAGACCCTTGAGTCCACAGGCCAACACTCTATCCACTGAGCCAAACCAGTTAGGGCAACTTAATATTTCTTGAATGAATCAATGAATGAATGAATGAAGCAATCAATCAACAAATAAGTAGCAGGAATGGTGTCTTTTTCAACTTTACATCAGCTGGCACTAGCCAAAACAGGTACTAAGTGGTATTTAATAGATGTTCTGCCTTTTCATGTGGCCTGCCTGCCTTTGAAGCCAGAGGGCCCCAGTGTGGGACACAAGCTTAAGAGTAACAACCAGGACACCAAGATGGCGGCATAAGCAAACACCTATTGTTCTGCCCCGCGTAACTATTTAAGAACTACAACATAACAGCAGAACAGACAAGCACCCAGAATCGCCAGAAAGCTGGCTGAATGTAAACTCCACTAATAGGAGCAAAGGTGGGACACAGACAGCGGGAGCGCAATCTTCCAGACCGAAAGAGGTTAGGAGCTGCCCTGG
The DNA here is from genome assembly GCA_027563665.1 of Antrozous pallidus. Classification (NCBI taxonomy): domain Eukaryota; kingdom Metazoa; phylum Chordata; class Mammalia; order Chiroptera; family Vespertilionidae; genus Antrozous; species Antrozous pallidus. Next base: position 201,396,551 of record CM050508.1, read on the forward strand.
TTGCGCGCGCGCGGGCTGGGGCTGGAGCAGGGACCGGCCGGATTTCGCCCACGAGGAAGGGAGGAGGCGTCTCACTGCCCAGATTTCCCGAGCCGGGCGAGGTCCGAGATCCAGGGTAGGAGAGGTCCCCCTGCACAGATTACCCGGAACTGGGCGCGGTCCGAGGTCCTGGGACGCACCCTGGAAGCAGGGCGCGGTGCACAAACCCGCGACTTGCCCCCTGGAAACTTGGTTCCGGAAACCATCTATTTTACAGCCCTGGGCTGGACTTTTGGTGTGCAGGCACATTTGGGGAAAGGCAGAGTTGTCTGGCAAGGGGAAGAGACTAGCGGCTTTTTCTTGGAGGAGTCTGCAGCCATCCCCATCAAACAGAGACCCCCGCACAAGCACCGCATAGGACCCAGCTGCCGCCGCCACCGCTGCCGCTGCGCGCAGCCCAGAGACTCCGCCCATCCAATCTGAACTCAGTCTCCCTTCACAGCCAATTGGCCTGGAGGTCAAACCCTCCTAGGGCTAACAACAAAAACCTGGTTTAAATTCAAAAACACTGAATACAACCCATAAAGGATTGCAGTAAGAGTACCCACCTCAGGTAACCGGGGAGACTGAGCCACTGTCCCTTTGAGGATATCCACCACATAAAGCAGCCACCATGCAGAGACATGGAAAGAAATCAGGTGTGAAAGAAATGGAGGAGAAAAGACGACAAGACATTGAGTTCAAAACCACGATTATAAGGCTTTTCAAGAGGCTCCTACAAAAGGCCGATCAAATTAATGAGAATTACCAGGAAATAAACAAGACCAACCAGCAAATGAATGAAAATTACAAGGAGATGAATGATACTTACAAGCAAATGAATGAGACCCTCAGGGAAATGAACAAGACCTCTGAGGATACGAACCAGACCCTCACAGATAAAAAAAAGGACCAACTAGAAATCAAGCATACACAGACTGAAATAAAAAATATTACACAAAGTCCTAAAAGCAGTCCAGAGGGCCACAAGAACCAAGTCAAAGATTTGAAATACAAAGAACCAAAATCCACTCAGCTGGAAAAGCAAGAAACAAAAAGAATTCAGATAATTGAAGATAGCGTAAGGGGCCTCTGGGACAACCTCAAGCAAGCCAACATCCGAATTATTGGGGTGCCAGAAAAAGAGAGAGAACAAGTTAATGAAAACCTACTTGAAGAAATAGTGACTGAAAACTTTCCCCACCTGGTGAAAGAAACTGACTTAAAAGCCCAAGAAGTACACAGAACCCCAAAATATAGGAATCTAAAGAGGACCACACCAAGACATATCATAATTAAAATGCCAAGAGCAAAAGATAAAGAGAGAATATTAAAAGCAGCAAGAGAAAAACAGTTGGTTATCTACAGGGGAGCACCCATCCGATTGTCAGCGGATTTCTCAACAGAAACAATGCAGGCCAGACGCGAGTGGCAAGAAATATTCAAAATAATGAAGAGCAAGAATCTACAACCAAGATTACTCTATCCAGCAAAGCTATCATTCAGAATCGAGGATCAGATAAAGTGCTTCGCAGATAAGAAAAAGCTAAAGGAGTTCATCACCACCAAACCACTATTACATGAAATGCTGAAAGATATTCTTTAAGAAGAGGAAGAAGAAAAAGGTAAAAATATAAATTATGAACAACAAATACACATCTATCAACAAATGATCATAAAAATCAAGTGAACTGATAGGCTGATGAACAAGATAAACTGGTGACTATAACAGAAACATGGACATAGAGAGGGAATGGATTGACAATTCTTGGGGAGAAAAGGGTTGTGGGAAGTGCAGCAAGAGATTGGACAAAAATCTTGCAACAATGGGAGAGGACATTGGGGTGGGGGAGGTGTGGGCGGAGGGTGGGATAGGTACAGGGTGGAGGGAAGATATAGGGGGATAAAAAAGGGGAAACAATGTAATTAATAAACTGAACAATAAAAAAAAAAAAAAAAAGATGGCAGCCCCCAGGTAAGTTTACACAACATGCAGCCAACATGGTGGCTGCCAAGTAAAAAAAAAAAAAAAAAAAAAAAAAAAAAAAAAAGAGTAACAACCAGAGTGGATTGGAATATAGCTTTGTGCTCAGTATATGTTTGACTTGACTTTAGAGAGAGTTTGAGTCTGAGGGAACGCTCAGAAAGTGCATTTGAAGCCACATTTTCTGCATTTACCTGCAGTTGAAGGTAAACTCAAATTCCATATACATGGACTTGTGAAAGAGCATGAAGAGTTTGAGAAAAATAGCTTCATTGAATGAGTTTGGATTTAAGCATGTGAGCTTGAGAGTGAGAGTTGGTGTGAGTGAGAGTTGGTTGCAAGTATAATAATCATAGCTGGAGTATTAATATTTCAAAGGCCAACCAAAACCATACATTTGTTCACAATACAGCTCCCCTGGCTAATTTAATGTCAGGTTAGTTTTGATTTTTACCTGACTTATATGAATTCAGCCATAATGAAGTTACTGGCTATCACTTGCCCATTCTGTCTGGTTAATAAAAAAATAAGGATTCCTTGGTCATTGCAATTTGTTTGGTAGAGAAAATATTTCTAAATATGGGATCCAAGTTTCGGGGGAGGCATTCTTGGCAGAAATAGGCTAGGTGACCTCTTCTTAATTTCTGTCTCACAGAAGAGATGGGTGTTTTAGCCCTGAACTGGCACTTAGATCTGTCTGCCTCTAAAGTCACACCTTTATCTAGGAAGTTGACAGGCAGGTTTCAGGGGGTCTTTCCATGAAACCCTGAAACTTTATATAAATATTTATGTATGCGTGCATATCTTTTTTTCTTCCTTGAGTCCATAGCTTTCCTCGGAGTCTTAGAGGAACCCAGAATTCAAAGAAAGTTAAGAACTATTGACTTGGAGCCAAATACAGGTCTTGGGGAGAATGCCAGTCCCTCCAGCAGAGGGCAGTGGCACCCACATTCACTGACCTCCTTGACCTCACAACATTGGTTATCAAGAAATCTGAGAAGCTGAGCCAGGTAGGCCTGGGCCAAGAGTATCTATCAAAAGAGAACACTGACCTTCCCCTGTTCTTCCTGTTGGGTTGGTTTGGAAATCCCATTTCCAACCCGCAGTGGGATATGTAAGCCCTCAAGCAGTGGCTCTAGGGAAGACCATCTTCTCCCATCAACTTTCACTGGAAAATTCTTCTCAGGGACTCACACTTTTCTGAGCTCTGCTGCTCCATTGTCAATGCTGGTTTTTCTTGCTTCCTTTGTGGGCATGGTTAGATCACCAGAACAAACACTGGTTCAGAGGCCCTGGTTGGAAGACGTTTTTCAGTGGAAACGTGAATGAAATGACTTTGATTCTCAGTTGGATGCCTATGCCTTTTGGCAAAATCACTTAGCTCCTCAATGAACATTCAAAGCCTTTGAGAATGGTTTCACTCCCTCTTCAAGTCTTTTGTTCCTCTCCCATATATAAAGTCTCCTTGTTGGCCAAACTATTCCTGCAGTTGTGTTGGGTTTCCCAACAAACCCCTGAGGAGGTCACTCCTTCCTTCTGTTTTCCTTATCATTTCCCTCCTTCAGCCCCTTTTTTCCTCCATGGAGCCTTCTCTAGCTGAAAAGAAGTGGAAATAGAGGTTAAAGGCTCTTAAGGACTGAGAAAGCAAGTCATACAGATAATTGAAGGGAGAGTCTTACAGGCACAAGGAGCAAGTACAAAGGCCCTGGGGGTGTAGTGGAGTCCGCTTGGCTCTGTAGAGGCACAGTATGACTGGAACAGAGTGTGCAAACAGGAGATGGTGGAAGCAGGTGGTAGAGAACCCTGTAGGCCATGGCAAAGACTTTGGTTTTACATTGAGTGAGATGGGAAGAATTAGACAGTTTTGAGAGGAGGAGTGACACTGTCTCACTTGTCTTTGATAAGGACAACTCTGCCCATTGTATTGAGATTGTTGGGGTGGAGGCAAAAGCAGAGAGCTAGGTAGGAAGACTTTCAATCACCTAATAATGATATAAAAGGAGGCAGTGAGAAGAGGATGGCTTCTGGATATATTCTGAAGATAGAACTTAAGGGATTTGCTGAAAGATGAGATGTGGGGTTTGAGGTGGGGAAAAATCAACAAGTTAAGAATGGTTCTAAGATGTGTGGTGGGTGTGGGCAAACAGAAAGATGGGAGTAACAGTGAGATGGTAAAAATGGAGAAAAGTTTGTATGGGAGAACAGAATTAGGATTTCAATGTTGGCTAGGTTAAGATCGGAGCTGCCTAGTAGACCCAGTTTATGTGCTGCCCCATATTTCCTCAACCCTTTCTCCTCCTAACCCCCTTGACTGCTTACTCAAAGAGGAGCCCTGGCCACCACAACTAATGGTCTCCTGATAAGACCACCAGCTGTTTCAGTCTCCCCCAGGTGAGGGCCAGGCTCTAGCTCACCTCCATTAGGCAGAAGCTCCAGGCACCGGACCCAAGTGATCAGATACACAGGCTGTGGTTCCTTCCAACATTTCTGAGCCCAGGTTACATTCTGAACCAGAGTTGGAGGAACTGGCATCTCCAAGGAGCTTAAAAAGGTCGCAGACTACAACCCAGAGATGCAGGAGTAAACGTTTATCATTGTGAGACAAGAGATGAAAAGGAGCAACAGATGAATTCTATTTTCCTTCCACAGGCCAGAAATATATCTTCTCCTTCCCAAGAGGCAGTGCCAAAGCTCTGTTGTCCCACCCATCCTACCCTCACCCTCTGGAAACATTCCCAGGTGACCTGGCCACTCGCTGTGTTTTCTTGTGAGTCTTGACCAGGTTAATAATGTACCCCTTGTGTTTGCTTTCCCTCATTCCTTCATTAATTTCCCTCTCCCCTCCTTTTCTGCCCTGCAATTGCACTTCTTAAATAGAGTATGCCCAGGTATTAGCTTTGCCTCAGGCTCTGATTTCTAAGGAACCCGGGTTTAGCCAACCTTCAAGTGGAAATGCAGAGTAAGCTGGGGAGAAGTCAGTACTGGAGATAAAAACGAGGAGTTCTATGTATATATATGCTTCTCTAAGATCACCTTATGGCAATGGTTGGCAAACTCATTAGTCAACAGAGCGAAATATCAACAGTGCAACGATTGGAATTTCTTTTGAGAGCCAAGTTTTTTAAACTTAAACTTCTTCTAACTCCACTTCTTCCAAATAGACTCACCCAGGCCGTGGTATTTTGTGGAAGAGCCACACTCAAGGGGCCAAAGAGCTGCAAGTGGCTCGCGAGCCACAGTTTGCCGACCACGGGATGAGCATGGCCAAAGGAGAAAGTTAGACCAAAGACTGAGCCTGGTGACACCCTAACATTTAGAGGCTGGGGAGAGGAGGATGGATCAGCAAAGGAGAATGAGAAGGAATGACCATGTGTGGGAAGAAAACCAAAAATAAAAATGGCTTCCTGGAAGCCAAATGAAGAAAATGTTTCATGGAAGAGAACATGATGAACTGGGCCAAATGAACATGAAGAATTGGCCATTGGATTTAGCATCGAGGTTGTTTTGGCTACACTGACAAGGACAGCCTCCTGGGAGGGGTCAGAGCCAAAGTCTGGGGACAGTGGGTTTGAGAGACTAGGAAGAGAAAGATTGGAGACAGCAGCACGTGCACACAACTTTTCAAAGAGGGTTTCTCTGAAGAGGAACAAAGAAAAGGGGCAATAGCCTGAGAAGGAGTGGAGTCAATAGGGGTTTTGTGGGATGGGAGACATACCGATGTTTGTATGTGGATGGGAGTGATTCAGTAGAGCGGGCAACACTGATGATGTGAGGGGAAGAGAAGAGGTGGCCACAGCCTGAAAGTTCCCAGCAGAAACACGAAGAGTTTAGATTCCAGGGGGCTGCAAACAGGAGGTTTATTTCTGAGCAAAGAAGGAGAATGCTAGACATCTGGAATTTCCTCTCCATGGATGCCTGGGTCTCTAGGGCCTAACTTTTAAAGTTGAACATTTACTTTTTGATGTGGTTAGAATCCCTGAGTCTACAATATGTTCCCAAGAGTATTTAATTAAATGGAAATCTGGTGGACATCTGTAACTAATTAATGCTGATCAAAAACAATTAAATATTAAATGTCAGTGCGGTTACCTGGTTCCTCACGAATAATTGCAAAGGGCTGAATGTAATTATCAAGTCCTGACCTCCATAGGAATCAAGTTCACATTAAAATAATGAAAAAGGAAAACTGAGCTAATGAGAGAGAAGATTTTGTGATTTTTAAAAAATATCTGAAGCGATGAAATGCTAAACATTAGGGCAAGGGTATTGCCTAGAGTTCCCTTCCTCAGCCTATGGGTTTCAAAGGGCCTGCTCTCTCATAGAAACAATGGCAGCTCCATTAGCAATGTAGTAAACATTTCTAACAGTTTTCCTTTCAGCAAAAGATGTCTCCATATGCTGGTAATATTATATATAATATATGTTATGTGGTACATATAAAATGATGTAATCCTTTCAGGAAAAATTGGATGAGGATTTGATTGCCAGTCCTGTGCTAAGCTCTGGGGGTAAAGAAATGCATAAGATGAATCCTGTATTGTCTTTAAGGTCTAGCCTGGTGTCCCTCAGACTCACCTGGCATGCTTTGCCCTTCCTCTCTCCATTTCAATTGAGTATGATCAGGGGTTGCTGTTTTCTTCTGTTTTATTTATTTATTTTTTTAAATATATTTTATTGATTCTTCACAGAGGGGAAGGGAGAGTGATAGAAAGTCAGAAACATCGATGAGAGAAAAACATCGATAAGCTGCCTCTTGCACACCCCCTGCTGGGGATATGGCCGCAGTCATAATACATGCCCTTGACCGGAATCGAACCTGGGACCCTTCAGTCCGCAGGCCGACGCTCTATCCACTGAGCCAAATCGGTTTCGGCTATTTTCTTCTGCTTTAATAAATAATATATTCCTAGCCAGTTTGGCCCAGTGGATAGAGCGTTGGCCTGCAGACTCTAAGGGTCCTGGGTTCAATTCCAATCAAGGGCACATGCCCGGGTTGCAGGCTTGGTCCCCAGTAGGAGGCGTGCAGGAGGCAGCTGATCAATGATTCCCTCTCTTCATTGATGTTTCTCTATCTTCCTTTCCCTTCCTCTCTGAAATCAATAAAAAAAATATTTTAAAATAAATAATTCATTTGTTTGCATTTTTTGGACTGTTTGTTTTGGCATGGTTTTTAAGTGGGGGGGGGGGGTAGCAAAGTCTTTATTCTGCCACCTTGAAACTGGCAGGTCACCGCGACCCTTGTGGTCCTGGTGAGGGGTGGGGCACATCCATCGGATCCAACAGATGGACCGCTTCTTACCCCTGGGAGCTGTGTGGGAGGCCGAAGGACAAAGACCAAAAGCAATGGCGTGGATCCGGTGGCTGTCGAAAGCCAGCGAGTGAGTCAAGCCCAGAGGGCCATCCAGCAAAGACATGGGTGGAGGATAGAACCACAGCGTGAAGCCAAAACAAAGAGAGCTGAAGACCAGGACATTTACGAGGAAGGAGTAAGCAGGGTGGAAAAACAAGGAGGTGGCCTGGAAGGGTTCCCAAGACAAACCGGGGATGCTTGTGGTGACTTTAAATCTCATCCCTGCAGCGACTTGAATGTGCCGCCCAGGTCAGTTAGCAGGATCGTGTGGATGGCGGGTTTGACGCTCGCGCCTTCATTGTCCAGCTGAAAAGCTAAGACTAAGCTGCCTGCACAACAGTCTGGGTTCTGAGCTGCTGTAGACTGGAAAGTGCTCATTTGATGCTCTTGGGATTTGGATACTTCCAGTTCTTAAAGTGTAAAGGGGAGACGACTGTAGTCCCCTCAACCTACTTTACAGATGCAAGGGAAGCTGTGCAGATTAGGGAGACTTCCCGTCTGACTTCGGTTGTGCAGGGCGCTCGTAATGGGGACCGTTGATCCTGAGAGCTCTTCTGTCTTCAGTTTTCAACGGAATGCTGGAGAGGGATGCAAAAAGGGAGAAGGGAAGGGGACCCCCAATTCTTTTCAGCACCTGTTGGGCGCTTTCCATGTGTTGTTTCTTTTTTCTCTCATAGCCATCTGGGTTGACCCTTCTTAACCCCTTTTATAGATAAGAAAACTAGGCCCTCGTAAGTGGAGGATATGGAATTTCAGTGCGGGTCTTTCTGACTCCAAAACTATGATCTTTCCAGTATAGCTCAATGACCATGGCTCTGGCCAGTGCCAATCCTGCTCCTCCCTCCCTCCCTCGTCTTCCTCGGTGAGAGGAGCACTGAGGACAGTCAGACGTGACCAACCAGGAGATAGCCACTCCCTCCCAAAGGAAGGAGAAAGCTAATAGCTGAACTTCGCTTTGAAATGTGATCTTCTGAACCATGAATATTTGAACCAAAAATTTCAACTTAGACTTTTAATATAGCTAAACATATAAGATCTTCTCATGCATTGGATAAACACACTGAGTGTCCATATTATTATGATCTCTGAACTCATAATAATCTGGCCACTCAGTGTGTGTGTATATATATATATATATATATATATATATATGAGGCCCATATATATATTAGAGGCCCAGTGCATGAATTAGTGCATAGGTAGGGTCTGGCCAGCCTGGCCAGGGGGAGGGCACATGGGCAGTTGGCTGGCCTGCCTGCTGGCTGAACTCTTGGTCGAGGGGATAATTTGCATATTAGCCTTTTATTATATACTAGAGGCCCAGTGCACGAAATTCATGCACGGAGGAGGGAGGTGTGGGGGATGTCCCTTTGCCCAGCCTGCACCCTCTCCAATCTGGGACCCCTTGAGGGATGTCCAGACATCCTTCTCACAATCCAGGACTGCTGGCTCCAAACTGCTCACCTGCCTGCCTCCCTTATTGCCCCTAACCACTTCTGCCTGCCAGCCTGATCACCCGCTAACCACTACCTGCCAGCCTAATTGATGTCTAACTGCTCTCCTGCCAGCCTGTTTGCCCCTAACTTCCCTCCTCTGCTGGCCTGGTCACCCCTAACTGTCCTCCCCTGCAGGCTTGATCACCCCCAACTATCCTCCCTTGCAGGCTTGGTCCCTGCCAACGGCCCTCCCCTGCTGGCCATCTTGTGGTAGCCATCTTTTGTCCACATGGGAGCAGGATCTTTGACCACATGGGGGCAGCCCTCTTATGTGTTGGAGTGATGGTCAATCTGCAAATTACTCTTTTATTAGATAGGATAGAGGCTTGGTGCATGGGTTGGGGCTGGCTGGTTTGCCCTGAAGAATGTCCCATATCAGGGTGGGGTTCCCTTGGGGTGAGGGGCGGCCTGGGCGAGGGACCTGTGGAGGTTTGCAGGCCAGCCATGCCCCCCAGTAACCCAAGTGGAGGCCCTGGGATCTGGGATTAATCTATGTCTACAATGGAAACTTTGTAGCCTGGAGCAGAGCCAAGCCTTCTGCTCGTTCTGGGGTAGCAGCCATTTCTGTTTGAAATATTGTAGCCTAGAGTGGAGGCCTAGGCTGGCAATGGCAGGTGGGAAACTTGGCTTCCTCTGTTGCCGGGGAAACCCAAGCCTTCCTTCTGCTCTCAGTAGCAGCAGCCATCTTAGTTGGGGTTTATTTGCATAATCTGCTCCTGAGTGGCTGTGGGTGTGGCTGTGGGCGTGGTGAAGGTATGGTCGAATTTGCATATTACTCTTTTATTAGATAGGAGGATATACACTGAGTGGCCAGATTATTATGCTTTCAGAGATCATAATTATCTGGCCACTCAGTGTATATATTGAACATCTGGTTTATAGAAGGTACTGTGCTAGAACATTGGAGGGTTTGGAAAAGTATAAAATACAGGCAAATTACTTTCATGGTTAAGATTAATTTATATTTAGACAAACCAAATCATGTCCAATTCTGAGTTTGAAATTGATCACTGGCATTCACAAGAGAGGTCAGGGCTGAGTTTGCTGGTAGGGCACTCACCCACCTGGAGGTATTGAATCTTGCAAATGGATGAATTTCTCAAAGAAGATGGAATTACAAGGGATAAAAATAAAGGCAAGTATGGAGCCTTAAATTACACCCATTGTTAAGAGCTGCGAGAGAAAGTTAAGCCAACAAAGCCCTCGGGATGAAAGAGGAGAAAGAGACAAAACAAAACAAAAGAGGCAGACAAGAATAAAAAGTTTAGAAAGGGCATGCACACAGAGCTCCCAGAAGTGATCCAAAGTGCCTAGCACTGCATGGAGGACAAGATGAACAGTGATTTTTTAGAAAACCCATAGAGTGAGACTAAGAGGTCGATGATGCTCTGCATCTTAGGACAGTGGTGAGAGTAGAAGCCAAGAGCTCAAGACAAGCAGGGAAAGCTGGTCGTAACACAGAGGAAAAGGGAACAAAATCAGGCGCCTACACAACACCCACATCCGGAGTGGACTCCGGGAGGATTAAAGCCCCCAAGATGGAAGATAAAACTATATTCAAAGAAAGAACATAATGGTAAAAGGGTAACTTAAGGATCTGGGGACCAGGGACAAATTCTTAAGGATAAAAATCTATTACTTTGGTTACATCATAATTGAGAAATTCTGCTCAACAAAGGACTCCAAGAGACAGTTTTAACAGACAGATGACAAGATGTTTGCCATATCTAAAACTGACAAGAGGCTAATTTCAAATTTGTGGCACAGTAACAGATGTGCTTGCTAATGCATTGAACTATAAAACCTAGTGGCAGGTCCAATAACTTCCATAAGTTCAAAGAAGTGATGAAGGTCAGAGACATTTTGGACTCACCTGCGGTACCTGTTACATGAAATTAAAATATCTGTTATCCTTGTGGTGATAGTTGCTGGTCCTGCTAAGGTTACTGGGGTTTGCTACCTGCATTCATAATAGAAGGAAATGCTATATTCTAGTCAGAGGTTAGTGAAAAAGGAAGATGTAATGTCTTTCCATCTAAGTTTATAAAACCGTGGGTTAAGAAGAACTGGTTTAGAGAAAGGCAGGGTTGGGGAAATACAGGAACTGGCTGTTTTGTCTGGAGATAACCCATAAATGGGCCCATTCAGTCATACTTTTGGATATTACTTATTTGGCCCTGTGTGGACAGAAGTTACACATCTCAAACTCACCATGTCCCAATTCCTGATCTCCCTTCCCTGCCTGGATCTGCCCCACGCAAAGCCTCTCCGCTCAGATGATGGAAGCTCCTCCTTCCGGCAAAAACCTTGGAAGTGCCCTGTCGCCTCTCCCACTCACACTTCTCTTCCAATCCATCAGGAAACCCTATCGACTCTGCTTTCAAAATAAACCCAGAATCTGACCAGCACGCACCCCCTCCATGGCCCCCAGCCTGGCCTTTGCCACCAGGGCCTCTCACCTGGTAACTGCAACAGCCCCTCCTGCTCTCCCTGCTTTTTCCTTGCTCCTCCGCAGTCTGATCTCAACATCAGAGGCAGAGTAGCCCCTTTCTGTGTAGGGCCAGCTTGCTTTCTCTGCTGCGAGTACTCTGGCCTCCTCGCTGTTTCTCCGTGGTGCAAGGCAACCTCCCGCCTCAGGGCCTCTGCACTGACTTGACTATTCTCTCTGACAGTAATATTCTCCCCTCAAACATCAGCATTTCTAACTCTCACATCTCTTTCCAAGTCCTCATGAAAATGTCACCTCCACCAGGAAGCCTGTCTTGAGTACTTTATTTAAATGCACAACTTGTCTCTAGCCCGCCTAATACCCTTAGCCTACTCTAATTTGTCTTTTGTCCTTAACATGTGAAACCTGTTGTATTTCATAATTTACTTATTTATTTTCTATCTTTATTCTTCTTACACCCATTCCCAACTGGAAAATAAGCTCCATTTAAAAAAAAGGGGGGGGGGGGGGATCTATGCTGAAGCCGGTTTGGCTCAGTGGATAGAGCACTGGCCTGCGGACTGAGGGGTCCCAGGTTCGATTCCGGTCAAGGGCACCTGCCTTGGTTGCAGGCGCATCCCCAGTAGGAGGTGTGCAGGAGGCAGTTGATCGATGTATCTAACTGTCTGTCCCTCTCTCTTCCTCTCTGTAGAAAATCAATAAAATATGTTTTTTAAAAAAAAGGGCGGGGGAGGATCTATGTTTTGCTCACTACTATAACCAGTGGGAAGGTGCGGGGTGGGAGGTGGGGGGAAGAAAGCACATAATAGGTGCTCAATAAATTGAGTAACTTGTTGAATAAAGCAGGGTTGGCAGGCTGCATAGTCAAGTGAAATAGCCCAGCTGCCACAGACCAGCTGTGCTACTGGGGGCAACTCATCACATCTCTCTGAGCCTTCATTTCCTCACCTGTAACCTGGGCATTACCGAAGCCCTTCTTGCCAGGTTGTGAGAATGAAGTGAGCTGGTCAGGAGAGGACCTGGCATTTTGCAGCTGTTTCATCAACGCTAATTCCTGGTCCCCTTCTGGTGGGTAGCAAGCAACTTCCTCCTGCTGGCATGGGGTCCCGGGAACTCCCGTAAAAGGGCAGGCTCATGTCCTTCTCCTTCGTCCTGTTCCCCCAAAAAGGCTCAGAATAGAACCAAAGTCTCCTGGCTCCACTTGGCGTTGTAGCCAACAGACCACACGACCACTTTTTTCCTGTCCACTACTTTCTTTTGAGGTGGAAAGTAGTCGTTGGAATAACTTACCCAGGGGCAGGGAAAGGAAAAAACAGCAAAAACTGTTTTAAAAGGGAGTTATACAAGCATATGCAGGAAAACCCCATTGAGGGACATAAATGCTGATTCAAAAGAGGAGGAAATATGAAATTTGAGTTTTCCAGGCCCTCTCTGGTCCTGAATTTCCTCTCTTCCATCACACATTTTTCTCACCCACAAAATGGGCATTAAGAAAGATGACAGGTCAAAAAATAGACCACGCAGGAAAGAGGAGGGAGTGGAGGCTGTTGTTGAGCGGGAGTAAATGTTGCTCCCCGTTCCTCCCACCGGCTCTCTAAGTCATGATGGGGAAAGGCTCGCTCAAGCAGAAGCTGATGTCCCCCCAGGGAAGGAGAGTGAATTCCGGATCGTTAGCGGAGACCGTTTTCCAGGGCGGCTTTGATCTGCTGCCCAGTCCAGGGATGGGGACCAGCTCGCTGGGACTCCAAGGAAAACGGGACTTCTCAGCAGTCTCAAAGCAACTGTCTTCCTGCAAGGGCGTGTGCCTGCAACTCGGGGTCGTCCCTGCTGTCCAACCCAGCTTGTGCCCGGCTGCTCTGCCCTTCCCCTTAACCAACCTCCCTCCCCCCCCGCCCCGGAATCCTGCCTCCCCTTTCCCTCCCCACCCAAAACAGAGCTGAGTTGGTGTCTGAAAATGAGTAAGTGTGAAGCGAGACTGCACACTGGTCTTTGTTGAGGATTTGTTTTTGCCAAGCGACTTGGTGGAGAAGATTGCATTTCTTGGCTATTTTTAAACCTGCATTTCTGGAATTTGATTTGGAAAAGAAAAGAAAAAAACAAAAACCAGAAACTCAGGTCATGAGAGGCTGGTGGCTTCGGGCATCCTCTTGAGCAGGGTCGGTAAAGGGACCGGGAGCCCAGGGCGTGGGGAGTTGGCAGAGAACAGAGAAGCAGAGGGGTTCCAGGCAGTTCCAGAAAGCATCATAGTCTCCATCCCAGCGGGACAAAACACCACGCATACCCGATGCCTCATTTCTGGCACTTGCAGTGGGCACTGGCTGCATGCCAGGCTCTGTGCTGGATGGTGATAGACAAGTCTTGGACGCTGGTGGTGTGGGGTTCCTCCTTTAGATGAAGAAATTGACGGTTGCAACATGTTTTCGGAATGAGGTTGGTAGGGGGAGATTCAAGGTTGGAGGTGGTGCTGACCTAGCCCAGAAGGATCCAGAAAGATTCCAACTATGAAGTCTTGGAATAACTTACCCAGGGGCAGGGAAAGGGATTGAGTTAGAAGAGCACAGCCAGAGAGAATTGTGGGTAGGAGAGGGGTGTGGTAGGGATGTGGACAAGAAAATGTCTCTGAAGGCAGACAGACCTGACTTCTCATTCTGTTCCACCTCTGACAAGCTGTGCCATTTAACCAAGTTTGTTACCTCCTCTGCACCTCATTCTCCTCACCTGTAAATTGCAAATAATCAAAATACGTTAGTTACAAAAATTAACAGTTATTGAGCCAATACTGGGTCCAAGCACTGTTCAAAACATCTTACCACTATATATATATATATATATATACTCACAGGATATTCTTTAAAAAGATAAAATTTTGACTTCATATGTGTATGAAGTGAATCTGTATCAAAGAGTTTATAGAATCTGTTAAGTAATAAGGGAACCTATAAGATGGTATGACTAGTTCAGAGGAGAAATCAAAATACCCCACAGTTATAATGAGATAAGATGGAGCCCAGCCAGCATGGCTCACTGGTTGAGCATCGACCTATAAATCAGGAGGTCACGGTTTGATTCCCAGTCAGGGCATGTGCCCAGGATGTGGGCTCAATCCCCAGTGTGGGGCATACAAGAGGCAAGCTGATCAATGATTCTCTGTCATCATAGATGTTTCTATCTCTCCCTTCCTCTCTGAAATCAATAAAAAAAATATTTTTAAAAGATGGAAAGTATATAAGCCATGCAAATACTATTATCATGAAAAGCAAGGAGGCTGCACAGCAAAAGAAACCATCAACAAAACAACAAGAAAGCCCACGGCATGAGATAACATGTTTGCCAATGTTATATCCAATAATGGCCTAATCTTCAAAATTTATAGGGAACTCATACATTTTAACAAAAAGAAGATAAATAATCCAATCAAAAAATGGGCAAAGGACTTGATAGAAACTTTTCGAAAGTGGACATACAGAAGGCCAAGAGACATATGAAAACATGTTCAAAGTCACTGATCATTCGAGAGATGCATATCAAAACGACAGTGAGATGCCATCTGACACCTGTCAGAATGGCTATCATCAACAAATCAACAAACGATAATGTGGAGGAAAAGGAACCCTCGTGCACTGCTGATAAGGTGCTGCCACTGTGGAAAACAATATGGAGTTTCCTAAAAAAAAAAAAATTAAAAATGGAGTTTGCATTTGACCCAGTAATCCCACTTCTAGGAATATATCCCAAGAAATCAGAAACACCAATCAGAAAGGACATGTGCACCCCTATGTTCATGGCAGCACAATTTACAATCGTTCAAGATTTGGAAACAGCCTGAGTGCCCATGAGTAGATGAGTTGATTAAAAAACTGTGGTACATCTACACAATGGAACACTACGCTGTGTAAAAAAGAAAGAACTCTTACTATTCACAAAGCATGCATGCACATGGAGAGCATTATGCTAAGTAAACAGTCAGAGAAAGATAAATATCACATGATCTCACTCATCTGTGGAATATAATGAAGAACATAAACTGATGATCAAAAAATAGATCCGGAGACAGAGAAGCATCGAACAGACTGTCAAACTTCAGAGAAAAGGCAGGGGATGGGGAGGGGGGAGGAGGGAGGTGGTTAAGAGATCAACCAAAGGACTTGTATGCACGAATGTAAGCATAGCCAATGGACACAGACTAGCGGGGTGAGGAAATGTGCTGGGGGGTGGAGGTGGCCGGGGAGACGTCAATGGGGGATAAAGGAGACATATGTAATACTACATGTAATACTTTAAACAATAAAGAAATTTTTTAAAAGGAAAGAAAAGTGAGGAGGCATTAAGAGTTTCTGAATTCTGAAGGTCAGTGAAAATCAGATATTTTAAATGCTTTAGTTCAGTTTACAAAAACAGAATCCACTTAATTATTATAGGTTACAGATGGCTTAAGAAGAAAGACAAAAGGCTTCCTTATGAATCTAGCAAATAAAACATTAAAACTAGACCCACGGTATTCCAAACAAATAACAACCATAAAATTTCCCTTGTCAGCTTGTTCAGTCCTATGTAGTTAAGTCTTGTTCTGCTGGCTCTTGAGTAGTCTCATGAAGCCATCTGCTTACTGAAGAGACATGGAAATCCTGACTCACTCCACTGGTATAGTCATGTAAGCCATGTCAGCTCAGCTTCAAGTGTCAATACTTGAAGTATCCAGTACAGCCCTTTCCCATGAAGCTCTGAGACTATCTTTGTATTGCAAATACAAACTCTGGCCTGTAGCTTATAGCAGGGTCTTCAGGCAAGATTCAGAGATATTGGAGATGCAATGACTTAAAATGACTGTGGTTCATTTATTACTGACTGGAGACCCAGTGCACAGATTTGTGTACCAGTGGGATCCCTCAACCTGGCCTGCACCCTCTCGCAATCTGGGACCCCTCAGGGGATGTCAGATTGTCGGTTTTGGCCTAATCCCCACAAACTCTGGCCGAAACCAGCAGTTCAACATCCCCTGAGGATGTAGTCGTGCGCGAAGTGGCAGTTGGCTAGGGAGGAGCCGGAGCCTGGGCCGGGGCCAGGCGCCACACCACTCCCCCTCATCCTGGTCCCGCTGCACCTACTGTGGTTGCTGCTCTAGAGCACTGCCACAGAGGCGGGAGAAGCTCGCCCCACCGCAGCTGCACTTGCCAACTGTGAGCCTGGTGATGTCTGGCACCTGTGGGTCATATGAGCAGCACTCCTGCTGTGGAAGCACACTGACCACCAGTGGCCAGCTCCTGCATTAAGCATCTGCCCCCTGGTGGTCAGTGTGCATCATAGTGACTGGCCCACCGGTAATTCTGGTCATTTGGTCGTAATGGTCGCTTAGGCTTTTATATATATAGATACTTTTCCAATATGAAAGATCTGATGAGAATTCATAATTAAAATCATGAAACTGAAAAGGGCATGTAAAACAAAGTTAATAAAACCATTTTAAAAAGAATAAAATTTAGGCAAAATATCTCTAAAGATAATGAAGTCTGTATTTAAAGAAGTCAGTAGTACATGTTACACATGATTCATAAATATGGATGAGCATATTGGTACAGAGGAAAAAAATTTTTTAGGTATAACATACTAAATCTGAGACATAATTCTTTTCAGTAAGCCTAGAGTAGAACCTAGACATCTTATAGATGTCAACAGATGTCCATTTCATGATAAATAAGTCTGATATGCATCCTACTGGCCTAGGTCATGCTAGATTCAAATTTAAGAAGGAAGGCCAGAGCGAGCAAACATTTATATAATATCTTAGCTCATGACTGATACACTATAGTGTTATTCCCAGTATCATTGGACAGAACACTGACAGAACTTTGATGAAAGTAGAAAAATTGGGCAGAGCTATTTCATAATTGTTATAGTTATTAAAATAGCTAGTTCATAAGAACGTTTTCCTTGATGGTAAAAACATTCTAGGGAGAGAAAGAGCAGTGTTCCAAGAACTTCCCCTAAAGCATACAATTTCATGTTACCTGCAAAGCTTTCACCCAGAGTGTCTCTTCTGTTTGACAATTCTTCCCAGGCAATGTTTCAAGCAAGTCTAATCATTTCTAGCATTAAAAACAAAAACAAGAAGAAGTGAAAGAAGTAATCTTTGTGATCTTCCCAGGGATTGTATGAAAAATCTCAAAGGTAGTTTTAGGTGTAGCAGCTATCTTGAAAATTTTACTTTATTTTTTTCTATATTTAGGGTTCAGTCTTGGAAGGTGAGAATTCAGAAAAGTTAGAGGAGATTTGGACACTCAATTAAGATAGGGTCCTCAAGAAGGTGGTCAGTGTGCTTCCACAGCAGTGCCAGTCATTGTGATAATAAAACATTTAAACATAAACAGAGAAAGTAAGTAACAAAGTAGTGAAGAACATTAGCTGTTTAACAAGTGAGGAGTCTTGGTTCTTTTTACCCCCTTAAATAATTAAGGATATAATAAAATCATGGAAGATCATTATAACATGGAATCTTTGCTGTGTAGGAAATTATATGGAAAGTAAACCTTTCACATGAAAGGTGAAGACATAAGTCCATAAACCAAGGAAGCAAGGCCCATTAAGATAGAATTTTCTTGCCCGGCCGGCGTGGCTCAGTGGTTGAGCGGCTGCCTACGAACCAGGAGGTCACGGTTCAATTCCAGTCAAGGGCACGTGCCCAGACTGCAGGCTCGATCCTCAGTAGGGGGCGTGCAGGAGGCAGCTGATCAATGATCTCTCTTATCATTGATGTTTTTCTCTCTTTCTCCCTTTCCCTTCCTCTCTGGAATCAACAAAAACATGTTTGAAAGTAAAGGAAAATTGAAAGTAGTATCATTTCTAGTCAGACAAGGAATGCTAAAGTGAATTTACAAGTAAGTGCAAAACTGGTAAATATCTTCATGGCAAACCAATTGCATGTCCTTTTGGCAAGAATTATTGCATTACTGTCAGTTTTCCACAACTTGCACAGTTTTAAAATATGATACATATGAAGGGAGAGAGATAACCCTGATGTGTGTTTCCTTTCTTTTTTCTATTTTAAAGTCTTTCTCCAATTTTCCCTATACCTTTTAAGTAGGTATTATTATTATCCCCATTTTGGATAGCGAGAACTCAAGCCAGAACTCAAGCCTAATAAAGGGCTAAGCCAGTGGTCGGCAAACTGCGGCTCGTGAGCCACATGAGGCTCTCGAGCCGCGGTTTGCCGTTCTGTTGACTAATGAGTTTGCTGATCACTGGGATAGGGGCTTAATCACAAGGAACAACAACAGCCTGTAATTATTGGAATCGAGAGTCTAGGTCAGTGGTCGGCAAACACATTAGTCAACAGAGTATCAAACCGCTGCTGAGCAATTGTAAAATGTTCCCAAGATTTAATTTAACTTAATTTATTTATTTGAATCCTCAAGGATATTTTCCCATTGATTTTAGAGAGAGTGGAAGAGAGAGGGAAAGACAGAGAGAAACATGGATGTAAGAGAAACACATCGATTGGTTGCCTCCTCACGTGCCTTGACCAGGGCCCTGCAACTAAGGTACGTGCCTTTGACCAGAATCGAACTCAGGACCGATGCTCCATCCACTAAGCCAAACTGGCTAGGGCCCAAGATTTTATTTTAATCGTATACAGAAAGATGACAGACATGGAGACAACTGCCTCTGAAAAAATGATGTGTTACTTACAGTTTCCAAGACAAGGGGGCACACCATGCCTTGCATGGCCATGTGAGAAAAACGAGTCTGTTAGGAGACAGAAGAAAAGCTTGGGCAAAAGACTTTACTGCGCTTCTCATGGGGAAGGAGTGGGAGAGGCAAGGTAAGCAGCTCTGATTGTTGAGTCTGAGTGATTTCAGCAGGCTCCAGGCTGTGGGGTGGTCACTAGCAGCTGGTACCCGATGCTGGGTGGTTTAGGGCTGGAGCTGCTGGGGGCATGGCGTGGTATGTGAGAGTCAGATAGAGGAGGTTGTTGGGTGTTTGGGCTTTGAGTTGATTGGTTTGCATGTGAAGGGCCTGCTCACAGGCAAATTGTTTACTATCTCGAGGAATTAGCTAGCCCTGGGAGAGGCAGTCTCTCCAGGATTAGCAAGGCCCTAAAATGTCAAAACATCATAAAACACAGAACATAAAAACATGATTAATACACGAGCCTGACTTTGAACTCCAGCCGCCTAACTCTGGAGTGTGTGTTTTTAGCTATACACCCTACTGTTTTTCATAGGGTGATTGTGAGTACTCAGCTGGGGTATATAATAAACATATAAAGCTTAGCACATGGCTAGCACTTAGTAAGTGCTTTATAAATCACTAGGACTATTATGCAAAGGCCTGGAGTGGGAGAGAGAACAGGGCCTCTCGGGCAACTAAGACAGGCACAGAGGGCTTTACTAAGGAATGCTGGGGAGGGAGAAGAGGGGAGAAATGAGGCCAGTGTAGACCGGGAAGGCCAGGTCCCGGAGGCCTCGCTAAGGGAATTTACCCCAGGATGAGGAAGAACCACTGAAGTGTTTTAAAGGAGGCTCCAATGTCTTCTGTTTCGAGGGTCCCTTCCTGGTTGCAGAATGGAGAACGGATTTACAGAAAGACAACACCTGAGGCAGCGGTGACCAGCAGAGCTGGATGAACTCTCTCCCCAGCAGCCACTTGGCACCCCCAGATTTTCCTGAGGCTCTGCGTTTCTCCCTGCTCTCGGGCCCTGTGGTGAGGGTTTAGTTCTGTGCACTTAACCACCTAGACTTACCCCAATCAGATCAGCCCATTTCTTCTTTATCTTTATTTTTCAGCTCAGATCATTTCTTGGGGCACTGTGATTGGATCAATGGCAGATCCGATAAGAGTAACTATCAAGCCCATGCTGGGTGGCTCAGTTGGTTGGAGCATTGACCTGTAAATAAAAGGTTGTGAGTTCGATTCCAGGTTGTGCTCTTACCTAAGTTGTGGGTTCACTCCCCAGGGGGCAGCCAATTGATGTTTTTCTCTCTCACATTGATGTTTCTCTCTCTCTCCTTTTACCTTCTTCTCTCTCTAAAACATCAGTAAAACATATCCTCAGGAGAGGATTTTTAAAAAATAGAGTGACTATCATGACTTTGGCTTAGACTACTGGAAGGCAAGTTTGCTTTTGTGTGCAGAACTCGGGTGTGAGAGGAAATGGGGGTGGAGCTGCTGCAGCCACCTTGCCACCAGAAGAGCAGAGCCTGGAGCTGCCCTGGGGAGGAGGTGGGGGGCGGGGGTTGGGGCATGATTTAGAACAGGAGAATAAAGCCAGCCCAGTGAGGAACAGATAATGAGTTTCAATGGCATCACTTGAAGCCATTGACTTCGCTTTTCAGTTCATTTTTTTGCCAAGCTAACTTGAGTTTGATTTCTGCCTATTGAAAATAAATCGCTCATTGCAATTCATTCCCTAATATTGACTAAATGGAGGAGTTCCACAATTCTGTTGCCATATACTAAATGTTTACATTCCCCTACATTCATATGCTGACATCTAATTGTCAATGTGATGGTGTTAGGAGGTTATTAGGTCATGAGGATGGAGCCCTCGTGAATAGGATTAGTGCCCTTATAAAAAAGATTCCAGAGAGCTGCCTTGCTCCTTTTGCCATACTAGGACACAGTGAGACAGCGGTCATTTATGAACTAGGAAGCAAGTTCTCACCAGACACTGAGTCCACTGGCACCTTAATCTTGGACTTCCAAGCCTCTAGGACTGTGAGAAACTAATTTCTACTGTTTATAAGCCACCCAATATACGGCAATTTATCATAGCAGTCCAAACAGACTAAGACACTTATCAAAGGTTTTTACTAGTAAAAAAAAGTTTACCATCCAAAGCACTCACACACCATTGGTAAAAGCTGGTACAACCTTCGTAGAGGAAAATTAGGCAGCAGTTATTAAAATGTAAATGTTTATGCTCTCTGACCCAGGAAGTCCATATCTAGAAACAAATTCCACAAACTCGTATGAGCAAACATAGAAAGATGCAAGTATAGCATGATTTATTAGAGCAAACATTACACATAACCCCTGTGTCCATCCAAAGAGAGAATGGAAAAAGAAATTATGGCATTTCTATATAACCAGAACCATTACATGCCAGCAACTCAAACAATCTACATAGCCTTGCACACCATGGAATATGATACATTTTAAGAGATTGTGATAGCTTTACATAAAGACACTGCGAGTTGTCCATGATATATAAAAGAGAAAACTAAGTCACAAATGACACGTATGATTTGTGTCTAAGAACTTCATGTATCGGTGTGTATTAGAATACCCACCAGTCAAATGTGTCACTTTAGAGAATCAGTTCATGGGGAAATTTACAGATTCCTCTTTATGTTTTCTGTAATGTTTTATTTTTATAAGACACTTATCACTTCAGTAAGAAAACAAGTGATGAAGTTTAAATATTTCTAAAAAAGTAATAAAGATACAGACTAATGGGTATCTACCTCTGTTCTTTTAACATGGAAAAGGAAAAAGCTCTAACTGCTCTAAAAACAATGACACCATTTAAGGAGATTAAGGGGAAGTTGTACAAATATTCAGCACACGTAGTCAAGATACTTCTCTTCCAATTCTGCACATTTGTAAGACTTCTGTCGAAGACTTAATGAGTTTTACAGTTCTTAGGGGAACATGAGAATCAGACCCTTTGGCAGTAACAGAACTCCAAAATTATCAGATAAAAATCTAGAAGTTCTGTCTTCTTGTTGATAGGCATCCAGATGTTTGAAAACATGGAGAAAATGGACTGACCTTTCCCCTTCATCCAGTTGTTTTGAGCAAGAAGTGCTTTTCAGTCCTATTTCAGAGTTTGATGTCTGACCTAGAAATATAGTTCCTATTAGCTGGGGAGTTAGAAGGAATGAATGACTAGTAAGTTGAGAGGGAAGAGGGAATGAAGAAGTAAAGATCCCTTTGTGGCAAGTAACATACAACTCAATTCCATGTTTAGGCAACAAAGATCTGAAAAGTCCATTGACTTCAGATATGCCTGGATCCAGGAGCTCAATGGGGTATCAGGACCGGTCTTTTCTCTCTCTCTCTCTCTCTCTCTCTCTCTCTCTCTCTCTCTCTCTCTCTCTCCCCTCTCTTTTTTTTTTTTTTATAAAACTTTATATAGGAAGGTTCTTCCCAAGTGGTGTCACTGGCAGCTCCATGTTTAAACCAGCAGGAAGAAGATGCTGTATTTCCCCAGCAGTCCCACTGACTTGAACTGGTCCTGATTCTTTAAAAAAAAAAAAAAAAAAAAAAAAAAATATATATATATATATATATATATATATATATATATTATTCGTTTTTCACAGAGGGGAAGGGAGAGGAATAGAAAGTCAGAAACATCGATGAGTGAGAAACATCGATCAGCTGCCTCGTTCACACCCCCTACTGGGGATGTGCCCGCAGCCAAGGAACATGCCCTTGACCAGAATAGAACCTGGGACCCTTCAGTTCGCAGGCCGACGCTCTATCCACTGAGCCAAACCGGTTTCAGCTGGTCCTGATTCTTTTTGTCTAAATGGGGTCACATGGTCAGAGTCAAAGCAGCCCCTGTGGCCAGGGGGATGTGGAAGATTGAATGGTGTAGGCCTGGCCCATTGCCCGTACCTGGATCCAGGGTGAGAGCTATGCCCGCGGAGTCATATAGACTAAGAGTGGGGGAGCGGCGGTGTCCCAAAGGGAAATCAGAAGCAGAAGGTTGGAGAAAGAACAATATAAAATACAGAAACAGTCAAGTGTCTAGATGGGGCTTCAGCTCCAGTTCAAATAAGGACAAATGCTGCAAAGAAAAATAGAACAGGATGGGGGGGACAAGAAAAAGAAAATATTTTTTACCTTACTCTGGGACGTTGCCCTTCCCTGCTCTCGAGGCATTTGGGGGCTTAAAAGGCCAATGCCTTCTAGCTTTTCGTTTACCCCTCTGCAGATTCCTCCTAAATTGAGGGGACTGAAGATCAACATTCTAATGGTGGGGAAAGAGGTTCACGCTGTAGGGGCTTCAGGATCCTGTGCTTCCCAGGGTTTGAGTGAAGCAGCACCTGCCTGCGTCAGAGCTCTTCCATTTAGCAATTATTCATGGAGCGTCTACTCCATTTCAGGCCAAGTCCACAGTGGTATACCGCTGCCCTCACAGAGCTCCCTCTCTCATTGGAGGCACTGACAATGAACAATTAGGCATGCATAACACGTCTGGTGGTGAGACATGCTATGATGAAAGATGAAGCACGGTGGGGAAATAGAGGGTCCAAAGGTGGTCCTGGAAGTCCTCCCTGTTGAGAAGACATTTGAGCAGAGATTGAAGGACTTGAGGGATGGATCTAGGCAACTCTGTGGGTGAGCAGTGTTCTAGGCCCGTGGGCAGCAAACTGCAGCTCGCGAGCCACATGCTGCTCTTTGGCCCCTTGAATGTGGCTCTTCTACAAAATACCACGGCCTGGGCAAGTCTATTTTGAAGAAGTGGCATTAGAAGTTTAAGTTTAAAAAAACTGGCTCTCAAAAGAAATTTTAATCGTTGTACTGTTGATATTTGGCTGTTGACTAATAAGCAGAGGGAAGGGCAAGATCAAAGACCTTGAGGCAAAGGATGTTTGTGTTATTGAAGGAGCAATCAGGAGGCTGGTGTGGCTGGGACACACCAGCCTGAGTGAAAGGAGGAATGTTAGGAGGTAAAATCAAAGAGTCACAGTGGATTGCCGGCAAGGAAGGTTTCATTCTGAGGCCTCTTCTCTTGGCTTGTAGGCAGCTGCCATCTTTTTGTGTGTGTGCTATTGGGAAGAGGAGCTAGTTCGGGGTGTTGCCTCTTATAAGGCACAAATCCCATTGTGAGGGTCCCATCCTCATGACCTTATCTAACCCTAATTACCTCCCAAAGGTCCCATCTCCAAACACCATCATCCTGGAGAATAGGGCTTCAGTATATGAACTTGTGGGGTGTATATATTTAGTCCATTATGCCCTTCTTATGAATTTTGGTTTTGCTTGAGGTAAAATTACCTTCTGTGGCTTGCAACCAAGAACCCTAATTGATGAGCACTTGCTCAATTTCATTTAGTTCTATTGCGGCTCTTAGGAAATGAAAACTAGAAGGGAGAGTGGGGAGAGCTCAGAGTCCCTCATTCCCACTGCTGGAGAAACGCTCAAAGCAGATCACAACCAACAGAAGTCATTAGTGTCATCGTGATTTATGATACATCTGTGTTTAAGCACATGGGTTTCCTCACGGCAGAGTTTGGACTTCCTATCTCTTTCTTAGAAGGCTGGTTTCTTCAGTCAGGTCCACAGCGAGCAGTGCTGCCCCCAGAACAATTCATTCGCAGACCCAGCCTTCCTCGCCCCCTCCTCCCGCTTCAGCTGCTGGGCTGTTAGAGCTGTGTTTCCTGTTTACAACGAGATATGAAATATATTAGTTGAAGAGTTCACCCCTAATGCTTTGCCGTTTCCTTCTGCTTCACAAGATGAATGTCACTTGGCCCTAGAGTTTTATTTGTCTTTGGAAGTAATGGATTAGATATGATATTTAGGAATTCATGCCAATGTAAGACCAGATCTGTAAGGTGCTCAGTGCACATTACTCATTTGTGTTTTATTTATCTATACACCTTCCCATGTTCCAAAGAGGATTTACTACACGTGTGTTGTGCAAAAGGCCTTTTTTTTTTTTTTCAAAAGGGAAGAAGCTGGGGCTAAGTTAAAATTAGGGGAGGAAATAAGCTTGATGAATTAAGAGGCAAATTAGAACACAAAGTTGCCTAAACACATATTGCTTCAAGTTCTTTGTAAATGTTAGAGATGTACTCACTGCAAATCTCATTCTGAGATTCCTGGTTGGCAAAGCAAACAGGGAAACACTTTTGAGATGTAATTGATAGTGCCTTTAAGATTGAAAACAAACTAACTGCTCAGACAACATGGCTGGTTCTACTTCTTAACTTACATAATAAGAGGCAGTTGAATAGGTGCTTTTTAAAAATATATTGATTGATTGATTGATTGATTTTTTTACAGAAGAGAAAGGAAGAGGGATAGAGAGTTAGAAACATCGATGAGAGAGAAACATCAATCAGCTGCCTCCTGCACACCCCTTCCTGGGGATGTGCCCACAGCCAAGATATATGTCCTTGACCGGAATCGAACCTGGGACCTTTCAATCCTCAGGCTGACGCTCTTATTTACTGAACCAAACCGGTTTCAGCGAATAGGTGCTTTTTGTTGGGACTCAGAAAACAAACTTTTTAAATCCCAGAAAATGTTTTCATGTTCTTACAATGTTTTGATGTTCTTTAAAAAAACTCAAAAATTTTTTTTAACTTTTCAAATCTGATCAAGTTGGCCATTCTCAGTAAAAAATAATCATTTCTTTTATAAAGAGCCCTTTAAAGACACTTAGAGAGTTTTAAATTCAAATAGTAATAACATGGCACATTATGTATTTACTTACAGATAGCTTTCTAGTAACATCTGGTGGGACCTGAAAAGCCTTCTAATTCATCCTTCCTGTCCAATATGGAAAGATGATCAACTTTTTACACATTATAATAAGAACACATAACACAAAATGTTTGAATTAGTCATTTTTCCAGTTCAGTAGTGTTAAGTACATTTACATTGTCGTGCAACACAAGAACTTGTTCATCTTGCAAAACCGAAACTCTATACCCACTAAACATTTCCTCTTCCCCCAGCTTCTAGCAACCACCATTCTAGTTTCTGTTTCTCTGATTTAGACTCATATAAATAGAATCATGCAATATTTGCCTTTCTGTGACTGGCTTATTTCACTTAGCATACTTTCCTCAAGGTTCACCCCTATTGCAGCATGTGAATAATATTCCACTGTATGTAAAGAACACATTTTCTTTCTCCATCTATTTGTCTGGACATTGGGTTGCTCCCACATCTTTGCTATTGTGAATAATATTGCAATGAACATAGGTGTATAAATATCTCTTTGAGATCCTGCTTTCAATTCTTTTGGGTATATATCCAGAAGTGGAATTGCTGAATCATGTGATCATCCCCCTTTTAATTTTTTCTTTTTAAAAAAATGTATTTTATTGATTTTTTACAGAGACAAAGGGAGAGAGATAGTTAGAAACATCGATGGGAGAAAAACATTGATCAGCTGCTTCCTGCACACCTTCTACAAGGTACCTGCCCTTGACCAGAATCTAACCTGGGACCCTTCAGTCCACAGGCTGATGCTCTATCCGCTGAGCCAAACCGGTTAGGGCCCACTTTCAATTTTTTGAGGAAACTCCATATTGTTTTCTACAGCAGTTATACCATTTTACATTCCCACCAACAGGGCACAAGAGTTTCAATTTTCCCATATCCTTAGATCAACATTTTTTTTTCTGTAAGGTCATTAACTTTTGAGGAACAAGGGAACAGAGATTGATGCACTTAAAAATATTTTGTCTGGTAGCAGAATGCCTCAGCATATCAGCATCTCGGGTACCTTTCCAAGGAATCCCCAACTTTCATTTTTAGCAGAATAATGCATTTGTGGAATAAAAAGTAAATCCACAGACTGGGAAGGAAGATATAAAATTGTCTTTGTTTCCAAATGGCATGATTGTCTATGTGGAAAATCCCAAGGAATCAACAAAAACTCCAGAATAAGTGATTATAGCAAGGTTATAGGAGCCGATCACTTTCCTGCATACCAGCAATACAAAATTAGAATTTGAAATTCAAAACACAATCTCATTTACATTAGTGCCCCTGAAATGAAAAACTTATGTACAAGACCTAACAAAAGTGTATAAGATCTATATGAGGAAAACTATAAAACTCTGATTAAAAAAATCAAACAACAAAATAAATGCATAGATCATTCATGTTCATGGATAGAAAAACTCAGTTCTAAATTGTCAGTTCTTCCCAACTTGACTTATAGATTCAATTAAAGCCCAGTCAATATCCCCACAACTTATTTTGTAAATTTCAACTAACTGAGTTTATGTGGAGAGCCAAAGACCTGGAATAGCCAACACCACATTAGAGAACAAAGTCAGAGGATGGACATTACCCAACGCCAACACTTACTTTAAAGGTACAGCAATAAAGACAATGTGGTATTGATGAAAGGACAGATTGACGGAATATAATGGAGAGCCCAGGATTAGATCTTCACAAATATAGTCAACTGAAGAAGCAAAGGCAGTTTAATAAAGAAAAAAATAGTCTCTTCAATAAATGATTCTGGAACAACTGGACATCCACATACAATAAAAATGAATCTAGGTGTTGATCTTATACCTTTTTCACAAAGATGAACTTAAAACGGATCATAAAGCTAAATGTAAAACATAAAACTGTAAAACTTCTAGAAGACAACATAGGAGAACATCTTGGTGACTTTGGCTTTGCCGATGAGTTTTTAGATACAACACCAAAAATATAAACCATATGAAAGAAAACATTGCTAAGATAATTTTCACTTAAACTAAAGCTTTCTCTGTGAAAAACACAGTTAAGAGAATGAAAATACAAGTTGTAGGCTGGGAGAAAATGTTTTCAAAACACATATCTGATAAAGGATTGTATCCAAAACATACAAATAACTCTTAAAACTCAACAATCAGAAAATAAGCAACCTGCCCTAGCTGGTTTGGCTCTGTGGATAGAGCATCAGCCTGTGGACTGAAGGGTCCCAGGTTCGATTCTGGTCAAGGGCACATGCCAGGGTTGTGGGCTCAATCCCCAGTGAGGGGCATGCAGGAGGCAGTTGATCGATTATTCTTTCTCATTATTGAAGTTTCTACCTCTCTCTCTCTGTATCTCTTCCTCTCTGATATCAACAAAAATATATTTTTAAAAAGCAACCGAACTAAAAAGTGGGCAAAAAATCTCAACAGACACCTCACTAAAGAAGAAATACACATAGCAAATAAGCATGTGAGAAGCTCAATATCATATGTTGTTAGAGAATTGCAAATTAAAACCACAATGAGACACCACTATACGCCTCTTAAAATGGCTAAAATCCAAACACTGATATCACCACATGCTGCATGTGGATCAATAGCAAGTCCCCATTAATTGCTAATTTCTTATGAATCTATTGAATTCAAAATGTAACAGCTACTTTGGAAGACAGTTTAGCAGTTTCTTACAAAGCTAAATATGATGTTACCATAAGATTCAGCAGTTGCATTCCTTCAATTGCATTTATATTTACCCAAGTGAGTTGAAAACTCATGCCCACATGAAAACCTGTACATGAATGTTTATTCCTAATTGCCCCAAATTGGAAGCAACCAAGATATCCTTCAATAGGTGACTGGATAACCAAATAGTGGGACATCCAGACAATGGGATATTACTCAGGCTAAAAGGAGATGAGCTAGCAATGAAAAGACTTTAAATGCATGTTGCAAAGTGTGAGAAGTCTTTCTGAAAAGGCTGCTTGTTAAATGATTCCAGCTATAGATCATTCTGAAAAGGCAAACCTACAGAGACAGCACAATGATCAGTGGTTGTCAGGAGTTCAGGGAGCATGACAATGGAGAGGGATGAACAGGTGGAGCACAGGAATATTTAAGACAATCAATCTAGTCTATACTTGGCATTATGCGCTTGTTAAAACACATAGAACATCACAACACAGAGAGTGGGCCTTGCTGTAAGCCATGAACTTAATTCCCAGAGGACCACTTTCAACGTTTTAGCAGCTTCTTTTGGCATTTATGTCCATACTTTTAAATGTGATTTTACTTCTAACTTGTTATGAATCTATTTTAGGCATTCGCTATTAACTTCCTATTACAGCTGATGATGTTTTAGCCTTCTTAAATCACCAACAGCCCTGATTCTCCCCCTTCCATCTTCACAATGTGGTAAATATGAAAAAATTTTGGTTAAATCCACTTCAGTGTTTTACATTGTTCAGAATATGCAAATGTAGAACACTGAGGAGCCAGACAGTACACTCTCATCATGCTTCCCTTCTTGAATAACTGCCCCCACCCCTGCATTACTGTTTGTCTCATTTTCCCTCCCCCGGTTTGCTTAGGTTTTTTTTTTTTTTGTGTGTGTGTGTGTGTGTGTGTGTGTGTGTGTGTGTGTGTGTGTTTTGTTTTAAACCTGCATATCAACAATTCTTGCCATAACTCTACAGTAGATATTTGCCATTCTTTCCAAAATGACAAATCTTGAGCCCATCCTATATTTGGGGAATTCCCCCTTATGAGACTGTGGGAAGCAGAACTCCACCACAGAAACAGAAGATTCTAGAGGCTCACTTTCCCAGCCTCTGGGGCTAGGGAATGGGCACCTGGCTTGGGCTCCCCCCATCAGATGCAATGCACACATGAAAGACTCTGAATAGATAACTAAGAACTGGAGAAGCAGGAAATGTAAAGATTTTTTTTTTAAGTTACAGAAGGCCACAGTGCAGGATGCTGGCAGTGAACCATGCCCAGGGACCCAGCAGTATTGGCTCTGCAAGCTGCAGTGCTTGGTACTTGGGGACAGAACAGCATCACCCTAACTATACCAGCTGGTTTAGTTCCTCACTATACACTGAGTGGCCAGATTATTGTGATATTAGAGGCCCAGTGCATGAATTCATGCCTGAGTGGGGTATGGCCAGCCTGGCCAGGGGTAGGGGACATGGGCAATTGGCCAGGCTGCCTGCTAGTTGAACTCCTGGTCAAGGGGACAATTTGCAGATTAGCTTTTTATTATATAGGATATACACTGAGTGGCCAGATTATTATGCGTTCAGGGATGATAATAATCTGGCCACTCAGTGTATACAGCCTGATTTGAGGAACTATTTCTAGTTGAATAGCTCTAAAATTCTCTAACCTTTTTGGGATTTTTTTGGGCCACCTAATATCCTTTTAATAAATTCCCTTTCTCCTTACTCCAATTAGAGTGAATTCCTCTTAGTCTTCTGAAAAGAGCAGCTATCAACAAGACAGTTCCTTTTTTTTAATATGTTTTTATTGATTTATTTTTAGAGAGAGAGGAAGAGAGAGGGAGAGAAGATAGAAACATCAATCAGCTGCCTCCAGCACACCCCCTGCTGGGAATCAAGCTCGAAACCCAGGTGCATGCCCTGGATATCAATCGAACCAGCAATCCACTGAGTCACGCCGGGTGGGCAACACCATTTTCTACATGGTCAACATGCAGGGCTGATGGCCTGAGCGTATGACCTGTGCAGTAGCACAGGCCCCATTTATGAAAGAACCCAGAGCTCTCATGCTCTGCTTGCACCATCTTGAGATTCTTAATACTTGTTAAACAAGATCTTTATTTTAATTTTGCACTGGGCCCTGCAAATGATGCAAGCAGTCCTGGCTGCATGGAGCTGATAATGTGCGAACTCCCCTATTTTCCAGGAGACCTCCATCCTGGAGCCCTCTCCAGTCCTGTGCACCTTTGGACTGAGCTCTGCACAGCTGTCACCCTGAATCTTCTCTTTGCCATCAGCTTAGGCCCTTCCCTCACCTTTCTTCTGGGTTGGAGCCACTGTCCCTGGATAGTTGTCTTTTTCTCGTGTTTTTCTCTCATCTGGGTGGAGTGCCTCATCCATCACTCTCTGAGGAAAAGTGCATGAGAGGTAACATTTTTGAGAGCTTGCATATCTGGGATGGTGTTCCTATCTCGAACCTGATTGATAGATTGGCTCGGTGTAGATTCCTGTGCTGACAATATTTCTCACTCAGTATTTTGAAGGCTTCGTTCCTTTGCCTTCTAGTTTCTGCTGTTATTATCAGGGCTATTCTATAAATGTAAGATCTCTCTCTCTCTCTCTCTCTCTCTCTCTCTCTCTCTCTCTCTCTCTCTCTCTCTTACCTTTTTAACCTATAGGCCAATGCTACAGGTTTCCTAGGTATCTTCCTCCTGCATCAAAATGTATTTCTTTATACTCTATAGAGCTCACAATAGAAATAATAATGACACTCTCCATGTTTTTTCTTTCATTCAATAAATTGTTTATCGAACACTTACAATTGGTTTGCCCGTCTTTCCAAACAGACTGCTCATTCCTTCAGGGCAAGGTCTGCCCATTATTGTGTCTGGCCTTCGCTGTAGTAAAAGGCTGTTGAACTTGATGGCGATGGCCACACTGGCCATGCCTAGGACAGCCCATTGCTCAGGTCCTCACTGTGAGAGAAGAGCTGGCTTGTCTTTATCAGGCCCAGCCCTCAATCTGGTCAGGCACAGACACTCTTTCCAGGCTCTGCCACATTAGGCAGAGGCTTCCCAGGTGCAAAGGCCTCTGAGAGTTCTCGCCAGTGAACACACAGACCTGGCGAGCCAGGGAAGGGATTCTGAAGTTGTCTCCAAATAAGGTGGAAGGATCAGCTGCTGTGAAAACAGCATGGGAGCTCCCAGTAAGGAAAACTGTGTCTCAGAGATGGACCCTCCTGAAATTGACAATGTGATGCTTCCAAATATGAGCTATTGACTGAATGGAAGCCTGACCATCACCAAGCCCAACTCTTCCTTCCCAATGCGGATCTGGTGGTGCCAACAGGATGCAGCCCACCTGAGATCCTCAGGGGGAATGGGTCCTTAATTAGTTAGCACGCGTGGTCTAGTAATAGTAACGTCAGAAGAAAAGTGTGGATTCTGACATTTTGAATAGTGTTAAAACAGTATGGACAATGAACCATCAGCGGTCTCTATGAGCCAGGTATCATTAGAAAAAGTGTATCATTATATAAAGTGTATTAGTTATCTATTGCTGGGTAACAAATTATCCCAAAAATAGCAGCTGAAAACAATATATCATCTCATAGTTTCTATGGGTCAAGAAAGGGGGAGTGGCTCAGCCTGGTGGTTCTTGCTCAGAATCTCTGACGAGGTTGCAGTCAAATTGTTGGCTGGGGCTCCAGTCATCTGAGAGCTTGACTGGGGCTGGAGGATCTGCTTCCGTGATGGCTCCCTCATAAGTATGCTGGCAAGAAGTCTCAGTTTTTCTATACACGCACCCTTCCAGCATTCTCATGGCATGGCAGCCATCTTTCTCCAGAGCAAATAATCCAAAAGAGAGGCCAAGATGGAAGCCGCGAAGATTTTTATGACCTAGTTTTGGAGGTTGCCCACTGTCATTTCCATTTTATTCTGTTGGTTAGAAGCGAATCACTAAGTTCGGCTGACAGGAGGAAGGAAATGTGTCCACCTTTTGAAAGGAGTGTCGTTGTCACAGTTATATTTTAAAGCATTGCACACAGTCATGAAGAAGCAAGAAAATAGAAAATCTTGAGGCTGCAAAAATTTCTATTGCCATCAGGTCTAGGGGGATTTGGCATAAAGAAAAGAGTCTGGCCCTAACCAGTTTGGCTCAGTGGGTAGAGCGTTGGCCTTTGGACTGAAAGGTCTCGGGTTCAATTCCGGTCAAGGGCATGTACCTTGGTTGCCCAGCACATCCCCAGTAGGGAGTGTGTAAGAGGCAGCTGAATCGATGTTTCTCTCCCATCAATCGATGTTTCTAACTCTCTATCTCTCTCCCTTTCTCTCTGTAAAAAATCAATAAAATATATTTTAAAAAAAGAAAAAGAAATGAGTCCGGACTGACAGTGATGGCAAGTTTATTAGCACAGACCCCACAGGTTATGGCTCAGTTCCATGTGACTTTAGAACAGTGGCTGACCACCCATCAGTTCATTCCTCTATTCATTCTGCATCTGTTCACTGAGCATCTACTGTGTGCAGTTGGGAGACTGGACCATATGCCATAGGGCTAATAAAGAGGCACGAGTATAAAGTGACAATTGCTGATCTTTTGCACTTACTGTGTCCCCAGTACTACAAAGAGCTTTAGATCTAATTATCTCACTCAATCCTCCCCATAACCCTTTGAGGTGGTTACTATTATTATTCCCCATTTAATAAGTGAGAAACTTGGAGATGCGAGGTCACATACTGACAAGGGGTAGAAACTGCCAACCCCTGAATGATGGATGGACCGATTACTCTGACACAGGGTGAAAGAGAAGGCTAAGGGATGAGCTGACTGATAGCAGCCATGTAACCTCGATTGCCTGCATCATTAGTCTTTTATTGGGATTTTTATCTTTATATGCAATCAGTAGGGTGAGTAATCTTGGAAGGACACGTGTTTACATTGTCCTCTAGGCAAGGGCACCCAGGGATTAAGCATAAGGATTCCAGTAAACACCCAGATGTCTGCACATGCAAGGACTTGTTTGGAAAGGTCCAAGGAATAACTATGGGCACCACCTTAGACACTCCCTTTCATTTCCCCTAAGTCGAAATGCCCGTAAACAGGGCAGGCGGCCCTCCACACACTTCCCTTTTGTCTTCCGCACAAACTTTCCACCCATGTCTCATGCTTCCCAATGAGAAACCATCATTTGAACCAAAGGACTCTGATCCCAAAGCCCTTAGGCTTCCACCACTGCCCTGTAGTAACAATGGTCGCAATTATTATTCCTAACTTAATTATTAAGTGTCCCTGCTATTCAGCTAAGGGCTCTGAGGCTCAGAGAGGTTGCAGGACTTTTTCAGACTTGTTCTGGCAGAGCTGGACTGCAAAGCCCGTTCCTGAGAGTTCCAAGTCTGTGTTCTTTCTTCTACACTTGCTTACAACGGAGTCCCTCTGTCCTGCTTCCTGCAGAAACAGAGCAAAGACGGAAAAGGGCCCAGGGGGATGGAGAGGGGTATGGGAAGGGGGAACGTTATTGCTGAGGCCTGGAAGCTTTTATAAGCATGGCTCTCCTCTGGTTGGTTGAAGAACACACCACAACCCCTCCAGAGGCTGCTGTGAAGATGCTGTGGAGTTCCTGGTGTGCCTGATGAGGTGTTGCTCCACTGAGGCTGTCAGCCAGCTGGACTCCCAGAGACGCCCCCTCTGGGGTCTGCAGGCTGCAGCCCCTCTGCTAAGTGAGCAATGATGTCAGACGTAGCTGCTCATTACACAGCCCTCAGTGAGCCCCAGGCACGTCGCTCAGGTGTTCTGCATATTTACTCTGGGCATCTCGGTGGCTGTAGGGAAGTGAACACCACTGATTACCCCATTTCACAGAGGAGGAGCCTGAGGTATTGAAAGGGTGACTTCTCTGAGTTGACATAGACATCCAGTCTTAGAGTGGGTTGACTGAGGTTCCGAGAGTTGGTAAGCCATAATGATTTAAACTTGGGGGCCTGGCCCTAACTGGTTTGGCTCAGTGGATAGAGTGTCGGCCTGAGGACTCAAGGGTCCCAGGTTCAAGTTCAGTCAAGGGCATGTACTTTGGTTGCAGGCCCATCCCCAGTGGGGAAGGTGCAGGAGGCAGCTGATCAATGTCTCTCTCTCATTGATGTTTCTGACTATCCCTCTCCCTTCCTCTCTGTAAAAAAAAAATCAATAAAATAAAATTTAAAAATAAATAAATAAACTTGGGAGCCTTGCTCTAACTGGTTTGGCTCAGTGGATGGAGCGTCGGCCTGCGGACTAAAAGGTCGCGGGTTCGGTTTTGGTCAGGGGTATGTGCCTTGGTTGTGGGCACTTCCCCAGTGGGAGGTGTGCAGGAGGCAGCTGATTGATGTTTCTCTCTCATCAATGTTTCTGACTCTCTATCCCTCTTCCTTTCTCTCTGTAAAAAAATCAATAAAATATATTTAAAAACAAAACAAACAAACAAACAAAAACTTGGGGGCCTGGAGTTAGGGGGCCTGGAGTTAGGGGGTCTGGAGTTAGAAGTCTTGATTTCATGGGCCCTTGGCACTCTTGCCTTTGTGGCCCCAATCCTTCCATATAAAATATTAAATATATCTTGTGACTAATTTGAAATAAAGCTGTATCTAATCTAGATTGAATTCATTATTATATAGTCATTATCATTATATTCATTTTTTTCTTCTGGTTTTAAAATAAATGAAAATTAAAACAATGTTATGGGCTTTTTAAGGTACTGTGGGTCCTACACATGTGGCTCCTGTGCCGAATGGAAAAGTTGGCCCAGGCTGGGCGTAAGTCTTCATTCCCCTGCTTGCTGACTGTGTGGCCTTAGCTGAGTTACTTCACCTCTCCATGCCTCACTTTCCTTCCCTGAGATATGGGAACAAATGTGAGACTATATTATATATGGTGATAATGAGGATGAAATGAAGTAATACAGTACATGTAAAAAGCTCAATGCAGTGCCTGCTCTAAGTGAAAACGCTCAATAAATCAATAAATGTTAGGTGACATTTTTACATTTAAGTAATTTATCCTGGTCCCTCAGCAGCAAGTGGTAGGGCTGGGTTCGTCCCCAGGTTTGTCTGACTGTAAAATCTCTGATCTTAACCTTCTCAGAGTGATGGGGGAATAACAGATGGAGCAGCCAGAGCTGAGAATTGTGCTATAGCGAGTCAGTTCCATGAATAAAAAGCAGTCAATAGATTATGCATTTTCCATAATCTTAAAAAAATACATTGTGGTTAAATATGTGTAACATGAAATTTTACCACTTTAACCATTTTTAGCGTACAATTCTGTGGCATTAAGTATATTTACATTATGCAACTATCACTACTACTCCAGAAATTTTTCATCACCCCTAACTGAAACTCTGTGCCTTAGACAATAATTCCTCATTGCCCCTCCCCAGCTCTTGGTAACCACCGTTCTACTTCCTATCCCTATGAACTTAACATCATGTACATTTCCTTAGGATAATCTCTATACCACAACGGTCTCATTTTTTTCTCATGAGTTACACAGAAGGAAAAAGTAAGGTTTTTTCTCCACCACTCACACCACTTCTGACACCAAGTGTGTAGGTTTTTCCACACCAAGCAATTATCCGATTCTCTCCAGACACTGACAGGGTGTCCCACCTTCAATTCTTACACTAACTATTCCAAGTTAGCACAGACCCCACAGATTAAGGGGCTCAGCTCAGATCAGTGGCTGACCACCCCTGTTGTAAAAATAATCCCATATTTTACAAATGGGAAACACAACCAGGACAGCCAACTGTTCCACCCAAGGCCCCTCAACAGAGCATGTGTAGAAGCCGGCGCAGGGCAGTGTCATCTACACTGCACACCAAAACTGTGCTAGGGAAAAAAAAAGAAAGAAATTTGGGAGAGTGTTTCCTTAGAAAAGTTAAGGATCTCTGTCAACAGCTCATCTTCATGCTGGCTGGCCTGGAAACAGACTATGAATGAGTTCTTTGCTCCTCTGTGGCAAAGATCTTAAGGATGCCCCAAAAAGGAATTGTGTTTTCTTGTCTCATGAGTGATGGAGAAGATATTGATCAG
Organism: Antrozous pallidus; assembly: GCA_027563665.1. Lineage (NCBI taxonomy): Eukaryota > Metazoa > Chordata > Mammalia > Chiroptera > Vespertilionidae > Antrozous > Antrozous pallidus. Next base: position 201,433,072 of record CM050508.1, read on the forward strand.
TCTGGAGGGTAGTCCAGAGTGCTAGAACCTTTCCTAATATAGATTTTGGGCATGACTCTTCAACATCCTTCATATCCTTCTCCCACTGAGTAACAGCTGTGAGAGTCAGGAAATTGATGCCAGCTCCCGACCCCTGATTGGTCTGCCCAATCCTGGCAATCCCATGCCTTTGGCCAATGACTGGTTCAGAATGACAGGTCTAGGCCTCTGTGGGTCAATGAGACATTTTGAAAATGTTTGCCAGTTTCTGAGTCCTGTTGAATGTGAACTAGGAACACAATGCTCAGGTTTCTATGGGAAATCCTCTTGCAGACATGAATAAGCTTACTCAAGAGCTAGACAATACATATGAAATCGGATAGAGAAAAGTCCCAGAGTCCTGATTGCCCAGCAAGCAGGCCTGTGCCATCCAATATGGTGGCCACTAGACACATGTGGCCATTGAGCACTTGCAATGTGGCTTGGCCAAACTGAGCTATGCTGTAAGTGTAAAACGCATTCCAGATTTAAAAGATATCAGATAAAAAAGAAAGTAAAATATCTCATTAATAACTTCTATATTATGCATTGAAATGATATTTTAGATATATTGACTTAAGTAAAATTGTTATTAACATTGATTTCTCCTGTTTCTTTTTTTAATTTAATCTTTATTGTTCAGATTATTACAATTGTTCTTTTCCCCCCCCCATAGCTCCCCTGCACCCAGTTCCCACCCCACCCTCTGCCCTTTCCCGCCCCACTGTCCTCATCCATAGGTGTATGATTTTTGTCCAGTTTCTTCCCACATCCCCTCACCCCTTTCCCCCGAGAATTGTCATCCACTCCTTTTCTATGCCCCTGATTCTATTATGTTCACCAATTTATTCTGTTCATAAATTTTTTATTCACTTGATTTTTAAATTTACTTATTGATAGATATGTATTTTGTTGTTCATATTTCTAATCTTTACCTTTTTCTTCTTCTTCCTCTCAAAGAATACCTTTCAGCATTTCATATAATACCAGTTTGGTGGTGATGAACTCCTTTAGCTTTTTCTTATCTGTAAAGCTCTTTATCTGTCCCTCAATTCTGAATGATAGCTTTGCTGGGTAGAGTAATCTTGGTTGTAGGTTCTTGCTATTCACTTTTAATATTTCTTGCCACTCCCATCTGGCCTGAATACTTTCTGTTGAGAAATCAGCTGACAGTTGTATGGGTGCTTCCTTGTAGGTAACTAACTTTTTTTCTCTTGCTGCTTTTAATATTCTCTCTTGGTCTTTTGCTCTTTGTATTTTAATTATGATTTGTCTTGGTGTGGTCCTCTTTGGATTCCTCTTGTTTGGGGGTCTGTGAGCTTCCTGAACTAGTAAGTCTGTTTCTTTCACCAGGTGGGGGAAATTTTCAGTCATTATTTCTTCAAATAGGTTTCAGTATCTTGCTCTCTCTCTTCTTCTGGCACCACCATAATATGTATGTTGTTATACTTGAAGTTGTCCCAGAGGCTCCTTACACTGTCTTCATATTTTTGTATTCTTTTTTCTTTTTGCTGTTCCGGTTGAGTATTTTTTGCTTCTTTGTATTTCAAATCTTTAACTTGGTTCTTGCGATCCTCTAGTCTGCTGTTAGATCTCTGTATAATATTTTTTATTTCAGTCAGTGTATGCTTAATTTCTAGTTGGTCCTTTTTCATATCCTCAAGGGTCCCGCTAAATTTATCAGCCTTTTCTAGAAAATTCTTGAAAAGCTTTATAACTGTGGTTTTGAACTCTATATCCAGTAGTTTGCTCTCCTCCATTTCTTTCATTTGTGATCTGTTTCTTTGTCTCCACATTTTGGCTGCTTCCCTGAGTTGATAGAGTGGCTTTGTGTGCTAGGTGTCCTATAGGGCCCCATGGCTCAGCCTCCCCAGTTACCTGAGGTGGACACTCTTAGTGCACCCCTTTGTGGGCTGTGTGCACTGTCTTGTTGTAGTTAAGCCTTGATTGTTGTTGGTATCACTGGGAAGAATTGACCTCCAGGCCAATTGGCTGTGAGGATCAGCTGTGCTTACACTGGGAGAACTTCTGTGCTGGAGACACCCTTATGAGATATGACTTGCAAAATTGCAAAAGCCTCTGTGCTCAGCTTGGATGGGGTGGAGCATTGGTTTCCCATCAGCCCTGTCCTAATAAGCCCCTGAGTCTCAGTGTTCCTTGGTAATCACAGCAAGCATCTCTGAGACAAAGCCGCCCTCAAGTTCCACCCACTGCCAGACAGTCCAGTTTCTCCCCAAATGAGTCTGGGTCCCCAGAGTCTCATCCAGAACTGGAGTTCAGTACAGTCAGGAACTTTTGTCTCTCTCCCACTTGAGAAAGCCAGCCGTGCACTCACTTGCCAGTCCTCTCCACACGGGCACCTCAGTACTTTTGCCTCTTGCAGCTCCTCTGAGTCTCAATGTGCTGTTCTCTTTCTTTCTCATTGTAGAATTTCCACTCATCCAGCCTCCCTGTGGTTCTGGATGATGTCCTATTTGTCTTTTAATTGTAGTTTTTGAAATTGTTGTGCAAGGCAGCAGTTTAGGTGTTTATATAAGCCACCATCTTGGTTTCTACCTCTCCTGTATCTTTTTACTTTCATTAATGTGGCCTAGAAAACTATAACCTACATGTGCAGTTTGTGCTCTGTTTCATATACAAACATACATATATCCTATCTAATAAAAGAGTAATATTCAAATTGACTGTATCTCTGATCAAGCCATGCCCACAACCACACCCACAGCCAATCAGGAACAAGTTATGCAAATAAACCCCAACCAAGATGCACGCAGGAGGGAGGCTTGGGTTTCCCCAGCAACAGAGGAAGCCAGACTTTCCACCAGGCCTAGGCCGTCACTCAATGCTACAAAGTTACAATTATAGAAGATATATAATCCCAACAGAAATGACGGCAGCCACAGAGCTGAAGAGAGAAGAGGCTATGTTTGCTGGGGCGATGGAGGAAGCCAAACATCTGCAGCCCTAGCCTAGGCCTCCACTCTAGGCTACAAAGTTTCAAACAGAAATGGCTGTCACCATGGAGCAATCAGAATGCTTGGCTCCACTCCAGGCTACAAAGTTTTAATTGTAGAACATAAATTAATCCCAGATCCCAGGGCCTCTGCTTGGGTTGCTGGGGGGTGTGGCCAGCCTGCAAACCACCACAGGCCCCTTGCCCAGGCTGCCCCACACCCCAAGGGAACCCCCCACCCTGATCCAGGACATACTTCTGGGCAAATCAGCCATCCCCATCCATGGACCAGGCCTCTATCCTATCTAATAAAAGAGTAATATGCAGATTGACCATCACTCCAACACACAAGAGAGCTGCCTCCATGTAGTCAAAGATCCTGCCCCCATGTGGACACAAGATGGCTACCACAAGATGGCCAGCAGGGGAGCGCCATTGGGAGGTTCCAGGTCTGCAACAGAAGGCAGTTGGCCATCAGACCAGCAGGGGAGGGCAGTTGGAAGGGACCAGGACTACAAGGGAGGGCAGTTGAGGATGATCAAGCCTGCATGGAAGGGCAGTTAGGGGTGACCAGGCCAGCAGAGGAAGGAAGTTGGGGGCAAACAGGCTGGCAGGGGAGCAGTTAGACATCAATTAGACTGGCCGGATAGTGGTTAGGGGGTGATCAGGCTGGTAGGCAGAAGCAGTTAGGGGCAATCAGGGAGTCAGGCAGGTGAGCAGTTTGGAGCTAGCAGTCCTGGATTGTGAGAAGGATGTCCGACTTCCCGTTTAGGCCTAATTCTACTGGGATCCCCCTGTGCATGAATTTCATTCACCAGCCTCTAGTATGTATATATGTATGTATATGTATGTGTGTGTGTGTGTGTGTGTGTGTGTGTGTGTGTGTGTATAATTGATTTTATAGAGGACGGGAGAGCGGGAGAGAGATAGAAACATCAGTGATGAGAATCATCAGTTGGCTGCCTCCTGTACTCCCCACACTGGGGATCGAACCCACAACATGGGCAAGTGCCCTGACTGGGAATTGAACTGTGACATCCTGGTTCATAGGTCAAACGCTCACCCACTGAGCAACACCAGCTGGGCTGTGTTCTATTTCTGTTGGAGAGCACTCTTCTAGACTTGCATTTTTGTGAGCCGGGAAACTCTCACTAATGTGCTCACCTACAGGGATGTGTGGCTTTGAAAATCCCCTAGAATAGGTCATTCTTGCAGCATACAGCAAGTTCTCATATTTTTGGCTGGTAGTAGAAGTGAAAAATTGTATTTCCCCATAATCAGCTTAATTGGATGAAGTGATATTTTCATCTCTGCCTATTTGATGCCTTTGTCTTCCCTTCACTTTGTTCCAAATTCAAGCAGGAAAAAGACATGTTCTTGGGCTATCCCCAAATCTTAACAGTTGCAGTAGGAACACATCTAAGACACTTATAAGTAAGTGAATTAGAGAATTGGACCTCCCAATAAATAGAAATAACACATAATTCACTTCAAGTCTAACTACAGAAACAACACATAATTCATTGTAAGTCTAGCAATGAAGTGATGGGATTTCAAAGAAAGTTGTGTTCTTCCCATCTGTAGCTAAAATATTTACACGGGGCCCTGGCGATATGCAGGCGTGGTTTACAGAGCACAGCCTGTTCAAACCAAACAATTGCTCCGTTCCTGATTTTGGAAACTCGTCAAAGAATCAGTGTTTACTTAGACAACTTGGCCCCAAGCAGCTCTTGTAGGCTGGATTCAATCCAAGGGGAAGCCATGGCTCAGGCATATTCCTCCTTCTTCGCTGACCACTGAGACACAGACCTCTCCACCCTCCATGACCCTCTAGAGGGCACCGGGTCCAGCCTCCCCGGTCAGCTGTCCAGTCCTCACGCTGGATTGGGTAGACTGTTCTGTTGTGGAATTGAAGCCCCATCTATTGAGTAAGCCTGTGTGTGAACGGCTTATTCACTTGAACTCGCCAAGAGTTAGAGTGTAGGTTTCGATGATTAATATGTGGATGACTTGAATTAGTCTAGAGCACAATGGAGGGGACGGGCAGCTGTGGGAAACAGACCAGAGAGAATCCAGGAAGGTCGAGTCTGAGCCAGGAAACAAGATCTGCTATTTCTACCCAAAGTAAAAAAAAAAAGCAAGCCCAACGTTATTGAGGAACAACACGTACAAGCGTGAGGATCAACAATAAAGCGAGAGTAATAGCACTTAGGCCCTCAAAAAGATAGTAATGACTGCTATTCTCATTGAGATAATTTTGAAAACCAATGAGATCAGTGCGTGGGAAGGCCCACTGGGAATGACAGTGATCGGGATAAAGTAGTGAATAGCAATTGTTTCCAAGTCTGCTCCATCCTTTTTTCTATTTGGCAACTGCATTTCCATGATCTTAGGTGGTTCTAATGAGACAGCCAGTCACTGTCCCCCGCCAGTGCAGTGGGGCACAATGACTTAGGGCCTGGTCAGTCATGGTACCGACCCTTCCTTCCATCATGATTGGTCCTGGGATAGGCTTGTAACCCAACAGGGCCAATCAGAATCCTTCTGGGAGATTTGGAATCCCCCTTGAGGTGAAGTGGTGAAATAGGAAGAGTGTGAGCTTTGGTTATCTGAAGGTATGGATTCTGGCAAATTTCTTCACTTCTTTGAGTCTGTGTTTTTATCTTAGTATATAATGAAGCAAAACTTACCTTTTCAGGTTGTGATGACTGATGGAGATAAAATATATGCAGTTCTTGGCACACCGTAGACATCAATGAATGGCTTCTGTTAATAACGTTCAGAATAAAAAAGAGTAGTCTAATTGGATCTCCTACTCTCCTACCATGCCTAGTCAATCTTTACTCTGCAAATAACTTTTAATTAACTATAATTGGGAGACCCATCTTTTAGGAGGGTCAGGGGTCATCCTTAATTCTCCCTGGCCCTTGAGATCTCTGGGGAGTAGAGATGAGATGAGAGTGTAAAATCTTAGGATGGAACAGTCATTGCTCAGCCAGTCCAATGGTAACAAGTGCTGGGGAATCCTTTAAGAAACTGTCTTCAGTCTAGATGCGATCTAATAGAACTAGTGCTGTCTAATAGAACTTCCTGTAGAAACATTCTACATCTGTGCTGTGCACTACAGTAGCCACTAGCTACATATGGCTATTGAGCACTTGGATTATTGCCAGTGAGACTAAGGAACTGAATTTCTTTTTAATTTAAATTCATTGAAATTTAAATGTCCACATTGGACAGAGTAAATGCAATGCGGTACCATCTCACACCTGTCAGAATGGTTATCATCAACAAATCAACAAATGACAAATGCTGGCGAGAATGCAGAGAAAAAGGAACCCTTGTGCACTGCTGGTGGGAATGCAGACTGGTGTAGACACTGTGGAGAGCAGTATGGAGTTTCCTCGAATAATTAAATATGGAGCTCCCATTTGACTCAGTGATCTCATTTCTAGGAATATATCTCAAGAAACTAGAAATACTAATCAGAAAGGATATATGCACCCCTATGTTCATAGCAGCACAATTCACCATAGTTAAGATTTGGAAACAGCCTAATCGCCCATCAGCAGATGAGTGGATTAAAAAACCATGGTACACCTACACAGCAGAATACTATGCTGCAGTAAAAAAGAAGGAATTCTTACCATTTGTAAGTAACAACATGGATGGAACTGGAGAGCATTATATTAAGCTAAATAAGCCATTCAGAGAAAGATAAATATCACATAATTTCAGTCATATATGGAATATAATGAACAACAAAAATTGATGAACAAAAATAGATTCAGAAACAGAAAAGCATCGATCAGACCATCGACCTCAGAGGGAAGGTAGGGGAGGGTAGAGGTTAGGGGAAGATATCAACCAAAGGACTTATATGCATACATATAAGCCTAATAAATGGACACAGACACCAGTGGGGGGGGGTGAGGGCATGAATGGGGGGATAAAAACACATATGTAATACCTTAACCAATAAAGAAAAGAAGTAAATTGAAATTTAAATATCCACATTGGACAGATTAGCTCTAGATGGAAGCATGGCATTAGCAGATAAACACAGAAGTGGGTGAGAGTAATACCCAGTGCTTGCTTGGGCAAGAACTTGTGCAGGGCGGGCTATGAGTTGGAAGCAGGCAGGTCTGCAGAGTTGGAGCAGTTGCTAGAGGAAAGCCGTCTCTCCAGCTAGCAGTTAGAAACAGTGCATGCTGGTTTGTGTAAATCCCCAGAGCTTCTGAGAAGAATGTCTTAGATTTTTTTTCAAATTTGTAAATTGCAAAGTAATTTAACCACATCACAGAAAGACTAATAATTAGAGGGGGGGAAATCCCTCCAAATCCTACCACACAGTTATGACCATATTTATATATTTCTTTTCAACTTTTACACATGAATGTTTATACTGCACATGCATATCTAAAAACTGTACTCTAATTTCCATGGATATACGTTATGAATGCTACATTTTCCATTTATCATAAGTATTTTTCTGTGTCATAATCTTCTGTGTCATTTTCAAAAACTGCAAAATATTCTATTGGATACACTCACTGTAATTCATATAGCCATCCCCCTAGTTTTGTATTTTTTTGGATGTTTCCAATTTCCTTTAGCATGATGTTGGAATAGGTGATCTAGTGCACATAACTCCTCTGCACCTGGCCCCATTCTTTTGTGTAGCAGAGTATGAGCTTTTTTTTTTTTAATCTTTATTGTTCAGTTTATTAATTACATTGTTTCCCTTTTTTCCCCTCTATAGCTCCCCTCCACCAGGTACCCATCCCACCCCAGAGTATGAGCTTTGAAGGCAGACAGACCTGAGTTTAAATCCTGGGCCTTGACCTAGTAGCTACATGACTTCTGACAAGATCACTCATTTCCCTGGGTCTCAACATTTTCATCTACACAATGGGAATAATAGCATCTGCCTTTCCAGATGATCAGGACTGGACATTTGTAAATTGCGTTCCTCACTACCTGGACTAGAGATGCTCAATGAATTACAGTTGACACTATTATAATTATTTTTTAATTTATAATTATTTTTATAAAGTTCAATTACTGGTAGTCTTTACAGTCTAGTCAGAGTTTGAAGGCCTCTGAATTTTTTTTTAAAGGAGAGACTCTCTCTCTCTCTCTCTCTCTCTCTCTCTCTCTATATATATATATATATATATATATATATATATATATATATATATATATTTGATTTCAGAGAGGAAGGGAAAGGGAGAAATAGAAACATCAATCATGTGAGTCATTGAATGGTTGCTTCCTGCATGCTCCCTACTGAGGATTGAGCCCGCAACCCTGGGCATGTATCCTTGACCCAAATAGAGCTTGGGACCCTTCAGTCTGCAGACCAACTGTCTATCCACTGAGCCAAACCGGCTAAGGCAGGACCTCTGAATTTTAAGAAGTTATTTGTTTGTGCTAATGGCCCCTCTCAGGGCCCCTCCCTCCTGATTGGATCAGAATCCCCTTAGCTTAGACACTTGGAGGTTGAGGGTCCCTAAGCATTAGAGAAGGGGGAGTGTCCTGGAGGAAGCTGCAGAATGGACTTGGGAGGTGGGCCACTTCACTTACTAACCAAATGCACATCCGCCTCTTAGGCTGGATTCTCCCAGGAATGGGAAACATTAAAGTGAGGGCGGAGGAGGAAAGAGGGGGCACTTGTAAGATGTGCTTTCTTGCCAGAGTTGATAGCTATGGGGTGGTAGATAAGGAAGTACTCTATTTGGAATTCTGCCCCCCGGGGAGCGGGGGGGTCCTAGTCACTCTTGAGTTACTGGGAGCAAATTGCTAAGCCCGTGAACTTGTTTTGCTTGTCCGTAAGTGACAACAATAATAATGTCCACATGGAATTAAGAAGCTCAAATAGTAAACAACAGTGCTCATCTCCAGATACGAGCACCTGCTCTGTACCAGGTCCCGGACTGGGTGATTCACAGGCATCACCTTGTCCACTTGTCACAACAGTCCCCAAAGGTAGGGGAGGAAAGCAGAGCTCTGAGAGGTGAAGGGTCACGCTTACCCCACTGCACCTCCTCCCTGCTTTACAAACTGCCCAGCCCTGGATGACTGTAATATACTTTTTAAAAAATTGAATTTATTGGGGTGACATTAGTAAACAATTTATGTAGGTTTCAGGTGTACAATTCTATAGTACATCATCTGTATATTGTATTGTGTGTTCACCAACCCAAGTCAAATATCCTTCCATCACCATTTATTCCCTGATATCCTCTTGGTTGTAATTTCTTGTTTGGAGTTCTTCAGCTCATTTCCTGGAGATTTTTGTTAAAAAGCTTTCATGAGGATTACAGAGTTCATCGAACCAGTAGACCTGACATCTATTTGTTGAGCACCTACTGTGTGGGAGAGACAGTGCTGGGACTCAGCAGAGACCACCAAGGACAAATTACCTCAAAGGGGATATATTTTTTGTGTGGGGAGACTGACAGATGAAAGCAAACAAGTGTATAACATGCCCTGATGTGATGAGAGTGCTGGGGAGAAAATAAAACAGGGAAAGGGGTTGAGTGCGATTTTATGTCCAATGGTCAGAGAAGGAGCTATGATGATAGCTATCTTCATTGCTTAGACATTAGGGTCAACAGGAATGTACTCTCCATAAGGACAGGCCTTGGGTTCTTGTTCATCCCTGTGGCTCAATAAATCTTTGTTGAATAGTAAATAAACAATCAGTCATTGTCTCAGACCTACTGGAGAGACGTCCACTTTAGGACAGGCCTGGGATTTTGATTCTGCTCCTATCAACTGACACTTAACGGAGAACCTTCTGTGTGCTGGGCACTAGTCCAGCCTCTGTGGCTGCCAAATAACCCCTTCACTTGAGGTTCTTCACTAGAGATGATGATGAAACTAGCAATTTAACTGTCTAGAAGAGAAGGGAGCAAAGAGAAGAAGGAAAGAGCGAGGGGTTAAGTATGAAGTGTAACAGTTTCAGGGCCCGGAAGGAGTTCAGCTAGAGGATTGCCTGACATTTTTTTTTTCTTGGTGCAAAAAAATAACTAGTTCTGCTTTTTGGATTGGGGCTCGCTGAGTCAGGGGTTCAAAGAGAATAGCATGAGGATAGAAGTGGCAGATGTCATCTGCAGCAGATGGTGATGCCCCCAGAGACAGACCGTGGCCTTGAAGATGCTTCCCTCCGCCCTCTCTGGGCCAGGAATCAAGGTCAAGGGCAGACAACCAAGCTCAGTTCCCTGGGGTCCCCATCCCAGCCTTTCAGCAGGGCCAGCTATTCCCAAGAACGTCACCCTTGTTCCACCCTTGGACGCCACACCAGGTTCAGCAGCGTTTCGGAGGCCAAGGGTGTGAGAAGAATCGTCCCAGCATCTGTTACTAACCATTATTTCCATTCTTTTGGCCGTGCTTGCTGCTCGGCCCCAAAGATGCTGGGTCAGGCCTTTGTTCAGCCCCACAAGAGAAGGAGATGATTATTAAAAGAACAGATTTCGCATTCCATATTTACCCCAGATGACATTGCCTTCATCCCTAAAATAGCTGCAGATCGCCTGGGTGGAACTTTGCTCGTTTCTTTTCATCTTGTTATTTTGCAACTGTTTACGGAGACCATCACCATAGTGATATTATCAGAGCGGGTCAAATGAAATTCCTAACTTTTGGTGTTTTTTTTTTCCTTTGTACCTCAGAACATGACTTTTTCACCCCAAACTAGCTCTTTCATTTCTTATAACTCTTAAGTTCTCAGCTCCCAAGTCAGCAGCAGCCCTCTGATTTCCAGCAGTTAAAACCACAAAGGTGGTCCACGCTTGGCTGAGGAATGGATGAGGAAGGGCTTGGGCTGAGTTTCCAAGCTGGAAACTGTTTGCACCAGAAATCTCCTTTCCTTCAGATAAAACTTGGGTTAAAGTTTCAGGGTGTTGAAAGAGGCACTAAATAAATGAAGAGTCTAACGAACCTTTAGTGTTTGGACCAAGAAACATGGCTATAGAGTTCAACAAATAAACACAGCTGGCGTTGGGTGAGCCTTTAGCAAACAATTATCTTCTTGATTATTTTTTCTTCTTCATAATCGTCATCTTGGACAAAAGCCTTTATTATAACGTTCTCCTACACTGCTGATGGGTTGTGAGTGTGACTTTTTAATATAAAACTTGGCAATGGGTAGGAAAAGTCTCGACAGTGTGCTCTTCCTTTGATGTGAACTACTTGTGGCTTCTAAGAAAATAATCAGGGATGTGAGCAGAGGAATACATATGAAGATGTTCATTGTTAATGAAGGTGAAAAACTGGAAATAACCTAACTGTACCACATTAAGGGATTACTTTAAAAAATCATGATCTAGCCATACAGTGGACACTAAGCCACCATTTAAAATGATGCCACAGAAGAGCCTGGGCTGGTGTTGCTAAGTGGTTAGAGCAACGGCCTGCACGTGGAAGGGCTGAGGTTTCAATTTTCAGGCACATGCCTGGGTTGCAGGTGTGATCCCTGGTCCCATTTGGGGCACATGTGGGAGGTAACCAGTCGATGTGTCTCTCTCACATTGATGCTTCTCTTCCCCTTCCCCCACCTCCACTTTCTGTAAAAATCATGGAAAAAATATCCTCAGTTGTGAATTAACAACAAAGAGGTGTTTAAATGTTTTGAGTGATGCCGAACCGGTATGGCTCAGTGGATAGAGCGTCGGCCTACGGACTGAAAGGTCCCAGGTTCGATTCCAGTCAAGGGCATGTACCTTGGCTGCGGGCACCTCCCCAGTTGGAGGTGTGCAAGAAGCAGCTGATCGATGTTTCTCTCCCATCGATGTTTCTGATTTTCTATCCCTCTCCCTTCCTCTCTGTGAAAAATCAATAAAATATATTTTTAAAAAAAAAGAACAAGGCAAGTATGTCAGTTAAAAAAAAAAGAAAAAAGAAAAAAAATGTTTTGAGTGATGATCGTGTGTGTGTGTGTGTGTGTGTGTGTGTGTGTGTGTATTTGTTAATTTGCAACTGAGGATATTTTTTCCATATATATATATAATATATATTGCCACAGGAGAATCCTTAATAACATGTAAAATATTTATAATGTGTTATTAAGCAGGGGAAATCAGGTTACAAAAATGTGTGCATAGCATGATCCTATTCTTGTAAAATGTATATATACTATACACAATAGAGAAAGATTAGAAGGATAGGTTCTAAAAATATAGGTTATTATTTCTCAGGTATTTTTCTTTGTGTGTGTTTTATCTATAACATTTTTACAATAAGCATGTATTTCTTTAGTCAGATGTTTAAAATGCTATTTTTAATTATGATGATGATGATAATAATAATAATAAGCTATTATACCTTTTAAAATCATCTGATGGTTCTTGTTGGCAGAAATAGAATTTTCTTCCAGGAGCTCATAAAGCTCATAAGCTAGAAAGTGCTCAATGATCTCTTACTGTGGTTGGAAGATAATGATTAAGTAGTATACTACATCAGATTAATAAATATTTAGCAACCATGGATCTTCTGCTTATTTAGAATTCAAGGTCAAAGACTATATGGCTGACATAACCAGTTATAAAATACATGGACCACATAACAAAACTGGTAAATGTATTTACAAAATACCCAAAGTCATCCAGTGTTTGGTAAGAACAGTGAAGATTGTTGGGGGGCTTGGGGAGGGGGACCACACATGAAAACAAATAGTGTACTATATGCCACCTACTTATTGCTTACCTTATTTAAATCTCATGACAATTCTACATGGTAGGTATCATACCCCCATTTTATAAATGTGGAAGCTAGGATATGGAGGTTCAGTCATCTGCCCTTTCAACATCGCAGGGAGAAAAAAATAAGCATTTATTCAGCTATGAGAGGCATAGATACCAGTTTGTGACTGGAATGGCTGCAATAGGAAGGAAAGGAAAGGATGGAGAAGGAAGACCTGTCTGTACATTTATGGCATGGTCCCAAAAAGATTTTACCAGACTGACAGACATTTAGTTTACTGGCTGGAGAAAATGATAATAATTTTAACTACCCTCCTTTGAGCCCTTGAGGATGATGTTGATATAAAAACGGGGATTACAGGGTGTCATTATATTCAACCTCACTGGTCTGTGGGAAGTGGTGGAAGTTATAGCAAAAATGTGCTAGAGAGTAAATTACACAGAACCCTAGGGTCTATCATCACTATGATCATACTCAAAACATTTAAATACCTCTTTGTTTGAGGGAATATGGAGGAGTAAAGAAAGGAAAGGTTTTCGGATCAGACAGATCTCTGTCCAAATCCTGGCTCACTATCCATGATCTTTGTTTAGCCTCAGGTTCTTCTTAAAGACATCAGGCTTTTATGGAAATCCTGCTTAAATTGAACATCCCAAACATTTTTTTTGTTATCTTGGAAGCTATCGTGGGGAACTCTTTAGACCTGTATTAGTCAGGACAGTGCCAGCTGCTGAAACAAAAAAATCCCCAACTCTTAGTGGTTTACTACAAAACTGGTTTATTTTCTCCCTGAGACACAGTCTGATTGGATGTTTTCAGTGGACTGTCCTAGAAGGGGATTCAGACTTTTTCCACTTTGGAGTCTTCCCTTGGATCCTCTGCTGGCTGGAGAGAAAGAGAAGGCATCTTATGGACATGTCTGGAGGTGGACATTTCCTCCCACATTTCATTGGTCAAGCCCAGTCACATAACCACAACCTAGCTCAGGGGAGAATGGCAATTATAGACTATGCTTGTCCCCAGGAAAAGGAAATGAAAAGGGTGAACATGTGGCCTGTTTGTGCTACATACTGGCAGTCATCACAGATAGTGTAGGGCAGAGAAGGAAAGGCCGTCCAGATAAAGCCCAACAACCACCATGGCAGCTTCCAGCAATAGTGCCCAACAGAAAGATCTTTGGCAGTTAGAGCTTTCTTCACACATGTTTTAAACTGGGCCAAACCTCACAGCATCTTAGATCAAGTATATCTGATCCTTTCTGGCCTTTTCAAGCTTATTATTTAGTCTTGAGAACAGGAAGTGTGGGTCTTCTTTTCTATTTTTCAAGATTCTAAGATTTTTGCATTTCCATATACATTGAGTGGCCAGATTATCTCTGAATGCATAATAATCTGGCTACTCAGTATATATATATTAGAGGCCTGGTGCATGAATCCGTGCATGGGTGAGGTACAGCCAGCCTGGCCATGGGGAGGGAACATGGGTGGTCGGCTGGCCTGCCTGCTGGTTGAACTCCTGCTTGAGGGGATAATTTGCATATTAGCCTTTTATTATATAGAATGTAGACTGAGTGGCCAGATTATTATGCATTCATGAGATCACCATAATCTGGCCACTCAGTGTATATTTAAATCAGCTTGTCAATTTCTACAAAACAAACTTGCTGGGATTTTAAATTGGATTGTGTTGAATCTGTAGATCATTTTGGGGAGAAAGAACATCTTAACAATATTGAGTTTTCCGATCCATGAGTGGGGTACATCTATTTATTTAATCTTTAATTTCTCTCAGCAATGTTTTCTAGTTTTCTAAGTACATAGGACTTGCACGTCTTTCATTAAATGTATCCCTAAGGATTTTGTGCTTTTTGATGTCATGGCCAATGGTATTTTACAACTTTTTCTAATTGTTCATTGCTCTGATCTTTTATTCCAGCCTTTCATTAGACTGGTCTTCAAGTCTTGCCATTTTTTTCAGCTCCTACATCAGTTCTGCATCTGGTTTAGTTTCATTTAGAACACTGCAGTGTCTGATTGGAATGAGGGAGGAGTGCTTCGGGGGGAGTTGAGGACAGCCTAGGCCAGTGGTCAGCAAACTCATTAGCCAACAGAGCCAAATATCAACAGTACAACGATTGAAAATTCTTTTGAGAGCCAAATTTTTTAAATTTAAATTTCTTCTAACACCACTTCTTCAAAATAGATTCGTCCGGGCCATGGTATTTTGTGGAAGAGCCACACTCCAGGGGCCAAAGAGCCGCACGTGGCTTGCAAGCCGCAGTTTGCCAACCGCTGGCCTAGAGGTTTGTATCCTGGATGAGTGTGCTTGGAGTTTTTCTGGCTTTATTCATTGAGTACCATATTCCAGGTGCTATGCTAATTGCTTGTGATATGATTCACAGCCCCTGCCTCAAGGAGCCCCGTAAGGGCAAATTACAAGTGAAAAGGTGATTCGGTAAGATGTACTTAGTACAGGGGTCTCCATGGGAACATTCAGCAGGCCCTTCACAGCTTTTTGAGGGGATTGTCAGAGAACACTACATGGAGGAGGAAGAGATGATGATTCTTCTGAGTCTGAAGGGTCAGCCTTAGACACATCTGAGAGACCATCCCAGGCCTGGTGGGCGGTTGGCTGGCCAGCTTAATAAACTAAACATGAATTCCTCTCAAATATGCATATAAAAACTTCAACAGCTGGCCCACATGTGAGAGGCTTTCCTCTAACTCTGAGCAACACCCCACAGATGGTCAGCATTCAAATACTTCTGGTCCAGCAGGAGGCAGCTGCACGTTCTCCCAGGTACCTATTAGGGAAGCAGAGACAAAGCCGTGAGATGACGGTGTCTAACCTCAGACTAAAGTATCGTCTTGGCACCGAAGACTTTGGGGATGTACTAAAACAGAGTGGAGTGCTAGTGGTCTGTCTACTGCCCTCCTCTTGCTACATGTTCTTTCAAGATGCTGTGGGGTGGAAAAAGTTGATCTAAGCTGTCTAGCCGAGCCTGCCTCCTCTACAAACCACAGTGTTCTGTCTTCAAAGGAAATCAGCATTTTTTGTGCCTGTGTTCATTCTTTAGGGTTCCAATAACTAGAAATTTCTGAGACCCAAAAGGAGCCAGTTTCATGAATTTGCATGAGTTTACCCAGAATGTGTGCCTGTGATGACCATGTGTTTTGGGTTTTGTTTTGTTTTTCTCTTCTTCAAAATGTCTTTCTCCACCTATTATTATAGGTCCCTGATTTCCCGTTATCAAGGAAACAGCTCCCCTCCCCCATTATCAGGTCCCCATCCCTGCCAGCTCCAAGGGTGAGCTCATGACAGACCTGCTGGTAAATGAGGTCATAAGCATGGATGAGGTTGTCTAAGGAGAAAGCACAAAGTAAAAGGAGGAGAGATCCCATAATTGAGTCTCGAGGAACCCCATCATTTAATGGTTGTATAGAAGAGAATGCGTCCACAGAGAATACAGAGAAGGAGCCATCATAGAGGTAGGTAGGATTAAGACCAAGACAGCCATGTGATACCATGGAAACCAATATGAGAAGATGTTTCAAGGAGGTAGGAGGGACCAACAATGTCACAATGTTACTGGGGAGTCAAAGTATGTGGTTTTGACATGAAGTAGAGGTGCCGGAGGGCCATTTTATTGGAGAAGTGATAGAACAGAATGGGAAATTAGAAAGTGGGGAGAGGAAATACTGCCAATTGTGTAGCTGCAAAAGGCAAGAGATAGGTTGGTAGGCTAAGGGGATGTGGGATTCATGAAATTTATTTTTTAAACATAAGGTCTGAGACACTTAGGCATGTTTGAAACCACAGTAATTATCTGATTGAGAGGAAGTAGTTGAACAATCTGGAAGGAAAGGGGATAATTGAAGTGTAAGAATCCCAAGAAATAGGTCCCCAAGAGGGAATATTGTTTACACCATTTCCCTAACTTACTTGGAGGGCCACCCTGTTCATGCAGAGCTTTTTATTTTTATCTTTATTATTGAGATTGTTACAGATGTCCCTCTTTTTTCCCCCGTAGCTCCCCTCCACCAGGTTCCCACCCTACCCCAGCCCCTTGCTACCCTATCGTCTGTGTCCATAGGTACTGTATACATGCACGTAAGATTTGTCTAATCTCTTCCTGCACCCCCCCACACCCCTTCCCTCTGAGAATCATCAGTCTGTTCCATTTCCGTGCCCCTGATTCTATTTCATTCACCAGTTTATTCTGTTCATCAGATTTTTTATTCATTTGATTTTTAGATTCACTTGTTGATAGATATTTGTTGTCACTTTGTTGTTATGCAGAGTTTATTTTGATCAGTACTCTGTAGAAAACATTATGGCCCAAATTATGTCAAAGACCCATCCCGGAACCAAAAAGCATGGCCAAGGCCATACTTTGGCTTCAGCCAATCAGAATCCTCTCTTCTGGAGCTGGAGGTGGGCTCAACTCCACCCAAACTAAATGAGGAGGAGGAAAGGTTTTTATAGAAAAGAGAGGGTGTGCCTATGAGGGAGATACCTGAGAAGTGGCCTCTAAACCAGCTGAATGATGGGGAAAATGAAATTACCAGGTGCTGTTCCTTCCCTCTTAGTCTAGCGAGGGGTTAAAAGCTGGCTAACTCTAGAGTTCACTTGTATCTCTAAAGACAAAATAAAACATCTGAAACCACTGTTAGTAATCCAAGATCCACAACTCAGGAAACAGTCCCAAGCCTTTAAATCAGAGGTGATTTAGGAGCTAAGCAATCCCCAGCCCTTGGACACTTGTGCATTTATTAATCCAACAGTTGCAGCTGTGGATTGAAGAAGGAAAGATAGAAACCATGATGGGTGAACTTCTGAGCAATGCCTGCTTTCATGTGTCCTGTAGTAGCTGATGAGCATCACAATTTTTTTTAATATTTAGTTTCACCTGGAGATTGCTTCATTTCTTGGGTGGTGGTCCTATTTGGCTCTGGGCTTCCCTGTCACCCTGCCTCAATTCAGCAAATACATATCTATGGTTCACCTACTGTGTGTAAGTTGTCATGTTATATGCTAGAATGCAGTATCATCTTTTGACATTTACAAAGCATTTTCCTACACATGATCTCAATTTAGTGATTCTGAAAAAAACTTTGAGTCAGAAATACAAAAGTGAGGATGGATTTATCTGTGTAATCTCAGGCAAGTCATTTCATCTAAGCCTCAACTTCTTCTTCTAGAAAATGATAATAATAGAAGTTCCTACCTCGAAGGGTTGTTGGGAAGAATCAATGAGACAATACAATAGTTTAGCACATAGTAAGTAACCAGCCAATTAAAAGAAGCTATTACTTTATTATTCATTTTTGTCCACACGACGATGTTAATATTTATGACTTTACTTCACTGGTCTTCATTGAGCACCTACTATGTCCTAGGTGCTGAAGATCCCTAGTGACCAAAGAGCACTTACAGAAAAGAAGGGGTCCCAGAACTGAGCCCTCAGAAAAGGAAGAGGAACTCTATCACAGGGACCACAGAGACCCGAGCACCAGGAGAGGTGCACCAACGAGGAGAAGTCAGCAGTAACATGAGGCCCCCAAATGGCCCCTGGTTTCTGCAACCTGGAGTTTCCAGGTCAACAGGTGGAGGCAGAAGCTCGACCCAGACTAATTTGAGAAGCTATTGGAGTTGGTGTGGAAACAAAATTTTGATGTGAAGGAGATAGCGAGAAAACGGGGAGGTGGTTGGCGGGAAATGTAGGATCAAGGAGATTTTTGTTAAAACTTTTTTAAAATCATGAGATATTGTGGCATGTTATTTTCAGAAGGTGGGGATAAGCCAGTACAGAGGGAGACACTGGTGACTAAGGAAAGAGGGATGCAGAGTGTCATGGAAGGGCAGGTTCTGATAGGTGCACAGAACCTTCATTCACTGTAAGAGTAGGGAAAGCAGAGAACATGGCACGGTGCAGAGTTGGTGGGTGAGAGGGCTCCTGTCTGATGAGTTCTGTTATCTCTGATGTCAGAGGCAAGCTCATCTGCTCCGAGTGAAGATGAGAAGAGACAAAGGAGGAAGAAGAGTGAAAAATCATCTTCATGGAGTGTGAGGAATTGAATACAGCAGGGAACTATAGCAGGATTCCAAGGCAGAATTGAAATTTGTGGTCATCAATTTTAAAGTGATTCTAGTCACTTTCAATTCCCTGCCATGTTTGTTTATTCTGATTTGAGCATAGAGTAGGAGATTTGCTGGGCTTAACTAGGTTAGGCAAGTTAGAAGGGATCAGACACAAGGGTAATAGGATTTTGCAAGGAAGTGAGTATAATGATCATTACTAAGCTAGTAAGGATGAAGTGAGCAGGAGGGGGGAAGAGAAAGGTGAAAATCTGGCAGGTCAAGGGTTTGCAGGTCTTGATGAGATTGAAAAAATGCCTGTGTGTGATATTGCAATAAGGAGGCAAAAGCGGATGAGATCTTTACAATTGTGCTTTCGGAGATTGTGCAATTACTGGTGAGAGTGAGTCCAGAGTAAGACCAATAGGAGAGGGTATCTGAAGACAGGAGAAGGGAAAACTCATTGGTAGGGAAGCAGTGAATAAGGGGAAAATCAGTAAGATGTCTGATAGATTATACTTATGGAGGAAGTGAAATCATAAAGATACAGGAGGTGAGATGGAGGTCAGTTCATAAGAACAAAAAGGAGGAGTAGCAAGTTGAAAAATACGATAGTGAGAACTTGAAGGGGGTTGGGTCTTTGAAAGAGGAAGGGAGGAGAAACAATACTAAAACTATTTATGGGACTTGTCTGCTCATCTACAGCCTCTTTATGCAGTCATGTTTAATGCCACATGGCCCTGTGCTCATAGCAATAGTTGCCTGGTCAAGGGATGAGCTCTGACCTATGTATGGGCAGCCAATCTGTGGACGTGAGCTGTCAACGCTAAGAGTTCATTGAATTCTGTCTTGGGATCTGAATTATGAAACAAAAAGAACTTGCCAGTTAATACAGCCAGATCATGCAGAGACTAAAAGACAAAGGTCACCTGATGGGCTTTATACAGGCTGACATGTTGAGGAAATAGGGTTGAAAGCTGCAGATGCCAGACAGTAAAGGAAGAGTGTTTCAGATGCATCAAAAGAAGCAGAAATGGGGAGAAGCCATGCTGGGTTAGCTCCTGAGCCCTCTTATTATGAGGTAACATCTTTCAAAGGTTTTTGAGCAGAGAAGCAACATAATCAAATCTGGGGTTATGAGTGTAGCCTCTGATCCCAGACTGCCTGGCTTTGAAATCATTGGCTTTGTGATCTTGGGCAAGTTACTTAACCTTTCTGTACCTCAGTTCCCTCATCTGTACAGTGGGAATTATAGCACTGCCCTCATAGGGTTATAGCGAGGCTCACATGAGAAAATACATGTAATGCATTTTGAACAAGGCTTCCTTTCTATCTTATTTTCTTCAGTTAAACAGGTCAAGTGTCGCTTCTTTCTCAAACTTTCCCTCATGCCCTTATTTATCCCTTGGCTTCCAGGAGAGACACGCCCTTTTCTGGGTCCTCCTCCTCAGTTGCCTTGCTGGTTCCTCTTTATCTTCTTGACCTCTTCTCTCTACACTCACCTCCTAAATGAGCTCACCCAGTTGTCTTATGCTCTTAAGTACTTTAAACAATCATTTATTAGCTGATAGTTCTCTTAAGTTTATCACCAACTCCAACTTCTTTCCCCAACTCCAGGCTTCCATGATTTATTTGGCATCTCCATTTTAATTCCAAAGGCAAACATAACTTGCAAACATAACTTGCTACCCCCTCCCCCCCTAAAAAAATCTGTTTCTCCTATAATCTTCCACAGAACAATAAATGGCAAATCCTCCCAATGTTGATCAAGCTAAGAATCTTGGTATCATTCTTGACTCCTTATTTTCATGCCCACCACCAATCCATCAGCAAAAACCCAGAATGTGATTGCTTCCTGCCACCTCCATGTTACTGCCCTGATAAAAGCATCTTTGTCTCTCTGCTGTGTGACCTTGGGTTACCTCTTCGGATTTCCGTTATGAGAATTAAATGAGTTATTATTTGTAAAGTGGTCAACAGTGTCTATCACATAGGAAGCCCCATTAAGTGCTTTTTAAGTAAATAAAACATGTCTTGCACACAGAACTAGCGTTCTCACAGCCCTAGTCCCCCTACAGTCCATTCAGAACACAGCAGCCTCCTGATCCTTTTAAAGCCCAGGGCAGCCGAGACCGGTTTGGCTCAGTGGATAGAGCGTTGGACTGTGGACTGAAGGGTCCTGGGTTCGATTCCGGCAAGGGCATGTACCTTGGCTGCGGGCACATCCCCAGTAGGGGGCGTGCAAGAGGCAGCTGATCGATGTCTCTCTCTCATTGATGCTTCTGACTTTCTATCCCTCTCCCTTCTGCTCTGTAAAAAATCAATAAAATATATTAAAAAAAAAAAAAAAGCCCAGGGCAGATAGTCCCGCTACTGCTCTGCACTTCTCTGAGAGGCTCCCACCCTCTCCCCTTGCTCAATCTAAGACAACCACCTTGTCCCTTAGGACTGTCCCCATCGGGTGTTTGCCCTTGCTTATGCCTCCTTCTGATTAAATATTACTAAGTTAGGCCTCCTCTGGCCTCATTTTACTCTGATTTTTCGCCACATCTCCAATCACCTGACACTCTTATCTATTTACAGTAGTTGTCTCCTCTGTAATGTCCAAGATCTGCAGCAATGACTGTCTTGTTAATTACTTTATCCCTAGAGCCTTGTGCTTGTATACAGTAGGTGCTCAATACTTACTAAGAGAAAAGAATCCCTTCTCTGAATTCCCCAAAACAGGTCTGAATCATTCCTGTGGGACTCATATCACCTTTTATGATGGTGGCAGGTTGTACTCTACTGAGTTCTCCGGGTTAGCAGAGAGTGCTAGGACATGGCAATAATTCCTGTCATTTATGCAACACTACAATTTACAATCCCTTTATAGGTGACCTGATTTGATTCTCACAAGAGAGCAAGCTAGGGAGGGTAGGGTTAACATCCCAGGTCTCTTGCCTTCTAGAACTAGCTCAACAAACATTTACTGAATGAAGAGGGGAAAAGAAAGAGTATCTGAGTCATTCTGTGGAGGCAGCCCCACTGAAGAAACAGGCTGGTTCTCTGAACCACGTGTAAAAATACACCTAACTTGTACTGAGCCCCGTTTCCTAATCATTTCCTGTGTCATCCTCACAGCTATCCTGTAGCTGGTAGCTAAAAGGACTTTTTTTAATGTCTTGTTCACCTTTTATCTTTTGGGGCCTCAAACAAGGCCTGGTATATAGTAAGTGCTCTTCCGTTTTATTATTATTATTTTAAATTCTCGCCTGAGGATATTTTTTTCATTGATTTCTAGAGGGTGGGAGGGAGGAGGCAGAGAGAGAGGGGGGGGGGGAGAGAGAGAGAAGAGAGAGAGAGAGAGAGAGAGAGAGAAAGAAACATCTACTTGAGACACACAGATTGGTTGCCTCCCCCATGTGCCCCTCCTGAGCCTGGGGAACCTGCAGCCGAGATACACGCCCTTGACCGAGGATCGAACCCCTGACCCTTCGGTCCGACGTTCTAACCATTGAAACAAACTGGCCATGGCCCAAGGCTCTTTTTTTTTAAAAAAAAAGAGCTCGGGCTCGGGTGCAGCGACTTGCTCCAGGTGCCGCACGTAGCAGCACCGGTTTTCCATTTCAGGTTCACTCACTCCACTCTCTCTGGGCAGGGCTGGGCCCGCGGGTAACACCAGTTCCGGGTCCGCCGCGGGACTGGGCGCGTGTCCCGGGTGGGGTGGGGACGGACTGACCCCTCCCAGGCGCAGTGCCTTCCGCATCCGCGCTCGGAAGGTCCGCGGGCACGGGTCCTCCGAGGCCACCCGCTTCTGCAGCCCCAGAGCGGACGGTCGGATCGGGGTGCAGGCATAAGTCCTCTCCCGGTGTCAGCTCCAGCGCGGCCCGGGCCGCCACACCGGGCACGGAGCGCGGCCCGCCCACCCCGCCGGCCGGCGCGCCCGGTCCCGCCCGCAGGCCCCGCCCCGCCCCTCCCGCAGGCCCCGCCCCTCACTTCCCTGATCGGCGCCCCGCCCCCCGCGCCGCGCTCCATACTTGGCGATCGCCGCGGCCCTGCGCGCTCATTGGCCGAGAGCCGGCTGCGTGGGGGCGGGCCCGGGCCCGGCCGGGGCGGGGAAGGAAGGTGGCGGCGGCCCGGCGCGGGGGGGGAGGGGGGCGCTGACCCGGATGTTCACTCCTGGGCACCCGGGGAAGTGGAAGCGCCGGGCCCTGCTGCTGGGGGGAGAGCCACAGACGCCGGGACCGGGACCGCCGCTGCCGCCGCCACCATGGTAAAAGC
Organism: Antrozous pallidus; assembly: GCA_027563665.1. NCBI lineage: Eukaryota > Metazoa > Chordata > Mammalia > Chiroptera > Vespertilionidae > Antrozous > Antrozous pallidus. Next base: position 201,456,092 of record CM050508.1, read on the forward strand.
CCGATGTCAGCCTGCCCCAGCCCCCGCGCCCCCGCCGGAGCTCACGTCCCTTTCCCCGCGCCGAACCCGGTCCGCGAAGGGTGGGTTCTCCCGGGTGGGGGAGGGGCGGGGTCCCGGACCCCAGGTAGACACCATCCCTGCGTGCCCCGGAGGGGCCGCCGGCCCGGGCCCTGGGCTCGGGTGGGCAGCGACCCTGCCACCCCTCCCAGTCCCCGCCCTTGGCGTCCCACCCTGCACCTCGGGGACCAGTCTAGTCTCCTCCGTGGCCCTCACTGGACCCTCCTGGACCCTGGGCCAGGCACCCCCTCCGGGAACCCAGGAGTGCTCTCCCCTTCTCTCCATGGCCTGGGCTAGACCCCCATTCCTCTTCACCATAGTCTAGGCGAGGCCGTCGTTTCTCCCTCCCATGGCCCAGGCCAGGCCTCTGTCGCCATCTCTGTGGCCTCAGTCGGGACCCCCGTCAACTCCTCCAGTGGCCTCAGCTTAGACTTGTTTCCTCTCCTCCATGGCTCCAGTCTGAATCTTCTCTCCTCTCCTTGGTCACTAGTCTGGACCTCCTCCTCCTCCGCCCATGCCTCCGCTTGGACGTACCCCCCCCCCCCCCCATCCCCCGTGATCCCCTTCCCAGGACTTCTCACCACTCTTAAGAGTAGCCCCCTTCTGTCCTGGGCTCTACCCTCCCTCCAGGGACCTCTCCCCGCCCTGCCCCGTCCCAGGTGGTCCCCTCCCTTCCCCTTCTTTGCCATCTCTGGGAAGCGAGGGGAGCTCTCCAGCCCGGAGTGGGGAGTGGGGTGGTCTCGGGGTTGTGCTTACTCAGGTTTGAGGCTTGCCCCTTCTGGGGAAGCGTCTGGGCTGGAGTGGAGGAAGGGCGGGCGTCTGTCCCCGGAAGGCAGCGGGGCGCTTTGCGGGCCCTTCTGCTAGTGCGCGGGTGCGTCCTGCCGGAGTGAGCGGACGGATGATGAAGGTGGGGGAGCCGACGGGACAGGGATGAACGCACAATCACCCTTGTGAAGCCGCAGCCTTTGGGGGAGCTGGTCGGCCCCGAGGGCAACATACGGCCTGGACACGATGCACCCCAGCAGGCGCAGCCTCCCTTTCCCCCTGAACTGTCAGCTCGTAAAGGTTGGAACTGCTGATTATGGAGGTATCTTGGATCAGGTGAGCTCGTCTCCGAGGGCGAAGCCAGCTCCACTCGTGGTGTTTGTTTTGGTAATGAAGGCAGGTGCCCTCTGGGCGGCCGGAGGTTTCACACAGGCTCGCCCGTGTGCACCTGCTGTCCTGTCCACTTTGCAGCCTTGTGCAGAGCGGGCCCAGCGCCTCAGTTGGAAGGGCCAAGGAGCTTTTGGAGAGTGCACTGAGCTCTGGCGGGCCACCTGCTCCTCCCACCCAGGCTGGGCGGCTATTTGCATGTGGACTTTGGGCTCCAAATGGGTTTTGAGGATATTGGTTCCTTGTTTAATTAAGGGATGTTGCTGCTGAACTAGGATGACTAATTCAGACTGTCCCAAGTTTTTTCTTGATGCCTTCCTGTATATTAGTTACAAATGTGGCCCGTGCCATTTTCCACGCTGTTGCACTTCTCTTCATTGGCGGAGAACTGGCTGCAGCGGGGGTGGCCCAGCCCTCGGCCTGTGTGGAGAAAGACACTTCTGAACAGAGTTGGGTGAGGACTTGACTAGCAGAGTGAGGTTTTGTAAATTTGTTCTCACGGCAAAAGCAGGGGAGAGTGGGTGGGGTTGCCAGGTGGGGCTAATCAAAGCTGGGAGGGGCAACTTGCCTTAGCCCTGGGTGCCAGATTCTCCAAATGGGATGGGAAAATGCCCTTACGTGACCCAGGAAGCTTGTCAAGAGGTCCATATTGGGTCTTATTTGGACAGTCTGCAAGGACAATGGGAGGTGGAGGAAAAGGGCTCCCATTTCTTGGGGGGCTGTGAGCTTCACCTACATCAGTTCATTTAATCCATATAGAGCCCTTTCAGGAATTGCTGTTTCCATTTTACAGAAAAAGAATTCTGCTGAGACTGAGGGTTGGGTAACTTAATCAAGGTGTTGCTCACTCAGTGGAAGTACTCTAAACCTGGCAGGCTCTAACTTTGTCCTTCCCGTTGTCCCAGGTTGCTTAAGTGTGGGAAGATATAAAGAATACTGTTAGAAAACGTAATGATGGGGTGCTCAGAGATGCAGCATTTGCCGTCCTCTACTCTGCCAACTGAGCTGTTGAGGGAAGCACAGGAACATGGTTGACTGTGGATTGAGTGCCGGGTCCTTTGCATAGGGGACCTCGTTTAATAGTGAGGTGGTGCGGTGACGCAGACATAGGTAAAATGGTGAGGTGGTGCGGTGACGCAGACATAGGTAAGATAGTGAGGTGGTGCGGTGACGCAGACATAGGTAAGATGGTGAGGTGGTGCGGTGACGCAGACATAGGTAAGATGGTGAGGTGGTGCGGTGACGCAGACATAGGTAAGATGGTGAGGTGGTGCGGTGACGCAGACATAGGTAAGATGGTGAGGTGGTGCGGTGACGCAGACATAGGTAAGATGGTGAGGTGGTGCGGTGACGCAGACATAGGTAGCTGGGGCCTGAACGGGAGCTCTTTGAGGGGAGGGATTTCTGTCTGTGTTTCCCATGCCCCTATCCCTGGCACTGAAGGAAGTGGCTTGGAGCGCTCTTTTTTTTTGGGTGGGGGGGTGTCTATGTCCATGAACTTAGTCTCTTTGAGTTCATAATCATTCTCAATGACTGGTTCTTAGTACAGCCCTTGGTTGATAGTAATTTCTGACTGCTTATTGTCAAATTTATCCTTTACCAGAGTACTCTGACATAAACTGTGTAGACAGCTGAGGTAGGACAGGAGTGGTGGTATGGAGTTGCAGCAGAGGTAAATGAATTAAGAACACTGTGGTTTTTATTGAAGATGGAGCAAATAGCTAGATCTCCGTTATCCATGGAGGAAAATAGCGGTTTGAGAATCTGAAATGCATTGGACTTTGGAGTAAATTCCATGATTTTTGTTGGCATCAGTTAACAAATGCATAGGCAAATGGAATTTATATGCATTCTCTTAGCAGGTAATAATCTTACCACTGTTGGTAAGTGCTTTTTAGTTTAAAGCGGTTTTCCATATACAGCTCAAGCTTCTAACTTAGGAATTATTCTAACTTGGAGTTATGATTCTGGTACTGGTGGTGGGGCTGTCCCAGGGAAGGGGCAGGTGAGGCCCCCTTATGAGTTGGCTCTCTTGACTAACAGATGGTTTTGCCTGACAGAGGCTGATAGGTGATGCCTGTCATATTATTACAAAGTGAAACAGTATAGTTAACACTAATGTGTCTTGGCTGGTCTCCTGGTGTGGGTAGATACATCCCTCATGGATATGTACAGCCCTGTTCGTTCAAATCCAGTTGGCCTCTGTTTGGTGGAATGCTTGAAAAAGTAGCCAACGATTGATAGTTTGAGATTAAGGAGATGATAAATCATACATCCGAAAGCAGATATTCTTGTTTATAACTTGGAAGTCCTGTGTTTCTTTTACGCCCTGTGGGGAAGGAAGAGGACAGATGACTGACAGCACAGAGAAGTGGCTGGGAAGGTGCATCAACCATCGAGACTCTGTTTCCCAGTTGGGGAAATGTTTGCTGTTAGGCACATACAAGTTAGGCAAATGCAGAAGTGTGTTGGGGCTACCTAAAGCTACAGGATAACATTAATTCACCGTATATTTGTTACCCGCCTTCTCTGTGCTGCTGTCCGTGCTGAGGACTCAGTGATGAGCAAGACAGGCGAGGGCCCGCGGCCTCACAGCTTACATTATGGGGGGGGGGGGGGGCACATTTAATATGCCTAAAGTCTAAAGCAGAAGAGCCTTGTTTAATGTAATTATAAGCACATCTGTGTGAGACATGGCGGGAGACTTAGAAAGTTGGGGCTTGTGCCAGGCTTCACTCCCAGGCCTTTTGGAGCGGCCCCTGCCCTCGTCGAGGCCATCACTGTGGGAGTGAATTGCAGTGCACGTCGTCTGTTCCTCTGCAGAACAGAAGCTCTCCCATCCACGAAGTCCTGCCCTTCTGACCTGGGTAGCTACCATCGACGGAGGGTCTGTGAAGCGTGACAAGGTTGCACCTTATCCTTCGTTTTACTTACAAGGAACCTGAAGCTTGAGTGAGAAGTTGAGTGACCAGTGTGAATGGTGGGCCTGGGATGCAGATCTGGTTCCACCTGACACCTGTGTGGACGCTCACTCTGTTTCTCAGAAACAGTGCGCACCACTGTAGGGGTACAGGATTTTGTCCCATTTCTCTGTGCAGCAGATCCCAAGGAAAGTAGGGTGCAGAAGCCCAAAGGATGCAAAGGCAAGATCACCTGTATTAGGACCAGCTAGAGCAATGTCATTTCCAAACCTGGCCTTTACAGGTTAATGTTCCGGTGTAAGGAGGTGGACATGCCGTTTGTGTAACACCAGGTACGTGCCACGCACTGCACTGGGAGCTTTAGCATAGTGCTGTGGTCGGCAAACTGGGGCTCTCGAGCCACATGCGGCTCTTTGGCCTCCTGAGTGTGGCTCTTCCACAGATTACCATGTGCGGGTGCGCATGTACAGTGCGATTGAAACTTCGTGGCCCATGCGCAGAAGTTGGTTTTCAGCTCTCAAAAGAAATTTCAATCGTTGTACTGTTGGTATTTGGCTCTGTTGACTAATAAGTTTGCTGACCACTGGCCTAGTGTATCCTCCTGCAACAGCCTGACCAGGAGGGTTCAGCCTTAGGAGGGAGGCAGCATAATTAAGAAGTTAGGACATAGGAGCCAGACTGACTGCCTTGGGTTAATAACAGTACCTCGTAATAAAGCTTTGGTGAGGATTAAATGAGATAATAATGCATGTCAAGTACTTCAAACAACATCTGGCACATAATTATGTAAGTATTAACTATTATTCTCATCACCATTTTACAGATGCGGTTCAAAGGGGTATGTGGTTAGTCCCTCTAATAGCTACTAAGTGGAGGAACTGGGTTTTCTGATTCCGGAGCTAGTCCCCTTTCTTCCACTTCTTACTGTCTACTGAAAGCTTATTTCAAGTTTGCTTGGCTTTGGGCCATGTCTTGAAGGAAAACTTTCCCTAATGGAGCCTGAGGCTCTACTTCACCATAGAAGTCAAGGCTCCTATGCCCTGGACACCACCTGTTGCCCCAGCTTGGTGCTAGGTGCCAGGTCTGACCCCCCCCCGCCCCCCCGCTTGAAAGAAGAGGGTCCGGACTGGGGACAGCTCTGTGAGAGCAGGGACCTTGTCCGCTTGGTTCTCATTAACTGCCCCGCCCACACCTTGCACTGGTCGCCTGGTGCCTGGTAAGCGCTTCCTGAGCACTGAGTGAATGAAGGGTGTGAGCAGAAAGGTGGCTGCCTTTTGTTTGCTGCCTGCTTCCCAGAATGTGGGCCTGGCAGATTAGGGTTGGAGTCCTATCTCTGCCACTCAGTATGTGACCTAATCTCCCTTTGCCTCAGTTTCTTCTTTTTCAAACTTTTTATTACTGATTTTAAAATTTTATTTGAGAAAGATAAATATTGATTTGTTGTTTCACTTATTTGTGCATTCATTGGTTGTTTCTTGTACGTGCCCTGACCGGGGGATGAACCCACAATCTTGGTGTATCAGGAGGGAAGATGCTCTAACCAACCGAGCTACCCGGCCAGCGCCTCAGTTTCTTGGGGGTAACATTTTATAGGGATGCCAGGCGAAAGAAGTGAAATGTGTAATGTACTTAATCTGGTACCACAGTAAGAGGTAGCTGTGATCACTATTTGCCTTATTCTGCTTTCTGTAGAGTAAGGGACACCAATAGAAGCCATAATCTCTGTCCTCTAATCCAAAAGGGGAGGCAAGATGCATGGAGAAAGTTAAGTGCAGCAGGAAGGAAGTGGTAATAGGAAAGACGGAACAAGGGCCACGCCTGCCATCTCTGCAGGCTTGACTTGCATTCCACCTCCTCCAGGAAGCCCTGTAGACCAGCGGTCGCCAACCTTTCAGACCTCATGGACCACCAGTTGGCGACCGCTGCTGTAGACCACTCCAGCCTACACTGGTGAAGCCCGGGGAAACCTTGCCCAGGCAGGGAGGATGGGGTTGGGTACAATCAGGGAAAGGCCATTCTAGGTAGAGATCTGGACCTGAAAGCAGGGTCAGGGGTCTGGTCTGCCTTGTGAGTTTGGGGATCAGCCATGGAGGACACAGAGCGAGTTTAGGGACCTCAGTCTGGGGAGTGAGTTGTGGAGCGCCCGAGTTGCTAGGCTAAGGAGTTTGCATTTGATCTGAGACAGTGTGGAGCCAGTTACATTTTTGACAGGGCAGGTAGAAATTTGAGGAGGCTGGCAGAGAAGCGGTATTTTAGGAAGAGTCATCTGGCTGGGGTTTGCAGGAAGGATCTGGGAAGTCAGAGGCATTTGCAAGCATCAGCTGTGCGGCTACAAAGGTCCTGGCCGCTGTGCGACTGTGGATGTGAAAGGAAGGAATGGTTGAGAAAGATAGGGGCAGCATGAGACGTCGTGATTTACCACCTCTGGGGCTGAGGGTGACGCTTCTCTCCCCAAAGAGCCCATGAAGGCATTCTGATAAGATGGTTTATCATTGACCAGCAACTATTTCTGGTCAGTTTAAATCCTGAGATAGTGGTGTCTGCAAAGCCTGATATCCTGTTAACAACTGCCTGGGGATTTCAGTCTGGACGGCCCAGTGATCCATCGCCCAGTCATTATCGCTTGTGGCATCAGATTTCTGCCCATTTTGCGCAGCATGAGCGTTGAGCTATGAATGAGGAGGTCATGGTTTGATTTCCCCGGCAGGGGATATGCCCAGGTTGCGGGCATGATTCCCTGGGGGGGGGGGGGGGGGGGGTGTGCTAGAGGCAGCTGATCACTGATTCTCATTATTGATGTTTCTCTCTCTCCCTCTACCATTCTCTCTGAAATCAATAAAAATATATTTTTAAAAATTTTCACGGCATTAAACTCTGGGCAAACAGATGACGAAGCCGCCCAGTCTGCTGAGGGGGACAGAGACCAGAGCTGCAGAGTGGAGGTGCTACATGGTGGCTGTAACAGTGACAGGAGGTCTTTTTTAATCCCCAAAGCAACCCTGTGAAGCAGGTTCTCCCGTCACTCTCAGTCCACAGGCGAGGAAACCAGTCCTTCCTGGGTAGTGACTCGCTTGTGCTCCGGCGTGTTTTCCATCAGGCCCCGTTCACGGACGCCCTCGGAGCAGTCAGATAGGCCTGTTAGAATGTGAGTCTTAATGTCAAATGGAGGAGGCAGAGGGAGCAGGTAAATCTGAGGTTGTGATGACATGGGCATGAGTGCAGAACCAGGTGGTGAAATTCCAACACAGGTGGGCGTGTGGGGCCCGCTCGCCTTTCCCTTTTCCTTTCCCTGCCCCTCCTGGCCCGATATCTCTGGCAATCTGCAGAGAGGAGCCTTCATCTACAACTTTCCAGGGATAAATGCCCTGACCAGTAGTCATATTTCTTCCCAGGCAGCAACCCTGGTGGTTCCATCCACTTGTCCTATAGGGGTTATTGTGAGGATTAGGTGAGTTAATCGTGCAGAAAGTGTAGACTCTGCCTGGACCCTTGTAATTACAGCAGGAGTGTTGGTGGTTATATGATTATTTTATCAATACAGATGGCTGATAGGTGGTGTTCCATGGAACCTCCCAGCCAACCTGGAAGGCAAGTGATAGCCCTTGTTCTGCCGAGACCCCTAAAGAGGTAGAGCCCTTGCCCAAGGATGACCGTTTTAGGGCTCTCAACCCAGTGTTTTGTGGCTGAAAAGTTCTTACTGCAGATGACAAGCAGTTGTTACCACTGGTTCAGACCATGAACTTCTCCAGCCACTGCATATGCCGCTCTGTGAAGCTTCCTCCTTTAGCACTCAACTCAGCACGACCCTTCTGAGTTCAGACCTGATCTGAAACCACTATATTATTTAACATTATTTGGATTTAACTGTCTCAGAGGGTTTCTTAAAAAGATTTAGGCAGAGGACTCATTACATTTACCAAGTGAAATATCTTGAATTGCAACTATTCAGGTCATGAAAAGATGCTTTTGCACTTACCTTTCTTCTGGGGTATGTGGGGAGCGAGCAGTCTCCTGTTGGAATTGCGCATTTCTTAGTGATGCCCAGTGCCCTTTCCCTTCCCGTTCGGAGCCATGGCTGGCGGACGGGAGCAAGTGTGGCTTACTCACCTCTGATGTTGCTACTCAGGCTTCTCCATTATGAGGCTTTGGCCCTGACGGGATGTGTCTGGCTTTGCTTGGACAGGCTTCCAGGATACAATTTTGGGCTGAGAAACTGAAAGGAGCTTTTATCTGTCACACACTCCCAGTGAAGTCTGATTTCAGGCCACTGTGGCCACTGAAGGAGCTACTTTTTTTTTTTATTAATACATTTTATTGACTTTCCACAGAGAGGAAGGGAGAGGGACAGAAAGTCAGAAACATTCATCAGCTGCCTCCTGCACCCTCCCCCACTGGGGATGTGCTCGCAACCAAGGCACATGCCCTTGACTGGAATCGAACCCGGGACCCTTCAGTCCACAGGCCAACGGAAAGAGCTACTCTTGAATGTTCCTTGTCTCATATCTGGTTTGTTTTTTGTGGGTTTTTTTGTTTGTTTTGTTTTGTTTTTTAACAGTCTTTGCTTCTCTGCTCAGTATAGCTTACGGGCGATTCCCAGTCAGTGCGGGTCCTGGGGCTGGATGCAGCCCCATCACCGAGGAACAGAGACCCTGACACAGCAGTGGCCAGGCTTGGCCACTTAGGTGCTTTGAGAATTTCTAAGTGCACTGTCCTTCCTTGTGTATTCTCCTCCAGACAGCTCCCGTCTTGACATCTCTCTCAGCCATAGTGGGTGTGGACCCCTGGTGGTCTCTGACTTGTATCAGGTCGAACACTCACGGACCAGAAATTGGAGGTGGCCCGAGGTAGCAGTCTTCATCCCTTACGTTATTAAGTAGTCCCTCCTGGATGCTCTATTAGTCACAGCAATGGCACCTTCCTTCTGCCAGTGTCTCTGCTGGATACTCACAGTCACTGTAACTCTCTCAACTCCACCCCTGGGAAGCTGCTTCCTCATTGTGAAGTTCAGGAGACTGTGGCTCAGAAGGGTTTAGTGACTTGCCTAAGAGTTCCCAGCTAGTTAGTGGCAGCTAGTTAGTGGATCCAGGTCTATCCCACTCAAAAGCTCATTCTTATTTACCTCCGCTGTCTTGCCTGGCACATACATGCACTCACCAGGACGCTTATTTTATGGATGAGGAAACTGAGGTTGAGAGAGGCTCACCTATAGGTCTGTCTGACTGCAGTGGCCGAAGTCTGGGTTTAGGTTAGAAGTTGAAGTTTGTGTGTGTGTTTGTTTTTTTAGTTTGAATTGTTAAATGCCGCAGCTGGAACTTTCTGAGCTGTGGTCTCTTTTTAGAAAGAAGCCTGCTAAATCTTCAAGTGTTAGATATGCTGTAGGCTGCCATCCGTAGTGTGCACCTTTGCTTTCTGGACAGCACAGTATTCATTGTCACCTCCTCGTCATTGTGAAGCCCCTTCTCTACCACTGTTGGTTGTTGAATGGATGGATGTCTAGTAAACCCTTAATAAATGTAAGGGCTCCTCCTCCATTAGGTTGAACCACATGAAATGGCTGTTTTCTGTATCAGAAATGGTTGAGTATCAGCAGTTCATGTAGCTCAGCCTGAAACAGACTAAACACTAGGGCGGACTGAGTCTGGTGTGAGACTTTCTAGCAGTGGCCAGATCTCCCTTTGGACTTGAGCCCCTGGCTTCTCATGAGGTCAGTGTGGGCTCCTCGTCAGTCAGTGTCACTTCAGGTAGGAAGGACAAGCACCGAGGGAGCAGAGCGGGTCTGCCTCCAAGATGAGGTCAGCACATTCTTCATGCGTTCGGCCACTGCTGGCATTGAGACTGTCTGGAGGTGCTGGCAGTGGCGGGATCAGGGCTTGGGGGGAACAGCGATCTTAATAGCACTGGCATTCATTGATGACTGTGTACATGGTAGACACTGGGCACTTTGCCCAAAGTCACACAATTAGCCATCCTGGGAGCTTTTGAAAGATCCTAGGCAGTTTTGATTCTAGAGTTTAGGGGCAGTGAAGGGCAGGTTCTGGAGCCAGACTGCCTGGGTTCAGGTCCAAGCCTGTAGACTTTAGGCATCTTCCTTCACTCTCTGCCTCAGTTTCCTTGTCTCACAGTGAAGTGGTGAGAATAAAAGTACCTATTTCAGATGGATTTTATGAGGATTAAATGAGTTAATACATGTAAATCTAGACACATGGTAACAGTATTATTATTTAAAATACTAGGGGCCCAGTGCACGAAATTCATGCGCTGGGGGTGGGTGGTCCCTCAACCCAGCCTGCCCCCTCTCACATACTGGGAGTCCTCAAGGGATGTCCAACTAACTGATGGCTCAGCCCCAGCTGCCTACGACCACCTGGCCCCGGGGGCTGGGTGATCACCGCCAGTTCCGCTCAGAACACCTGGGGGCCAGGCGCTCCCTGCCACCGCCACCACTACCTTTTCATCTCCACCCCCTGGCCCAGCACTCATGCCACTTGGCCCTGCCCCTGCTCCTGATTGGCTGGTAGCATAGCCAATCAAGAGCTAAGGTACGGTCAAATTTGCATGTTTCTTTTATTATATAGGAAGGATATTTTCATTGAATTCAGAGATGAAGGGGAAGAGAGAGAGAGCGATAGAAACATCAATGATGAGAGAGAATCATTGATTGGCTGCCTCCTGCACACTCCACACTGGAGATCGAGCCTGCAACTTGGGCATTGTACCCTGAATGGGGATTGAACCGTGATCTACTGGTTTATAAGTCAATGCTCAATCACTGAGCCATGCCAACTGGGCTTTAAATTTTTAAAATTTTATTATTTTTAGTAACTTATTATTTACATCAGTAATAACACTGTGTGATTATTACTGATATGGACTCTTAGCATGCTGTGAGAGCAAAGAGAGGGAGTGGAAATGGTTGGAGAGAGTTTGGACCTCATGTTGATGCTCTGTTTTGAATCGGAGACATTGCTTTTCCCACAGCTCAGTGGAAAGCTTTGTTGGTCATGGGCCTGGCAGAGCATACACCTGCCTGTCTGTGAACAGGTTGTTTCAAATGGCACTGCCAGGTTATAATAAAAGTCACTCTTCTGGAAAATGGCTTAATTTTTTTCTTTCTCTTGGTATGAGTGGCCAACCGTGGAGGGCCAGTTATATTTGGTACCCAGGGCCTTTGAGAGGAGCAGGACCTGGTGCTAATCCGTGACCCTCATCTCAACCCCCGTTTCCCAGGTCCTGTGCTTATGATTATTATTATTTTTAAATCAATTTTCTCATTTTTTTGGAAGGTGGCAGGCAAGTTGTCAGAGGTACTGTACTCTTGTGATCCACCAGAGATCTGTAAGATTCTGCTGCCTCAGGGGGTTAATGTTTTATTTCAAGGGCATGCGTTTGATTTTAAGGCATGTAGAATGTTTGGGTATATGAAGGAGGCAAGATAAAGGAAATGGTAAAAAAAAAAAAAAAAAACCCAAACAAACCAAAACCAATTGTTGGAAGGTGGCCTGGTATAGGAGAGTGGAAGGAGACTCCTTCCTACTGGATTTGAATCCCACTGTGTGGCTGCTTCTGTACTGTATGAACTTGAACTAGGTACATCATCTCTCTGAGCCTCTACTTCCTAATCAGTAAAGTGGACATAATATTCCCTTCACAAAGTAGTTGACAGGATTAAATAAGAATAATGTAATCGAAGTGCTGTAACTCAAACCTCATATGTGGGCACTTGATACATGCTCATTATTATCTGTAGGAATTTTATCATTTGTCATGCAAATGAGTACCGTTCCACTGGGAAGAAAATTGGATTGAATCTAAAAAAAATCCTTGTAGTAAGGACTGCCATAAATATAAGATGTAGGTAGAGTGATCACTCTAACGCAGCAGTCGCCAACCTTTGAGACCTCACGGACCACCGGTTGGCAACTTCGGCTCCAAGGAGAGGTTCTGACTTGCTGGCTTCCAGAGCACAATTTCTTGAGGATTTATCATGCTTGCACTGCTTCAGCCCCTGTGTAATGAACGCTATAGATACCATCCCATGAATCTTTACCATGGTCCTGATCATGCCCCCATTTGCAGATGTAGAAACGGAGGCCTAAGAAGTTCAGAGGTGTCTTGTACAAGGTCACACAACTAGTAAAGGGGCAGAGGAGACCTTTAAATTGGTCCTTTTTTTTTTTATAATATATTTTATTGATTTTTTTTTACAGAGCGGAAGGGAGAGGGATAGAAAGTCAGAAACACCGATGAGAGAGAGACATCGATCAGCTGCCTCTTGCACGCCCCCTACTGGGGATATGCCTGCAGCCAAGGTACATGCCCTTGTCGGAATCGAACCCGGGACCCTTCAGTCCGCAGCCCGACGCTCTATCCACTGAGCCAAACCGGTCTCGGCTAAATTGGTCCTTCTAATTACAAAATGTAGCCCTTAATACCCTCTGGAAGTTGGCCCATGGATGTCATTTTTTATGTATAGAGGAAAGTGCTTTATGCTGATGGTTCAACAAATGTTCTGTAGTATTTTTTAAACTTTTGCAGCTCAAAGCAGACTATTTGTTAAGTGGCTGTCCCTAGTTTTGCTTTGATGATTTGGAGCACATGTTAAAATGCAAGAATGAGCTTGCAGCTTCTCATTTAAAAGGGAGCCTCATTCCCCACAGTAATTTGTAACTATGCTCAGGGTTTGGAATCACTTTGAAGGCCTTGAGTACTGTAGGTTGTTTTTTTTTTTTTCTTCTCTGCCCTCCCTCCCTCTTTTCTGTGTACATCCAGCTGGACTCTGAAATGATGAACAGAGTATGGGGTTAATAGCTGTCAATGACCATGCTAGCATTTGAACTTGGGGCCAGCTTACTCCATGCCTGGCTGTATCTTACTTGCAGCTAGGGCCAGAACTAAGCAGAGGCCATAGTTAGCTGCTCACGTAGCTAGCCAACAGAAAACTAGTCTGATCCCAAGAGGTGCAGCCACACACACAGAGGTTTTTATCTCAGAGCACTAGGCTGTGGATGTCAACACCTGCTCACAAGATGGGCAGGATCTCCACGTCCTAAGTTCATGGCAGCCTGTGTTACCTTTCATCATATTTGGCAGTAGTTGAGATTCCTGGGAAATGGGTCCATTCTTCACATTTCCTTAATCACTTTGATTTTTTCATTCCTTCTTTTAAATAACTTCCTCCAGAGATATTTATCTGGTAATTAGAATTCCCTTGTCCTTGGCCTATGAGAAAACTGGCTGGATAGGTGTGTTTATTTTTCTCCCCATGTTGACAGACTTTGGTTTCTGGGCTTGCAGCACACTGAAGCATTGTGGGAATTTCCCCCAGGATCATGCTTTTATTTTGATAACTATGGTATTTGTTTAGTACATATTGATTGTTCAGGAAGCATTTCCTGAGATAACAGACAAGAACTGGTTGCCATGGTCCCTAAGGAAGGGCCCTCCCATCATATGACTAACTGGCAGAACATGGACACATAAATAGTGTTGGACCTTTCTGGGATGCACTCTGAGTGCTTTGTGAGGCTTGACTGTTACTCCAGAACCCCTGGAGGCATTGTATTAACAAATAAAATTCTGTGAGTTGAATTCCATGACATGCCATATTCTCTAAGGAAAGAAAACATTATTTCCAAGCCTCTGGTGATGGTGCTGGAACAAGCACAACCAGATTCCAAAGCACCTGAAGCATTCAGTAGGCCCCCAGATGATAAGGAAAGGAAGGCAGTAACATCCCTTACTATATACTTCGGTTGGCACTTCACATGCATTATCCTGTAGCAGTCCCCACTATCTGCAGGGCCTTGTCCCAAGACTTCCAGTGGGTCTTAGCTGGTTTGGCTCTGTGGATAGAGCATTAGTCTGCGGACTAAAGGGTCCCGGGTTTGATTCCAGTCAAGGGCATATGCCCAGGTTGTGGACCCAATCCCCAGGGAAGTGTGTAGGAGGTAGCCAATCAATGATTCTCTCTCATCATTGATGTTTCTCTCTCTCTCCCTCTCCCTTCCTCTCTGAAATCAATTAGTGTGTGTGTGTGTGTGTGTGTGTGTGTGTGTAGATAAATAAAAGACTTCCAGTGGATGTATGAAACCGGGATGGTACTGAATCCTATATATGCTATGTCTTTTTCTATACATACAGGGTGGGGTAAAAGTAGGTTTACAGTTGTGAGTATGCTAAACAGTTTATTCTTGTATTGTTTATTAATTTATTCTTGTATTTATTTAAATATTATTTTCCCTATGAACAACTATAAACCTTGCCCCACCCTCTACATACCTTTTCACTTTAAGGAAACTCTTATAGCTTCTCTTTGTCATATCCGAATTGCTATCATCACTATTCTTCTGCTTTGGGGGTCATTAGTAAGTAAAATAAGGGTGACCTGAACACAGGCACTCCGATATCTTGATAGCTGATCTGATAACCAAGGGGGCTACTGAGTGACTAACGGGGCAGGTAGCGTATACAGGAAGTAGTGGGTAAAGGCATGATTCACATGCTGGCAGATGGAGCAGATATTGGAGATTTCATCACACTACTCAGAACAGCATGCCATTTAAAACTTATGAATTGTTTATTTCTGGAATTTTTCACTCAATAATTTTGGATCACAGTTGACTGCAGGTAACTGAAACCACGGGAAGTAAAACTGTGGATAAGGGGTGACTGCTGTATTTTTAGCAATTTAGTTCCCAGAATTCTCCTAGCATGGGATCTTATGAATTTAGGATCCTGTGACATTACGTAAATTTATATAATTGTAAATTATATAAATTTAGAAACGTGTGTAAATTGCTAGTAAGTTGCAGAGCCTGCTGCTCTGACTTTAAACCTTATGCCTTCAACCTCTGTTTTGTTGTGGAATTTTTACTGCTCACGCAGAGCCTGTGCTTGTTCAGATCCCACAGTAAATCAGTCACGAGGCAGCTGGGGCGAGGGTCCTGTGCCTGACACTTTAGACTCTGGACTCTACACTCTGAGGTGGGCCACTGTCTCATCTGCCACATAAACTTAGGCCCGTTTGAAAACATATTCGAGCGTGCTTCTCCAGATGCATGAAAAGGCCGCACTTCCCAATATGATGCTGTGCAAGAGAAGAGCTTTCTGGCGATTGGGTTGACCAATCCAGAAAGCTAGTGCTCTGAGGAGCGACAGGTCTGGATTCAAACCCAGGCCCCTTTAATCTGTAGCTCCTCTTTTGTTGTGATGTACATAGGAGACATGAGTCACAGTAGCAGATGTCCACTGAGAAAATCGATGTTCACCAGTAGGTTAAAAAATGATCTTCCATCAATACACTGGGATGCATTGCAGCCCTTAAAGTGTGAACTGTGAAGGCTATGTAGCGATGTGGAAACGGTTTGTTGAATAAAGTAGAGTCCTCATAGCTGGGTAAAAGGTTCATATTAGAATACCCACCTCATGGGGTTGTGCTGAGGATTAAACAAGCAAACAGTTATGAGACCTTTACTCCGCTAGTTGCAGTGGATATTTGCATCTGTCTATTTCTGTCTGTCTGTGCCCATACTCATAGATGTGTGTATATGTTTTCCTTCTTTCAAGATGCCTTTTTAAAAAATACATTTTTACTGATTTCAGAGAGGAAGGAGAGGGAGCGAGAGAAGAAACGTCAATGACAAGAGAGAATCATTGATTGGCAGCCTCCTGCACACCCCCTCCTAAAAATCAAGCCCTGACTGGGCCTCATCCTGTGACCTCCTGGTTCATAGGTCACTCGGTCACTGAGCCACACCGGCCGGATACTTTTTTAAGGTAAATCCTCACGAGTGGGATTATCTGGCTGGCAGGGACTTTCGTCTCCACACAGTGTTCCCAGTTACTTTGCTCTCACAGTGTTGCCTTAGTAGCTGGGCCTCAATGGCTGATCTCCAGGGCCCTCTGATCTGACCTTGTCCTCCCTGCCCAGCAAGCTTCATTTCCTCAGTGTGGCTCCCTGTTCTGGCCGAGGGTAGAGAGCTCCTTGCTAATTAACTTTTCTTTACATTGTCTATTTTTAAAAGTAAATTGATTGATTAATTTAAATCCTCACCTGAGGGTATGTTTTGATTGATTTTAGAGAGGGAGGGAGGGAACGATTGAGAGAGAGAGAGAGAGAGAGAGAGAGAGAGAGAGAGAGAGACATCAATGTGAGAGGAACATCAGGTTTCTCCTGTATGTGCCCCAACCAGGGGTCAAACTCACAACCTAGGTATGTGCCCTGACAGGAAATTGAACCCATGACCCTTTGGTGTACAGGACGAAGCTCCCACCAACTGAGCCACCTGGCCAGGGCTAAAGTAAAAATTAGGAGGGAAACTTCGTCATTACCATAAATGGAAAATCAGTATCAGTTGTCAGAAGTAGCAAGTAAAAATTGAAATAAATGTTTGTAACTATTGATATAAAAGATTTTCATCTGCAGCCCACAAGTGTCTGGCTTGTTTCTGTCTCTGGGCCTCAGCTTGCAGCATCTCCCTTGCCTTCCTCCTTTCTTTCTTTTTTTAAATTTTTTTATTCTTTAAAGTACTACAATTAGCAGTACATACGTCTTCCCCTCTTCCCCCCATTGTCCTCCCCCCAGCCCTCCCCACCCCCCCAGCACACGTCCTCACCTGCCCCCCCCCCCGCCCCAGTGTCCTGTATCCATTGGCTATGCCTACATGCACGCACACAAGTCCTTCTGTTGATCTCCCACAGCCCCCGCCCCCCACCCTCCCCAGCCTTCCCCCAGCAGTTTGACAGTCTGTTCAATGCTTCTCTATCAGTCTTTTCCCCCTGTTTCTTTTCTTTAAAAAGATCTTGCATCTGCATACTGGAAATAAATGTATAAGAAAAAAAAATGTTTGAGTCTTAATTTCAATGTCCAACTGTTCTGAGTCCCAGTTTCAATGTCAAATAGTTCCTTATGTGTACATGTCAGCAATGGTATCTGGATGGTGGACAAATGGTGGCAATGCAGGTTCCACCCTCTGTGGTTTGGTCCTGGGTCGCCTGCAGCGATGCACAGCTACTGACTGCTAGCATTTGCCTTCCTCCTTTCTGCTGGTGTCTATCCCACTTACCTTCCAGGACCTGACTCCACCAAACCACCTCTGATTGCCACAGCCCTCCACACCTGTCTGCCCTTCCATCCATCCATTCTTCCAAAAAAACATTTAACCATGGTATGTGCTCCCATTGGGATAGGCATGAAGATTCTTTCCATATCTACAAGGAGACTGTTCAGGTGGGGGCAGTCAGACAGAAGAACCTGTGGAATGGGAGGTAATTGGTGGAAGGGTTTGTGTGCAGGCACATTAAAGAAGGTGTCTGGCTGAGGGAGTTCAAGGCTGGGATCCCAGAGGGAGGTGTTTTGTTGGAGCCAAGATGAGAGGGCTCATTTGTCAGGAAGATGAGGGGTGGTTATAGACATGGCAGGAAGAGAGGAGAGCATGTGCCAGAAGTCGGGTAACCAGCAGTAATTTCGGGGAACCAATAGTAATTTAAACTCACTGCCCAATGAGAAGACTCATGAAATCTTTAACTTGGTCTTGTGTCCTAGTGATCCTAAGAGTTAAGAGTGCCAAGTGGCCCCCCTGGCTTCTGGAGGGGGTGCAGCCTGCTGGAACCTCAGAGAAGGTGATGGTGGTGGGTGTGGTGCAAAGAGGTTCACTTTCTAGGTCTAGTTCTATCAGTCTTTATGATCCTTCTGTGTAAGTGAGGCTTGGTGAATGGGCCTCTGACCTGTTTCAAAGAATGTTCAGTTTACTGATGAGGGAGGGGGGTGTGCAGAGGCACAAGTTATAGTGTTTTCTTAAAACACATTTTATTAAAGTCCTTTTTGCTTTTACCTTCTCTGGTCCCCTTGTCTTCTAGATTCCAATGCCCCCCAGTAATATATTGCTTTGAACTTTTTTATAAGAATATGCAGATTTGCATAAAAAGGAAAGCTAATGAGTTCTTTCTTCTTGTGTTCTGGTAGTGCTATTAGCAGGCAATAAGGACTTAGAAAACTAAAACCATTGTTTAAGAACAGAAATTAGACTTGGGGAGGGGGTGTCTTCACTTTTGTCCACTAGAACTTTCCATGATGATGGAAATGCTCCAGAGGTAGCTATTAGCCATGTGTGGCTCCTTAGCACTAGTGTGGCTAGTGGGATCAAGGAACTAAGCATTTAATTTTAGTAAATTTTCGTTAACTTAAATGTAAATAACCAAGGCTGGCTAGTGGCTACTGTACTGGACAGTGCAGGTCCCGATGGGTGTTGGCTCCCATTGAAAAATTGTCTTTAACTTATTCTAGAGCCATAGTGAGGAATATCACTAAGCTGGGTTATTTTAAATGATTTCTAAGCAAATATGTTATGTCATTACTAGTGGCCTGGTGCATGAAATTTGTGCACTGGAGGGGTGGTCCCTCAGCCCTGCCTGCACCCTCTCGCAATCTGGGATCCCTCACGGGATGTTGTACTGCCAATTTAAGCCTGATTCCACAGGAATCCCTGTGGGATCGGGCCTAAATTGGCAGTCGGACATCCCTCTTGCAACCTGGGACCGCTGACTCCTAACTACTTGCCTGCCTGATTATCCCTAACCACCTCTGTATGCCTGCCTGATTGTCCCTAACTGCTCACCTGCCTGCTTGATCACCCCTAACTGCCTCTGCCTTGGCCCCCACTCCCCATGGCTGCCGTCTCTGCCTCAGCCCCCACTGCCGTGGCTTTGTCCAGAAGGTGGTCCGGAAGGACGTTTGGAATGATGTCCGGGAGGTGGTTCAGCTGTCTGGTCTAATTAGCTTATTGTGCTTTTATTATTATAGATGGGGTATTATTTATACACTATATTCAGTGGGTGCCCACTATTTATAAGGTATTGTGGTAAAGTGGATAATCAGAAGTTTTTAATACTAGAGGCCTGATGCACAAAATTCTTGCAAGAGTATGCTTTCGCAGCCCTGGCTGCCTTGGCCAGCCCTCGCAGCTCTGGCTTCCTCCGGAAGGCGGTCTGGAAGGTCATTTAGATGGTCCTTCCACTGTTTGGCCGTTTGGTCGATTTGCATATCACACTTTTATTATTATAGATACTTCCTTGGGCATCAGTTTCCCCATCTGTATTGGGCGTATTGGGTTAAGTGGGATTTTTTTTTTAATTTTATGCAAGACAGACTCAGCAAGGAGCCTCATTCTTTTTTTAAATATATTTTATTGATTATTTATAGAGCGGAAGGGAGAGGGATAGGAAGTCAGAAACATTGATGAGAGAGAAACATCGATCAGCTGCCTCTTACACGCCCCCTACAGGGGATGTGCCCGCAACCAAGGTACATGCCCTTGACCAGAATCGAACCCAGGACCCTTCAGTCCGCAGTCCGACGCTCTATCCACTGAGCCAAACCAGTCTCGGCTAAGGGATTTTTAAAGTCCTTTCTTGTGCAGCCATTTTAATTATTTTGATTTTTGTCTTTAATAGCAATAGCACTTATTGAATACTCCTGTGTGCCAGGAAGAATATTCAAGACATTAAGTAAATGTGTTATCTCATTTAAATGTAATAACTTAGTCTCCATTAGTTCCAGTGAGACTGTGTTATCTTCATTTCGTAGATGAGGACATTGAGGCTCAATGAGGTTAAGTAATTTACTTGTAGTTATGTTGCCAGTTAACTGTGGAGTTCAGGTGCCCACTCAAGGATGCCTCATTCCAGCTCATCTTCAGTTAAATCTTTGTTTATGCAGAGGCTATTTTAAAAATAGATCCATCTTCATAAGCATTTACAGCTCTTGTTTTACGTAAAAGTTCAATCATATTTTTTTAAAAAATAGACTTCGCTGTAGTGCTCACGTCAGGAGTCAGTGGCTGTGAGTGGTTAGGAGTCAGGAGAGCAGGTGGCATGGGTGGAGGCCAGCTCATCTGGCAAGTCCATGTCCTCTTCCTCCACCATATCCATGAAAGGCCTGCTTTGAACACGCTCTTACTGGGATGTTGTTTGGATGCCCATGCTCAGCTCAGGCTAGGCCAGTGTTCGCCAAACTCATTAGTCAACAGAACCAAATATCAACAGTACAACGATTGAAATTTCTTTTGAGAGCCAAATTTTTGAAACTTCTTCTAACGCCACTTCTTCAAAATAGACTTGCCCAGACCGTGGCATTTTGTGGAAGAGCCACACTCCAGGGGCCAAAGAGCCGCATGTGGCTTGAGAGCCGCAGTTTGTGACCACTTTGCTAGGCAAACTTCAGCTTCTGCAGGGGGCTCCTGGGAAGGGGTTGTGCTCCGGGGCAGAGGCAAAGGCAGAGTGTGGTTCTAAGACATTCTCTCGTTCCCATATGCCACAAGGTCAGAGACCTACGGAGAGGCCACCAGTTTGGAGCCCAAAAGTTGACTCCACTTGTTCACTGGCTGGGCAGTCATGTGCAAGTCATTTCACCTCAGAGCCTGTGAGGACCCATTGCCGTATCCACCAACAATACTTCTGGAAACTCTCCCATTGCTCACTCTATTCTGGCTCCTGGGGGTCCAGCAATGAATAAGAGAAAGCTCTGCCTTCATACAGCCTGCGTTCTGATTGATGATGAGCTTGCTTTTCTTCCATCCTTGAAATAGAGGTGCCAGTCTCTGACCTACCTGGTGGGTTTAATTTGAAGAATAAATGAGATACCTGACTACCACACAGCTCCTGGTGCCCCTCCCCAGAGATGGTTCCACAAGGCCGGTACTCTCATTCTGAGGACCTTGTCCTGGAGACTTTGGCTCCGGCCTGCAGCTGGCCCTCACAGCTGTCTGAGAGGGGGGTGCCCTCTTTAGCTGCGCAGTAGGACACATGGTCTGGTGAAGCACCTAGCACAGTGCCCAGCCTGTGCTGGTCTCCCAGTACATGGCATTTCTCCTCCCTGCTTTTTTGTATAAAGAAATACTGCCACGTGGAAGCTATGAAGTAGGGGCTGGGAAGCTGAGTGAGGAGTGGTAGGAAGTTTTTAAAAGAAGTAAAAGCAAATTTCTTATTCTCTTTTTAAAAATACTATCATTTCCTTCTTGTTTTTCTCACTACAGAAGTACTACTTATTCTATTCCAATTAAACAACATTATTCTATTTAAACAACATACAAATATGTCACTTGGAAAATGAAACCACTCCTTAACTCCGCCCCCAGAAATACTACGGAGTTTGATACATTGTCTATGCACCTATCTATCTATATCTATCTATCTAAATACATTTTATTGATTTCAGAGAGGAAGGGAGAGGGAGAGATAGAAACATCAATGATGAGAGAGAATCCTTGATCAGCTGCCTCCTGCACGCCCCCTACTGGGCATCTGGCCCACAACCTGGGCGTGTGCCCTGACATCCTGGTTCATAGGCCGGTGCTCAGCTGCCGAGCCACAGCGGCCAGGTGCACGTGCTTCTGTTCTTAAAACGGTCCCACCTGCACTCAGTCCACACTTTCTCTCCTTCAGATTCGGTTTCTGCGCATAAGGAATCAGGGGACTTGGTTACATAAAATTAGCCTTGTCCTGAGGCCAGAAAAGGGAAGCAGACATCCTCTAAGACACTGGCCTGGAAAACGCAGGTTCTGGTTGAATTTTGGAGGAGACCTTTGGGGTGTCACAGCAGAGGGACAGGGGAAATCCAGGAGGGCAGAACTTCTTCCCACCACACGCTCTTACAAAACCCTCCAGTGTCTGCTTTCCACTTGGCTTTTCTGACCTCGTGACAGTTTTCTGCCCTTTGAATGAATCGCAGAAGTGCCTCTCCGCATAGTGGGGGAGAGCCTGCCTGCTGCTCTCAGAACGGGGCTTCTGGATATGGGGGAACCGGCCTTCGTTGGCTGTTTTGTTCCATCAGCTGTTTCACATCCTCTGAGAAGGATCTCTAGTTTTTTGGATTACAGAATGGTAAAGAGTGACATTTAGATGGCTGGCTTGCTTGTCCACATGTGTGTGATGTTTATACCAAAGAGTGCATGGTAACGTAAATTAAGGACAAATGCTGTGAATGTCTAAAATACTTAAAATTTACTTATGAAACTATAAAGTTGAACCATATGAAATTGCCATTTTTGTAGGCCAAAATAGTTGATTGTCAGTTTTATATGTTCCAACTTAACAATTCATTGTGAAAAATTTGGATCATAGAAGGAAAAAAATCACTAGTCACAGTTTCGTTTTTTGTAAGTCCTTTTATTTTATACCTGTAGCTTTTTTATTAGTTATGGTCCTGGGCTATCTGTAACTTACCTTCGTTTTTAAAGGTCCATATGGCCAAACAGCGAGATACCACACACAACTATGAGAATGACCAAAATCCCAAACACTGACAACACCAAGTGAGCAGAGTGTGGAACAAACGAACTTGCATTCTTTGTTGATGGGAATGCAAAACGGTATAGCCATTTTGGAAGACACTTGGCAGTTTCTTTGAAAACTAAACATATTTTACCATATGATCTGGCAATTGCACTCCTTGGTATCCACCCAAAAGAGCTGAAAACGTCCACACAGAAACCTGCCTACGAGTGTTGATGGTAGCTTTATTCATAATTGCCAACACTTGAAATCAACCAAGGTGTCTCTTAGTAAGTGAATGGATAAACAGGTACAGTCAGACAGAGGAATATTGTTCAGCACTAAAAAGAAATAAGCTGCTGCTCAGCCCGCATGGCTCAGTGGTTGAACTTTGACCTATGAACCAGGAGGTCACAGTCTGATTCCTGGTCAGGGCATATGCCTGGGTTGCAGGCTCGATACCCAATATGGGTCATTTAGGAAGCAGCCAATCAGTAATTCATCATTGATCTCCCTCCCTCCCTCTCTCCCTCTCTGAAATAAAAAAGAAAAGAAAAGAAATAAGCTGTCAAACCACAAAAATACTTGGAGGAAACTTACATGCAGATTACTAGGTGAAATAAGCCGGTCTGAAAAGGCTGCATACTTTGTGATTCCCACTGTGTGACATCTGGAAAAGACAAAATGATGGAGACAGCAAAAAGACCAGCAGTTGTCAGAGGTAGGGGGGGGGGGGGGGAGGATGAATATGCAGTGCACAGGGGATTTTTAGGGCAGTAAAATTATTCTGTAAGATACCCTGTGGATACGTGTCACTGTATACTAGTATACATTTGTCCAGACCCATAGAATGGAACCAGGAGTGAACCCTGATGTAAACTAAGTACTTTAGGTGATGATATGTCAGTGTCCGTCATCAGTTTTAAGCAAAGTATCACTGTGATGGGGATGTCGATCATGGGGGAGGCTGTGCGTGAGTAACAGATGTTGGGAGTTAGTGTGAAATCTCTGTACCGTCCACTCAATTTTGCTGCGCACCTAAACTTGCTCTAAAAAGTAAAGTCTATTAAAGATAATTTATATGACCTAAGATTTCTTCCCATTACTGGGAAGTCTTCTGTCACTTCTTGATGGCTGCTCGGTACTCCTGAGAGAAAATAGACACAGCGTTAGCTTCCCTGATATTCTGTCTTCAGGTTACTTCCAGTTTTTTTCATTATAAGCAGCGTGTCAGTGATTGTGGTCCTTTATGCAGTTTTCTGTATATTTGGATTCTTTTGTAGGATGAACTCCCAGGAGTATTATTGTGTCGAGAGTATGAACACTTTCACACCTCTTGATAAATATCACCAAAGTGTCATGCCATGTCATAATGCCACCAGCAATACAAGTGTGCTTTTATTGCTTCTTTGTCAACCTTGAGTGTTTTTCTCCCTTAACTTAAAAAAAAAATTAAGTGTCCAGCTGCCTCCTGCACACACTCCATTGGGGATGTGCCCACAACCAAGGTACATGCCCTTAACTGGAGTCGAACCTGGGACCCTTCAGTCTGCAGGCCGACGTTCTATCCACTGAGCCAAACCAGCCAGGGCCTCCCTTAATTTTTAATAGTATAATAGGTTATAAATAGTACCTAATTTTTCATTCATAACTTATCAAAGTTGGATATTTTTGTCCACATGTGTTTGTTAATTCCACTTACTGTCATTTCTCCCCACCTTTGAGCCATATGTGTGTATGTGTTCTTGTACCAAATTAGAGAATTATCAGTAAGTAGGATGGTAAGAACAGCTCTCCAAGTGTATACGGCGGATTACACGGTGCCCCCTGAGCCGTTGTTTAGGGAATTAGGGGTGCCTAATTAGTGCGGATCAAGGCAGGAAGCAAGTGCTATGGGCCTCGTCTGCAGTCCCCCGGGCCCAGTGGTGATTTCTGTGCCATCTTCTTCCTTCAGCTGCTCCGTGAACTCAGCTGAAATTCGATCACATTACAGTATGGTTAAGAGGCCTAATTAGCCATAAACCTCAGGAAATTCGAAAATTAAAGAGTCCATTAATCCCAAGGCCCCTCCCTTTGTGAATGGCTCTAATTCCCCTTGGTTTGCTTGATTTTCCTGCTGTGCTTTAGTTCCAGCAAGACTTGGATGGCGTGATGGCCTTTTTGCTGGAACCTCTGCCTTTCTGGGGTTAAATGTACCCTTTAAGCTGCCCCTTCTCCTCCCCCCACTGATTGAGCTAATCTCTAAGTAATAGCATGGAATGCTGGTCATTATTCCATTTCCTGGATGGAAATCCTCAGGAGTGCTTTAAGGTGAGTATAATGGCCCTTGTTAGTGCCTCTTAAACCATCTTGTGACCCGGAGGAACAAAGATGACCTGTGCAATTGCACCTCTCGCTCAAGTCGAGTTCAGGCTAAGCACTCCCATTCCTTCTCCCTTTAAAACGTTAGTGGGCTTGGGTTACAGTTTTTGTTCTGTGATCTGAGCAGTTCTTGTCTTAGGCTGCCCTGTTCCTCCTTCCCAAGGAGACCAGGGGGCAGCCTAGTGAAATACCCAAGGTATGAGGATGTTGTGTTGGATGGGCTGATGATTAAAGATAGGCTGGACTGTGAGCTAGAGTCCCTCTTTCTGGGTGGTTCTGTGTTCAGCCTAAGGCCATTTATTTATGAATGTTTAAGGGAACTCAGGCCTGGGATCTTGGAAAAATCTTACTGTATGCCAGCCTCTGTGTGAAACTGGAGATGTATCTTGTGTGGTGTGTGTGTGTGTGTGTGTGTGTGTGTGTGTGTGTGTGTTTTATTCTTTTCTATAGAATACCTGATCCTGCCTTGGATTTGCAGCTGACCTTCTTTTGAGAGGTTTTAGGAGTATTCAGAGATTATTTTTGTATTTTTTTTTTATGTCTTAGAGCTTTTTCTCTTTTCAACTAATTTCATTTACTATAGCAGCAGATTATTGGTTACCTTAAGATTAGGAGTCTTAAAAAATGATGAGCCTTGCATATAAGAACCTATAAGACACAGGAAATTAGTCTTGTCATACATATAACTTGCTCAGAGATGGTGCGTCTTCCAGGCGTGAAAGAGCCTTTGTGGTGTCAGACGTGACAACTGCGAGAACCTGTGCGTCTGCCAGTCCTTTTGGAAGGTTTTAAGATGAGCAGCACATTCGGGCTTTGGGGCTTTTTTCTCAAATCCTTAGCTCCTCAGTGACTTTTATAGAACAGGACGGCAAGTCCCGAGGCAAATACATGACCTGATGACCTGGCCGGGCCGGAGAGACCCAGGGTAAGGCGGGGCTGTGGCTGGTCTGCTTGTCCCGAACCATCATGTATTAGAGCATCAGTTACACCAGGGGTGTCAAAGACTGACTGTCCCAAACCATAATGTGGGGGTCCGCGAGGGCGTCCTGCTCCTCTGGACCCCTTTACCTGCTAGGCAGACCCATTGGGTGGCACGAAGAAGTCCTCTCAGATGGGCTCTTTTAGTGAATCAAGTTCATTTAGTGAGTTAAAAAACAAACAGGCTATCCCCAAATCTTCGGTGGTCGGAGCCCTTGGGGACCCCAGGCACCCAGATGAGCACTTGCTGGTTGGTGTTGAATGCTTTTGTAACCACGCTCCACTCTCATGAGCATGTGCTCAGCATAAATATGCTTTTCCATATTTCTCAGATGCTCACCTCTGTTGCCTCTTCACCGGGCCCCTGGACAGGAGGCGTAAATTGCCTCCATCGTTCCTCAGTCGTGGGAGCTCGCCTGCTCCTTCCTCTGGACCAGGCCTGTCAGTGGCCGGCGCGCCAGGCTGGGAGCTGTCAGCCCCGGGCCCTCTGCTTCCTGGCTGCTTGGTCTGCAGTTTGGCTTCCTCTTTTCAGTAAGGTTCCGCGAATTCACCCACTCAGCCCCTCCTCCTTCCCTTTACCAAGAGTTTCTCTCTTTCTCTATGGTTTCTGCTGGTGTTGCAGTTTCTTGTCAGAGAACCTTTAAGCGGTGGCGGCCACTTTAAAACAAGTCACTGGGATGAAGGGTACTTTCCCCCAGGATGGTTCTGTCTTTGCCTCCAGCCTCTAAGCCCCACTCGTTGAGACAGTACTTTTCAGTCGTTTGGAGAATATCGGGATGACTTTCTGAAGTGCATTGTTGAAGCTTTTGCTGTTGTGGTGAAAAGTGCAAGTTTGCAGTCAGAGGCTGGGCGATCCTGCTTAGCTGCTGCGAGGCCTTGGACAAGTTCCTGCAAATCACCGGGCCTGCTCATCAGCGGGGACGATCGGGTGACCCTCACAGGGTTGGAGGGATTGAAGGAAGATTGTGTATAAATGTGTAACATAGAAAACATTTAAGTTCCCTGTGATCGGATAAAAGCAGCAGGGAACCCCCTCTACAAGTTCCCCTCCTGTGGAAAAGAATTTTTTAAAAATGAGGGTGTAGCCCTAACTGGATCTGCTCGGTGGATAGAGCATTGGTCTGGGGACTGAAGGGTCCCAGGTTCGATTCCGGTCAAGGGCATGTACCTTGGTTGTGGGCACATCCCCAATAGGGGGTGTGCAGGAGGCAGCTGGTCGATGTTTCTCATCAATGTTTCCAACTCTCTATCCTCTCTCTCTTCCTCTCTGTAAAAAATCAATAAGATATATTTTTAAAAATGACGGTGTAGCTATCCTGGGGTGAAATAGGTGAATGACCTTCTCCGACCTGCTCTGTGGGAGCATGTGCCTATGCAGCCAGTACTGCGGTCCTCGTCCCACCCTGGGAGTGGGGATGTGAATTGTAAGCACACAAAGAGGGGTCGTCAGTTTTTGCCTGTATTTTATACAGCTTCTCTCCCCGGGGCTTCCCTGATTCCTTCCTTCATTTCTAAGTTTTTATCCAGCACCTCCTTTGAGAGCCTGACTGGCCGGGGAAACCAGTGCCACTAAATACAGGGCCTGCTCTCCAGGAACCCCGTCTCCGGGGGAGACAGATCTGTGATTCGGCCAAGCAGCCAGAGGCAGCACCTCCCGGTCAGCAGTGCAGGTGTTGGAGCTAGCTGGCTGCCTGCTTGCGAGTCCTCGTGTCCTCTTGTCCTCGGTTTTCCACTTTCCTCATCTGCAAGATGGAATAAGCTTGTAGTTTAGGGGATGAATTAATGCATCTCACGTGCTGCTTTAGCTGCCTGGTTCCCAGGAGGGGCTCGGTTAATTGTTTGCTGTTAACACTGTAAGAGGCAATAGCAATATTTGATTCAGCAAATATTCACCCATATGGTGAGTGACGAGTCCCTGCTTCCTTGGGAGGAGACAGCAGCTCAGAAACAAACCCGCGCATTTCCAATAGGAAGGGCTGTGAAGCCACCAAGCAGGCTGATGTGCCAGGACCGGAGAGGAGGGGAAGGTCGCAGAGATGGGGCCTCCCAGGTGAGATGAGGCTGCTGAGAGGGGGCCAGCGCAGGGATGTGAGGAGGGGACAGCTGGTGCTGGGCCCTCACGAGGAGGAGTAGGAAGAAAGGTCCGCTAGTGACGAGGCATCACGTTGGCAGGGCCAGGTTACGCCTGTGCACCAGGTTTGCTCTTGTGGCAACAAGAAGCCATAAGGGTTTTAAGCAGGGGGATACTGTGATCTTACGTTAAAAAAAGATTATTCCAGCTGCTATGCAGGTCAAGCAAGGATTGTGAGAGGCTAGGGTAGAGGCAGCAGGGAGTAGTCAGGACACCCAGTGAGAGAGGGTGGTGTAGTGGATGTGAACAGAAGTCACTCAATAGGACTTGTGGGTCCAACCAGAAGGTGCCAGGGGTTTGTCTATGGCTGTGATGGTCACCCACAGGCCTCCGATTAGACGTACTGACTCCACTTCCAGTGCTCTTCCCACACCTCCGCCAGGCCTCTCACCATCCTTGCTGTTCATGAAGGCCCGCCTAGGACCAGGAGCCGGCTTGCAGCCCCTTTTCTTCTTATCGATTTGTTGCGTGGGTAGTTCTTCCCTGACCATGACTTAAACCCTGTGCCAGGCCCTGGCAATAACAGAGGTGGCCAAGAAGAACATCATTGCTGCTCTCCTGGAGCCTACAGGAGACAAACACTACACAGATGGCCGTGGTTCCCAAGGGGAGGTATGCTGCCAACGAAGCCAGAATAGGGGGTTCAACATAGGGATGGTCAGGAAGGGCTAGGCTTGAGCTAAGGGAATAGCAACACTGGCAGAGGAACAGCATGTGCTGGCAGGGAGGTTAGTGATAAGAAGGGCCAAAACAAGACTGTGGAACCAAAGGGGGTGGGGAATGAGAATGGAGAAATGGGCAGGGCCTTCCTGCTGGGCTCCAGTATGGGGTTTTGTCTTTATCTTAGGAGTCTTTGAGGGTGTAAGCAGTTGAGGGGGTGATCAGGTTTGAATCTTGAAAAACTTGCTCTGATCCAGGTGTGGAGAAGGGAGGGCTGGGGCAGGTGTGGGTCAATCAGAAGACAATTCGGGTAGACCAGGTGGGACATGATGGTGGCTTGGCAAGAGGGAAGGTTGATATTGGGGGTGGAGCGAAGTAATAAAATCATGAATTAAAATGCTTCATAGTTGCCCCGCCAGCATGGCTCAATGGTTGAGTGTTGATCTATGAACCAGGAGCTCACAGTTCGATTCCCTGTCACAGCACATGCCCCGATTGTGGGCTCAGTCTCCAGTGGCGGGTGTGCAGGAAGCAACTGATGGATGATTCTCATCATTGATGTTTTTCTGTCCAACTCCCTTCCTCTATGAAATCAATAAAAATAATTTTTTAAAATGCTTCAGAGCATCATACTGGCACCTAGTAAAAGCTTAGTAAGTAATAGCTATTTACTTATATTTGATAGGTTTTGGTGGGAGAAAACTCTGAGGTTGGTTTTGGATATGTTGAGGCCTAGAGTCATCAGAGAAGTGGAAGCAATTAATAACTAGAGGATTTGGATTCAAACTGCCCTGGGCAGAAGTGTGGTCACCGAATAGCCCCAGCCTTGTCTGCACACTGGGGCACTGACCTCTGGAGCCTCTGCTCCCTCTTCTGTAAAGTGGGGATGGTATTATCCACCTACCCTCTGTCTGAGGAGGCGCTACACACATGTAGGGTGGTATTAGTATTATTTTATCTGTCATTATATGTTCCCCTCCTTCTTCCCACCACGTAGTTGGAATTAAAAAAAAGCTTTCCTGTTCGTTACACTTCCACCCTTAAAGGCTTCTTGTGTGCCACCTGAGGCAGCAAGTTCTTTTTCTCTCAACCATTGCCTTTCTTTTCTTGTTCCTCTCCTGGTTCTGTCCTCTGCCAGGACCCTTGGGAACTCATGCTGACTCTGTGGGTATTTCAGAGCAATTCTGCTGCTGAGGTTGATGAGTTCTGGCATTAACATGCCCTCAAGGCCTTACAGTAAAATAGGAACAGCTGGAAATAATGAGAGGGACAGTAACCGTCCCTCCGCAGGGCTGATGCGGTGCATATATATCAGTTTGCCCTGCAGTGTGGCACTTACCGGGCAGTGGTAACTTTTGCAAACTTTCTAATTTAGCGTTCGTTTCTTGGCAGCAGATGAGAGCAGTGCTAGCATGCAGGAATGAGTCATATAATAGCAGAGATAATTCTTACAAATAATAAACATCCCTTTTTGTTATTCCAAAGACAAACATTGGTGGTGGTATCATTGGGGTTTTTCATGACCCTCTGTGCACTCTGGACTGGTCTTTTCCAAAACAATTGTGGTGTCTGCATTTTAGATACTTTTCCTCCCCTGCCCCTTTAGCCTTCAAAAGTAAAAGACTTTCCAACACGAGGCTAAATGTCAGCTGACGTTGCAAATGTGTAAAAGGACCATTTTTATGGTCCTGAGCTTCCAAGGATTCTTGTGCAAGCTGCTTTTCTTCTGGATCCAGTTCTCTTGTTTGTGAAATGATGGGGTGAACCTGGGTCATCTCCAAGTCCTCCTCCTGTTTCAAGATGGAGCCGGTTGAGGCAGCCTTTGCTTTTAGACTCTAGAAACGCAGCTGAAGCGCAGTAAGTGAAGTGGACATTTTGTCCATCAGGTCTGCACCTTAAGGCGCCATATGATGAGCTTGATTACAAATCTTAAAAAGTAAAAAATCCTTCTGATTAACCCTTTTCAGGAAGTCTGTTTGGGAGGTTGGGGAGGGACTAGAATGCTCACATTTGGTCTCTTAAAGCAGGGCCCACCTCTGCCCGGGAGTCAGGATGCATCCTCAAAGTTTGGTTCTGGTTCGAGGAGGCTTACTGTCGGCCTCTGAGAAGAGCCCCTTTGGAGCGCACCAGTGTCCAGTGTTGCAAATGGACATTTGCTCTCCACCGGTCCAGCCTGTAATCCACAGCAGCGCCATCGCTTACCCAGCTGAGCCTCCTGAGGCTGGGCTTTTTGTCCTGTTGGGACAACTTGAAAAGACGGCCTTACCACTCTCTCACCTGGAGTCAGACGTACCAAGATGGCGACCGCAGTCTCTTCTCCTGAATTTAGTGTTGGAAAACGGACTGTGCCGATGCATGGCTGTCGGAGGGGAGGGCCGAAGCTTGCACCCAGCACTGTCAGCGTCCATTTGTTATGAACTTAGGCTGAGTTAAGGGCAGTTGGGGGATAGTTGAACCAGGTGGATCAGGTTTTGTAGTGTGGACAAAGATCCTGAGACCTACCCTTTAATCATTTCACTGTGGGGCATGCTGTGCTCCCTTCGCCCTGAACCCTGGGGAATCTGAAATAGTTGAAAAGGAAGGGAGTGGTCAGAAAGAGGAAGATGGTGCTAGGAAGTGCCAGGTGGTGGTGGTACCATCCTCACCTGGAACTTGGTCTATAAGTGAGGCTCTGATGAGGAGGGGTGTGGGCCCTGGAAGTGGGAAACTGGATTTGAATCTGCAGTCAGCTTCTTCAGGCACATGGCTGTGGACAAGCTCCTGAACCTCATTTTCTTCCTTTCGCCCCCCAGTGAGTTAGAAAGAATTGGTTCAGTGTGTGTTACATGCCAGGTAGGGTGGGCATCAAAAAGTAGTAGCTGTTGTTGTAATGAATAATGTCTGGGGCCCCAGGAAAGGATGTAATTGTTTTGATGCCAGATTTTGTGCCAGGAGCTCTACCTCTGCTCTCATTTCAGCCTAATACATCTCTGAGGTTAGGCAGTGCCCTTCCCACTTCACAGGGTAAGAAACGTGTGCTGGTGGTGGGACTTAAGTAGCTTTCCTGTAACTGTCAGGGACTAATTTTGGGGAATCTCTAGTTCCACCACACTATCTTTCTCTAAGGACTTGAAAGCGATAGTAGTCATGGTCTCCTGATTTTGTAAATTGTAGAAAATTAGCAAAGTATAAAAAGTAATAATTACCTTAATCCCACTACGTAAGACAAAATCTTTGTTATGTTGGAGTATTTCTCTGGCCTTTTATGATTATAATTTAAATTTATGGCAGATGAATACATAGATACTATTAGGTACATGTTACACTGTTATGTTATATTACATTGGTTATTACATTGTGGTGCAGTATTGCATGGTACCTAACAACATGGCTCTGAGTCCCTACTCCAGCTCTGTCACCACTAACTTTGTGGTCTTTGCTAAGTTCCTTAATCCTCTGTGTATCTCAGTCCTCTCAGCTGGCTTGCAGGCATGTTATGGGGACTGAATGAGGCGATACATGCAGAGCACTTAGAGCAGTGTCTGGCACACAAAAAACCCTTTGTTAGCGTAACTATTTATTATAATCACAGTCACCATTTTTATATATTACTGTTTTCTTTATAAACCGATTTTAGCTGTTTTGTGTCAGTACATTGCATAGACATGTCATAATTCACATTGACAACGTGCCTGTTCACTCACTGGAATGTGCTAGCGGGGCATGCTGTGCTCCTTCTCCCCGATGCCTGGAAACAAGGTCCAGTCTGCTGGCATCTTCAGTGCGAGGCATTGCCGAACACGCAGGGGTCCTCTCCCTGTTTCCTCCGTTCCAGGCCAGGCTTTGAGTCGCATCTTGTCAGACCGTCGCGTCTCTTTTTCTTGGCTGTCATCAGCTTCTCAAGCAGCAGGACCCCACTTTGTTCTTTTAGCCCTGGTTCCGGCTTTGGAAAGTGTGGCCTTTCAATCCTGCTCAGAGATACAAGTGCACTTTGTGCCTGTCGGCCTGACATCGACTGTGGGGTCAGGAGGTTTCTGACCGGGGAGCTGCTGGGGTTTCATCTGCAAATGGAAGCCGCCTGGCCAGCTGCTCAGGCCCGATGGAAGCCAGATGGGAGAAGTCAGGAGGGGGCACTGGGCAGCCTGGAGCGGCGCCCGAGAGTCATGTCATCTCCAGCCTTTTCCTATCATCTCCTCCGGTGTCCAGAGAGTTCCAGGATACAAGGTTTCCCACTCAGGCCATCGCCATCCGGAGAGAGGTGACCCCGGAACCTGGAGAGGTGACACACAAGGCAGATCTGACGGAAGAAGAGGAGCAACAGGTGGCTAAGTGGCCATCAGAGTGGACGTTTTAACTGTGATGGCGAAGGGAGATGGTAGGGAAAGTATGGAGCAAAGTTAGCGGGATCCACATGGCACATGTTAGGAGAGGATTTTGGATGTGAGCAAGGTCAGTGATTAAACTGACAGACACTGAAAACAGTCCCATCTCCCACACCCCCCAAAATACCTTACCTAAGTGACAACTTATTGCAAATCAGGGAGTAAAATTTTCGTAGATAAGAAGTGGCAAAACACTGTCTTTCTTTGGTTCAAATTGTCCCAACTGCCACCAGGTTTTGATTGGGCTTCAGAGAGTGCAGAGTTTGGGAATGTTTTCCTCTGGGCTTTGTAGATTAAGGAGGTCGCTGAAGTGAAGTAATGTATTCATTTCCGTTCCTAAACACTCTTCAACTTGGCAACAAAAGTAGAAAAATATGAATCAAATACCCAATAGAGTGGGAGGGAGAAGGGAGTAGGTAGCCCATTCGTATCGATTTACAACCAAGAGCGAAGTTCTACTTTGAAAAGGAAAAGCCCTCTCATAGGTGGAAAGTGCCAGGGGAGAACATTGACATTCTGGATCTTTACTCTTAGCGTTTGGAGCCGCCCCAGCCTTCCATTCCATACTAGCTGCTCACTGCCCTGCCTGCCGTGGAAGCCGCTCTGCCTCCCCATCTTACATTTGACTTGATCCTTGGAGATTATTTGGCTTCCCATCTCTGGACATGGCCCTGCCCCTTAACACTTATTTGATTGGCTGACAGGCTGACTGTCTGCTAACCCTCCAAAAAATTTGCTTTGTGTGCCCAGCACCATTCCCTTTTCCCCCCAAGTCAGTGCCTGGGAGGCACGCATGCGCCCCATCCACTCCCTGGCAAAGGAGTTTGCACAGCTCCCTTTGTGTTATCTCTGTCCTCACCCTTCCCACATTGAAGAAAGTACATTAGAATGCAGGTATGAGCATCAATTCTGTTCTAATTCTAACATAAAATAAACTTTCTACTTTAGCTATAATTAGCTGCAAGTAGCTTCGGTGGCATCACTTATTAGTGGCACAGCATTCTGGTTGAGGCCACTAAACAGGAGCAGAGGGCTGGTGACCGGTTAGCTGTGCGCTCTCCTCCACCACTCTCAGCTGAACTCTGGCTGGACTGCTCTGACCTTGAAATTGGGGTGCCATCCCTGGGGCATGTTTGTTAAATTGTTCTGCTAACTACAGAGCATGTAGCTGGATTGCTGCATCCAGAAACTACTCTGAGAGAGGCGTAAACAGTCTGTGTTCCAGCTTCCTTCTAGGTGACACTGGGTTCCCTCAAGGATCAGGCTGCTCCTGCTTAATGACTTTCTAGGCTAAGTTTTAAATTCATCAGCATATTTTCTTTTTTCAAATCCCTCACCTGATGATATCTATGTCTTTTTAATTGATTTTTAGAGAGAAGAAAGGGGGGGGGGGGTGAGAAACATGGATGTGAGAGCAAAACATGGATCAGCTGCCTCCCGCACACCCCTCCCGGGGATCAAGCCTGCACCCTGGACACGTGTCCTGACTGGCCACCTTTGGGTGCCGGCGAGGACCCCAACCAACTGAGCCACACTGGCCGGGGTTTGAGGGATTTCTCTAAGAGTCCCAGAAGGGTACGAACACTTTACAAGCTTCTGATACACAGTTGCCAACTAATTTCTAAGAGGACTGTATCCATTTACACTGTTACAGCCATCCAGGCTGCTCTGGTCTATAGCATTGTGCCTTTTCTCTAACACCTAAGCCATCCCCCTTCTCTTCCTGATGGCTTATTGTCGTATGGTTCATTTTAGCTCTGGCCTATTTCTTTTCACCTGTGAGTACCGCCAGGGGGTAACATCTTGCCATTGGTGGCTTTAAAGTTTCTGTTGAATGGGAACCTCATTCTGGGTTTTCCTGCCCACAAGGCATCCTGCACCTTGTAAGGTGCTGGGGCACCCGGTCAGTGCTCTGTCTCTACCATTTATCTTCGAGGCAAGCCTGACCAGTGCTTTCCTGTGTCCTGTGGCCATTGAACTGCCCCTCCTCCCCTTTGAGTCTCTCCATGCAGGTGGCTTGTCTAGTGATTCCTGTGGGGCCACTGGCTTCCCGTGGTCCTGCCACATGGTTTTGTCATGTGTCATGAGAAGTAGGGCCAGAGCCCACGGCTGCTTCGCGGCCCCCATCCTCTTAGCCGCCCAGGCCTGGCGCTGTTGTGTTCGGTTGCTTTATGGAGGTGTGGTTTACACATCCTAACATTCCTGGTTTTCAGTGTATGATTCCGTTGTGTAAATTTTGGAGGAAATTTACAGAGTTGTGGGGCTATCTGCATAGTCCCATCTGACAGCATTTTTCCAACCCCTTGTACCACGACTTTTTCTTCTTCCAGGACACTTTCTATATATGGAATCATATGGATTGGTTTTTAACGAAATTATTTGATTCTGAACGAATGCTTGTTGGAAAACATCTGGAAAAATGGGAGCCAAATCTTTATTAGTGGTTACCTTTGGGGAGTAGTTACCTCTGGGTGGTGGGGTCATAGGGGGACTTTCTGTTTCTGTAATGCTCGGATGCATTATAGAAAGCCTGTGTTACACTTATAATCAGAAGCAAAAGGAAAAGGGGAAAAGTATGTTTCACTTGTGGAAAATGCAGAAAAAGATTTCAAGAGGATGAAAAACTAAAATTCAAAAATCCTCTCATGGATAAAATCACTTTGACTTTTTGTGTTTTTCTTCTTTTAGTCTTTAGCCCATTTTTAAAATGTAGCTTTCAAACTTTAAATTTTGCATCCTGCTTTTTCTTAACTGAAATCACTTTTTTTTTCTTTCTCACTTACTTAAAACACCTTTGCTAGCTTTCTATTAATGACCCCGCAGTGTTCTTCATACGGTTGTACCGTAGTTTACTTATACTGGGCATCAAGATTGTTTCTGCTTGTTGCTACTTTAAATAGTGCTGAAAGGAATGTTTGTGTGAAAGCTTTGTGTAAGGCTGTTACAGAATTCTGGGCCAGCGGTTTGTACCTGAAAAACATTTTTCTCCCAATTTGGAACTGTTTTCGCAAAAATCTTCTCTGAATTTCACCTCCTTTTGAAAGTGCCTGCTTTGGTCCCGGATCGGGTCTAGATTTCCAGGAGATGGCTCCTTTGTGTCAGGTTGAGGTGTGAGGTGGGAAGTGACAGGGGAGTGAGTGGGAAGTCCCCCGCTCTCCCCCCCCCCCCCCCCCCCGACCTGTGAAGACCTGTGCCCTAAGGAGCTAGGATGTAGTTTATTTTAGCAAAATCTTAGGTTTATAATCTAGACAAGTGTAGCCTTGTTCTGTTTTCTGGAAATAATCCCCCCCCCCCTTTTTTTTAAAGTATTTTCATATCTGAGAGGAAGGGAGAAGGAGAGAGAGAAACGAGAGAGAATCATTGATCAGCTGCCTCCTGTGTGCCCCCTAGTGGGGATTGAGCCCTCAATCGTGTCATGTGCCCTTGACCAGGAATTGAATCGTGACCTCCTGGTTCACAGGCTGACGCTCAAGCACTGAGCCACACCTGCTGGGCTGGAAATAATGCCTTTGTGTTCATTCTTAGTTTCAGTGAAGTTTAGTTTGTGTGTGCGATTGATGGTGAGGGTAGCATAGGCACCTGTGGGACTTGGTTCTGGGGTGTTGGAAACTCCGGAAGGACAGTTCCAGGGGAGGGACATGCAGACTTCAGGAGAGAGAGGGCACAAGGATGTTTACACAGATGTCCGTTTCCAAGTGGACACTCTCTTGCCAGAATTTATCAGTGATCAAAAATCTGAAGAGCCCTGGCCAGTTTGGCTCAGTGGATAGAGCGTTAGCCTTCAGACTGAGGGTCCCAGGTTCCATTCCAGTCAAGGGCACATGTCCGAGTTGCAGGCTCGATCCCCAATAGGGGGTGTGCAGGAAGCAGCCATTCAATGATTCTCTCTCATCACTAATGTTTCTCTCTCTCTCCCTCTCCCTTCCTCTCTGAAATCAATTTTAAAAGTAAATTCAAAACATATCTATAATGTGTTATATATATATTATATTATGTATATATTACATATATATCTGAACAGAGGTGTTCAACAGAGGGACCTGTGAACCCACCAGATACCTTATTCCAACTTTAGTATGCATGTGCATTTCTCTGGAGAGTCTGCTGGGGAGAGGGTCTGGCTGTTAGCGCTTTAGCTGTGGCCTCACAAGGTAGGGACTGTGAACTGCCCCAGAGGGGTTTGTGTCTTTCTTAAAGAGGAAGGCCACATCGGGAGCACATCCCACGCTGCAGCCACCACATACCCACTTTGTAGTCTTGATCAGCCTCCGTACCTCAGTTCCCTCATTCGTGAAGTGCTAGATACTCTGGAGGAATTCATGTTCACATCGAAGTTATTAGTATTTTTTAAAATATATTTTTATTGATTTCAGAGAGGAAGGGAGAGGGAGAAAGAGATAGAAACATCAATGATGAGAGAATTGTTGACCGGTTCCCTCCTGTACGCCCCCTACTGGGGATTGAACCCATAGCCTGGAATCAAACCTGGGACCCTTCAGTCCACAGGCGACACTCTATCCATTGAGCAAAACTGGCCAGGGGTCAGCTCAGAGTTACTTGAATTTGGGCTCATGGGCTTCTAAAGGCAGCCATGGACCAGAAACTGACCTGAGCTACCTTGTATCTGCTTACAACTGGGCCCTGAGTAGGTGTGGTTCTCTTACACACTATCTTATTTTGAAGCAGGAATAGATTTTTTAAAATCCTTTTATAAAAGTAGAGAACGGCTTAATTACTGTTCAGTGTTTTGGGGGAGTGCTAGGCACCTGAGTGCGTACAGCCTCTGTATCCCGAGAAAATGACGCCAGTGAGGAAGACTTCTCTTGGTGCCCTGGTGCAGAGGCAGTTGCGCAGCGCAGGGCGCGGCTTTCCGTGTGCGGGAGGCAGCCAACTACAGCCCGAAGCAGCCCCTTTCCTAAACACGTACCGGGGCGGGGGAGTCCAGAGGGCCTGGTGGCATCTTTACAGGAAATCAGGAAGGCAGGACTTTCCAAGCTGAGGGGGGTTTGGTGATCGCTGCGGATCCTGTGTTTTTTTTCAGTTCTTGAAGCAACTGGCTGCTGCAAAGCTTCATGGGGTTTCCTGTGGCTCCTCTTCCCTTAAGGGGTTTCGCTGGACCGAGTGCGAGTGAGAGCAGGTTGCCTAATGTCCAGTAAAAATTAGGTTCATATAGGGCTGGAGGCCTGCAGAAGCCCCGGTTAGATGGGACTTAATGCAAAAGAATGCTGATTTAAATTTTTATAAAACTTTACGGAAAATTTCAAACAGGTACCATAATGAGCCCCGTCTACCTGTCAACACGCTCTTCCCGAGCTTAAATGAGTTGGAATAAGATCCTCTGGCTTAATTTTAATGAGCAGTCTGGGTCTCTATTCTGAGACTAGAATTCTCCTGCACTCTGTACTGAGCTCTAGACAAGTTTGATTGCTGCCTTTTGTTTTTGAAAATTATTGGTTTAAAAATTCTTTATTCTTTTTTTAATGATAAAAAAGTGATGTCTGTTTATTATCATTGGAAATCACAAACAAAGTTCAAAGACTGGAGCCCCGTAATTCCAGCATGTGGAGACGTCTGCCGTGATGAGTTTGAGGGGCCCCTGTGGATTCCTCTCGTGCTCTTGTGCAGCTGGAGACCGCGTTTGCTCCTTCTTGTCTTCTGGGTCCTCCCTCATCAAGCCCCCCCCCCCCCCCCCCCCCCCGGCATCACCAAGGCCCCTGCCACTTTGGAGCGTGGGGAGGGCCTGAAGTGCTTCTTTCTTTAGCTCTAGGGTTCTGAATGTGTTGGTGACACAGGGGTTGTGTATTGTGAAAAGGGGTGAACAAGCCCATCACCACCTTCTAGTCAGTGGCCTGTTCTTTGTAAACATCCTGTGTGCTCAAATCACCATTGGGCCATGTGTCCCCCATCCCTCTGAATGCAGGGAGGGGGAGACCCCAAGCCGTAGCAAGGACACAACCTGCACAGCCAGGACAAGCAGGGCAAAGTAACTGGGATTCACCTCTTCAGAGATTTCTTTCCTGCTTATTAGTATATTATGTATATTTTCTAATTACATTATCTGTTCGTGGGAAGTGTGGTTTTCATGTAATAGCCTGTCGTAAGGATGAACTAGAGTAAATTAGTCGAGTTGGAGGCAGTAATACCAATGCAGACTAAGTCGCTGCACTTAGGGGACCTCAGCTTGGCTGTCACCCAGCCTCTACTCCTCACGTTGCTCATCGGTCGCATACCACACGCTCTAGCAGAGCGGCGCGCTCTGCTCTGGACGCAGTGGTTGCCATCCAGAACAGTTGGCATGAGGCTGGACTGTGAGGAAAGTTGTCTGAGCTGCCAGGATTAGATTTCAGGAGACATGCTTAATCTACATAAGAGAGCAAATTGTTTTTACATCATCTCTCCCAGCATCTATTTCTAACACACATTCAGTACACTTTATTAAAGTGCTTCCTGAATGATTTTGCCTGGAAGTACTTTCTAAGCAGTTTACTGGACTTGTCACTAATACATGTATGTTTTACTTCAGCTGTTGGCAGAATTGGTAGCCACCCCCTGCCTGGTTGTGCTCTGCCCCGTCCTGCTTTCTGTTTCCCGGGCAAAGGCTGTGATGGCAGCCAGAGAAGCTGCCGCAGTACTAGATGTTAGGAGCTCGATTCTCTCAAAAACAAACAAAACAACAGACTCCACGCCCTGAATTTCACAGGAATCAGCTCAGGATGAGTGATGCCTGGTAAGCGCCCGTGAGTCAGTGGCGTTGACCGCAGGAACGTTTGCTGGGGAGCGGCCTCAGAACGGAGGCGTCCGCAGGACACGGGCAGAGCTTGGAGTATTTAGCCAGGAGGTGAGCCGCCTGGTGGTGGGGGGACGGGGTGGCTTGCTTCCCATACGTGAAGGGATGTTACAGGGATGTTTGTGGCCAAGAACTTGGGCGTCTTCCGGATGGCTCTAGGGGACAGGAGGCTTGTCGGTGGGTAGAAGCTGAAAGTACAGGGACGGGCTTCTCACAACCAGTGCTGTGTGCCCTGGGGCCTGGTGGCTTTTCCTCCTCCCGTAATGGCCAAGCAGAAGCTGAAAGGCACGCGGCTTTAGGGAGGTGGTAAGGGGGAAGTGGAGTCTAAGATCGCTGTATTTCCCCACTTCCCCAGCTGAGGCTGTCGTGTCCAGTGCGGGCGGAAACGTGCGCAGTTGTGCTGGACAGAAAGAGTTGTAGTTGTCCAGGATGCTTTCGTGACTTCTGTTCCCGGCAGCGCGGAACATTTCGGTGAACGGGGCGGTTCTGGACTCGTTCTCACCTCGCCTGTGGGAGTGTCTGGAACACCTGCCAAAAGACGCGCCCTTCCCTGCCTCGCCGCCGGGCGAGCCAAAGGCCGGAAGTCTTCTTTCCCACCGGCATCTCTTCAGGATGTGCCACCACCTCTCTGCACCTCCTTGAACTTTGTGGTCTTGTGAGGAACTCGCTGAGTTTTACTTCCTGCAAGAATGAAGCCTGGCCGATGAATAAATCTGTTTTTCATCATCAATTGGAAATGGATTCCTACCCCTGTGTCCTTGCTCTGGATTTAATTTTCCTGTAAGAATCAGCTGAGCCATTTTCCCCAGCCAGAAGATGTCCCCGCTGTGTCCAGCTGCCCACTGCTGGTTGTAAGGAAAACCAAAAGAGAGTGGCCAGCCCTTGCTGATGACCTTGCAGGCTTTATGGGGCCCGGCAGCCTCTGGTCCCTACATCGTCTCTCCCAGCATCTATTTCTAACACACATGCATTACGCGCTGGGGTCAGGCACGTCTGTGCTGTTACCTCCACTGAACAACCCGATGTGTCTCAGCTGGAATGCTAGTCCTTAGGCAGCAGGTTTCTCTTAGCAGAGCGTCTGTCACCGGCGAAACAGCAGAGGAAGCCGGGAAAGGGAGAACAGACCTGGGTCCGGATTCCAGC
The DNA here is from genome assembly GCA_027563665.1 of Antrozous pallidus. NCBI lineage: Eukaryota > Metazoa > Chordata > Mammalia > Chiroptera > Vespertilionidae > Antrozous > Antrozous pallidus. Next base: position 201,496,910 of record CM050508.1, read on the forward strand.
CCCACGTGTCAGCTCTGTTGAGTCTGTGGCCTCAGAGAGCCGTGGGGAGCGTCAGTGGCCATTTTTCCGAGGACCTTGGTGTGCTGCTCAGCCCGCCGACACCTGGGAAAGCCTCCTCTTTCCACTCCGCTTGCTCCGGGTTTCCTTAAGTTTACTTCCTAATTGAATTTTCTCGTTAAAACCTGCTTTCCAGAGCTGCAGGCCAGCAGTACACTTCTGAGGTCGCAGGCGACGGGCCAGCTCTCTTTTTCTCTCCTCTCTTAACTTTATTGAGGTGCAATCAAAGTACACTGAGCAGCACACACTTAAAGCGGACAACTCGATCGGTTTTGCTTGTTTTATGATAACGTGTAACATCTGCCTCCCTGCGCTCCGTTCCTCCTGCATCTCATCTGCACTCCCGGCTCTCCAGCCTCAGCAGCAGTTCCAGCTGGCAGGGCCGTCACAGTGTTTCCGTAAGCATTCCCACGATCCTTTCAGGGAGGAGCGTGACCTGGGAACCAGGTGCCCGGTCCCCTCCCTGGCGCAGGCGGAGGCGGGAGGCGAGAGGCGAGAACAACACTTGGATGGATGGATGGGTTCCCTGTCGGGACACTGCCGGAAAGCTGGGCATTCGCAGGCCATCCAAACATTGGCGTTCTCCTGGGACCCCAGGGTTAGAAGGGGAAAGTGAATTGATTTCTACCTTCATGTTAGAGGAACTTGCGTAGCAAAACAGCCCCCTCTGCTTTTTTCTAAGCCCTCCTGTGGCGCCTCTCATTCGTTTTGGTCATGGAACTTATGAGCTCAGTATAAGCAAATTGGCGAACTAAAGCAAAGATGTTTTCTCTTTGTGTCACGAAGCTCTCCCACTGGTGAGTTTTGAGGCTGGCTCTGCTGAGGTCCCTGCTAAACAGCTTACTCCCTCTCCCCGGGCCGGTGGGAGCATGGGGAGAATGCATTGCTGGTTAGAACACTGAAGGGTGTCTCGCTGTGACAGTATCGGGACTAAGTTCCGCTGCCAGTTGTGTTTTGTTCTTGATCACCTTTCCAGCGGTAGAGGTTCTTTCTTTCATACCAAGGCTTTCCGACCGCAGAAGGCGCCCAGCTCCTCAGGCTGGCCGATTTTGCATGCTGTATTTAATCACGTGACCAAGAGACAGGAAAGAGAGTTGATGTTACTCTTTATTTCCTTTCTTGGAAATTTGTAGCATTCCACTCAAAAACATCTTTAGGGAAGTGTGTCTCCTTGAGCTCAGCTGCATACTGCGTGGCTTTGACTGTAATGTGGGTGGGGAACTTGCTAACCTGGGTGATTAGGGTAATGACACCCCCACCTTGAGTTGGTCAGCACCGTGTCCCTAGATTTCTCCCTGTCCTGCTCTAGAAGCAAGCTCTGAGGGCCAGAGTGGCATTTCTTATATGCCTGGAAGACCTTACTAACTTAAGGTTCCACATTACAGGACTCTGCTTTTAATGAGAATTTATATGCCTGAATGAGAAACAGTTTTATCTACCCTGCAACAGGAAAACACTATTCTGAGAAATCGAGCATTCGTATTTGTAAAGAATTGTCTTATAAACCATCCTTGGAGTTCTGCTGTGTGGAGGGATGTGCTGAAACAGGCCCAGTCCAGCTCACAGAGCCTTATCCAGCCCTCCTTTGATCAGGCAGTCGTGCCATCCGGCTCTGCAGGCCCCGGGACTTCCTGGTGCTCACTGTCGCCGCCATCTGTGGATGCACAAAGTCCAGCACTATTTTCCAGAGGTTGGCAGAAAGCCAGAGGCCTTTATTTTTAAATTTTAGATTACATCTACCTTATTTTCTCTCTCTTTCCTCTGTTGACTTAACATGTAAAATTTATGGAGCACTGACTGTGTCCCAGGTATATGCTAAGAGCTGTGTGAGGATTACCCCCACTTGGTTCTTAAAATAACAGTATGAAGTGTGTGCTCTTGTTATCCTCAGTTTATAGATTGGGAAATCTGAGGTCAGAAGAGGTTAGTAACTTGTCTAGGCCCATACTGCTAGAAACTGGTAGAGTCAGAATTTGAATGCAGAGTGCCTCTCTCAAACCTGTATCCTTAACTAGAGTGCCACACCACTCCCTCATCTGCCAGTCAGCTGGGCAAAGTGGATGCTAAGTAGCTAGCTCCCCATCTTTTATGGACAAAGAGGTGGACGTGGTTCTTAGGAAAAGAAAGGGAGCAGTGTGCTGGCTGCCAGACAGCACAGGGTAGTGATTAGGTTTGTAGGCTTTGGGGTCAGAGAGCACATGTAACCTTTCCACAGTGTGTCACAGTCTTCGTGTCTGACAGAATACTGGTGCTTACCTCTTAGCATCGTTTTTAAGATTCAATGAGATATTGGCATATAAAGCTCTTAGATCAATGCCTTAATGAGTTTTAGCTGCTGTTTATATTAATAGAATTTAAGCCCGTAAGTCTGAGCTGCTGCGTAGCTCAGTGGAGGTGCCTCGTTGGGCACAGTCTGCTTTAGGTGGTAGTTGGAGAGATGGTAATAATAGTACTGTTCAGTGTTTGGCTGTAGTTCCTGCTTAGCAAAAATGTATTTTAGGGTTGGAACTTGTTGCTTCCCTTTCTTTAATCCTCTTTGCTCACTGAAGGACTTTTAGCCCCCTGCTCACCACAACCTTTCATGAGACGCACCATTCAGCCTTCGTTGTAGATGGAAGGAAAGAAGGCTTTGAGCTTCAGAAAGTGTCTTGTGGGTGAGACACTAACGCTAAGGAAACTTGTCTGTTGATGATGAGTGGTGCTGTTGCTTATAGAAAAGCGCTGTCGTCTGGCCCAAAAGAGCCACTCAGCAGCAGCCTTGCCTGATTGCGTTTTCAGCCCTGGCTCCATAGCTGCTCACTGCATGCCTTCAGGCAATGTAACCGCGTCTATGTGGGCGTTTCATCCCATACAGGAACATTCGAATCTGGTGCCTTCTTACTGCTGTGTGTCAGAGCATAGTGATCATGCCTATTTTCTTTCCTCCTCCCCCTCCTCCCCCTCCTCCTCCCCCTCCTCCCCCCCCTCCCCCTCCTCCTCCCCCTCCTCCTCCTCCTCCTCCTCCTCCTCCTCCTCCTCCTCCATTTAATACATTTCAGGAGCTATGCTAGTTTTTCTTTTTTTACATACATATACTTTATACTATTGTCTTCAAAACAACACTGCAAGACAGGTATTATTATTATTCCCATTTTACAGGAGAAGGACTTGTCGAGCTCTCCACTGCTAGGAAGTACCAGATGAGGATGTAAATCTTTGCCCTACTTTCAGTGTTTTTGTTTGTTTACCACCCATTGACTGGCAAGGGATCCTGTATTAGATATAGAAGGACCTCATTTCTAGGCATCTTCTTCCCCTAGTGGGTCCTGACACCTGGAAGTGGGGGATCTTTGTGACACGTCTTTGGTTTGATTTACAAATTTATCACAGATTGTAAAACGTGGCATTGTGCTTTTCTGCTGCCATCAGATATTAGAGCTTTGGTGCTATATTTGGGGGTGCCCGATGGCCAGTGCTTGTTGCAGGAGTCTGTTGTATCTGATGTGTGCCCATGGTAACTGTGGAGTGTGGTACCATAATACTCAGCACCTATTGAGCTGGATGGGGCAAGCAGGGACTGGGGGAGTCTTCCCCCTTCATCGGCATCTGGAATAGGAGCTCGGGACCCAAGGAAAGAAATGGCCCAAATGCTGTGCTTGATGCGTAAACATTGTGTTCTTTTCCTCCAGCCTCCCTTTGGACCTAAGTCACAAGGCAGCACTGCCCGCTTCTAGATGATGGATGGAGCCTTTATTTTTCCCTCGAATCCTTTAAATGTTTCTGCTTTCCCACCAAGACTTGTCCATTGCACTGTTGCAGGTGGCACCCTAGGTCTCCCCACACCTCTGGAAGCCATGTGCAGGGTGTGGTTGGTGTTACAGATTTCATCCAGGCCATCTTATAAATCAGTTTGGGGGAAGGTTTATGTGAATTGGCTTCTGTTAGGGAAAAGGGAATTTACTTGTCTTAGCTGTTGTCAGTGAACATGTAGATGGTGTTTTTTGCAAACTTTATTTTATTTTACCTCTTGTTCAGAATACGGGGGACACTCTGCTTTCATGTTCTTTGACTTTCTAGAAGGGCTTCTTGAATTTCTTGTGCCATCGAGATAGATATAGACAGCACGTATGGCATGCATTGAAGATGTCTCGGAACTGCCCTGAATAATGTGTCTACCAGTTAACAAAGTGGAGGGGTTAGTCACTTGTTACAGGAAACCAGCTGGGATCACGCAGAGGCAGCAGCTGTAGACATCTGTGAAACATTAATGATCAGACCATAGGTAATGGCGCCTTGCGGGTCGTCTGAAGGGGTCCGAGAAGCCGTCAACCAGAGAAATGTCTAAAAAAGGTTTCAGTGTTTTTGAGAAATCCACCCGTCACTGGTAGCGTTTGTGAGAATCGAGTCTGTAATTTAAGGTGCCAGGGGACGTCAGAATTTGGGAGTTGATAGAGTTCATAATTTGCTCGGCCTGGGGGAAGATGCTCACTGGCCCTTTCTGATTTTGTGAATTAGCAAGTTGTTCTCCAGAAGTCGTTTTTCATTTTAGGTTGGGTTGTTTAACACTCGATAGGCATTGTTTGGTCACAGGAAGTAGACCTGCGAATTTGTCCTTCAGTGCCCAGGCTCTGGGACAAGTCACGTAACTTTGCTGAACTGTGGCTTACTCGTCTGTAAACTAGGATAATAGTGCCCATCTCAGGGAGCTATTCGCGAGGCCCTCCCCAAACCCACACCTGCCTGCCTGGTTGACGGTATGCCCTTAGCAACTGTTAGTGTCTTTACTTCCCCTTTCAAAATCTGTTTGCATTTTGGACACTTAATATTCTTGATAAAAACAATTAATTTGGAAAATAAAAGTATATAGATGAGATATAAGTATTCTTTCATACAGTGTAGCTGTATTCTTACATGTTTGACTTATGATTACATAGTCAAGAAATCTGTTTTCTGGTCCTGATTCATTTGCTATTTAGTGATGTGATAAGTCTTAGTGATGGATAAGTCTGGGTCTTGGTTTTCTTCATTTTAAAAAGAAGTTGCTGCTGCCCTAGTCAGCGTGGCTCAGCGGACAGAGCGTTAGCCTGCGGACTGAAGGGCCCCGGGTTTGATTCTGGTCAAGGGCGTGTACCTCAGTTGCAGGCTCGATCTCTGGCCCTGGTTAAGGCATGGGCAGGAAGCCACCGATTGGTGTGTGTCTCTCTCCACCCCCGCCCCTCCCTTGCACTCTCTAAAAATCAATGGAAAATTTTCCTCTGGTGAAGATTAATAACAAGAAATTGCCGTTTAGGTGGTTTCTAAAGTCCCCTTTAGCTTAACATTTCTAGGATTCTGTGATTCTGGAGAGGCAGAGGGGGCACACCCAAGATAAAATGCTCACTCACCCCGCTGGCTCCTCAGCAGAGCCAAGAACAGTGCGTGAGAAATCTGGCAGGCAGCACCCGGGGAAATGGGTTTGTCAGTTGTCATCTGACCTGGGTGTTTCCTTGCACAGTCATCCCCTCCGCTCTGCGTGGCAGAATCACAAAAAGCAGCACAAGTTGCTTGTAGGTTGAATGCCGACAGGGAACCAGGTTTCAAGGCTTGGGGCGGGAGTCTGGAGTGGAGGTGGACAGGGGCGGAGGCTGCGGGAGGAGCAGGGCACCTGCTTGTGGGGCAGCGGAAGGGCACCAGGTGACACCTGTGCTCCATGCCGCCTGCCTCGCTGAGCAGTGACGCCGTTTGCCCAGTTAGCGTGTGCTCGCACGGTTGTCTCCTTCCTAAGCTGATTGCTGACCTCTTGCAAGAATGTTTGCCGTTTCACCCAGTTTGCCAGGTGAACTTTGGTCCCGGAACACAGAGAAACTGCTCTGTGTTCTGCAGAGATTTGCGGCCATAACGTTGAATTTGCTGTCCTTTTTCTAACCCACGCTACAGCAGTGAGCTCCCCCTCCTGAGCGTGATTCACTTTGGGTCTCCCTCCCTGAAGGGCTGTGAAGGGAAAATCCGCTGTTGGCTGTTGTAGTGCTCCGCACAGAGCTGCATGGAGGTTGCTCAGTTTTGCTCTGGGACAAATACACCAGGAAAAGAGGCGGTTGGAAATTCTCATTGCTGGGTGGGGTGTGGAGGTAGTTTGGGGACTGGTTTCGATGGCCTCAGATGGGCTTGGGAACCCAAGTAAATAGGGAGAAGGTGAGCGGGTGGAAATATGTCTTGGTGCCATCCTGGCCTAAGAGCGATGGGCAGAGGGCTTCCGAAGGAAAGCTGAACAAGGAGAGAACAGAGCAGAGCAGCAGCGGAAACATGAAGGCGGGATGGTGTGTGCGAGTGTGGAATTTGGTCAGCTGACTCTCTTCTGCCCCGAAGGCTCTCTCCCTTCCTCTCCTTTTGGCTGCAGGGGCTCCGTCAGTCCCACACACTCCCTCGTGAACAGGGCAGGGCACTGGCGGGGTGAGAGTTGTGGAAGTCTGCCCTTCTTTGTTGGTGCTTAACGACTTGGAAACTGAAATAACATAACACCCCGCCCACCTTTCTAGAGACTCCTGGCAGCCTAAATGGAAAACCTGCGTCAAATGAGCAAAATATCAGGGAGGAAAGGGCCCGTGAGCACCCACCATCATTTATGTGCACAGCCCCTAACAGATAAGCCATGCGCTTTTCGCTCGGAGAGAGCCCTGCCATTTATGGCGGGTGGACTGGAGGGACCCCTCTTGGGTCAGACGCTGTGCCAGACACATTACCTCATTCTCAGTGGCCCAGCAAGGTGGGGAGTGTTGTTAGGCCTGTATTTTAAAGTTTTAAAAACAGAGGCTCCGAGGGATTAAGTGGTGACTTGCTTAGTCCCACCCTGCAGGGGGAGTGGGAGAAGAAGCGTTTTTATGGTTAGATCACATCTGGGCCTTTAGAGCCGTAGACTTTGAGAAAGGGATGAAAGCTGTGCACCCTTAACATTGAACAAAGGGCGCGCTGGCACAGGCACACCCCCCTCCCCCACCACCACCACCACCTTCACATGCTATCAGGGTGCTAACAAATGTGGGCTGTGACACTGGTCCCTAAGTTATGTTAGGAACCTGCAATTTATTCCTTCTCACAAAGTCCTTTTAAAAAAAAAAAAGTTTCCTAATTTCAGAATCATAGTAGATTAGAAGCAACATAGTAGATGAGGAGTGTAGCTGACAGCCTGACAGGCAGAGAGGTTTCAGAAGCAGATACAGGGAAGGCCATGTCCCAGGATGCATGATCTGGGAAGTCACTGGGGGGAGCTGCCAGCTTCTCAGTGACAGTGGAATAGCTGGCATGCCGGTCGTTCTGCATGTAGAGTATGTTGGCATTGTCCTTCTTCCCTGCTGTTACCTTCTGCTGTCTTCTTCCGGAGGTCACGAGCCCCGGAAGGCGGGGACCATGTCTGAACAGTTCAACTCTGTCCCGGTGCCTGCCCCGTCACTCACCCCGGTGCCTGCCCCGTCACCCACCCCGGTGCCTGCCCCGTCACCCACCCCGGTGCCTGCCCCGTCACCCACCCCGGTGCCTGCCCCGTCACCCACCCCGGTGCCTGCCCCGTCACCCACCCCGGTGCCTGCCCCGTCACCCACCCCGGTGCCTGCCCCGTCACCCACCCCGGTGCCTGAATCAGGTGGGAAGACAGCACGAGGTGTAGCTCAGGGGTTGGTTTTGCCACTGACTACATGACCTGGCGCAGCTTTCTCTGAACCTCGTTATTCATCTGTAAAGAGAGGAACGAGGGCTCAAGGTTTGGGTGAACTTGAAAAGTCTATCCAGATCAAAATTTCTTGGTCCTGGCAGAATGTTTTGTAGAGCAGTGACTTGTAAGGCGAGTACATTTTCCTGGTGACCAAAATGACATTGACTCAGCCGCTGCATTGTGCATTGTCAAACGGTTAATGTTGAGTGGTCTTCACCTCAGTGTTTGCGAGATGACTTTGCCCAGCTCTGGTGATACACAGAAGACTCCAGAGGGTTAAAGGAGACCTGACCTGACAAATGGTCTTTCGCTGTGGCTTTGATTCACTGGGTAGAGGGTACTGGGTTTTCCATGGGAACGGAAAGTCACTGGAGGGGAATGCTTGTGTTTGTGCGCTGTCATCACCGTGCCCCTCCCAGGAGGTGCAATCAGAGGGCATTCAGTGGAAGGAACACTTCCTTTTTATTAGCACAAACTGCAGTTTTCCAGAGTGACCCACAGCTGACCGGTTGTCTGGACTGGCAGTGAGTCTTGCTCCACATAGCCCCCAGCCCAAATCGCTCCTCAGCCACGTGGCGGAAAGCAGACTCAACTTTTAGACAGAGTTGCTTGTTGGGTCACAGCTTAAAGGCAAACCGTGCTAAGTTAGACTCCGTAACTTTGTGACAAATCAGCCTGGGCTCCAGCGAAGTTTACCTTTGTGTTGTCTGTGGCGTATTAGCTGAGCCGCGGGGGAATGTACACCAGTAAAGGTCGCCATGAACTTGAGAACAAACTGTAAGGGCCCTGAAGCTTTGGTTGGTTGTTTATGTGTAGACAGATGCTGTTAAGTACAGATCTGCCACAGCCAGTCACTGGAGCAGCCCAAGCAGGACTTCTGCTCTGAAATGCAAGCAGTCGGAGTTACTGCCTGGCCTTAAAATTACAAGCCTGTTTTTAAAAAGCACACTCGTGGAGTTTCCTCAGAAAATTAAAATGGAACTGCCGTTTGACCCAGTGATCCCACTTCTAGGAACATATCCTAAAGAAACCCAAAACACCAATCAAAAAGAAGGTACGCACCCCTATGTTCATAGCAGCACAATTTACAGTGGGGGAACCGTCCCTCCTTATTCTTTGACATCCTAACAAGGACTCATTTTGTGTTTTATTTTTTATTGCCATATGCATTAGACTACACCATCAGTTCGTGAAGTTCCTACTTTATTATGTTCAACCTTCAACATCCAAAACAGTGTTTGTCACCTAGGAAACGCTCAAATAATGACTAATTGAATGGGCAGAGGGTTCTGGAGTGAAGTGACATGGTTATTCTTTTACTATTTATCTTTCAACCTGGAAAACGCCGGCAGTGAAGGGGGAACTGGTTAAGGTCATTTTCGGAAGCAAGTGTCCAGGGTCAGTGAGGATTTGAAGGAGCCATCCCGGGGAGAGCCCGTAGTCCCAGGATGACAGCACACAAAGTGACTAGGAAGTAACCAGGGCGGGGGATGCCAGGAAAAAATGGACTCGTAAAGAAGTCCAAATCCGTGTACTATGAACTGTGCCTCATCGCTGCACCTTCTGTGTCCCTTTCTTGTACACGCCACACAGCCTCCTGAGTCTTTGCTATTTTGTGGGTGGTTCCTTGAGGTTGGAACTAGGTTTCCTTCATTGGGTCTAGTTCAGGGCCTGACTCACCGGCCCTGGCAATCAGGGCATGGTTGTTTAATTGAAACCTACTTGCAGGCCGTCAGGGGCCTATTGAAGGGCAGGAGGGACGCTGTGGGTGCAGCTGTCTAGCCCAAATCCTAGGCCACAGGGTTAAGTCTCACAGACATCAAGTGACAGAGTAGACCTTGGACTCAGCTAATGAATCCCATTTCTGTCTTTGCCTGTTCTTGTTTTTATTTTTTAGTTAAATTGGGAAAATATTTAGTGAAGTAAAACAGTGAAAATGAAACAGAGTAGAGCCTAGAAATAAACCCATGCATATATGGTCAATTAATTTATGACACAGGAGCCAAGAACGCACAGTGGGGAAAGGATGGTCTCATCAGCAAATGGTGTTCGGGAAATTGGACAGCCACATGCAGAAGAATGAAACTGGACCCCAGTTTTAAGTCATACACAAAAATCAACTTAAACTTTTTCAACTGATAACCATAAAGGAACATATCAACATACTTGAGGCCCAGTGCATGACATTCATGCACAGGAATGGGGGGTGTCCCTCAGCCCAGCCTGCACCCTCTCCAATCTGGGACCCCTCAAGGGATGTCCAACCGACCTGGATCGGGCCTAAATGGGCAGTTGTACATCCCTCTCACAATCCTAGACTGCTGGCTCCCAACTGCTCACTTGCCTGCCTTCCTGATTGCCTCTAATTGCTTCTGCCTGCCAACCTGATCACCCCCTAACCACTCCCATGACGGCCTGATTGATGTCTAACTGCTCCCCTGCCAGCCTGTTTACCCCAAACTTCCCTTCTCTGCTGGCTTGGTCACCCCTAACTCCTCTCCCCTGCAGGCTTGATCTCCCCCAACTGCCCTCCCTCACAGGCCTGGTCCCTCTCAATCTCCTTCCCCTTTAGGCCTGTTCCCTCTCAACAGCCCTCCCCTGCAGGCCTGGTCACCCCTAACTGCCCTTCCCAGTAGGCCTGGTTCCCACCAACTGCTCTCTCCTACAGGACTGGGTCCTCCCCAGCTGCCCTTCCCTGCAGGCCCAGTCACTTCCAACTTCTCTCCTCTGCCAGCCTGGTCCCTCCCAACTGCCCTCCCCTGCTGGCCATCTTGTGTCCACATGGGGGCAGGATCTTTGACCACATGGGGGCAGTCATCTTATGTGTTGGAGTGATGGTCAATCTGCATATTACTCTTTTATTAGATAGGATAAGTAAGATTTAGCATCATGATATGAATACCCTCAAACCCCGTATTTTATGTAAGATCTACATGAATATCAAATTTTGTTTTCCCCTAGTGCCTCTTCCTCTTAAAACTACTCTTCTGAACTTTATATTTACCATTCCCTTGTCTTAGCTAATAAGGGGGAAAAAAAAGCCTTGCTATAATCGTTTAAAATACACACATGCACACACGTTACACGTGTGTGTTTATATCTAAATTCTAGTTCAGTATGTCTTGTTATTGAGCTTTATAAAAGTGGCAGCATCCTAGGTGGTCCCCTGGGACTTGCTTCCTCACTCCCACCATCGCTCTATTTTTGGGGTCACTCGTGTTGATGCATGGAGCTTAGATCATCCATGTTTTCCTCATTTTCTTGTGCTGTTTCCTGTTTGGACCCCTCAGGATTTGGGATGACTCCCACATAAAGAGTTCCAGTTAACTCTAATTTTAACTTTTTACAGGCTGTCATTAAGTTTTCCCATGTTGCTTGCCTTATGGGAAGCTTTTAGTCATTTACTAATTTAATGAAAATTAGATATCCTTAACCTTAGAAATGTGTAGGGAAACATTGCCCATTATGATTAATTGGAATTAATGCAAAAATAGGAGTTAAACCGTTTTTGCAGCAGTATTTTCGTGCTCTCAGCTAGGTATAGACGACTGGGTGGAAGGAAGCCTTTCTGAGCGCTGGCATGGGGGGCGAGGCTGCAGTCAGCACACTGAGATGGCGAGCTGATCGGGCGCTGTGGACGGGTTAAAGCAGTGTCTTTTCCTGTTGACCTTCTCCGGTCAAGTTAAGCTTTTCTTTCCCTGGATAATGCACTGCTCACCTTCTAGTTGATCCCTTCTGAATCCCAGTGTGTTCTAGACTTAAGCTTCAGTGTAGCTAGGCTTATGTGTGTCTACATTTCTATTTCAGTTCTCAGGAAGATTGTTAATATCCAAGTTCAGAGTATTTCCAAAGACCAGATGTTTTTAGGGGTTGTAAATGGTCTGCGAATTAGAATTGTATGTCCAATTTTCTGGGGCCTTAGCTTTGATTTGAGTCGGGGAGTCTTTAGTCCGCAAAACTGATTGTTTTAAACCAAGGTTTTTCAAACTTGTCTCTCCTGACGTACTGGGCCAGGTTGCTGGGATCTTTCCTGTGCATTGTAGGGTATTTAGAAACACGTCCTTGGTCCCTACCCAGGAGATGCCAGTAGCTCCCCCTCGCCCAGTGATAACAGCCAAAATGGTCTTTAAACATTGCCAAATGTCAGTGGGGGCTTGTGGCGAGGACAAAATCAGCCTAAAGGAACACTAGTTTACACCTTTTTAAAAAGTTTTAGCTTCACAGCAAAATTGAGCAGAAGGTACAGAGGCTGCCCATATAAACCCTGTCGTCACGCATGCATAGCCTCCCCTGTGGTTTGGACAAATTTATGACACATATCCGCCATTTATAGAGCCACACAGTGCGGTCACTGCCCTGAAACTGCCTGTGCTCTGCCTGTTTGTCCCCGCTGCTCCTCTGGCCCTTGGCAACTTCTGACCTTTTTCACTGTTTGTTCCAGAATGTTATGTGGCTGGAATTCCACAGTATGTAGTCTTTTAAGATTGATATATTAATATTTCGCTTAGTAATTTACGTTTAAGTTTTTTTTTTTCCATGGTTTGATAGCTCATTGCTTTTTTCTTATTTTTGAATTTTACTTTCAGGTACAGTTTGCATTCAGTATTATTTTGTGTTAATTTCAGGTGTATAGCATAATAGTTACCCGATCAAATACTTTATACTTGGTACTCCCAGTACCCATCTGGCACTCACACAGTACCCATGGCAGCTCATTTCTTGTTGGGTACCAACCAAGGAGTGCTGTTGAATGGTATAGTCAGAATCTGTTAGTTTTGTAAGAAACCACCAAACTGTCTTTGAAAGAGGATGTATAATTTGCATTCCCACCAGCAGGGAATGAGAGTTTCTGTCGCTCCACAATCTTGTCAGTATCTGATGTCAGCATTCTGGATTTTGGCTATTCTTTTTTAAAAATATATATTTTATTGATTCTTTTTTACAGAGAGGAAGGGAGAGGGACAGAAAGTTAGAAACATCAATGAGAGAGAAACATTGATCAGCTGCTTCCTGTACACCCCCTATGGGGATGTGCCCGTAACCAAGGTACGTGCCCTTGACCGGAATCAAACCTGGGACCTTTCAGTCCGCAGGCTGACACTCTATCCACTGAGCCAAACAGGTTTCAGCTGGGTTTTGGCTATTCTTGCAAATGTTTAATGGTATCTCATTGTTAATTTACATTTCTGTGATGACCTACGATGTTGAGCATTATTTCGTGTTTAGTTGCCTGTGTGTCTTCTTTGGGAGGTCGTGGCTCATTCGTTTATACTCTTTATCCAGCCTGCTGAGTGATTTAAGGTTTTTATTCTTGCACGGCCAGTGGGCACAGAACTATTGGTTTGAACACCTACCTTCAACGTAGAGCAACACGAAAGCCTTCGGGGTTGGGTTGAGTGAGGCAAATGTTATAAAATATTTTTATTTTAAAACATTTAAGACATGTATTTACATACATGTGGAGACATACTGCTATGAATCAAACAGTTCACAGGTATTAACTAAATAATTACAAGAACCCTATGCAGGGTACTTAGTATGCTTTCTATTTTATGAATAGAAGCTTGTAGAGACTAACAACTCTGCCCACGGCTATAAGTTAATGAATGGTAGAATTGGGAATGGAATATGTGTCAGATCAGCTGCTTCTGTGTTCTCGACCTTGGAAATGGTGTTAAAATGCCTTCCCATGCCAGCGAGCCAGACGCATGTCACCGTGGCCTTGGCTAGCATAGAAGGCATGGCACAAGTAGGAAATTCTTGGTTGCTACAATGTTTCATTAAGCAAAACAAGTGCTACAAAATTTCTGGTTTGTGTGTGTTTCTTTGCAGGCAGCCAATTTGTTGTGGGTCCCAGAATAAATTGTCACTGATGACCACCTTGAGTAGGAGCTAAATCTTACCCCTCCCCCTTTTAAATAGCCTGCTGTACATGCCATATTAGTTACCTGAAAATGAAATCGCCTCCAGTTAATTTAATGTGTTACGTCTTTGGTGAATATAAAACAGATCCTTGTCCCTGAGCCTGTTTAAAGTTAATATATCAGGAGGGTAGACGGTCATAGTCAAAGGTTATATTTCATTACAGCCAAACGTGGCATTTCCAGGATTACTTTGTATATTTTATGAAGATTCCTTAGTTTGATTTAGGCTTTAAAAAATCCTGAGATTTGTCTGAGCAGAGCAGAATCAGGATACAGATGAGATAGGGCTTCTGACCGGTGGTGTTGGTGCTCTGTCTGCCTTTTGCGTACGCCTCAGAGTCTTTACCCCCTTACCTGCCCACCTTTCTCACCTTATTTCTTCTTGGTCCCCCTGAGGTGTGGCCTTCTGTGCACGGCCCGCTCCGCACTGGATTTACTGTGCACTTCACCAGTCTCGCCCCCACTTAATTGTCCGTTCTTCCTTCACCCTTCACTGCATACCTGTGGTGACCGGCACAGGGTGGTGGCCCTCAGGAAATATTTGCATCGGGAAGTTAAATGAAGAGGGTTTTGTGGAGCACACAGGCCTGAAAGAAGGTGCTCGGTAAGCGAGAGGAATCTTCATCTTCCCGGCCCCGGCAGCAGCAGTGGCGCCAGGGGGTTGCCTTGTGGTCCACTAGGCCAGCTAGTGTGAGCTCTTGGCTTGTACATGTTTGTCTGGTTCAGGTCTTTGTCTATTTGCAAGGGCCCGCCCGGTACACGGAAAACGGACCAAGCTTTAGCGTTTCGCTGCTTGTTCTTTGCCTGGCTTTCTTCCTGGCTTGCAGCTCATCAAGGACCCTGGCGTGGTGGTGCTACCAAGTGTTACCTGTTTAAATCCAGGTTACAGCAAAGGACAAAGCTTAATCCGCCTTTCGAGCATGCTGACTGCAGAACCCATCGGGAGAGTTAGCACATCTGCATCTCCCTGGTCTGCTGAAAAGCCAGTGACACTTCGATGTGGGTAGAACAGGGTCACTTTCCGAACTCTCTGGCCTGCTTCCCACTTCTTTGATTGGTTTTTGGACGCTTCCGCTTGAGACAGACACTGCTACCGAAAAGGGACTAGCAGTGTCCCTCCAGGAGACGGGGCCGAGGACCAACTGCAGGCCTGCTTAGTCTCAGCATCCCCTGAGCAAGCTGAAACTGCAGAAACGTTGTTAACAGAGGGTTTTTGGTGTTTCTGTTGGCAAAATGACTTAGACACTTTCATTTCTTTTTTCACAGAGTGATCAGCAGCTGGACTGTGCCTTGGACTTAATGAGGCGCCTGCCTCCACAGCAAATCGAGAAAAACCTCAGTGACCTGATCGACCTGGTACGTGTCTTGTCACATGGCTTCATTTGGGGCTGGGGCTCATACTGGGTCGCTTTTGAGCACCTCTCCCCATGCAGCATTGAAAACCCACAGGAAGCCTGTCTCTCCAGCCGACACCACCATGAGATGCCTCCAGACGGAGAAGATGGGTTTCATATGCTTGTCTTCTTTTCAGCACCCTCCCCGTGTTCATAAAACCCAAGACAGGAGTTCTGAAGTTGATTTCAACCTGTCTCTTCCCCCACGCCCCCCTGGCTTGTTTTCAGTTTCTAGAAGCTTTCCGTTGGGCAGGGAGAAGAGGTGGCCATACATGCAGCGGGCAGTCCGCAGTGGGTGGAGTCAGGCTTTAGTAGTCTCCCTGCCATAGGGAAGTTCTCGCGCCCAGCAGCATGAAAATCTACCCGGGGAATGCTTCCATGGCTTCACTTCTAATTTGAAATGGCATAAAACACAAAAGTCAGGTTTTGAAGAGAGTTTATCACATCTATATATATATATATTTTTTTTTTTTTTGAAGATTTAAAATCATTGGTTTTAACACAATGCCTCAGATTAACTGGCACTGTAATATTTTTGGAAATGCTCAAAAGTATTAAAAAATATCTCTGAAGCTATGGGAAATATTGAAAAAGGTAAAATAAAATCAAATCAGGCCCGTAGAGGCCAACTGAATTAAGCATCATTTGGCAGTGACTTCTGGCCTTGGAACCTGAACCCTGCAGCCCAGGCCTCTGTTCTTTTCCCGTGTCCCATGTCTTCCTGGATGTAACTATCAGTTGCCAATCCTGGCTCGTTGGTGAGGTTTGAAAACTTGTTCATATGCTGTAATGATACATTTAATTTCATTGCATGAATTCCAGAAAAGTTTTACTAGGGAGAAAATGAGAGTTTAGGAGACGCATGTCATTCACCAATCAGATTCTTCACAGTGTTCTGGAAGGTCCAGAGTGAAGCTATTTTATGTGTATAGGGACACAGACTCCCAGTTTAGAGACAGAATGGAGCCTGTTGAAGACAGCATTGAACTTGCTGTCTTTTGTGGGTAATAATTCAGGAAGTGGGAAGAAGGAGGTTTCTTGGGGTAAATGATCCAGACAAGAAAGCCAGCTGTACGGGTGCTTGTGACGGTGGTGAAGAGGAGAATGGAAGATATGATGGGTCCTGGCTGGACAAGCACATTCCTTAGATGAGTATTAAAGAAAGAAGGTTGAATGTGTTGCAGATAAATCTTCTAGATGCTCAGAATCAGGGGTGTCGAACCAAGAGCCAGGGAGGTGACATAAAACACTGAAGTGGACTTCGTGTACACGGGTCTGGCTGGCCGGCTCCATCTGAGAGTAGTGACCCCTCTACTTCAGACATGTGATGCTCTCTGGGAATATAGTGTCTGTTGCTTATTTTCAGCTTTTTCTGGAGGAGCCGTACATTTGGAGTTATGTGGAGGCCCAGTGCATGGAATTTGTGTATGGGGTAGGGAAGGAAGGAGTGCCCTTCAGCTTGGCCTGTACCCTCTTGCAATCCAGCACCGATGACTCTTAACTTCTCGCCTGCCTGCCTGATCACCCCAACCCCTCTGCCTGCCTGATTGCCCCTAACTGCCTCTGCCTTGGCCCTCGCATCTGTGGCTTTGTCCAGAAGCATGTCCAGAACGACATCTGGAAGGTTGTGAGGCTGTCCAGTCTAATTAGCATATTATGCTTTTATTATTATAGGTATCCTGGTTTTTAAACATTGGTCCGAACATTGGATTGGTTAGATCTGATTTTGTGTAGAATTTGGGCATGTGCCTAGGAAATGTGAGTTGTGGGTCCGGGGATGAGAGAAAACAGTCTTTGTTGGGAAATAATGAAATATAAAGTTGGATAGGTAGGAGGTGTCCTTGAAAGTCAGGAGGAGGTTTTTAATTTGATGTGGTGCTAATTGTCACCACCAGCCTCTTGCTGAGCTTTGTAGCAACACTTGTGCTAAGCTGTTTACCTGCGTGTCTGTGTTTAATTCTCAACAATCTTGTAAGGCAGTATTACAAGATGTAGTGTAGAAGTGCTGTATGTCTGCCTTTTTCTCGGTTGGAGAGTTTTGATGAATCATATGTGGAAGAGGTGGGCCGAGGTTGGAGGTAAGATCAGATTCCTAATTTGGTCAGCTGCAGAGGCTTCGTTTTCTTTTAAACTCTGCATGAAAGTGTGCTTAGCGGAGTTTAAGTTTCGTTTGCCAATTTAGTTATGACTGTGTTTTAGAAATAAACCAAACAGAATGAATGGAGAACAAAATTTTCTCAGTAGACTCATCTTGGTGTTTAGCAGGCTCTTTTATTCTTATGGCTACCGAAGTGTTGTTCTGCAGGTGTGTGTTTTCTCTGATTCCCTCGCCATCCTTCATTTCAGAGCTGTGCACGTTGCTGCCTTTATGGAAACCTGGTCGGCTGGTTCCCTTGCTGCATGTGCCACTTGTACTTGGGCTCACCAAGGAAATTGCAGCATTGATGGTGAACGAAGGAGCCATCTTTCACCTTTGCCAAATACTGGGTGGGAGAGATCAGCCCTGAGGTTGAGTTTGCAGGAGGAGGCTTGAATCTACACTGTGTCTCTTCCTGATACATGATGTTGTATGCAGCATCTCACAGATTACTGTCAGAATGCACTGCCTTTTCTCATTTAACTTCATCTTCAGTAGAATGAGGTTGGAAAGGGGATGGAGGCAGGTGTAGGCTGTGGGAATGCACAGGATACTTTTATTTATGTTATCGTTTCCTTGATTCTCCATAATGTATATATGACCACTTTATCTTTTTTGGGTGATTTAGACTCTGAGGAAGAAGCCAGGGCGATGGTATGGCTAAGCAGCACCAGGAATCCCTGTTTCTCCTGCTGGGGTAACCCTGCTGGGTGCCTTTGGGTCTGATCACTTAACTTAGCAACAGGTTAAATATGGTGCGTTTTCCTGATGTGTCAGTCTTATCTGTTTGGGGAAAACTGTTAAATAATTTAATTCATTAGTAATATAAAGTATTGAAAAAAGATGTATTATGGAGAATAATTTAAAACTTACATAATTAAAATGTCCGGCTATTGTGTGGCTCAGGGCTTAAGCCTTGACCTATGAACCTGGAGGGCAGGGTTCGATTCCTGGTCAGGGCACATGGCCAGGTTGCTGGCTCCATCCCCAGTGTGGGGCATGCAGAAGGCAGCCAATCAGTGATTCTCTCTCATCATTGATGTTTTTATCTCTCCCTCTCCCTTCCTCTGAAATCAATAAAAATATATTTTTTAAAAATTTCACGTAATTAAAATAAAAACACCTAGAAACTCGAAAGACATTCCTTTCTTAGAGCCAGACCACTTAGAGTATCTGTTCACTTCTGGAGAGGCACCGACTTCCCCTCGCCTGTTGTCTGGAGGCCAGCCTTGGACAACATCTACCTGCTGAGGCTGAACAGGAGGCCATGATAGATCCCCATCATCCGGAATGGCCTGGGGAATTGGTATTCTCATTAATTTTTTTACATCTGAAGTATGATGAATGTTCAAATGGAAATGAAGCATGACGTTTCAGCGAATTAGGATCTGGTAAAGCACGCCTCATTAAAACTGTATTGACATGCTTCAGAAGCCACTTTTGATTAATGGTCTGCTTCAAGGTGCATGCTTTGCACTGAGGTCTGTAGGAGCATTTGTGCTGGTTTTGTACTGGATCCTATGACCAGTCCTGGAACTTACTTCTTTGAGTGTTTTCCTTTAATTCTTGTTTTTCTTCTATTTTCCTGGGAATGACAGGTGTGTGTGTGTGTGTGTGTGTGTGTGTTTTAACTGATTTGCAGAATTCTCTTATTCTTGTAAGAGTTGGTCCGTGCTGAGTGTACTGCTGTGGCTGTTTAGTTTCTTCCCAAAGCTGTAATTTCAGAAAACACACACTGTTATGGGTCCGTCTAGAAGCAATGTATCCAGGCCTTTGTTTCATGTAATCTGGGATCAGTCCGTTGTTTTTAAAGCCGCTAATGCACCGCTTGGTGCAAATTGCAATCATTCCTCCCATGCTCACCTGCCTAAAATAATCAAGGGGAGGTAGTTGTTTTCAAGAAAAGTCTCCAATTTTAAGGCTGACAAGAATGTTAGGATTTGCCAGCGTTCCCCGTGAAGGGAATGGCCTCTCTCAGATGTCGGAGCCAGAGAACTGTAGGCAAATGTACCCAATCCGCCAGTGGTCTGATTACAGAGTATTAAAGAGAAATGTGGCGTGTGCTTGGCAGCGAGGCCAGGGCAGCCCAATTTATCATGCCAGATCAGCTTGCTTTTCTTCTTTTCTCTTTCCAGCATCAGAACTGCTGCTGCCTTGGGATTACGCTGCTTACTCTGATTGGTGGGAAATGACCTTCTTTTGCAGATGGCCAAAACATCATTTCATTACACATTAATCCCGTTGTACTAGAGTTAAAGCCCACCGAAACCCATTGTTAAGCTGTTTCAAAAATACCCGCAGGTCCATGGGGGCCAAGAATCCTGTGATGTTAAGATGCTCCCTTGGCTTCCTAAACTTTGACCTTCCAAAGCTTTGCTCTACACATTGGCAGCAATAGCTGGGGTATATTTTGAGCCCTGAACTGAGGAAGGAGTTTGTTTCTGCAAATTGGCACCCAGCAGGCCCTCCATCCTTTGCCTTTTTAAGAGCACACCGAAAATAGCCCTAAATCTGTTTAACTAGGCAGAATGTCTCTATTTGTACTGGTCACTTTGTTTCTTAATTCTTTTCTTTGCTGTAGCCACCCAAAGGTCTAGCTCTTGGGTGTCCCCAGACTTGAACCAAGCACGGGGGAGACATCCCATTGGGAAAGCACCCAGGCCACCCGGCCAGACTTGCAGGCTGCAGGTGAAAAGAGACGTCCCCACGCTCTGACCAGGGAGGGCGTTGACAACTTGATCAGTTTTCATTTCTGTATATTCCTTTTCTTAGCAGCCAGAGTTGCCCTGCAGAAATAGAAGGCCAGCTGGGCACAAGGCTTGCACTGCCAGCCTCAGCAGTACCTTTATTGAACAGCTCGCAGAAATTGTCCAGGTAGCAAAGGAGCAGGAGGCCCTGACAAATCAGAAAGCTGGAGTGCACGGGGTACTCTCAGGCATTGGGGCTCAGGGAGCAAGTGGGTGGAGACACAGCTTTCGCTTCTCAGAACCTGCCCTTTGTGAACGCCCACTCAGTATGCCTGGCAAAATAAAGGCTAATATAGTTCATTAGTATTACTGTTTGCCTGCTTTCTCCTGAACATTGGTACTCAGATTTCAAACTCTAGGAGATGAACCAATGAAGCCTGGGAATTGTTTTCTGGTGATTGCTGTGTGGCATGTGGCATCAAACTCAGTTCTATTCCTGGGTGTTGAAGATGTGCCTGCCAGATGTGACATGGTTTATCTGTGTTTAGGTATGAGCAGGCTTGTATTTTCTTGCCTACTTTCCCCGTTGTTATCGCCATTTAAAGCACTCTACCAGCATTTTTTCCTCCTTAATTTCAGAGGCAACATGTAAGATGTCTTCTCCTTTCCAAAGGGTTCTTAGCCGAAGTAGGTGAAAAGTTCATGGATTCAGTGGACATTTTCTGAGCACCTTTGAGTGAGGTTCTGTGCTCACCCCGGGAAGAAATGCAGCCTTTATTCCTTGGCTTCTCTTCCACAGGGGGAAAAAATCGGGGACCCTAAAACTTGATCCCTGATAGAATGACTTTGGTTGGATTCTCTGAGCCCCTTGGTCTTCCTGATGACTTTCGAGCTACAGAACCGAGTTATTCTATGTTTGACATCTATGTGCCAGACACACACCATTCTAGGTGCTGGGGGTGCAAGATGAAAGGCCTTGCTCCATATTGTGTGCATTTAGTGGGGAATTCAGGGAATATTTTTCTAGAAGAAGGAAGACTTGGCCATGGTCATGCCCTCTGTTATCTGTTGAACAGATACCCAGCAGGCATATTTGTCTTTGAGTGAAGGTGTTCTAGGCTCGGTAGTGGTTGTGCCCAGTCAGCACAAGCTTTGCTGTCTCTTCTGACTGGTTTCTGGCCACCTTGCAATTGGCCTCTTACTGCTTCTCAGATTCTTTCCCCAAAGTATTCTTTTTTAAAAATATGTTTTATTGATTTTTCACAGAGAGGAAGGGAGAGGGATAGAGAGTTGGAAACATTGGTGAGAGAGAAACATCCATTAGCTGCCTCCTGCATACCCCCTACTGGGGATGTGCCCGTAACCAAGGTACATGCCCTTGACCAAAATAAAACCTGGGACCTGTCAGTCTGCAGGCCGACACTCTATCCACTGAGCCAAACCGGTTTCGGCCCCCCAAAGTATTCTTGACAACAGAGGGGAGCAAATATATGTTTGGAGTTTTGGGGGGCAAATCCAAAGTGGCTGCCTCAAGTGGATAATTTTGTTTAGTCTTTTTAAAATATGTGTTCAATTCATTACATGCCCATACGCAAGACATCCTCCTTTATAGTAAAAGAGAAGAAACATGCAAATTTGACCGTACCTTCGCTCCTGATTGGCTATGCTACCAGCCAATCAGGAGTGGGGGCAGGGCCACGTGGCACGAGCGCTGGGCCCTAGGGGTGGAGATGAAACGGCAGTGGTGGCAAGCCCAGCCCCTGGGTGCTGTGAGGGGAAGCGGCGGCAGCAGCAGCAGCAGCAGCGGTGGTGGTGGCGAGTGCCCAGCTCCCGAGGCCGGGTGGTCACAGGCAGCCAGGGCTGAGCTGAGCAGGGTGATGGCTGGGTGCCCAAGGCCTAAAGCTTTAGGCCTTGGGCAGGCTGGGGGTGAGCCATCAGTTCGACATCCCCTGAGGGCTCCCAGTATGTGAGAGGGGGCAGGTTGGGTTGAGGAACCACCCACCCCCAGTGCAGGAATTTCGTGCACCGGGTCTCTAGTTTTAATATAGAAAGAATGCTTTTTCCACCAAGTCAAGTTGATGCTCCAGGAAGCTGGGCCCTGTCCTCCTGGGACATGGCTTTGCCGAGGCTCATGCCGCACAGCACTGATGCACGTGGCTGGAGCCTGTGGAGCCAAGGCCTGCCCTCTAGCCCTGCCAGGCCGGGAGGGGTCTGTGCTGCACCCCGTTTGCTGTACCTAGGGAGGTGCCCTGTGGGGTTCTGTTGGAAGTAGGGGGACTTGGCTTCCCTTCTCCCATTTGTCAGAGGGTTTGCCGGGCAATGTTCTCTCCTAGGCTGGACACTGTCCTGGAGCAGGAGCAGGGGACGGATTGAGTAGTGGGTAATTATGCAACAACCCCTGCAGTCTCTGGACTGGTGTTCCTGAGCTTTCCTGCAGGCGACACTGCCGCAGTCCCCTCTATAAGGAAAAAAGTGTTCCAGCCAAAGGCCTCCAGCAGAATTTTAATGAACTCCATTCCTTGGAAAGTTGTGGTGAGCCTTGTCATGCGAGCCTTCGCTCTCGGAATGGACTGCAGCTGTGGTGACTGCAGCCGGGAGCGCCAGAAAGCAGACCCCGGGACCGATCTGGCCCTCTGCTGCTCACTCAGGTCTGCCCCCAGAGGGACAGGCCTTTCATGGCCTCACCCTGTCGCTGAGGCGAGGACCCTGCCACCTAATGGTGCAGTCTCTGATTTGTGTCCAGGTGGCAGCCGGGCAGACCGTCTAAATGCTGTGATTTGCTTAGAAAGCCGAAATGGGGCTTCCTGGGAAATGGCCCTCACCTGACCTGCTCCCGCAGAGATAGAGCCAGAGGCTATTTGAAGTTCTCGTGCGGTCCGGTACAGCAGAAGAATGCACCCTCATTCGAGTCCATTAAGAATGAAGTGAAGCGCCTCCTGCGCAAGCAGTTCAGAAAATTAAAGCATGAACCCAAATGAGTGAAGGAGGAAAGCACAGGGGCCATTTGCTCTGTGTGTGTTGTGCTCCTTGGGGAGCAAAGCCTGTTTCCAGGAGACTGATGAGATGTCCCTGGGTCCTGAACATTTCTAGAACAGTAAGCTTCCCCTGGGGCAGGAGGGCCGTACCACAGAGCTCTGGACCAAGGGCAGAACAGAAACCAGAATGAATACTGTCGGGTTGCTCAGAAACAGGCCCAGGAATGTCATAACTCAGGATTTAGTACAAGTGATGTTCAAATTTCACTACGAGAAAATAATTATTGAATAAAACTGCCAAAACAACTAATAGCTTTGAAGGAAAGTAAGCTAAATATCTCTTGCATAACATGTACCCATACTCCTACTAGACTAAAGAACTATTAGTAAACGAACATGAAGGAACTAGAGGGAAAACATCAATAATATTTGATACCAAGAAGGGGGAGGCTTTTGTATGCCATAGAAGCTAGTGTCAAAAGGATGGCTTTGGTATATGCACAGTTAACTTACAAGTTTAAATAAAATAAACTTCAAAGTGAAGGGCAAACTCTGGAAAACCATTTGCATTTATGGCAAAAAACGGATCTTCTAAAATCTTCAGAAAACACCTCTGAGGTTGTTAGTGTCATTGTCTCCACTTCAGTTCTGAACTAAAAGAGAAGCAGGGGCTTTGGCAGCTTGTCCAAGGTCACCAAGTAGTGGTGGAGCCAAGCTTTGAACTTACGCATTCTGCCGCCAGGTTTCCAACCACCGTGTGCTGCTGCCTGCACCAATAAGGAAAGGTAGGAATCCGCTGCTACAAAGAGCGAGGTGTGCAGACCGGTGCCTCATGGAGGAGGCAGTGCACACAAACCTCTTTCCTTTACTTGTCAGCAAAGTGCAGAGTAAAACAAGAGGATGGTGGGAGTGTCCTTCACTGATGCCCCTTCTTCCTGCTCCGTGGACGGACTGCGTTCTCTCTGGAAAGCAGCCCACCCCTTTCTTGACTTCATGGAATTTGTCAGCTCACCTTGATGTGGAGTCTCTTGAGGAACAAAGACTGAGCAATTGAGAGAGACTACCTGTTCTCCAGGAGTTTCACCATGCATATTGTCACAGTAAAGGTTCTGAGAAGTCCTGCAGGTTGAAAGAAAAGAACCTGTTTTCCTTTAATCAGCATTTTTAAATGTGACGTTAGCCAGGTTTTAAGTCTTCATAACTGGTCAAATGGCATAAAAAGAAACATAGCTTTCCTTATTGTGTTTTTTCCCCAAAAGGAGAACTGCTTCAGGAAACTTGTAGCTCCTTCAGTAGGAGGGAATAAAAAGCACTGCATACGTTAAGCAAATCTTACAGGAAGTCAAGAAACCTGGGCTGTGGCTTTGGGCCTGCCCCTCACTTGCTACGTCATCAGCAGGTCTCTCTGGGTCTCTGTAAAGTGAGGGCCGGACGGTCTCAGTATCTGAGTGCCGCCTGGACTAAACCATCACCACCATGGATGCCCTGATGTTGATTCACTACCGTCAGGATCCCCTTTTGCTGGCAGAAGTGGCATCTGTTTCTCTCAGGTCTTGGACCCCACAGGGTAGATATGGGGCAGAGTTGAGCAGACAGAGGCCTCTGGCCGGTCACCCCAGTCGGTCTCCGGTACCTGGGCAGAGCAAGGCTGACAGGGCCTTGAATCCCGTCTCTGTCATCTTCCAGCTGTCAGACCTCAGGCAGGTCGCTGCACCTCCCTGGGCTCCCTCCGATACACAAGATTGGGATAAAAAACTGATTGGGGTAAGAAAACTGGCAGTCGGCAGGATTTAGGAGTGTATGTAAAGTGCCAGCGTGTATGAGTAAGACAGATGCTTAATGAACGTTAGCTGATGCTTTCATTAATTACCTCCGCAGGCTTCCGCAGGCCTGTTTGTTACCCCCTGGGCCCCGCCTGCCTAGGGGCTGTGTCCTGAGCCCCCAGGCAGCCTTCCTGGCTGTGTTTTCACAGGTGGACAACAGCCCCGGCCTTGCCTCTCACAGGATGGGGTTTGTAACCCAGCGCAGGATTGTAGGGATCGGTTTATTTAACCTGGAAGGGGAGATGAGAAGGCTCTCCATTGAGGCACTTTAAATGGTCACTAAATTTCCCCCTGCCTTCTCTGAGCTGTCAGGGGTGGGCTCCCTGAACAGGAAGCTGTGGGAAGTGCCAGTGCCTATTGCTCCAAAGTGAGTAGCAGCGGTCAGAGTCAGATGGTGGCTGCCTAGTAAGGACTGACTAGTAAGGACTCTTGTCACTCCGCAGATGTCTAATACCGTGCTGTGTTCCGAGCTGGCGGGGGTGGGCTCCCTGGATGGTGCGGGTCTCCCCCTGCCCCTTCCCGGTACTCTCCCTGTGCTCCGGTTCCCCGGGTGCACACTGCTCCCAGTTAGGCCTCGGAGCTCTTGGGAAGCCCTGGGGGAAAGCTGAGGTGGTCGGATGGTCAGACAAGGTAGGAGGCCTGAGGTTGACCTCACCATCTGAGCTGTCTGACAAGCCAGCTGACATGGTAGCCTCTCTGGTCGTTTGACCTCATCGCTTCATTTTAGCCACCAAGAGTTACCCAGACCGGACACTTGTGAACTCTGAGCCCTCGGGATCCCTTCCAGGCTCCTGCTTTCTCCTGCTTCACTTCTATTCAGTGTTCAGTAACATTTTATCAAGACTGCTAATCTCCTGTTCGTGCCTTAAGCCCACATTTCAGGTCTCCCTTCCCCTCCCCACAGGCCAGCGCAGCCCCCAGGCATCCCTTTCTCCGGCTTGGGGACACCCACATCCACAGTGACAGTGTTTCACCCAGTGATGGTCCTCTGTCCCAGGGCATTTTCCCCTCCTGGACCTATCCTGAGTCCTTCTCCTGGTGGGGAGGCTACTGAGCACTTCACCTGCTGCGCCTGTTCAGAGACATGATGCAGGAAGTGCATCTGAGGGGCCACCAGCCAGGAAGTGGAAGTCCCGGATGGGTCGAAGCAGAGTGCCCGTTATTTTGCACATTCCTTGAAAACAGATTGGTCATCAGTGGTCCCCCTCGCTTCCTACACTCCCCCTCGATTCCTACACTCGCTTTATTTGCCAGATTGAAAAAGCTTATTTTAGTATGCTTGAAGATCAAGGTTCTAGAAAATTCTTGGTTAGGTGTTTTTAGGCCTCCTAGTCTGAGATTGCTAGCCTGCAATGTCTGCATAGGAGCATTAGATGTGATCTTGTTGAGCACCTCGAAATTGACAGGCCCAACCCAACTCACCTCTCACCATCACCACATCTTAGCTGTGTGAGCTGAGCCTCAATTTCCTCATCTGGGAGATGGCGTGAGGACACTAACCTTGAGTACTACAGACTATAAATGCCTGGCATAGTACCCGGCTTGTAATAACCATATGCGTGGGGTTCTAAGGTCACATCAGACTTGCACGAGCTTGATGTAGCCACTGTGCAAATGAGTAAACTCTGCTGGCCTGATTTTTCATTTATAACTGTCAGGTGCCAGGTACTGTTCTAGACCCTTTACACATTTAGTTTCTTCAAACCGGACACCACAAATCAAGTCTTCTGTCCCCATTTTACAGATGAGACAACTGAGAGGGGTTTCCTGAGTTGGTCACAGCCTCACAGCTAATTAGTAAGCAGCTGAGTCAGGATCATCCCCAGGCCCATCTGATTCAGGTGCCTAATCTCCCGCCATGCTGTCTGTGCTCACAGCTTCCCGAGACAGCTTTCTCCTTGTCACTGCAGGCCACCAGCAGACAGCTGACTCCAAATGCAGATATTGTCGCAATAATTAGCACCAGCAAGAAGTTGCTCAGTTTCCTAGAATGTAGCTTTCCCCTTTCCACGCAAAGGGTGTCCTGTTCTGGCCCTCCGTTGTTAAAGATGAAATACTGATGGAGATGGAGGTGGCCATGGTTATGATCATGTGACCTCCCATGCCCATGGCTGCCACCACCAAGCTGCCTCCCTGTCCTGTTCTTTTTCTGTTGGGAGGTTGGAGGTGGGGATGCCTCCCAGTGCACCCAGAGGCTTCCGTGGCTTACATTAAGGAGTCAGAGCTTTCGGAGGGTGCAGAGCTGAGGAGGGATTTGCCCTCCTCTGTTTTGGGGTCATTGCTTCTCATCAGGCCGGGCGCTTTTTAGTCATTAGACAGTTTGTGGTTGCCCCTTTGCCACATGTGTTGCTGCCTTCCTGAGCCTGTCACACCCACAATTAAGACTCATTAGAGGCCTGTCGATCACAGCATGCACAGGACCTAACCATACTAGGCTTCGTACTGGGGCAGTCCAGCCCCACACCCACACCCACACACCCTGCAAATGATCACAAACCAGATACTAGGTGTTTGGTGTGCAGGAGAGAGGTGAACAGCTCCTGTGAAACTCCAGAATTTAGGTCCTGGTGGGCCCGTTCCCTCTTACATAATTGAAACCTTCTAGCTAAGTCCTGAATTGATGTTACAGATGGTGGTGGTAGGAGTTTTGTCAGATGACAGCTTTGGAATAAGTATCTGACAGCAGTCCACTCAGAGGAGAGACTTGAGCCAAGCACAGAGGAGATTTAATACTGCTAATCTCCCTCTCTGCTCTTTCTGGAGTGTATAGGCACATTAATTACTATTGACTGGAAGCTGAAACAGCACTCGGGTACAGAAGAAACCCCTAGAGATTTGCTCCCGACTGGAAATGATCATTCTCCAAAGTGGATTTTCCCCTTTCTGTCTGTGTGCTGAATATAAGGTGGGAGAGAGATGTGTCAGGCACTTTACAGTGGCTTACCACTTCTCCAACGTGTCCATGCCTGTGTCATTGACTTTCCTACTTCTAAACAGTGTAGGAGCCACGTCTCCAGGTTGTGTCACTCAACAGGGCTTGGCTTAAAGCACTTCCTGTTCATTGTGTGCCATCATTTTGTCTTTCTTGCACCGAAAGAGCCCTCTGGCTTCAAAGCACTTGTGGAATGAAGTAATGCTCATCATATCCCCACACCCCAGGTGGGAGTCCCATTATTGATGCTAAATAGATATTAGTTCATGATCCCATAAACCCTTTCACCCCGGGGGTAGCAGGGGCTGAGTGTCTAGGTGGCTGTGAGTAGGCATCTTAGGTTCTCTGTGAGGGTTAAAGGAAGTAGTGTGGGTGAAGTGCTTAGTGCAGTGTTGGGTGCAAACCAGATCAGTGCTGACGGCTGTGTGGAAGGAAAGGGTGATGGTGGTGAACTTGCCTTTGGGCTTTGGGACAACAGGTACCCCATAGATGTACTGAATGCAGGAGCAGTGCAGGAATTGGAACAGCTTGAATGCCTTGGCTCTTCCATTGCAGTTTAGCTGGCCTTTTCGGAGGCGTGTGCCCTGCATTTTCCTCTTTGCCAGGTCGATGGGTGAATGTCCTCCAGCCAGGAGTGGGGCGGGGATCTCCTCACAATACCAAGTGGGCCTCACCTCTTAGGTCCTGGCAGGGAAGGCGTTCCGCTGGGCATGTGACATGTACAAGAACTGCATCTGGGAGCCCAGGGGAGAGGCTGGCCCGAGGGGCATCGGATGCAGCTCAGGCTGCTGGAGGCCACTGGAGACAGGGTTGCACATGCCCAGTGTGGTCACTTTAAAGAGTGCCGACCACCCACATCCAGCCTGCCAGGGGAAGGTACATGCATTCTCATTTTGCAGCAGATCAGTGAACATTTGTTGCTAGTAGGTTACCGGATTATTCTGACAGCCTCTGGACCTCCCCACCTGTAGTCACCCATCCACCATCCCTCTCTGAAGCCAGAGTAACCTTTCCAAAACTAGTCCCAATCATGAGCCTCCGTGGCCCTTCATGACTCACTCTGTGATCGGATTGTGCCCTGAGAACTCTTGATCTGGCCCTGCCCATCCCCCTGCCTGCCCAAGGCTCCTCGCCTCCAGCCATATAGGCCTGCTGCAGGGTCTGCCGGAGGCCCTGCGCCCTGTCTCGTCGGCTCTCTGTGCACGCTGTCCCCTGTGCTGGGAGCACATCTCTGCTTATCTTCAGACCCCTGCTTGGGCCTCACTCCTCACCCTGTACCACTTTGTCACCAGCCATGGCACTCGCCTTTACTCTCAGTTAGAATGGCTTAAGTCAGTGGTCGGCAAACTCATTAGTCAGCAGAGCCAAATATCAACAGTACAGTGATTGAAATTTCTTTTGAGACCCGAAAACCGACTTCTGTGCATGGGGCACGAAGTTTCAATCCACTGTACGTGAGCGCCTGCACATGGTATTTTATGGAAGAGCCACACTCAAGGGGCTTGCGAGCCACAGTTTGCCGACCACTGGCTTAAGTATATGACTCTTTCCTGCCTGTGAAGCTCCCTGAGGGCAGGGATCTTTATTTTTATTGATTTCAGAGAGGAAGGAAGAGGGAGAGGGAGATAGAAACATCCATGATAAGAGAGAATCATGGATCGGCTGCCTCCTGCACCCCCCACTGGGGATCGAGCCCACAACCAGGACACGTGCCCTTGACTGGAATCGAACCTGGGACCTTTCAGTTTGCAGGCCCACGCTCTACCCACTGAGCCAAACCAGCTAGGACGAGGGCAGGGATCTTGTCTACTTTGTTCACCTTTGTATCCCCCGTGTGTGGCATGTAATGGGCATTCCTGAAGGCACGCTCCAGCCCCTCCTGAATGCTGGAGCCTGAGCTGCAGCACGGGGTCCGAGCGCTCTTAGACGCGGGGAGAGAGATACCCAGGAGATGAAGTAGCAGGATCCGCAGAGAGGAGCACAGCGCTGTGGAAGGACCACACAGGAGCACCAAGCCCACCCTGGTGGGCGGGTTTCAGAGGAAGCTGTTTGGAGTAGGTGGAGCCTGACACGCCTCCTAATAGGGCGAGAGGAAGGGAGTTAGCTGGGCAAAGATGGAGTAGCAAGTGCTTCTGTCCAGATTACAACCTGTGAATTGATGCCTAGTAAGCTTTGGGCATTGGTTCAGGCCCCATGGGTCCCTTGCCAAGAAGCAGGTGCTGGGCACACACTCCTGTTTGCTGAGGATCAGCTGCTCGTTGCCAGTCACACTTTCTAGATGGAAAAGAGAAAGGACAGAGATCAATTGATTATCTGCAATTTTAAGATTAGAGCTGGGAAACGTGCCTTTTTCCTAGATTACTCCGTGTGCCTGCCTGCCTCAGGAAAAGCCCACATCAGCCCTTTCCTGGAAGCCATGACCTGGTTGGCTCTGTGAAGACCGAGTGCTTTAAGGAGCTGCCAGTGCCGCCTGCCTTTATCTGGCCTCCGTCTGGCCTAGGACTTTCCCAGGCAGATCACCCAGACCTCTGGCCGGTCCTGGCGCCTCTTTCTCAGCTTTGGTCGCTGATAGCCGCTGCTCCCAAGAGAATCCAAAGTAAACTCCTGACTTGCCATTTGCCCTGAACTCTTAGCTTTTGGTGGAGGAGAGGGCGGCAGAGTCTGTGCCTGATCTTTGTTGCCCTTAGAAATAACTTAAAATTGGCAACTCTTTTCATAACTGCTGGCTTCCGCTTCTGCCGCTTGGGAGTCGGTCGGCAAGCATTCCCTCTGGATGGCGCAGGGGTATCACTTCTCTTTTGTGCGGGTCACCTGCCCGGGGCAGGGTGCTTCTCTTGGAAATGCCTGTGGAAGTGCCGTATCAGACACGCAAATGACAGACAGTCTCTAGGTCTGAGGACGGGTTGCGTTTCCCCTGCATTTCTGCCTCAAAATCACTTGACAGAAGAGCTTTCCGG
Organism: Antrozous pallidus; assembly: GCA_027563665.1. Lineage (NCBI taxonomy): Eukaryota > Metazoa > Chordata > Mammalia > Chiroptera > Vespertilionidae > Antrozous > Antrozous pallidus. The sequence goes on from CM050508.1 coordinate 201,527,459, forward strand.
CGTGCTGTCTGTGAGAAGGAAGACCTTAGAGAGGAGAGAACCCACCCGATCTTCTCCCAGGTGGTCCTCTTCTGTTGATGTAAGGGGTCCCGGGACCACTGCAAAGGTGGCAAGGGACACGACCAGGTGCTTCATTCTTGGTGAGAGCAGAGTTTGGACCTGTTAATTACCCACTGGTTTCCACATTCTTTCCATTCCTGAGACCACGGGGACATTTGCTGATGCTCCCGGGCTCTGCAAATCTTCCCCCGATTAAAGGGCCTCCCAGTGGTTGCATAGCTCCTTCTGCCTCAACTCTCTGCCCTTTTATGTTTGTGCTTAAAATTCCTTCTTTCCAAAATGTTTACCACTCTGCAAGTCTCCTGGAAAGCCCCCACTTTTGTTTGGGGAAGGCTGTTTTTTTTTTCTTTTCAGTTTTTTTTTTTTTTTCTGCCTGTGTCCAGCAAACTTAACTCTCTTTGGACTTGCTTGTGGAAATGCTCTCTGGTCATTTATTCGTTACCTGGTATGTGTATCCACAGTATTGGGAGAGGGCAGTGGGTGCTCCTGGTGTGGGTGCTGTTGCAGTTTCTAGGTGGGTGAGGGACTGAGGGTCATTTGGCTTTCACTCTGGGCAAAGGGAACAAAAAGCTTAGTCCTCCCAGGGTTCTGTTTAGTGGTCAGGAGCATTTCATGGTCAGGGAAGTACTGTAGAAGGAATTTGACCTTGAAGGATTAGAGTTCTGCAGCAGGAGGCTAAGCACCGGAGATGAAGGGGATACATTAGGAGGGCCATCTAGCTCCTGCATTTCAGGGACTGTATGGCATCCTCTTGCAGATGGACCCCACAACAACTTGGAGGTCTGAGAGGATCTCCCTGAGTTAGGCTCTGCCTTGTGGTTGATGAGAAATGTGAGACATCAGAGTGAGTCGGAGAGAGTTCACTTACCCAGAGCTGTCGGGAAACCCGGTGCAGGTTGGTGGGCACTGGCCCTGATGAGGAGTGCCCAGGTCTCCCCTTAGACCACATCTGGTTGGGGAAACAGCTTAAAAATACTTGAGGAGCCCAGCCGGTGTGGCTCAGTGGTTGGGCGTCGACCTATGAACCAGGAGGTCATGGTTCGATTCCAGGTCAGGGCACATGCCCGGCTTGCAGGCTCGATCCCCGGTCAGAGGCGTGCAGGAGGCAGCCAATCAATGATTCTTTCTCATCATTGATGTTTCAATCTCCCCCTCTTCCTTCCTCTCTGAAATCAATAAAAAAAAATCTTATTTAAAAAACAACAACACTTGAGGAAGAACATGGTGTGCTCAGCTGGCTCTCCCTGACATGTGAATTAGGCCGGAACATGGACTGGGACCTGGAGGAGCCAGGGAGGCCTGCAGGGTTTTCCGGTTGAGGCTGCCTGGCAGGACCTGGTGCTGATGCCTATCCATCACCAACCACTGTAAAAGCTGGTGGCGTGCTAACTGCCAGTGAGGAGGTCTCGGGTAAATGAGGGGCACTGAAGTTGACGGAGACCTGTGCCATGGCTTCCCTTCAGGGCATAGAATTGGGGTGGAGGCTCCTAGGGACAGGAAATGAGTCTTAGAAGAGAGAAGAGGTCATTTGGGTTCTCTATACAAATAAAGACGTTTCCTAAGAACTTTAAATTTGAACATGGAATTCAGGGAGAAGCTCACACAGTCGCAGCCTTTTCGTTCGCCCCCATGTTGTGGGTCATTGGCTCGTGCCGCTGGTGTGGCTGTGTCCTTGGCTGTGCGCCGTCCAGGGGGGCCCGGTCTGGGCCAGTTTTGGGTCTCACACAGCGCCTGCTCAGAATGTTTCCTTTGGCTTTGTTTTATTTTAGGAAGACAGTCACAAACTTTTGATTACCTTGGGAAGCCATTACCTGGAAGTTTATAAGGATAAATAGTGTTCCGGTGCCTGGATCTGTGCACATTGAAAGGAAAGTAATTAAAGCAATATTTTAATATCGATACTCGTGTCTTGCTAATGAAAGAAAATAGGATAGGATTCTACTGAATCTCCTGTCTACCTACTTTAGGACTTCTATGGGGATCAAGTGAAAAAGACATCACAAACATTTGGTTAAACTGTAAAATGTTTGCACTTGGCTAATGAGCAAGTTGGGTTCCTGGGCTGAAGAAACTCCAAGGAGGCTAGTCGCTAGGGAGAGGAAGCTGGATGTTGCTACATGCGTCATTACCCGGCACCCACAGAGACCGTTTCTGGGCTGGGGTGGGCTGTGGCTGCCTTTTGCGCCATGAGGTCTTGGCAGCGTTGGCTGCGATTTGGTGGGCTGTCACTCCAGGTTGGTGGCGGGGCCTGTCTCCCACTTGGGGGAAGCCAAGTCCGTGGTGTTATTTTCAAATGGCCACGTCATGGCAGCTCCTGCGTTGAGTGTCTGTCCCCTGGTGATCAGTGCATGTCATAGCTACCAGTCAGACGGACACTTAGCCTTTTTTATATATAGGCTAGAGGCCTAGTGCACAGATTCGTGGCACCTCAGCCTGATCTGTGCCCCCTCACAGGGGTCATAAGCTGGGACCCCTCAGGGGATGTCAGAGAGCCGGTTTTGGCCCAATCCCTGCAGGCCAGGCTGAAGGACCCCACCAGTGCACAAATCCATGCACTGGGCCTCTAGTATGCATATAAGATCTTTGGTTAATCTCTTCTCCCTCTCCTCCCTTCCCTTCCTTCTCCCCTCTGAGATTCATCAGTCTATTCCATGTTTCAGTGCCTGTGCATTGAGTGTCTCCCCCCCTGGTGGTCATTGCACATCATAGCTACTTGTCGGTCACTTTTATATATATAGATAAGTAAATTTTTTTAATTTACAGTTTGCATTCAACACAATTTTATATTAGTTTTAAATGTGTAGCATAACAGATGGACATTCATATAGGTGCCAGAGTGTTCCCTTTGATAATCCAGCTGCCCACCTGGCACTGTAGGTAGTTATTACACAATTGTTGACTACATCACCTGTGCTTTACCTTACGTCCCTGTGCCTGTTTTAGAATTACCAGTTAGTACCTCTTTAAAAAAAAACAAAAACAACTATATATATATATTTGATTTTTGACAGAGAGGAAGGGAGAGGGATAGAAAGTCAGAAACATCGATGAGAGAGAAACATCAACCAGTTGCCTCCTGCACACCCCCTACTGGGGATGTGCCCACAACCAAGGTACATGCCCTTGACCGGAATGGAACCTGAGACCTTTCAGTCCACAAGCGGACTGAGCCAAACTGGTTTCGGCCAATTAGTACCTCTTAATTCCATCACCTTTTGCCACCCTGTTTCCAACACCCCTCCTGTTCATTTCCATTGCGTCTGAGTACTGGCCCGCCCTTAGCACATAGCACATTGGCATTTCATTTGCGGCCCTCTCTTTCCTGTTAGACTTTGAGCTCCTGGAGGATGAGGCACTCTATTTAATCCCTCATATATTTAGGTGGATTTCATCTGGAGCCACAGCTTGGAGCTTTGCTTCCTAATGAGCCCAAGTAGAGAAACAGAAGTGCTTTTGGTACTGAATGACCCAGACAACCAAAGGCACATCGGCTGCTCCTGAGTGGGGCTGACTGCTTCCCCAGTAGGAAGAATCTCAGATTTTTCTTCGTCCATGCATGGCCATTTTCGCTAAAACAACCTAATGAGATATCCGTTTGGTGGAAGGAATTCCATGTGAAACATTGTGGCCTGCCAACCAGGATCATTTCTATGCTGAGGAGGAAAAAGCCACTGCTTGCTCGGGGTATACCTCACATAGTGTGGTGAATAGCGCCGGCCCCATCCCCACTCTCTCTCTCTCTCTCTCTCTCTCTCTCACACACACACACACACACACACACACACACACACACACGGCACCCACAGCACCACTTGAAAGGGACAGCAGCATCACTGGAATTTTGGAGAGGAGACTTGGGCTGTCCAGAGGGTTGTGGTCTTAAGAGTTTGGGGAGAGCATGTGGTGGAGAGAGCCACATCTTTGGTTTGTGGCTCAGTGGCTGCCTGGCTCTGAGCCGCTGCTGCTGCTCCTCAAGGTTGGCCTCCCGGGGCAGCTGTCAGGACCCCTGGGGGGCGGTGCACTGGCCTGAGTCAGCCTGATCACCAGGAAGCCTCAGAAGTGGTGGTGAGGTTGCTTGTGACCTCAGACTCTCGCTGACTCTAGAAACCTCCTCCTTCGTCTTGGGATTTGAGAAAACCCTTTTGTACTTCAGGGTGTCTGGTGAGCTTTCAGAATCTAAAATGCTTCCTGAGCTGCCATCACCCATGTTTGGCCCAGCTTGTTACGTTTTGCCATGTTGACCCTTTACTGCCAACTGAACACACGTGATTTCCCTGGCTGTCACCTGCGCTGACACATGGAGACTATCCAGCGGTCTGTCCTCAGCCACAAGGGGCTCTCCAGGTCCGTGGCAAAGAGCAGTTCCTACATCCCTTCTTGTCAGAGATTTCCCATCAGAGTCTTACCTGTGCATTTCCACGGCGGTAGCCGCTCCCAGCTGTATGGAAGGCGTAATCGTGGCTTACACACGTTTTATAAGGCCTGAAGCTGGCCCGACACCTGAGCTCCCAGGGGTGGAATGGGCCGCTTTTCCCATTCCTGGTGGTTTTTAGGAGAGAGGTTCACACTGACCTAATCATGAGAACCCCCCCTTTGCCAAGTCCTTCTGTCTGCCACCCTTGCGTTGATGGTTCTTTCAGCTTAAATATTTTGTCTCTGGGTGATTGGCCAGGCAACGTACTTGAGATGGGCCCCTGCTGAGTGGTTGAAGGCTCCAGCTCTGGTGGTTGTGTGGGTGTCATTGAATGTGGCACTAAGATACCGGGTGGAGGTCCCCTCCTACCCATGAAATGGCAGTGTCTTAGCCAAAAGACCGTTGTAAGTGAGGTGTTCTCATGTACTCTTACCTTCTTCGCTAAAAGATTGAGGTGACATAAGAATGCAGCCAATACAACAACCTAGGCTTGAGAAATCAGGCCAGGGACTGTCCCAGTCGAGGGTCTCGGCTCTGTTTCCGCTCTCAAGGAGCGTGAGGACAGGTCCAGCCCGATAGGCCCCAGCAGCGTAGTCATCCACAACCTTAGGGTGCGAGAGCTTGAGTCTCCCTCCAACTTGGGGAGGCACTGGAGAACATTTGGGGAGCTGGCTTCCCGCTGGACAGCCTTGGGCTTCAACAGATCAGAACTCACCCTGAGCCGAAACCGGTTTGGCTCAGTGAATAGAGCATCGGCCTGTGGACTGAAGGGTCCCAGGTTCAATTCCAGTCAAGGGTGTGTGTACCTTGGTTGCGGGTACATTCCCAGTGGGGGGGTGTTCGGGGAGCGGCTGATCGATATTTCTCTCTCATCGATGTTTCTCTCTCCCTTCCTCTCTGCAAAAAATCAAGTATATTTTTTCAAAAAAAGAGAACTCAGCCTGTGTGACCCTGCTTTTCCACAATTCAGCACGATTCCACTAACACTTGGGAGGCCCCAACCCACCCTGAGGCAAGACCCCATCTCTGATCTGCTCAGAGCTGTGGGGGCTTAGACAGGAAATCGCCTCCTTTCAGGTGGCACTGGGGGAAGGACCACGTCCCTGGTGGAGAGAGTGGCCGTGGAGTGGAGAGTCAGGCTGTTGGGTGAAGGGCAGGGGTGAGACCTTTAGACCGCAGTGAGGACCGGGAGCCCAGGTGACCTCCCTGCCTGCTGCCCTCAGGACGGGGGTGGCCTGCCCCGGATATGCCGGCTTCTACTACCAGGCTGGTGGCTCTGCAGTTCTCAGCACTGAGTCCAGGGTAGTGGAGGTGAGTGTGCTGCCTCTGGCTTCCGCAGTCACGTGTGTATTGTGCTCTATCCCTCAGGGGCAGTCCTTAATTAAGAGTAGCAGGTGGCTTAGAAAGACCCTGGCGGCTCTGCAGACACAGGTGATGAGCTGTGTCCTGGCCAGAGAACGGTTAATTTAATTAGGCTCCCAGCCCCGGTTCCTCCCTCCAACGAAGCATAAGGTTACATGTGGACAACGGGAGCCTTGTGTGTGCCTGGGGTTGACTCACGTACAGTGATTTTAATTTCTCCTTTCAATTTGTCCTTTTTGTTCTGCCCCTTCCTTTAGAAAACCTCTGGCCTCTTACTCCAGGCTACGAGCTCCCAGAGGGCAGAGCTTTTGAGTCTTGAGTCTGAATGCCTGAAACCTAGGAAGTTTGCCTTAGCTTATTACTTATCTCTGGGGTGGTTTGGGGCCCCTGCCTAAGAAAGAGGGGGGCTTATTGTTTCTTGAGAAAGCTCTTTGTTGTTAATGGCAAGTGAAAATTGATTTCTGAGTAGAAGAAAACATTTGTTGATCAAAAAAACGATGTCCTAACGTTGGCCCTGTCGGCAGCTTCCTTGACGTCAGCCCTGCGGTGACTGGATCCCAGCGCCGATTAAGAGCCGGTGCTCAGCCTGCCGGCGTACGATGCTGCCCGGGTCTGGAATTGGAGGTGCGCGGCTCGTGCATTTTAATGTTTCTGAAGTTGGGAAACTGCTCCTTACACTTCATGTGCCCATCAGTGGTGTTCTCATTAGTGGCACATCTTAAAATTGGCAGTCTTCAAAGGAAGACTACAGTTGTGCTTCAAGAATGTCATTCTGAGTCAGCTGATGGCTTCATTAGAATACAGGCTGGGTTTCATATATTATGACACCCCGGACATGTACATCCATGATAAAGATGGTACATTTTCTCCTGCTAAAAAATGGGGCAGGACTGCGTCTGAAACAGGGCCACCGGATGTGAGCTGTTGCGGGTGGAAGCCTGAGAGGCCTTCGGTCCAGCAGGTCAGAGGGCCTGTTTCTCGCCAGGCTCTGTGCTGGGTGATGGGCACAGGGTCCCTGCCTGCAGCCCCTTCCTGGTGCCAGCTCCCGGTCCCTGCTCTGGCGCCTGCTCTGGCCTGGCACCTGGAAGAGAGGCTTTGGTCCACCCAGACCCGGAGTTCTCCCCCTTTGGCTTCTCACCCCTTTCCTCTCAGCCAGCTGAATGGTGGGAGCTTTGTTGACCTGGTGACTCCCGGCTTTGGAAGGGCTGGGCCAGTTGCTCTGTTGGCCAACCAGGCGCTGGGGTTGGCACCAGCCTTCCCTCAGAATGAGTGCTCAGTTGGCCTCAGCGGGTGTGGCTGTTATCCTGAGGCGACAAGTCTTGATGCCTCTTGGGGGCTCCTTGTTCCCTGTCTTTGATGGCTGGGACGCACTTGGTGAGAGCAGGGTTGCATGTGTCTATCTTGTCTGCTGCCGAATCCGTTGAACACATGCCCGATATCAGCACTCGGCATTTTTTTTTCTTATTGTTTAAAGTATTACAATTAGTAGTACATATGTCACCTTTTTTCCCCCATTGACCGCCCCCCAGCCTCCCCTACCCCCCAGCACATGCCCTCACCACCCCCCTCCCCACCCCAAGTGTCTTGTATCCATTGGTTATATTTTTATGCATGCGTACAAGTCCTTCGGTTAATCTCTTGCAGCCCTCCCCCCCAACCTCTCCTGCCTTCCTGTGTAGATCGACAGTCGGCCTGCAGACTCGAGGGTCCCAGGTTCGATTCTGGTCAAGGGCATGTACCTTGGTTTGTGGGCACATAGCCAGTGGGGGGTGTGCAGGAGGCAGCTGATCGATGTTTCTCTCTCATTGATGTTTCTAACTCTCTATCCTCTCCCTTTCTTTCTCTAAAAAAATAATAAAAATATATATTTTTTAAAAACAGTGGCACTCGGCATTTATTGAGTGGAATTCATTTCTCTTTGGGGCGCTATTGTACTCCCCAGTTCTGAGCTTTGGGAAGTTTACGCTCAGGAAGTGGCAGGCCAAGGGTTTGAACACGTTTGATTTCAGGGCTGGTGTTTTCCAGAACGCCACACTGTGGATGGTTTCTGACACTAGTGCGTGTGTTGCTGAAAACACTATATATATCTTTTTAATTTGAAAATGAAATAAGGCAGGAGTTTGGGGCCTTGGAAAAAATGAAAGGAACAGATTGTAAGCAGAGACCTCTGCTGGCCACCGGGAGGGAGCTGCGGTTCCCTGATGCTTTGCGGCCCCCCGGGAGTGGGCTGTTGTGAGGTGGGGGGAGTGGGACCGGCCAGGACTGCGCAGCCGTGATCTCACTAACATCGCTCATCTGAGTGTGCGACCCAGCGAACACGGTCTGGTTCTGATTCTTATCTCGCTGGCAGCGGCTCGCAGCCAGCAGGCAGATCAAAAGATGGAATGTGTTCCTTTGGCCATTTTTTAAAAAACCAAGGTACAAGGGTGCCCTTCTTAAAGACAGAGCGCCGTGCATTAGATTATCCGTGCAGTTGGGCTGGGCTGGCTTGTGTGCTTTTTTAAGGGTTCTTCTCAAGTTTCTTTTTCTGGTTGAACAATTTTTTTCAGCATTAATAACTAGTGGAGAAGGGAAGAGGCAAAGTAGAACCACATGGCGGCACAAACACAGACCTCGCCTGTGGCCGGAAACGTCTGATTTGTATCTCTTTTCGTGTGATCAGCTGGTGGGTTAGATAGTAGAAAAGCATTCCGTTTTGGAGCAATAGCGAGATGTGATTTTTTTAAACCCAGCTTTCCTGTGTCTCACATGTCCTTTCTTAGACATAGCCGCTAGCTCTGCGACTGGGGGCCAGGTATTTCTCTGAGGTCCTGTTCCCCCTCCTTTAAAATAGGAATGGAAGCCGAGTCTACAGATAGGCCTGTTCTGAGGATAGCAGGAGGGGTGGCGTAGAGTTTATAGTGCCGCAGTGCCCGGCACGCACTGCCAGCTGTTGGCTGTGACCTTCTCATCTTTTCCTTGTTATTATTAAGGTGTCACTGAGGCCGTTGCTAATTGCATCCTAACCTGTTCCTTGCTGCTGAGATTTTTCTCTTTCTGCCCAAGCTCACTTTACTCCCTTTCCCTGTCTTTTCCGTGGCCCTGGGCACAGTGAGCCAGTGAGAGTATCAGCGAGGAAGGGCACGGTGGGGCGTTGTGGCTGTGGAGAAATTGATGGGCCCCTGAACCCCACCACCAGACCCGAGGGCAGAACCGGGGTCCTGGCCAGGCACTGTTGTTTATTATTCCATGTCATTTGGAATTAAGTTTAAATCCTCCCAACAATCTGGATTGGTTTGACACCTTTGGTGTTACCTGAACACGCCTTACAAAGGTCGTTAAGCAGTTCCGATGAGCACTTTGGACAGAAACTATTCGCCCTGGGCGTTGGCACCCACCACAGGTCCTCGCCAGAGGCCCTCCTGGCTTCAGAGCAGCTGAGCCCATGATGCACGCACCCCAGAGTGAACCCTCGGCTTTGTTTGGACTTGTCCTTTCTTTAAGTTGCTCTGCGAACTCATGATCCGTGAGACCTGATGTGATTTCTCTAAGCGTTTGACGTGACCAGGAGGCGGGGGTAGGGCTGGGGAGTGTAGGGGGCGGGAGGTCATTCGGTAACTGGCCTTTTGTCTGGGTTTATAATGAGACCCCGGATCACCAGACTAATACTTCTCAGCAGTCTGCAGACATACTGGAGCACTCGTGTGCGTGTCACTGGGCTGGTGCTGGGGGACCGGCCTCTGCTCTGTAGTGAATGTTAAATAGTGAGGACAGTAGAATGATAGCTGATGACAATATTAGAACGTCCATCCCCAAAGCATTTGGGATTCAGTTGAAATCAGTGTTGCTGCAGGAATTCCAAAGAATGTAACGTCTTGATAAAGAAATTAGAGTTTGGGCTGGCCCCTAACGGATGGTAGGATTTACGGGGGAAGCGGGGAGGGTGCCAGATTTAGCAAGTGAAAATATATGTTCCATGTAACATTTGAGACATACACTAAATGTTATTCATCATTTATCTGAAACTAAAATTTAGTTGGCCAATCCATTATTTTACCCAGCAACCCTAAATGAGAAGGATTTGTAGTGGAAGAACGTTTATGTGCACATGAGTGTTCAGGGAGCGGTGAGTAGGCAGTGTGGTGGTTTGAGAGGGTTCAGGCAGAAGTGGAGGAGTGAGGTGGAAGGATGGGAGAGCTGGAAGGAGGAGGGGTGAGGTAGGGTGGGATTAAGGTCACTAGGTGCCAGGTCATGGCTAATGCATCCTTGGGCAGCTGCTCTGTGCACAAATCTGTAAGCTCACTGTGTAGTCCATACTGTGTATTCCACATGATGACAGTAAGATTACTTCTCCAGAGCATTTATCTTGGAGCAAAGAAACAGGACTGATGGAGGGAAAGAGAATACAAAAATATGGTCCACTTTCAGAGTTTATCCAAAAAGTGAGAATTGTGTAAAGAATCAGTCAGCCTTATATCTCAGGTGCTTTGCATGGTAGGGCAAATCATAGGCCATCCTTGAGTTCTGCGTGTTTTTCTGTGCACTGCCATTTTTTTTTAAGCAACAGTTCAGATGTATGTTTTTCTGAAGCTGATTAGTATCTGGCCATGAACTTTGACAGATCTTCAAGGGTGGCTGGACCTAGGACCTCAAATAATATCTCAGGGGCTCCCCAGTGCTCAGAAGCTTGGGTAGGTGCTCCTCTGATGCCCGCTACAGCCGAGGACCCTCACTCCATCCCAGCTTCCCTGCCAGAGAGAAGGAAAGCATGCATCTTCCCGTAGCCCCTGAAGAAGATTCCTAGGAGAGCTCCGTCCTGAATAAGCCCAGGCTTTCAGGCTGTGGCCCTCTGATGGCCGGTGGCTGGTGGTGGGGAGATCAGCCTTGCTCAAACCACATGGAATGAGGAGCTCTGTGACAGAAAAGGAAAGGCAGGCTGAGCAGGTGACAAGAGTGGCTATTGATGACAGCTGGTATCGCCAATCAACTCTTTGCACTGTTAACCGTGATCTGCTTTGCTTTTGCTTTGAAGGGCGTGAGTTGCAAAGTGGGAGGATCCCTTCCGTCCTTTACACCGATCTGATCTCCTGGGACACGTGGGCACACTGGATCCCATTGTCTAGATCAAGGACTGTACTCCTCCCTCTCTCCTCTCCCGCCACACACACACACACACACACACACACACACACATACACACACACACACACACACACACACACACACACACATACACACACACTCATACACACACACACACACACACACACACTCATACATACACACACACACACTCACACACACTCACACACACATACACACACACACACGCTCTCACACACACACACACGCTCTCACACACACGCATACACACATACACACACACATGCATACACACATACACACACACATACACACATACATACACACACATACATACACACATACACACATACATACACACATACATACATACATACACACATACACACACACATACACACACATACATACATACACACACACGGGCAAGAAACATAAAAAGGGGGGGGGAGTAGGTAATTCATTGGGTTGTCAATCTTAAAAACAAAATAAATCTATGGTTTCATAAAATTAAGGACATCTTAAAACAAAGGGGTGTTCTGAAAAAGGATGGTTGCATTTAGCCATATGAAGAAATTAATGTCGACTAGAGCAGTCTTTCCTGAGTGCGTTCACGAGGCAGGTCTGGTGGGGCTCACTCCGTGCTCACTGTGTGGCCCGTCAGCAGCAGAGCCCAGGCTGGAGCCCGGGTCTCCTGTTCACAGGGCGGCCCTCCGGGCCGTATCTTAATAAAACGCCGGGATTTTAATGAAAACTCCAGTTCTTTTTATCTAGAGCGCTTGTATGACATCTCGGTTCCTATTGTGGACCACAGTGAAATTGGTCAGTGGTGTCAGCAAAGTTTAGTTCTTCACGGCAGACTTTTTTCTTAAAGCCGATTGGTGTTTGGGAGGCTCCGTGGTGTAAAACTTCCCCCCCCTCCCAAATGTGTAGAGCACCTGCTGTGTGCCGAGCACTGCCACAGGCACTGCCACACGCAGCAGGATGGAGCCGCAGGCAGGACTGCAGTCCCTGCCCAGCGAAGTCTGCATTCTAGTGAGAGAGACGGACAGCAAACGGAGAAAAAAATGTAATTCAATTCCTGTAAGGGCCAGGAAGGAATTTTTCAAATAATTTTGGTCTGTGGATTAACTTCTCCGATAGGAATGAAGTCACACCCATTTCATACCAAACCCCATTATCTTATAAGCTTTCCTGTGTTGGGAGGCTTAGCGGCAAGCAGCATGATTGGTTGGAAAGGTGAAGCAGGTGGCTCCAGGCAGAACTGGGGTTAAGGAAAGCCGGGTTCTCAGGGGCCCATTTTTATCCAGCACCTGAAACAGTGTGGAGAATTCAGGTGTGATCTAGACTGGTGTGGCCTAAGACTAATAGACAACAGACAGGACTGAGTACAACAGAGGGAGGAGGGGTGTAAATATGTCAACTACTAGCATGCATGCTTTCCCTTACACTGTACTGATTGCCGATGCATTAGCTCAGGTCCCCCCAAATCACAGCAGGCTGGTTTCTATTGTCCCCACTTTCCAGGTGAGGAAATCCAGTCAGAGTAGAGAATAAAACGACTTACCCAAGGCCAGAAGGCCAGTAAACAGTGGAGTGAGGAAGTCTGACTACAGAGCCTGTTTGCTTAGTCTTAAGCACAATCCAGGAGACATTGGGCCAATAGTATCAGGGCCCCAACCAGCTAAAATGGGTTCTAGACAAAGGTCAGGACCCAATACATAAGCCAAGACGGCAGCCAACAGAATAAATAGTGACCCGTCGGAGAGGCAGGCCCATGGTGCCCAGGGTTGTTTCACTGGCCAACAACAGGAAACCAGACCCGTTCCAGATCCCAGCTGCTTTGAGTGGAAGCTGTTAAAATCTCCCTTGCCTTGGCCAGGACTTTCTGAGGCCACCCAGAGCTGAGTGGGGGTGAGGTGCGAGGGGGTGTTTGCCACCAGAGTGCCTTGATGTGTGCACGGTCTTTCTTCTCAGCTGTCAGCAAACCAGAGTTACGGTCAGAAGAGGGGATTTCTGTCTCTACCCCTTGCTTCTTGTGTGGGCCTTGGGCACCTTACTGACCCTGGGCCCCCAGTTCTCAAACCTACAAAATGGGGGTAACACTTCACAGGATGAGGGTGAGCTTAAAGCAGACAACATGCCATCTGTAGAGAGCCTCGCCTGTGTGTGACACTTGGAAATGGTAGTGGGGTTGATATGATCACCACCGAAACTAACTTCAAAAATAGCCCCATTTGAGGAAGGGAATTAGTTCTTATCTATCTCTTTGTTTGGTGGAGAGGGGTACACAGGCGGGTTGGAGAGGGGGTTCTGAAAGTAAGCAGGTTGTGTCCAGGAGTAATGGAGTGGGTGCCTCTGGGTTGCTGAATGACATGCTGCTGTGTGGAGAGGAAACCCGCCATTTCACTGAGGCCAGATTAATGTGAGCTAGAAGGCAGGGGGACTGTCCTCTGGTTGTGCCAGACAGGCCTTCCAGGCTGAGTTCTGCAGCACCCGCTCAGCAGAGGTGCCTGAGGGGCCCAGGAGGCTAGGCGTCTCTGGGGGCGGTCTCTGTCCCCATCGTTCTGGTGGTGGGAAGGGTCTCCAGGAGAACACGGGAACTGCTCTAGCTGCCGGCCCCTCTGGCGAGCCGCTGCTCTGGGTGTCCTGGCCCATGATTTAACTTTTCCACTTGGAAGGGTTATTGGTGCAGTTGGCAGCCACTTGCCTGGTAAACGATATGGTGGGGCCTCCATAAACCCAGACCCATGAAACGAATAAGTCAGCACATTGAAAATACAGCGTGGAAGTGACTCAAGCCTGAAAGAATCCACTTCTGAAAGGGCTGCCACCCCTTCCTGGAATATTTTGGTGGAAATTGATGTTTGGGTTGGGAAGAAGAGGCCAGTGGCCTGGTGGCTAGTAGGACCACGCGTCACATTCAGCAGCATTTGCCCCAAGATTCATCCCTGCCCGCCCCGGACCTCAGGCCCTCCTTGTCATTGAGGTGGCCCCAGGCAGGTCCACCTGGTATATTAAGCCCTCTAGAGCTCCGGGCTGTGGGGAGCTGGTGTGACCCGGTCTTTGCAGCAGGTAAGGTTGACTCTACAAATCAACCTGGTAATGCTTGGCCAGGGGCCTGGAAAGTATTGGAAACTGCACCCAGCATGGGAGCCTGTGGGAGTTGACCGCCATGGACGGGTTACTCCTCTCAGGGTTCTGTGGATTCCTGTGTATTTAAAATGTTTACCTTCTTCTCGGACTTCAGCTTGTACTTTGCCCACCGGAGACCAATATGAGCATATACATACTTAACTGTGCTAGACCACCCCGGCGACCAGGTCATTAAAGCACGCAGATTTGGAAGGGAGGCTGCATTGGAAATCATGCTCCAGTGTAATTCAAGAACAGGTTTCTTTATAGAGGGACACAGTTGGTGTCAGACACATGTGGAAAAGAAAGAACAGGCCCGTAATTCTGGCAGGATACCAAGGGCCAGATGTTAAATATGCTGACCGTGATCTGGCTGTAGTTGCTGTTAGCCAGCCTGGACCTGATGTGTTATTTTAACCCGTTTCTGCCTTTCCCTTTCTCTCTGCCAGGTTCCCAGTCTATGTGAAGATCTCCTGTCTTCTGTTGACCAGCCACTGAAAATCGCCAGGGACAAAGTGGTGGGGAAGGATTACCTTTTGTGTGACTACAACAGAGACGGGGACTCCTATAGGTGAGCTCCTGCCCTTAGAGTCATGCCAGGCCGCACCCTGGGCAGACAGTGCCACATGGCAGCACCAGGACTCCTAAACTTGGACAGGCAGCAGCTCACAACCTTCTTTACATTTGTCCTTCTGTTAGTCCTTCCTCCCTCTCTCCCTCCTTTCTTCCATGCAGTCAGCCAGATGTGGAGTGCCTTGTCGGTGTCGGAGATGCAGCGTGAACAAAAGGCCTCTGCCCCGGTGGAGCTTACGGTCCAATGGGGAAGGGATGTGAGCAGTTTCATTGCAATTCCGTCCTGCAGAAGGCAGGGTACAAGATGTGGAGTGCTGGGATCCTGAGCACAGGGAGGCCTGTGTGCTTAAGGGACATTTGAATGTAGCTTTGTCCAACAAACAGGCAGCTCTCCTTTCTCTTTTCCATCACCATGCTGAGGGCAATAAATAACCAAAGTGACGTAAGCCCCTGCTCTGGGTGATCACTGGTCTAGAACCAAAGATGTGTCCAGCAGCTGATTATTGTGTGATGTGATTCCTGCAGTCACTGTCAAGCTTGTTCAGGGTTTGGGGTTGCATAGAAGAGACCATGTTTGAGTCCAGAAGGGCTTCCTGAAGAAGGTGATGTTTGAGCTAGGTTCTTCACATTTGTTTATCTTATTTCTGTTGATTTCAGAGAGGAAGGGAGAGGGGGAGAGATAGATAGAAACATCAGTGATGAGAGAGAATCATTGATTGGCTGCATCCTGCACACCCCACACGGGATCGAGCCCGCAACTCAGGCATGTGCCGTTGGCCGGAATCAAACCCGAGACCCTTCAATCTGCAGGCCAATGCTCTATCCACTGAGTAAAACCAGCTTGAGCTAGGTTTTTAAGGGTGTCTCCGGTCCCTTTTTTAGCTTCAAATGGAAAGTTAGGTGGAGAATGTGTTTTGGCCTAATCCAAGCCAGACCAGAGACTAGAGTTGAGAGGGTGATAGTCGTCTGCTGGTAAAAGTTGAGCCAGCAGAGTTGGCGCGTGTTTGGGGTATGAAGGGCAGTTGCAGGGCTTTGGGCCTGAGCACTTGGGAGGTGGGGTCACTGTTTATTGAGGTGGAGAAGGCTCTGGGAGTTGCTGGTTTGGGGGCATTTTAAGCTCCAGGTGCCCATTAGATGAATGTGGACATGTCCGGTAGACTGTGGATAGCCTGGCCACCTGCGTGGAGAGGGAGATGCAGGTGGGAGTCCCCAGTTGTGAGCATAGGCCCAGGTCCAGTCCTCACTGGGAACCCCCTAGGAAAGGGATACCATACCAGTCCTTTGAGAGAAAGACCCTTGAGGTTCTAAGGACAAGCAGCCTCAGCAGGCAGGATTCAAAGGAGGTTTCCTGGAAAAGGTGACCCTTGAACCTGAGTCATGCTTAATCAAGGTCGTATGTTTCTGTTCTGCACCTGAAGACTCCAGCTTGCTGTGGGAGGCAGCTCTTCCCCCCAGCCTGTGGAAGGCTGGGGTCACTGCCGCATCCATGCCCAGGCCGGGAAGCTCGGGGGCCTTGGTACCTGCCTCCCCTGCAGTCACCCTGCGAGCTCCCAACTTCGTTCCTCAGGCACTGCAGAGCCCAGGGACCTCAGCCGAAGAGGAGCCTGGGGTGTCAGAGCCCAGGACTTTTCTTCCCTTTTCCCTCTTTTTGATATAAAACTTCAAGGTCTTCTGATTTTCTCCACACATTTCCATCCTGTTTGATCGTTTGCTTAAATAAGATCCTTATGGTGTGGCCGTTGCCAGCAGCACTGTTTGAAACCTGTTAGCTGAAACAAAAAGCGTTCTCTGAGGGAAATGAAAGGCCTGACTTTTGAAATCTAAGTGTTCCTGTCCATCTGTCTTTTTTCAAATGGCCTCCGTTTAAGCTCTTAAATGTGTTCTGAGTGCCCCTTCCACTAAGAATATTCTGGGTAATGTTATGATTTTTCCCCCAGCTACAATTACCCTGGCTCCAGGACTAACAGCTTGAAATGCTGTCGTCTGTGAGCCAGGAGACATGTGAGTTACAGGCTTCTTGAAAATCCCAGGCCCCCAGTCTGCAAGAAAGATGGGCTCTTGTGTCTAACCGGGTCGCCTTGAAATGAAAGCCAGTTGGGGCGCGTCTTTCAGGCCCACAAGAAGACGGTGGCCGTTTAACTGGGGAAACGAAGGGCCGGAGGCCAGAGCCCGAGTGTGTGGAGGAGACTCGAAGAGAGCACCTGTAGGGGACGGGGGGCTCGGATTCTCGCTGTCGGATTGTTTTCCACACCCCCTGGCGAGTGGAGCTGCCAAGCCTAGTTTTCAAATCGGGAGGTGGCTCTGGCTCTGCGGAGAGGCAGGAAATGCAGGAAGTCGCTCCGTCCCTGTTGGTGTGCAGGAGCACAGCGGTCAGCAAACCCCGGGGGGTCCTTTCTTCCCCACCCCGTGCTGTCCATCACCAGCCCTTACTGCACGCACACTCGGCGCTGGGTGCCGTGTGAAGGCGAACTGCACAGGCTCGCTACTCAACATTCTCTTGCAGTTTTGGGCGAGGGAAGCGTAGAATATGTAAGAAGGGACATCTGTGTGACAGTGAGGGGACGGGGAAGGGGGGAGCGGTTACCTCTGCTTTGGGGGGTGGTATATAAGAATTGATTTATTCTTTGAACAGCACTTTTTAAAAATTAGCATGTGATAGAGTGCCAGGCACTGTTCTAGGTGCTGATCAAATGATGGAGAACAAGATAAAAGATTCGCCCTGTTGGAGCTCAGGTTCTGGAGTTGGCTAGCTAAATTCAAATTAATTCAAATTGAATTAAATGAAAATTTCAGTCCCCCAGGTTGCATTGGCCACATGTACTCAGTAGCCACACACACTCTTGGACGCATAGACGGGAAACATTTCCGTTGCGATGGAAAGTCCTGTTGAGCAGCACTGTTTGGAGGGATGAGCCAGACACGCCTGGCACCCCTGAAAGGGAGAGGTCTTCTTCCCTACTTGCTGACGTAGGATGCCTGGTGGGGTGCCTGTTATCAAGAAGAGAGATTTGTGCCCAGGATTTGTTAAAACGGGTTCAGGAAATAGTGATACCTTTTTTCCTTAATATCCATCCCAAGTTGAAAGATCCTTTTCGTCCTCAGTGATGTGAGGTGTGTTGTCAGCAGGAGAGACGGGGAAGGCAGTGTGGGTTTCTCACAGTGGACATCTCGGGCTGTAAAGGGCTTTGTCCATGTCTCCCATTGTCTTCTCCTTCCCATTCCGTTCACCTTCTTACTCTCTTTCCTTCTGCAAACCCCCAGCTCTCTGACCTCCACCTCCTGAATTTAATGAGTAGACACCTCCTTTATAACCCCGTTCCAGTCCTCTGTGTGATTAAATGCTTTCCTGATGTGGCAAATAACGCTTTTTAAGACGCAGGTCTTCGGGCTGGAGAGCAGAGGCTGGTTCTCATTTAGCAGTCCTTGTACGTGTATGGCCCTCGCTGTTGGGAAAGCCGCTCTCTGTCCCCGGAGAACTTGATGCCTCGGCTTTTCTTATGTGTAATCCGCGTCTCCACAGGGCCTAGTCTCTTGCCCACTTCCCTGAAGCGGCTCTTCTTCATGCGTAGCCGTGTAAGAAGGTCTTTGGAGTGAAAGTTTCCCCCGGGCTGCAGCAGGTCAGGGAGTAGAGAGGGGCATCTCTCTTGGTCAATACAATGGCGAAAACAGGGACATTGGAAAGGGGGTAAGAAAGAAAGCACAGTTGTTAGACACTCACTCTATACCAGGCTCTGGCCCAGGCATTTCAGATTGTATTTTCTCTTTTGCTCCTCACAACAGCCCCATGGGGAGCACATGGTAGCTTTGTTTTACAAAGATATCGTGCCACTTGCCAGAAGTACACAGCTGGTGAGAGGTGGACCATGGGGCTCATACCCAAGAGGGCTGCTGCTGAGCTCTCTCTCTGCAATCCTCAAAAATGCTGGGTTTGTTGTCAGGGCCTGGAAAACCTTTGCTGTGGGCAGTGGCTTTTTCTCTGAAATTTTGGACAGCTAGGGCTTGGACTCGCTGGTCACAGGTGGTGTCTCCCCAGAATCATACATGTCACCTCCTTCTTCCTTCCTCCAGGTCACCATGGAGTAACAAGTATGACCCTCCCTTGGAAGATGGGGCCATGCCTTCTGCTCGGCTGAGGAAGCTGGAGGTGGAAGCCAACAATGCCTTTGACCAGTATCGAGACCTGTGAGTTACTTGCTCCCAGGGCACTTGAGCTCTCAAGGTTTGATAAGTCCATCATAAATAAGAGTAGGGCCAGGAAATAGGTTCCCTGGAACCTGCTTACTTGGCCTGCCTCGCTGTTTAAAATTCTCTGCACCAGAGCAGATACTGGGCACTAGTTTTCCAGCCGGGTCAGTGAGAAGACTCGGGGGTAGGATGCTGTCATAAGTAGACTCATCTGTGCATTGCTTCGTGCCATGGTTCCTGATAACAGCAGGTGCTGGTGGACAGCACCTAGTGTGTGTAAGACCCAGCGCCAGGAATTTCCAACACGACGTCTCAAGTCCTCACAAACATGATGGCTGTTTCAGTTCCCATTTTTCAGATGAAGAAATTAAGGCTCAGATAAAGATGTTTGTCCCAGGCAAGAGGCAGAGTCCGGAATCAAACCCAAGGGGTATCTTCGAAGACCCCTCTGTTCTTGTTCATACTGCATGTCTGACCCAGTTGTTACCTGGTGCTTGGGGGCGGGCCCCTGCTTCCAGACCAGTCACCAGGACAGGACAAGTCGAGGTCCTTAACACAGCGGGAGCTGACATCCTGCTGGCTCCTGAGTTGCTCCTCGGGAGGTGGTTTTGCTGGTTCTGGTTAGATCACTGCCCCTTCTTTCTCTCCCATCCAGTCCTGCCTCCCATCCACCGCCAAAAAGAGTGGCCACTTAGTCTACCAGCCTTGCAAGGAAAAGCTCCAGAAAGGTTATTCTCTGCAGTATTCTTTATTAATCAACAGGATCGCATTTTCGCTTAAGTTCTATATTACTTAGCAAAACTGTACGAATTCAGTCACCTAGAGAGGGGTTGGCAAGCTTTCCTATAAAAGGCCAGATAGTAAAAACGTTAAGCTCTGCAGGCTACATAAGTCCCTGCTACTTTCTCTTTTCATTTTACATGACCTTTTAAAGGCGTACACACGACCTCTTGAGCTTAAGGTGGGTGGCATGGCACCCTGATCCAGGACACGGGCAGGAAAAGAGGGAAACAGAGCCCCCGAGCGCTGAGCCCCGTGCTGCCCTGGAGCGGAGCTGCTGGTGTGTCACTTGGCGTGGGAATTTCAGGTCTCCACTCCCGGACGTTTGAATGCTCTTCCAGCTCATAGCAGATTGATGTAACACATTTAGTAAAGAATCTTTCAGAAGCTGGTTCAGGAGGAAAAGTGGCATCTCACTTCGATACACAAACAGCCCTACCACCTTTCAGCAGATGAATGGCGTTGAAGGGCACAGCACGGACACATGCCCTCTCTGTTTCATTTGCCCTGAATGCACTGCTGTGTAACCAGTTTTATCTACGTTACCGTGATCCTTTTGAGAACCTCTGGGGAACATAATTTTGCCCCTCGCACTTGGCTGCAGGAAGTGGAGGTGAAAAGTTAGGATTTAAAGTCATATTTGTCTGAAGTTTCCGCAGATTATTGCTCTTCACAGTTGCTCTTCAGTGTCTGAAGAGCTCTTTCATCTAGAACTTTGGCCCGTGGTAGAAGTTACTTCTCCTGTGGGGCGGAGAAACAGACCCATTGCTATCTCATTTATTCGTAGTTGATTACTATCTTCTTTTATCTGACTAATTGACAAGAAGCCAATCCAGTTACTAAGAATTTCCAAGTGGAATTAGTTTCCTAGTGATGATTTGATAATAAAACAGCGATGATAACAGCAGTTACCAGTCAGTGACTGTGCAAGCACCGTGTTAACTGCCTCACAGTCTTCTTTATCTCGTTTAACCTCCAACAGCCTGTGAGAGAGGATTCTCCCTATTTACAAACGAGCTGACAGATTCAGAGAGTTGAATAACTTGCCCAAGTTCACACAGCCAGTAAGGGGGGGACTGGGTTAGGAAGCCATCCTTATCCAACTCCAGAGCCCATTTACTTGCCTGGCGTTTGAGTGCTTGCTAGGAGTCAGGTACTTGCTAAGTAGGGGGGACAGCCTGAATGTGGCCAGAGCTTGTCCACAGCTGGGTCCGACTGTATAGCACCTTCCTGGGCACATGTCCACTTTTCCAGTGACTTTAAAGCTTTAATGGCTGCATTTCTGTGAGCCTACACTCTCCTCTGAGAGTGAACTGACGTGCTGGGGGTACTAAAGGGGGTGACCGACAGCTTCCTGTACCCCTGGGGTTAAATTTGGTTCTGTGGCAATGTGTGATGGTGGAATCCTGGCCGGAGGATGTTGCTCTGTCCCCAGCAGCGTTGGTGTGCTGCTTCCAGCGGGGAGGAGGAGAGTGGGAGGCCTGGTTCTCCCATGTGTCACTGGCCACTGGAGGGACGGTGGTTAGAGCTGTCACTGGGGACCCAGAGTCATCAGTGTTATCAGTGTGCACTGGTGAGCGCTGTCCCGAGACCAAATGGCAGGAGCATTTCCCAGCTGGGCCACACATGAGCCAAACCATTTCTGGGTTGGAGTTGGTGGTGGTCACGTTGATGGCTGTGGTGAGGCCCAGAGCATGAGCTCTTTTCCCCGTGGTTTTGGAGCAGACGGAAGTCAGCGGGGGGCTAGGATCCCTGTCTCTGCCTTGAGCAGCACAAGCTCAAGGGTGTTTTACTCTGGGTTTTCTAGGGACCACACTGTGCCATGGCTGAAGGGACAGTAGGTTGAACTTCTCTTTATCCTCATCCCCCCCCCGCCTAGGTAGACTCATTTGCCCCAGTGAATGAAGCCGCAGAGCGCTGACGTGGATTTGTCCATCTGTTCCCTTTCACGTTGGCAGTGGGCTAGGCAAAGGTCACTCTGAGGGGAGGCATGCTCCTCCTCAACCCCACGCCACGATGCTGCCTCAGTTCTGCTGGTTTTGGGCACTGAGCTGCTGCAGGGGGGGCCGGGAGATGGCGTGTGTCCTGGGCCTGGCGACAGTAGCTCAGGGCCTCGGGCAGCCCCACCTTTGCCAGGAAGAAAAGGGGGTAATTGAAAAAGCTGTTGCCCCGAGAGCAGGACTGGCACAGCATAGTGCCCAAGAGGGCGGATGAGTGGGGCTGCCCCACTCCAAACTGGAGCTTGGTCTGCGCCCCGCAGGGATTGAGGACTGTGAAGAGCAGACCTGTCCCCCATGCTCTCTGGGTCTTGACAACCCAGGTGTTTCTGAATTCTTGAATCCTGATGAATGGCAGTTAGGACTGGGTTTATTCTCTGGCCCTTTGACCTCTCACCCCCTCAAATAGCTGAATGCTGCCAGACTCCAGCCACGTTGGGGCTCAGAGTCCTTTGTGGTGAGTGCTGTGCTGTCATGTGCCTTCGGGAGACTTCTTGTCCTGTGCTCCGTTCTGGGGAAGGCCTCTCACACAGGAGGCCTCCTGCCTCCTGCCCTCTCTGCCTCTCCTGTGCCTCAGAACTGGACTTGGGGCGATTTTTGTTGTCATCAGTAAATAGGCAGACACAGCTTCAGCTGGCACTGGCAGTATATATGCACATGCACACAGTGGTGACACGGCACCCTGGTTACCTTTCCTCCCTGCTGCTTGTGGGTCCATTAGCCTTGCTCACTCCTAATGTTCTCCTTAGGAGGATGCGGGAAACAGACCCGGTGAGCGTGCAGAGATTTGGAGTTGAAACGCAGGGCAGCGTCCTGCTGGAGCTATGCCGGCTCTTCCCACAGTCGGTGCTCCCTGTCCCCCACAGGCTTCTCTCTCCATGAGCGTCCTGGGGAAGGCCTTGCTCCCGGGCCTGGTAAGGCTCTGACTGTGCAGGGAATTAGAATTAATTGTCAGCACATGGAGTTGGTATGCTCTGGGTGAGGGAGCAGGGCCCGGAATGGATGGACTAGCAGGTCCTTCGACTCTTCACTCCTATGGGGATGTGGCACCCCCTCTTCCTTGCTGCGCACAGCATTTCTCCATTATGGAATCAGAGTGCCAGCATTCGGGTGCAGGACTCTTTCCCCAAAGTGGGCAGAGGTGAGTGGGGGCCCAGAGACGCGAGCTGTGTGTCCTGCATGATCCCTTGAAGGCATCCATTCCTTGTCATCCCACTGCTCAGAGCTTTCTGCTGCACCCTCAGCCCCAACTTCCACCCCCTCCTACATTCATCGGGGTTTTGTTTGCCATCATTAGTGGCAGAAAGGGTCCATGATAGTAAACCCTCTCTCCCGCAGGAAGATAAGTCAAACAACTGTTATCACTACTCAGGCAGTCTGTTGTTAGATTGAAATAGTCCATTTGCTGAGGACAGGCATGTTTTGCTGGGGCTGGGTGAGGTCATTATCTACTCTGAAGTTTTCTTGAATTTCATCACTTCCCTCTCCCAATCTCTCCCTTCCTGTTCCCCTACATCTAGGCTATTGTGGTTCTTCCTCATCAAGCCCCCAGACGGCTTTCCACCTCTCACTCTCGGGCCTGGCTCCGTCTAGGGAATGTGATTAGAACACAAGCCTTGGTGTGGTGGAGTAAGGACACACTTTTGGGTGGCTGGGTCATGGGATCACTTCTCTCTTGGCAGAAGTGACTGCCTTTTCAGGCCCACCCTTAGGATAGCTCATCAGTTATAAAACTTCATCACTCGGGCTGAAACCGGTTTGGCTCAGTGGATAGAGCGTCGGCCTGCGGACTAAAAGGTCCCAGGTTCAATTCCGGTCAAGGGCATGTTCCTTGGTTGCGGGCGTATCCCCAGTAGGGGGTGTGCAAGAGGCAGCTGATTGATGTTTCTCTCTCATCGATGTTTCTGACTATCCCACTTCCTTCTCCCTGTAAAAAAATCAAAAAAATATATTTTAAAAAAAATAAAGCTTCATCACTCAGCCTAAGTGATCCATCTTTCTTGAGAGAGACTTGGGGGCCTCGGCATGTGGTAGGCACTTGAAGCTGCCGAAGGAACATCTCACTTGGGATGTGAGGCACCAGCCGGCCGCCACAAACCCCAAGGTCAGTGCTTTGATTTTTCAGGTTCCCAGAGAAGACGAACCTTCTCTGCTCCGGCTTTCATGTTGTGTCTCACCGTTGCCTCTGTCAGCCGGGTTCTGCTGAGGCCAGATGTTCTAACCGAAGGGGCTGGCGCTGCTTTCTTCCAAAGCTGATTGCTCCCATCTGTGCCAGACATCTTGCCCCGTGCTCTGCGATCCTGGGCCCTTGGCTTGCAGCAGATAATACCTTCAAACATGCGGTTGCAATTTATTGGCCTTATAAGTTAATTTTAGTGGGTGTGCAATTGATTGAAATCAAAGCTTAATGAAGGCCAGAGTCCCAGTGGGGGGGATGGGGGAGGAGAGAAATAGGGAGGGGGAAGGCATATTATGTTCTTGCTTTAGGTCTGAGATAATCTTCAAAAGCTTTAATTAGCTTTTCTAATCAACCTTCTCGTCTGGAAGAAGTTTACAGAATGAGACAAGGTTGGTCCCCTGTGGCAGTCCCAGAAGCCCACCAGCCTCCCTGGAAGCAGCCAGGGTGCTTAGTAGCTGGGCCTTCCCTGGTCCCTGCCTTCTCCCCCTCCTGGGGCCGAGTCGGAACTGTGGTTGTTTCTGCTGCTGCTTTCCATTCTCCGTCCCTGTGTCATTTGACATTTGAGCAGCACCGGCCCAGGAAGGGCAGGGCATCCGTATTCGTGTGTGAGAACAGTTCCTCGCCTGGGTTTCCTGGGCCCTTGAAAAGCCTTGTTCCCAGACCCTGGGCTCTGGGCTCCTAGGGCTGTGCCTTCCTTGGGTGGGAACATTGGGCCTGGGGAATCTTAGTGTTTCCGTCTTTTTTGTTTATTTTATTTTATTGGTTTTTCACAGAGAGGGATAGAGAGTTAGAAACATCGATGAGAGAGAAATATCAATCAGCTGTCTTCTGCACACCCCCCACCGGGGACGTGCCCACAACCAAGGTACATGCCCCCGACCGGAATCGAACCTGGGACCCTTCTGTCCACAGACCGACGCTCTATCCACGGAGCCAAACCGGTTTTGGCAGTGTTTCCGTCTTGATGGGAATTGTAGGAGGCAGCACAAGGTGGTCTGCAGAAATAGAAGCTGCAGAGGTCTGGGAAGCAACTAACTGATGGTGGGAGGGGTGCCCAGAAAGGAGGCGCAGACACCCCCCTCAGAAGTCTCGATGCCACACTGTCCAGGGCGGAGTGCAAATGGGGAGGATTCGGGCTTTGAAAGAAATGTGGACTTGATTCTCTGTTCTGCTTTTACTCGCTGACTGACTTCGGGCAAGTGAGTGAACTTTCTGAGCTTTGGTTTCCTCTTCTGTCTCAAAGGTACCTCTGTCCACCGCAGGGGCTGCGGGGGCATTCAGTGCAGCGCTGGCCCCGAGGCTCCCCTTGCCTGACTTGTCCTGTCCGCTCGGTGACCTTCAAGCTGACAGTATAATAGTTGACTCTATTTTGCAGCAGTTATCTTTGTTTTTTGGCGTACTCTTATTAGGGTTATTTTTCAGTTACAGTTTCTTTTCCGTATTATTTTTTATTAGTTTCAGGTGTACAGCATTGCGGCGGTTATCATATGGACATCTTATCCTGTGTATTTTTGTGGTGTCTGTGGGGTGGGTTGGTGGGCGTGGATGGGCTGAGGTAGCAGGCTGTACATGCTGCCGGCAGCTTCAGACAGCTGTGGGTGTGGAAGTCAGGGCTCTGCCACCAGCCCACAGCGAGGCCTCAGTAAATCTGTCTGGAAAACAGTGAAGTGGTTCCTGTCTGCGGTGATCGGACAGAGGGGACATCATCATTGCACAAACGTTGTGGAGAACCTGCCATACTCTGAGTACTTGGAAGCTTGTATGTGGTTTCCTTGGGACCTACCTTCTCTTCCCCTGACCTCCCGACCTTTTTTTTTGGGGGGGGGGGGCGCTGCTTCTGCCCTGTCTCCTTTCCCTGCAGTGGCTCTCGACCAGAAGCTCAGCACTGCTGAGTCCTGAGTCCTCCTGGTGAATCACTGCGCTTCCGTTGGTCTCCAGGGTCCCGGGCTCAGCCGTGTAACCTGGGGGACTCAGGGGGTCAGGGCGTCCTGGCTGTGCTTCGAGCAGTGGCACTCACTTGGACAGTGATCTTCAGAAGACCTTGCACTGCCATCTTGAGGTGGTGCCTGGATTGTGTGCGTAGGACATGAGTGGTGGGGAGAGGTACACCGGTCCTTGTCAGGCCTGGGCTTTGGGGGCCATTCTTGGTGCATCAGGAAGGGTCTGCAGGGCCCCAGGGGAACCTAGGACAGCTCTGATGTGCATCCTAAGCAATTCTTCCCTCGGCAGCCTGGAGGCTGGATTGGAGAGGCTGGGAGTGGACGGACCCTGACTCAGACTTCCCTTAGTCTGGCCATTTAGCCTTAACCACGCTCCTAGTCTGAGTGAGATGGTAGTTTAAGATTACCTAGTGCTTCCTGAGGCCCTGCCAGAAACAACCAGGCCAGTCCCTCGGGCTCCGGCCTCAGAGCCCCGCTGGGAGGTGGGCGAGAGCACTGAGCGGAGTGAGCATGAGGTAATGGGAGGAGTGATTGGGAACGCGC
Source organism: Antrozous pallidus (assembly GCA_027563665.1). Taxonomy (NCBI): domain Eukaryota; kingdom Metazoa; phylum Chordata; class Mammalia; order Chiroptera; family Vespertilionidae; genus Antrozous; species Antrozous pallidus. The sequence continues at coordinate 201,553,709 of CM050508.1, forward strand.
TGGAGCTGCATGAAACCTGGACCGTTTGGTTTGGCACATCCCCCTCACTCCCCGGCCCTTCAGCTAGCTCTCAGCGGCTCACAATGCACAAGCCCCCTCCCCTCGCCCAGAGGTGTGGGGCCCCCTCCCAGACTCGGCCGTCTCCAGAGGATCCCGTGACAGGCACTGCTTGATGCACATCTTGGCTCTGGGGGCGGTGGGGCAAAGACAGCGTCTTCTGGCTTTCAGATCGTCGGCAGTGTAATCAGTATTTGGGTTTTCACATATACTCTGTATCTTCAGCCATGCTCACAGAGGGCCTCTGGCACACGCACCCCCCCCCCCCCCCCCCCCGCCTGCTGGAGACCCCGGCTTGCCACAGCCTTGAGCTCATGTGAAAGTGCTGGCAGCACTGAATGGGGAAACCCAAGTCCTTCTCACTTTGTTGTTTTAATTGAACAAAGAGATAGGTGGAGAGGACCCCTGTCAGCTTTTGGGGGGCTGGGAGGGGGAGTGGAGCCTGCTTCCTGCTCTCCCAGTGTGAGTTTCAGCTCTTGTGACCACTGTCCTTAAGCAGAGGTGTCTGCTGCAGGTGCAGGAGCCCATAAAGAGTACATGTAGACAAGCCTGCGTGTGGCCCCCCTGCCTGGGGGCCGGTGAGCGAGTGTCCACCGCTAGTTGCCTTGGCATCGCCGTCTGATTTTATCGGCTAAAGAAAGTTAAATGGAGAACGGGAGTGGGCAGAAAGCAAGTTTGTTTACAAACGCGGTCCCCGAGTCAGCATCAGGGATTCCGATTCCTCCGGAATTCCTGGCTTCCTATAACCACGGGGAGCGGTCACGCTTTAGGTTATGCAGTTCCACGTGTCGGGGTGAAGGCACCACTTGGAAGCCAGGAACATCTCCCTGCGGTGGTCAGGCTCCCACCAGAGACCCTGTGCTCCCTGGCTTTCCCCAGGCTGCTGCTGCAGGCCCTCTTTTGGGGAGAGCTGCTTTGTAGCAGTATCCAGATGGGGGGTCTTCCAGAGGTTCAGCCAGCAGGCCCCGGCTGCCTGACTGACCCTCCTTTTCAGAGTTCCCAGTGCAAGATACCCAGTGTCACGCCCCAGATCCCCCGCCTCCCCTCCTTTTCTCCTCCAGCCGGGCAGTATGTGCAGTGGCCTGGTTGCATGTGTGTGTTTAACGCACCTAAATTCAACCTGACAGGCTGACCCAGGGCCACCTGGGGCAGGCCAATCCCGACCTCCCACTTCTCAGCTGTGTGACTTGGGTGCATTCCTTTCCTCTCTCTGGGTTCAGCCTCCTTGACTGTAAAGTAGTGAATGCAAAACCCGACCCAGAATGGGTTCTCTGAAATGGCAGCTCTTGGACAACAGTGATGGCTTTGAAATTCCAGAAGGCCTTGACCGTCCACATTCTCATGAGCTGGGCCCAGCAGGACTGGCAGTATTTTCACAGGAAGTGCAGAGAGGCAGAGTTGGTTGTGGTGCTGCTGAGCACAGACGGTTTGGTCAGAACCCGGAGCCAGATTGGTGGCCCCTGCAGCGGCACCATTGTTTTCCAGAGAGGCCTTCATTATTTCTCCTCAAGTAAAAAAAACTGAAAACCTTGTAAAGAGAGGCCGTAAAGAGCTGCAGCCGCAGTCCAGATGTGCACTTCCAAGTGCAACTGGCATTAAAGTCGCACATGCCTGAGCCGTTGGTATGTGCGCTCAGGGATTGTTGCACCTGTGTGTCTTGGAAGGAATTTCTGCAGAATACCTGTCCTGTGTCCATGGGCAGACTCCAGGCCCCGTTCCACAGATTGTGGTGGAAACAGCTGGTCTCGATACACAAACCAGGGTGGCTGGCTTTCAGCAGCAGATCTGGACGTGGCCAGCCAAAGCCAATTGTTGATCTTTCTCCGTTTTGTGCGGAGCCAGCTTCAGCCCCCAGGCGGGGGTATGGGACTGTTCACAGAGCAAGCAGAACCTTGCTTCCCGCACAGTTCAGAGCGTACGGACGTTAGAAGGAAGAAGATCTGCCTTCTCAGCCCAGAGGGGACGGCCCTCATGAAAATGAACGGCCACCGGTGGTGTGTGCCTGCTCTATGCCAGGCTTTCCGGTGCTGTCCTCCCTGAGGTGGGGAGAGAACCCCCTCGCCCCAGCCCCTCGCGGTCGTGGGCGTCAGCCTGCCTCTGGCGCTGTCTGTGGGCGTTTCAGAAGCAGTATCCGTCGGCAGCACCCATGTCCTCATGTTGGGCAGGGGATATGCTTAGCTTCTCAACAGTGGCCAGTTTGGAGCCAACGGAAAGGAATGTTGGTCTACACTGCGAGGAAGCAAGCCAGCTTTTCGATGCCTCTCCAAGCAAATTGGAGATTTTTTTTTCTCCTGGAGTGGAATTGAATTGTTCCCACCTGTGGATGCCAGGTGCCTTAGTGTGTTACAAGACGTTAAGGATGATCAGAAAAACTACTGCTAGTAGCTGCTGGCCATTTTGTTTTCTTTTTAGCTGGGAGGAAACAAAAAGGTATTGTCTTGGGCAGAATCCCAGCTGCTGGCCGAATGGCTCTGCCCTGGGCTTTGCCCTCCCTGTCTTTGCCATAAAATCAGACATCAGACATGGGAGGTTTGAACCAGTGCCCGTATGACCTCCTGGTTATTGTCATGACGATTTATCACAGGTCTCGCTGTTACTATTTATGGGGTCTTAGAAGCAAACCGACCACGTATGTGACAGAGGACAAAGATAGGAAGCGAGAATCTCGTGGGATCTTATGGCTTTGCACCTTGTAAGGGCCGTGTTCGTAGTGTGGCACTGGAGAGTAGAAGGACTCCTTGTTTTCATTGCACCGACATTTAAATTTTTAGTCTGAACTCTGGCATTTTGGCCAAGCCCACCTCATACTTGTATTCTCCCCGGCTCTCTCCCTCAGCCATCTCCTTCATCTCCAGCAGAACTGAGACTGTGAGCACTTCCCATCTTTGTTCTGTCCCCCAGCGTGAAAGAAGTGTTCAGACCAGAGCTTCCAAGTTGACTACCAGGTGCCCCCCAAGCCTCTCTTCAGCCATAGTATCTTTCTAGAAAATGTTGGAGTTCTGAGGTTCAGAGAGCTGGTCCACACAGCCGATAGATTGCACTGGTGAAGCCATGCCTGTGAGGACTGGATAAAACAGATTCGAATGCGAAGTGATATGCCCGGCCCAGTATACCCAGGTCTTAAAGGTATAGGGTATGGGAGACAATTTCATGACAGCACAGAAGAAAACATATTTCATGAGAGGTGAGTGCAAGCTCCGTGTGTGTCATACGCTCCGTATGACTGAGCGTGATTGCCGAGAAAGCTGACCGGTCCTGCGTGCCTGCCTGGGCACGCAGCTCACGTGGAGAGTTGTGCTGGCTTGCACATAGTTGGGGCATTCATTTCTGCTCTCAAAGAGGAGAATAGCCACGGTATGGGGGCTCAAAATCATGTTTTACGAGGAATAATATCAGAACAAGAGGGTCAGAAAAAAAGAAACCTCGGGGTTTATGTAAGCCATCTTTAGTTATTTAGAAGGACTTCATGAGGAAAGGGCATGAAGTTCTGGTTTTGTGTGTTTCCTGACGGCAGTAGGTAGGAGTTTTTACTCAGGTCCAGCAAGAACTGTTTGAAATGTCCAGAAGGGAAATGGTTGCTTGGGAACGTTGTGAGTTCCTTGTCACCGGAGGCAGGTCAGCAGAGTTTTGATCCAGCTTGATCAGGCTGTTCGGAACTTGCGCTGTGGTGTGTGTGCCTCGTACAGGCCCCGATGCGGCCACCAGATCCTGAGCACCAGAGTTGGGGGAGGCCACGTCGGTGCCAAATGAATATTCCTTGCCTTCCTCTGGGCTCTCTTTAATGAAGCAACTGCAGAAGAAAGCCCCTCACACTCCAGCATCTGGGGGCTCACCTTACAGTGCTCTGTGCCTTGGCTGAGTGTGGGGTGATGTCACTGCGGTGCTGGAGGTGCCGGCCTCCTGGCCATGCCCTGGGACGGCGGCCCAGCCCATCGGGGGCGGGAAGACCACGTCTGGGGGAACCAGGAAGGCCTGCTCCATCCCAGCTTTGGCTCTTTTGTGGAAGGTCATACAGCCTGTGACTCCTTAGATGTGGGGGAACCTCTGTATTAGAAGCACAAATCCGGCTCTTCTCCCAGGAGACGATTTGAAAAGCGGGACTAATGGCCAACTTCAAAGTCCGTTCCAGCCCATCTTTCCCGTTCCATTTACAGCCCAGCGTTGGCCAAGACAGAACTGGCCAGTTCAGAGCCACAGCTCGGGTTCCCGAAACAAGTTTCCATCCTCGGTCTCCTCGCCTTCCTCAGCTTCAAACACTTTGGGAACCGAAATATTTTATTTTTTCTTTTGTGAAGTAGGTCATTTTGAGTGTGAAGTACTATGTTTTTCCCTTTTTTCCCCTTCGCCCCAGAAATCCTGTGGTTGAAGAGTTATGGACATAGAATCTGTACATGTGACTGTGCCATTATTCAAGTGGAAGACTGATTTTCAGGGAGAAATGACATAGAACTCTGAGAATTACTGACACATTAGGCTTCTATTTGGTCCAAGTTCAGAGATCTGGCTGATGACAGAAAATAAACTCAACCAGATGCTTAATTGTGATTATGCTGATAAATCGTCAGCCCACCTGAGGGTCTTGCCTTTTGCTCCTGGCTCATCCTGCACACAGGTGTCCCCTTGCAACTGATCTTTATGAAACCTATTATCTGCCTGTTGTCATTGACATACTGCTTTTCAAACGACAGTTCTCAGAATCACCCAGAGTGGCCCCCTCTCCTTAGTCCCAACTGCTGAATTCCCTGCAGTTCCATTCGCCTTGGGAAATGTTAATGTTTACTGGGGAAGCCGAGAAAGCCCAGATGGTGTGCAGAACCAGTGTCACTCGGTTGAAATTCTCTTTCTGCCAGACCCCAGCGCAGTTTTACTCCGTTTGCTCCCGGAGTGACCTGTCATCTCGCCACTCCTGATGCTCCTGGAGCTTTCACGGTTTAAGACTCTACAAGGTGGCTTCTCCGCAGTATCCCCGAAGCCTGTCTCTGTGTTGTCCAGTTAGTGGTCACTCACCCTCTTCACGCATGTGGGATGCAGGCCTGACATAAGCCTGTGTCTTCCTGTTGGGGCCTCCACTTTTTAAAGACGTTCTCTGAGCTGCCCCTCTGACCAGAGACCGCACTGCAGGAGCCCCAGCCCGTCTGCCTGCGGCCTCCCGCCCTCCTGGGGAGCGGGTGGAGCTGGGGCAGGGCCTGGTTCATCCCCTGTAGCTGCTCCCATCCCGGGCGCATGTGATCATCCGTTCACGTTGACATGCGAGGCCCAAGAGCGGAGTGCTGGCGATGGCAGAGCCACCTTATTGAAATAGCATGTTCGCATTTAAACAATATTAATACTATTTGACTCATTAAATATACAAAGGCCAGTTAAAGTGCTTCCATGTGTGTGCTGTTGGTTCTGGCGGGCGACTCCTCAGATGGCTTCATGTGGTTTCAGACAACATTTTAGCACATTCTTAAAATACCCACAAAAGCCTTTATGTAAAAACTCGTAAATGTGAACCACATAAAATGATTTTTTCCCCCTGTTTCATGTCATTATGATCAAAGGACGGCAGGTAAGAATAAATCCTCACAAACTTGTTGAGGGCCCTCTTTAATTAATGCTTCACGTGCAGAGCAAAGCCGTACCCGTGTGACGGGGGCCTGTCTGTGTGCCCGCAGTCGCCTCACCACCGACTGCACAGCCGTCCTGACGGCACTTGTCGGAGAGGCAGGTCTTTCTGGGCGACTCCGAAGCGGCCCCTCCTTCACCGGCCCCTGCTCTCTCCGTCCTGGAGCCTCGGGTCGAGACTTGCCGCCCGCAGCCGCTCACATCCCCGGAGATCCATCCCTTTCGCTGGGCAGGACGCAAGTCCGTTCTTGCTTTGTTGTGGTGTTGGGGCCAGACCTGCGATCTCTTTCGGTGCGCCCCGCCCCGACGGGGAACGCCCGGTGGGAAGAGGGGCGGTCCCAGTGCGATCCAAGCGTCGTTTCTGCATTAAAAGTCAAATGGACCGTAAATTAGGATACTGCCCAGTGGAATCCGATCCCAGCTCTTAAAAACAATTTCGGAGATCATGTGGCTCCGCGGAGAAGCACGGAGGGTTCCATGCCAAGTGAGGAAAACCCAACTCGGGGCAGCGCCGCTGGCGGGCTTTTATAGTTACATAAAAATTAAGCATCTGGACAAAGACTGGAAGGCAATTTGGAAAAATCAGGTTTATGGGATAAGTTGATATATGGTATTGTGGGCTAATTTTTAAATTTCCTTTTTTTATAATGTCGCAATAAAGTATTTTTTTACTTTGGGGAAACAGTAAACCCACATGGGGCTCAGAATTGAGGTTGCATTTTTACCTCCTTTGTGTCCAGCATTTGAAATGTTGGGCCGGGTCAGCGTGGAGCTGAGCAAGCCAAGAAGAAGCTGCCCAGCGTGGGAGCCGGGCCATGGGAGGGACGTTGGACTGGAAACAGCCAGTTCCACCTTATGAAACATTCGCACTGCTGTCTTATTTTTCTAGAAGAAAACAAATCTAAGGGATGAGAGCGAGCAGGGTCAACTGCAGGCCACCTGGCGCATTTGACCTGGTCACCAGGTGGTGCCGGCCAGGGCTCAAGCCACCCCGATCTCCCCTGGTTCCCTCCCGGGGGGCCTGGCCCGCCCTCCCCGGACCCCCAGCACTGACGGCGAGAGCCTTTGACAGAACAGCACTGGTCTCCGGTTGGGGAGGTGCGGAGGATGGGGCCGGGAGCCGAGAGGGGGCGGAAGGATGGAAATGCCCACTGGGCTTCAAGCCTTCGTTCCAGGATGGCCGGCGGAAAGAAGGAATTATCGGCCTGTCATTTTTGCCAGCACAGGAAAAGCCACGGTTTTTTCAAGTTGTTGGTTTTTCCTTCTGATGTGGGGCTGCCCTCCCTACAAGCGGACTAAAAGGGAAAACTGGGTGGGAGAACCCATCCATCTGTCACCAGTAGGACGGGTGTTCACAGGTCTGTGGTGAGCTGCTCCTTGCCTTCAGTAGAGTTGGGGTGCCTCCTAGTGAACTGTGAGCCAAGGGAGCCACCGAAACCCAGGAGAGCAAGCCAGAAAGGCTCCCGGAGGCCCTGCTGCTGGCTCACCTGAGTCCATGGACTCCAGCTCAGACTGAGAGAGATGTCCACATGTCCCACATGTCCCTGTGCGGGCAGCTCCCTGCAGGGATGGCCCTGGACTGGAGCACTTGTCTGCTTCCACTCCCTCCCATCCAAGGGAGCATTGTGTGTGTGTGTGTGTGTGTGTGTGTGTGTGTGTTAGTGTCTGTGTGTGTGTGTATGTGTGAGTGTGTGTGTGTCTGTGTGAGTGTGTGTGTATGAGTGTGTGTGTGTGTTAGTGTCTCTGTGTGTGTGTCTGTGTGTCTGTGTGTCTGTGTGTGTGTATGTATGAGTGTGTGTGTGTGAGTGTGTCTGTGTGTGTGTGTGTGTGTGTATGTGTGAGTGTGTGTGTGTGTGAGTGTGTGTGTGTGTGTCTGTATGTGTGTGTATGTGTGAGTGTGTGTGTATGTGTGAGTGTGTGTGTGTGTGTTTGGAAAAGAGAATCGAACGAGAGGAACAACCTTCCTGAGTGAAATCCCTGAGGTTACCTGGGATGGCACTGAGCTCTGGGCTCCCATAGGTGTGTCTGTCTGTCCCCCTCATAGTACTGCACTTTCCCTTTTCTGGAGCCAAACCCCTTGCTGTCCTCCATTGTCTGACTGACAGTAGCCTGGGGCTGGCATCTCCGGAGCCCTGCAGGCCTGCCCTCACCTGCCTCCTGACTTGCTGGCAGTGGCAGCCTTGTGAATTTCATCTGGCAGCTTAATCACAGTGCTCGATGCGGGGATGGAGCAGTGGGGACAGGATGTGGTGGCGGCAGCGGGAGGGCCCAGTCTGCCTGAGGAATCCTGGAGGGGAGGACCCTTGGGCGCAGGTGGAGCCACCGCCCCTACAGCTGAGGCTGGAAGCTGTCTTCTGGGGGGCGGGGCTACTTCCTTGTCTCAGTGTCGTCGTCGTCCCGCCCCCCCCCCCCCCCCCCACTCACTCTCTGCTGTATGTCACATACTGACCTCTGCACAGAAGTACAAAGACTTCGAGTGTTTCTTCACCCTCGTCCTGTAAGTATCAGCATTCACAGATGTGTTTACGCTGCGTGCTTGTTTTTGTTACTAAAGTTAATAGTGATTTTTGGTCAGGTATCTACTGTCCTGTGTTGTTTTGACCTCAGCAGTCCTCAGGCCCAGGTCACACAGTTGGTGCGTGGTAGTCCTAACAAGTACTTTTTGAGATGTGGGCATGAATGGAGCTGGCAACTGGAGGGGCTGGGACTGCCACCCACGCCTGTCTGACCCTGGCTCACGTCTGCGGTTGCAGTCCCAGGATGTGCCTGTCACACCATCGAGTAACGCATCAGAGAGGCCACAGACGTTCGTGCTCGCCACCAGACAAGACTCGGCAGGATCTGGGGCGCTGCACATCAGCAGTGGTCCGTCCACCGTGCTTTCTGAACCCCTCCGTCTGTCCTCACAGCAGCCTGACTCCGCCCGGCGCTGCCTGCGGTCTAGCCTGGTTTCCTTTTCTCCGGCCTGTTCTTTCCCTCGGGCACTTGATCTTAATTGGGAAGGTTTCCATATTGGCTCAGGCCTGAGGAGGGAGCCCCGGCCCATGCTTAGCCCTTCATTCCTGGTTAGCGAGTCGCAGCGCGTGGTTCTGAAAGACCATAGCGGCCCTGGTGGGCCAAGGCTCTGGAGGGTTCTTGGTGAGGAAGCATTGGTTGCTTTATTTTTTTCCTCCTAATCTCCCCCCCGCCCCCCCCGTAAAGTAGCCGTCACAAAAGATAGGAATATCGGACAGTGATGAGGACTCAGAGGTAATGACCCCACTGAGGGTCACGTCACACACTTTGCTGGGAGGAATCCGAAGCCCGGGGAAGTTTGGTAAGCTTGACAAAGACCACAAAGCCGGAGTATATGGGAGAGCTCAGGCTCAGATTCATCTTGAGGACTCCTAAGCCATGTTCTTTGTGTGACCCCCGAAGGATGCTTTAATCCCACCCCTGACCAGTGATTGTTCAGGACACATACACGAATCAACCCTAGAACCATTGCAGGGAGGGTCCTTAATTCCAGACAGACCCAGTGAACCTTTCCGAAGGACACTCCTGGGACCTGGGCCGATGGCTGTAATGTGACAAGCTGGCATCTAATGGGCACATGGGCCTGTTTCCTGCAGGTATTTTGAAGGCGGCGTCTCATCTGTCTACCTCTGGGATCTGGATCATGGCTTTGCTGGAGTGATCCTCATAAAGAAGGCTGGCGACGGATCAAAGAAGATCAAAGGCTGCTGGGATTCCATCCACGTGGTGGAAGTGCAGGTACAGCGCCCGCAGCTGGCGGCCAGGGCCTCGCAGACAGGTGCCACGCCCAGCAGCGTAGCCCGTTCTCTAGCAGATGCTTCCTGAAGAGGGTACTGTGATCCCTAAACCTCTTAATTCCTAAAAGCGTCCGAAGCCATTTGGATAAAGATAAGTCAAGATTGCAGTAGTCATTGATGGTAAAGATCCCAGAAGAACTGAGTGTACTGGAGTGCAGATTCGGTCCCTTTAGAAGCCACTTGTGATTGGGAAAGGTGGTGTGGTTAATGTCTTAGGAAGGGGCACATTAGGATGACCCTGAGTTCAGGAGCCACGACAGACTTGGCCAGGGTTGTTTGTAAGGTTCTGATCTCTGTCTTGTCCCCCAGGAGAAGTCCAGTGGCCGCACCGCCCATTACAAGCTGACCTCTACGGTGATGCTGTGGCTGCAAACCAACAAATCTGGCTCTGGCACCATGAACCTCGGAGGCAGCCTTACCAGACAGGTAACGTTGCCCTGCCTACAGATGCCAGCTCAGAGCTGACTGTCCATGGGGGTGGGTGAGCAGTTGTCCCCACAGAGGTCCCAGGCCAGCCTCTGCCCGACTCGATCTCCCCGTAGGCCTTCCGTGATTCCAAGAGTCAGTCCAGGAGGTGTCCTCTTCGGGTAAGGGTGTTTCCATTCGAGTGCTCCTGTGACGTTTATGTTTAGGACATACCTACCTGCCAGCAACATTTTGGATGGCTTCATTTCTTAGTTGTGATTTAGGTCATGTATTAGACTCTTGGTGGCAAGTGACAGAAGTAAAACTCTTAAGCAAAAAATGGAAACGAGTCAGCTCACATAACTGAGCAATTCAAGTTCCATTCAGCATGGCTGGGTGTGGGACGCAAATGATGTCACCAGGAGCCCATCCCTCCACGTGGTGGCTCCAGCAGAATAGGTCTGCCATACCCCAGAGGTGTCTCACTGGCCCGGTCATCCAGAATCCTTTCCTGAGGCCATGGCCAGACTTGGGGTACGGGAGAACCCTCGGTGTTGCAGATGGGACAGGAGTGTTGGTTTCCTCGAGTACAGTGGAGGGGGTTGGATGTGGCAGGCAGCGGACATCGGACACTGGTGGGAACGTGCTTTCTGCAGAGAGAACCGAGGGACACTCTGTAGGTGACATGGGCAGTCTGGAGAGTGCAGGCTGCTGGGGGACAGTAACCAGGGTCCCCCAAAAGGAGAGAAAAGGCTGAAATAAAAACCTAAAAGGATCCAGAAGAGCGAGTGCCTGCTGTGAGCATCTGAGCGGGTTTACTGGCCTCCCCACTGGCAGTGATCAGTAACTGACAAGCCTGCCTCTGCTCAGCGCCCCCCAGCAGCGCCCCGCGGTGGAGCTGAAGGACACTCACCGCAATCCAGTGTAGACCCATCAGGACACTCTTTCTTCAGAGTACACTCATTCACCTCATAAAGAAAAGATGAACATTTGGCCAAAGCAATCAAAAGGCTACCTGAGTCACAGGATCTGGACATTGGGAGAGTTCCGAGGTCACTCCCAACCTGACAGGACACCTTCTGCTGCCATGGGTGGGACCAGGGAGCCCACTGCTTTGGGGGACAGTGTTCTTCTTACATCAGCCTCCATTAAAAAAGGCAGCCAGAATGGAAGAACCTGTCCTCCAAAAGGTGCCCAGGATTGCTTTGCTGGGCACCTCACAGGCGTGTAGTCGACCAAACTGCCACCCACTGGCACCTCCATCCCATCTCCCTGTTCCATGAACCACTGAGGGTCCAGGGATTTCCCATTTTGTTTTTGTGCAGCAAATCTTTCTTCTAAAATGAGATTTACATTTATCCTCACATTTTGTTTTTTATCCACTTTGCTGTGTCCATTATGATGAAGCTTGGTTTCAGTGATCCAGGTGTTAGCTGTTCCTTCTGGCTTTGTTACTTGCACATTAACTGACTCTCTGTCTTATATTAATTAGCTCAAGGCCAAGTTCAGAGCCCTCAGGCATGGCTACCAGAGACTTCCTTAGAGGAGGCATCGGTCTGATAATCATTTTTGTTAGGGTACTTTTTCAAGTTGGGCTTATTTAGCCAGCTGTAAATCCACTGTCCTCATTGTCAAATAAATGCCCTCTGAGTGTCTGTGGTTGAACACTGCCTTTCTTCCTGTTTTGGTGAGACCTGTGATTGTGGGCTTGGCCATGGTTTCTCTCTCCTTGCCTTTGTCAGGTTCACCCCACGTGGGTACCACAGCCTCCTGTCCAGGCCCCCCTGTGCTGTGAGAAGCAGTGCTTTGCTCGTTTCCCACCGCTGTGCTCGCGAGCAGCCCCGTCGGGCAGGTTGGCTCTCGGAGAGCCTCTTTGTCTCCACTTACAGCCTGGTCCAGGACCAGCACCACATTGCTCAAGAGCTTGTCAGAAATGCAGAGATGTGCATATCAAAATTTGGACAAGTGCTACCCTTTTGGGTTCTGAACCCAGTTCCATTGTGGGGAAGGGCGTGGTCCCCATGTCCCCAGCAAGCTGTTCAGACAGCAGCAAGGTGTCCTACAGTTTGACTTAATTGTGACACTCCATGGAGACAGCCTCAGATCCCACAGGTTAAGGCTCAGTTCTTAAGACTGTCCCTCTCCCCCACCCCCACCCCAGCAGCTTCGGACACCAGTTGCAAGTGTAGTTGTCACCTGTGCTTCTGCTTGACTAGCTCTAAACCAGAGGTTCCCACAATGCCCTCTTTGGGTTCAGTTAATTTGCAAGAGTGGCTCACAGAACTCAAGAAACCCACTTATTCACTACATTACTGGTTTATTACAAAGGATATTAAAGGATAACGAATCAGCTGCCAGATGAAGAGATGCAGAGAGGAAGGTCCTGAACAAAAGCGTTTCTAGCCTCATGGGGTTTGGATCTCATTCCCATTCTGGAAGCTCTCCGGACCCCGTCCTCTGTGGGTTTTTATGGAGGCTTTGTTATAAGACATAATTGATTAGCTCATTGGCCATTGGTGATTGATTCAACCTCCAACCCTTTTCCACTCCCTGGGAGTGGGAGACATTGAAAGTTCCACCCCTCTTTTGTGGTTGGTTCCATTGTAGGTGTGTCTGAGCCAAGGGGGGCTTGGACTGGAAGCTGCTGCCTCCCTGGAGCAGATGTGCCTTTACGACTTCAGATGCATGAACAGGTTTGAGGCCCTTGTTTAAGGACCCAGGATGGCCCCGTCCCCGGGGGAGGCCTGTGCCGTGTGGTAGGTGCTTCGTGTAAAGGGAAGAGAGAGCACAGACAAGTGACACTTGCCCTCAGAGAGGTCAGTAGTGGCTGAAAGCTAGCCTCCTTGAGAACACCCTCAGGGGGAGTCCCTTCTGCCAAGATCACCTTTCCCATTCCCCGTCTAGTCGTTTCCAGCTTAATAAGGATTCCTTTTCACTTCAAAAATTTATTTTAGCCTGGGCCACTTTGTCTCAGTGGATAGAGAGTGTGTTGGCCTGCCGACTGAAGGGTCCCAGATTCTATTCTAGTCAAGGGCACATGCCTGGGGTGCGGCTCGATCCCCAGTAGGGGGCACGCAGGAGGCAGCTGATCAATGATTCTCTCTTCTCCCTTCCTCTGAAATCTATTTAAAAAAAATACATATGTGTGTGTGTGTGTGTGTGTGTGTGTGTGTGTGTGTGTGTGTATTTATACTTTTAATAGCCATCAATAGAAAACACATATGCCAGAGAGGATACGTTTAGTAACTCAAGTGAATTTGTATTTTAGTCTTAAAAGCATCTTCGTGTGTTTGAGAAATCGTAGTGCAAGGCAAATGTGTTGTCAGCCAGCCTGCCTGGGACGCTTGTTGGAGCCTCCATGCAAAGCCTCCACAGCCTCTGTTGTGTCACAGGCCGAAGCCACAGGGGTCTGGGGGTCCCCCGCTCTGGCCTCTGGGCAGGGTTGTCGGCATGCCATCTCAGAACCAAGGCTAGTGCTCCCTGGGGCAGAGCCCATCCGTTTGCAGGGAAATGGGCCCCTGTCTTCCAGGAACCCTCGACTGAGGAGGGGTGGCCGAACCCCCAGGCAGCCAGCTCTACCACAGCCTGCCTGTCCCACACCCTGCCACCTGGGCAATGGTGGAAAATCCTAAATTTGTATCCGGAGACTGTTTCCTGCATCACTTACCGCTCTGGACTGTTTATAATTCCACCCGGTTTACAGTGACCTGACAAATATTTAATCCTCAGTCTTCCTAATAGCTTAAATCAGAGCTGTCAGCCCAGGGCCAGGGCCCGGTTCCGGCTTGCCGTGAGCAGTCCTCCTGCCAAGCCAAACACAGGCCTGATGAGTGGCTGTCCTCAGCACACCGGTCCGGGCCACGGCCTTGTTTGGATTGCCTGTGCTCTTGGGCTTTAATGAGGAAATTCATGCTTCTGTCATCATCCTAACGGCCGGTCACATAACTCATCTGAGGTGCATTAAAGCTGGGGCCGGTTTCCAATGTAAGTAACTCGGAAAGGAGGGGCAGGGAAGCAGTGAGAGAGGCGAGTCTAAGTTAATGGTGCGCAGCTTCTGAGCAAACGGGAAATGCGGGCTGTGGGTTAGCCATGCGTCCCTGATGAGCCTTGGAGAGATGGGAGGTGAAGGGGTCCCAGCGATGAGGAGGGAACATGCACGGTTACGCAGGCTTCCTCCTTGGATAAGACTGTAAGCAAGACCGTTACCATTCTCATTTAACGGGCGAGGAGACCAAGGTCCAGGCTGTCAAGTGCTTTCCCCATTGGTTTATCTAGTCGAGGCAGTCAGGATTTGAACCCAGATTTGTCCTCCTGGAGGCGGGTGGGGAGAGGCCGAAACTGGTTTGGCTCAGTGGATAGAGCGTTGGCCTGTGGACTGAAAGGTCCCAGGTTCGATTCCGGTCAAGGGCATGTACCTTAGTTGTGGGCACATCCCCAGTAGGGAGTGTGCAGGAGGCAGCTGATCCATGCTTCTTTCTCATCGATGTTTCTAACTCTCTATCCCTCTTTCTTCCTCTCTGTAAAAAATCAATAAACATATTTTAAAAAGTCACATGAACTTGAGCTGCATTTCACACCTGGTCATGCCATACCCCAGCAGGCTCAGACCAAGTGCACCCCAGGCCAACCTCTTTGGCCTTTTGTTCCACTGCCCCCAACAAAAGGTGTCTTTTAGGGATGTCAGCTGGAAAGCGAGGCAGATAAAGTGTTTTGGCAAATCCCTGCAGCTGAGGGAGGAAAGTGAGCAGCCCTTGGGGAAGCTCATCACAGCCAGAGGGTGCCATCCTGCCAGACGAGGAGGGCGGAAGGTGCCCTCTGGCAGACTGCCACCTAGTCCCACCGGGAAGGCTTACATGCCAGGCACCAACCTGTTGAAAAGGAAGTTGGACTAAGAGGTCACTTGGTGTGACAGCTGGAAACGTGGGAAAGCGGCAAGACCATAAATCTCTGGGAAGATGCAAGGTTTCCGATGTCGGACAGTCCCTGCAGCTGTTCGTTTGATATTTTTTTCAGATTCTAAATATTTAGGAACGAAGGTGGAATGTTTTGCTGAGTGGGGAGGTTAGGCCAGTCGTTTGCAAGCTGAGCTCTTCCTACTCAGCAGTAGGCACCCCGTGATACATCTTCAAGCAGTAAAACTCCAGCAGAGGCGCCTGCCCTAGTGTCACGCAGGGACATCCTCTTTGACTCATGCTTGGCAGTTAGGCGAGGCGCTGCTTCAGCAGGGGAAGAGGTTAGTGGCCTTCCTTGCAGGTGTAGGGGACGGGGGGCGGGGACAGGCCAGGCGAGGGTGCTTCAGGGAATGCTTGCTGCCTGCGGGAGGCACAGCTAGCTGCAGCCCCATCACTCTCGGTCTAGGAGGGGCACAGGGTCAGATGGAGCTGCATCAGCAGCGTGGCCTCCAGGGCTGGTTTGGTGCTGGTCGGATGACCTTGGGTGGAGCGACCTAGCGCCTGGTTGAGAAGGAAAGCTGGCATGAGACCGTGCAGGCTGACAGGAGAGGAAGGGGCCAGAGAACCCAGGGCCTTGGGGGGAGGGGCAGACAGACGAGGATGGACACTGGAGTTTCCGAGCTCTGGATTGTGATTTGTCTTTGATTTTTCTTGTAAAGAAGGTGGATGAGTTAAGCAAGCAGTGCGTTCTCATGGAAGAAACAGGCTTCAGAATCATCCAGATCTTGGTTCAGATCCAGCCCTGTGGCCGGGACAGACCGCTTCCCTTCTCTGAAAGTCAGCATTTTCACCATAGAGCTAATAATGCCTGTTTGGGAAGATTGTTTTAGGTTAGAAATACAAAACCATTTTGACACATGGTTTATGGTCAGTGAATAATAGCTACTATTGCTGTTATCACACAGCTTATAAGCAGAGACATTGCTATCTTCCAGAATATACAGTGTTAGGCTCAATTAAAATTGGCCGAAACCAGGCCGACAAACCCTTCTTTGAGGGCTGGCCACTGTCTTCTGGCTTGACAACACGTTCAGTGCTGGCCTGCAGCCCCCTTACCCGGCACAGCTCGGGAACCAGAGCGGCACCGCTGGCTTCAGCCAGTGCCAGGCTCTGTTCTGGGCATGGTGCATATATTAGCTCACTTAGTGCGGCCCTAGACAGGCAAGGCCCTCACCTCTTGGCCCTCGGGATGCGCTATGGGCCTGGGGAGGGGGGGGTTCTTCAGGGCCGCACCTCCGGGTTGTACTCACTGAAAACCCCCGCAGGGCAGCAGAGGCCATCCTGCTTTCCGGGCCTGGCCTGTGTCCTCCCCGTGCCGAAGCCGTGGAGAGGAGAGGGCCTTCGAGGGCGAGAGGCCAGCCTCTGACTTCAGACTCGGTTGGAATCGCCTCTCGGAACATCTGTGCGACCACAGCACATAAAAATGTTTTCTCCTGGCAGCCGCTTTCCTGAGGATGTAATAATATATGCATTGCACAAATAGTTCTATTTTCGGTGGGTCAGCATTGCCAGAAAGCCGATCCTGACCAGGTGTGGAGGGGGTCGGCAGAGCTGTGAGCAAGGGAGCTGTGGGAACATGTCTGTGTGCCAAGGCCTGTGCCCACCCCCCACCCCCCTCCTTCTGTCTGGTCCCTGCCGGGCCTTTTCCTTGGGCTCAATTCCTGGCCACAACTTAGGAGTCAGTCTACTCCTGGGGAGACCGGGCCTTCTCATCTTCCTTTCCCTTCCAACCCTCCCACCTGTTGTACCTTTGGGTGTCCAATGGCTTCAGCCTTTCCTCTCTAAGAGGTTTGATTGGTCACGTGGCTACACTGACCCCGATGGCCCATAGCCCTTGGCCAACAGTCCTTGCCTCGCTTTGTGCTCTTGGTGCTCCTTAAATGGGACTCTCCGTGAGGACTCTGCCCTCTGCGTGGGGCTAGCGGGGAGAGATGCTGATTTGTGAAAGGAGGGAATCCATTTGGGCCACACCTTCTCTGAGCAGCCCTTAGGACCATTTCCATGTCAGGGAGAGGACACGCATGGCATCCAAAAATCCATTTTACAAGTGCGTAGACAAAAAAAAGGTAGACAGAGCTCTGTCCCTCCTCCGGAGTGTGCTCCTGACTCCCATTGAGGGAGTCACAGGGTTTTGCTGAGGGCAGATGATGTTCCCTCAAACACTGAGGCTCTGCCAGATGGGGAATTTATTAAACCGGAAATGGTGGGGAGTAGCTAACACTTTTAAGTTCATGGGCTCTCTCACTTCTGTTTTGTGAGGATTGAGAAGCCCCAAGATCATTGGCCAGAGAGCCTGGGACAGTTCTGAGCCCCGTGCTAGGACTAGGGTTATGGTTAGGGTTAAGGCTGGTTGTTCTAGCACTCACTTCCTCTTTTCCTTTTGACCAGTTCTCACCAAAACAGTCTTGCCAGAACAGACATCTGCTCTGCAAAAATTGTCTCATCTCTTCAGAAGAGCCTTGCAAGGCTATGGGTTCTAGACTGGCACTACCCTTCTTGTGGCATCTTTGACAAGGCACCCCATTTCTCCCCAGCACTCCAGTGACCTCGGGCTTGTTGCTTGGTGAGCAGGTGCTGCCAGCTGTGACAGACAGCTCGGTCATCCCATGATGTTCCCTTGCTGCCCTTGGCAGTGACTTGGATTGGATCTGCTCCCCCGTCCACTGCTCGGATCCACCAAGACCTTCTTAGCTTGAAATATCCCCCGTTCTTTCTCATTTCTTGGGTTCAAGGTGTTTAAATCTTGTAAGCTGGTGAACTACAACTTGTACATGGCTCTCTCTTTTTAATATCCTTTTCATTGATTTCAGAGAAGAAGGAAGAGGGAGAAAGAGATAGAAACATCAGCGGAGAGAGAGAATCATTGATTGGCTGCCTCCTGCACGCCCTCTTCTGGGGATCGAGCCTGCAACACGGGCATGTGCCCTGACTGGCATGGAACCCGGTACCCCTCAGTCTGCAGGCCGACGCTCTATCGACTGAGCCAGGTCGGCCAGGGGCTCCATGGCTCTCTCAGCCAGTTTACTGCCCCGCGTCCAAAACAGACACGATCCCCACACGCCGCGATATTTGAATTTAATTCAGATGTCCGCCGCTTGCGTCTCTAGACGCTTGTGGTGTGCAGAGGGTTAAAGCCCAGTACCCCGAGCTGAGTCCAGCCCAGCAGGTGTGGCGGGGCCAGGCCAGAGCTGGGGGGGCCTTTGCCTTCCTGGGCGAGTCACAGCAGCCGCTTCTGACCTGCGCACCCGTGATGGCTTCACTACGAGTCTAAAGCTGCATGACCAGTGTCGCAGCGGCCACATCACAGTCTCGTCAAGCTTGAAGTCTAAAAACTACGAGTCCCTTCACGGGACTTCTCTCACTTTGGGGTCAGTGGAATTATTGTTTGAGTCGAAGTATCTGGTTGGCTTCACCCAAGGACATGTGGTCAGCCTCCTGAGGCAGGAAGAGCAAAGTCCTTGGAGTCTGGGCAGATCTCGACCTCTTTCAGCCTCAGTAACCTTGGCCCTTCTGATCCTCTCGACCCCTGAAGCATCAATGGGCTGTGCCTTCCGTTCAGTCCTGGACGGACAGGTTGGTCCAGGGCCAGGTGGGAGCATCCCTTGGAACACGGTATCTGACACCTGTCGGCAGCAGCTCCATCTGAGCAGCCGTCGTCTAGCCCTGTGGTCGGCAAACTGCGGCTCTTTGGCCCCTTGAGTGTGGCTCTTCCACAAAATGCCACGGCCTGGGCGAGTCTGTTTTGAAGAAGTGGCGTTAGAAGAAGTTAGTCTCAAAAATTTGGCTCTCAAAAGAAATTTCAATCACTGTACTGCTGATATTTGGCTCTGTTGACCAATGAGTTTGCCGACCACTGGTCTAGCCCCACCTCAGCCTTGGCCGCAGATATTCGGTGCGCACCTGCCTCAGTGCTGCGGTCCCACTAGAGGAGTTCTCTGTCCTCCAGCCCAGCGGCCCAGCAGTGCAGGCAGGCAGAGGTCCCGGGTCCGGGCGCTCCCCTGCTGGGTCCTAGCGATGGCTGATTGTAGGTGTGCCATCGTATGATGTTCAACAGTCCTCTCAGAAGTTGTCTGGGTCAGTGTCCAGCCAGTGTTTCATCCCCAGCTCTAATCTTCCTTCTTTCACGAGGGGTCAGCCTCTGCCCCTCTGTGTCCCGGCACTGAGTGCACTGTGACAGTCAGGGGCGGCTGCGTCACAGGCTGGCCCCGCCCCGAAGAAAAGGGGACGAGACGAGAAGCGCAGAGGCCGCCAGCCTCTGAGCTCGCCTCCGCCCGCTCTTCTGGTTCTGAAGTAGCCTCTGCCTTTTCTTCGCTTTTTTTTTTCTCATCTGCGTTCATTTTGAGCTCCAGCCGTCCTGAGTCCTGCTACTGTCCTCACGTTTTCCCTGTTTCCGGTTACCTGTCTCAGCTTCCGTGTTTCACACCAGCAGGGGTAGTGGTAGCTGTGTGTTCTTACTCTCATTGTAGTAACGGTGAGCGTTGATGTGCTTGCAGTCTGTGAGATGTAAAACCGGTTAAGTGCTGCTTACGGAATTTATAATCTTGCAAGGAAATAAGCCTTTAAACACGAGAAGAAATAGACCATTCATGGGTGTGCTCACATCAGGAATCCTCCGTTCTGTCTTCCCTCTCTGCCTCCTTTCCTTCTCTGGCTGAGTCTGGAATCGCTGGGTCCCACCTCCTCCAAAACCCCATCCGCGGCGCCCCTAGTATGTACCCTAGGAGTCTGGGTTCGGAGTCTCTTGCTCACATTCCCCAAATCACTCAGCTTCACGAAGCAGAAATAAAGGGTTGGGCCAGGCTCTGTCCTTGCGACCTCTGTGACATTGGGCATGTCCCTTCTGTCTCTCAGAGCCTCAGTGTCTCCTCTTGCCCAGGACTGTCAGGACCCCCCTCTGTGACTGCCGACACAGGAGCGTAGTGTCGGGGCGCCGCAGCAGCTCGGTGGTTGGGCCTGGGGACAGGAAGCTGTGCTGTGCCTGTGCCTGAGCGCACCTCCTCCGGGCCCTGGATGAGTGCCTGGTCGGGTGTCACCTTTGCCCTCCCCGCTGGGGGCTTGATGGGGTGACTTCCTTCAAGGGTGGCACCACTACTCTCCCTGGGAATGTGGGTGCTGGGCTTTTGCTGGCGGAGCTGTTTGTGCCATGAAACTTAGCCCATCTTGTGCTTGGGCCCCTGCTGGGGAGGCGGCCTTGCGTCCCCGCAGCTGGCTCCGGACCTGCCACAGGAATAACAAGTTCTTTGCAAACCGTGGAGGGGCCATTCTCAGAGACCCCTGGCTCTCTCTAACTTGGAGGAATGTCCGGTCTTTTGCAGATGGAGAAGGATGAGACTGTGAGTGACTCCTCGCCACACATAGCCAATATCGGGCGCCTGGTGGAGGTGAGTGGCCTTCGGGGCTCTGGTTCGCTCCCACAGCGTCTGGCGTTTTGCCCCTGGAGCCTGTTTGCCGCTTGCTTGGCTCTTTCTTCCCATCCCGCGGCAGCCGGCACTGCGCTTCTCGTGCTGTGCCCAGGCCCTGTGTTTTCTGAGCCTGTGGTCTGGGTGCCAGCGGGGCACTTCTAGGCCGTCCCCTCCACCCTCCCTCAGAACATTCCCCCTCGCCTGCCCCCCAGTGAGAGGAGACCCGACAAGGAAGCCCATCTCTGGGCCCCAGCGGGCTTCCCTTCGCCACTGTTTGGAAGGTGGGGGTGGGCGCGCTCACCAGGCATCAGCGCAGTCGTGTGCCTCCCCCCTGTGGTCGCAGCGGGGACTGCAGGGTGAGCTGGTGGGAGGGTGTGGACCGCAGGACTCCCAGCTGTTTGCTGACTGACCTCCCTCCCCAGGACATGGAAAATAAAATCAGAAGTACGCTGAATGAGATCTACTTTGGAAAAACAAAGGACATCGTCAATGGGCTGAGGTAATGTACCCCAAAGTACAAGCTTGGAAACCAGAAAGATAGGGATTTGAATCCTAGGTCTGCTGCTTAACAGCTATATGCCCTTGCGCCTCAGCTTCCTCGTTTGTAAACTGGAGCAGAGTACCCGCCTTACAGGACCGATGTGCAGACTGTGACCGGGACAGCACCGTGTGCATGTTGGCGTTCTCAGTACATGCTGGTTCCTTCCTTCACGGTGTCATGTGGGGGCGTTCTCCTTAACAGCCACCGCTACCCCCTTCCCTGAAGTCCGCCTCCTCCTGGCCCCCAGGTGTCAGTCTCATCTAAAGAGACTGCCCAGCCCTGTGGCTCTGGGGCCTGAGGGGACCTCCAAACCGGAACGGAAGACACGACAGGGCCCCCGCCCGGCTGCCAGGCCTCTGCTTGGCTGGGTCTCCGGCGCAGAAAGGCCTTCACCTGCTGCCCCTGGGGCGGCCCCAGCCACGCTGCTGTCCTCTCGGGGCTCTTCGGCTCCGGCCAGGGTCCTGAGCGGCCCTCCGCCCATCCCGGGCCCTCGGTTCTGCGGGGCCCAGTGTCGGCCGAGTGAAGGCCGCAGGCTGTCTGGGTCCCTGAGGTCCGGGGGGCAGAGCAGGAGGCAGAGCCGGTGGGGGCAGTGCAGGCCGTGGTGTCAGGAGGCCGGTATCTTAGCCTGCTCTGCGGAGCTGTGCGACCGTGGACCAGCCACTCCTCTGGGGACCCTCCCAGTCAGGGAGACGGGGCCGGAGGGAGGAGAGGCATCTGCTCCAGCCGCTGATCTCCCGCTCCGGGGCAGCTCTCACTTCTGGGCCAGGAGAGAAGGAAGCAGTTCTGGGGGCCGCCCTGGCCTGTGAACTCGCTGAGAAGACAGGTTTTTAGTTTCCTACTTGTACAGTTTGGCGATAGTGAGGTTTCCCCTTCGTACCCTCATCGTCCCCCATTCCAGCCCGCCTGTGGGGAACAGGGTCTGGCCCCTGTGGGGTTTCATCCCCCCTCTCCCCTTCAGGCAACCGTGCTTTCCTCTAGCCGCTGATCCCCACGGTCGGGGCCCCAGAGCAGTGTGGCCGTCGTGACGGGCCCCTTTCTTCCGCCTGTGTGTCCCCTGTACCTCCCTCCTCTTCGCTGCCCCGCCCACGTGTCCTGGCCCGCGCTGCCCTCCGCTCCGCATTCACTCTGAATACTCTCTGTAGATCTGTTGACGTTATCCCCGACAACCCCAAGTTTCAGCAGTTGCAGAGGGAGCTTTCCCAAGTGCTGACCCAGCGGCAGATCCACATCCAGCCTGATAACTAGGCCGATCCAGGTACCCTGCCTGAGGGGCGAGCGCCCTCCCACTAAACAGGACTCACCAACCCGCCGAGCCCCGGTTCGGCTGTTGCCGAGCATCACTCAAACCACCACTAACCCCGTGTCCGCTCACGGCCGTGAGCAGCCACGTTAACATGTAGATTCAGCCCCGCGTAACGTGGACCCACATCATGTGTGCGGTGTGTGTGTGTTGCACTCGGGGCGGGGTGGGTGTGGGCAGACGGGGGTTTGGCTTTGGCTCCTGTAGAAGTCCCATCCAGGGGACCCTCCAGCAGACGTCTCAGGTCTGCGCGGACCCCCTGCTTCAGGATAGCCTCCCCGAATCTGCTGTGTGCAGCCCGGTCACTCCCAGTTGCCCATTGAGGACCCTCGGGGCTAGCTGATGTGAAAGGGGTGTGTTGCTGTGAGTGTGAGGACAGGGGTGGGGGCTGTAGTCTGCCTGACCGCCCGATGCACCCCAGACTGGTAGCTGCTGGAGCTGCCCGGCCCAGCATCACCTCCCCCCCAACGAGCTGCAGCTGCAGCCGCCCGCGCACACGCCCTGGCTGCCGGAGGAAACAGCCTTGCTTGCTGATAGTGGCCGAGAACCACGATGAGCTTGTGACAGGCCCGAAAGCAGCCTCCCCGAGAGGACGCGGACGCCGCTTTTCACATCAGGTGCTGGAAAGGCCAGCCAGGCAGGGCGGGGTGCCTGGCCTGCGGGCTCAGCCCGGGCTGGGGACCACACAAGCCCAGCCCGGAGGCGGCTCGGTGGGGTCTCTGGGTGGAGTGGGGCGCTTGCGTAACCAGGCGGAGCTTTCTCATCTGTGGGACGGGAGCGCATTGGTCTGGGCTGTGTGTGCACTAGCTCCAGGCCCAAGGCATCCGTCAGCCTCCAGCTCACGCTGGGGCCATCATGTTCCCACCACACGACGAGAACCCCCTTTCCAAGGTGTCCCATGATAGCGTACAGCCCGCTTTTAGGGTTTTCTGGGCCCCTGGCCTTGGCATCCAGTGGCTGCCCACTGAAACGCTGGGCAGTGCTGGGCAGCCTGGCACCCACCATCCGTCAGGACAGGTCCTCCTGCCCACACTGAGCTAGCGCTCCCCCCGGGCGCTGGTTCGAGTTGCTTGGCAATAACCTTCCCAGCTCTAACCCGGGATGAATGGCCTGTTCTTTCTCCCTCCATCTGCCCCAAGCCTAACCTGTCGCCTACTGACTCTAACCTGGTCTAACGGAAACTCCCTCCTTTGGGGGGTTGGCTGCTGGCGTGTGCAGCGGCTCGCCCCAGCAGAGCCGGCACAGCGTCCGCCTGCTGGGACCTTCCCCAGAGCCGGGCCCCCTTCCAGGCCGGGGACTATGTGAGCTGCGCGCCCACCCCATCCTCCCGGGGCCACGCCAGCCTCCTCGGGAGCCTCTCCAGAAGGCCCGGTGGACTGGCTCGACCGGAGCCCGGGGCCACGTGGCGGTGCCCGGCCCTCCCTCTCAGCGCAGAGCCAGGCGCTCGCTCGGTCAGAAGTGTGTGTTTCAGCAGCATCGACCCGAACGGGCGCTTTTCCGGTCGCGCGGCGATTCTCCTAAATCTTGCCTGTTGAGTTGTGCTCTCGCATTCTGAGGCACTGCCGGGGTTTCCAGGATTGGGGAGCCAGCGTCCACCTCGGTGCTGTTCCCCCGGCCCCACGTCATCGCACTTCCCCCACTTTCAGCATTTGGGGTATTTCGATCCTTTCCTCCACAGCGTCCCCGAGAGGCAGCCTCCCCCTTTCTCTGCTGCCTGAGAACTATTCCAAGGGCATCAGTAAACTATTAACAAGAACTATTCCAAGGGCATCAGTAAACTATTAACAAGCTCTTGGTTAACGGGAGCGTTGGGTGAAGCTGACAAAGCGATCGGTTGGGTCGTTGCCCGGGGCATTTTGCCGAGCCTCCGTTTCCTTACCTGTGAGTTGGAAACGGCACCGGCTCCTGGACGCCGTGAGCGCCCTGGGAGCTGTGCAGCCCCAGAGCCGCTGGCCAGCCCTGTGGAGCGGCGTGACGCTGTGCTGCATGCACTCATTTCCCACACGCCGGCCTGGACAGCGGGGACCCGGGCCTCACCTCAGTGCCCTGCTGCCTCTCCAAATCCAGGGCGAGGGCTTTTCTTGGCCAAGTTAACAGCTGGTGGAGCCTCATGGCAAAAGCCTGAAAGCACTTGTCCTTCGAGTTCTGCCCTGGCTGTGAACCCAGTTGCTCAGACGTCCAGGCGCTGGTTCTTAAACCCTCGCTAAGGGGTGTGCCCTGCACCCTGCACTCAGGGGACAGCACCGAGCCTCCTGCTGGGCCGGGTGCGGAGAGGGGGAAGCTCTGTAACGCCGTCCTCCTGGTCCAGAGGAGCGGACCGGGGTCCTGGAGCTGTGGCCGGTCACCCGGCCTGGTGCCGAGCTGAGCATCTGTCCAGGGGGAGTGGGCCCCGGGCCTTCCTGCGGGGCCAGCGCGGTGCTGAGGGTGCGGCCTCGGGCTCTGCTCCCTCCCCGTCTCGCTGGCACTGCTCTCTCTCCAGGGGCCCGGTGCCGCCCAGTGCCCCGGACCCTCTCCGCCCCTCTCCCGTGAAGCCTGCTAATGCTGCTTTTCCTCCCCGGCAGGTCTGTGCAGACTTTTGCAGACAAATCAAAACAAGAAGCTCTTAAGAACGACCTGGTGGAGGCTCTGAAGAGAAAGCAGCAATGTTAAACCTCCGCTTCACGCTAACCGGACACGCCATGCACTCGTTAGATTCCTTTCTTAGAAAACTCGTTTTCTGCTCCCTTCCCGGTCCCTTGCCTCCCCGACAGGTCACACAACACCTGCGTCACCGACCTGCACAGCGCATCACACCCCGAGAATAAAGCCGCTAATGCCCTCTCCGTCTCCAAGGCCTGCTTCCCACCACGTTCTGCTATCAGAACTCGGTGTTTCCATAGAGACCATGTGTGTTTCGTTTGCCCAGACTCCACCCACCCCCATTTATAGGCATAAAATACACTGTCTGTCTGCCTCCCCTTCCTTCCCACCTTTTTGTTACATTGGTGTAAAAAATGTAAAACAAAAAAATTTTATGAAATAACTGTGGTGTGTGAAAGAAGAAAAACTGGAAATCTGATTCCACGTGTGTTTGGGAGTTGCTTGGGGTTGGGATGGGGAGCAGGGGACAGCTCTGGGAGGAAGGAGAGGTGGCCCTCAGCACTGTCCCGCACGCCTGGCCCCTGGCCTCAGAGACCACGTTATGGGGCGCAGGGGGCCTGCGACCGTCTGCTCTTCTGGCCAGGTGCTTTTCTGTCAATTTTTATGGAATGCAAAAGGAGTTTTTTGTTTTATTTTGTTTTTTTTGTAAAGCTTAAAAAAAATCTACATCTTATACTTGAGCTTCCATACTTAAAAAAAAAAAAGGTAAAAAAGAACAAAAAAACAAATAAAAAGAAACGGACACAGCGCTGGCCTCGTGTTGTTTCTCACCCGCCTCACTTTGCGAGCATGGGCGGCCCGGCCACGAGGGCCGACCTCGGGTGGGAGCCGGTGACCGGCTCAGCAGCGCGTGGGGCGGAGGGAGTGGGCTTTTCTGGAGCGAGAAGAAAGGGGGTCTTTGCAGAGCCCTGAGCTGCTTCACCCCTCCCGGAGTCCCCAGCCCCCCAGCCCCCCAGTCCTGGGGCTACATGAAGTCAGGCCAGTCATGAAGTGGGAGGTCCGGGGCTGTCCTCTGCTCCCCGCTTTCCTTTCATCTTAGCAAACACCTGCTCTGTGAGGGTCCGCACACGCCCGGCTGTCTGCGTGCACAGCCTCTGGAGGCAGCTGGGGCGGCACAGCAGCCAGGCCTCGGCTGCAGAGGCCATGGGCCGCAGTAGGGCCCACACCCCGACTGTCCCCTCTGGTTTGAGGTGCCTGGAACCGTGACCTCTGACCCGCTCCGCTTGTTCTGGCAAGAAGGCTCAGTTGGGACATCTTCATTGAGAGAGGAACAGGAACAGGAGAAGCCCCGCACTCGGCTCCTTCCAAGTGCCCGGTGCAGAGGACGAGCCGGAGAGAAGGCGGCCATGGCCATACAGCTCCCCACGTGGCAGCTGGGGACCCTCGGTGCGGGGCCCAGAGGCACTGCCTGGGTGGGTCTGGGGTGACGGCCTCGTGGGGTGATGGCAGCAGAGTGGCTGGCGCACACACAGTGGTGAATAAATGATTTTCCTGTTGACAGGTGTTCAATTATGGGACCAAAAATAACACTTGAAACCCAGAAATTGTGGCTGTCATGTATGCCAGGCCTGATCTCACTCTGCCTTCCAGAATCTTCCGTGAAAGGCATCACCGCTCATGTTTTGATGCTAAGTCAGGCTGGAGAGGGAACTGGCTCTGACAGGTTTCTCAGGTGAAGGAAAAGCAGGAGTGTTTGTAGCTTGGCCAGGGCCACCTCCCAGCCACTCCTTCCTCCGCCCAGAGGCAAGCACGGTGGCTCCAGAGCCCCTCACGCGTAAAAAGGAGCCCTGGCTGGTTGGCCTGCCTCTGGGTCCACAAGCTGCAGGTGGGACTCGGGGTTTGGCAGCATTGGGGCAGCCCCTCCACCCCACGGGCTCACTAGATGCTTCCGGAAGCTGCCCTTTGGTGCTCAGGCACAGGAGGCAGCCGCCTGGTCTGGGCTGCATGAACCCCTGGCACCCTGGGACGGTGGTCTCCATCCCTCCAAGTGTGAGGGCTCAGGTGGGGACCCCAGCATTCCCTGTCTCCCCAAGGCCCTCCTAGAACCTGCCCCTTTGCCGTCATCTTGACAGGTTGGTTCCTGGGATCACAGATTCCCAGATTCCCCGTCTCCATTCACATCACTGACCGAGCGGCTGCGGTGTGGCGGGCCTGTGGCCCTCCTCCACGGGCAGGGGGGCAGGCGGGGGGGGGGGGGGCAGGCATTCGGACTTGGCCTCCAGGCCCTTCTTTTCGGCGCCACCCCTCCGCGGAGCCTGGTGCCCTGCACCCACGGCCTCTCCTCCTCCTGCCATGACCCACGCTAAGCCGATTAAGATGTTCTCTTGAGAGACTGATGCTTAAGTTGGAACAGTTCCATTCCTGCTTCCAAGGTTTCCAGTTCCGCCTGGCGCAGTCCTAGGTAACAATGTTCACCTTTCCTTCCCACCTGGGGCCGCAGCTGCCTGTCGCTTACGAGGGCACTGCTGCTCCTGGGACCAGTGGGCACTCGGGCCGGAGGAGAGGGAACCTGTGGTGGGCACCTACGTGGGGCCAGGCGCTGGGCCTGGGAACCCTCATCACAAGGGAGACCGGCCTCCTCCACTTAACAGTAAGCAGGGGGCCGAGAGAATCTTCTTGCAAGTGTGTGTTTGTAAGCCTGTTTAGCAAATTTTTTTAAAATATATTTTTATTGGTTTCAGAGAGGAAGGGAGAGGGGATAGAGTTAGGAACATTGATCAACCGCCTCCTGCACCCCTCCTCTTCCCACTGGGGATGTGCCCGCAACCAGGGTACATACCCCTGACCAGGAATCAAACCCGGGACCCTTCAGTCTGTAGGCTGACGCTCTATCCACTGAGCTAAACCAGCCAGGGCTATATAGCAAATTCTTAATAAGTATGTCTCTTTCCAAACAGAGTAAATGTTACTCTAGAATTTAATGTTAAAAATCTCATAATTATCTTCTCAGTATAACTGAAATTTGTAAAACCTTCAGTAGGAAAACCAAGGCTACTTAACACCTTGTCATGTTGCTACTTCACCCAGAACATCTGCTTCCTACAAATACTTTGAGGACTTTGTTCGTCCGGCCCTATAGGGAACTGGTGAGTCATTCAACAGGTACTGTTTTTCTCTAACTAGCTGGTGCTATTTTTTTGTTTCATTATATAATTTGTATCATTTCTCAGATTGTTCAAGTAGCTTTTAAATGACAACATTGAGACTAGAGACATTTTAAAAAACACATTTTTATTGATTTCAGAGAGGAAGAGGCTGCTAGAAACATCACTGATAAGACTCATCGATTGGCTGCCTCTTTCACTACCACACCCCCGCAAAGGGGATGGAGCCCGCAACCTAGCCATGTGCCCGGCCAGGAATTGAGCTGTGACCTCCTTGGTTCGTATGTTGATATTCAACCACTGAGCCATGCCGGGTGGGAGAGACTATAAACATTTTATATGTGTAACCTCGTAATTTAAAGAAATCAAGTCTCTGAAATATAATTAAATGTGGTATATTTTATGGTTTTATTTTCTATTCTTAGATATTTCCTATATCTTTAAAACTATTACTACATAGCCATATTCATCTTTGTTGCTACTTTGTGAAACTTTTCAAGTACTGAGTAAGTGCTCAGTAAATGTTCTGAGGAATGTATATATATATATATATACACACACACACACACATATATATATCCCTATCTCTCTGGTCCAGTGCAGAGAATACCTGTTTAGCGAGGGCACTGACCTCTTTTCCTTTAGACCAGCGGTCGGCAAACTCGTTAGTCAGCAGAGCCAGATATCAACAATACAATTGAAATTTCTTTGGAGAGCCAAATTTTTTCAACTTAAACTTCTTCTGACGCCACTTCTTCAAAACACACTCGCCCGGGCCGTGGTATTTTGTGGAAGAGCCACACTCAAGGGGCCAAAGAGCCACATGTGACTCTCGAGCTGCAGTTTGCCGACCACTGCCTTAGATGGTCGAATAAAAACATGACAACAGCCAGCACAATATCCACCTGGTGTGAAGGAATCAAAATTTACCCTTCTTTTTGCCAGATGGGCAAAAAATATATTTTTCAGTGTGCTGCCGAATTTTAATAATTAGTTTGAGTGCCATGAGGGGAAAGGGTTGAAAACCGCTGCTCTAGTGAATGAAACCCTTTACTCCTCTCACCTGACCATGTCCCTCACGCATAGTAGGCCTTCAGGTGACTGTGTAATGACGACATTGAGTAGGAATGTTGCAAGACAGTAATACGTTCTCATTACCTACAACTTCCCATTCAAGTTTTAATAACAGCCAAGTCTCTTTTTTTTTTCCCCCAAGAGCTTTATTGAGTGATGATTCACATGCCTGCCAACTTACCCATTCAAGGTATAAAAATTCAAAATTCAATAGTTTTGTGCTTGGGGGTTCCATGCCTCCTTCACTGACTAAGGGTCCCTTGAGGGGCAGTGTGGCATTCACTCCACCCACTCAGTTCACTCACCACTTATTGAGCACCTTCTGTGTGCTGGGGATACAGTGGTGCCAGGGGGGAAGTCTCCGCCCATACCATCGAGTGTGGCGGGAAGTCCTTATTAACTCCCTGTGCTGGGGGTGGCTGCGTCCTCAGGGCTGCCACAGGGCGGAGGAACTGGTCCGTCTGCTAGTTGAATTGAGTTAATCTGAAGCAAAAGGCCACCCCCTCCCGGCCACAGAGCTGACACTGCCGGGCCATCTTGGGACTCGCACCTGGCTGTTTACCAGGGACCTCCGGGTCCCACCACCCAGCTCCGGTAAGAGCCGAGTCCAACAGGAGAAGGCGTGAGGAGGGGCCGAGTTGTGGATTTCTCCCCTTTCTCAGCTTCGGGGACTGAGATGTTGCCCAAGCTGTGGCTCTGAAGATCCCAGGTTCCAGGAAGAACCAGGGGGAACCCCGGGCTGGGCGGACCTAGGGACAGTCCCTGGGTAGGATAGTTCCTTCTGCTTTTTGCAGAATGCCACCTGCCTGCCAGCCAGCAGTTCCTCTCTCTCCCGCTGTTCCTGTCCCCAGGTGTGGGGTCCACGGGGCAGGTATTGCACAAGGAGTTTCCATATTCAGCATCTCATTGGACAGTGAGGCCACACCTAGACTGAGCGGCCTAAGCACCCTGGCCTGCAGCAAGAAGCAAGAGATGTGAGCCCAGGGGGGAGAGGAAACCCACCGGGTACCTTCCGCCCAGAGGCCCCACCCAGCAAGCGTGGCCCAGGCATGCAGCGGGACCCATCGGACTGGCCCTTCCGCTCCAGGGAGGAACGGACCTTCCCACAGGAACCTGCTGGGGAGTGGATCCGCTCAAGCAGCCGTTTATCTACCAGGCACCTACCCCGCGCCAGGTGCTGGGCACGAGCCCGCAGGCCCATCTTATTCAGCCGCCACGACCTCCTTCTCCATCTGACAGGGCACTCCCGGGGCAGGGCCTCGTCTCCCCATCAGACGGGGGCCTCCCATCAGAGAAGGGCTTCCAGGGTAGGACTGTGGTATTTCATCTTTCTTCCCCGCCCAGCTGTAGTTTCAGGGGTTTGCACTGCCATACTGAGCCGTCTTCAGGCTGGGAGGCGCCTTCTGGCTCCAGGGGATCAGCATTGTCCAGCCACGTCACAGCCCCGGGGGAGGGGGGCAGAGCCAGCTGGGCCTAGGGCACCTTCCCCCCGCACAGACCAGAGGCTGCGGCAGTCGCTGCTCAGTATGGTGGGAAAGGGGCCTGAGCCCAGCAGGGTTGGATGCCCTCCTCCACCCCCCCTTCTTCCCACAGGGCAAAGCTGAGGCTGGACCCCCAGGCCCTAGCCAGGGAGAGGGAAGGCACCAGGTGTGGGATGACCCTGTAGCTGAGGGACCTAATGCTGTTCAAACAGCTGCCAGGCCCAGCAGGGTGACCTCGGGCAAGGTGCTTAATGCCTCTGGTTCTCCGTTAAATGGCCCTCATGATGCGAGAGCCCTCCCCGCCCCCCCACAGCAAGGGCTCAAGAAACCTCAGTTGCAGGCCAGGTTACACACGGCTTCGCAGGCATGCCTCCGCACAGGGCTGGGGAGACTGGCCCTCAGTGGCTACCTGAACCTCAGAGGCGCCCTGTCTCTAGTCTCCCCAGCCCTTCCTGCTCTTCCCCCACCCAAACCCAGCCTCCTGCTGTGAGCCACTCCGCTGCCTGCCCCCCACCCCCCCGCAGCCCAGACTCCCAGCCAGGCCACTGCACCGTCCCTTCCCTCTGCCTTCGCCATCCCGCTCCAGGCCACTCCGCCACGAAGACTCCTCACGCCTGCGGCACTTTGTGCCTCCTGGCAACACCTCGCCAGGGAGGGCCTGGCAAGCTCTGCCCCTCTTACTGGCAGGGCCCAGAGCTGGTTCACCCCATCTCAGACTTGGAGCACAGCAAGGGCCGGGGGGTGGAGAACTCTGCTGTGTAAATATCTGAGCACCAAGCTGGGCCGTGGCATCTCCCCTCCTCCCAACCACGGGGAGGCTGTGTCCCCTTCCTTGCTCAGCTCCTTGCTCTCTCTGGGGCTGGAAGAGGAAGATTCCAGAAGAAAGGCTGAAGGACAGCCTCCATCCCAGCCTGCCCGGATGGCTCCCACAAGCTGGGAACTGGAGCAGGGTGTGAGGGCAAGAGCAGAGGATAAGCTGGCTGTTCTCGACCCACGGGGTTGTTGCCAACAAGGAAGTGGAATCAGAACAGAATCTGAGACAAACTGAGCTCTGCCTTCCTCTCCTCCCTTCCCACCCGCTCTTGTGCCTCCTTTCCCTCAGGTCAGCAACACTCGCACCTTTCCCCATTTATCCCCTGCTCATCCTCCTGGCATGCTGCCTCCTCCAGAAAGGCCTCCCGGATCTCTGGTTGTCCCTCTCCTCCAACTAAAAATGTTCAAAGCTGCCCAAACCGGTTTGGCTCAGTGGATAGAGCGTCGGCCTGTGGACTGAAAGGTCCCAGGTTCGATTCCGGTCAAGGGCATGTACCTTGGCTGCGGGCACATCCCCGGTAGGGGGTGTGCAAGAGGCAGCTGATCGATGTTTCTCTCTCATCGATGTTTCTGACTTTCTATCCCTCTCCCTTCCTCTTTGTAAAAAAAAAAATCAATACAAAATATTTTAAAAATAAAATAAATAAAAATGATCAAAGCTAACCTGCATCGAGCTCTTACTGCGAGCCAGACTTTGGGCTAACCTCCATAATTACACCATCTCATAAGGACATACGAAGCGGTAACGCTGTCATCGCGTTTCACAGTTCAGAGTCACTGAGGCCCCGAAAAGCTAAGATGCAGAACCAAGATCTGACACTTAACCGTTGTGCTTCCTCCTGAGCCCTGAGGTGCAGGGGCCCTGCTGCTGGTCCCACCACCGGTGCCGCCTGTCCCCGAGAAGCAGTTGAAGAAACGAGAGGCCGGTCCCCTCTCGCTGGGCTCCCCGACAGCTGGTCCTCCGGCCCTGGCAGGTGGAGCCCAAATCTCCCTGCACTTCTGTTCAGCGCAGCCCGGACCCCAGCATCCTGGGAAGGAGCGACAGAACAGGCCTCGCTGGGACGTAGGGTTTACTAGGCGGGCTGCGGCCACCACGGGACAGTCCGGCACCCCAGGCCCCGCTGTCACCCCCCGGGGCGAGCAGCACAATGAGGTAGGTGAGCGAGGGGCGGCTGCACTGTGTTTTCGGGGCTGAGGTCCCCGCTGCAGCCCCTCCGTCAGAGCTCCCAGGGCGGCTGCCTCGCCCGGGGGTGGAGTTCCCGGCGGGAGGGGCCGCCTGGCTCCTGGAAGAGGCAGCCCAGGAGGTGTGAGGGTGGGCAGCTGGGTCAGGAGCACCAGCCCCGACCCCGGCTTCCTCCGCGGCCCGCACCTCTCTGTTCCTGAGTGGCGTCTGGAGGTCCCGGCACCGGGGCGCGGCTGGGGCCTGGTCAGCCGGGGAGGAGGGGCTGCTGCTCAGAGGACGCGGCGGCGTCCCTGTACACCAGGAACTGTACGGAGATCTGGAGGGGTCGACGTCAAGGCCTGACCGAGCACACACTGGGCTGGACCTGCCCCTGGGGACCCCTGGCTCCATCCAGAGCTCCCTCTGGCCTCCCTCTAAGCCCCTCTGGCTGGTGGAAGGGCCAGCGATGACCTCTCAGCTTCTGCTCTCACTGCACCTCCCACTCCTCAAACCGTAGCCCAGCTTCCTCCTCCAAGTCCAGCGCTAGGGTCTTCCTCCCTCAGGCAGTCCTCCCCGACTCCACCCCATGAGCTGGCCTCCCTCCCACCCGGCACCAGCTGGGAGTTTCACCCAGAGGCCGGGCCACTCCAGGGCACTACGAGCGCACTTTGCCGTTGCTGACACTCAGGATTGTTTTACATTAGTTCCGGGGAGTTAACTTCTCTCGGGCAGCCGGCAGGGACTCGGCAGATGTGCAAACAAGGGCCATGCTTGCTTTCTCCCAAACGCGATCCAAACAAGGCCCGTTCGGCAGATCGGCAAACATTTACCGAGCACGTGCAGCCCTCCGCACCCCTTACCTTGCGCAATCGCCCCATTATCCTGGAGGGACAGTGCCGGTTACCTCCCCCAGCCACGAGGATGCGGACGCACAGAGGTTCACGGTTCCCCGTGTCCCACAGCCATGAGGGAACAGAGCCAGAACCGGACCCCGTTATTGTGGCTAACGCCCGCGTGTCTCCACGGTCCAGCTTTCGCCCCCCAGGCCTCGTGGCCTGATCTCCCCCGGCTTCGCCCAAGCTGAGGCGGGAACATCCCTCTTGCCTTTGCCGGACTAACCCCTCCTCCAGGGCAGTACGCGGGCAGCCGGGGAGGTCTCTGCGGAGCCTGTAAACCGGGCAGTTCCCGGCCACACGCTCCGGTTTTCTCTGTGGCTCTCGGGTCATTGGGCGAAGGAATGAATTCTGTTAGTGCCTCCTGTC
This sequence comes from Antrozous pallidus, assembly GCA_027563665.1. Classification (NCBI taxonomy): domain Eukaryota; kingdom Metazoa; phylum Chordata; class Mammalia; order Chiroptera; family Vespertilionidae; genus Antrozous; species Antrozous pallidus. Next base: position 201,587,321 of record CM050508.1, read on the forward strand.
TGCCTCCAGAGCGGGAGCTCTCTGGGCAAGGCCAGTTCTCGCTCACTCCTGGCCCCAGTGCCTGGCGGGATGCACGGCAGACAGGGCTGCCCCTGGGTGGGTGGGGGGTGGGGGAGCCCCGAGCAGGCAGGGCTGCCGTGCGCGCCCCATCCCGCCCCGCCCGCCGCCCGGAAGGATACGATGGTGTCGAGCAGCAGCACGCCCAGGCTGCCCACGAGCCAGGGCAGGTGGTGCAGCACGTAGCTGCCCTCGCTCTGGCCCTCCTCGGGGTTCTTGAGCAGCACGCTCGCCCCGTACAGCGTGTTCCCCAGCATCACCAAGGCGAACAGCGAGTAGGAGATCCCCTGGGTGGACTTCCGCAGGAACTGGAGGTGAGGGGGTGGGGTCGGAGACCTCAGACAGGGCTCCCGTCACCCTGGGTCGTGACCGTCCATGCAGCCATCTGCCCCGTCACACTGTGCGCGTAGTCAAAAATCTGACTGTGCGCTGTGTGCCCAGTGTCGGCCACGGGCACGGCATATGAACAACCCGCTCCAGGGCCCGACTCCTCATCCTCACTCCTGCCCGGGTCCCCAGGAGGCCGTGGCTGTGCTGTGCCTGCTGCCACGACGCCCTGCCCTCCCACCCCATGCTGACTCTCGTGGCCTCTTCCCTCCCACCCGATTCTCCACCTTGTCTCCTCTCAGGCCTCCAAGCTCCGCCCCTTGCTCCCACCTGACTTCCTGCTTCTGAGAGTCACACAGTCGGCTGGATGCCCGGATGGCAGGCACCATCATGCCCATTTTCCAGAGGCACAAACCGAGGCTTGGAGAACTGGATTAAGTTGCCCAAGCCAACGGTGAGCGTAGCCCCAGACCTCCTGCTCTGTGCTACTCCTGAACCTAGAGGCCCGAGCTGCCAGCCGGCTCTTCTCTTCCTCCGGCCCCGCCCCGCTCAAGGCTCACATTGGTGTGGATCTGGGGCAGCCGGGAGAACAGGTACAGTACGCTGGAGACGGAGCCGATGACAAAACCAATGATCTCCTGCCGAGTGAAGGGCTGAGAAAGCAGAAGGGAGTGCTCAGTGCCTAGCAGAGAGGTCCCCAAGCTCCCTCCTAGAGGGCAACCCCCCGCCCAGGTGGCCCTGCAGGGAGGGTCCTTGATGCCAGCCTCCCGCGTCCACCCTACCATTACGTACCCCCACCTCACCTTACTGCCCGGCTCCACAGACAGGAGCCTCCGGCTCTGGAAGACCTCCCTCGGGGCAGCCACAGAGGCCGTGCTGCTCAGCAGCGGGGTGGCACACACCAGTGCCAGGCTGAACACGAGCAAGGAGTTGATGGGGGCAGACACTGGACATGGGGCAGGAGGGAAGCCGAAGTTAGACATCTGAGTGGCAGTAAACGGATCAGTCATGGCCTTGCCCCTCGGTGGCTGTGTGACCTTGGGCAAGTGACCTAACCTCTCGGAACTTTTTATTTTATTTTTAATATATTTTATTGATTTTTTTTTTTTAGATAGGAAGGGAGAGGGATAGAGAGTCAGAAACATCGATGAGAGAGAAACATCGATCAGCTGCCTCCTGCACACCCCCTACTGGGGATGTGCCCGCAAACAAGGTACGTGCCCTTGACTGGAGTCGAACCTGGGACCCTTTAGTCTGCAGGCTGATGCTCTATCCACTGATCCGAACCGGTTGGGGCTGACCTCTCTGAGCTTTAATTCCTCATCTGTAGAATGGGTGCAATAACACTATCCTTCCCCTGGAGTTGTAAAACTGATACGATGACAGCAGTAGGGTCCAAGGTGGGGTGGGGGTTGTTTATCAAAAGCAGTGCCTCAGGCCACATCGCACAGCCCTTGCTCTGACCTCGGCCAAGGCCTCCTCCGAGTCCTCAGAGGCAGCGATGGCCTGTGAGCCCTGTGCCCATTTCCCTGGCTCCAAGCCCAGGGCCAGGCCCAGAGGAGCAGCCGAAGCCACGTGTGTTGATCATTTGAGTGAAGGGAACTCCTGTGGTCCTGCCCGGATGTGCTCGTTGCCCGTGGCCCCGACCTTGGCCGATCAGGCTTTCAGATAAGGCTGAGGACGCCTGGAGGTTTATCACCCAGCAACGGGACAGCTGCTTCCTCTCGCACACCTGGCTGCCCCTAGCGCGCCTAACACGGAGGCACCACCATACTCACACGGAGAGGGGCGATTCTTAAACTTGTAGTGAAAGTAAAGGGACAGCATCACCAGGTCTGCCAAGACGTAATACACCGCCGTGTAGGTCTGCAAGAGAAGCAGGGGCGCGGGCTCAGTCCCAGGCTCTGGGGACCGCGCCCCGACACTGGGCAGCGCTCTCACACCCCAGCCAGGTGACCCCGAGCTTCTGGCCGCTCCCCTGAAAAGGAGGAGCGCAGGTCCTACCCGGCAGAACCAGAGAGCCCGTGGGTGACGTGTTGGCCCCGGGCAGATGGAGGAACGGGTGGCTCGCTCCCGTGTCAGGACAAAGTGACGGCTCCCGGGCCTCTCTGGGGAGAACTTTCTTCCTTCAGCCCCACCCCCACCCCGATCCATCAGGATCGGAGCGCCCAGAGGTCAGAGGCTCTGGGGATCCTCTGGTTTGATGGTGGTCATTTTACAGATGGGGAAACTGAGGCCCAGAGAAGAACAGCGACCAACCCATCGCCATACTGTGTGGCAGGGCCCAGGGCTGTCTCTGCAGCTTGGGGTCCTCATAAGATGGAACAACAGGTCCGGATTCCAGAGCCCGGGCCCCTCCGGTGGGTGCCCCCACCGCCTCTGCCATGGCTACAGCCCGCCCTGCCCGGGGCCGGCCCACCTGCAAGGGCAGCTGGTTAGCCAGGAAAGAGCCGATGAGGTTGCAGGAGTCGCCGCCAATCCAGCCCAGGAGAAACCACAGGGACAGGGCCTGGTCCATGTTGCCCGTCTTGCAGGCCTGGATGTACTGCCTGTGGCAGAGAAGGAGACGCATGCTCAGGCGCCGAGGGCTGTGACATCGCCTCGGAGGGACAATGACGCCGCCACAGGGGGGTCGGGCAGGGCAGCAGAGGCCACCGGGAGCCCTGCAGGCAGGGTCCTCGAGAGCCTCTTTGCCCACTGGGGGTTTTTATGGGGAGGATCCCTGCCAACCCAGGACCTCGATGGGATGCGCATCTTCTCAGACAGACCATGGCGTTACTCACACTCTCCTCCAAGCACCCTGGGGCCTAGCATCTTTCTCCTACGAAGGGGTAAAGAGTTTAGAGAAAGGATGATGTGGTGGTGGCAGCAAGCCCAAGACCCAGGCACGGCCGCTGCCCTATCTCTAGGACGGGCGACGATAAGACGATGGGCAGCCACAGCCCGCTATCTTCCAGGGGCAGGGCGGTGGCTCCCGGCTCTCCAGTGCAAACGCCGGGGCAGTCAGCACCTTGGCGATTTCCCAGGGGCCCCTGGTACTGCGAGCCTGTCTGTGGACCTCTGGCCAGGTACCAGGCACGGTTCTGAGCCCTTCATGTGTATAGACTCACTAGTCCTCACAGTCCCCCGTGTGGTCAGGAGTATTCTGAGGACCCTCCTCACTGCCGGTGAGGAGGTGCGCAGCGAGGAGTCTGGGAGTAGGATTCACCCCCAGACCCCGGGGCTCCGGTCTCGCTCCACTGCTCTCTCCTTTGAGCTCTCCATCTGCAGATGGCTCGCCCACCTCCTCATCTGTCACTGCTCAGGACACAGTTCCTCTCAGGGCCTTCCTTGGCCTGTGCTCCCCAGCACCCTTGGTGACACTAGCTCCGTGGTCCCTCCTGGACTCAGGCTTCCGGGGGGCAAGGACAGGGCCCAGCGCAGGCCTGGCTGGGAAGGCCCTGGGTTAGGGTTCATGCTGTGTCCCATTTAGCTCCTGCAGGACACTGTGACCTGACCTCGCTCCAGCAACTGCAGGTAAAATAGTTTTGTCACACCCAGGATAGGCCAGGGCCTCAGGAGGAGCAGGAAGGTGGCTGCCCTTTCCGCCGTCACTTGGGGCTCCCCCAGGCCTTCGACCCCACTCGCTGGATAAGCAGCCAGACCCAGGCAGGGCCAGCGCTATGCTATGCCGGGGCCGGAAGGGGAAGCCTCAGCCAGCTCCTCTGATAGTTCAGGAGTCTCTCTCCCTCGGCCTCCATCAGCCACCAGACCTGTCCACTCTGCCTCCTGAGGGCCTCTCCAATGGGCCCTGACCTCACCGCCTGCTGGTCGGCCTCTCCCCCCCACCCCCCCCCCCCCCCCGGAGTCCTCCCCGGCCACTCCCAGGGCATCTTCTAAGGGGAAGCTCTGCAGAGACCAGGGCAGCCTCTGTGTTACTTCCTGTGTCATACCCAGTGCAGCCCTTCTGTGCTTCTGTGGGACTATGACGTGGCGTATCGCCTTTGGAAAGTAGCCTGGGATTGCACACGGCCCTGCCGCCCTGCGCTACTCACGGGAAAGTGGACGCTGCGAAGCAGAGAATGGAGATCAAGCCCAGGCCCACACTGGCCTCGTCCCAGCCGTCCTGGGCACATTCGCCAAACACGTCCCATATCCACCGGGAGCCATTGGGGCAGCTGGAGAAGTTGCCGGAGTCCAGTCTCTTCCAGACCATGCTGCGAGGGCGGGAGGGAGGGTGCTGGGCGCTGAGGCAGGCGAGGGCTCTACAGGGAGAGATTGGGGTGCTGGTCATGGTGCCCCCAACCTAAGCCCACCCCAGCTTATCACCTGGCACTGACTGAGCTCCCGGACCACAGGACACCGTCAGCCTCAAGCAAAGAGACCGAAGAAAACCCCAGTCAACCACATGTGCGGGGCCTACAGTCAGGGGCAAGTGCCTTCACAAGCCACCTTCACCCTCGTTAACGTGCCAACTGTACCCCAGTTTCCTCAGCTGTAAACTGGGGGATAACAGTGCCCCCCATACATCTGTGAGGCCCAACGAGCTCATAAACAGTGTGAAGAGCTCGGCCCCCAACATGTCACTTTGGTTGTAAGTGCTGAGACCAGGCCCATGGAGTGGGCTTGTCACTGATCCTGGTCTGAGGGTGAAATGAAAGGGGGTTCTGTGGAAAGTAACCTCAGGGGGTGATCTGGTCATAAATCCCTAACCCGGCAGGTTATGGTGGGTAGGTAGTTAGCCCAGGCACATACAGTATTTTCCAGCGTATAAGACTTTTTTTAAAAAATTATTTAAAGCATTACAAATAGTAGTCCATATGTTTTCCTTTTTCCTCCCATTGTCCTCCCCAAGCCTCCCCTACCCCCCAGCACATGTCCTCACCTTCCCCCCCCCCCCCCACACCCGCCAGGGTCTTGTATCCATTGGTTATGCTTAATGCATGTGTTCAAGTCCTTCGGTTGATCTCTTACAGCCCCCGCCCCCCACCCTTCCCAGCCTTCCCCCTGTAGTTTGACAGTGTGCTCAATGCTTCTTTGCCTTTTTATCAATCTTTCCCCCCTGTTTAAGATGACTTTTTAACCCAGGAAAATCTTCTCAAAAGTCAGGGGTCAAAACACCGTAGCTTGCAGTTATGATGGGCGCTGCTAACTTGCCAGGGACTTGCCGGGCATTTGCTAGCTCTCTACTGTTTGTTATCTTCCTCCTAATTATCATCAGTTCCAGCCGAGAAGTTTTAAGCCCTGTCCATTGTTCTTGGGTTAAAACACCACTGAAGAGCCTAAAGCAATACCCCTCCAGACATAACCACTCTCAAGAAAGCGCATAACCCTATAATCTGCTTTCTCCCCTCCCCAGGTAGCGTTCCCTATGCCCCCCCTTAACCTCCCATGCATGAAATAAACCGCAAAGCCGTCCTTCTCCAGAGCATCGGAGGCCTTGCTCTCAGGCATATGTTGTCAGTTTGGTTCAAGCGAACGCTTTGGAAACGTTCTCTGCAGGCTGGGACATTTCCTCCATCACAAGTCAGATAAGGTAGGTGAACAATAAGGACCAGGTGAATGAACCCCGAGGCTGCACAGGTGGCTGGGATTCAAGCCACATTCTCCCAGGAGCTCACCTGTGTGGAATGCCTGCTGGCAGGGAGCCCAGGCCACCTACCCATTCTCCCCACTGCCAATGCCAGAAGATGGCTGGCGCTGGCGCTGTCCCCTCCCGGTGCCTGGACACCCTGCACAGTGACCAGAGCAGCCCCTGCCTGTGTGACAGCCCCAGAGAAAGGAGAAAGCCGGGCCAGGTGGCGCCATCCCTCCCACGGAGACTTGTCACAGCCCCACTGCTGAGCCTTTGCCAGCTCTGTGCTCATGACCTGCCTGCATATATGCATCTTGTGCTCCTACCCGCTCACAAAGTAGAGGAGCCAGGGAAGCGGCTCGCCAGGGCCTCCCAGCCAGGAGGTGGCAGAGCCATGAGTCAAAGCCAGGAGGAGCAGGACCCAGACCCCTGTCAAAGCCACCATGCCATCAGCCGCAGGCGCTCCGTCCTGGGGGGCAGAGCCGTCTTCTGGCATTGGCAGTGAGAACGGGGAGGTGGCATGGCTCCCTGGCTTCCCTGCCCGGCTTCTCTCGCAGTCACAAGGCCACTTCCCCTTTCCTCGCTGCTCGGAGGGGTTTTCCGCAGGAGTGGGTTCGAGGCTCCCCCAGATCCCTCAGCTCCTAGTCCTGCCAGGAGGCCTGGATCCTCCTAAAGCGATGCCCGATGCCAGACTGAACATTCATGTCTTCCGAAACTCGGCCGCACCCCCAGCGTGAGGGCATTACGGGGTGGGGCCTTTGGGAAGTGCTCAGGCCAGCAGAGATTATGAATGGGATTAATGCCTTATGAGAGATAGGAGAGAACTTTCTCTTTCTCTCTTCCTCTCTGCCGCGAAAGGACACCGTGAGAAGACGGCCATCTATGACTGGGAAGCGGATCCTCACCAGACACTGAATCTGCCGGCACCAAATGGACCTGTGTTGTTACAAGCCACCCAATCTACGGTGTCTGCCAGGCGGCCCCAATGGACTAAGTCAGTGGTCAGCAAACTCTGACTTAATCAGCAGAGCCAAATATCAACAGCACAACAATTAAAATTTCTTTTGAGAGCCAAATTTTTTAAAACGTAAACTTCTTCTAACGCCACTTATTCAAAATAGACTCGCCCAGGCCGTGGTATTTTGTGGAAGAGCCACACTCAAGGGCCCAAAGAGCTGCACGTGGCTCGCGAGCCGCAGTTTGCCGACCTCTGGACTAAGTCATCGGGACTGGACCCTGGAACTGCTGAGGTCACAGCTGTCAGGAAGGCAAAGGAAGCGAGTCAGCTTCTCTTCTCAGGAAGCTCTAGGCTCTCAGCTCTAATGCGACCAGCAGTGGGCAGGGGCACCCCAGGTCACTGTCTGCCTGGCTCACTGCAGCATCTCCAGGGCCCAGCGGGCATGGCTGAATGCCTCTTCCTGTGTCCAGGTGACCCACCTTGATGACCCTGAGCACAGCTGATGTTGCTGGCGTTTACCTGATGTCCTGCCCCCAGCACCAAGGGCGTTTCAAATTTACTCCCTTTGCTCCCCAGCCATCCCCAAATTGGACTGCCCCCGCCCTGCTCTGATAGATCCCAAATGTGCCATTGCAGTTCATTACACGTTAGGCTATTGCCATCCTTGGCACTCTCCTGAGAGGTCGGGAATGCTGTTCCAGTTTTGCAGATAAAGGCGAGTGGCTTTGGACAAGTGCGTAACCTGTCAGGGCCTGTTCGTAAAACGAGGATAGGACCCCCACTCCTTGGGCTGCTGTGCAGACGAACTGCACACACAGCGCTAGGCCACGGCCTGACAGTGCCTGGTGGCGACTGTTTTGTGTATCTCAGCGACCCTGAGGCCACTCTCTCTCTCCCTCTTTTCATCCGGTTGGGAAGGAATGAGGTGGACACACACCCAGCGATGGAGGAAGGTGTCCTGAGGAATGAACCCCAGCTCACAGGGCCCAGGGGCCAGGTGGGTGGTCCCCAGTCCACGGGCCAGGCCACACCTGAGCCCTGACCAGAAAGGGCTTTCCTCTGAGGACTGCTGTGCACGGGGCCTGTCACCCCTGGGTTCTGACTCAAGCAGGAAACCAGGGTGGCCCCAGGCCTGGCTCGTGGAGATCGGCCCAAGATGTCCAGAACTGCAGCAAAGCTTGACGGCATCTGTAGGATCGACAAGGACCACAGCTGGGTGCCTTGGGATCAAGGAGGACACGTGTGCAAATTCAGGATCCGTATGTCTGGTTTGGGGATCAGGGACCTTGGGTGTGAGAGGCTCCCCCGGCTGATTCTGATGCGTGTGGCCACAGAAGAAGACTCCGCTGGCGAAGGCACCTCCTGCCACACCCAGCTCCTCTCTCCGCTAGCGGCTGCGTCAAGGCAATGCTTTCCACTGACGCTGCTCAAGGGACCCTCACCTCCCAGACCAAGTCCACATCCCAAGGTACTTTGGGGTCTGCCCTCCCCTTATCCCCTATCGAGTGCCCAGGACTATTCAATAGTCATTCTCCAGGCTTATTTCTGCACATGCTGTCCCAGCCCCTAGGGCAGTGGTCGGCAAACTCATTAGTCAGCAGAGCCAAATATCAACAGTACAACGATTGAAATTTCATTTGAGAGCCAAATGTTTTAAACTTTAACTTCTTCTAAGCCACTTACTTCTTCAAAATAGACTCGCCCAGGCTGTGGTAGGTTGTGGAAGAGCCACCCACAAGGGGCCAAAGAGCCCCATGTGGCTCTTGAGCCGCAGTTTGCCTGTCCTCCCCATGAAGGGGCTGGAAGAGATACTAAGATCAAGCTATCACTTGTCCTCTCCAAGAGAGCTGGCTGGACAAGACCCGCCACCTCCTCCTCTCCCCTCATCCATAGCCTGAAGAATGCGTCTGACGCGCCTCTGCGATCATTATTACTCTTTAGGCCCCATCCTCCCCTCCAACCTAATTGTAAACTTAGGCGTCTGCACACACCAGCTGCACAGTAAAAACACGGCGAGAGGATTGGAGGGAGGAAGAGAAACAAGAACAGATCTTGTTATGAGCTCATATGACTCTAGAACCGCCCCCCCTCCCCCGTGCCTACAAGTACAGAACTCTTGGGCAGCCTTCGAGTTCCAACCTGAGAACGGGGAACCCCTCCCTGGCTGACTGCACAGCTACATGGGGTACCCCAGGCCACGCGAGGAGAAGGGTGCCTGACACCGACCGGGTAGACACTCAGCGGTAATGACCATGGATGACTATGACTCTGGCTGCAGTGCTCCCCCAAGCCCCCTACAGGGCCCCTGGCACACAGCAGCCTTCAGCAAGGGTTGAATGGACAAGACTGGCGCCAACTCTCACACTTTCAAATCCAGCCTCCCAAGGTACACACTTCGCAACCGGTCCTGGGCGTGAGGTGGGGAGAGCGCAATCCGTGCTCCCTGCAGACCTGGGGAATACGCAGAGGGGAGGAGCGTCCCGGCTGCGGATACCACCCACTCCAGGCCTCCCGGTTCTGGGCCAACTCGTGACTCAGCCCAGCGCCGGCCGCCTGTTTGGCGGGGATAATGACAGGGCAGCTGCTGGGCTCAGCGCTCCATCGCCGCGAGGCCCCCTCCCCAGGCCCGTCCAGGGGGAAACAAAGCCGTCAGAATTCGGGACCCAGACCCCAAACCGTGGCCAGGCCCGTCCGAGAGGGCGTGCTGGTCTCCCCAAAGGAAGGGGACATGGCCCCCGAAGGCCACCCAATCCCGGCTCATCAGACCCTCACCTCGGGTCTTGCGCTCCCAAGGGGAGGATGGGAGCTCCAGGCCGGTCCAGCAGCTGGAGGGGGCGCTGTGAAGATGGGGCAGGGCGGCAGCAGAGCCTCCACCGCAGGGTACCTGCCCCAGCCCCAAACCGGCTCACCTCCTGCTGATCCGCCGCCCGGGTTTCTGGGTTTCTGGGTTCTGCCTCCCCTGCCTGGTCAGCTGACCCCAGGCGTCGCCCCGCCCCCGAGCCAAGGCTCCGCCCCTCGCGCCGCGCGCCTGTCCGACAGCCCCTGGGGCGGCGCCGGCGGGCACAGCGTGCGCGAAGGGACGCGACGCTCCCGGTCCCGGATCCCCGCTCTCGCGCCGCCTCCCCTCCGGGCTCCTCCCCGCTGCGGTGGGCGGGTCCCAGGCGCCCCAGCGCGCAGGCGCCACCTCATGCTCCGAGCGGTGGCTCGCGCCGTGGCTCGAGCCGCGGATCGCTGCGGTCGTAGCCCCGGGTCCCCGCGGGCCCGCAGCGTCAGCGCCGCCGCCATGTCCCGGCCGCCGCGGCCCGCCTCGGGTTCCCCGGTGCGGCCGGCCACCGTGCTGGGCACCATGGAGATGGGGCGCCGCATGGACGCGCCCGCCAGCGCCGCGGCTGTGCGCGCCTTCCTGGAGCGCGGCCACACGGAGCTGGACACGGCCTTCATGTACAGCGACGGCCAGTCCGAGAGCATCCTGGGCGGCCTGGGGCTCGGGCTGGGCGGCGGTGCACTGCAAAGGTAACGCTGGTGCCCGTGCTCGTGTCCGCCCCCCCGCCCCGCATCCCCCTGTCCCGGGCAGGACGCTGACCAGACCCGGGCCACTGTGCACCGACCGCGGTCGGGACCGACAGCCTCGTCCCCTCCCCTGGCCGCCTTGCAACTCAATCGAATCCCAGCTCCTCAGGTCCGGTGCACGTACCGCCCCGACAGCTGAGCAGTGCTTTGTTTTTCCTGATCACATTCCCCTTCCCTTCTCCTTTTGGGGTTGCAACTCGGGAACCCCCAAATCTGGTCTATCTCTTAGCTTTCTACCCTTTTGCTTTCTTGAGGTACCTCTTCGAGGCACTGGCCTCCAGAGCTATGCCATCCAGGCCTCCAGGCCTGCCAGGTGCCCATAACCAGGCCCCAGGTGCCTTGCCTCTATGCTCCTCTCCCCTTTGCCCTCACCGCCCTTGAGCTCCCCGAGCACCCATTTCTCATCCTAGACTTTGCTCAGTTCGGTTGGCATTCCCTAGACTTTGCTCAGTTCAGTTGGCAGTCCCCTTGGCGCGCTCAGGGAGAGCTGGAGCGGATGCAGTAACAGGCTGGGCTGGGGGTTGGGGAGGGGGCAGAGATGGAGGTGTGAGGGGGTAAGATAGCCCATGCCGGGCTTTGTTATGAGGTAATAGGAAGGAAAGTGACTCTAACACCTCCAGGGAGCTCAGATTGAAGCCAATGATTACTGGGGAACCCGGAAGGGGCAGCACTATGAGGAAAGACAGAGGGGACCACCAGCGGAAAGCGAGGAGAACAGGGAGCTGGGCCTTAAGGGATCAGTAGTGGTTTGCTGGGCAGAGAATGGCAGAAAGAGGCATTAGAGCTAAGGGCACAGCTGTGCAAAGACTAGGATTGGAAATGCAGAGTGCCTGGTGTGAGGAGGTGTTGCAGGATTCGAGGGCGGAGAGGTAGGGAAACAGACAGGAAAGTTAAAACAAGGCCAAGCTGTGGGCAGTTTGCAGCCAGCTTGTAACGAATAAACCATTATCTTCCCCAGCTCAGGACACAGAGCAAACGATTTAAAAAACCTCCCCAATGAGAGGTGCGGAAAGGGGAGCGGAAGAAAGGGCAGTTTTACTCCCTAAGCAGAGGAGACAGCAGTCTCAAGGCCTGGCAAGATAACGTTGCCAGGCGCTTTTCACGAATTCTGGGAAGGCCGCAACAAAATAAAATTTTTAGAAAAGGGACCTTGGGAATGAATCTGTATCAGAAACAGCAGAGAAATGTTGCAGCGTGTAGACAGGAGGGCATATAACACCTAGACCCCACCCAACCTGCTCTTCAGATGACTGAGCGCTCATCTGTGCTGCATAAGCCAAATGGGTAGGTTTGCTTACTTTCCTTTTGCTTTTTTCAATAAGGGTACATGCTTTAATTACTTTAATAAATTGGCTCTTTACAACAGTCAGGGTTTCTCACATAAATTATTTATATATGAAAAGACAAGAATCCTATATAGTAAAAGAGAAACATGCAAATTTGACCATACCTTCGCTCCTGATTGGCTATGCTACCAGCCAATCAGGAGCAGGGGCGGGGGCCAAGTGGTGTGAGGCTGGGCCGGGGAGGTGGAGATGAAATGGTGGTGGTGGCAGTGGTGAGCATCCAGCCCCAGGTGCTGTGGGGGGAAGCAGTGGCAGCAGCAGCTGTGGTGGTGGCAGCAGGGAGTGCCCGGCCCCTGGGGCTGGGTGGTTACAGGCAGCCAGGGCTGAGCTGAGCAGGGTGATGGCTGGGTGCCCAAGGCCTAAAGCCTCACTTTAGGCCTTGGGCAGGCTGGGAGTGAGCCATCAGTTGGACATCCGCTGAGGGCTCCCAGTATGTGAGAGGGGGCAGGTTGGATTGAGGGACCACCCCCCCCCCAGTGCACGAATTTCATGCACCAGGCCCCTAGTCAAAGTTGGGGACAGCCCTCTCCCACTAGCTGGGGCTGACCTGTCCAGGAACACCTTCTCTAGTGTCGGTAAGAGGTGCCTATAACAGAAGGATGGCCAGTAGGCAGATGTAGCTTGAAAGGGAGAAGTGTGTGTGTGTGTTTGTATGTATATGTGTGTAGGGGCTGATTGTCCCTCATTAGCCTGATGCTATTAAAAGTGACTAGTAGGCCAACACCGGTTTGGCTCAGTGGATAGAGCATCGGACTGCGGACTGAAGGGTCCCAGGTTCGATTCCGGCAAGGGCATGTACCTTGGCTGCGGGCACATCCCAGTAGGGGGCGTGCAAGAGGCAGCTGATCGATGTTTCTGACTTTCTATCCCTCTCCCTTCTGCTCTGTAAAAAATCAATAAAATATATTTTTTAAAAAAGTGACTAGTAGGATGCCTGGCATATAGTGGGGCCCAGTAAAAGCTAGCTGATATTGCTGTAACCAGACAACTAAGGAGTCTGGGGTGCCTGTCACTACTTGAGCTGAGTTAGTAGAGACAGCGTTGAGTCATATGAGCATTTATTCCAGTGATGCATGCAGTATGGGTGAGCAGCAGGTCGTCCACAAAAATCTGCTCTGCAACCCCCCCTAAGCCAGCTGCTTGTATTGGGGAGGGCAAAGATTATATGGGGAAGTAGAAATTACAGGCCTGGGGATGTAGGCAGTGAGGGCTGGGATGGGCCTCTCTTGTTTGGGCAACAAGATTGTTAATCTTTCTGTGATAATAGGCAGTTCTTACATGAGAATGGCCCGCCTTCCAAAGGTGACTACCAGGTCCAAGGGTGACTCTGACTCAGGGTTCCCAGGGGCATACTAATCCCGGCCAGGTTAGAATGTGCTTTCTTTAGCCGAGACCGGTTTGGCTCAGTGGATAGAGCGCTGGACTGCGGACTGAAGGGTCCCAGGTTCAATTCCGGCAAGGGCATGTACCTTGGCTGCGGGCACATCCCCAGTAGGGGGCGCGCAAGAAGCGGCTGATTGATGTCTCTCTCTCATCGATGTTTCTGACTTTCTATCCCTCTCCCTTCCTCTCTGTGAAAAATCAATAAAATATATTAAAAAAAAAAAAAAAAGAATGTGCTTTCTTTAGTCAGAGCAAAACATTCATGATTAACAGAGCATGATTAATATCCTGTCTAATAAAAGAGTACTATGCAAATTGACCATCATTCCAACACACAAGATGGCTGCCCCCATGTGGACATAAGATGGCCACCACAAGATGGTCAAGCAGGGGAGTGCAGTTGGAAGGGACCAGGCTGCAGGGGAGGGCAGTTGGGGGCGATCAGGCCAGCAGGGGAGGGCAGTAGAGAGGGACCAGGCCATCAGTGAAGGATAGTTAGGGGCAAACAGGCTGGTGGGGGAGGGCAGTTGAGGATGACTGGGCCTGCATGGAAGGGCAGTTGATGGTGACCCAGGTCTGCAGGGGAGGGCAAGCTGGGAGGGAACAGGCCTGCAGGGGAGGACAGTTAGGGGTAACCAGGCCTGCAGGGGAGGGCAGTTAGGGGCAAACAGGCTGGCAGGGGAGCAGTTAGGCATCAATCAGGCTGGCAGGGGAGTGGTTAAGGGCTGATCAGGCCAGCAGGCAAGCAGTTGGGAGCTAGCAGTCCTGGATCATGAGAGGGATGTACAACGGGATGGAGCCTAAACAGACATCCCTTGAGGGGGCCCATATTAGAGAGGGTGTAGGCTGGGCTGAGGGACATCCCCCCTCCCTGCACGAATTTTGTGCACCAGGCCTCTAGTTTCTTATAATAATATAAAAACATTCAAACCTGTAAAGAGTTTTTGTGAGTTTATTTGAGCCAAACTGTGGACATATGCTGGGAAGCGGAATCTCAATGAATTGAGACAATGCTCCTGAGAATGGAGGGTTACAGCTGTATTTATACATTGCAATCAAAGGAAAGTGAGGTAGGTGAGTTACATGAAATTCATTGGTGATAGGTTAGGGAGGTGGGATAAAGCAAAGTGGGGAAACCTCTGGGATAGGGTAAAAAGTGAAATGATGGACATGTGCTTCTTTTACAGAGATGGATACAGGATACTTCTTTAACTTAATTAACAGTTGACAATTAACTTGATAACAATGAGGGGATGTCCCGGTGCCATTTGTTGTTCCCTGAGGAGTTCGGGGTAAAAAGGAAGTTACAAGTTACCCAGACATCTCACAGATATGTAATCTTAGAGGCAAAAAGGCAAATGGGTTCAGTAAAGAAGATCTAAGTTGATCTTTTTAAAATATATATATTTTATTGATTTTTTACAGAGAGGAAGGGAGAGGGATAGAAAGCTAGAAACATCAATGAGAGAGAAACATCTATCAGCTGCCTCCTGCACACCTACTGGGGATGTGCCCACAACCAAGGTACATGCCCTTGACTGGATTCGAACCTGGGACCATTGAGTCTGCAGGCTGACGCTCTATCCGCTGAGTTAAACTGGTTTCGGCCTAAGTTGATCTTTGTCAGGGAAAATATTGGCCTAGGACATGACTACTCACTATAACCTGTTTGTAGTTAAATATTTAATTTTCAAACCATCTTTTGTTGTTATTTTAGGTCTCTTAAGTTTGCAAGACTGCCACACAAGCCTCCCCTGAGCTTGTCAGGTTAGCATGTGGCTCCCTTTGTCCACATTGATCATGAAGGTTCTATTTCTGAATTGGTGTTTCTCTTCCAATCCTTCTCTGCCCCTTCTTTGAGGCCAGAAGTCCTTAGGTCAGATCCGAGGCAAAGTTCACACTAAGCTTGCAGGGGAGTGGAGAACTGGGACTTGTTTTCTCATATGAAGTGGTCTCATGACTTCCCTCTGAACTGCTGAGTTGCCTTTGGCAAGTATGAAAAGTGCAGACTGCATTCTTCACAGCTTCTCCACGCTGCCTGCATGGCCGAGCACTCTCTCTCTCATGGCGACTGTGTCTCTGCAGTGAGTGTGTGGGTGGGTGTGCATGCTCCCATGAGTCTGGAAGGAGAAGGGAAACTATAATTGCCTTTTGCTCATTTTGTCTTCTACCTGTTTCTCAAAGGCAGATACACCTCTTCCCTAAGTTCTCCCAGCAGCCTCAGGCCCGCTCCCTTGAGTTTTTTCTCTGTACTGCAGCCAGATTGCAGAATACACAGCAACTTTGGATGATTAGGGAAAACCCTTTGGGATTAGGCCCGTGCCCTTTCTCTCTTTCCTCTTGTCTATTGCTCCATGCCTGGAGTTTATGTTCTTGTAACTCAGAATTGCCAAGTATGGCCCTTCACGTACTGTATTGCCTTGTGTTTGATTTTGCCCGTATCACCACCCTCTGGAATGTGCTTCCCGTCCTTCTTTGATTGTGACTCATCCCCGGAGACTCAGCTTGGGGGTTAGCCCACAGGGAAGCACCCTTTGGCACTGGTGCTTTTCTGTGCATTTACTGTATTGTAACCTCACCTTCTAGACCAGTGGTCAGCAAACTGCGGCTCTTTGGCCCCTTGAGTGTGGCTCTTCCACAAAATACCACTGCCTGGGCAAGTCTATTTTGGAGAAGTGGCGTTAAAAGAAGATTAAGTTTACAAAATTTGGCTCTCAAAAGAAATTTCAGTTGTTGTACTGTTGATATTTGGCTCTGTTGACTAATGAGTTTGCCGACCACTGTTCTAGACACTGAGCTCCTTGACAGTAGAGATTGAGTGTGTTTAGTTCATCTCTGTGTACTCAGCCTCCAGTGCAAGGCTTGGCACAGCCAGCAGTTCGATGACTAATAATCTACATAATACAAAGCCTATGTGACCAAAGGACCAAGTTGACCACCAGGGGGCAGATGCTCAATGCAGGAGCTGCCCCCTGGTGGTCAGTGAGCTCCCACAGCCAATCTTCCTGCTGACCAACCTCCCATGGTCCCTCCCTACCCCCTTCAATCCTCCCACCCCTCCGCCAGCTGGCCCTGATGGGCCCCATCAGGACTGGGTGATTCCCCTGATCGGCTCTGATTGTTGACCAGGCCGAGGGACCCACTCGTGCACAAATTCATGCACTGGGCCTCTAGTAGTTATTATAACAGCAGTGAACATTGAGAAAGTATATATAAGATCATATAGTTCATCCTCATGATCTCCTGATGAAGACAACATCATGATCATGCCTATTTTACAGATTATAGAATCGAGGCTCAGGGAACTTAAATAATTTAGCCAGGGTCACATGACTAGTAAGTGGTTATAATAAGTCTCTCAACTATTACATTCTCCCCCAAAGTGAAAATTGCCACTAAGGCCAATCCCTGGGATGGGAAGTCCCTGAAGCCTGACAGTCTCCGGTCCCAGCTGGAGACATCGCTGAAGCGGTTGCAATGCTCCCAGGTGGACCTCTTCTACCTGCATGCGCCTGACCATGGCACCCCCGTGGAAGAAACGCTGCGTGCCTGCCACCAGCTTCACCAGGAGGTGAGGGTGGCACCCCGAGCACCGGGAGGAGGTCTGCTGCTCCTCTTTGGCCTGTCATTACCCAGGAGAGCGGAGGCTCCAGGGCGGTCCTGAAGGGTCACTCCTAGGGTCCTCACTGTGGTCTTGTCTTCCTGGCCTCCTGGAATGTGTTGGGTTCTGACCAGCACCTCTCCTCTGCAGGGAAAGTTTGTGGAGCTTGGCCTCTCCAACTATGCAGCCTGGGAGGTGGCTGAGATCTGTACCCTCTGCAAGAACAATGGCTGGATCCTTCCCACCGTGTACCAGGTGCGGGGCAGGGCTGCAGAGGCCTCGGTCTCCAGAGCTCCTGCTGATCCCGACTTCTCTTGGCCCCTCTGACTGACCCATGCCCTCTCCACAGCATCCATTCCCCTGCTCACAGCCTGCATATGAGCCCCAGGTGCCCTCAGGATGACATGCAAGCTTGCCAGCCGGCACCTGCTCGCTCTGGCCCTGGCTCCCCTTTTTGCCTATGTGAATACTTGGTCCCATCCTTCCTGCTTCCTTGCTCTGCACGTCAGCTTGGAACACTCCTCCCCCTTCGCCCTGGTGGAAGTGCCTTTTCCTGATGCCCCAGTGGGGCCTCTGATCTCCAGATCTAATCGTCATATGTCCCGTGAGCATCTGCTGTAATCATAGAATCTGCCTTTGTTGTGATCATCTGTCTCTCTGTGTCTTTAACTCACCTCTAACATCTCTTGGGGACAGAGATTTGCTGGACTGACTTGTGTTTGGAAGCCCAGTGTTCCTCTCACAGTGGCACCCACAGATATTTGTGGAATGATCTAGCCTAGTTTCCCTTGCTGGGGCCCAACACTGTCTCCCCATCCCCTACCACTACTCGTGATCTGGGAAATCATTGCTGAAGTCCTGGACAGGTTTTGACTGAAGGTTTTAAAAGAGGGTTGCTGAGGCCCCTTCCCTTGACATGTGCACCCTGTCCAGCCCGCCCTTCTGCCTGCAGGGCATGTACAACGCCACCACCCGGCAGGTGGAAACGGAGCTCTTCCCCTGCCTCAGGCACTTTGGACTGAGATTCTATGCCTACAACCCTTTGGCAGGTACGGGCTGTTGTGGGGACAAGGCTCATCCTGGGGTGGTGGGCATTCCTGGCCCTGGGGGGCAGGGAGGTGTCTTCCATCCTTCCTGGTCCCCCAACCCCAGTTCAGTCCAGAAGAGCCTGTGGAAACAAGGCAGGTCAGGGATATCTGACTGCAGCCTTCCCACAGGGGGCCTGCTGACCGGCAAGTACAAGTATGAAGACAAGGATGGGAAACAGCCTGTGGGCCGCTTCTTTGGAAATAGCTGGTCCGAGGTCTACAGGAACCGGTGAGCCGGAGAAGTCTGCGTTAGGGGCTGTGGGGGTGGAGGCTGTTGACCTGTTATCTGAGTGGAGAAGTTCCAGGCTGCTTTTCTGTGGGCCACAGGCCTTCCCTTGCAGCCTGGACCCATGTGTCTGGATTCCTGTAGGAATTCCCAAACCCTCTGTGGGGCTGCTTCGTGTGTTCTTGGGACCTCTGGGAGGAAATGAGGACCCCTGGACCTAGTGCCAGGTGTTCCAGGTCACAGCGGTTCCTGGGAAATGCCCATCACCCGCCAAGAGGGAAGGAAAGAGCCCTGGATTGAGGCTCAGGAGGCCGGGGGCCTGCCCCCTGCACCAGCTACCTTTGCTCCACTGGAAAAGTGAGGGCAGGCATTGTGTTCTTAAGAGTAAAGATGTTGTGAAGGTCTCTGGTGAGGGAGCCTCATCCTGAGTGGTTCTGCTGTCTAATAAGGCAAGAGACCCACTGCTAGAGAGGACACTGCCCCCCACCACCCAGACCCCATGCTGTGGGGTTGGAGTGGGCGTAGCTGCCCTGGCTCTTTGCCTGTGTCCCCCAGTGTATCTGACCCCATGCTACTGACCTCTATGCCACCCCCCCTCACCTGCCCAGCTTCTGGAAGGAGCACCACTTCAAGGCCATTGCCCTGGTGGAGAAGGCCCTGCAGGCTGCATATGGCACCAGTGCCCCCAGCATGACTTCAGCTGCCTTGCGATGGATGTACCACCACTCACAGCTCCAGGTAACCCAGCCATCCTAGGAGGCTCTGCTTCTGTTTTCCCCTTTTGGGAGGGGTACGGGAGGAGGAATGGAAGAAGGGACTTGAGATTACTCCTTTGCTTTCTCTGAAATTTCTCCATGGCCGTTCTTTTGGGTGGTACTCTTGTTCTTAAGTTCCTTTAGTGCCCTGTTACAAATACTGTTGGCCTTATGAGATATAATCCTAATTTTATTTTTATTTTTTAATCCTCAGAAGTCTGATTTTTTTTTTAAGAGAGGAAGGGAGATGGGTGGGGTGGAGAAACATTGATTCGAGAAACTGGTTGCCCCTGGTATGTGCTGCAACTGGGGATCAAACCTGCAACCTAGGTATGTCCCCTGACCGGGAATCGAGCCTGCAGCCTTTTGGTGCTGGATGATGCTTCAACCAATTGAATGGTCAGCTAGGGCAATATAACCCCAGTTTTATTGAGGAAATTGGCTCAGAAGCTTTCACTTACCAGGGTCCCACTGCTACATTTATTCCATCCTTGGCTGCTGGGTCTGCAGCGTCCAGCTGTCCCTGGTGGGGTTGTCCTCTCCCTGCTATCCCATGTCCCCTCCCCCAGGTGGGGCATTGTCTGGCTCCCTTTACTGAGCACCTGTTAGTGCCAGGCCTGAAGCAAAGTACTTCACAAATGTTTAATTCCCACAGTCAGCCTGGGAAGTTCACAGAGAGGTCAAGTAAGTAGCCCAGGTTTACCCAGCTGCTGAGTGCAGAGGCTCTGAACTTGGGTCTGTCTGCTGATGAGGCTGGAGGCAGGGCTTTAGAGCTGTTAGAAGGCAAGGTAAGTTTTTTCTGGAGTAACAGAGGGCATAAACAGACATCAGACCCAAGTCCCAAGGGGCAGGGCTGGTGGGCTGTGCATGACGGACGGCACCGCTGTGGACTGGTGTGTTGATGTCTGTCCGTCTCCCCTTCCAGGGTGCCCACAGGGATGCGGTCATCCTGGGCATGTCCAGCCTGGAGCAGCTGGAACAGAACCTGGCAGCGACCGAGGAAGGGCCCCTGGAGCCAGCTGTTGTGCAGGCCTTTGATCAAGCCTGGCACCTGGTGGCCCATGAATGTCCCAACTACTTCCGTTAGGCCTCACACTGACGAGGTGGCAGCGGGTCTCGTTCTCTCACCCTGGCCTTAAGCTTTTCTTTAGCCTGTTCTTTCTCACCATCTGTTCACAAATGTTTCCTATATTCTTGGAATACTCCCAGTTGCCTTCACAGAGTGTAAGGGCTGGGCCCTGAGTTGCTCCAGCATTTTGTATCTGAATAAAGCAGGCACTGGGGTAGCCCAGGCCCTGAGCACACCTGGTGAGCGTGTTTCTTCTGCTGCCAGCAGCCTGTTTCCTGTCTTCCGGGGCTGGGGAGAAGGCGCAGGAGTACGGACTCTCCATTGAAGGACAGGCAGTAGGAAGGGCTCCCCGCCTCCTGTGCCGACTGTAGCCTGACCTCTCAGGAGAGGGACTGGAGGTGTTCCTTCCCCACATGGTAAACGGCCATTGAACCTGAAGCAGGTTTCCTCTCACTCAGAAATGGACCGAGTCATTTACAAATAGAACAGTTTAGGCAAAACCCTATCATTAGAGTCAGCACCAAGACCTCCCAGGATGCTCTGGAACATTAACACTTCCCAGGGGCTTTACTCTGGTGCCAGCTAAGGTCTGTCACCTGGTCCTCCAGAAGCTTGTCAGCTCCGGTTTGGGAGTGTGTGTAGGGGTAAGAAAAGCAGGCCTGCTTTTATTTTTTTATTGACTTTTTTTTTTTTTTACAGAGAGGAAAGGAGAGGGGTAAAGTCAGAAACATCAATGAGAGAAATACTGATCAACTGCCTCCTGCACACCCCCTACTGGGGATGTGCCTGCAACCAAGGTACATGCCCTTAACCAGAATGGAAACCTGGGACCTTTCAGTTTGCAGATCGATGCTCTATCCACTGAGCCAAACCGGTTTCGGTCCTGCTTTTCTTTTTATAAAATGCTTTTATTGATTTTTAGAAAGGGGCATGGAGAAAAACATCAATGAGAAACAGATAAGCTGCCTCTTGCCTGCCCCCTTACTGGGGATTGAGCCCACAACCTGGGCATGTGCCCTGATTGGGAATTGAACCAGCAACGTCTCAGTGCATGGCATGATGCTCAACCAACCGAGCCATGCCAATCGGCCCGCGTGCCTGATTTTCTCAGCGAACCTGTTTCAAGCAAGGGCATGAGGGACAGGGAAGAGAAGCCCTAAGGCTGCTCTCCTGTGCCTAGAAGTCTCGCAGGAACTAGTGCTGGAAGGTGCCTCAAGTGGTGAACAAAAGGAACCCTAAGAATCCGAACAAAAGTCCAAACCCAAAGGCCTTTTTTCCTGAGAAAAGTCCCTTTGCCATCTGCAGGGAGACACCCTATCGACAGTTTTATTGTTTGTAGGGAAACAGTCTGTCCCTGTCACCCCTTTGTCTTCATCACAGCAACAAGCAGCTGCTCCCCCAAGAGGGGCGGCGCCAGTCCACGTGCCCATCAGCAGTCGTCGTCATCTTCCTCCTCCGACTCTTCTGCCGACTCGGATGCGCTCTCCGGCAAGTCATCATCTCCCATCTGCTGGAACCTTCCGGACTGTGCATCCCACATGTATTTGATGGTCACCTTGAATTCAGCCATCTCATATCCGAAAAGCTTCTGCCAGAGACAAAGGAACCGAGTCAGGAGGAGCGGGTGTGATCGGGAGTCCGCAGACGGCTGGGGGCCCCCGGACTCACCAGGACGCGGGCCTGCTCTGGGGTCAGCACGTCGCCCTCCTTGCACACCTCATAGTCGGACAGCAGGGTCACCACACCTGCAGGGGAGGGGAGGGGAGCAGTTACTTCTGGCAGAGCTTGCTGTCCGCTGCCCAGAGTTGGGAGGAATCTGCTTGGCCACCTGTCCCCCCACCAGTGCAGCACACACAGGGCCACGGATTAATCAGTGTTGAGCAGCCTGTGGCGTATTTGGGGAGAAGTGACTGTCTCCCCCACTGTGAGGCAGACACTCAGCCCCACTTTCTCATGAGAAAATGGAAGTTGGTAGAAATAACCTGTTCAGCCAGAAAGGGATGGAGCAGAGGCCTGTCAGGTTTGGGAGCCTGTGCTCTTGGCTCCCCTGTGATCTTGCAGCCCCAGGGACCACCCCGTACCCTTCTTGAGGGCGGTGGGCAGGCCGAGCTGCCTCAGCTGTGGCTCCATGGAGTGGGGGAACTGCTCCAGAGGCCCCGGGTCCAGGTTCACGGTGAACGTTGCTTTGTTTCCAGCTCGGGCATAGTCCACTTCTGCATATTTCGTGAACCACCTTAGGGGAGTGAAAAGCATTGGAGGGCAAATTCCTGACTGGCCCACCCACCCACCTGTAGCCAGTGCTAGGAACAAAGACATGGTAATGGGTTCCAGGAACCAGCTGATGTCTCCACTGTACAAAATCCCTGGATTAATCCTTCCCCAGAGTCCTCACCACCTTCCTCTTCCCCACCACACCCCAAACACACTCACTCATTCACTTCCGCCTTAGTGCGATTGGTGAAGAGGAGACCAACTTCACCCCTCAACTTCTTGCTGACCTAAAGAACAAAAGTGGGTAGGTCGGGTCACATGAGAGCAGTGGTTTTAGACTGGGGACAATTTTCACCCCGCCCCCCACATTTGGCAACATCGAGGCATTTTTAGGTGGTCACAGCTGGACCGAAGTTAGAGGAGAGCCGGAGCTGTAAGCCAGACCTTGCTTTCCCCAGCCTGCCGGGATGCACGTCGTGTCAGAGCAGCAGGAGAGAAGGCAGCTTTGGCCCCTCCCGGTGAGGGCCAGACTCACCTGATGTAGGTTGTCTTTGTACTCATCAGCTGGGCTTCGACCTAAGGCCACCATCATCACTTTGTTTTTGCCAAAGAACATCCTAGAGAGAGAGGAGGGGTCCGTGAAGGAGGTGGCCTGTCTCAGTTAAGAGCAAACCAGCTCTACACCTGCTTTGTAGCTGGAGGTATGGCCAGACTCCACTTCTTCCATGGAGCCCTGCCACTGTCTCCAGTCCACTATTTCCTGCCTACAGACCCGGCATTCACAATATGCCCATCAGCCTGCTCTGAATATTACTTATCAATGTGGCGATCTGCCCTCCCCGTCTGAATGGATGGAAGAGGCCTGTGTAATGGTCTGAACCAGTGCTGGTGCAGCAACAGAAGACGAGAATCATCATCCCCACTGTCATCATTCCAGCCCAAGGACAGGTACTCGCCATGTGGCTTGTGCAGCCTGCTGTTGGGCCCTGTGGCATCCCAGAGCACATGCTGACACTGAACCTGACTGGGGGTTCCTAAAAAGACTAGACCCCAGGGGTAAGGGAGCCCCTTTTTCTAAAAGGGGTCAATGCTCAAACATTCCGAGCAATGACCAAGTCTGGCCCACAAGAAGTTCAGTGCAAAACCAGCTATCATGGGTAAAAAGTGCCCTTCAGTGGGGGCAGGGCACTTTGTCCTTAAGATGCCACCTGTGTCACTCAGGTAACCAGGAGGCAGTAACTGCCTCTGTGCTCTGACTGAGCGGCAGGCCCTTCCACACTCAGAAGGGCCCCCCCGCCCCCCGCTGCCCGCTCACCGGCTGTGCTTCCAGGCGCTCCGGATGTCCTTCAGCTTGCTGTTCCTCATGTTGGCCACGGAGAAGATGAAAAGGTACTTGTACGTGTCCACACATTTCCGAAGCTGTGGAATAATTCACGGGGCTCTGAAGTTCAAGGGGCACCACAGGTTGGGCAACACTCCGGCCTCCAATGGGAAAGAATATGCTCCACGTCCCTTATGACGGGAAGTTCAGAATGGAGGCCTCTAAGCCAGGATTCCTGAGCAGAGCAGGCGTGACCTCAAGAGTGTCGGGGAAGCTGAGCCATGGGGTCAAGATCCCACGGTCTTCCCAGGTTCTGACTTATCTGTGACCACTTCCCTCGCCACCCTGCTCTGTCCGAATTGCTGGCCGCAGCTATGACGAGGTGGCCTCAAGGAAACAGAGCCTTTGGGTAGGAGGAGACACCCTTCTTATCCAGCCTGCAGCCCCAGAGCAGTGCAAACAGTGAGCTGGTGCATTTACCCATGTCTGACAACTCCCAGTTTTTTGACATCAGGCAGGCTAACAAATCTCTGAAGCTTCAGTTACACAACCGCAAAACTGACAAGGTCAACTCATACATAAGGATGAAGTGGAACGATACATGTGGAACACAGCCCCGTGCAGGGCATAGTAAGAGCTCAGTCGAACCTGGAAATCATTACTCTAAGAATTTTTATTGGTGCTGCCGCTGGAGGAAAAGGGCTGGACCAGCCTTTCCTTTTCTCCTTTTAAACAGAATGTCTCCCCAACATACAGTCCTATACTCACATTTCTAAACCAAATACAAGGTCTGGGAAAATAAAAAGAACAAGCTCTTACCTCTTCTATCAGGTTCTGTTTCAGTTCCAAGCCTTTCTTAGCAGTCTTGGTTAAGGAAACTAATACAAAAAAGAAAAAGGAGACATGATGAGGGACAAGCTGGGTGTCCTGGAAACTCTTTTTCTTCTCACCTCCAGTATCGGCTGGACTAAACCAGTACGGGGAGAGGCAGCAAGGCTTTTCCCAGGGTCCTCAGAGTGCTACTTTCTGTCGTTCTTGACCCTAGAGATCTTGGATGTATTTCCTGTTATGCAGACAAACCAGCTGTTCCTTCACTCCTCTTAGTTTAACCTAGAATTCTGTACTGAGGTGTCAGGTAGGGCTTCTCCCTGTGGCAGACCTAGTCTGCTGGCTGAGGCAGGTCCCTTTCGGCTCTTCGCCATGGTGCATAGAGACCATCTGTAGTTGGCCTCTGCTGTGGAATAAATTAAGTCTGGAGGCTCATCACTGACCTCTGCTACATCGTTTGCAGTTCGAACCCATGGATGTAGCAATGCCACTTTGGGGAGAGGTAAGCACCCCTACGTAACAACAGCTGGGCTCCAAATGGTCCTTTACCAGGAAGGGTTTGGTATTTGCCAGATCTCATCATGGCTCCCCTTAAAGAACCCACAAACACATCAAATGCAAAGCCCAGGGTGCCCCCAGGAAGAGGCTGCCTCTTATTTATCCTGCCTGGGGCTTAGTCCCTCTTCACAAGGCATACATACTGGTCAGGGGCAATGAAGCACAGAGGGCAAGCACAACGCACCACCCATTTTCTATCACTTCTGCTGCTACAAGTGTGAACCAAGCCAACCTCATCTTGTCTTGGATTACTGCTGGTCTTGCTGCTTCCATTCTTGCATCCACTCTACCCAGTCCACTCTCAACAAGGCAACTAGGGTAATCTTTTATTTAAAAGTAAAGTTAAACCGTGTCAAAATAGCTGCACATTTCATCGGGATCTGGAAGGCAATTCCTTGCAAAGGTCTAAAAAGCCCTGCCCATTCTTCCTACCCGCTTTGCTCACTCTGCTCCAGTCACACTGGCCTCTTGTCCCAGGACATGTCAAACATGCCCTCATGTCAGTCAGTGTTTGCACTTTTGTTTCCTTTCCTTGGAAAGCCATTATCCAGGTAACTCCATGGGTTTCTGTTCATTTGCCATCTCATCAGAGACCTCTGATCACAGTTACAAAATTCCATCACCTGTTTCTCTCAATTTCACTCCATGGACTCATCATTATCTGACATTAATTGTCGGTTCTTGGTATGATGGGGGGTGGGGTGGGGGAGGAGGCATACTTCCCATGACTACAACATTAAGCTCTGTGAGGGCTCTAGGCCTTCCCTGTAACTGCTGTATCCTCCTATGCCTAGAGAGTGCCAGGCCCTAAATATCTGTTGTGTGAATTTGAGAGAGGCCACCATAGTAGGGATGCTCCTTAGGAGGTGCCACATGAACTGACAAATGAGAAAGTGAGCCATATGAAGACTGGGTCATAAGCATGCCGGGCAACAGGAGCTACAAGTACAGAACCAGATGCGAGAGCAAGTCTGTGCTGAAGGAAGGGAGAGGCAACCAGGGTGGCGACAGCACAGAAAACTACGGGAGGGGGGCTGAGGTGGAAGAGGTGGATCAAGGAGAGATCGAGCGCAGTTGCGGGGCTCAAAAGCTGTTTCCTGGTCCAGCAAGGCCTGGGAGAACACTCGAGACCGGGCAAAGCAGTCTCCGCCACCTTGTCCCAACCGGGCTCCAGACCCCCGGGATGCTCCCCGCGCCCCGAGTGCTCCCGCCGCCAGCTAGCAGCGAAGCTTTGCGGAGGTCTGGGTATCCCATTCCGTGCCCCCAAAGGTCCTACAGCCCCCGCCGCAGCCGGCACCCAGCAGCGGAGCTCCCCCTGAGTCCCAACGTCCCTGTCGCCCACCTTTCTTGTCGCGCTTGGATTTGGGCATCTCTCCGCGGACACGTGCGGCGGAAGATGGTGCTGCCTGTTAGGACCCCGGCGGCGCGGGGGCCTCTGGGACGGCCCTGGGGAGCTGTCCTCGCAAGTGCCTGACCCAATCTGCGCCGCAGTCAGCTTCTCCGCCGGCCGCCACCGGGGCCTTCCCCACGACCCCAGAGCTCCTTCCCGCGCGTCCGGGAACCTGCGAGTCCTGGGCGCCCCACCGAGGGTTTTGCGTGTGTTCCCAACTCTGTGGTCCGCGAAGGAGCCTGCGGCGCGGTGCATGCCGGGCCGGCGGCCGGCGGGGCCGGGCTTCCATCATGGCGGTGGCGGCAGCGGCTTCTCGGTTCTGGCTCTGGGCCGCCCTGCTTATCCCTGCGGCTGCAGTCTACGAGGACCAAGTGGGCAAGTTTGATTGGTGCGTGCGTGCGGGGGCCCTTTCGGGAAATATGTGGCTATTTTGCCAGCACCTGTCTTCTGCCTGCTAAAGAGGGGGTTATCAGGCATCAGGACCGGCTAGGTTTCATCACTGGCGGGGCCCAGTGCAATAAAAAATGTGGGACCCTTGGTCAGAAGTGAAGTTTTAAGGTGGCGACAGCAGAGCATTGAGCCAAACGTTAGGGGCGCTTCTAAGCCGCCCCGCGAGACTGTCCAGGTCGCAGCCTGGGAGCCGCCTGACGTCCCGCAGGCTTGGGGTTCTGGTCCGCGAGCCCCGCTCCCGCCTCCCGGGTCAGGCCGCTTTCCGGTGGCCGTCAGATTTCTGATCTGCGTGTCAGAGGCTGACAGCCCTCAGTGAACTCTCATTCCCCCGCGAATCGGCATCTCTCGGGCATGTGGACAGGAGCTTGGGTGTCGTATGTCCTAAACTGCGTCCTCTTTCGTTTCCCTCCCTTCCAGCCCAACCCAGCTCTGACCTCAGAAACAGGTCTGCCCAAGTTTTACGTCGGCCAGAGGTGCCATTCATGGAGGTGCCATTCACTCACTTAAGCTCCCCCCGCTTCTTCATCGAGGCCCTGGAGCTGGCTTGCTTTTGTCTGAATCTTAATTTTGCCGTTTAAGAGTTGTGTGATCTTGGGAAAGTGACTTAACCATTCTGTGCCATGTTTTCATTATCTGTAAAATGGTTTACTAATATTAGTACATTACCTCTTACAGTAGTTGTAAGGATGCTCGAGATAATTCCCATTAATTGGCACAATGCCTGGCTCATTGAGTGCAATTAGTAAATGTTACCTATTGTTGCTATTAAGGGGGGCATTTCAACCTTCAGATACCCACTCAGATATCTCCTCTGTGAAGTCTTTTCTGAACCAGGCAAGTTAATTCACTTATTTGTTGAGTGCCTGTGGATACAGAGAGGTAAAGGAGCTTGTGGGGAAGGTATACAGTAATCCTCACTTAATGTCATTCAGTAGGTTCTGCAATTTTAAACAAAACCACATACATCCAAACCAGTTTTCCCATCGGCTAATTGGTATAAGCAATTATACCAATTATACCAATTACGGCAAATCATTACAGTGCAACATTATTCCAGGACTTGCTGTGTAAGTGTGTGATATAAGACATTGTGACAGTTAGGAGACGTGGCCGTGCCCGCAGGCTGTAGGGCTGGAGCAGCAACCCCGGCTGAATTTCTCCAACGGGGAGGGCGGAGATGTCCCACTGCACGGATTCCCCAGTGCCAGGTGAGATCCGGGGGATGCACCCTGGAAGCCGGGCACGGCAGAGGTCTCCTAGTCTGAGGAGAAACCGGGTTGCTTGGAAAAGCACTTAGCCCGAGTAAAGAGTGTGACAGCACAGACGTGCGACTTGCTCCCTGGCGACTTGCCTGCTGAACCAGAAACCACCGGACTGCTTTGTTTTACAACCCTGGGCGAGACTTTGGGTGTGCAGACTCATTTGGGGAGAAGCAGAGTTGTCTGGCAAGGGGTAGAGACTAGCGGCTTTCTCTTGGAGGTACCTGCAACAATTACCGCCCAACAGAGACCCGTGCTCGAGCACCGCATAGGACGCAGCTGACGCTGAGGCTGCCTGCTCAGCTCAGAGACTCCACCCACCCAACCTGAACACACTCTCCCTTCACAGCCAATTGGCCTGGAGGTCAAACCCTCTTAGGGCTAACAACAACAAGCTGGGCTTAAATTCAAAAATACTGTACAACCCATAAAGGATTGCAGTAAGAGTACCCACCTCAGGTAACTGGGGAGGCTGACCCATTGTTCCTTAGAGGACATCTACCACATAAAGCAGCCACCATGCAGAGATATGGAAAGAAATCAGGTGTGAAAGAAATGGAGGAAAAAAGACGACTAGACATAGAGTTCAAAACCATGGTTATAAGGCTTTTCCAGAGGCTCCTAGAAAAGGTCAAGACCTATAAGGAAATAAGCAAGACCGACAAGGAAATGAACAAGACTCTCAAGGATATGAAAAAAAGAGCCCTACAAGGAAATGAACGAGACACTCAAGGATATGAAGGAGACTCTCGATATGAAAAAGGACCAACCAGAAATTAAGCACACATTGACTGAAATAAAAATATTACACAAAGACCTAAAAGTACTCTAGAGCACCCCAAGAACCAAGTTAAAGATTTGAAATACAAAGAGGTAAAATCCACTCAGCTGAAAAAGCAAGAATCCAAAAAATTGAAGATAGTGTAAGGGGCCTCTGGGACAACCTCAAGCATACCAACATCCGAATTATAGGGTGCCAGAAAAAGAGAGAGAGCAAGACAATGAAAACCTATTTGAAGAAATAGTGACCGAAAACTTCCCACACCTGGCGAAAGAAATTGACTTAGGAGTCCAAGAAGCGCACCAAACCCCAATGTATAGGAACTCTAAGAGGACCACACCAAGGCACATAATTAAAATGCCAAGAGCAAAAGATAAAGAGAGAATATTAAAAGCAGCAAGAGAAAAAGTTAGTTACCTATAAGGGGGCACCCATATGATTGTCAGTGGATTTCTCAACAGAAATGATGCAGGCCAGACAGGAGTGGCAAGAAATATTCAAAGTGATGAATATCAAGAATCTACAACCAAGATTACTCTATCCAGCAAAGCTATCATTCAGAATTGAAGATCAGATAAAGTGCTTCGCAGATAAGAAAAAGCTAAAGGAGTTCATCACCACCAAAACAATATACGAAATGTTGAAAGATATTCTTTAAGAAGAGGAAGAAAAGGTAAAAATATAAATTATGAACAACAAATATACATCTATCAACAAATGAGTACAAAAATCAAGTAAATTAATAATCTGATTAACAGGATAAACTGGTAAATATAACAGAATCATGGACAGGGAATGGACTGACAAGTCTTGGGGAGAAAGGGGTTGTGGGAAGTACAGCAAGAGATGACAAAAATCTTGCAACAATGGGAGAGGACAGTGGGGAAGGGGAGGTGAGGGTGGAGGATGGGATGTGTACAGGGTGGATGGGAGCTATGGGGGGATAAAAAAGGGGGAACAATGTAATTAATAAACTGAACAATAAAGATTTTAAAAAAAAGACGTTGTGACAATGCAACATGTCACGTTTTTAATGATGGGGCAAATGCTCACAATATAATACGTATGATTCCAACTTAGCAAATACTAGGCACATGCAATTTACAAGCTGAAAAATAAACAGAAGGAAATATACCAACATGTTAATACGTTTATGGTTGTGGTATTTGGGACATTTTTTATTTGTTATACTTTTATATATTTTTCACATCTCTACAACGAGCAGGCATTACTTTATAGTCCAGATAACATTTTAAAAGAGAGCATGGATTTAGAGTCAGAAGATCTTAGTTTTACATTCTAGTTCTGACAGTAATTAGATTACTTCAGTGGACTTTGATTTACTTACCTGTAAAATGAGTAATAATCGTTCTGTGTACTTCATGGCGTGTTCATTGGATACAGTGAGAGTCAAGTCTGTGGAAATCCTAGCAGAAACTGTCAAATGTAATATAAGCCTGTTTCTCCACTACTAGCTTAGTTTCTTCTTAAAAAAAAAAATTATACCAAACAACATCATGACGAGGAATTCAGTGTAAGCATCATGTGTGATTAATTTGCTAGAGAATGCTGTACTTTTTTTGTTGTTGTTGTTGACACTGTTACAAATGTCCCCCTTTCCCCCCTCTTTGTCCACATCCACCCAGGTCCCCCCCCCCCCCCTTCTCCCCTGGCCCTCACCGCTCTGCCAGAGAATGTAGCACTTTGTCATGAATAGCAGTGTGCAAAAACACCTGTGTACTTGGTGGTCTGCCATACGCAGCTAATTACGTTCTCCCTGTGCTTAGGTAAGAGTGTTGAAAGGGGTGGGATATGTATAGTCCCAAGAAAGTATGAGAATGGGTCAGGTGGGTCCTGAACTTGGTGTGGGCCAGAAAAGGTGGTAGAGAACAAAGCCTGACCCAGTCGATGGAGTTTTGTTGTAAAATTTGCCTAGTTTTTCCTCCAGAGGTCAGTGAAAATGGAAGGAAAACTTGGATTGTGTGTTATGGACAGCAGGGTTTGTGCCTCTTCCCTCGTGTGCACTCTGAGTGTCTAGTCCAGTGGTTGGCAAACTCATTAGTCAACAGAGCCGCAGTTTGCCGATCACTGGCCTAGTCTCACTATTAATGAACACAGAGAGAACTGTAATGCTTGTTCTGGTGCGATGTAGGCCAGGTGCCCTTTTGGGTGTCACTGATGATCTTGAGGTAAACATGTGCTTCATGTAGAAGGAAGGCTTGTATTTTTCATCTATTAGGGCTATTGTTCCCTTTGATTCTGACTACATAGTATAGAAACTTGCTTTGGGTCAGGTCTCCTCATTAACAAACGTTTCTCCTATGCCCTGAGCTAGGTATGCTGCTGCTAGCCTGTGCTTGTGCAGTGATGGCTTTGGCCCCTCACTTTCCCTCTTCTTTAGGAGACAGCAGTATATCGGGAAGCTCAAATTTGCCTCGTTGGAATTTTCCCCTGGATCCAAGAAGTTGGTTGTGGCCACAGAGAAGAACGTGATCGCAGCCTTAAATTCTCGGACTGGGGAGATCTGTGAGTAGATGTTGTAGACGGTTAGCTCGGGATGGAATGGCTGACCATAGTGAATCCAGAATGGTCTGTGGCTTGCCAAGTCTGCCTGGATGGTTCCAAGTCAGGGACAAGTTGGCCAAAAGATGCATCTCTTATTTTTTTTAGTCTTGTCATTTAATATATTCCTATTACTGGCCTTTGTAGTTTATTCCCTCAGAGCAAGTCCTAACTATTCTTAAAGCATATTTTACTGTAAAAGACACATTACTCTCTTTTGCATTAAAGATTTGCCACCTTCCCAATTACTCGTACCGCTTTTAGGGGTGTTTTTCGGCACTAAAACTGTGGATACGTAATTTATAGTTACTATTTTTTGTGTGAATCATACGGGTTTTGTTACCTTGTCGTTGTCCATTTACATGCCTGGTGAGTGGCAGCGGGGATGGGAGTGCAGAGACCTCCCCTTGTCACCCAGTGAGTGCCAGTGGGTCATCGCCAGTTCTCTGTAGCCCTTCCCTCCCTCCCAATAAAATTGGGCACCGCTGTGCAAACAAAGACCTCCTCTGTTTTCTCCCCCCGTCCTCTGGGATGCCTCTCTTTGTTTCGTGGTAACACCTGACGCTCCTGTCTCTCAGTGTGGCGCCATGTTGACAAGGGCACGGTGGAAGGGGCAGTGGACGCCATGCTGCTGCACGGACAGGGTAAGCGGAGACCTGCTTTGCTTCTCATGGTGTTGGCTCCCTCTCCTCGTTCCTTGGTTTCTTCCTTGCGCTGGGCCTGGTAGGGCAAGGAGAAGGGGTATTCCCAACCGGAGAGAACAGGTATGCAAATAGCTATTACTTGCACTCATATCAGAGGCGAGGTTACCGCGAACAGGCCCGAGGAGGCTGCAGAGTGCTGATCTGGGAGGTGACGTCACCGTGGTTTTTCCTCTTCCAGATGCAGTCACTGTGTCCAATGGCGGCCGGATCATGCGCTCCTGGGAGACTAACATCGGGGGCCTGAACTGGGAGGTTACCTTGGACAGTGGCAGGTAGAGGGGGAGCAGCTGTGTTTCATCTGAGCGTGGTTCAGGCTTTGCTGGAGCACAGATCTGTGTGGGCAGCGACTCTGGGTCTTCTGGCTTTTTTCCCAGGGACCACTACAGAGCCAGAGTATTTAAATGCCTAGTTTTTTATGTTTTTCGTTTTGTTTTGTTTTGTTTTAATCCTCACCCAAGGATATGTTTTTTGTTGATTTAGAGAAAGGGAGAGAGAGAGAGAAAGAGACAGAGAGAGAAAAACATTGATATGAGAGAGAAACATCAATTGGTCGCCTCCCATGTGTGCCCGACTGGAATTGAACCCACGACCTAGATATGTGCCCTGATCCTGCATCAAACCCACCAACTTTCTGTGCTCCAACCAGCTGAGCACACTGGCCAGGGCTCGGTGATTGTGAAGTTACAGAAAACGTGTGAAGTTACAGAAAACGCAGCCAGCACTTCCCACGCACCTCTTCGGTGCAGAGCTCCGAGCGAGGGGCAGTGCTTATTGTACTCAACTGCTTTTCTACTCCTACCGTGACTTGAGAGCTTTGTAGTGTTGTAGGTACAAGAACATAATATAAAACTTTCAGTATTTTAATTTTGTGTTTAGAGAACAGCTCGAAGGACTGTTACATCTTTGCTAAGTTTAACTGATAAGATCGTGTGCATTAGCTCACGCATCCGATAGCCGTTTGCGTGGTAAGCACTTGCGGAGCCCCCGGCAGTGGGAACACACATGTGAATGTGAATTGGTTTCTGTCATCAAGGAACTCGCTCTCGGGGGAGGCAGGCATGTAGCCCCGTAATGACATTACTGTCTGAGGGGTGCTATGGTGGGGGTTGGCCTGGTTGCTGTGAAGTCCCACGGGAAGGTGGGAACAACCCTTCGCAGATTCAGGGGGCTTGAGGGAAGCAGGATAGCCTGGTGGTTCAGAGAGACAGAGCCAGGGTAGGATCCAGATGCGTTGGAGCCCAAAATCTATTTTCTTGCCTCCCCAGCTACAGTGGCAGTGTGCCAGATTGTCTCCTGGAGCCTGAGCTCTGGAAGCGCTGGGCAGTGCTCACCCTGTGCCTGTGCTCAGTTTCCAGGCACTTGGGCTGGTAGGCCTGCAGGGGTCTGTGCGGTACGTGGCGGTCCTGAAGAAGAACACTCTTGCCCTCCATCATCTCTCCAGTGGGCACTTAAAGTGGGTGGAACACCTCCCAGAAAGGTAAGGCTGCCCTCCCACCGGATGATAGCTACCTGGTCCTGCTCTCTACAAGCCCCTCTTCTCCTTTAGGGTTGACGCATTGGCTTTGGCCCAGGCTTACCTTATGTTGGGATCCTGTGTAGCGTGTTGGGCTCACTAGGCCTGACCTCAAAGGCTGTGTTTCCTCTGCAGTTGCCATTGCAGCGAGCAGAAACTCTCAAACTAGGCATGAGAGCCAGTCAAGCCACGGTACTGGCTATCTCGCTTATGGTCATATTGCATCTGGCTTTTTGACTTCTACTTCAAGTCAGACTTATAACAACTCAGCAAGGCCCAGGGTAGGAGCTTAGTGAGATTTGAGATGGTTTGCAGAGGTCCTAGTGGTGGGAAGCATTGAAGCTGAGAAGAAATAGGAAGGAGAGAGGAAAGATCTACTTAGACCACCTCAGGCAGGAACCAAAAAGTCAGATTCCTATAGGACAGTGGTCGGCAAACTCATCAGTCAACAGAGCCAAATATCAACAGTACAATGATTGAAATTTCTTTTGATGGCCGAAAACCAACTTCTGTGCATGGGCCACAAAGTTTCAGTCACACTGTACGTGCGTGCCTGCACATGGTGTTTTGTGGAAGAGCCACACTCAAGGGGCCAAAGAGCCGCATGTGGCTCATGACCCGCGGTTTGCCAACCGCTGCTGTAGGACCAGGTGCATAGATAGCAGGCTCTGTGGGGATTCTTGGGAGCTGCAGTGAGGCTGGCCTACCTCCAGGGGGCAGCCTTACTCAGCCGGTAAGTGCCCTATAGGATGCAGTGTTGGGTATGTTGCCACATCTTTTAAAGCTAGAAATCTGGTATTTCCATGCAAAATCTCAGTTCTGAATGTGGACACCTGAATTATTGATTAATTGAAATAATCAGAAAGGACTGTGTGAGACAAACAAAACCCATTTGGGGTCTGACAGTAGATGGCCTCTGGCTGCAGACCTGGCAGCCTAGCTCTGGAGGACCCTGCCCTGTGGCTGACGCTGCTGCTCCTGTTTTTCTTCCCTCTCTTAGTGACAGCATCCATTACCAGATGGTGTATTCCTACGGCTCTGGGGAGGTGTGGGCCCTCGGCATTGTTCCCTTCAGCCACGTGAACGTTGTCAAGTTTAATGTGGAAGATGGAGAGATTGTGCAGCAGGTATGCTCAGGCGTCTTCCTCGGGAGCCTTGCGAATTGAGGAGGGGACAGACAGAGCCCTTCCTTGCACTAGGGCCAGAGCACTCGGCTGGCAAAAGCCATTCAAGTTCCCTGTTCTGGTCACTTGGAGGCTGCCTGCTCCCCATCAGGTATTTGTTTAAAGCCCTTGCATTCGCCCGTAGTGCTCTCCTGCGGTGCCTAAAAGAGTTGCATAGATCTGTTTGTTGCCTACGAGTGTCTTGCAAAATAATATTGTAAAATAATGGTAGAGAAACCACAAATGACAAATACACTAAATAAATGCTTATCTGAAGTATCAGGTATTAAAAAATAATCTGGTATGTTTTTCTAGCATCCAGATAGAAAATTGGGATTTTTCTCTGGCTTTGGAGCTTTCAGGAGGCGGGGTGGGAGGTGAAGGTGGGAGGGGGACAGGAAGAACTTTGGGACCAACCATGAAGAACCTTGTGCTTGAGCCCCTGGTGGGACTGGCGGTGACATTGATGAGCTGAGTGGGAAATGTAAACATCTTCGCTGGCTACCTGCTACGTGTCTTTTCCGTAGGTCAGGGTTTCAACTCCCTGGCTGCAAAGTCTCACCGGAGCCTGCGGCGTGGTGGATGAGGCTGTCCTGGTGTGCCCTGACCCGAGCTCACGGTCCCTCCAAACTTTGGCCCTGGAGACGGAGTGGGAGTTGAGGCAGATCCCGCTGCAGGTGAGAGGCCAGCGCTGCTTCCGCTGGCCCGAGGCACAGCCTTCGCTGCTTAGAAAAGCCTTTCTCCCAGTGTCACCGCTTCTTTCCTGGCCTTGGCAGCTGCCGAGAGAAGGCCGGGCCTCTGGCTGAACTGGGGAAGGAGAAGTGGGCACTCTCCTCTTTGGAGAACCTGAACGGGGACTTGAGGAGCCACTTGCCAAGGCCTGGTTACTCTCATTGGCAAAGGGGGGCAGAGGATGCAGGCCGGGGATGGAAATCTGACTTCTCGGCTTCTAACCCTAACCCTCCTCCCTCTTGTCTTCTAGTCTCTCGACTTAGAATATGCAAGTGGATTCCAACCCCGGGTCCTGCCCACACAGCCCAACCCAGTGGATCCTTCTCGGGCCCAGTTCTTCCTGCAGTTGTCCCCGAGCCACTATGCTCTCCTCCACTACCATCACGGGGTCCTGAGTCTGCTCAAGAACCTCCCACAGGTAACTGCAGGCCGCAGGTTTGCTAGGATTCGGAGCATCCAGCCCAGACACGGATGCTGGAAATCCCCGCCTTTGAAGCTACAGGCATTTACTCAGGAAAGAAGACATCTTCCCAAAAGTGGCTCGAGAGGGTTTAGCCTTAAGCAGAAATGGGATAATTTTCTTCTAAGAGTTATAGAGCATCTTTAGAGTAAGTTTGGCACCTTCCTCTGAGTCCTTGGGAGGTGGGGGCAATAATTCCAGCTTCCCACAGACACGTAGGATTGAGGGTTGACTGTGCCTGTGTCTGTTTTCAGCTGTGGATGCAGCTGGCCCTTCCTCTGCTCTCCCATGCCCTGGCCTTGAGAAAGTTGGGAGGACTTTCAAATGCATGGCCAGGGGCCTCCCTGAGGAGGTGGCTCTGTGGAAGGCTGCTGGCTGGCAAAGGCCCCTTTAGGAACAGCCTGGTTTTCCTCTAGACTGCCCTCGTGAGCTTTGCCACCACCGGGGAGAAGACAGTGGCTGCAGTCATGACCTGTCGGAATGAAGCGGTGAGTATTGAGAGTAAAGTCAGCACTAGGGGTTTCCTTCATGTGTGTGCCAGGAGCCCGGGGAGCCAAAAGTCTGGGCATAGTCTCCTGGTCACTTAGAGCCCAGGGGGCCCCCTTGGTCCCCAGGAGTGGGACCCTAACATGAGGCTTCCCTTTCATCTGGGTCTGTTAAGGGTTGCATAGGCTTTGAGGTTAGGAGTGAGGAATGGTGACGTGCCTTCTCCCAAGTGTTGAGAAGACAGGCGAGAGCTTCATTTTGGTCACTGGAAGTGACCTTTGGCTCATTTTCCTCCTCCTGCCCTTCTCTGTTCTCTAGCAGAAATCTGGCAGTTCTGAAGATGGGTCCCTGGGAAGCTTTTCGGAGAAGTCTAGTCCACAGGTAGGGCGTGGCATTGGGCAGTGTGCCAGACCTAGACCAAGAAGTTGGGGGTGCAGCTTAGGCCATGGGCTGGTCTCCTGTAGAGTTTCAGTCTCAAACGGGGTTTCCTGAATTGTGTTAAGTGATAGTTCTCTTGGTCATTTTCAGTTGGGAGATTAGGAAGTAGAAACTCTAGAATCTGTTTTTACACACTTGCTCCTCCGGGCCTTCGTTTCCCCATTTCTTCTGGGCTCCCAGCCGGGAGAGTTGTTTTAATCTGTGCGTTTGCACCGGAGCAGAGCATGGGACGCCGGCTGGGGCGCAGGTCCCTGCTGCGGCTCTTTCTCAGAAGCTTTTCCGAGGGGTCTGTCATTTCCTGCTGACGGTGTTGCCTCTTTGGGAAGTCTCCCGACACTGCTCTGGCTTCCTCCCAGACGGGGGCGGTGGCTGTGATCTTATTTGTTTACTCAGCTGTCTCAGTTCTGCCTTAGGATTCAGCTTTCTTCTCTCTTATTTTCCTTGCATGTATCTCCTGTCTCGGTCTGGGTTCTTCTCTAGGGTATTGCCCCCAGTTATTAGACTTCCTTAGGGGAATCCCTTAAGTTGACCTGTGCTGTCTGTTCCCGTAGGACACGCTGGCTTGCTTCAACCAGACCTACACCATCAACCTCTACTTAGTGGAGACAGGGCGGCGGCTGCTCGACACCACAATCACCTTTAGCCTGGAACAGAACGGCACGCGGCCGGAGCGGGTGAGTGGGAGGCTTTGTCTTCAGGCTCCGTCCTGTGTGCATCTCAGTGTGGGGTTCCCTTTCCCCAGGGCCGGGTCACAGCCGGGGGTCCTGAGTCAGAGCTCTCTGGACGTGGTCCTTCCTGAGCCACCGACCAGCCATAAATCCCTGTGAATAACAGTAAAAGTGGTTCCGTTCATTCCAAGTTATCACTGCGCC
Organism: Antrozous pallidus; assembly: GCA_027563665.1. Lineage (NCBI taxonomy): Eukaryota > Metazoa > Chordata > Mammalia > Chiroptera > Vespertilionidae > Antrozous > Antrozous pallidus. The sequence goes on from CM050508.1 coordinate 201,624,983, forward strand.
AGGCACTGTGCTAAGCTTTTCACGGCGCACTGACTGACCTAACCCTCCTATCAGCCTGGCAGGTGGTTGTCACAAACGAGGAACCTATCCAGAGATTCGGGGCCCTGTCCCGAGTCACAGAGCTGGCGAGAGGCCGCTAGCCCTGCAGCTGGCGTTCTTCGTTGCCTTTGTGCATGTTCGGTTGTGTTGTCAGCCTCTCTGGGCCAGGCTTTTGTTTCTGAAATGAGAGGTGTATGCCCTAGCTGGTGTGCTCAGCAGTTAGCGCACCGGCCCTAGCACCAAACGGTCTCAGGTTCAATTTCTGGCCTAAGGCCTCGTATCTGGGTTGCAGGTTAGCTCCATGGCCTGGTCAGGTGTGTGTGGGAGGCAATCAATAAGACACATTGATGTTTCTCTTTCCTTCTTTCCCTCCCTTCCACTCTCTAAAAAATCAATGGGGGGATAAAATCCTCTATCCTCGGATGGGGATTAAAAAATAAAATGGGAAGTGTACTCCTGGCCTCCTGTTCCCTTAGTGGGGTGTGATTGGCACATAGTGAATGATATGGGGCTCCTTGGGTTTCCTCCAGGTCAAGGTCTGAGGGCGAGCCTAGCACCATTGTGTTGGATCCTAAGAACACGTTTTATCTTATTGGGGTCCGGTGGTAGATGTGTTGCTTAGACATCTGATAATGCCATGACCTAGACCTCTGACCACTCCTGAGGCTTTGGGTCTTGGATCTGGTGCTCTGTGAGGCATTTGAATTCTCGCTGACTGCACTGGTCTCAACTCTTTGGCTTCTAGCTGCACATCCAGGTGTTCTTGAAGAAGGACGACTCCGTGGGCTACCGGGCCTTGGTGCAGACGGAGGACCACCTGCTCCTTTTCCTGCAGCAGCTGGGTGAGCAGCCTCCTGCAGCCCGTTTATTTTAGGCCTGCCTGTGGGTTCCCGCCAGACTCTGTCTGGGGCTGTGGACAGGCTTGTGGAAGTCGCACAGAGCCTACCCTGGTATTTTTTCCAGGGCGTGTCACCTGCTTTTGAGGAATTCCTTAGCGTTCTTGGCTGGGACATGGAACTTTCTTCCCTTGACTTAGTGAATCCAGCCCCTTGCTCTGTGGCTTCTCTTTGTCACACAAGAGCGGCAGGGCATCCCCGAGCCACCGACAGAGTCTCTCCAGGAGGTGAGGGGCCTAGCGTGGTGCCCGTGCTCTTTCCAGCAGGGAAGGCGGTGCTGTGGAGCCGGGAGGAGTCTCTGGCAGAGGTGGTGTGCCTCGAGATGGTGGACCTCCCGCTGACCGGGGCGCAGGCTGAGCTGGAAGGAGAGTTTGGCAAGAAGGCAGGTATGAACCCAGCAGGTGGGCCAGCGGAGTTGCCGCAGGGGATGCTTTGGCAATGTGTCTGTTGGTTGGGCCCCTGGCAGTGCTATCTCAGGGCATCCCTGGATTCCCGGGGTGCAGCCGGGTGCCATCTCCTCTGACCCGGCTCTGAGACCAGTTGGTAGTGCTTTGTGGCCATATGGTTTATGTACCCATTCTTTTCTATGAAAGGTGTCACCTGCGACTCCCTCAAGGGAAGGGCCTTGAGGAAAAGAAACTTAGTGTATGTAGTTCAGTGAGAGCTACCACTGTCTGAACACCTGAAATTTGTCAGGCACTGTACACCCAGTGGCCCCAAAGCAACAGAGAGAGACATGACTGGGTTGACTGACCCAGCTGTGGCCAGTGCCCTCTGAGCCCGGCCACATGCCAACCCCCAGGATGGACTCGGTTCTCTCTACCCTGAGCCACTCCTACCCCCCATCTCTGTCCCTTCCATCCATTCATCTCGCTACCCAGCAGGTATTTGCTGAGGGCCTACTATGGGCCAGGTACCCTGGTAGGCACTGCAGTTTTCTTAAGCTGAGGAGTAATTCGACTTTACTATTTATTTTTGCTGCCTGGATCCAGCGATTCAAGGTAAAATCTGCTTTCTGCCACCTTGTTGCTCGTTGCCTGTCCACATGACTAGCTTTTGATTGATTCTTTGTTTTCCTGACTTGCATCAACGAGGTACATGCTGTGTGAGCGTGGACTGCTGTGGCTGTGCCTTGTCCTGTTTGCCTCTCACTGCTCTTCCTTGACCTGAATAAAAATTACATAAGAAAGGGCACCCCCCCCTTTTCAGTGAGCACTTAACGTGTACCCCACACTGTGTGAAAGCCTGTATGTACATCGTGTGTCATCTTGCTTTAGCCCAGTCAGTGGATTACATGCCATTTAATGATGAGGAACCAGAGGCCAGAAGATCAAGTATATTTCCCAAGGTCACTGAGTTCGAAGCAGTGGGGCTGGGATTTGAACCCAGGTCTGCCAGACTCCAGAGGCCATGCTCTTTACTGTGCAGCGTTGTTTCAGTGACCAAATCTGCCCTGGAGATTTGAGGGTCTTGGTGTCATTAATGGAGCCAGGGGAGAGGGAGTGACAGGCCTGGCAATTGGTTGCAAGTAGGTCTGTTGGGTGCAAGTCCAACAGTTAACAGAATAGGGGTGAAGCAGTGGTAAATGGAAGTACCCGTTCACGATACACATACATATGTACACCTGCACCCCACATCCTTCCTTCTTTTGGTTTCATGGCACCCAGAGCCTTCCTCTGGCCATTCTGGATGTGGGGCTGTGGTGGAGACATTCACAGCATGGCTGCATCCTGCATGGCTGATCCCCGGCCTCTTAGTCTCCTATGCCAAGATCCGGGCAGGTGCAGTTCTGTGAGCCAGGTGAGTAGGCTTGGGAGTTCCTGCCTGGCTGTCCATGAGTGAGACAGTGGACATCACACACAGGACGGCTCCTTGGACATGCAGCCTGAGGTGTCAGCCCGCAGGAGAGAGAGCGACCCTCGTGAGCAAAAGCAAGTGCCCCCTTGCTTGGCACACCTCGTCTGGTGGGGAGGGGGCCTCAGCTGTGTTTATTACCTTTTCCTTGACACCAGATGGCTTGCTGGGGATGTTCCTGAAACGGCTCTCGTCCCAGCTCATCCTGCTGCAGGCGTGGACGTCCCACCTCTGGAAAATGTTTTATGATGCTCGGAAGCCGCGAAGTCAGATTAAGAATGAGGTCAGCATTGACACCCTGGCCAGAGATGAGTTCAACCTCCAGAAGATGGTGGTGACGGTGACAGCCTCGGGCAAGGTGAGGGGCGAGCCCGGGTCCCGAACCTCCATTGGCTCCGGGTGGTGGGGGAGGGCACGGGTTCTAATTTTCAGGGATGGAATCAGTTCTTTGGTTTGTCTTTCTAGCAGTGAGCCAGTTACTTGTTTATCTCGCAGCTTTTCGGCATTGAGAGCAGCTCTGGCACCGTCCTGTGGAAACAGTATCTCCCCAGTGTCAAGCCAGACTCCTCCTTCCAACTGATGGTGCAGAGAACCACTGCTCACTTCCCCCACCCCCCGCAGTGCACCCTCCTGGTAAAGGACCAGGTGAGGCCACCTCGGATCGAACCAAAGCGGTGTGGCTTTTTGGTGTTTTGTAACTTCGATTTCTCCTAGGCCTTTAGACTTGTGTGAGAGTTAAGGATCAGTATTCAGGGGTTAGAGCTCTGTTTCTTCTAGTTTTTCCCCGAGTGGAGGAACCATCCAGGACTGAGGTGGGAGTGACTGGGAAGGGGGGGTGACTTTAGCAGATGTGTAGTAAGCCAGCTCGTCTTCTTCCCAAGCATAGGCGGCTGGTGGTAGCTGAGTGGCTGTTTTCTCGCCATAGATGAGGGACAGCAGGACCCAGAGCTCTTTGTGTCCCTGCCTCCCAGAAGTGGATGATTTTTGTGGGTTCATTCTGGTACTGTCAGAAGGGAGCTGGGAAGCGTTCTTTTGGAACTGCTGCCCTGGGGTTGCTGGTCTGGTCCTGGACATTTTGTTTGCCCCTCAGCCTGCCCCGTTCTTGGTTACCTTTGGAGTCAAGAGGAAGTTTATTTTCCTTTTGACACATTATCCTTGGGGACCATTCACCTTCAGCCAGGACTATTTCCCACGAAGAAGGCAAAGACTAAGGCCTCCAGTACAGCTGAGCTCAAGTCCCAGATTTACTCCTAGGATGTGCACTCTTTTCATGGTGAAATCTGACAGTCTGCCCGTTTCAGGAGACAGGAATGAGTTCTCTCTACGTCTTCAATCCCATTTTTGGGAAGTGGAGTCAGGTGGCCCCCCCAGTGCTGAAGCGGCCCGTCTTGCAGTCTTTGCTTCTGCCCATCATGGATCAAGACTATGCCAAGGTGCTGCTGTTGATAGATGATGAGCACAAGGTGGGCATTTCCGAGTGGCTGGAGAGCGTCCACGAAGAGTTGGGTTGGGGGGAGGGCTGGTCAGACAGCAGCCAGGGGACCAGAGCTGGGGGCTCTCTGCCGTCAGCACACATCTGGGCTTGTAGGGCATCGCTAAGCAACTTGACTGCTCTTTGTGCGCTTACGAAAATTCAGGGTCTTAACAGAGCGAAAATTAAGCCCCAATTGTGTTCAATAGACTAACTCGTTAAGATTTGCATTTTTGTGAAGGCTCTCTGTGATGGGAAATAGTAATAGTAACTGAGAAAGTGCTTAGAGACTCCTGCCCTTGTCCTTTAACACTTTCATTGGGCTCTCTGGATTTTCAAGGTCACAGCTTTCCCAGCCACTCGGAATGTCTTGCGGCAGCTTCATGAGCTAGCGCCTTCCATCTTCTTCTACCTGGTGGATGCAGACCTGGGACGGCTGTGTGGATATCGACTTCGGAAGGTAGGGAAGGCGCATGCTGGCAGGACCCTTCAGGGAGAGGTGTGGGTGTTTTCTGGTTATTTGCGTAAGAAGTCACTTATGCCATTCATTCTAGTGAAAATTTTGACCAGCATAGTCCTGATACCTGATTCAAAGTCATTTTCATATTTATGGAGTGGCTGCCACAGGGCAGGCGTGGTTCCTGGTGCTGTGGAAAAAAGCAGTGAACAACGGTCTGCTCCCATGGAGTTCTCATTCTGCATTCCTTTTCTATGGCAGTGAGGAGGGACATTGTTCTCCATTTGGGGGAAGGTAGGAGGTGGGAATGGGGGTTGAGTAATAGTACTTTCTAAATGAATATGGTGTTATTAACTCACTCTTGCTAGAATGTGTGCTTTGAGGTTTATTCTAGAAATGGGATAGATTTGCTCTGACCCTGACATACTTGAGTTTGATTCTTACCAACAGTGATACACAGTGGCTCTGAGGTCTAGCTAGGAGGTTCACAAGGGCCTGGGCCTGGTCTCGCTGGCAGGGTTGCATAGAAGAGTAATTTGTGGCCTCGCCAGATGGCCCTTCAGTGCTGTCCCTTAGGGCCTTTGGAGAGGCGTGGTAATCTAGAGATGAAGAGCTAGGATGAACTGCCTGTGTGTGAAACCTCACTAAGTTTGTGACCTGGGGTGTAGGATTTCTCTACCTCTGCTTTCTTGTCTATGAAATAAGATGATGATGACATCTACCTCATAGAACTATTGTGAGGAGCAGGGACTTAATACATATAAATTATATAAAGCAATGCCTGGCACATGGTAAATGCCATCTAAATTTATTATCTGTTGTTTTAAAGTGCAGTGCCCTTTTCTGACATCTTGTAACAGCCAACCTTTCACATGAACAGCATAGGAAGTGGTCTACCCAGAAAGTATGTTCTTTACCCTTGTGAGCGAAAATAAATTGCTTTTCCAACTTGATGAAAAGGAGACCCTGAAAGAGACAGTTCCTTGTGGATACAGGGGAGCAAATTGGAGTGTGGGTATCATGGATCAGTGGGATCCTGAGGATGTCATCAGAGTAAGTGGTGGCTAAGGGCAGGCACAGGAGGCAGAGTCACATGGGGAGTAGGCCTAGGGTGTATGAGTCTTTGACCTCTGAGTGAGTGACCTCAGAGTGGTGACGTCACTCTCTGGGGATGTTTTTCATTGTAAAAGATTAAATTGACATACAAGCGCATAAGCAGAATGTGAGCAGACCCTTTCCAACCGCTCCCAGCTGCTTTCCCAGATGGAAGGCCTCTCAGGAGTTGGCTGTGCCTCTTCCATGGTCCTTCTGTGTATTCACAATACTGTGTAAGCAGCTGTATGGACCGTATAGACATGTGATTCATAGGTATTTCTTCCTAGTGAAATGGAATTGGCCTTTATTAATAGAACTAGAGGCCCAGTGCATGGCATTCATGCACTCGAGCGGGGAAAGGTCCCCTCATCCTGGCCTGCAGCCTTTAGCAGTCCATTCCTTGGGGAACGTCCGACTGGTGGGGAGTGGACCTAAGCCACCCGATGGGCATCCTTAGTGCTGCTGTGGAGGCAGGAGAGGCTCCCACCACTGCTTCTGTGCTTGTCACACGCAGCCTTCACTCCTGCATTGAGCTGCTTTCCCCTGGTGGTCAGTGCATGTTACAGCAACCAGTTGTTCTGCTGTTTGGTCAATTTGCATATTATCCTTTTGTTATATAGGATTTTTGATTTTTTTCTATCTTATTATTTTGTTAAACCCATGTTTAAATGCAAGTATAATAATAATATGAAGAAAAATCCAGAACCCTGAGGTTATACCTCAGTGACCTTTCGAAAGGGAATACTTGTGTACATGGCAGTCAGATCAGGAAGCAGAACGGCGCCAGCACCCCGGTGGCTCTTATGCCCTTCCCCTCCCCCATAGTAACATTTAACCACACAGATTTACTTGTGGTTTCCTGTGACTCTAAAGAACCTTTGCTATAATATTTCAAAGTCCCTGCCGGCTCAGTAATTTTCTGCTGGCCCAGCATACGGATTCTTTGATTTTAGTAATAAGTGGTAGATTTTCTTTGGATAATTCCTACTCAGATAAACAATGGGAAGCTATTGAATAAACCTTCAGCTTTCTTAATGGCTTCAGTATATTTTTAAATCAAACTGTGAGTTATAAAACTTGTTTCATCGAAACCAGTTTGGCTCAGTGGATAGAGCGTTGGCCTGTGGACTGAAGGGTCCCGGGTTCGATTCTGGTCAAGGGCATATACCTTGGCTGTGGGCACATCCCCAGGAGGGGGTATGCAAGAGGCAGCTGATTGATTTTTTTCTCTCATCGATATTTCTGACTTTCTATCCCTCTCCCTTTCTCTGTAAAAAATCAATAAAATATATTAAAAAACAACAACAACAAACAAACAAACTTGTTTTATAAACCAGAACCTTCTTCCAGCACAAAGGCTGCAGGTACTGAACTGCAGGGCGTGTCGAGCTGCTGCAGACTCCAGTCTAGGCATAGCCTCCTGACTGTCAGTGCTGGCTTCTTTGCCTTTGCTCCAGGATCTCACCACTGAGCTGAGCTGGGAGCTGACCATTCCCCCAGAAGTCCAGCGGATCGTCAAGGTGAAGGGGAAGCGCAGCAGCGAGCACGTTCATTCCCAGGGCCGTGTGATGGGGGACCGCAGCGTGCTCTACAAGGTACGGCAAAGCAGCCTGGTATAGAGTAGGAGAGCAAGGGTTTGAATTCTGGCTCTAGAATTTGTAGGTGCATTATCTCCAGTGAGTCATTTAATCCCTTTGAGCCTAAAGTATTGTCTGTGAAATGGGTACACCGTGCCCTTCTAGAGTGGTCATGGTGAGACTCATGCTTAGCCTAGGGCCTAGCTTATGGCCATTGCCCAATCGATGTTAGCTATTATTATTAGTGACTAGAGTCTCGGTGCATGGGTGGGGTCCCTCAGCCTGGCCAGTGATCGAGGACTAGTAGGAGGCCAGCCAGCCAGGAGAGAGACCCTGGGAGGTTGGCTGGCTGGCTCCCTGATTGGGACCTATGGGTGGGGGGTAGTTGGCAGGGGGAAGGGGCCACGGGAGGACTGCCAGCTGCAGAAGGTTGGCTGTGGGAGTACACTGACTACCAGGAGGCAGCTCCTGCATTGTGTCTGCCCCCTGGTGGTCAGTGAACATCATAGTGACTGGTCAATTGGTCGTTCGGTCATTCAGTCATAACAGTCACTTAGGCTTTTCTATATGTAGATAGTACTGATAGAACTGTCTGGGGTTAAGCCTCGGTTGATTCATCAGAAAGCCTGTCTCTGTGATCCAGCACTCTCGTGAATAGTAAAGGGTGGGCGATGGAGAAATGACTAGTGGGCTGCAGAACTGACCTATAGAGCATGTAGTCATTGTAGTAATGGTTGTTAATGTCACTCTAGCACAGCAGGGACTGAGTAGGAGGAGATGTAATACCAGGGTACCACGACCAAGGACTTGACGGGAAGCTCATTTGCCAAGCGTGAGGCAGAGCGCAAGTCTCTGGTGGGCTGTCCAGGTTCGGACTGGGCTCTGTCGCAGACTAACTGTTCATTGTGGGTAATTCGCTTAGGCTTCCTGCCTTGTGTTTTCACTGATGTAATGGAGATTGTAGCCTGTGTCATAGGATGACTTTGAAGGTTAATGATAACATATAACATGGTTAGAATGGTGTCTTCCACACAGTTAGGATTATTATCAGTGCTGCCAGCTTGAAATCTTTACTGATGGATGCCTTCCATGTGACCACAGTGTTTTACTTGTTCAGAATAACCAAAATCCATATTCTGAAGTATATTTTGACTTGTACTAGAAAAAAATTACTGTGTAATTTCATTCGTACGAGATAAAATATACTAGAATACTTGTGTTTTCATATGTTGAAAGCATAATAAGAATAGGGCTCTTTAGATGCATATTCATTATGCAGATTTTTAGGTCAGTTTCTTTTAAATAAACTTTTTTTTTTTTGGCTTAATTTTAGACTTACAGAAAGGATGCAATACTATATAGAATCCCATAAGCCTCCTCTAGTTTCCCCTTGGGCACCATAGTACATCTGTCTAAACTAAGACACCAACACTGGGGTAAGACTGTTAACTGAACTCCAGTCTTTATTTGGGTTTCATCAGCTTTTCTGTAAATCTTTTTCTGCCCCTTCAATCCAGGGCTCCACATTGATTTAGTTGACAGTTTTTCATTATCTTGATCGTTCTGAAGAGTATTGATCAGGTGTTTTGCAGAATGCCTCTGAATTTTGGTTTGTCTGACGTTTTCTCATGGTCAGACTACAGTCATGGACTTTTGGAAGGAACACATGGAGGTGACGTGGACTCATTATTTTTTCGAGTGCCAGTTGGGTGCCAGGTACTCTGGACACTAAGCTACATCAGTGAACAAAATAGACGTTTCCTTTCCTCGTGAGGACCCCATTGTGTTTGGAAGAGGCTAATAAAGAAAGTAAACAGCCCTGACCAGTTTGGCTCAGTGGATAGAGCGTTGGCCTGTGGACTGAAGGGTCCTGGGTTCGATTCCCGTCCAGGGCATGTACCTTGGTTGCAGGCATATCCCCAGTAGGGGGTGTGCAGGAGGCTGCTGTTTCATGTTTCTCTCTCATCGATGTTTTTACCTCTCTATCCATCTCCCTCCCTCTCTGTAAAAAAATCAATAAAATATATTTTAAAAAAAGAAAGTAAACAGGTAAGTTAGAGAGCATGTTAGAGGATAATCAGTTTTATAGAACAATCCAAAGCTGCAAAGAGGGAAAGGGAGCTTAGAATTGAAGGGGGATACATTTAAAATAGGATGGTGCCCTAACCGGATTGGCTCAGTGGATAGAGCATTGACCTGTGGACTGAAGGGTCCCGGTTCGATTCTAGTCAAGGGCATGTACCTTGGTTGTGGGCACATCCCCAGTGTGGGGTGTGCAGAAGGCAGCTGATTGATGTTTCTAACTCTATGCTTCTCCCTTCCTATCTGTAAAAAAATCAATAAAAAGATATTTAAAAAATAAAATAGGGTGATACTTAAATGAAACTTGAAGGAGAAGTGGGGAGAAGCCTTCTGGATAGAAAAATCAGAGCATGCCTGGAGTGTTCTAGAAATAGCAAGGAGGCCAAGACCGGTTTGGCTCAGTGGATAGAGCGTTGGACTGCGGACTGAAAGGTCCCGGGTTCGATTCCGGCAAGGGCATGTACTTTGGCTGCGGGCACATCCCCAGTGTAAGAGGCAGCTGATCGATGTCTCTCTCTCATCGATGTTTCTGACTTTCTATCCCTCTCCCTTCCGTTCTGTAAAAAATCAATAAAATATATTATTAAAAAAAAAAAAGAAATAGCAAGGAGGCTAGCGGGACTAGAACAGGGTCTTTGAGGAGGAGAGTCTGGGTTGGTCAGGTCAGGAGGTGAAGGGCCAGATCACAGGCCATCACTCTGACCTTTCGGGTGAGACAGCCATGGTGACGTTTTGAGCAGAGAAGTAACGGAAGCGACAGGTGTTACCAGGTTCATTTGGCCTGCTGTGTTGAGATGAGCCTGTCGTGGGCCAAGGGGTAGAGCAGGCAGACAGTTAGGCTGTTGTAATAGTCCAGGTGAGATGATGGGTTGGTGACAAAGGACCTGATTCTGGACACCTCTGAAGGTGAAGCAATAGGATATGTTGATGCATAGGATGTATGTGTGTGAGAGAGAAGGAGTTGAGGATGACTTGGAGGTCCTAGGTCTAAGACACTAACGCATGAGGAGCTCTGAGAGGGAGCAGGTTTTAGCAGGGGTGGAACAGGAGTTCGTTTTGGGGCAAGTCAGGTTTGAGATAAGACATCTAAGAAGGTATACTGGGCTGGCAGTCCGTTAGTCAAGTCTGGAGTTCAGGGAGAGGTCTGGCCCAGATTCGTAAAGTTGGGCATTGCCAGCACCCATGGTGTGAAAGCCATGGGACGGTGGCTCCCGGGGGAGCAGGTAGAGATGGGAAGGCACAGGAGACCAGGAGATGAGGAGGAGCCTGCCAGAGAGGCTAGAAGGCGTGGCCAGTGAGGCAAAAAGGAAACCGGGGAGCATGTGTGCTGGACGCCGGGTGGAGAAAGTGCTTCAAGACAGAAGTGATCCCGTGTCACATAGTGCTAGTAGGTCATGTAAGAAGAGAACTGAGACTTATCCGTCTTCTTAGTGATAGGGAGGACACTGGTGGAGAGAAATGGCGTTGCTGGAGCAGTGTCCTTAGGCCAGCGAGTGAGCAGACCTGCGTTGTATCTTGAGTTACCAATGTCTGTGACTTGAGCAGCATGCTTAACTCCTGTAAGACATTGCAGCTTGAAATGTGGGTAATAATAGCAGCTACTTTGCAAGGTTGTTTATGGATTCAGTGAAATGAGGTAGGCAGAGCACATGGCATGGCACTCAGCAGACACTAAACGGGTGCAGCGATGACAGACTCTAAACAGGAAGCTCTTAACCCGGAAACCTGATTCCTCTGCCAGGCCAGTGAACTCCAGGTTTGCCTCCCTCCGGGCTCACCCTGGCCTGTGATGTGCCACTGTGGTTCTGAGGAGCTTTTCTCTCCTCCCCAGAGCCTGAACCCCAATCTGCTGGCCGTGGTGACTGAGAGCACAGACGTACACCACGAGCGCACCTTCATCGGCATCTTCCTCGTGGACGGGGTCACTGGGCGCATCGTCCACTCCTCCGTGCAGAGGAAGGCCAAGGGCCCCGTCCACATCGTGCACTCGGAGAACTGGGTGGTGGTAAGGACTCAGACGAGCTTATGTCCCCATGAGGGACACTGTGTGTTGCATCATTTGTGAAACGGATAATGGCAGTCACCTCTCGTCTAGCTTACAGGAGCATCTAGCACATCGTAAGCACTCAGATGTTAGCTACTGTAATTCCGATTTCCAAGAATCTGGAGAATTCTTTGTTTCTTGTGACCTCTGGATAGCCTAGAGATAACTACTCTGAAAGCTAGTAAACTGGTTAGCAAGGAAGAAAACGGGGGTGCTGGGTGGCTTCTTTCCTCAGAGGGCATGTAGTCAGTCAGAAAGGTGTCTTCCCATGTAATTTCCCCTGCCCAGTGGGACTAGCAGCTGAGCCCCTCGCTGCCCCTCTTCTCTCCGCAGTACCAGTACTGGAATACCAAGGCCCGGCGCAACGAGTTGACCGTGCTGGAGCTCTACGAGGGCACCGAGCAGTACAATGCCACCGCCTTCAGCTCCCTGGATCGTCCTCAGCTGCCCCAGGTCCTCCAGCAGTCCTACATCTTCCCCTCCTCCATCAGCGCCATGTCGGCCACCATCACGGAGCGGGGCATCACCAGCCGACACCTGCTTAGTGAGTGACCAGGGTGGGGTGGCTGGGTCTCTCCGGCAGCCGCACGAAGGACCAAGTCAGGAGGCACTGCTGGCAGAGCCACGTTTGATCGCCATCAGGGATGGTTAGGGAGGACGGCTTTGTTTCAGCAGGAAAAGTTCGCCTGGCTTGGCCATCCATAAAAGATGATACGTTTCAGTTCTCATTTCTGATGAACCTCATTGTTCTGCGTTTCCACTTTGCTCAGAAAGGTGGACCCTGATGTCATTCCTAAGAGGTGGCCGTGCTGACTGCAGACAGCGGCACTGTTCAGTCTCATCCTCATGCGGTTCTCGCTCAGGACTTGGTGACGGGTAGTAAGCTGCTCTTGTGTAGTGGATTTTATCAAAGACATTGGGGACCAGAGCTTATAGGGCACTTGGTACTATTTTATTCTCAAATATGAGGAGGGCAGCCCTTTTGGCAGCTTCCGGGGAGCCCCACTGCTTCTGAATCGGACGGCTCTCGTGTCCTGCGTCCTCCCTGGCCTTGCTGCTGCTCCGGCGCACGTGGCTCGTTTGGCTCAAGGGAAGGAGACTCATGGGCAGGTAGCAGTGGAGGCAAAGGAGGGGATGAAGAGACCTGAGTGGCCCTCTGTGCTCATCTCTCTCATCATTACCCATTTCTTGATTCTAGGATTTTATTTCCTGATGTCTTGGGATATGTGAGGAAACCAATATTTTCAAAAGTGGGAACCTTCATTCAGACACATGCCTATTGTCGTTTTTGGCCATTTGGAGCCTCACTGTCACGCCCCAACTCCCCCTACCCCCCTTTTTTTAACTCAGTATTAAAGTTCTGTGACAGTGACATTTTTGTAGCTAGCCCTAACCCGGGCCGACCGGTGTGAACGTGCACTCTGGCTTCTTTCTGTGCAGTCGGACTACCTTCTGGAGCCATTCTTTCCCTCCCTAAGGCCTTGCTGGATCCCCGCCGTCCTGAGATCCCAACGGAACAAAGCAGGTGAGCCCCTGTGGGCAGTGTGAAAGCTCTGGCCGTAGGACTTGAACCTGTCGGCCACCTTTGGTCCTCAGCCTGGTACACAGGCTGTCCTGCTGTGCTGGGACCTGGGGGTGTAGCAGTGAACGAGTCTGACAGATACGTCTGCCCTCGTGGAGTGTACGTTCTGGGTGGGGAGATGGATAGCACATAAGTTGAAATGTTAGCTACTCATAAATGCTGAGGAGCAAAAAAGCAGAAAGGGGACAGGGACTGTGCAGGGTTAGGCGGTGTGTGTGGTTGAACTTTTGCAAGGGCGGCCAGGGGGAGAAAATGGTAACGATTAAAGACCAGAAGGAGGAAAGGAGTTAACCTTATGGAGGCTTGGGGCCACTCCTCAGGCAGAGGGAAGAGCCGGTGCAAATGCTCTAAGACAGTGGTTCTCTACCGTTCTAAAGCCGCGACCCTTTAACAGGTCCTCATGTTGTGGTGACCCCCAACCATAAAATTTTCGTTGCTACTTCATAACTGTAATTTTGCTAGTGTTAACGAATCGTAATGTAAATGTCTGTTTTCCGATGGTCTTAGGCAACCCGCTAGCTGTTGAGAACCGCTGCTGCAGAGCCTGAGACCATCGGAAAACACAGATATTTACATTACGATTCAGTGAACAGTAGCAAAATTACAGTTATGAAGTAGCAACAAAAATCATTCTATGGTTGGGGTCACCACAACATGAGGAGCTGTATTAAAGGGCCGTGGCATTAGGAAGGTTGAGAACCACTGCCCTAAGATGAGGTCAGTGAGTTAGAGGGAGGGTGGGAGCCAGAGGGGCTAGAGCAGCTGGTGGTGGGAGATGGAAATGAGGTCAGGGAGGAAATGGGGGCTGGGTCCTGTAGGAAGACAGTAGCTTGCCACCGTTAGTATGTTTTTGAATAATTCCAGCCATGGTTTCTGCATGTTCTCGCACCCCTCCTGAATTCTTTTCCCTCCGGGGCCTGAGAAACGGCGGCAGAAAGCACAGGAGACCTGTTTTTGCACAAAGAGGAAAGGAAGGAGGAGTGTGGTTTGGAGTGAAGAGAGTGAGAGTGAGACTGTGGGGGGTGAAGGAGGGGAGGATAGAGCTGGGGAAAAGACAGGGGCGATAACAGGGTTTTCTAGAGGAGTGTAGACAGGCACTCTGGGTTGAAGGGTTGGAATTGGCCCAGTGGCTCAGTGTTTTGGTTTTAAAATGGCCTTGACTTTCCTCCCTGGGTGTGAATACTGTTGTCCGTATGTTACTTGTTTTTAGATTTAGAACAAGGTAGGAATCCAGATCTCAGACTTAGTCTCCACGCAGCTTGCTTTCTTACCGCCTTCCTGACAGGTAGCGGCCGAGTTTTTAACTGCCTAGTAGACTTTGAAGGACGACCTGCGGCTCGATGTGTGGCCCGGAAAGCTGCCAGCCTCTGCAGGGCAGCCAGGGGGTCACCTTGCCGCAGTTTGAGTGCCGTCCCGACTGATGTTTTGCAGAGAGGAGAACCTAATCCCGTATTCTCCAGATGTGCAGATACACGCAGAGCGATTCATCAACTATAACCAGACGGTTTCTCGAATGCGAGGTATCTACACTGCTCCCTCAGGCCTGGAGTCCACTTGTTTGGTGAGTAACGCCCACAGCCACCCAGCTGTGACAGTCCTTGCGGACACAGCGGAGGGTTCCGTTTCCTTTCCTACCCGAGGTGGAGGTTGTGTGGATCACTGGCTGCCTTTCTTACCCGTTTTCCGGTCCCTCTGCCTGCCAGGTGGTGGCCTATGGCCTGGACATTTACCAAACTCGAGTCTACCCGTCCAAGCAGTTCGATGTCCTGAAGGATGACTATGACTACGTGTTAATCAGCAGTGTCCTCTTTGGCCTGGTGTTTGCCACCATGATCACCAAGAGACTGGCACAGGTGAAACTCTTGAATCGTGCCTGGCGGTAAAGACTCAGGATCTGCTGCCCAAGAGCGCAGAGCCGAGGGAGCGAGGGTCAGCGAAGCTCCAGCTGCGGTTTGACAGGGTGATGGAGGCTGTGTGGGCGCTCATCTTAGCTAAGAGTTGTGAGGGAGAAGGTGGACTCTCATGGAGACTCCTTTGGGACATGTCTGGTGCCGTTGGTGGACGGTGGTTGAACTCTCAACTGAGAATCTCAACGCATCTTGATGGACTTTCCCCTGAAATCCAAAAGCCATTGCCCTATTTCCTCTCTGTCCATCTAGGGATGTTCCGTGTGTTTTTTTATAAGACCCCCCCCCCCCCCCCACACACACACACAGAGTTCTCTCTCTTATGAGGCCTGTTTAAATTGATTTTGGTTTGCCCGCTGTTTCCCACGTTAAATTAGAAATCTGTTTCCCTGCTTCTTGCTTGAGTGGGAAGGGAACTCGTACCACTCCGCCTTTACATGCACTTGCTGCTGACATTGGGGAGGAAGATTCGTCCTTCGTACAGTTTGAGCACTGACCCAGCCTCTCGTGGCTTCCTTGCACAGAGACTCCTGGTTCAGGAATCTGTATGTGGTGTCAAACTTACTTTAATGAAGCCTCTAGTTTCATGAGACTTCGGGTTGGGCCACCTAGTCTCCGTTTCAGTTTATTGAAAGCCAAGTGTGTAAAGAGCATCTTGGTTTGTGGTACACTGCCCAGCTCTTTCACCTAAGGCATGTGCAAGCTGAGGCCTTTTAATACTACTGAATTGCCTGAACCTTGACGAGATTTCAGGGGAAGGAGGAGAGAGAGAACCTGCCTGTTTGCAGTACCTCACGATCTCTCATTTTACCCACATCCTGGTCTAGCCGTCTGATAACCTTGTTAGAGGAAGCTGTCCCGTTTAAGAAGCTCGTTATTTATTTTTTAGTTTTATAAATTGACACTTGTGGGTCACTAGATTGCTCTTAAAATGAGATTTCAAATCTTACGGATCTTTAAGAAATGGAGAGGGAAAGAGGCAGAGGTAGGAAATTGGCACATTGTGGGTGAGGCAATGCCGACTGGCTGGGCTGTTGCCTCTGCAGCAAAAGAAAGATGTCCTAAAAATTTCCCCTTGTTCCCGGACTTGGGGAGTGATGGGGCTAGTCTTTACTGTGAAGAATGAAATGTACAGAGCAGACCTCTAGCCCTGTTGGGGGAGAGAGACATTCAAGCGTCTGAATAAAGTGAGTGACAAATGGCACTGTTTTAAGTCCTTTTTTGTGGGGTTTAGGGACACTTTGAGGCTACTTTTGTACTAGAGGGGACAAAACGCAACGCAGAAATGGTTTTTAGATAACTTAAAAAATATATTTTTTTATTGATTTCAGAGAGGAAGGGAGGAGAGAGAGAAACGTCAATGATGAAAGAGAATCATTGATCGGCTGCCTCCTGAACAATCCCTCCTGGGCATTGAACCTGCAACCGGGCATGTGCCTTGATCGGGAATCGAACCTTGACCTCCTGGTCACATGCTGAAGCCCAGCCAATGAGCCAGACCTGCCGGGCTTCTCAGTATTTCTGAACCGTGAAGCAGCACTGTCTGAGCAGCTACGCTCAGCCGCTGCGTGTGGCTTTTGACTTTCTCTGATGGGGTTTTCTCCTCTTCTTCTTGCATCTGCCCCCTCCTCTTCATTAACTAGGTTAACTTTGGGGCCGCTGCAATGAATGTTTCACTTAAAAGGAGAATCCTTAGTATTTTGGATGTCATTATTTTTACTGGTTTGGTCAACATACCTGATCTCTTGGTGTCAAGTTCACAGCTAAATTCAGTGACTTTCCGTCCCTATTGGGAATAACGTAAAATGGCTTATGGCTTTTGTTAATGTTTCCTTAGCCTTTGGTTCTGAACAGTAATTAGTTATGGGCAAATGTGCATGAATTAAACACAGAATTATAGTTTTAAATTCTGGGGTGGGGAGAGGAGGGGTTCAATAGTAATGTATTTTACCCTACCCACCCTCTTAAAACTGTAGCTTCTTGATTTAATGCCTCTTTAGCAAGAGGCTGTTACCTGCTCCCCTTTCCCTGCCCCCAACCATGAAGGGTGAGCAGGCTCATATGCAGATAATATCACTGACCTTCAACTTGATAAGTTCCAAAATAATGAAACCCAAATTATTTTTGTTAGCATCTCCCTGATATTTATTTTGCTCAGAGTCTACAATTCTAAATCGGGAGTGGACTCATTCCGCCTTTGTCTATGGGGTAGAATTCTGGGCCTTGACTACCCTTTCGCGTGCACTGGAGCATGTGTGAAACTTCTTCAGTCATTCCTTTGGCCCTGTGATGAGCCATCAATCTTTGTCAGGCTCTTTCATTTCAACTAGAGGACGTCACTCCTCTCCTCTGCCTTAAAGAGTGAAGTTGGATAGCTCCATGCATCTTGAGCACAAATGGAAGATACACCCCCAGGAAGTTGAATTTAGATCTCCTTGGTCAGTATCTCACCTCCTTACAAAAAACACTTGGTTGAAACAGACACACAGACACTGAGAGTGGACTGGTGGTTGCCAGAGGGGAGGGAGATGAAGGTGGGGGAGCTGAGAGGAAGAAGTGAAGCAATAAGTACAGATTGGTAGCTACAAAATAGTCACAGGGATATAAAGTACAGCATCGGGGACATGGTCTGTAATATTGCACTAACTACGTATAGCAGCAGTTGGGTACTGGAAATATTAAAGGGGAAACACTATGCAAAGTATATAATTATCTAATGATTATGTTGTACATCAACACCAATACAAAATAATATTGAAAGTAAACTGTAATTGAAAAGAATAAAAATAAAGATTTTTTTTAAAAAGCTCTTAGTACAGCTTACACAACCACAAACGATTCACAATAAAATGAAAATTAAGGTGAAAACAGCAACAAGAATGAAAACCACGACTCAAAGGAGAATAGTTCAGAAGGTGTGGTGGGTCCCCCACCTCCAGTGCATACATGTAATCCGTCTTCTTCAAGCTAAAGTCCTTTGATTTCAAATAGAACATGCATAATATCGAACAAATTTTAATGCAAAAATTACTGTGGACTAATATGGTAGCCACCTTAGTGTCCTTGTGTCCCAGGTTCTTAATAGAATCGTGCTATTTAATTCTATTTGTTTTTTCAACTACTGCTTCTTAAACATCATGTTTTCATGAAAGAGGCCCTAAATTCTTTCTGGAACAAAATATAGAAATTTTAGATTTGTAATTTGACTACCCTTATAAATTGCTATTCTTTTTTTTAAAGCTTATTATATAAGCTACAATGATCAGAATCATTCCAAGACTATTTATTGACTTTTACTCATTTAAAATTTTAAGTAATGAATTACTGTTTCTCTACATTCCTTATTTGGAATGTTTTTTTCCCTTCTCAAAATATGGCTTGTTTCAAATTTAAAATCCTCCCTAAAGCCTTCCCTGTTGACTTTGGCTCCCCAGAACCTCCGAGTTTCCTGGCTGCTCACCACACAATTTCCCGTGTGGTGTATTCCAGCACTTTATTACTTGAGTCATTTTGTGTCTCCCAGGGATTGATAAGTTGTTTTCTGAATTCCCCACTATCTTAAGCATGAAGCTGCTATTTTGACTAATAGTTTCTCCAATGCTAACACCTTTATCGGAGATAGGATGTTTGTCAATAGTTTTTTAAATTTATGGTGACTTAGTAAGGAATTCTTACATTGAGATGCCACAAGGTAGTCCTACCCACCTTTCTGATGTGCCCTGGAACAGAGGCTCTGGCCAACCCTATTATGGTACATTAAAAAAATGCTCATAAGCCGAGACCGGTTTGGCTCAGTGGATAGAGCGTCGGACTGCGGACTGAAGGGTCCCGGGTTCGATTCCGGCAAGGGCATGTACCTTGGCTGCGGGCACATCCCCAGTAGGGGGCGTGCAAGAGGCAGCTGATCGATGTCTCTCTCTCTCATCGATGTTTCTGACTTTCTATCCCTCTCCCTTCCACTCTGTAAAAAATCAATAAAATATATTTTTAAAAAATGCTCATAAGATCAATATGGGAAATGAGCTTTGTGGTACCATAATTTCTATCTTAAAAAGGAAGGAAATCTCAGTATTTATGTGTACTTATATAAACAAAATAAAGAGAACTGTGATTACTTAGACTCAAAGTCCAAATAGGCTTTGGAAAACAACATTCTTTATAACTACCTTAATATTCAAAATTTTATAATTACCATTCCATATCAAAACAAGGTAGATAATACATTGTCGCATTTGTTTATTTTTGGTAAAATGCAAACAAAGGGATCATCTACATTTTAATAATGGAGACACTGGTACTTCAAATGAAGGAACTGCTTCACATTTTGTTGCCAAGTTGTTTATATTAAAAGACTACATATGTTACCACACATGTTCTGCTTTTAAATGGATGTTTCCCTTATCCTTCCTCTCTCTCAAAACCAATAAAAAATATTTTAGAAAGACATACATTATTAAACAATACCAAAAAAAAAAAAATGGTTGCGTCTCCCCTTCAAAACCTTCCCCAACCTCTATGTCCGAGATAACCACTGAACAATTTGGTATGTCTCCAGACCACAGAATGTTCTGCAACTTGATTATAGCAGTAGTAGAGGCCTGATGCACAAAATTTAAAAAATATACATATTTTTTATTGATTTTTTTACAGAAAGGAAGGGAGAGAGATAGAGAGTAAGAAACATCAATCAGCTGCCTCCTGCACTCCCCCCACTGGGGATATTCCCACAACCAAGGTACATGCCCTTGACCAGAATCGAACCTGGGGACCTTTTAGTCCGAATGCTGACACTCTCCACTGAGCCAAACTGGTTTCGGCAGGAAGGCCTCCTCTTGCACAAATTTCGTGCATCAGGCCAAAACCAATTTGGCTCAGTGGATAGTGTCAGCCTGTGGACTGAAAGGTCCAGGGTTCGATTCTGGTCAAGGGCATGTACCTTGGCTGTGGGCACATCCCCAGTAGGGGGTGTGCAAGAGGCAACTGATGGATGTTTCTCATCGATGTTTCTATCGCTCCCTTCCTCTGTAAAAAATCAATAAAATATATTTAAAAAAAAGAAAAAAAGAATAGGCCTTCCTTCCCCGGCCGCCGGCACCAGCTTCCCTCTGGCACCTGGGACCCAGGCTTCCCTCGCAGCCCCGGCTTCGTCTGGAAGGATGTCTTGGTCTAATTAGCATATTATGCTTTTATTATAGATATCACAGACAGCTTTCCATATTAGCAATAAGCATCTCCCATACCCCTTTTTATGGTCACAGGATTGAAATTCTTCAGTGTTATTCCAGTAGAGATTGTTGTTAGATCAATTAAGTGTTCTTTTAGGGAAGTCTTTCTTGATTTACTTTCTCGTAAGAATTTGTAACATAAAGGATGTGTTCACCCTACCTCATCATTTTTCAAGGATTTTGAGTGTTGAGACCAACCAAAATCCCCCTTTCCCACCATACTAGGATTATATACATTTCTGATCTATGGTACTGAGATAGTGCCATTTTCAATACAGAGACTGAGGCTATTTAGAAGGCATCTTTATAAAATAGCTACCCATTTATACTGAAGAACACTTTTAAAAAATATATTTTATTGACTTTTTACAGAGAGAAAAGGAGAGGGATAGAGTTAAAAACATCGATGAGCTGCCTCTTGCACACCCTCTCCTGGGGATGTGCCCACAACCAAGGTACATGCCCTTGACCGGAATCGAACCCAAAACCCTTCAGTTCATAGGCCCACGCTCTACCCACTGAGCCAAACCGGTCAGGGCTGAAGAACACTTTTGTCTACTATTGCCTAAACATGCAATGTGGAAGAATAGAAGAAAGCAGAAATACATTTAAAAGTCATATTTACTCATATGTTTCGCTGTACTGCTTAAGGTTTTGGAGAAGTTTTATATCCCAGGTGCTGTGGTAAAATAAGCTAGACTAGAAACTAATAAGCAGTATTCTAGCTTATTGATGATAATGAAGACAGGAATTATAAAGAGTATTAGAATATTTACGTATGCTAGTTGGAATATATGTATGTTCTTTCCTTTGAGGAAGTCTGGACAATAAGTTAAAATGCTATCATAAGTTTGCTTGGTTATTATGGAGTTAGAATAGGGAGTGTGAAATCCTATGTGTCGTTTTTTACTATAGGCATCTGTAATTATAAAAGCGTAACATGCAGATAGACCGAATGACCGAACAGCAGAATGACTGTCCAGATGACCCTCCAGACGACCACGCTATGACATGCACTGGCACCAGGCCAACCAAGGCAGGTGCAAAGCAATTGGTTGAGGGGCCTTGCCATCACCCCATCATCACCCCACAGAGGGAGGCCCAGGCCACCAGCTGGTGGGGTGATCAATTGCGGATGGGGGGAGGGGGCTCTGTGATTGCCCCAAAAAGGGAGGTCTAGGCCACCCTCTGCACAGGGGTCAATCACAGAGCCTTGGCCTGGTGGGCGGGGCCTCCCTCTGCGGGTGATTGGTGATCGATGGGGGTGGGGGAGGGGTCCACACAATGGATCTCCCTGCAGGGGAGGCCCAAGCCAGCCAATTGATTGCACCCCATGCCTGTTGTCAGCAGAGTGAGGCAACTGATGGCAGAGGGTGGAGGGCAGCACCATACAGATGGCAAGCAGTGGCAGTGGTGGGGATGGGGCCAGCTGCTGGCAGCTGGGGGAGGGAAAGCCCTGATAGGCCCTGATCACCAGTGAGGCCTACGGACCCTACCTGAGGGGTCCTGGATTGTGAGAGGGCGCAGGCCAGGCTGAGGAACTCCCCTCCCTCCTGCATGAATTTCATGCACCGGGCCTCTAGTATATGCATGAGAGACCAGAATATTCACTTCTGCTGACAGAATAGCCCCTCTGTCCCCCAAAGGATACATTATAATCATTTGACTGCACTTTTCCTAGACTAAGTACACTACTTTCCTTCTGTGAAGTGCCTGCCAAGTGCCTTTTACTCTAATCACAAAGCATTTACAAAGTTTTTAAAAAAGCTTTTTATTTTGATACCATTTCAGACTTACAGAAGTTACAATAGTACAAACAATTCTCAGATATCCTTCACCAGATTCTCCAAATGTTAACATTTAACATTTTTGTTTTATCCTTCTTCCTCCTAGCTTTCTTTTTCAATCTGATGGTCCAAAATTCTGAGTATAGATCCGAAAAGACAGTAATAACAGGACTGAGGAATATAAAAACATTTCACGAAACAACTCTTCTGATAGATTTTCAATTTTATGTTATTTGTTTAAAGCTGAATAAATATGTCCAATCTTGGTTTTGTAGAAGAATCTGTCAGTTGAGCATTTGTTAATTCACATTGGCTATTACTGAACACTTAAAAGTTGAATGTTTACCTTATTATAATTTTAATAGTTTCAATTGTGTTCTTCCCTTCTCCAGTTTTCTGTAAGTCCTGCTTCCTGCTGTTCTTTAAAACTGACATTGTCTTCTAGTCCTGCACAATTGCCAAAATTATTTGTCTCAAAGCAAGACTGCAAGGCACATTTTCTTCTTTAAAACTCTACCATACAAAATGCACTATTATGGGGAAAATAATATTTGTGGGTTACAAATGACTGTATCATATTACTAAATTGAATCATGTTTCCAATCTCTTTCCTTATATTCTTTTTTAAAATATGTTTTTTATTTCAGAGAGGAAGAGAGAGAGGGAGTGAGGGAGATAGAAACATCAATGATGATTGAGAATCATTGATCGCTGCTTCCTGCACATCTCCCAGTGGGGATTGAGATTGCAACCTGAGCGTGTGCCCTAGTCGGGAATTGAACCTGGGACCCTTTGCCAAACCAGCCAGGGCTCTTTACCTGTATTCTTGGCATTAAAAAAAAATGCATTGATTACCAAAACGGAGCTACTCTCCATTTGTAGTGTTCAATGCTGCATTAGGAGTCCCACAAAGTGTGCACTGACTGTTGGCTCACGTAACTTCGTAAAAGCTTGAGAGCAGATTGACTTCTTTTGGCGCCTGAGAAATAATGGTAGCCATGGTTTATTCATCTGGTTGTTTCTAAACACAAAGTCATCTATTTAGAGTTTACTTCAAGCAACTCTGTATCAGATGGAATATTTTTGGAAAAACAAAAAAGAAAGCCAATATATCCTGCCTTTGGGGATCCTGCAGTGACACTGACCTCTTGTTGTTCTTGCTAGATTGAGGTATAATTTATAACCACTAAAGTGTACGCATCAAGGGCATAGCTCCATAAATTGTGTGTCTCTACACCTAACCACGACTTGTGTCAAGATACAGAACTTTCCCAGCTCCCTCCTCCTCAATACCATTCAGCTATAGCTGCTTAATTTTGAAGCCATGGTTTCCTCTAAGCCTGGCCTTCACTGAATTTACTTCTAGCATGAAATAGGTCTTTTCTGACTAAAAGTGCAGATCGACCACCAGGTACCAGTTTATTCATCCGCATTACATCGGTAACAAAAGCTCTTCCCAAACCTGGGATATTTCAGTGCTTCAGGATTTTCATAGTCTCCAAGGTTCTTGCAAAGATCTTTTATTTTTATTTTTTTATTTAGGCGGACTGTGCTTGACGTGGTCCGCCAAGATCTCACGTGCACAAGAATGCCCTTCATGTACGTGTACCTTTCCTTGGGTCAAAAGGCTTTTTTTTCTCTTAGATCTGGTATCTAGGTCATTCCCCCCCTCTAACCCTCACCTCAATAAAATCTCGACATTATGCCCCGTGAATAAAAGGTCACATTCTTTCTTTGCTAGTAGAAAAACAGGAAAACGGAACCTTATGTGGCAAACTGGAAAGAGCGATGCAAATACGAGCTGGTAAAATCACTAACGAGGATAATCAAATGGTGAAGGGGATGTGGGTGCGAAGGAAGCACGGACCAGTGGTTCCCATAACAGCGGGAGGCGGTGTGGGAAGGCGGAAGTTTGTAGCTGGAAGGCGCTGTAGTATTATCATCAGGGGGAGCACGGGGTGAGAAGTGGGTGAGTCATTAGGCTTCGGCCTCCTCGTCTGGTCCTTAGCGGTCTCGGGCTGGAGCCATTATATCCGCGATTCAGAATGTACTCCGCTGCCCCGGTCTTGTCACCTGAAACCAAGCGCTCAACTCACTTTTCCCGGCAGCGAAGCCACTTGGTTCCCACCTTCACCAACGACTCCCAGGGCGCAGGCGCGGAGGTTAAAGCGATCCCGCCCTCACCGAAGCGCTACGTTCTGCGCAGGCGCGGCCAAACCCGGCCTCTCCTGCGCAGGCGCAGCACCCCGGCCTCTCCGCCCGGAGTCTGTGGGAGCCGAGCCGAGTCGCGTGTTTTGGTCGGCGACGGCGGCGCGCAGTCTGACGCGACCGATTGCGTCACTTCCGCCCCCTCCCGGGAGGCGGCGCTGGGCCGGTGGCAATCCCCCGGAGGGAGCCGCAGGAGTACGACGGAAGATGGCGACGAGTGGCGGCGAAGAGGCAGCGGCTGCAACCCCAGCGCCCGGGGACCCGGCGACGGGGGTGGACACGACCCCGGGCTGGGAGGTGGCGGTGCGGCCCCTGCTGTCCGCGTCCTATTCCGCCTTCGAGATGAAGGAGTTGCCGCAGCTGGTGGCCTCAGTCATCGAGAGGTACCGGGCGGCGGCCCCGGCGGGGCGGCGTAGCAAGGGGGATGGGAGATCGTGCGGGACCGTCTGGACTCGCTTCCCGGGCCACCTGCTTCCTCTCGGGGAGCTCCGCCCCAGCCACGGCTTCGGGGCTCCGCGGCCGTGGTGGACGTGGGCTTGTCCGGGGTTCATTCTGTCAGCCTCTGTAAATCATCTGTGCCTCAGTTTCCCTCCCGAGCAAAACTTTGGAGATCTGCCTCTCGGGAGGGAATGGTCGCACCGGTGGGCTTGTGAGTCAGTGACTTTGCTATGCACCTGGCCCCGAGGGGAATGTCCCCCGGGCTGCCCCCTGCGTTAAGGTCAAAGCGCTGATGAGTTTGCATTTCTCGCCGGCACTCCGGCCCCTCGCCTAGGCCCCAGCGGAGCTCGGGGTTTAAATTGGGGCCCCAACACACAGTTTGATTGCGGCCTCTCCGAGGGGCTGGAGTCCCCAGGCACGTGCGGTTCCTTCGATTGAAGCCACTGGTGACCGTGGATGACTTTCTTCTGGGGTTGCACTTACTGTGTATTTGTGCCATAACGGTCTTGGTTGGGAAGCGTTTCCGTGTGTTAATCTGAGAGGTCATTTCCCCAAAGACGGTGTTCTCTTAATAAAATAGCTTCAGACTCTTGCACAGGTGGGGCTACTTGTATGGTTTGGTGTTTTGTGCAGCGATTCTGAGATTGTGAGGGTTATGTTAATAGGAAGGCGGTGCTCGCCTTTACTTGCTCAGAGCAATCTTTCATCAGCTTAATGGTAGATGTGCTTTTAAAGCCAGTCTCATTTTCATTTTTCTAGCCAACCCTTACTTCAGCAACTCCCTGCAGTTGCTAACTGGGTAATTTTAGCTTCATGCCAACAAGAATATATCTAATTGTTATCCAGAGGTTAGAAATTGCTGTTTGTTACTAAAGGAAAGGCCATGATTTGAAATATGACAATGCTTATTGTTAGGGTTATGTTGCTTTGATGCAGTTTTTTAAAAAAAACAAAAAACAAAAACTATAATTAAATAATACAGTATTTGAGTTTGGTAACAGTTTTGGTCACAGTTAACTTTACAGATGGATCTTTCTATATAATTATTAAGCCAAGAATGTTCTGAAGATGTAAACAAATATCAAAAGTACTGCTCTGAAATTATGTAGCCACTTTTTAACTGTTTGAAACATTTGGATGAGTAGTATTTTTTCTGTATTATACTTGTCAGTCACGTTAATTATAACGGGCAGTGTTATATTTTTAAAGAACAGTTGCTTTTATGTTTTTGTGGAAGTGAGCTGAGTAGGTTATAAGTCATTTGTTTACACCCTCCCATACATCTGCTATTCTGGGCTCATGCCCTTTATTATTATTATTTTCCATTATTTATCTATCTATCTATCTATCTATCTATCTATTTATTTATCTGGGCTCATGCCCTTTATTATCATTATTTCCTATTTATTTATTTATTTATTTATAGAAAGAGAGGGGAGAGAGAGAGAAAAATTGATGTGAGAGAGACAAATAGATTGGTTGCCTCCCACATCCACCTGGACCAGCCAGGGGTTGAACGAACCTGAAACCTAGGTATGTGTCCTTGACCAGGAATTGAACCCGAGACCCATCAGTTCTTGGGCAGATGCTTTAACCACTGAGCAACTGGCCAGGGATGGGCCCATGCCTTTTAAAACGATAATAGTCAAGCAACTTCAAATGCATCAAACAGGGTTTGAATTTTACCATGTAAATAAGGGTGGCCCTTTCTACATTCTATGTTAGCTAAGGTAATCAGAGCTGCCTGAGTTTGTGGACACTCAGAAGACCTCTCTTCATGGTTTAGAAGAGAGATCCAAACTGATGACTGTTTAGTAACAAAATTTTATTGGAAGGCAAGAGCCTCCAAGTCTTTGTTTTGATTTTTGTGGCTCAGTTAACTTTGAAAGCCTATGTGTCCTCTTCAGACTTTATAAGAAGAATGTGATCTTAAGAAAAATTTCCAAAAGAAACATCTAGCTTACAAATTCTTGTAGTTAAAAACAACTAAACATATTCAGTGTCAAGTTTGGTGCAGATCAGAGGCTGGCACACTTTTTCTGTAAGGAGTCAGACATTTGCAAGCTATATAGTCTCCATATAGACTAGTCAACTTGGCCCCCTAATGGGCGGGCGTGGCAGTGTTCCCAAATCTTACTTGTGGACACCACAGTGTGAATTTCATGTTATAAAATATTATTCTTTTGACTTTTCTCAGCCATTAATAATGTCAAAACCATGCTTTAAATTTTTTTTGATTGAGCTTATTGGGGTGACAGTGATTAATAAAGTTATATAGATTTCAAGTTTACGATTCTATAGAACATCACCTGTATACTGTAGTGTTTGTTCACTACTAAAGTCACCATTTATCCCTCCTTTACCCTCTTCTATTTCCCTTTACCTCCCTTTCCCTTGGTAATCACCACACTGTTGTCTGTGAGTTTTGTTATTGTTTTTTGCTTAACCTCTCCATCTTTTTCACCCAGTTCCCCACTCCACCGCCCCTCTGACAGCTGTTAGTCTGTTCTCTATATTTATTAGTCTGTTTCTATTTTTTTGTTAGTTTATTTTGTTCATTAGATTCCACAAAAACCATTCCTTTTATTTACACACACGCGCGCACACACACACACACACGCGCACACACACACACACACACTCACTGAGTGGCCAGATTATGATGATTTCTGGATGCATAATAATCTGGCCACTTGGTGTATATCCTACATAATAAAAGGCTAATATGAAAATTGTCCCCTCAACCAGGAGTTCAGTCAGCAGGCAGGCCAGCCAACCACCCATGTCCTCTCCCCCTGGCCAGGCTGGCTGGACCCCAACCATGCATGAATTCATGCACTGGGCCTCTGATACACAAACACAATACACACACACACACACACATACACTGAGTGGCCAGATTATTATGCGTTCAGAGATCATAATAATCTGGCCACTCAGTGTATATAGGTATGCATGTATATTATTGATTTCAGAGAGGAAGGGAGGGGGAGAGAGAGAGAAACAGCCTATCTAATAAAAGAATAATATGCAAATTGACTGTACCATCACTGCACCCAGAAGCCATGCCCACAAGCCAATCAGAGCAAGTATGCAAATTAACCCAACAAAAATGGTGGTTAATATGCATATCCACAAGCAAAAGACGTGTGTGGTGTAGAAGGAAGCCAAGCACTGCAGGAGGGAGCAAAGCTGCGGGGAAGTAAGCAAGCAGGGTGGGGGAGAAGGAGGGAGCGAGGGAGAGGAGATGGGAACAAGGCAGAGGAGATGGGAGCGAGCAAGGTAGCAAAGACAGGAAAGAGCAAGGTAGTGGAGAAGGGAGCAAGGCAGCAGAGAAGGAAGGGAGCTTTGCTCAGGCTGCAGGAAGCTCTATTCTTGCAGGAATCTTCCTGCAATGGGTCTCTAGTCAGTGATAAGAGAGAATCATTGATCAGCTGCCTCCTGCATGCCCCCTAGTGGGGATGGAGCCCACAACCAGGGCATATGCCCTTGAGTGGACTTGAACCTGGGACCCTTCAATTTGCAGTCTGATGTTCTGTCCACTGAGCTAAACCGGCGAGGGCCACAAAAACCATGCTTAAAGGTGGACTGTATAAACAGGCTACTGGCTGGATTTGGCCTGCAGGCCATAGTTTGCCAATCCCAGATTTGGAACACAAAAATTAGTACTGTGCTGTCAGTATTGTATTTCTCAAGTTTTATTTGCCTTTTTAAAAAATGAAATGAGGGTGTCAGAATGATGGAAGTATTTCTTGAATATCAAGTTGTGGCCACTGAGTACAGGACCAGCTGGGGGCCAGCACTGCGCAGGTGCTGTGGGGGGCTGGCTTTCGGTGCCTCGGTTGTTGCTTTTTGTCTGTGGTTGCCGCTTTCGTCTGCAGCTCCTGTGGCTTTTTGCTTAGTCTGCCTGCTGTGCTTTTCTTCCTTGCCTCCAGGGATCTTCTGTTTTTCTGTTGCAGTTTGCTACTTTCTGTTTCCCTTTTTGATGTCCTGGTTCCATCATGCCAGCTCTACTTTCTGATCCATTGAATTCCTCTTTTGACTATTGAGAATGATGACATATGTCTTAAGGGACTGCTTAGTACCCTACTATTCTGTTTTCTGCCCCTGTTCTTTCATACTTTTATAGTTGGAACTGACCTGTGGATTAGAACTGTGGTCGGCAAACTGCAGCTTGCGAGCCATGCAGTTCTTAGGCCCCTTGAGTGTGGCTCTTCCACAAAATACCACGGCCTGGGCGAATCTATTTTGAAGAAGTAGCGTTAAGAAGAAGTTGAAGTTTAAAAACTTTGGCTCTCAAAAGAAATTTCAATCGTTTTACTGTTGATATTTGGCCCTGTTGACTAATGAGTTTGCCGACCACTGGATTAGAAGAAAAGGTAGTTAGAAAAAAATTCCTAGGTCCAGACCCTGTTACATTTGGCTTTGTAACCAAACTAGGGAAACAAAGGAGGAATGGACTAGCATGAAGAAATTGGGAAGGTACTTTTGAAAGTGTTGGATTTTTAAAAGAAAAAGGTAATCTGGGTTTACTTAAAGGGGAGTTATTTTTAAAACCCTTATTGTTGAAAGTATTACAGTTGTCCCTCCATTTCCCCCATTGACCACTTCTAGCTTGCACCCGCTCCTGAAGAAAGGGGAGTTGTTTTTATTCCTACCGTCTGTTGCTAGCATGTCTTTTAGTAGTAAAGACTGAAAGTCTTTTAAGCACCATTACTTTTCCAGACCAGAAATAGAGCTAGGACTAGCTTAATGGATGGAGCACATGTTATGCAGGGAATTAATAATAATTGCTGAATGCAGCCTTATGTTTTAAGGTACTGTAAAAACAATGTCCTATCTTTGCCCAAGATATGGTGATGAGCTGGTTGTCTCTGAGCAACTTGATGGACTTTGTCAATTACAAAAAGAAATTGCCTCTTTCTCTGAGCCAGTCCTTCCTAGGCTGTTCTGGCCTTCCTAGTGAAAAGCCTTTTTGAGTCTCTGCCTCCCAGTTATTTGATAAAATTTAAGCCAGAGAGACCTACTTGGGAAGGGAGAAGCTGTTGCAACAGCCTCATTAGATAATGCAGAGTCATTTCCTAAAAATCTCTTTTTAAATAGGTTTTTATTGATTTCAGAGAGGAAGGGAGAAGGAGAGAGAGAGAGAAACATCAATTATGAGAGAGAAGCATTGATCGGTGGCTTACTGCATGCTCTCTGCTAGGGATTGAGCCCACAACCCGGGCATGTGCCCTTGACCAGAATCGAATCCAGGACCCTTCCATTGGGACAAACCAGCTAGGGCCATTTCCTAAAGATCTTGAAAGGGAGGAAGGGATGCTAATGCCATGCTCTTTTGCGTTTATATGCTGTAGCACCTTGGTTTGCAAACTATGGCTAGCGAGCCACATGCGGCTCTTTGGCCCCTTGAGTGTGGCTCTTCCACAAAATACCATGGCCTGGGTGAGTCTATTTTGAAGAAGTGGCAGTTAGAAGAAGTTGAAGTTTAAAAAATTTGGCTCTCAAAAGAAATTTCAATCGTTGTACTGTTGATATTTGGCTCTGTTGACTAATGAGTTTGCCGACCACTGCTTAGGACATGTGCTTGTGATTGACCTATAGAAAAATGCCCACTACCGACTGATAAGAGTATCACTGTGAGATTAGTTCTGGTACTGCTTAATGGTTCCCTGTCTTAGTGTCAAGTTCACCCCAGGTTTGTCAAGAATGGGAGGGACATCCCTGAAAGCTTTCAGTTCTTTGGTGAATATGTATTAAATATTCTGCCATAAGCAGATGTTCAATAAACATAGGCTATTTTAAAATATAATTCATTAATGTATTCATTATGCTTAGTAGACAATGGATTGGAGTTTATGATTCTGCTGAGATAAAAAAGATTTGTGGAGTTTCCACGGTTCCCCCAAAAGTTTTGAAAAGTATGTAATCTAAGAGGAAGAAGGGAGGTGAATCCTTCTTACTTTATTTTGCCCTCTCAGATTTTTACCTCTTCCTAAAAAAGCTAGACATAGCCAGACCCTTCCAGTCCTTTTTGTTTACACGTCGAAGTGGATTCTCTGATCTGGCTGCATAGCTGCTGTTCCTCTTTGTACTCTGCATCACACTTATTTTGGTTGGAATATGAACACCCCATCTTTAAACAGTGTTTCAGTGGTGCTGCTGTTGCAAAGTTAGAAGTAGATCAGATGTTTGAGGAAGACAGCCTGAATGCCCAGAGGAAAGAAATTTAAAGTCTCTTTATTTTTCTTCCTCTGTTTATATATGTCTTCAATTTCTTCATCCTTCCCCTTCCTACCTAACTTCTTGTCCTTTATTCCATTCTTTTTCCCCCCATTTCTTCCCATCCTCTGATATCCATCGGGTTCTTGGGGAATGCGGATGGGCTCAGGAAGTGTGGCCGCACGTCTTTATTAGGTGACTCATGCACACTTGTTTCTTTAAAGTCGAGGGATATGACATTGTTATTGCCCACATGTCTGTTTCCTCCAAGTGGTTTGAAAACTGATTTCCTCAGGTTTATCCTTAATTTGCCCTAAGCAAACTATAAGTGGAGCTCAAGATTGCTCCATTCCCCCCCCCTCCACCCCCTATGCTAGTGTCCATCTTTCCCCAAAATGCGTTCTTATTTATTTACTTATTTAAAAAGTGTTCCAGGCATGCAGCAGCTCTGGCCACCAACACAGGCATCAAGCTAGGATGAATTAAGGACTGTATGTCTGCTTAGCCCCTGACAGATATAAGAGCAACACTGCCAGTCAGGTGTCTTCTTGCCCACTGCTAGGGGGTCCAAAGTGCATTCTTGTTTCCTTATTGAAATAAGGCAATTGTGTTTTCTAGGGCAGGAAGTAGGGTTTGTTAAATCATTTTTGAGGCAACAGTGAACCAGGTAATTAAATGAGTTTACTCATATATGTTGCATCTGTTTCATTGACTGGGAATGAAAACAGATTAAGTTCATCCTTTGGGTGGCCTTTTTTTTTGTAGTTTTGATAAACCTATTCAACAGAAAACATGGGGGTAAGCAACTCTGAAGTTTTGAAATAAAGGAGAGAAGGTAAACAACTCCTAAAATATACCAAATTATG
Organism: Antrozous pallidus; assembly: GCA_027563665.1. NCBI lineage: Eukaryota > Metazoa > Chordata > Mammalia > Chiroptera > Vespertilionidae > Antrozous > Antrozous pallidus. The sequence goes on from CM050508.1 coordinate 201,656,733, forward strand.
GGATGGAAAAACTTTAGAACAATGAATAAATGTGCATAAGGGTGGAAGTGAAAGAACTACTAAATGTAGAAAGGGATTTAGCAGGGAGTTTTCTGCTGAATATGGTATGTCCCTTATCAATGTGATGGTCACTAGAAACTTCGAGTGCTACTTGGTTTAAAGGTTTTTGTTTCCTCCTTTTTGTTAACCTGACAAATAAGGAGAAATGATCGTTGTTGGGCAGGAAGGTCCTGGTACATTGTGTGTTCCATAAATATTTCTTCTTGGTGAAGGAGTTGTTACAAGAGAAGTAGCTGATCTTTAATAAGTACCCATTTATCTATGATAAATTCCCAAATAGCAAAATGTTTGCAATGCCAGACTCTTAAGTGCTATTTGAGGTAATTCATCATTCACATTGGCACCTTCTGAATCTCGAGCTTGGATTTTTGGCTTCAGTGTTGTTCTGGCAAGTGGGTAGAATCCTTAGTGTTTACATTTCCTTTCCTAGGCTGATACTTGTGGTTAGAGAATTAACTCATTGAGGAAACTATGTAACCAATTGCTTTGCTCTTTAATAAAATGCAGTTGTCTTTTTTTTTGCCTTCTTGTTTCATGGATTGTGGATTAGCATCTGGTTTGAAAGAGAGAATGACATAAATCTATCTAGCCTTTAGACCTAGTTGGGCTCCAGGCTTTCACTGAAGAGGGCATTTCTTCAGCCAAAAATCTGGGATGTGATTAAAAATCACCGAATCTGCCCCTGGCCTAGGTGGCTTAGTTGCTTGGAACATTATTCATACACCAAAGGATTGTGGGTTCAATTCCTGGGCAGGGCACACACCCAGGTTGTGGGTTCGATCCCTAGTTGAGGAACGTACAGGAGGCAACCAGTTGATATTTCTCTCTCACATAGATGTTTCTCTCAAAATCAGTAAAAAGCATATCCTCAGGTGAGGATTAAAAAAAAAAAATCACTGAATTTTTTGTGCTCTAGCTGTAATGTCATAGGAAAGGGGTGGGGTCAAGTAGTGAATTTTAGATTTGGGCAACAATTAGATTATTTCCTTCCTTGAGTTACTGATTGTTTATGAAGTTATTGCATATAGACTAGCCTTGTTTGGTCTTCAGAAGGGGTCACTGTATCTGTATTCCCACTAACAGCGTTTTAAGCGTTTTGGTCTACCCCTTTTGGCCAGTACATGACATTATTAGATTTTGGTCTTTGCCAATCAGTAATATAGGACACAATGGTATCCTGTTATGTTTTTACTTGTATTTCCTTTAGCCTTTGCCATTCACTAAACCAAATACCTCGAACAAGTACTTAATTTTAGTTCTCTAAGCTTCACATTCTCAGTCTTGAATGTAGGGATGACAACAGTGCCTTCTAAGTGGAGTTGCTATAAGAATTAAGTAAGATAATACCTATAAATGATTGGGTAGGGTATCTGGCATATGGTAAGCACTAAGTAAATCTTGGCCAAATTATTTTCTTTCCAGTGAATCAGAAATCCTGCACCATGAGAAGCAGTACGAGCCATTCTACTCATCTTTTGTTGCACTTTCTACACACTATATTACAACAGTTTGCAGCCTCAGTAAGTACTCCACTCTTGTCCCCTTCTCCTGAGGGCTTGTGAGTAGGGGGTTGTGTACCAGTATCCTCCTGCGAGGGTGCCTGAACAAGTTGTTAATGAAGTCTGTATTTTATCAGTTTTGACCTGTTCACCCAAGAGTTCATTCAATAAATGGGTTGTTTGATATATTGACTGTGAGGCTGAAGTGAGTTACAGAAGTTTGAGGTTAAGTAAAGCTCACAACTGTCAGTGCGATCAGGCTCTGCAAGGTCTTTACCTAGGCCAGTGGTCGGCAAACTGTGGCTTGCGAGTCGCCGCGGTTTGCTGCTCTGTTGACTAATGAGTTTGCCAACCACTGGGATAGGGGCTTAATCACAAGGAACAACAACAGTCTGTAATTATTGGAATCGAGAGTCTAGGTCAGTGGTCGGCAAACTCATTCGTCAACAGAGCCGCAGTTTGCCGACCACTGCTAGGCCAACCTAGAGGGATTTAAGAACTAATTCCTTTGGATACCTGTTTCATATCCTATTAAGTTAACCTTCTTTACCTTCGTAATTAGAAGCTGTTTATTGATTTCATAAATGCACTTACTAGTGTGTTAATTTCGGGGGTGGTTAGGGGGATAGGTGGGTCTCTACCTGGAGTTAGCAGCCAGTAACTAAGACTCTGTTCCTTACTTGGTTTTGGTGAGAAAGAAAATTCTCCTTTTGTGTCCTTTGGTATTTGAAAGATTTCTACTTCAAGTCTCCATCTTTTAAATTTTTCTACTCAAAAAGTGACCAAGGTCTTATTTTCCACTATTTTTGGATTTTCAGATTTTTAATAAAAATTCTAACTCATATAGTTCTGAAAAATTGTAATGATTTGTTTTCTTAGATTCTAAGAAGTAACATGAAAGGAAGCTCCAGGGAATCTGCGTAATCTTTTAGGGTCCAATGCTGTTTGTTATAGGCATTGGCTACTGGTGAAAAAATTACTTTTAACTTGAAGGAACTTTGTCTAGGGAGCCCCTTGCAAAAAGGCATTTAGAATTTATGGGGGAAAAGAGGTAGTATAGTCTAAGGGTGTGAGCAGACTTCCTGAATTTGACTCTGGCTGTGTGACTGGGCAAGCCATTTAACCTCTTTATAGTTATCTGTTAAAAAAAAAGGAGGGAGATCAGATAATAATACCAACCTCAGAGAATTGGTTTAAGGACTGAGTTAATATACTTGCAGTTCTTGGTTCTTACAGTGATGTAGTTCTTATTTTAATTGTCTTCATTTCTAGTAACTGTAAGATAAGTTGACTTGTAAGCAATTGATGGTTGTCAGTGCCAAGATGCTTTTGTGCCCCCTTGGTTGTTGCTTCTGAACAATTATTATGCAAACATTGGAAATGTTGGATATATAGAGCTCAATACATGTTTTGTTTGATGTATTGACTGTGAGGCTGAAGTGAGTTACAGAAGTTTGAGGTTAAGTAAAGCTCATTACTTTCTCAGTTCCCCGGAACCAGCTTCAGTCGGTGGCAGCAGCCTGTAAAGTCCTGATTGAGTTTTCTCTCCTGCGTCTGGAGAATCCAGATGAGGCTTGTGCTGTGTCCCAGGTGAGAGTGATGGGCCCATTTCTGGCGCTTTCCTGAGGTAGGATTGTGATTGACTAATGGAATGATGGAGAAGGGGTGGCATAGAGCAGAGGTCGATAATTTTTTTCTGTAATAGGCCAGAGAGTAAATAATTTGGTGACCATCCAATCCTTGTTTCAACTAGCCTCTGCCTTTCCAGGCTCTGCCTCTGTGATGTGAAGGCAGATACAGACACTAGTAAATGCGTGAGCATTACTCTGGTCCAGTGACCTTTATAAAAACACGCTGTGGACTGAATTGGGGCTGTGGAGTTCTAATCTGTGATTTAAAAAAAGGGGAGGGGCCTGCAGAGGCTTTTTCAAGGATTCCAGTTACATGTCCGCAAGGCCAGGCAAGTAACATAAAATGAGTGAAGTGTGCTAGTCGAGATGGGTGCGTGACCCAGCTGTAAAGGGCCCAATCACTGGCTCCAGCTCACTGTTTTCATGCAGTAATGGAGGCTCAGAGACTCATTGCTATATATCCGTGAATTATTGAGAGAGATAAGAAATCTGGAGTTGTAGGTTAAACCTCCCATGTTTTAAAAAGTTAGTATAAACTTCAAATTAAAAACCAATAACATTGTGAGAAATAGAGGACAAACCTACAAGCCAGATATGGTCAGAGGACCATTAGCTAGTGATCTCTGCTTTAGTGTTTTTACCCGAGATTGCAGTTCTTGGTCCCATGCCAGTTAGAAGTCAAAAGTGTAGGATCTTCTAAAAGACATATTTGATTTTGTTTTCTTTTCAGAAACACTTGATTCTTCTCATCAAGGGCCTGTGCACTGGCTGTAGCCGACTAGACAGAACTGAAATTATCACGTTTACAGCAATGATGAAATCTGCCAAGCTGCCACAAACAGTGAAGACACTCTCAGATGGTGAGTGTTCCTTTGCCAGCCTGGTAATTTGGCCACTTCCCTGGTCTGCTTTTCCCTGTTTTGCTTTCTAAGGGTAGTCTCCTCACCCCTCTTTTTGCTTCTGTATTTCACAGTGGAAGATCAGAAAGAGCTGGCCTCACCATTAAGCCCAGAGCTGAGGCAGAAGGAGGTACAGATGAATTTTTTGAACCAGTTGACATCAGTTTTCAACCCGAGAACTATAGCATCACCTCCCGTGGGCCCACAGACTCCGGTGAGTTACTTCAGTCAAATGTCCTTATTAAGCCGATAATACTAGAAAAATAAGTAACAAACATATTCTATATTTCTGATATAAAATGATGTACACGCCTGTGGTAAGAAAAAAATTGAAGAATACAAATAAAAAAGAAAAGGCCTGGCCAGTGTTGCTAAATGGTTAGAGCATCTACTCACACTGAAGGGCCTGGGTTGTGGGTTCAATCCCCAGCTCTGGTCTGGGCATGTGCAGGAGGCCACCAGACGATGTGTCTCTCTCATATCAATGTTTTCTCTCCCTCTCTGTGTCCCTTCCAATCTCTTTAGAAATCAATGGAAAAAGTATCCTTGGGTGAGGATTAACAACAACAACAAAAAAACAAAAATAAAACTTCAGCTTCTCTGTCCACACTTATTATTATTTTCATGACCATCTTCTAACATTTCTCAGTGTGAATAAACAAATGTAAAGCGTGTTTTCTATAAAAGACATCGTTCTATAGTAGTTGCAGGATATATAAAATATATTAAAGCTATATGTTTTCCCCCTCCTTTTTGGAAAATAACTTGCATTTCCCCCAACATTAGAGAGGAATCTCTTCTCATTAACTGGGAGAATGCAGAGTGTCCCTGAGGTTGCTGCTCAGTCTGGACAGTTGGTTCGGTCCTGAACCCCAGGCAGCAGGCAGCAGACGACCGCGTCTTGATAGGCTTTTCTCACCCCGTTTCTCTTCAGGCGGAAGGAGAAAATGACGAGCAGTCATCCGCAGATCAAGCCTCTGCAATCAAAACCAAGAATGTATTCATAGCTCAGAATGTGGCTAGTCTTCAAGAGCTTGGTAAGACACTTAATTGTTGTCAGAAAGGTGGTTTCTCTGCTTTCAAATATTCCTTGAGTGGAAAATAAACAGCAGATAGAAGCTTGTTGGTGAAGTTGAGCCTTTTCATTAATTCAGGTGGCTCAGAGAAACTACTGCGTGTCTGTTTGAACCTGCCATATTTCCTACGCTACATCAACCGGTTTCAGGATGCGGTGCTGGCAAATTCCTTCTTCATCATGCCTGCAACAGTAGCAGATGCCACTGCTGTTCGTAACGGGTAAGGTGCTCCAGGGGACTGTACTTTACATTTGAATGTTGTTCTTAAAAAGAGAGAAACTGGGTAGTTTTTATGGCATGCCTACTTTCAGATTATAAAAGCAAGTGATTCAAAGAGACACCTTTGTCCATCTTTTCTGTTACATTCCAGTTTTCATTCACTGGTGATCGATGTAACCATGGCATTGGATACCCTTTCTCTACCTGTGTTGGAACCTCTCAATCCTTCTCGTCTGCAAGATGTGACAGTCCTCAGCCTAAGCTGTCTATATGCAGGTGAGAAGTTATGTCTGACCTCACTGTCTCAGTCAAACACAGGTATACTTTCCAGAAAGCATGAGATCTTTCTAAGTACACTCTCCCCCTTTACCTTTGCCTCCTTCCTTCCCCGAAGGATCACCTAATATCCTTTCTAGGTGAAATGAGGTCTCAATAGGAATCTTGTAAGTTGTCATATCGACTAACAGCATTGTGTTATGTGCATATTTATGTGTTTTTTCATATTTGGTTTTATAATGTGTGCAAATAATGTCTACTGTATGAAAAGCAAAATGCCATTGTTCTTTGGATAAGTAACTGTAATCCCTGCCCTGAAGGAACCTATACCCAAGAGTGGAAAGCAGATAGAATCACTTAGCGTAATATAAAATAGGAGATGCTAAAGGCAGTAAGTATAGTATATTAGGGATACACAAAGAAGGGAGCAATTGCATGTTGCTGTGGGAGCAGGTTTGAGGAAGGTTCTGTAGAACAGGCGATATCTGTTTATATTGGTAAATATGATGAATGCTCTTCTTCATATTTCCACACAATCCCTTCCTCTTGATCACACTTGCCATGGGAGTGGGGCCTGACAGCTGGTTTTGACTCTCTTTTAAGTTGTTACTGTGGCTTGTTAACTTATCAATCCTGGAATGTCTTGGAAGGTAGAACAGTTTCTGATGTTTATTTGGTTCTATAAGTGAGGATTTGAACAGTCTAAGGTAGTGGTCGGCAAACTCATTAGTCAACAGAGCGGCAAACCGCGGCTCACGAGCTGCATGTGGCTCACAAGCCACAGTTTGGCAACTGCTGGTCTAGGGAAATCTGACTTTGGAGGCACCAGGAAATTATTGAAGCTGGTCACCTTCCTGTGTTCTTTTGAACATCCCTGTGCAAATAGGGATCTAAAATTAAATGCACTTCCACTAAGGAAGGCAATCGTCATGAAAAAATTCAGGTCTGTTGATACATCTTGCAGTGCAGGCAGGATTTTAGCTTGGCTATCCCTAGGCAGAAGTAAAAGCAGGGCCAAAAGTATGCCAGACCTCGGGGACCATACTGGGATGTGTGTGTTTGTGTGCACGTGTGTGCATGCGTGTGTACGCTGATTAGTGAATGTTACAGCTGCCAAGAAAGTAGGCCCCATCCCAGAGCGCTTAGGAATGCAGTCTCAGTCATTGGACCACATTCTCTGGACAGTAGAGGCCATTGAAGATCTGAGCTATATTTTAGGAAGAACATTCAAGCAGTGGTACACAGGATACTTTGGTGTGGGGAAGTATTAGAGGCAGGAGGGTCTGTTCGGGGGAATTTGCAGGCACTCAGGTAAGAACCCGCTAATAGCTTGAGCTAGAGCAGCAGCAGTAGGGGTAGAAAGCTAAGGATGCATATGATCGTGCACTCGCTCCATGCCCACTTCCAGTACTTATATGCTATGCTAGTCCTCTACCGCTGATCTTGGCAGTTTTAAATTTGGGGTTTATTAATTTCAATTTTCAGGGAATTTCTTGAATATCACATGGATCTCAGTGTGTTTAGTCAGTAAGGATTAGATTCTTTAAAAATTTTAGTTGGATGAAAGATTCTGCATTTGATTTGTTGTTTACATTTTATCACTTGGGTTAGATTTAAAGAAAGAGATTTGTCTTGATGCCTTCCAGAAAAACTAAATGTGGGATTTTTTATCAAGAATCTTAAAAAAAATAAATAAAAATCATTAAAAATATATTTTAAAATTAACAGATTTTACTTATTTTTTAAAATTGATTTTTATGGGGGGCTGGGGGAGGACAATGGGGGGGAGAGGGGAAGATGTATGTACTGCTGTTTGTAGTACTTTAAAGAATAAAAAAATTTTCTAAAAATTGATTTTTACATAGAAAGTAAGGGAGAGGGAGAGAGAGAGAGAAACATCCATGTGAGAGCAAAATATTGATTGGCTGCCTCTTGCACCCCCCTACCAGGGATTGATCCTACATCCTGGGCATGTGCCCTCTTTTTTTTTTTTTTTTTTTTTAATTCATTATCTTTACACTCGATGAATAACAGCAGTGGGTTCAGACTGGCCAGGTCCAGGGTTCTGTGGGCCTTGAGGGCAGGCCCAGCTACAACAAACACAGGAAAACGGGCGAGAGGGCAGGGGGTGGAAAGTGAACAGATTTGGTCTTAAACTTGGGGGATGGGTGGAAAAGTGATTTTCCTTGGGGCTTGGGATGAGGACCAGCTGGAAGAAAGCTGTCTGATGGGGGCCTGGGCAGGCCCAACGGATAGGCTGGTGGGTACCCTTGGGGCTGAGCTGAGAGGGAAAAATGAGGCCCCCTCCCCTGAGGACAAGGCACTTGGCTCAGACTCCTGCCCCACACCATCCAAGGAAGAGATGGGGCCCTCATCCCCTCGCTCCTCTCACTGGCTCAGAGGCTGCTCCAGGGTGAGCCTCTGGAAGAAGCTTTTGCCCAGCTCATATGTGCTGATCATGATGGCACAGGAGGGTGTGGCCTTGATGATCCTCGGGAGGAAGCCTGCAAAGAGTCCCCTGGTGCCGGACGCAGCAGCAGCCAGGTGGAGTCGGCGTGCACAGGTGACACTCGCACAGCCTCCACGGCTCCCAGCGCAGCCTGGCGCTGCGTCTTCACCACATCGAAGAGTAGAGTCAGGATGGCAGCCACCGTTCCTGAGATGCCACCAGCCACAAAGCTGATGCCCACTGATGCCTGGTCCTTTGGCCCGAGCCCACTCAGCCAGCTCTTTACCAGCTCATACTTGAACCAATACAGGGCTGGAAAGGGCACATCCCGAAGAGCAGGGGGGCCCCAGCCCAGCCACAGCGAGCGCCAGCCGCCCTGAGCCACGGAGCTCCGGACACAGGCCCCCAGCTCCCGGTATGACACGTGCTGAGCCTGCAGCTCTGTCCGAACCAGTTCTAGGGGGCTTATCGCAGTCACGGTGCCCAGGCGGGCCAGTGCACCAGCCACCATGGGTGCAAAGAAGTCAGAGGTCAGCGCTCGCCCACACAGGAAGGCCGTGAAGTAGATGGCGGTTGCTGGCACAGTCATCACCAGGGTGGCCGGGAGGCCACTCCACAGGGTCCTGGGGCCCTCGTGTCTCACAACCTTCACAAAGGCATCCATAGTGCCAGTGAAGGGAGTGGGGTCTTGAAACCAGGTTGCACAGCGGGCACCATTTGGGCACAGGTACAGGGGTTCCAGGACACCACTGCAGTAGAGGAGGCACTTCCCTGTGGGTCGGAGAGAGGGCAATTTGATGTAAGAGAGGCTCCAGGGTCTGGGGGAGGTGTCAGTTCGCTGGTCACTGAGGGACGCTGAGACTGCAGGCGGACCTTCACCACGTCCAGGGGGGTCGTGAAGATGGAGGTGACCACAGCCCTGGCACCTGAGGCCACCATCTGTTGGAGGGGCTGATGCCCCCAGGGTCCTCATCAGCCATCTTGTAGCTTCAGTTCTGGCTGTAGGCCGGTACTCGCGCGGTGCGGAGCCCGGGGTCAGGTGGGTCCATGGCGGGTCCGCGACCGGCCCGGGACCCGCGCGCGTTCGCCTCGCTCCCAGGCCGACCGGCATGTGCCCTCTTGCTCGAACCAGCAACATTTTTGATGCACAGGACGATGGTCAGCTAACTGAGCCACACTGACCAGGGCAATAAACTATTTTTAAAGCAGTTTTAGGTTTACAGAAAAATAGAGCAGGTTGTACAGTTTCCATATACCTTCCCTCCCCCACATACTTTCCCTTAATAACATTACATTAATATATTACATTTGTTATGATTGAGGCAGCAGTATTGATATATTATTATTAACTGAAGTTCATAGGTAAGATTAGGGTTCCTTTTTTGTGTTGTACAGCTATGTGTGTTTTTACAGATGCATAATATTGTATGTCCATAATCATTGTATCATACAGAATAGTTTCATTGCCCTAAAAATCCCCCATGCTTCAGCTAGTATAGTATTACCTCTTCCCTATCCTCATCCTCAACCTCTAGTAACCACTGATGTTTTTATTGTCTTCTTAGTTTTACCCTTTTCAGATTGTCATATAGTTAGAATCTTATAGTATATAATCTTCTCAGATTGGCTTTTTTTTCCTCTTAGAATATGCATTTAAGTTTCTTCATGTCTTTTTGTGGCTTTATAGCTCATCTCTTTATTACTGAATAATATTCCTTCTGTATATACCACAGTTTGTTTATTCATTCACCCCCTGAAGGAAATCTTGATTGCTTTTATTTCTTGGTGAGTGTGAGTAAAAGATATAATAAATTTTGTATGCAGGTTTTTGTGTGGACATTTAGGTAAATACCCTTGGAGTTTGATTGCCTCCTTCTTGAAGTCTAATGACCCTGCAGTGTATTCTGCACAACAAAGCTGGATTCTCAAATCACTAATAATTACTTTCAGTAATCAAATCACTGAATTGCTTGTGAATGGGTTTTTTGTTTCAGCTTTGGTAGATTCTTTGGAGCATGCCATGATTGGAATCTGTGCATCTTTTTCTTTCAGGTGTGAGTGTGGCGACCTGTATGGCCATCCTTCATGTGGGCAGTGCTCAGCAAGTGCGGACGGGGTCCACGAGCTCCAAAGAGGACGACTATGAGAGTGATGCCGCTACCATTGTCCAGAAATGTGTAAGTCACGCCTCTGGGGATACGGGTGCCTTGACTGTTCAAATGAGAGACCATGGCCAGTTCCACTTTCTTCCTTGGTAGAGGACAGGCCGTGGGGTACTCTGGGTGTAAGAGGTAGGCATTCAGTTTGTTTATTTGGCGGATTGGTTGACCCTATAGAAAACACTGCCATGTTGTGGTTGCAGTAGACCTGAAGAGATGCGTCATCCAATCAGCATATATATCTGAGGGCTTACTATGTGTCACTGTACTTTAGTGGAGACATACAGTACACAAGGTAATTTCCAATAATGTAAGTGTATAGGATGAATAAATGTGTTAGAAAACAATCTGGGTGTGTTGGGCCTGGGTGTGTTGCTTTAGATTGGGTGGAGGAACACCTCAGAGGTGACATGTGAGCTGAGGGAGCCAATGCTATGTGAAGATGAAGGAAGGTGGGATGCAGTTGTATCATTGGAAAGTGACTTGAGGATATTTAACTCTTGAAGCTGAATTAATTTAGGTAGGATTTAGCATGTATAATGAAATATGTCAGCTTGCTCAAATTTTTGTGTATGTTTGATATTGGACAGCTTGAAATCTATGACATGATTGGACAAGCAATCTGCAGTTCTCGCCGGGCTGGTGGTGAGGTAAGAAGCACATCTCTGCTGCATTCCACTCTTGTTTTATCTAAGATGTGTTCCTGTCTCGTACGTAGCCTATAAGATATCAATGCTCTTATATTTTTTTCTGCCTTTTTCTTATTTATTTGATTTATTTATTTAAAATTACCTTTTTCAACAGCACTATCAGAACTTCCAGTTGCTCGGTGCCTGGTGCTTGTTAAACAGCCTTTTCCTCATATTGAACCTCAGTCCTACTGCCCTGGCTGATAAGGGGAAAGAGAAAGACCCACTGGCTGCGCTCCGAGTTAGAGACATCCTTTCTCGTACCAAAGAAGGTGTGGGCTCTCCTAAACTGGGGCCTGGAAAAGGGTATGTGTCACTCCTGCCTTGTTTTCCTTGTTTTCCTGACATTTTCTGTTGATGGGGGCTAGTTTAACTCTTCTAATCACATCAGTAGAAAAATTTGCCTCTATACCCAGTTGAATTGAACAACAGATAATGATCATAATCTACTATCTCTACGTCATAGCTATATGATTTTGGTGGCAGCGGATTCATTTTCTCTGATCTTGTTTCCTCATCTGTAAGGAGAAAATATCTATGTAATATATGTTTTAGGATTTTTTTGAGGTTCAAATCAGGAAAAAAGTGCTTTTGTATGATGAGCTGGTTGATTTGAAGGTGATGACTCAACTTGCATGTTTACCTATAAAGCGAGGATTTTGTCACGTCCTTCTGGCTTGCTTCCTAAAAGACTTGCTACTGTTTTGAAGAAATCTGGGCGTTAAGCCCTGCTTGGTAGGAAAAAAGAGATGGCTTCTGTCTTTTCAAGGTTTTGTTTTTAAGTCCAGGCATTTCTGGATTGTATTTATTCATTCTGTCCCAACAGTGTACTAGGTAAGTTCTATTCAGGCCTTGAGGCAGTAGCACAATCAAAGCCATGTCCTTGCCTTTGTGGAGTTTATTTTCTTTCTTTTTGTTTTTGTTGTTGTTAGCCCTCACCCGAGGATATTTTTCTCCCATTGATTTTTAGAGAGGTAGGAAGGGAGGGAGAGGAGAGAGAGAGAGAGAGAGAGAGAGAGAGAGAGAGAGAGAGAGAGAGAGAGAGAAGGAGAAAGAGAGAGTGTGAGAGAGAGAGAGAAACATCAATGTGAGAGAGACATGTTGATTGATTGCCCCCTGCTCATGCCCCGCCTGGATGGAGCTGGGATCAAACCTGCAACCCAGGTGTTGCCCTTGACCAGCAATCGGACTTGAGATGACGTGGTCCCCAGGCTGATGCTCTAACCAGTGAGCAGAACTGACCAGGGAGAGTTTATTTTCTAACTGAATGATAGAGAACAAATATACTAAGTTCGTAATAGATTATTATATATGAGTGGTGTGAAGAAAATAAGCCAGAGCAAGGGAATAGAGTGATGGGCTGTCACTTTAGTTAGAATGGTCAGGAAAGAGTTCTAAAGATGAGGTGTAGAGAACAGAAGTGAGGTGACACAGTGAGCATTGCAAATATTTGGGATAGAGTTGTACAGGTTTTGAGGTGAAAGTATGCGTTGGCATACAAGTTCAGTATGGCTAGAGTGGAGAAATTGAGGAGGGAGATTAGTGGAGAATTAGGTCAGAGAGGTAATTAGGGGCCAAGTCACCTACAGTCAAGTGTAATCTGTAGGTGTAAGAGGTTTTCGACAGAGGAGTAATATGATCTGATTTATTAGTTGATTTGATAATCCAGCTTCTGTATGGAAAATAGATTGTAGGGTCGTTAGACAAGAAGGAGGCAGAAGAGTTAGGAAGCTCATGCATTACTCCAAATGAGAGAGGAAGGGGACTGGAGTAGGGTGGTGGTGGTAAAGGCAGAGAAGGGGTCATATTGGGATATGTTTTGAAGGTATAGCTGATGGGATTTGCTGATGGCTTGAATGCTGAGTGTGAAAATATGAGATCAAAATTTTTTGGCACGAACCCAGCTTATGTGGGTCAGTGGTTGAGCAGTGACCTATGAACCAGGAGGTCAAGATTTGATTCCCTGTCATGGAACATGCTCAGGTTGCTGGCTCAATCCCGGCAGAGGAATGAGGGGGCAGTACAGGATGCAGCTGATTGATGATTTTCATCATTGATGTTTCTATCTCTTTCTCCCTCTCCCTCACTCTCTGAAATCAATACAAATATATTTATATTGTGAATCTACACACTTGGTATTATAAAGGGGAATGCCAAAAAAAATTATATTCTTAGAAGTAGCAACATTTTATAAGCTATAAACCATAGGAAGGGGAAAAAATCACCCAAATTGGTAAACACTCTACCAGACATCAGATATATGTTTTTGTACACATATATATGTTTTACAAAATTAGAATCACTGTTAATGAAATATTGTTGACATCTTTTCAGTGAACAAACTAAGTTTTTAATGGCTGACAGTATTCCACTATATAAATACACTTAAGTATTTAATAAGATATTAACCAAATATCTTATTAAACAGGTTGTTTCAAGCTTCTTATTTTGATAAATAATACTCTATTAAAACTCCGAAAACAAGACTGTAGGGTCGTTAGACAAGAAGGAGGCAGAAGAATTAGGAAGCTCATGCATTACTCCAAATGAGAGAGGAAGGGGACTTGGAGTAGGGTAGTGGTGGTAAAGGCAAAGAAGAGGTCATATTGGGATATGTTTTGAAGATTTTCTTTGTAAACTTGTTTAATGATCCCCTTGGAGTAAATTACTAGAAGTGTAATTGTTAGGCTAAAGGGTACACTTATTTAAGCATTTGCAATGTTTTGCAAGTTTCTCTCGTTTGCATTTCCACCTTCTATGTATGATATTCTCATTCTCCCAGGTCCACTCTGACTTAGTTGTCGTTAGTCCTCATGTTTGCTGACAAGTGAAAGATGTTCCTATACTGCTCTTGTTTGTTTGTCTTTGGTTACTAGTGTGATTGTGGCTTATTGCTCATTTTTGTTTCTTTTGTAAACTGCCTATGTTCTTTCCTCAGCTTTTCCTCGTGGGTGTTTGTCATTTTTCACTTACTGATTTACATGAGCTCATTGTAAATTGGATATGCAAACTTTGTCATGTCAGTCAGACATAAAGAAAAGTTTTATAGAAGTTGGTAATTTTTTACTCTTCTCAAAAGAATGACTTTTAGAAAGTTCAAACATCATTTAAATGTCAGCATCTTCACATGACTCTGGCTGGGTAGGTACCTCAGTTCGTGACAGTGTCATCCTGATAGGCAAAGGTTGTAGGTTCGGTCCACACTCAGCACAAGTATGTAAGTGGAACACTAAATATTAATGTTTCTCTCAGTAACTAACTAACTAACTAACTAACTAAAATTCCATGGGTTTGGAAGCTTCTTCTAGTCCTGGAATTCTTAACCTGAAGCCTGTGGATCTTTAGGCAGTCTATGGTTGGCCTCCAGGGAGATTGTGCACTTCTAAAATTGCATGCAGATTGTGTGTGTGTGTGTGCGCGTGCGTGCGTGCGTATGTGTGTGTACTGTTTTCTCCCTTGGGGAAAGGTCCATAGATTCTGAAAGGGGTCTAGGACCCCAAAATGACAAGATCCACTGTTTTCACGGTTGTAATTTATTGTGAGTTATCTTAAGATTTGTGTTTTCCTTTTGCTTCGTGTAGGCATCAGGGATTTGGGGTGCTCTCGGTAATTTTGGCAAACCATGCTGTCAAGCTGTTAACATCCCTCTTTCAAGACCTGCAAGTGGAGGCTCTGCACAAGGTGAGTGGATTGTACTCAGGGAATCAGTATATCAATGGCTGGATCTACTCGGTAAGCTAGCTAGAGCTAGCAGATCAGGTTGTTATTTCCTGGTGACTCATAACATTAATTATCTTTTGATGTTTACCTTTAGGGCTGGGAGACAGATGGCCCCCCTGCGGTCCTGAGTATTATGGCTCAGAGCACATCCATACAGAGAATTCAACGGCTGATTGACTCTGTTCCACTGACGAACTTGCTGTTGACATTACTCTCAACTTCCTATAGAAAGGTGGGTGGGTCATGCCATTGGTAATTGGAACCTTCTCAAAATGAGTAAGACTGACTATTCTTACCGTGACTTTTGCAAATGCCAAATTTCTGGTAATAGTTGTAAAGATTAGAGGAATTCTTAAATTATTCTAAACATTTGAATCAGCTATTAGTGTTGTGACACATTTGACTGGTTGGTGATTTGTGACAATTGGCATGCTGACGCAAAAACATGCAGTACACTATGGAAACACTCCTTTTTCAGTTCTTGCCTGTATTTCGGAGTGCTTTTGTAGGGGAAAGCAGAGTCATGAAGGGGGCTATTAGGAGAGCTACTCCTTGGACTTAGAAAGAAGACTAAGACACAGAAAAAACTTTCCAAGTGGTAAATGGGATGAAGTTGGATGGCTCCAATTTTGTGGTCCTCAGTTACACAGACCTCACTGTTTGCCTAGGCATGTGTCCTGCAGCGTCAGAGGAAGGGCTCCATGAGCAGCGATGCCAGTGCCTCTACTGACTCGAACACCTACTACGAGGATGACTTCAGCAGCACAGAGGAGGACAGCAGCCAAGGTAGAGTCTCTCTTCTTTCACAACCCAGTGTTGTGAAGACCCCTTAGCATAGGTCTAGTACATAGTAAGTTCTTGATAACACTTTTTCCGGTTAGTGTTTATAGATCAGCTACAGAGGGCAACAGGAAGTTTCCCAGTGGTTCCTCTAGTTTCCTTTAAAAAAAAAATTATATATATATATATATATATATATATATATATCATTTATTTATTTTTTTTCAGAGAGAAAGGGAGAAGGATAGAGAGTCAGAAACATCAATGAGAGAGAAACATCGATCAGCTGCCTCTTGCACACCCCCTACTGGGGATATGCCCGTAGCCAAGGTACATGCCCTTGACCGGAATTGAACATGGGACCTTTCAGTCTGCAGGCTGACGCTCTATCCACTGAGCCAAACCAGTTTCGGCTCCTCTAGTTTCCTATTTGCCGTTTTCTTTCAGCTGCCTAGCCTGGATCTTGATTTTATGTGTACTCAATGGTGACATGTTATTTAAGAGTAGGTGAGCTGTTGAAGGCTGAATGATAGAAACTATCAGTAAAGCCCAGATTGCTTTTCATTCCTTTTCCTCCAAAATCAAAATACACCTCAGTTCATATTTCTTTTCACGTTAACCCATTTTGTGAACTCTGCTCTGAGCTTTCCCACTGGAACTGAAAAAGTTGTGAGGTGCTTGGTTTGGCTGTTGTCATAGATGTGTGGCTTGGGGAAGCCTTGAGAGAGACTGTTGCTGTGAACTACAGGGCAAAACTAGCGTTACTTCCTGCCTCAGTTTGGAGAAAGATTGAACGAGATAAGAGTCTCAGATTCTTTATAATCAGGTTTGAGGGACCAATGTACAGTACTGCGAAAGGTACGGTTCTTACCTTGGGGTTTACAACTGATAGGCAAGTAAAAATTTGCTCTGGAAAATATTTGCTTTGTTGCCAGTAAAATAAAGTGAGATTGTTTTTCTTCATCTGTTGGGCTCCATTAAAAAAAAAAAAATCAGTTGATAACAAAGGGGAAAAAATCAGTTTTATTGAGGTATAATTTATATAAACTGCTCCCATTCTGTGTATATGTTTAGATGTTTTAAAATTTGCAATTACAGTTGATGTACAATATTAGTTTCAGGTGTAAAAACATAGATGAGTTTTGACAAATTTATGCAGTTGTGTAACTACCACTACAATTAAGATATTCTTGTGTTCCTTTTGACTTAGTTACTTTTATTTTACAAAGTAAATGATATACTAACATTTTAAATTAAATGTATTACGTTTGTTGTTTTTCTTTTTCTCTGTTCAGATGATGACAGCGAGCCTATTTTGGGGCAGTGGTTTGAAGAGACCATCTCCCCCACTAAGGAGAAAGTGGCCCCCCCACCTCCTCCTCCACCCCCTCCTCTGGAGAGCTCTCCAAGAGTTAAAAGCCCTAGTAAGCAGGCCCCTGGTGAGAAGGGCAACATTTTGGCCAGTCGCAAAGATCCTGAGTTGGTAAGAGTGGATTTTTGAGATTTAGGAGAAGGAAGAATGGGGAGAAAGGGCATGAAAAGCAGATAATTTAACTAAAACATTTTGTAGGATGGGTAATTGTAAGATTTAAAGCTATTTTATCTTAGGATTTAAATGTATCAATTATGCTTATACTATTAAATAACTTATACTATTCATGGTGTTTCTGTGATTGAGGGTTAGTAACAGAAGTGATTTTCAATTATATGTCTCTTACTGGCTCTGTGAATTTGGGCAAGAATCTGAATTTCTCGTTGCTTCACTTTTGGTATTATCATATAGCAGTGATTGTACCTGCCTTTTAGGGTGTTGTGAAGACCCATTAGCATAGGTCTGGTACATAGTAAGTTCTTGCTAACACTTTTTCCAACCAGTATTTATAGATGATGTACTCTGTGTCAGCCCCTATTCTGAAGCTGTATCAGCAAACAATCTCTGCTTTCATACAGATTGGTCTAGTCGAGTCTGGAATAAAGCAATTATACAATAATTAAATTTAATTTTCATAGAGCAGGTTAAGAGCCAGTAATTCTATAATGATTATATAGGACTCAGAATTGAATCCTCCTATCTAATAAAAGAGTAATATGCAAATTAGCAATCACTCAGCTACAATAACAAGCCATGCACACCAACCAATCAGGAGTGAGTATGCAACCCAACCAAAATGGCTGTGGCCATGGAGCAAACAGGAGGCTTGGGTTGCCCCTGCCAATGGAGGAAGCCAACCTTTCTTCACATTCTGGCCAGCCAGGTTACAAAGTTTCAATTATAAAAGATAAATAAATCCTAGATCCAAGGCCTCTGCTTGGGTTGCCACGGGGTGTGGCCAGCCTGAAAACCACCACAGGCTCCTCACCCAGGCCACCCCACGTCGTCCCAAGGGAACCCCCACCCTGATCCGGGAAACCCTTCAGGGCAAACCACCTGGACCCTACCCGTGTACCAGGCCTCTGTCCAATCTAATAAAAGAGTAATATGCAAATTCCAACACACGAGATGGCTGCCCCCATGTGGACACAAGGTGGCCAGCAGAGGAGAGCAGTTGGAAGGGACCAGATCTGCAAGGGAAGGCAGTTAAGGGTGACCGAGCCAGCAGAAGAGGGGAGTTGGGGGCTACCAGGCCTGTAAGGAAAGGCAGTTGGGGGGGACCCAGGCCTGTAGAGGAGAGCAGTTGGGGGGGACCAGGCCTGCAGGGGAAGGCAGTTAAGGGGTGATCAGGCCTGTAGGTGAGGGCAGTTAGGGGTGATCAAGCTTGCAGGGGAGGGCAGTTAGGGGCAAACAGGTTGGCAGGGGAGTAGTTAGGGGGTGATCAGGCTGGCAGGCAGAAGTGGTTAGAGGCAGTCAGAAAGGCCGGCAGGTGAGTAGTTGGGAGCCAGCAGTCCTGGATTGTGAGAGGGATGTCTGACTTCCTGTTTAGGGGTCTAGTAGGATCTGACCTAAACGGGTAGTTGGACATCCCTTTAGGGGTCCCAGATTGGGAGAGTGCATGCTGGGCTGAGGAACACCCCGACCCCCTTATGCCTGAATTTCATGCACAGGACCTCTAGTATATCAATAATACCCTAGAACTGGACAAATATAGATCATAGCACAGAAAGAAGCAAGTCAGTCTATGGAAAATCTCTGTCCTCGAACAATATTTTGTGAAGTCTGTTACACTAAACTGGCATACTGTTCTGTGTAATTGGTAGAATTACATGGGAAGGACTATCATAATTAAACTTAGTCCTGATGTAGGAATTTAAACTCTGATTTTTAAGTTTATTGTGTTTATTATAAGCATGAGGCCCATGGGGATATTTTACTTCTATTTGTATTTAGGATTTGTAGGGTCTCTGGGCTTTAGAATCTGATATGAGCTTTTTGTTGTTGTTCTTTTTTAGTTCTTAGGTCTAGCTTCCAACATTTTGAACTTCATCACCTCTTCCATGCTGAACTCTCGGAACAATTTTATCCGGAACTATCTGAGTGTATCTCTTTCAGAACACCATATGGCCACCTTGGCCAGTATCATTAAGGAGGTGGACAAAGATGGACTCAAGGGTCAGTAGACTGGATATCTTTTCCTAGGGGAGTTTGGCTGTCGGCAGGGTGGTGTGATGCATCAAGTAGCTGCTTGAATAAATTGGGTTTCCCATTTGTCTCCAAGGTTCATCAGATGAAGAGTTCGCTGCTGCTCTCTATCACTTCAACCACTCTCTGGTGACTTCTGACCTCCAGTCACCTAACCTGCAGGTTTGTGTGCACTATGACTGGTCAGGCAAGAGCTCCCCATCAATTCTTGGCAGGCTACAATTCTTCTATTGCGAGGAAATGCAGTTTGTTATAGAATCCCCACGTAGAAAGAGTTTCTGAGAAGGATTCTAGTATGTCCCTCTGCCTCAATTAGGATCATTTTAGGGAAAAGAAAATGTCACTCAGTGAACTTAAAGAAAAGGAACAACTACATAACTCCCAATGACTATCCTAGTAGAAAAGTGGACAAAGTAAACAAGAGGGCAGTTTATTAAAAAAATATAAAATGGCCAACAAACAGGAAATGTTTGTAATCAGTAATCTTCAGAAATACAAATTAAAAGGTGTGTTTTAAAGGAATCAGATGACAGGAGATAGATGCTCTCATATACACTCCTGCCTGCAAACCCACCACCAAAATGAAATCTAGGTTCTTGATTGTGGACTTCTAAATTTTAAAATTTTCTCTCCTTACTGAGGTACCTCATGTCCTGATTTCTAAATCTTTAATTTCTCATTTTATTAGTTTCATATATGTATTTATTTTTGCATTTATAGTTCTTAAATGATAAAATTGTTGTTTTTAGTTTTTATAGCAAATGACATCGTGTTTTAGGGAATCTTTTTAGGCTTTTTCACTTAATATTTTTTAGTAATAAACTGTCAAGATCCATCTATACTTTTGCAGTTCTTGTTTTGCCTGCTATGTAATATTCCAGTGTCTTTGTGACTATTCCATTTCATTTCCCATCTCCCACTGACAGACCTTGGGGTTGTGTTAGGTTTAATTGAAATTCCAGTGTTGCTATGGTCTTTCTTGGACATCTCCCCTGTTCTTTGGGGACTATAACTAGGAGTAGAGTTGATAGGTTATGGAGTTTGTGGCCTTAAGCGGATAATGCCAAATTACTCTATTTGTGATATCTGTAATCTTTTGTATAATTATTTCCAAGGAATGAAGTTCTCTAGAATGTTCTTTTTAAATATATTTTATTGATTTTTTACAGAGAGGAAGGGAGAGGGAGAGTTAGAAACATTGATGAGAGCGAAACATCAGTCAGCTGCCTCCTACACACCCCCTACTGGGGATGTGTCCGCAACCAAGATACATGCCCCTGACTGGAGTTGAACCCGGGACCCTTGAGTCCGTAAGCCAACGCTCTATCCGCTGAGCCAAATTGGCCAGGATAGAATGCTTTATAAGAATATAATTTAATTTGGCAGACTTAGAAGTTTATCCTGTGTCCTGAGGTAACCGTGATTTGTGTTTTCTGAAGCCAAGAGAGAAAGCAGACTTTTGTCTGCCTTTCCATTGCATCCTGCTCAGTTTGTGTGTGTTCGAGAAGATAAGTTGCAGCTTAGATAGCTGAGCTGAATGTAAAGCTCATTTGAAAGACATGCCTCAACTAGAGGCAGACAGCCCTGATTAATTCTAGATGCCTCGACATCTTCCAGGAAAGTTTCCCTGCTAATACTGTTAATGTAAGTTGTTAGACCTACAAGGTGTTGTATTTTCCCGTTTTGAGTGTTAATTTGTAACATGAAACTGATTATGAAAGAAAAAAAATGTTAGCTATTTCAATTCAAGTTATCTTTGAAAAGTACAGACTTTTCATGTTCTATCCATTTAGACTCTTTTCCTGATTCTGCTATCTCAGTGCATTTCTCCTTTTTCAGGACCTCATTTCTGACACTAATTAATGATAATTGTTAATGGGGTTAGGTTAGTAATTGTTTCTTTATTGTCATTTGTTGAATGAAATTATCTTTTTCCAAACCACTTCTAAATCTGAATCTTTACACCCTCTTTTGTTTAAATTGCTCCCTTCGGTGTTAAAAAGTAACATTAGAGAGCACGAGTAGCCTTTTGGCCTCATTCGCTGTCCTCTTCCTAACGGTCTCTTGTGTGTCTTTCATGTCAGAACACACTGTTGCAGCAGCTGGGAGTCGCACCTTTCTCTGAGGGCCCGTGGCCCTTGTACATCCACCCTCAAAGCCTCTCTGTGCTCTCACGCCTCCTGCTCATCTGGCAGCACAAGGCCGCCGCTCAGGGTGACCCTGATGTCCCTGAGTGCCTTAAAGTTTGGGACAGGTAAGAAAATGCCAAGAGGAGCCTGTGGAGAAGGTTATGTACTTTTCCTTGTGGCGACTCTGTCCCTCCGAGGCGGTGCTCGGACGATGGTGTTGAAAGTGTGAAGGTGGAGGAGTGTGTTTCTGAGGGCGAGAGCTGGGGGAAGATGTGCTGTTTAAAAGACAGAAGTACATAAACTGTGGTCTGGAAACAGAATTCCTTCAGCACAGAAGGGATTTGGTTGCAGTTATGAGACAGAACCTAAATCGTGAACATAGCCAGTTTTATCCTGATGTGGCTTTTTGAGGGGGAACAGGGAAGCCAACTCTGTCTGTGGTTACATTGCTTTCAGCATGAAACCGCTTAGAGTGACTCGGTCTTTTTTGGACAACTTTTAAAGAATTTTTTTACTTGGGGGAAGCTCAGATTAATTATCTAAATCCTCTTTAGATGGACCTATATTTACATTTTTGTTTATGTGGTTAGGAATCTTCAAAGCATTTTATTTTTCTAAAAGGCTTTGCTTTTTCTTCCCCATTCTATGATCAAATAAATTCTAATGTTTGGATTGGATAAATCATAAACCCCTCAAATGCTAAAAACCCTACATTTTTCCTGGTGGAATCTTGCAAAAAGGCCAGGAGGTGGTGGGGATGTGAGGGGGAAACCCTTATTAAAACACAAATCTCTATTCTGACAGCCGACGGCAGCAGAAACAGTTGGCTACATTCATTTCTATTTTGCATAAATGCTCTTCCAACAAGTTCTGAATAGCAGAGGTTTGAGTTATTTTTGGCTATTATACATTGATTTAACTTGTACTATAAACTAAAAAAATAAATAAATTCTAGCATCAAAGTATAGGGGAAAGTAATTATTTTTACCTGACCAGATTTGTTAATTAAAAAAAAAAAAAGCACCACCTTTTGGGAGTTTGCAGTTCTTGCAATTGCCACAAATGTGCTAACACTCCTGTGGCCTCCCTGGACATTGCTGAAGGGTTCTTGTGGATCCATCTGTCTTTTTTGCAGCCAAGATTTAGTTTTTCCTTTACATGTGGCTTTTTGTCTTCCTCAGTTTGCTATCTTAATGCCTGGGTTTAACTCTTCCAGCACTTAACATTGTAACACTTTGGGAATGTTCTAATTTTTTCTCAGTGGACATATTCTCCTTTTCTCTGGTAGGTTTTTGTTGACAATGAAGCAGAATGCCTTGCAAGGGGTGGTGCCCAGTGAGACCGAAGACTTGAACGTAGAACACCTGCAGCTGCTCCTTCTCATTTTCCACAACTTCACTGAGAAAGGCCGGCGGGCCATATTGATCCTCTTCGTGCAGATTATCCAGGAGCTGAGTGCCAACATGGATGCCCAGATGCGCTCTGTGCCCCTCATCCTGGCTCGTCTTCTTCTGATCTTTGATTATCTGCTTCACCAGTACTCCAAAGCCCCTATGTATCTGTTTGAGCAGGTGCGATGGACATGCTCTGTTTGCTTTACTAGCTGTTACGGAAAGCGTTTTCTTCTTGAGTTACATGATACACACCGGAATGACCTGCTCCGTTTAGGTTTAAGGTGTTCATGGTGGGAGGCATTTGAGTAGCCGTAGGAAGGCCACTCGGACTTCGTTTGTGCACTCACACTTGATGTTTCGCCGGTAGCAATAAATGTCGATGACTTGATTTGATGTGTTTGTTAAAATGGGATTACAGGCTCTGTTCACAGGTGTCCTTCTGTGACTTAACCATGCTTTGTCTGGCTCAGCACCCTGAGCATCAGCCCTTACTGAGTATCTGTTAGTGGTTGAATGATGGTCAAGGAATAAATTTTGTGATTTAGTGAATTCTTTTGTAGGGATCCAAAATGAAGATGGAAAGGCCAGTTAAGGATTATTATACTCAGCATTTCTTAAAAGGTTTCATTTTACTCCAGCTGAAAGATGCTCTCCCAAAGAAGTCACAGAAAAAGCTTAAGATTTTATTTTAGTTTATGAATTCCTTAATAAGCTTTGATTCATCAGTCTATATGATGCCTGGAGAGAGAAGCAGATGGTGACTATGCATCTTTCTTACTTTGAGTATTTGTTTTAAAAGGTGCAGCATAACCTACTCAGTCCTCCTTTTGGTTGGGCAAGTGGATCCCAAGACAGCAACAGCCGCCGGATGACCACCCCCCTCTATCACGGTTTCAAAGAAGTAGAAGAAAACTGGTCCAAGCATTTTTCATCAGGTCAGACAAAAGACTGTCGATAAGAAACCGATTTATTGCTTCTCATGGGCAGGAGACTCCTTGAGGATCTTTGCTCATTAGTTTGTCTACTCCCTTGGGTGACAAGTACCTATAGATTCAAAACATTTTCAGAAATAGATGCTCACATATCCAGCCTTTATTTTAAAACAACGACAACAACAAAAACATTGAGACACAAGAATTAGAATAGTTTTGTCTGCCACTCTAGATGATTAAATTTAATTTCTCTTGGGATATGATTCTAACTCACCAGCTCAATTTCCTTTGGGATCAATATTCAGAAAATAATGGGAGTTACGACATTCTGTGTGGTGTTTCTAGTTGCCCATTCTTTTGACGAGGTGCTTCTTGTGTGCATTTTATCATGAGGATTGTGAGATGTTTAGTGGATCCTGTGGTAGTGTTCAAGTGTTATATGAATTTCCTATCATTTGGATCTCTTATTAGTCCCTTTGGTATTGCGGGAATAGCATTTAACTTTAAGGTAATCAGTCTTAATGATACAATTTTGTTGATGAGCTTGATCGTAGAGCATGCTAGTTAACTCCTAAGTAGTGGTTCTTATCTGGGGGTGATTGTGCCCCCACTGCCAAAAGAGATGTTGGGCAGTGTCTGCAGACATATCTAGTTGTCACAAATAGGAGGCTGCTCCCGGTGTTGGGTGGGTACAGCCATAATGGTGCCACACATGCTGCAGTCTGCAGAACAGCCTCCCGCCGGGGGTTACTTGGCCCAAAATGTCAGTAGTGCCAAGGCTGGGAAACCCTGTTCCAAAATGTTTCTTGGTTTTTACATTTTATACTTACTAAACAGAGTTGAGAATAAAATACTTTTTTTTAATAAGCATGTTATTTTTCAGATGCTCTGCCACAGCCCAGATTCTACTGCGTCCTGTCCCCGGAAGCCTCGGAGGATGATTTGAACCGGCTCGATTCTGTGGTACCAGGAATTTTAAAACCCCATTGTACATGCGGGTCAGATGGTTTCCACCAAAATCAGTTTGTCAGGGGGAAAGGGGATGACTGTATGTAATGAGGGAATTTGTTCTGTATTAAGGTTTGAGCTTATTCTAAAAGGACAATGCTATTTGGAGGTTTATTGGCTGGGCTCCAGCTTTGTTGTAGGGGACGTCCTTTCTAGTGGTTGACACCTCTGACACGTTATTCCTGAAGACTTTTAGCATTTTCACATGCAGATATTTTAATGGATAAACATAGTTGCCTTATTCTAAAGTCTGCACTGTGTGCTGACAGTGGCCCATATGAGGGCCCTGAGTGGGAATCTTTCTGCAACAAGAAATTATTAATCCGAGTTAGATGAACTCTTTTGAGGTTAAATGATAGTGTAAGTAGTAGGGAAAAAATATTTCCAAAATTAAGAAATGATTGTCTTTCTTTCTTGATATTAGGCATGTGATGTTCTCTTCTCCAAGCTTGTCAATTATGATGAGCTTTATACTGCCCTGACATCCCTGCTTGCAGCTGGCTCCCAGCTTGACACGGTCAGGAGAAAGGAAAACAAGAATGTTACAGCTCTGGTAAGACCATGGAAGCCTGGGCTAGTTGTGGAGTTTGGCCTTTGTTTGATAATTGATAGCAGTTATATCAGAAATTTCTTTCAGTTTACTGAATATCTATTTGAAAAACTGACTAACACTTCAGTATTTCTATGTAGTTATTCATCTTAGAGATAATTTTATCATTTGTTAGCATTGGGAAAATTGTGACTTTGAGAGTTAATGGCCACCTAATATGACATATCCTGTGAGCGCTTAATGGGTGATATGGAAAGCCTCACACTTGAACTTTTTTTGTGGTCACAGCACTTTGTGTCTCTCTCTAAAAGCTTCAACAGCAATCAGGCCACAGAAAAGGCCAGCTGATTGTGGGCCTGCCAAGGAGAATGTCCTCCTTTCTTTTAGTTCCTTGTTAAATTGTTTGGGGAGCCAAAGTTGCCTCAAAGCAGCTTTTTTTTTGGCCTGTGAAGTGTGCAGGATATGGTGCAAATTATTTGTATGTGTGCTTTCACGTTTTCTGCTTTATTATTAGATACTAGGGGCCTGGTGCACGAAATTCGTGCACTGGGGGTGGATGGTCCCCCAACCCAGCCTGCCCCCTCTCACATACTGGGAGCCCTCAGGGGATGTTGAACTGATGGCTCACCCCCAGCCTGCCCAAGGCCTAAAGCCTTTGATGAGGCTTTAGGCCTTGGGCACCCAGCCATCGCCCTGCTCAGCTCAGCCCCGGCTGCCTGCGACCACCCGGCCCTGGGGCTGGGCGTTCGCTGCCACTTCCCCCTCATAGCTTCCTGGGGCTGGGCGCTCACCGCCACTGCCTTTCATCTCCAGCCCCCTGGCCCTGCACTCACGCCACTTGGCCCTGCCCCCGCTCCTGATTGGCTGGTAGCATAGCCAATCAGGAGTGAAGGTACGGTCAAATTTGCATGTTTCTCTTTTATTATATAGGATATTCTCTAGAAAGACTTGAGAGCCAAATCTCTGTTGAAAATGAGGACTATTCTGCTTTGAGAGTTGCATTTGGAGCAGTTCTTACTATTAGGGAGATCTTGAGGCAGTGCTGCTATCTTGGTGACTGCTCTTTTTGCTTCTTCCAGGAGGCCTGTGCCCTTCAATATTACTTTTTGATACTGTGGAGGATCCTAGGAATTTTACCACCATCAAAGACCTACATGAACCAGCTGGCCATGAACTCGCCTGAGATGAGTGAATGTGACATCTTACACACTCTGCGGTGGTCTTCCCGCCTGCGGATCAGCTCCTATGTCAACTGGATAAAGGTACCACAGTGGAATGCAGACCTCGCTGCTAAGGGGGTATTCAAAGCCAGTGCTCTCTGTGCTGCTGGGAACTTTTAAATGTGAGGGTAATGAAAACTTCAGACTCTGTCTGTATTGACCTCTTGAACACTTTTTTTCTTGCTGTCCAAATAGGATCATCTTATCAAACAGGGAATGAAGGCTGAACATGCTGGTTCTCTCCTAGAACTGGCTTCCACTAAGTGCAGTTCCGTGAAGTATGATGTTGAGATTGTAGAGGAATACTTTGCTCGACAGGTATGTGTATTTTGGATTCATAGTGACTGAATTTGGCTTTTGCCACACAGTCCTTTGCCACAACTAATTAATATCTTGTTATTTTTAAAGATCTCATCATTCTGTAGCATCGACTGTACCACCATCTTGCAGCTCCATGAAATTCCTAGTCTGCAGTCCATCTACACCCTTGATGCTGCTATCTCGAAGGTCCAGGTCTCCTTGGATGAGCATTTTTCCAAGATGGCTGCTGAGACTGATCCTCATAAGTCATCTGAAATCACCAAGAACCTACTCCCAGCCACACTACAGCTCATTGATGCCTATGCATCATTCACTAGGTGTGATGGGCTGCCTAATCGGAAGTCGCAGAAAGGGAGATTTGCTTTGGGTGGTTTGCTTTCTTCAGGAGACTGAAAATTCCTAAAGTTGAACTTTGTAGTTCTAAGTACTATTCACTCTTCAGATCCCCAATGATTCAGAATTTTGTTGGTTTTGTTTTTATCAACTTAGATTTTTTTTTTCTTTTCTTCTCTAATATGAAGGGGTGTCTGATAAAGGAATTTTCGAATAGTCCAGTAAGAATCAAGAGAAAGTTTTCAGTGTATAAAAATTGGGAGTTCATTCACAAATCAAAATTTCTGGCCTTCTTACATTGGAAGAGCTGGCTGAACTGGGCCTGACTTGCCATGTGTCAGTAACAAACCAGAGCTGAGGAGTGACCACTCTTATAGACGAGCTCACTGGGCTCAAAGGGGCTTTAAGCTTGTTCCCTTTTTTAAGATTTCACTATTCAGCTCTGATTCTATCTGGCTTTTATGTTAAAAGGGTCTTGATGTCTTTGTAAAACGTAACCAGTGTTTTTTAATGTGAATGCCTCCCATGGAGAGAGGACTGTTGTTTGAGGCAAATTTTTGAACAAAAAATATGAAGTAAACATGAATAATAAATGAGTGCTTGCTATGTGCCAAGTGGTTTTCTAGGTGCTTGGGGGGTAGAGCAATAGCAAAGCTGGGCCCTGCCCTCTGAGAATTTACAGTCTCTAATCTGGCCCATTGCGCCAATACCTTGTCAATGGAACTTTTATTAGATGTTCCTGGGTAAGTGAGTTTGTGAATTTTATATTTAACAGTTTCTAAAACTTCTCTGAGAATTTATATATCGCCAGTCTTCCAAAGCCAGGAGGAGAGGGGTCGATATAGTATTCACTATTTCCTGAACTCATTTATATTAGAATTGTGCTTTGGGGACATTTGAGAGGATGGGATATTCTTTAGGAAAGTTACTCATTGGAATTCTTATGAGATCAGAAAGGGGCAGGAACTGTCAACTATATTTAACAGGTTAGGAAATGGGTAAAGGAAATCAGTCCAGGCTTAGTTTCTCCTAACTACAATGGTAGTAGGTTGCTTCGGCTTTTACATATCCCCTATTTTCTCTTCAGAGCCTATTTGCTACAGAACTTTAATGAAGAAGGATCCACTGAGAAACCTCCCCAGGATAAATTGCACGGCTTTGCTGCTGTTCTGGCTATTGGCTCTAGTAGGTGCAAGGCAAACACTCTGGGTAAGTGAATGTGCTTTTGCATAATACTGTTACTATGACCAGTAGTGCCACTTCTCTCCCTCTTGACCTGTCTACTGGCGTTTTCCATTTATTGGAACCTTTCTGTGCCTCAGGCACTGACAGGTTTATCTGTTTGGATCTTCACAATAACCCTGTGAGTGAGTGTTGGCATCATCCCCTTTTACTAATAAGGAAACTGAGGCTTAGGGAAGTTACTTGCCTGATTCCTATGTCTTTCCAAGTAGTAGAGCTGGAATCCAAACCAAGATAAGTTGGTTCTAAAGCATTAGGCTATTTTGTGAGCACAGATCTTTGTTCTTTTTTTCTATTTTTTTTAGAGATTAGGAAGACGAGCAGACTATTGTTTCATGCTTGGGAAAACCTTCCCTGAGTTAGGAATGATCTGGTAGAAATTTAGGATGGGGAATCAAAAGAACTGGAGTTAAGTACAGTAGTTACCCTTCAAAATTTCCAGCCATTTGGCCCTAGCTGATTTGGCTCAATGGATAGAGCATCAGCCTTCGGACTCAAAGGTCCCGGGTTCGATTCCAGTCAAGGACACATGCCTGGGTTTCAGACTTGGTCCCCAGTGGGGGTCGTGCAGGAAGCAGTTGATCAATGATTCCATCTCATCATTGATGTTTCTGTCTCTCTAATCCTTTTCCTTCCTCTCTGAAATCAATAAAAATATGTTTTTAAAAAATTTCCATCTAGTTTTATTTTTCTGAATTTCAAACTTTAAATCCTTTGGATGTTCAAATATTCTCACTTTAGAAATTAAATTTTACTACTTCCTTGAATGCTGTTCTTTACGATTTCTACCCTTAAGATTTATTGTAAGGGTAACAGGGGGATCAAAGCAACACTTACTTGTAGGTGTAGCAGATGTTTAATAGTAATTCTAATCTAACTTTTAATGATCTGCCTTTACTTTGCGTCTTGTTTCCAGTTTTCTGCTTTACTTACAAGATTAGAAAATGAATTTAGTGGGAAATAAAAACCTTACAATTGAGATTGTTAAGCAGTTATATAGTTCTTGGACATAATAGTGCTATTGAACTATCCATCGAAGCTATCTTAGTAATTATCTTGACAGCTTGAGCTGTGATGGTTCTCTTCTTCATTTGGGCCTGGCTTTTAAGATACTGTGCCCTATTCTTTTTCTCTAGTGATGATTCCTTATTCTTTTTGTGGCCACCAGGTCCAACTCTGGTTCAGAATTTGCCATCATCAGTACAGAGCGTGTGTGAGTCCTGGAACAACATCAGCACCAATGAATTTCCCAACATCGGGTCCTGGGTGAGTGTCTTTCCAGGAAGCATTAGCTCGTCTGTGTTCTGTTCTTGTTCTTTAGGCTGAAAGTAACTATCAAGGGATCTTTGTATGCTCCAGTAGTATTTGCTGTGGCTAAATCACTAATCAAAGCCTTGAATTATCTGTATGGTACCCATGTGGTCTTTTGCTAAGAAATGTGTGTTACTGTGTTACAGGACAGGTACCCTGCTACTATCAGCCTCAGTTTTTTCATCTGTTAAATGCAGATGTGAAGTTGAGAATATTAAATGTAAAGTGCCTTGCACATGATCTAGCATGAGTTCTCAGTAAATGTTAATTCTGTTTCCTTTTCTTTTTAGGTTATGTCAAAAACATGCTCCTCTTGTCGTAATTTTATGGGGTAGCTTTTAGGTTTTCTAGGCTTTTAGAAGACTGTTTGGTCTTTTGTCAGTTTACTTGAACTTTGTGTATTCTCTGCTCAGATTACCTTTTAACAGATTATTGCAGTTCTTTGGAAAAGCCAACTATGATAATCTTATTGTCCCTGCTTTGTAATTGTGGCTTTAGTTTACATTACCTAGAGCCTATAGTACAAGGATAATGAAGATATTTGTAATAGAGATTCAGATGCATTGTAAAATCTAGATCCTTCTCAGGTATTCGAGACAATAGTTTTCATGTTGTGAATATACAGTTGACCCTTGAACAACACTGGCTTGAAATGTGTGGATTTTTGACCCGTACAGTTCAATTTGGCTTTGTTCAAGGATCAATTCTGGGGTTGGGAACCTGTGTGTGAGGAGGACTGACTGGTTATATGCAGATTTTTGACTCATGGGAGATCGGCGCCCCTAACCTCCAACTTCAGCAGGAGCCAACTATAGTATATTCTAATTATTTTGAAAATGATACTGGTATTTTAACTTTTTATTAACTAAATTTTAACTTAACTTCTAACTAAAGTCTGTACCTGCTTCCTCTACTCCACCAGCTTTCCTTCCCAGGATGCATAGTAGTGTATACTGAGGAGAGTCATTGTCTAGGTATACCCCAACAGGGCCTTAGTTTATATCAGCTTGGTTTCTTTCTTTCCATGTGAGAATTTTATCCTGGGTAGGTAGATGGCCTGTCCATTCATGTCTGTTTTGTCTCCATTCAGCGAAATGCCTTTGCCAATGACACCATCCCTTCAGAGAGTTACATCAGTGCTGTGCAGGCTGCTCACCTGGGAACTCTTTGCGGCCAAAGCCTATCCTTGGCTGCTTCCCTGAAGCACACCCTCCTCTCTCTGGTCAGGTTGACTGGGGATCTTATTGTGTAAGTACTTACTATGCAGCCTGAAGTGCTTGCTACTCCTGTATTCTGTCATAGCTAAAAAAAAAAAAGGCATGGATGTTGTTTTTTTAAAATCTATATAGTCGTGACTTACGCAGATTTCTGTAGCTGAAAGCTTTTTGGGTTAGAATCTGAGCTTTCACTTAGAATGATTTTTAACTTGGTTCTGAAAGGCAGCAGAGTACCTCTTCCCCTCTCTGTATAGTATTTCAGAAAAGGCATGCTGGCTTTAGATGATACTGTGATTTGGAGGTGCTTTGGGTTTAAACTTTAAGGTGATAGTGATGTATTTGAAATCAGAGGTTGTTCCAGAATTATTGTGGGAGGCAGACACAGCCATTGGGGATTAGGAAAGGCCATGGAGGGACTATTCTGTCTTCCTGTACATAGGCCACAGGTAGAGTCCTGTATCACATTGCCTTAAAAGTTACCTAGGTTCCTGACAGTTCTAGAAAAGTGTCTGGGATGGGTCATTGTGTTAGGTTTTAGTTAATTTTTCTTTTCTAAATATAAAAAAATACATCTTGTTTTAATAAATGAACTTTTCATATGGAAATAAGTTTTGCTTCTGATATAACAATGAAAAAATATGAAATGATATGATGGCACCGCTGTAAAAAAACAACTATCAAGGGCAAAAAACTGGACTAAGAGTCCTTCCCCTTAATAATGATTGAATTGCCCTATTTTGCTGTCCCTCCTCGCAGCATTTTGGAGAAGTAAATTCACTAACTTGGTTCCATTTTCTTTGTTGAAGTTGGTCCGATGAGATGAACCCGCCGCAGGTAATTCGGACCCTGCTTCCCCTTCTGTTGGAGTCGAGTACTGAGAGTGTCGCTGAGATCAGTAGCAATTCCCTGGAACGCATCCTGGGCCCCTCGGAGTCTGATGAGTTCTTGGCTCGTGTGTATGAAAAGCTGATCACTGGTTGTTACAACATTCTGGCCAATCATGCGGATCCCAATAGGTGAGCCTGATTGAAATCGGTCAGGTTCCTGTGACCTGCCACACTCAGTGAAATGTACCAATACAGGATCCTTTATGCCATTAATTATTACCTTTTTATTGTGCTTTTGAACATAAAGTTCTATACTTGTGTGCACTTTGTGTTGTCGGCATGGGCGTGAAAGTTATTTAGAATCCTCTTTTGTGATTAATTCTTAAGAATAAACATGAAGAAAATGGAAGGCTTAAATGTTCAGATTTGGAAACTTGAAATATTTCAACAGATGCTTTCAGGTGCTATACTAGATGTGATGAAGTGTACAAAGAAGCGATAACATTTCTAATATTTTTGTGACCAGGTTTCTGAGATGGGTGGGCAATGGAATTAGGTAGTTTCATAGCATTGTTTGACTTCGATAGTTTAGGACTTGTTGACGTGGGTGAGCAGTTAAGAAAGTTATATTTTCACCCGACTGAGAACAGGTAAGAAAGTTATAGTTTTACCCTAGTGAGAACTACATAAATAAAGGGTCTAAGTTTTAGGATTTCCTTTCTTTATGTTGTTGAGACCAGGTTTTTATTTTTATCCTGGGCCCCTCCCTCCCTCCCTCCCTCCCTCCCTCCCTCCCTCTTCCCTCCTTCCCCCCCCCCCCCCCCGCCCCCCGCCTTCCATAATATGTGGCCGGGGCCATGGTCCTTTGGACTCTTAAGCCATTGATCACATCGGTTACCTCAGATTTTAGGAGCTCTTTTGTTTTATTAGCTTAATTCATCAAATATTTATTGAGTACGGATTGTGTGCCAGGCTTTTATGCTAAATTTTGATGAGACAAAATTGAAAATTACCCTCAAGGTTTAGTCAGAAACAAACTTTAGGCTTTTAAAAATCGGTGTTAGGAGGACATTGAAACAGACCTCCTTTTTGGTAGTTAGTTTATTTTTCTTTCTTATCCACAGTGGACTGGATGAATCCATCTTGGAGGAATGTCTTCAATATTTGGAGAAGCAACTGGAAAGCAGCCAGGCTCGTAAAGCCATGGAAGAATTCTTCTCTGAAAGGTGAGCTGAATTTTGTTTTTTTTCAGTGAGCATTTTTTGAATGCCTTCTGAAAGCAAAAAGCTATCTATGTTGACTTAGGTATTCTTTCTCAAGGAATACTTTAAGGACTGCTTCAGTGTGCAGGCAGTGTCTGGGGGAGGACTCAGGTTAACTGCTGACTCCTTGAGGCTATTGATGAGGAGTTGACTTCTTGAACACCTTGTGTTGTTGACTCACAAATGACCAGTTCCCCCAGAGGAGAGGAGATTGGGAAGAAATAGAAATGGATATTAACGTGCTTCTTCCCTTTTTTCCCTTTCTGCCTCCCAGTGGAGAACTTGTGCAGATCATGATGGCAACAGCCAATGAGAACCTCTCTGCTAAATTCTGTAACCGAGTTTTGAAATTCTTCACCAAACTCTTCCAGCTGAGTGAGTGACAGCTTTTCGTAATCTTCTTATGGGAACTTTGATGTCTGGCTAATACTGTGCATTTCTTCTGCCCGAGTGTCACTATAGCATTAAAATGATAGCAAGTGGAGAGAATCCCTCAGAAAGTTTGGAAGGAAGTAGAAAACTTGCTTAAAGCTTTTCCCCTTTCCTGGCTCACAATTTGCACCTTCCTTCCCCCCTGCCCTCCTTCACTGACCTTGGCCTCTCCGTCTGTCCCCAGCTGAGAAGAGCCCTAACCCGAGTCTTCTACATCTCTGTGGCTCTCTGGCACAGCTGGCTTGTGTGGAGCCTGTGCGTCTCCAGGCTTGGCTCACCCGCATGACCACATCGCCCCCAAAAGATTCTGATCAGCTGGATATAATTCAGGAGAACCGGCAGCTGTTGCAGTTACTGACTACATACATTGTTCGGGAAAACAGGTAGAACAACTGCATTTCCGTAACGTGGCCCTAACAACTCCAGAAATATGTTGAGAGCTTTTTCAGTGATCTTTTCTTCAGGCATCAGCCAGTATTTTCAGTGACTCCTAAGCTGCCTTCACTAGGGTTAAGGAACCTAGTAGAGCTTCTTGCTTTTTGTCATGGAAAAACTTTTGCAATGACGTGATCTGTGGTTATAACATAGGTGAAAGTTTTCTGCTCTAGGAGCCCAAGTCCAAAGTGTGTGTGTGTGTGTATGTATATATATATAGTCATGCATTTAATGTTTAAGATTTCCCTTAATCTTACCAATTCAGAGGTACATGGAGTCAAATTCCTGTTAATTACTCACCAATTTGCTGTTTCTTTCTCCCAGCCAAGTTGGAGAAGGTGTGTGTGCTGTGCTTCTGGGTACCCTGATCCCCATGGCAACAGAGATGCTGGCCAACGGTGATGGAACTGGTTTCCCTGAACTCATGGTTGTGATGGCCACCCTAGCCAGTGCAGGTCAAGGTGCTGGCCATCTTCAGCTTCATAATGCTGCTGTGGATTGGCTAAGTAGATGGTAAGGTGATAAAATTGGAGGAACCCATCCCTATGTTACAACATTGCTTTTAGATAAAAGGGGATAAGTAATTGTAGGTTAATTTCTTGGTAGCTCAGTGTGAATATAAAAGAAACTTGAATCCTTGACACTCTTCCCCCTTTTTTTGTTAATCCTTGCCCAAGGCTATTTTCCCCATTGATTTTTAGAGATATGGCGGGGGTGGGGGGTGGGGGGAGAGAATGTGCAAAGAGAGAAATACTGGTTTCAACACATCAATTGGTTGCCTTCCTCATGTACCCAGACTGGGGCCGAGGATTAAACTTGCAGCCCAGCTATGTGCTCTTGACCCGGAATTGAACCTACAACACTTTGGTACATGGGTCAGTGAGTCACACCAGCCAGGGATTGAATCCTGGCCTTTTTATCAATAACTCTGTTCCCTTTTAGACTTTATCTTCACTGTTTTCTAAGTAGGATTTTCTGTTCATTATTCTTAGAAGTCTTGGGGGGAAATGTACTAAGTGTTAGTGATAAGGCCATTGCACTCCAGACTTCTGAATATCGACATAGTTTTTTAAGGATGCCTTTGCTTCATAGTGTCCACAATTTGATGCAAGATTATGAAGATGCTTCCTTTCTTTGATTCATCCGATTTTGTGTCCTCTCCCCCTTTTTCTTTCCTTGGGATAGTAAGAAGTACCTGTCACAGAAGAATGTGGTTGAAAAACTGAATGCCAATGTAATGCATGGAAAGGTAAGAAAAATGAGGAGTGATAACAGTCAGGGAGTGATGATTCTCTGTATGGTCAGGTGGAAGTTTCTCCTCTCTGTTGGCTTCTGTCCCTGGCCAGCCTGTAGAGGAAGAGGCTACAAGTCTCGAAGACCTAGAAAAATGTAATTGCAAACTGCATGCTCTTTGACACTTTTGGTTGGCAGAATCCTTTACACAGTGAACCCCAGCTGCTTTTGGATACTGCTGGGCTGTGGAACACTGTCTCCTGCTCCTGCATTGCATCCACCTGCTCTGAGGAGGTGTTATGTGGGGCTACAGACTCCCTCTTCAGCTCCAGTCTAGATACTAGAATGGTTTACTGTGCTTGAGGATTCAGGTCACTGTGCTGAGAAAACAGTTTGAAACCGACAGAAATCTTACATTCAGGCATTCCCCAAACCCTCACCCCTCAATTCATGAACCTGACATAGGAAGCTAATGACAAACTACCATGACATCATTCATTTCTCCTTATTTTCTTGCTAATCATCCTTTCAGCTCTGAACCATCTGTGCAGAGTGAGGAACTGAGAAATCTGAGGCTTTGATGCCAGACTGTTGCTTAAGAACTACCTACAAAGCGTTGCTGGAAATTTTTCCACTTGATCTCTAAAGCTGTCTCCTCTACTGAATTTATTTAAAACCAGTAATTCAAGTGTCTTTTATTAGTGGTTAAAAAATGCTAATGAGAACCTAGTCATACTTTTAATCTAGTCTTGAATGATTTTTTTCCCCTTCGTTTTTCTCCCTTTTCGTTATTTCAATTTTATTTCATTTTATAATATTTTGTAAAGACTCATCTTTGTGCTTAAGAATAAATGAATACACAGTAATTCATTGCAATTTATTGACCAGCTACATGTGGTCATAGTGCTAAGAGTTGGGGAATGGATAATTAAATATTATTTCTCTGATACCATTTCTCTGAAATTGAATTTTATTAGGAAAAGCTTAAGAAAACGTAGTTTACATAATAATGAAAGATGGGGACCAAGGCGTCTATGGTGTGGTGCCTTTTTTTGTAGCATGTGGTCGTCCTGGAGTGCACATGCCATATCATGTCTTACTTGGCCGATGTCACCAATGCGCTGAGCCAGAGTAACGGTCACGGCCCAAGTCACCTGTCGGTGGACGGGGAGGAGAGGGCCATTGAGGTGGACTCAGACTGGGTGGAGGAGCTGGCAGTGGAAGAGGAAGACTCCCAGGCTGAGGATTCAGTAAGTACCAAGGAACTGCCACAGAACCCACAGAGTAATTCCTGACTGGCGTTTGCAGAGCTCACACTAACAGGCCCATGACCCTCTCTCTTAGCCGTGAGCTTCAAAACTCTTTATAGTCCTTAAAGCTTTCTCCCAGTTTATGTGATTAATGCCAGAATGTTTCCTCAGGCCTGCAGAGCAAGCTGTCAGGACCTAATTTCTTGGGGGAATGACTCTTTAATAAACATATGCTGCCTTCCATTCAGAGTCAGTAATTCTGCTAGTCCTTAGTTTTTGCATCCAAAATGGAGTTTCCAGGATGATTTCTTTATAGGAATGGTGTGAGCTCCCTTTTAAAGAAAGCATAAGATTTCTCTTTTTCTTAACCACAAAACTGTAAGGTCTCATCTGACATTGTAGCACATGTAGATACTGCAAGCCATTTCCTTGAGTCAACTATTTATATAGGCTGCGTTTTTTTGAGTGTCTGGAGGGATATAGGTCTGATTAAAAGGTCTTATATCTTTGAAGGATGAAGATTCTCTTTGCAATAAACTCTGCACTTTCACCATCACTCAGAAAGAATTCATGAACCAGCATTGGTAAGAGTAATTCTTCTTTTTAGGCGACCGGTTTGCCAGGCCTTGATTGTTGGGACTTCTGGGCTCATTTGCTGGTTCTTGTTCTTCGTAGGTACCACTGCCACACCTGCAAAATGGTTGATGGGGTGGGGGTGTGCACAGTATGTGCCAAGGTATGCCACAAGGACCACGAGATTTCCTATGCCAAATATGGGTCCTTCTTCTGTGACTGTGGAGCCAAGGAAGATGGCAGCTGTTTGGTGAGAGATTGGAACATTCTTTGAGCTAAAAAGGGCGGCTTGTTAGTAACATGGGAATGCTTAAGCCACACTGGGAAATTCTCATGTCACCTTCATAGTGATCTGGGTCCAGGAGTAAATTCAGATTCTGTCACTGGTCATGGCTTAAGCACTTCACTTAGAATGTTAGAACTTTCATAAGACCCATAATTTTAGATGTTATAATCAAGACCAGTTGCTCAGCATAAGTTTTAGATATTAGGTGAATACCATGAAGATCAGAATTCAGGCCTTTGGATGTCTTTTAAGTGTCTAGCCAATGTCTCCGTTGGGTCAGATTTTCCTCCAGGATCTTAAGCAGTATTTCACCTGGGCTTGCGGCGAGAGCTCAGGGCCTCTGCTGTGTTCTGTCCCTAGGCCCTGGTGAAGCGAACACCCAGCAGTGGCATGAGTTCCACCATGAAGGAGTCAGCATTTCAGAGTGAACCCAGGGTTTCAGAGAGTCTGGTGCGCCACGCCAGCACATCCCCAGCTGACAAAGCCAAAGTCACCATCAGCGATGGCAAGGTTGCCGACGAGGAGAAGCCTAAGAAGAGCAGCCTGTGCCGCACGGTGGAGGGCTGCCGGGAGGAGCTGCAGAACCAGGTGGGCTGTGAGGGCGCCCAGCACCGTAGGCAGAGGGTGGAGCCTGGCAGGTGGTTCACTAGCAAACAATGGACAAGGCTGTTTTTGCAGCTCCACTGGTGGGACTTGGAGCTGTTTCCTCTTTCTTTAAGTTTACTCATTTCTGCAGTGTGAATAAATGGTGTGTGTTGTCAGTCATACCTACTAGGGAAGGATGTATCACTGAGTATTATGGGAGTTTGTGTGAGGGTAATTTTTAGTTGTATAATAACACTATAGCCGTGGTCGGCAAACTGCGGCTCGCGAGCCACATGCGGCTCTTTGGTCCCATGAGTGTGGCTCTTCCACAAAATACCACGGCCTGGGTGAGTCTATTTTGAACAAGTGGCGTTAGAAGAAGTTTAAGTTTAAAAAATTTGGCTCTCAGAAATTTCAATTGTTGCACTGTTGATATTTGGCTCTGTTGACTGATGAGTTTGCTGACCACTGCACTAGAGCACACCTTCTCGGCCAGGGTTCCTCATCTGAAGCATAGAATACAGAACATGATTTGAGTGATTATTTTGTCAATTTTCCTAAGGGTTGTACATAACTAGAACCATTCTAGTTTCACAGGAGATAAGTTAACTAATTATGCGTGATGGACGTGGTTGAGTTTTAGGGTATCTACATGAGATTCCTGGTTTAGAAAGATTGCTCTAGAGTTAATAGCGTAGTAACATACTGAATGGACTCAAATCCAATATTATGGAGGGAGTGAGATGATTCTCCATAATGGGTTCTGAGAGTAGATACTGGCAAGATTATTATGATGAATATGACCCATTATTTTTACATCTCTTTTTTTCTTTTTCATTTGTGTATTTGGATTTTTCTCAGGCCAATTTCTCCTTCGCTCCTCTCGTGTTAGACATGCTCAATTTCCTCATGGATGCCATTCAGACCAACTTTCAGCAGGCTTCCGCCGTGGGGAGCAGCAGCCGGGCTCAGCAAGCCCTCCGAGAGCTGCATACAGTGGACAAGGTGGTTGAGATGACAGACCAGCTCATGGTGAGTGTGTCAGGGTCAGGAAACCCAGATGCCAAAGGGTGCTAGGGATCCTAAGAAATATCCTTTAGAATAGTCGATCCCTGACCATTTGGAACTTAGAACCTAAGGTACCCTGACATCCAGTATGAAAATCAGCATGGGAGTTGTGTATTCTAAAGAAATCATTTGAAGGAAGTCCCCTTTTCAGTACATATAAGTATATGAACTGCCGAGATGTAAAGATCTTTATTTGGAGGAAATTATAATATAAATTTCTTCTGTAAATAAAATAGAGAAACCTCCTTATTGTATCTTATCCCCTAAGTCAGTGGTTCTCAACCTTTCTAATGCTGCCACCCTTTAACACAATTCCTCACGTTGTGATGACCCCAACCATAAAATTATTTTCGTTGCTACTTCTTAACTGTGATTGTGCTACTGTTATGAATCGGAATGTAAATATCTGTGTTTTCCTGCTAGCTGTTCTCAACTGTGAGTCTCGACCCACAGGCTGAGAACCGCTGCTGTAGAGCCCTCAGGCTCATCTGGCTTGCAGAAATAATGTCTGTCCTCTTGTTTAGGTAACTTTTCTTCAGTTCCTCATGTGACATGGGTTTTAAGTTGTAAGTGACGATCCACTTTAAAACCTGTGCTCAGCAGTGACTATAGGACTTCTGGTGGGTCTGCCTGGCCTCTTTGGAAGTGCAAAATTAAATGACTAGGTCTCACAAGGTGTCTGTTTCTAAGGAAAAAATATTTATTTGGAAATCCACACACATACTTACACACATGTACTTTATTAAAAACTAGTTACAGTTTACACAGTGGTTACACAGTAGTGTAAAAGATGTTTCTGAATCCATGTTTTAAGTCTAGGATACCTGAATGTAAGAAATACCTATATGGTCCACTCTCAAAATAAATAATATCCTAGCTGGTTTGGCTGAGTGGGTAAGAGCATTGCCCTATGAACTGAGAGGTCCCAGTTTCGATTCCGGCCAAGGACACATGCCTGGCTTGTGAGCTTGATCCTTAGTGGGGGGCAGGCAGGAAGCAGCTAATCAATGATTTTCTCTCATCAATGTTTTTTTAATCTCTATTCCTCTCTCTTCCTCTCTAAAATAAAAAAATACATTAAAATAAATAAATAAATAGTCACAGTTTTAGACTAGTGTTTTTTTAGACTTCTAGATATGAAAGATGAAGCTAAAAAATATTGGGATGGTAGTGGGAACCCTAAAAGCTGCTGACTTTTCATTTTTCTGGTTAGACCAATGAGAAAAATTTCATAGTTACTATC
The DNA here is from genome assembly GCA_027563665.1 of Antrozous pallidus. Classification (NCBI taxonomy): domain Eukaryota; kingdom Metazoa; phylum Chordata; class Mammalia; order Chiroptera; family Vespertilionidae; genus Antrozous; species Antrozous pallidus. Next base: position 201,696,618 of record CM050508.1, read on the forward strand.
ATTTTTTTTAAAAAGCCTTACAACATTTTAAGAGCAAATACTTTTTATTTACTAAATGAAACGTTCACTACATTGTTGTTATTGCTGACAATAACTTTACAAACTTACTTGTGTCCATGGACAGAGATTGGAGTCCATTGCTCCTGAATGACCTAACTGTAGCATCTTAATCACTTAAATAGTGTGTGAATTGACTTGATCTTGTTTGCCTTATTACTGCCTACTCTCTCTGCTTTCCTCTATGCCAGGTTCCCACCTTAGGCTCCCAGGAAGGTGCCTTTGAGAATGTCCGGATGAATTACAGCGGAGACCAGGGCCAGACTATTCGACAGCTAATCAGCGCCCATGTGCTCAGGCGGGTGGCTATGTGTGTACTCTCCTCCCCCCATGGGCGTCGCCAACATTTGGCGGTTAGTCATGAGAAAGGCAAGGTGGGTACTCCTAATTCCTTCCCACTCATTTTTGGTTACATTTAGCTTCTAGGTGACTGTGCTCAGATTGGCCTTTTTGGAAAAACCTATCAGGTTCTGAGAATGCTTTAAGGACAGTGCTCAAAGAGCATTTCTACTGGAACTCTTGCTGACTTGGTTAAACTTAGACCCAGTATGACTAGAACAAAGGCTCGGTTTCTCATTAGCAAATTCCCGCTCAGCATGTCCTCCAAGCCCCAGGGAAAGATAATGACCAGCAGTGACCTATGACAGTGGCTTGCAGTCTGCCCAGTTTTGTCACTCTGGAAGGCATAAGCCAAGAGACAAACAGCTTCATAGGAAAGCTGAGTGTTCCTTATTTGGTTACTCCCAGCCCTCAAAGGACACAGGAAAGTGTATGTTTATTCTAGAACCCGTGGAAGGTGAGAAAGTTGTAGGTATCTTCATGTTTTTCTGTAATCTGGCTTCTTCATCACCAGTTAAGTTGTTTTAACATTATCAGTGGGAAGGACAAACTAGAGGTATGAATAGTTCTTTAAAGGCTTGAAAATACTCAAAAATATTTTGTAGTAAACTAGAAAGAATATATATAGTGCATAGGAATTTTTTATTTTTATGAACTGATTATAGAAAGAGAAATTACGTCTATTAGTCATCTGTTTGGTTCTCACTCGATGGAGAAAATGAAGACATTCCATATACTTTACAAACATACCTGTGTCCATGGACAGAGATTAGAGTCCATTGGGCTAGGGTTTTCCTCAGAGGCTTATCCACAATAAAAACTTGCAAACTAATATCCCTGTTGAAGAAGCGTTTGTTATTGCTGTGTTCTTTGAGAAGACATGGGTTAAGAATAAATTGTTAGCCTTAACCGGTTTGGCTCAGTGCATATAGCATCGGCCTGCAGACTGATGGGTCCCGGGTTTGATTCCAGTCAAGGGCATGTACCTTGGTTTGTGGGCACATCCCCAGTAGGGGGTGTGCAAGACGCAGCTGATTGATGTTTCTCATCGATATTTCTAATTCTCTATCCCGCTCCCTTCCTCTCTATAGAAAATCAATAAGATATGTTTTTTTTAAAAAAGAATAAATTGGTAATTGTTCCTTTGCAGATCACTGTTCTGCAGCTCTCTGCACTCCTGAAGCAAGCAGATTCCAGCAAAAGGAAGTTGACTCTGACCCGCCTAGCATCTGCCCCAGTCCCCTTTACTGTGCTGAGCCTCACTGGGAATCCATGCAAGGAAGACTACCTGGCTGTGTGTGGGCTGAAGGTAACAGTCATGGTCCAGGGTTGGTCACCTTCTCTCTCCTGTTCTGGCACCACTTTCCTTACTGGCTGTTGGTTTTTAAACCTAAAAACTATTGGAATGCAAAAGAAACATTGCTCTGAATTTCTTCCAGATTGTTTTTATGTTGGAATGATCTTTATATGTTCTTGAAACCTGAATGTATTCTAAATAGCCTGAATACTGTCTGAAGGCAGGGAATATTAGGGAAGAAGAGGAAGCATTAGAACTCTGAAATGAACTAGTCTATTTTCAAATCATCTTTCAACCATTCTGTTCCGTAAACGTTGTCCAGGACTGCCACGTGCTGACCTTCAGCAGCTCGGGCTCCGTTTCGGATCACTTGGTGCTGCACCCCCAGTTGGCCACAGGAAACTTCATCATCAAAGCCGTGTGGTTACCTGGTTCACAGACTGAGCTAGCGATTGTCACCGCAGACTTCGTCAAGGTACAGTAACAGCTCTGATGATGTGGTCCTAGAATGGTTCTGCTTTTAAATCCAGAAAGTCTGATCTTCATTGTGTGCTAGCTTCTCTCAGAAATAAAAAATAAAAATTTCTAACATTTTGTTGCCTTTTGTTACATTGCGGAGCAGGAGCTTTCTGTGTGTAGGCAATATGAAACTTCTGCCCCCCCCCCGTAAACCAAGTGCACAGCTATTGCTGTACTTGTTACAGAATCTGTTGATGTGTATTTTCCCCCTACTCATTCCTTGAGGGAGAGTAACAGGTACTTTATTCATCAGTGCCTAACACTTGCTCCCTAATTGCAGCTCTTTGGATTTAACAGGATAATTTGGGGGTGGAGCTGCAATAGGTCTCCCTGATTTAATCTTTCTTCCTTCCTTTCTGCAGATTTATGACCTGTCTATTGATGCCCTGAGTCCAACCTTCTACTTTCTCCTGCCAAGCTCAAAGATACGAGATGTTACCTTCCTCTTTAATGAGGAGGGAAAGAACATCATTGTTATCATGTCTTCAGCTGGGTACATCTACACTCAGCTCATGGAAGAGGCCAGCAGTGCCCAGCAGGGACCCTTCTATGTCACTAACGTTCTGGAAATCAACCATGAGGACCTGAAGGTTAGAGCAAATGTTGCCGTTTCCTTCTATTCCCGATTTAATTAGCTTAGCAACTCTTCTGTCCTCGTTCTTTTTTCTTCTAACTTTTTACCTAAGAGCAAAAACTCTTGTCCTTTAGGGCTAAATTAATTCAACTTGATGTTTCTTTATTCTCACTTTTTAAAATTTAGCTCAGGGACCTCGTGTTCAGCCTGTGAGAGCTCATAATCTTGGTTTAAAACTAATAACCAGCAAAACGGGAAGCTGCACCGAAGGCAGCATGGGAAGTTAATGCAGACATTGTGTCTTTGTCCTGACAGGACAGTAACAGCCAGGTGGCAGGTGGTGGTGTGTCTGTCTACTACTCCCACGTGTTGCAGATGCTGTTCTTCAGCTATTGTCAAGGCAAGTCATTTGCAGCCACCATCAGCAGGACGACTCTGGAGGTGTTGCAGCTCTTCCCCATCAACATCAAAAGGTGGGAAAGAGCCCTGCATGTTTGGCTTCACAATGCCCACATGCAGTAGGCGGTGGGCTCACCTCCCTCCCAAGTACTGTGTCTGTTATGAATTTGGTGAAATGTACTTTTCTCTATCAGACAGCTCCTTTCCCTGCTGGGTATTTTCATTTTTTTTTAAAAATATATTTTATTGATTTTTTACAGAGCAGAAGGGAGAGGGATAGAAAGTCAAAAACATCGATGAGAGAGAGACATCGATCAGCCGCCTCTTGCACACCCCCTACTGGGGATGTGCCCGCAGCCAATGTACATGTCCTTGCCGGAATCGAACCTGGGACCCTTCAGTCCACAGTCCAGTGCTCTATCCACTGAGCCAAACCGGTCTCGGCTTCATTTTTTTTTTTTTAATAATTGCTTAAGATACAAATACTTGTTCCTCTATTTTTAATTTTTCTGAAGAAATAAAGCAATCTACAATAATAAAAGCATAATATGCTGATTAGACCAGACGTCCTTCTGGATGAAGCCAGGCTATACGGAAAGCCCAGATCCTGGGTGCCAGCTGGTGGGCAGAGGGAAGCCCATGCTGGCAGCCGGGGGAAGGAAGGCGTATCTTGCATGAACTTTGTGCATCGGGCCTCTCACTCCTCGCGTATCTTCAAAGCTGCACACCGTGCTCCTCCTGAGTCACAGCGTCCCACCTTTACTTTTGTCTGTGGGATTTTCACTCGGCCAGCTTTCCCGTGATTCTGGGTGATGTTTGTTTTGTTGTTAAGTTGTAGTTTTGGAATTGTTGTGTGGGCAGCAAAATAGGTGCTTACCTATGCCGCCATCTTGGTTCTTCTCTTTCCCCACTGGGTATTTCCAAAGTCAAGCAGCATCCAGTGTTGGCAGGTTGGGCTGTCTGCCTGGTTTGTCCCCACCATGGAGACCAACCTGTAAGAGGTAGTTTGTGGGGCCACTGTCACTCAGAAGGAAAAGCTGTAGTCAAGGCAGCAAAGCAGATTTAAATGTGATTCCTGAGTTTTGAGAAGGGAAAGTTTCTCCTGGACATGCATGTTGTCGTAATGCCCTTTAAGTTGACTCTTGGGGGACTCGTTGGTCATAGAACATGGTATCAGTAGTGGTGGCACATTTGGGGTTGGAGAGCTAGAAGGTTCCATTAGCTTTTTAGATAATAGAGGTGTGTGTATGATGTGACTGTTTTATTTAGGTAGGAGGAAGGGGTTTAGGTTTTTTTCCTGTCTTATCTGTTATTAAATGAGAATCATTGGTAACTAAATCCCTGCTAGTAAAGAGCCATTCTAGCACTTTCTGGCCTCTGTTTTGTGAACTACCTGGTTTGGAATGAAATAAAATAGATGTAATTCATACATAACTTGAAGTGCTTGGAGACTCTTTTTTTTAATTCTCACCCAAGACTATTTTTCTATCGATTTTTAAAGAGTGGAAGAGAGAGGGAAAGATAGAGAGAAATATTGATATGAGAGACATGTCCATTGGCTGCCTCCTGCACAAGCCCTGACCAGGGCCTAGGCCGGGGCGGAGCCTGAAACCCAGGTACATGCCCCTGGCCAGAATCAAACCCACGACCCTTCAGTTCACAGGCCGATGCTCTATCCACCGAGCCAAACAAGGAGGACGAGATTCTTAATAGGAAATTGGGTCATCAGCCTGAGGTAGCTCCACAGCCCTATGTAGTGACAACCTCTTAGGCACGTAGAATCACCTGTTCCCTCAGACAGCGGAGCCTAGCGGGAGAGCCTAGCCAAGACTCCCGCTGGGGCACACTTTGGGGCATAGGAGAATATATACATGGATCAGAATAGAAATGAGGATCATTGGTGATTGAATCCCTGGACAAATAACTTGCTCTGTCAGTCATGTGTTTAGTGAGGATATCCTTTAGTTCAAGGACAGCTCTGGTAGATGGTGATTATCACCTGACCGTGGCCACTTTTTTTGCCAACAGTTCCAATGGTGGCAGTAAAACGTCTCCTGCCCTTTGCCAGTGGTCTGAGGTGATGAACCACCCTGGCTTGGTGTGTTGTGTCCAGCAAACTACAGGTGTGCCACTCGTAGTTATGGTGAAACCAGACACTTTTCTTATTCAAGAAATCAAGACTCTTCCGGCTAAAGCAAAGGTCAGTGCCACATTCTCCTATCACTTGAATTGCGTGAACCTGCTCTAGTTTTATTGTATAGTCTACTTTCCCAGCTCTTTCAATGGAGCCAATAAAAGAATTGGGATCCATTTTTTTCCTCGATGCCTATGCCATCCTTCTGCAGCCCCACAACTGACTGTGAAACCAGCTGCTTCTCTGCCTCTCTCTCTCTCTGAGGTTCTGATCTGTAGGTGCGGGAACTAACACCCTCCTTTGTTCCCTTCTCCTAGATCCAAGACATGGTCGCCATTAGGCACACGGCCTGCAACGAGCAGCAACGAACAACCATGATCTTGCTATGTGAGGATGGCAGCCTGCGCATTTACATGGCCAACGTGGAGAACACCTCCTACTGGCTTCAGCCATCCCTGCAGCCCAGCAGTGTCATCAGCATAATGAAACCTGTTCGAAAGCGCAAGACAGCCACCATCAGTAAGACCTCTCAAGCGGGGTGGGGAGGAGCATGGGGGGTGGGGTGGGATGGCAGTCTTCTAGATGATGAGTAGAGTAGACTGTTGTAAATATCCATGAAGAATCGGTGACTGTCTGACTTCCATGTTTTGTAAAAGTAGGGATATGTCTTAGCTAATTTCCAAAAGTGGAAAGTTTGCTGGGCCACCAGTGCTCTTGTGTGGCTTTTAGAGACACATGGTACTAATAGGAAGCACCATTGGCTCTCTACTTAAGATCATTCATCTGCAGGTGCCCAGTAAAGAATGATCTTTTGGACCTTGTTTGAGAGACTTTTCTCTGGTTCAGGGAAAATAGGTTGCCTGGTAGGAAGTGCAAGAACTGACTGAGGAGTAGGTTCTTCAGTTGCGGGTTAATTTCTGTGAGTAGTGAAGAGCCCCTCCTGGGTCTGTGAGCTGGGATCCTGCTCCTGACTGTTCAGGGGATGAAAGCTTGACTGTAGCAGTGAGTAAATCTGGCTAAGTAAGCACAGACCATCGTGGGGGTCCTCCGTTACCTGAAATTTGTCCGTCTGTGAGGTAGTGATAAAGCTCATCCTCCAGTAAAGAAATAGTTCTACTTATTTTAAACAAACCAGCTGTGAGAGGACCTATTGTGATTAACTGTACGCAATACCAGCACCAGATTTTTTTGTCCTGCTAGGTGATATTGTGGTTTTAGGGATAATTACTGTGGCATAGGCTAACCACATGTAGGCATCATATTGATGCAAACATTATAACCCAGAGTTTGTCTAGAAAGCTTGGGCATGTGTGTGGGCTCAGCTGGGAGGGTGTGACCTGGGGAGTGGGCGCAGAGATGGCAGAGGCTACACTTACTGATGCTCTCTGGCAATCTGTGCTGCTCTCCACAGCAACCCGCACATCCAGCCAGGTGACCTTCCCCATTGACTTCTTTGAACACAACCAGCAGCTGACAGATGTGGAGTTCGGTGGTAATGACCTTCTGCAGGTCTACAATGCACAACAGATAAAGCACCGGCTGAATTCCACTGGGATGTATGTGGCCAACACCAAGGTGAGGACTGGGTCAGGCTGGGTTGAGTCTCAAACAGTGTTGGAGAGCACATCTCTTTAGAATGCAAGTATAAAGCATATACCCACAGCCACTAACCCTTTACCCTAGTTAGCTAGTCCCTGGAGTGAATATTCTCACCCCATGCAGAAGGGCTGCTGTACAACGTTACCAGCAGGTTTGCCGTGTAGAGGACGGGGGGGTGGTAACTGCTAGGGAGAAGGAGGCCTGAAATTGAAGAGAGTCACTCCCTGTCTCAATTTGCCTGTCTTTGGAAAGAAGGAAATTATTACTGGAGAGTTAAAAGGATGAAGGTCTTGTTGGGGACCACACATGGAGACACTGTCAAAGGAAGGTTTACAGGTCTGCCCTTAAGAACTGTACATGTTCTCTGACGTGAGCCTTTCTTTCCTGCAGCCTGGTGGCTTCACCATCGAGATTAGTAACAACAACAGCACAATGGTGATGACGGGCATGCGGATCCAGATTGGGACCCAGGCGATTGAACGGGCTCCGTCATATATCGAGATCTTTGGCAGAACTATGCAGCTTAACCTGAGTCGCTCCCGCTGGTTTGACTTCCCCTTCACCAGAGAAGAGGCCTTGCAGGCTGATAAGAAACTGAACCTCTTCAGTGAGTCACCAGCTCCTGGCACAGACTATCTTTCCCACTGTGACTGCTGACTTGGGGGCCACTTCTCTTTGGGGAACCCTCTATTCTCTTGCTATCTCTGCGGTCTCTACTGTCAGGAAACTCTGAACTTCATTTGAGATATGAAGGAGTCAAGGTGACAGGAAAGGGATATACTTGAGAATGGGCAGGGTGAAGATAGGATCAAAATCTGCTTCAGTTCCACATGTACAGGCTTGCGTCAGCCCTGTTGATGGGGCTGCCTGTGTGTTTATGCAGAGAGGAGGCAAGATTAGCATGTGAAATCATAAAGTTTTCTTTAAAGCACAGAGATAGCCATAGGTCCATGGCACCGAGGTATTTGATAACGCTTTGTCTTGCCATGCTATTAAAATCTTGAAACCTGGAATATAAATCCTGAGCCTTGCATAAGGCTGGCCTCTTTCTCTAGTGCTTATTGGCCACCTGTCTGATGCTGTCTGTATGAATGATGAGGGTCTGTGCTTTGGACAAAGGGAGTGCTCAGAGTTCCCTGGGTGCGGGGCTGGTGATAACCCTGATAGCTCAGAGGGTCTGCTTCCTACAGTGATGGTCAGTGACACTTCTTCCAAGTAGTAGACCTCAGAGGCTTTGGTCAGTGGGGCTGTTTCTTCGTGTATTTAATATGTGCACAAGACTAAGTGCTGCTGAAGTTGCAGGGGATCAGGTTCTATGACTAAAAATGCATGTGATCTGCTACTTGGCTCAAACTTTTTCCGGTCTTTGCTTTGAAGATGGTGGTGGCAGCCGTTCAGAGAATGTGCTTCTTAATAGCTTCTCTTGCTTATTACAGTTGGGGCCTCGGTGGATCCGGCAGGTGTCACAATGATTGATGCTGTAAAAATTTATGGCAAGACTAAGGAGCAGTTTGGCTGGCCAGATGAGCCCCCGGAAGAATTCCCTTCTGCCTCTGTCAGCAACATCTGTCCTTCAAACCTGAACCAGAGCAATGGCACTGGAGAGAGCGACTCAGCTGCCCCCACCACAACCAGTGGAACTGTCCTGGAGAGGTACTAGCACTGGAGGGGCTGGCTTCAGTGTCACCGTTTCTCACTCTCCCTGCAGAACCTGTTTCTGGAGAGAGTCAGTCTCTGTTAACTGCCCCAGGTTGAGTCCGGGATTTTCAGGTGTTCACACAACTCCCAGTACTCGCTGTCTTCTTAGTGTGCAGACAAAGCCTGAAAGTGTGCTCAGAGCCATCGACTCCAGGCTCTGCCCAGGCTTCTGTGCCTTCTCTGAGCGCTCAGGTATCCTTCGGTACAGCCGGAGGCCGCCACGATGCTTACGTGAGTGTTGTAGATGAAGATCCAGTCTTGTGGAAGTTATAGGGGAGAATCTTCCCTCTCATTCTGATTTCATCATTTTCTCCTCTTTCTCTGCAGCAGCAACTTATGTGGTGATATCTGCCGTTAAGAGGCTGGCTGCTGCCTCTGGCAGAGTTCAGAGCCTCCTGGCTCCCTCCAGAGGCCTCCTTAAGCACTGCGCTTGGCTTTTTGCGCTAGGTTTGCCATGGCAGATGAAGTAACTCATGATGTAAGATGTTGAGATTCTTACATTGTAAGTCATAAGAATAGCCTGACTTGAATCACTGCTTTCCACCAGCAGCCCCCCGCTTCTCTCTCTCTCTCTCTTTCTCTTCCCCTACCCTGTTCTTATATTGTTTGCTTAGGATGTGTTTCCAGGTTTCTCTGAGCTTCACGTTTTTTTCCTTTTTTTTTCTTTGCTTCTTCCCCAAGTTCTGAAACTGAGTCCCTAACCAAGCTGGACCGGTTAGTATGCCCTCTTTCTTTTCTCTGCACGAGTGAGTGTGTGTCAGAGAGCAGTGTAACCCAATGGCGTGGCTTTGCGTTGAATCTGCTTCTGTGGAAGAGTCCTCCTGCTTCTCTCTGTTCTGGGTGTTGCATGGCTGCAGAGCTGTCTGCCTAAAAGTGGAGAATGCGGAGGGTTGTATGTGTGCACTTGGTGTTGGCTGCTTCAGACTTGGTTGGCTTTCTCTTTTCCTTACCCCATTCCTCCCTGCGCCCTCTCTACAGTGGACGAGAAGGGCGGCCAGGCCATTGGTGGTGGGACAGTCAAGAAGCCCTACCACCTGAAAAGCCGTGGAGAGCTATTCAGCCCGACTGTGCTTTCTGCCCCTGGTCTCTCTTCCCTGGCTCTTTGTCTTCCTCTGCCCCTTGACCTTTCTTCCCAACGGCCTTCTCAGTCCTTTCCCTCTCACCAGAACATCGGTCCTCCAAACATTGGTCTTTTTACTATGCCATATGAAACTCCCAGGAGTTGGCCCTGGCAGCATGTTACAGTGGGTTTTTTATTACTTCCTATGAGAAGATTGCTCAGGTTTCTACAGGTGCTTTTTAGTATCCTTAAAATGTTGGCAATTGGCATGCTCCTAAAAATACAGTTTTCTCTCTTCCCTATACTTAGGGATTCATAGGAAGTGCCTTTGTGCATTTTCTAGGAGGCGTAAATAAACTATCAACTAACCTTCCCCGTATAAGCAGATGGCTTTAACCTTCCCCCTTGTGTATGTATCCCTCTGCCTGTGAACCGTGGGCACCTGAGCTCCGGGTCCCACTGCATCAGACTGTAAGCCCATCTCAGTGATCCCTGCCACAGGCAGCAGAAGCAGCACATTTATCCTCTTTAAGGAAGAAAAGCCCTCTCTTTGCGTTCGGATTATGAACATGGCCTCAGGTTGATCTGCAAGCAGGAGCCAGGTTTCTTCTGGCCTGTAACACGAGGGAACAATATGCATGGTGCCTGTGGCAGGTCTTCTGCTTTGATTTTGTATTTGGCGTTCATCAGCTGTCCCCGAGGTCCTCATGACTAGAGCTTGCGCAAGCTGAGGCACAGGGCGGAGAGAGGGTTGTTGTGCTCAAGCAGCTGTTCTGTCTCCCTAGGCTGGTTGTGAGTTCTTTAGAGGCTCTGGAAAGCTGCTTTGCTGTTGGCCCAATCATCGAAAAGGCAAGTCACTTTTTCAAAGTTCATGGGAGCTTTCTGGAGGGGCAGGAAGTCAGTGGAATTGTCAGAAGCCCCGGGGCCTCCCAGCTAAAGGGACTTTTATAGCTTAATCTTGATTTGCCGAGAAGCGCTAGAGAAGCCTTCCACTTAAGGCCTTCTGTCCTACTTTTGGGGGACCCTGTAACAGTGTTTCATAGAATAGGGTGAGTGCTGGTAAAAGAACACTGTTCTGGAGTTTATGAGCTTGGACTCAATTTCTACCCCTGTATTGTGAGAGGATTATAATTTCTGAAATTCCTTGTTTGGCTTGTTGCAGTCCGTGGAGTTCACCTTGCCCTAGGGTCTAGAGGGAGGAAAGAGGAGAGCAGGGTGTCGACAGTGCATTCCACATGGATGTGGAGGCTTAGTGGTAACCCTCCTGTCTTTCGCATCAGGAGAGAAACAAGAATGCAGCTCAGGAGCTGGCCACGTTGCTGCTGTCCCTGCCAGCACCTGCCAGTGTCCAGCAGCAGTCCAAGAGCCTCCTGGCCAGCCTGCACACCAGCCGCTCGGCCTATCACAGCCACAAGGTAATCGTTCCCTCTTGGGATGCCTTCCGTGGAGGTGGAAGTTGGGGCTACTTACTGACAGGGAATCAAGTATGTTGCCTTTGGTATGTAAAGTAAGGCATAGTGAAGCCGAACCGGTTTGGCTCAGTGGATAGAGCATCGGCCTGCGGACTGAAGGGTCCCAGGTTCGATGCTGGTCAAGGGCATGTGCCTTGGCTGCGGGCACGTCCCCAGTTGGAGGTGTGTAGGAGGTAGCTGATCGATGTTTCTCTCCCATCGATGTTTCTGACTTTCTATCCCTCTCCCTTCCTCTCTGTGAAAAATCAATAACATATATATATATAAATAAAGTAAGGCATAGTGAAGTACGTTGGGGAGGCATAGTATTGAGATTAGACTCACACAGTCTAAAATGTCTCCTGAGAAATTAATGGATATTTCTGGAAACTGAGGACAAGCCGACAGTGGGCTACGGGTTTGCATTTGTTTTTTCTGTCACTCTAATAGGATCAGCAAGAGTTAAGAAAGAGGAGGAGGAACATTTGAATGTGAGTCTCTGGCTGGAAGAGAGTGAGGAGGGGGACTCATTTGGGAGACCAGGGCTGCTGGTGCTACCCAGTTGTGGTAGCAGCCTGTCAGTGTACTTGCTTGTGAGGAAATTGTTGAATGGTTGTTGGAGAGAGACTGAGGGGGGAATCTGGGGGGAAAGGGTCTCACCTGTAAAAGTAAGTGGGGCTGAAGGCAGTAAGTTGGGCCAGTTTCCACAATTGGAAAAGCCAGCAGCCCAGATGCCTTGGTTAGTTTTTATGCCTCCAATCCAGAGAACTGAGAAATGTGAGTTTATCCTGCTGCACTGCTCAAGCGAAGGCAGTTTTGAAAACAATCTTTGGGTGGTAATGAACTTGCAGAAGAATGACCCTTTTACTGTGGTAAAGAGATCTGGAATGTTGCAGTGCTGGAGAATTGGGGGGGTTCTAATTTTCTTCCCCATCATACTTTGGGAAGATTTTGTAACTTTTGATTTTCTTTTTTAGTACCTTTAATATTTTATGTATTAAGAAGTTTAACTTGAAGACTTTTTACTGTTAACTGGTGGTAATTAACCTTGTTCTCTTGAGTGGAAGTAGCCATCTGATGATCTGCCAGCTCTCCTCTGCTCTTTGCCATAGTACCAGCTCTTGCTTGTGGTTTATCCTCTGTGGTCCTTCCATTACAGGATCAGGCCTTGCTGAGCAAAGCCGTGCAGTGTCTCAACACGTCCAGCAAAGAAGGCAAGGACTTGGACCCTGAGGTCTTCCAGAGGCTGGTGATCACAGCTCGCTCCATTGCCATCATGCGCCCTAACAACCTTGTCCACTTTACGGAGTCAAAGCTGCCCCAGATGGAACCAGGTGAACTTAGCCTGTATAGACGTGGTCCTGAAATCTGCTAATACACCTGCTACACCCTTTCACCCTTGTATTGTTCTCACTGGCCTCTGACTGACTTCGTGCTCTGGACCAGGGATTTTGCTCTCTTGTCTTTATACCTTATAGAGGGTTTGTGACATTGAATTGTACCATTTTTAAGTAAATAGTACTCTTTCCTGTGCTTACTTCTTGTATTATCCTTGGCTTTATTTACTGCTCTGGGCATAGCTATAACCTGTCACTACCTCTTACGATCTTGAGGGTAAAATGAAGCGTGGGCCCTGGTTGCTTTAAAGTAATAGGGTCATATCTTTTACTTTTATGCTGTTCTTTTTTGCCAGTATTTTATTAATATGTGTGATAGACTTTCTTAGTACTTAATTCTGTTTCCTCCTCTCTTTTTGTCTGGATACTAAACTTGTTTCGTCTCTATCAAATATAGTTTATTGATGCCTTTATAATTCTCTGTTATTTTCATGCACCCATATGTGTCATCATGTTGTTCCTTCTTCTAATATTATAATCTAGGAATCGTTCTAGAAAATCTCAGATCGTCCCCCAGTTTTGATAAGTTGAACTGTTGGACCTGAGGTCTCTGAATCTGCTGTAAAGATCCTGAATGCTCCCCTTCTTCTCAATTCTAACATACAGTGTTTTCTGTGATATTCCTTTCCCAGACTGTTTTTTTCCTAGATGTGCCTGCTGGAATCTAGGGATAGTTGGCATATTGATTGGGGCCCCACTTGAAACTCCCTCCCCAGGCAAGCTTCCTTGACCTGAGTTAACCTTAAAACAAATTAAATTCCATCTCCGATTTATAGTCGTTAATAATTTTCTTTCTCCTGCTCAGAAGGAGTAGAGGAGGGGAGAGAGCCTCAGAAGCAGTTGGAAGGAGATTGCTGTAGTTTCATCACCCAGCTGGTGAACCATTTCTGGAAACTCCATGCATCCAAACCCAAGAATGCCTTCTTGGCACCTGCCTGCCTGCCAGGTATCATGTTGAAAGGGAAACTTGAGTCTTGATAGAGAGTAAAGCCTCATGTAAGTTCTGTCTGAACAGATTGACCCCCTAGCCTTTAGTCATCCATTTATTCAGAACTAATGGTTAGGAAGTAGAAGTCTGTGAGATCATTACACTGTTCCTGAAATAGAAGTGCAGTGGAGGGGGAAGGAAGTAGAGTTTTCTTGTATTTTCTTCATGTTGCAGTCAATTTTTCACATGGAGGAGTATGTGTGTGTGCGTGCGTGCGTGCGTGTGTGTGTCTTTTCTGTCCTTAGTCATGTTTATAATTGTTTAAAAAAATATTTGAGAACTTGATTCAAAGCCAGTTCAAAGGGTAAAAGTGAAGTATCGGCTCTGAGAATTACGTTATTTCCTAGCTGTCACTTCCTTTGGTATCTAACTTCTCACACTCTCCTGGGTGTCGGTGGATGGCCAGGATCTGACTAGCAATCTAGAAAAGTAGAACAACCCCTAATGTTCATTTATATTTGGAGGCTTCTTGGGCAATAAACCTAAAAGGCATGTCAGTGTCATGCTTATCACCTAAGATTTGGGGTTAGTGGGGACCATTTAGAATGTGCTCATCCTTCATACTTCCCTATCCTATTTTGATATCCAAATGCATAGACGGTTACTTATTTCTGTGATGAAGATATCTGGTGAGGCTTTTGAGAACAGTTTGAGAGATTAGGAGAGTATTCATAAAGCAAATAATACTGACAGCCTACATTCTGTGTGTGTATTTTGTTTATTTTGCTCTATTTGTGCTAATTATTTTGTTATCTTGACCTTTATGTGGGGATAAGAATTTCTCCTTTTGTCTTAGACTCTCAGGTAGTTAGAAGTTTTTCTGTTATATTTTTATCCTCTTTAGGCCTAACTCACATTGAAGCTACTGTCAATGCTCTGGTAGACATTATCCATGGCTACTGTACGTGTGAGCTGGACTGTATTAATACAGCATCCAAGATCTACATGCAGATGCTACTGTGTCCTGTACGTATCACTAAAACCCCACATAACCTGGGAATGTCTGGAAAAATCACTTTTTGTATGTTTGTTAATTAATGAAATAAAAACAGGCTTAAAGAAGATAATGGGAAATAGAACTCTGAATATTAATAAAAGCTTTAAGAGTTGACTCATTCCATGGAAAAAATGGTTGAAGAGGTGATGTTGGATCCCCAGGAATATCCTGATTTTTGCTGCTTGGTTAGTGCTAAGTATTAAGTAAAATGAGTACACGAGAGACCATCATCAAGCTCTGTCTCCAGTGACTGTCACAGAAGCGAAGTGTTTACTGATTTGGGCACAGAGCTAAGATGAGCCTGATCATCTGATGAAAAGCCAAAACCCATTTGTAGAGAGCCGGAGTGACTTCAGGAGCAAATGACCTGCCCGTCTGTTACCAGAACAGATACAAGAATGTAGTGAATGGGTCTTACATAGCCAGGTTGAGAAATGGGTTAACTGCTGAACTTGCTCAGAAGGGTTACCACTGGGAGTTAGTAGGTCTTCCACGTGCATGTAAGTGATTGACCACTTACATGTTTTGTAGGCAGTCTAATGAATCATATAAAGTTTAAGCATGACATTTTCCTTTCAACCTCAGGATCCTGCTGTCAGCTTCTCTTGTAAACAAGCTCTAATTCGAGTCCTAAGGCCCAGGAACAAGCGGAGACATGTGACGTTGCCCTCCTCCCCTCGAAGCAACACTCCAATGGGTAATGCGAGGTCAGGGGTTAGGCTCACGGGGTGGTGGGAAGGGGAAGAAGTGGGGACGTGCTGCCCATGTTGACCAAGGTCCTGGAGACTTTTGTTTATGTATCTTTTGTTGTTACCCTACCTTATTCCATAAAGAATTTAAGATGACATATAAAAATGCATATAATAAGTAGAATAAAGGAAATCAAAGCCATGGGAAAATAAAGATAAAATAGTAAAGTCAAGCCAAGGATATACAAAAAAACTACATCATGAGTCCTATATGGTTGTTAAGTGAAGATCTTATATTTGGCTGAAAGCTTCCCACAAGCCATAGCAAAAATAACAAAAGAACAGCTATAAAATCACAGTGACTAAAGAAAAAAAAAAACAAAAACTTGCTATTTTTCAGGAAAAGAGACTTCCTGGCATAAAAGCTGTACATTAAGTAGGATCCATTTTGTTGCCAAGGAGGAAGTATCCTATCGTCTTGCCTGCAGTGTTTGACAGCAGATTTCACAAGAGATTTCCCTCATGATACACTGGGACACAAGTCGAGGGCATACCATTTAACATTTTAGTAAAGCATTTCTCCGAGCGTCTTAATGTTAGCATTGTATTACGTAACACTCTGGTTACTTGTTTCCCCAGAAGGAAATTTCCAGTGGAAGTCACATACATAATTGTAAATGTCTGTATACTGCATTATGAAGAGTAAAAAGAAATATGTTGAAATTGACTTACTAATATATAAAAATATTTCAACATGTAGTCAATATGAATTATTAGTGAAATATTTTGTGTCCTTAAAAAGTATTTTTGTGCAGTCTTAATCTAGTGTGTAGTAAATACGAATGTCACATCTCTGTTTGGACCAGTCACCTTCTAAATGCTCAGTGGCTGGTGGCTGCTCTGTGGTACAGTGCAAGTCTGGAGGAATGCTTGTGACTTTGTGGCCCTCCACCTTCCCTGAATATCATTTGTGTTACCTAAACTTTTGATGAGCTAGGCAACCGTTTGTGCATCTTTGGTGAGAAGCTAAAGTGCAGAGAGTGTATGTTTCCCAATTAAGGCTACGTTCACATTACTTTCCCAGCCCATTGAGTGGGAGGCAAGGGGTCTAACTTACTATGAGGCCTCTCCCCTCACACAGGAGCGGGCTGGGGAGGACCTATAGTGCTGTCCTCAGCCTCCATTTGATGATGTCACGTTTTTTCAATCCTCGTTCTCGTGATGATTGTGTAGGGTGAAAACCTCACTGACCCAGTTGTTTTGGAAAAAAATAATAAAATAACACTCTAAGCTGCCATGATAGATAACATATCATTATGTTACTTTCTCTGTCTTGCCCAAGGCCTCCTGAGAGTGGGTGGGAGCTGGTCTTAGATTTCGTTGCTTTATGGAAATCCCTACTCCTTCTTCATCAGCTGGAACAAGTCTTTTCCTAAGGTGGGGCAAGCTGTCACTGCCAGCCCCATCTTCCCAGACCCTGCCAGGTCCAGGAAATATTAGAACAGGCTGGAGTTTACCTCTAAGGCACAGGTGCCAGCTAGTAGCTTGTCTGGGTTTTTGATTGCTCTGTGACTCCTCCACCACATGCTGAGGGTGGAAAGACCTTCAAGCACCTTCAGGTGACTGGGATTTCTTTGACTCAGGAGACAAGGATGATGATGACGATGATGATGCAGATGAGAAAATGCAGTCATCAGGGATCCCGAATGGTGGTCACATCCGCCAGGAAAGCCAGGAACAGAGTGAGGTGGACCATGGAGATTTTGAGATGGTGGTGAGTTGAGCTGGAGAGGGGAAGGGTTCCTCTAACTCTCATCTAGCTTTTATTCAGTGGACTTCCAGAAGCTACCATTTACCATGGGACACTGACATAGCTTTCTCTCTGCAGTCTGAGTCCATGGTGTTGGAGACAGCTGAAAATGTCAACAATGGCAACCCCTCTCCCTTGGAGGCCCTGCTGGCAGGTGCAGAGGGCTTCCCGCCCATGCTGGACATCCCGCCTGATGCAGATGATGAGACCATGGTTGAGCTGGCCATTGCCCTGAGCCTGCAGCAGGACCAACAAGGTAGAGGCAATGCCAGGAGCACAGCAGCTTATTATAAGCCTTCCACAGGAAAGAGGGTTTCGCAGTTACTGACATGCTACTGACTTAGTTTGTCCCCAGATTTGGGGAGAGGTTGATCTGGGTGAGAGCTGTTTGGAGATACAGGTGGAGAGTGAGAGGGATTGTGGTAACAATTTCCGTCTGGGAGCCAATCTCATAGTTTCTGTTAGCTGGATTGTCTCTCCCAAATCTGTTAGATTCCTCCAGCCTGTGCCCTCCCTACCTGAGCTAAAGAAAGTCTTCCACCATCTCTGTAACAAAACGCGGTGGTTGGGTAGCTGTAGCTCTTGATTAACTTCCTCTAAGCCAGAAGGGGTCTAATGCTGGAGCGTTCAGACTCCCCAGGGCAGCAGGTGGCCAAAGCAGCGTTGGGATGGGGTCTGGAGGGATGCTGTGCTCACTCTCCACTTGTTTCCCAGGCAGCAGCAGCAGTGCCCTGGGCCTGCAGAGCCTGGGGCTGTCCGGCCAGGCACCCAGCTCTTCCTCTCTGGACGCAGGAACCCTCTCTGACACCACAGCATCAGGTAACTGTCCACAGCAAGGAGCAAGGCTCAGGGCCCCAGGACCCTCAGGCCTTGTTTCCAATGCTGTGAGAGTGTAAGGGGCAGCTGCTTTGACAGGCCATTCTGGACTTCCTGCTTCTGCCTTTGCTTTGGAAATGGGAGTGGGGAAGGCATACCGATGCAGCTCCGCAAGGGCACTCACGGCTTCACTTCCTGGCTTTGCATGCTGCCTGGCTTCCTTCAGTTCATTCAGCTCATTCCCCGAGGAAAGACAGAGAGCAGCTTGCAGGTTGATCAGCTTTAGGGCTTAAACGACAGCTTTGAGGGTTCTTCATCAGTGTTCTGACATTTTAGACAACATTAAAAGAAAGACAAGATACAGAGATTATACCTTTTAACTTTTTTCTCTTCGTTCGGAAATAAAAGTGCAGCTGCGAGAAGCTGAGGTAGCTTGCAGGTTAGAGCGGCTAGTTACCAGGGACCTGCGTGCTGGGGAGGTAGGGATTTTGTGCACAATTCAAATGCATCGGAAATCTTCAGACCTAATTTTGTCTTCACTCTCAAACTCTCCTAACGTGATAAGAAAAGAAAAATTCCTCAGTAGAGAGTTGGACCAAAATAGAAGAGGGTGGGACATCTGAATAAGCTGCTGGAAAAGCAACCCCTGATTAATTGAAGGGTTGACTTGGAGTTTTTCAGATTGATGCTTTCCTATATTTGTTTCTTTTTTATTTTCTTTTTGGAGGTTTTACCCTGGGTAGGTAAGAAAGATAAACTGGCTGCTCCCCCTCACCTGCTGCCATGGCTTGTTGCTTTCCTCGGTCCTTTTAGTTGCTGTCATTTCAGGCTTGGAGGTTGATGTCGTGCTGAACCTGTTCCTGCTGTGCTCTGTGGCTGTCTTGGCTTCCCTCCCCGTGTACCTCATCCAGCGTTTTCCTCCTGTCTCAGCTCAGCCCTGATCCTGGATGCTGTGGCTGTCTCTGGGGAATTTCCTTGCTTCATTGTTAGCACCTATGAGGATGATTAGGAGGAGTGAAATTTCCCAGTGAGCTTCCCTGGACCACCTGATTAGAAAGAAAAACAAGCAGGGCTGATTCAAGAGCTCCCATAGTGATTTCCTCATATGAGCACTGATTACAAAATAAACCGTTAAAATTCAGAGTTCTGTGCTTCCGATCTCAGGCGGAGTCCTACACAGTGGTGGCTGAAGCATTGTAGCTAGAACACTGAGTGTTCATGTCAGAGATTCTCACTAAACCTCTGCACTGTTCTGTTTGCACTGTGATGCAGCAACGAAGGACATGCCCAGTGAACTGGGTTTCCACTTCTGTCTCTACTATTTGCAATGCACCGTGTGCAGTGTTTGTTCCAGCAAAGCAAACCTTTCCTTTTTCCTTTGGCAACAGGACAGATAAACTGCATTGTGTTTTCTGCACTATGTGGTTTGATGCTTTTGCTCCAACGAGGGGTTTTTACCTGTAACAGCTGTCGTTATTCTCTCAGCTCCAGCCTCAGATGACGAGGGCAGCACGGCAGCAACTGATGGTTCCACCCTTCGGACCTCTCCCGCTGACCATGGTGGTAGTGTGGGCTCGGAGAGCGGGGGAAGTGCAGTGGACTCGGTGGCTGGCGAGCACAATGGTAATGTGGCTGGGGTCCTGATCTCCTTGGACAGAGGGTGGGGACAAAATGGGAATCCCTGTCTGGGTCCTGGGATGGGTTTCAGCAGTGGGAAGCTTTGGGGTCTCATGCAGTTTATGTGTCTTCACCCCTAGAGTTTCACGTGTTCAGTGATAATATCGTAAGCTCAGTGATGTTAATATTGGAATATTTTACAATGGCGCAAATCATGATTAAAAGAATTTTGGTATGACTTTGAAGTCCATTGTTCTGGCTTTTGCTCTTTCTGTTTGGGGAAGATATTTTGGGCAGCAGTGTTAATGATCTGATGTGTTAATATAATAGATTATCTTCACAGAATCCTAGATGATAGGATGGAGCTCTAGGATGAGGAAGTATGACAAAGCCATTTTGGTTTGATTAATATAATAGTCTGTGGATGTGAAAATTTTTTATGGAGGAGATTAAGAGTAGCTAAGAATGTCTAGCTTCCCAAATCAGTATATATTTTCTGGAACATGAAGTGGAAATTTATCAATAGCTGAGATTAAGATCATTCTTGTAGGTAGATATTGTGTTCTGTAAAAAGATGAATGGCTGTCTTGGGAGTCATTTAGCATAGTACAATATGCTCAAAATTGTAAATTTCATTCTTACATAGTTTCACATAGAAGAAAAAATTCCCCAAGCTACCAGTTACCTTCTAACTATTACTGACTTCAGAATGCATTGGATTCCATCATGCTTTGGGAGTTGACTTGTGCTTTTAAATCATTTCCCTTCAGTATCCGGCCGCAGCAGTGCTTATGGTGATGCCACAGCAGAGGGGCATCCGGCTGGACCAGGAAGTGTCAGCTCAAGCACTGGCGCCATCAGCACCACCACTGGACACCAGGAAGGAGATGGCTCCGAGGGAGAAGGAGAAGGGGAAGGAGAAGGAGATGTCCACACCAGCAACAGGTCAGGCCTGGTCATTCTCAGGGGGCTTTCCTGTGGGGAAATGTTTTAGGAATAGAAAGTGGAGTGGGTGATAACATTATATTTCTTTTGAAATATAAAGACAATAAACTCTTGAAGCAATTTAAAATCTTAACAAGTATTCTAGATCTGTCTTTGTTGTCCTAATTAGAATTCTATCAAATCAAATGCAGAGAGAATAGAAATTAGTTTTTCCCTTAAGGCTTTCCTATATTCCTTAGTAGCTGAGAAGTGGTTGTCATAAAAACATATATTTTCCTCACTAAAATCTTTCTTGTTTCATCAACAAGATGAAACTAATTTTGTAGCATTCTCTTTATAAGTGGCATTGTTATAGGCTCAACAGTGACAGTTATTAAATAAACACTAGAAATAGCTGCTTGCTCAGCATGTTTGTAATGTAACTAGAGGCCCGGTGCACAAAATTCATGCATGAGGTGTGGGGGGGGGTGCGTCCCTCAGCCCAGCCTGCACCCTCTCCAATCTGGGACCCCTTAAGGGATGTCCAACTGCCCGTTTAGGCCTGATCCCGGGAGGATCCGCCCGGTAGGATCAGGCCTAAACGGGCAGTCAGACATTCCTCTCACAATCCAGGACTGCTGACTTCCAACTGCTCGCCTGCCTGCCTTCCTGATTGCCCCTAACTGCTTCTGCCTGCCAGCCTGATCACCCCCTAACCACTCCTCTGTCAGCCTGTTTGCCCCTAACTGCAGGCCTGGGTCCCTCCCAACTGCCCTTCCCTGCAGGCCTGGTCACCCCCAACTTCCCTCCTCTGCCAGCCTGGTCACCCCTAACTGCCCTCCCGTGCAGGCTTGATTGCCCCCACCTGTCCCCCCTTACAGGCCTGGTCCCTCCCAACTGCTCTCCCCTGCTGGCCATCTTGTGGTGGCCATCTTGTATCCACATGGAGGCAGGATCTTTGACCACATGGGGGCAGCCATCTTGTGTATTGGAGTGATGGTCAGTTTGCATATTACTCTTTCATTAGATAGGATAGAGGTCTGGTGCATAGGTGGGGGCCAGCTGGTTTGCCCTGAAGGGTGTCCCAGATCAGGGTAGCAGTTCCATTGGGGCATGGGGCAGCCTGGGCGAGGGGCCTGTGGTGGTTTGCAGGCCAGCCACGCCCCATGGCAACCCAAGTGGAGGCCCTGGTATTTGGGATTTATTTTTCTTCTACAATTGAAACTTTGTAGCCTGGAGCGGAGCCAAGCCTTCTGCTCACTCACTGGCGGCAGCCATTTCTGTTGGGTTTTATTTACCTTCTGTCATTGAAACTCTGTAGCCTTAAGCGGAGGCCTGGGCCGGCCAGAGTATGCAGAAAGCTTGGCTTCCTCCATCTCGGTGCAATTCAAGCCTCCTGCTCTCTCCAGCTCTGTGGCTCCCTCTATTATCTGCTATAATTGAAACTTTCTAGCATTGAGTAGAAGCCTGAGCCGGCAAGGGCAGGCGGAAAGCTTGGCTTCTGCATTGCCTGGGAAACCCACGCCTCCCTCCTGCTCTCTCTGGCTGAAAGCCATCTTGGTTGTTTTTTTATTTTTGTTTTTTTTTGCATATTTGCTCCTGATTGTTGGTGGGTGTGGCTGGTGGCAATGGTGGAGGTATGGGGAGGTATGGTTAATTTGCATATTAGATAGGATGGAGAAGTAAGACAGAGCCAATCCATGTTTATGTCTAAAAAATACCAGTGGTTGACCTCTAGGCAAATTGAAATTAATCTAAAAATTCTAATCCATTTCTCTAAAGACATTCTGATGGTGTTTGTACTGGACTGGTGGTAGGCAGGTATTTCCAAACATTTGGGATTTTCTAATTATTTTTCTGTCGTTGATTTGTAGTTTAATTTACTATGGTTGGAGAACATACTATGTGATTTCAATCCTTTGAAATGTTTTGAAATTCATCATTGGTTCTAAAAATGATGTTGTTTTTTTTAGGATTCTTAGTTGTTTTTATCAGGATGGTCAGTTGAGGTTACCTAGCCATATTGGTCATTGAACTCTCTAAAGAGGTTTCAAGTTAACTTTTTTCCCCAGGAATAAGTTAATTAAACAATTAAGGTGGTCTGTTGTTTTAAATAATATAATAACTGAATTGTTTTTACTTTTAAGTCACAAGGAAATTGTAATTTTTGGTAGTGTTTACTTTTTTGGTTAAGTTTCAAGAATAACAAGTTTCTGTAAAGCCAGTGATCTGCTATGATCTTGGTATGATCATACCTGCTCATTTTGTTGACTTTTTCCTTTATTTGTGTATTCACTCATATGCATGTTCTCCTAATCTGAAGATTTTAATCCATCTCAAAGCTTATGTTTTATCCTAAAAGTGCTGAATTGCTGCTGTCATCTCTGCTTTCTTCACTTGTACCTCATGCATTCCTGATCAGTTCTTACTCATTTGTAGTCCCCCACAGCTTGCCTAATTAGTCATGAATGCACGAAGGTGTGGGCTTTTATGTGTTACAGAATTCTAAAGGCCAGTTAGCTTGTTCCTTTGAGGTTTTTTTAAGAATGATAATCGTTTTTCAAATAAGACACTGTACTTCCATTCGGACTTTTATTATTTTGAAAATATTCTGGATAACTCCCTGCTAGGATATGTAATATATGAAAATCATGCTTAAAAATCTACATAGGCATATGGTTTCTTACAGTCTGTGAAGAAAAATGAACAACGATTTACTGTGAGAGCAAATCCATTAATTCATTCAGCAAATGAACTTTTAAATTCATGTTAGACTGTGTGTTAGGGGAGGCTGCCAACCAACTTGTCAACAAAACCCTAGTTAATTGATTTTCATATTGGGGTCCTTTTGAATCTGTGTATTCACTAGAAGTCCAGGAGCATACACTTAGGACGGAAATCTAGCTGTTTATTTGCAGATGAAGAAGGTGAGGTAGTAACCAAATGAGTATGTGTGAAAACTCTTGGGTCCTGTAGGGGAAGGGTGGTGTAGAAATTAAATTTCACACTAGAAAAATGATAGACAAGGTAGAAGGAGAGGGTAAAGCAGTGACTGGCCTTTCTGAATACTCGGGGAAGCATGAAAACTAAAGGGTAAAGTCACTATGCAGCTGGATGATTGAGAATTTATAGGTAAAAGAATGCCAGGAAAATAATGCCTGGAGGCAGAATAGGGGTATATACTAGGAAAAAAAACAGTGCTTACTATAGAAGGTTAAAATTTTGATTCTGAGGATGGCTAGGGCCTGATTACCTGAGAAATATTTTAACTTTCATGTAGTAGGTTCTCAGTACCATTAATAGTATTAATAGTATTTTTAATAGTTTTGCTCCCTTTTAGCGAAGTGAGATTTCTCCTATGTTGCTGGTTAATAAATAGGCATTTATTAATGTTAGGGTTGTTCTTAAGCAGTAGGTGCCTTGTTTACCTTGAGAACAAGAGGGAAGAGTTATATGCAGCTAGTAAGTGGTTGTATGTTAGCTCAGGTTTCATCTATTTTCCTTGGCCTTTTAGGCTGCATATGGTCCGTCTGATGCTGTTGGAGAGACTACTGCAAACCTTGCCCCAGTTAAGAAATGTTGGAGGTGTCCGGGCCATCCCATACATGCAGGTATCCATCCCTCAGTTCACTGGGTCTATCACATTATAGTTGGACCATCCTTAAGTATGCTTGGTATTGGTATTAAACAATGGAATTCAATTTATAGCCCTTCATTTTATAGATGAGAAGTCTAAGGGTCAGATAATTTTTAAAAAGTGTCCACAGTCATCTAGCTAGTTATTGACAGAGCCAGGAGCTAAAGTCTGCTCTAGAGATTTTTTTAAAAATACATTTTATTGATTTTTTCAGAGAGGAAGGGAGAGGGATAGAAAGTCAGAAACATCGATGAAAGAGAAACATAGATCAGTTGTCTCTTGCACACCTCGTACTGGGGATGTGCCTGCAGCCAGGTACATGCCCTTGCCCGAAATTGAACCCAGGACCTTTCAGTCTGCAGGCTGACACTCTATCCACTGAGCCAACCGTTTTCGGCAGCTCTAGAGATTCTTAACCTGCAGTGACTCTTCATTAATAATAGTGTATTAGAGAATGGCCTTATGATAGCTATTTTCCTACTGGCTGCCTTCCTTTGGGGCAAAATTGTTCTTTAATTCTTAGCAGCACAGTGCCCTCTCTCAACCCAGTTTGGTTGGAAATAAATTAGGTTAGTCATTTAGTTTTACAAACTTTTTGCAAAAACATTTTCTGTGACGCCAAACACCAACATTTGACCCTTCTGACTCTGCACGCATAAACTTTGAATAACTTGGGATTTAGAAACTTTTCACAGATTATAATTGACAGGGAAGTCGGGAAGATTGGTGTTTCTTCTGAAACACCTTGTGTTCGAATTGTTTTCTAAGGAAGTGGTTTCACGTTTTCTCTCTATGACTTTTAGGTCATTCTGATGCTCACTGCAGACCTGGACGGGGAAGACGAGAAAGACAAGGGGGCCCTGGACAACCTGCTCTCCCAACTTATTGCTGAATTGAGCATGGATAAAAAGGTAAAATTTGAGTCACATTGTGTGAAAAATAGGGATCAGCTAAGATCAGTGCTCAGTTGTTTTCTTCTCTTAGAGAACTTCCCCGGGTTTCAGGGAGTGACCATCCATTGAGGCCTCTAGTTCAGTTGATTCCACAAAAAATGTTTTCACTGCCTACTTTGGCCCAGGCATACTTTTGGATCTGAACATAAATAAGGAACAAGACCAAGTCCCTACCCCTATGGTTCTATAAGGTGAAAACAGTAAATAGTTGTTTCTGTCTTAATATGCCTTCCTAAGTGTATCGGGCTTTTGGTAATTTAGGTGTAGTAGTCCATGGACACATGAGCTTGCTTTGCCTCTGGTTTCATCTGAGGCATATTTAGCACTGATGGCCTGGAGGGCATCTTGTTCGGAGGATGCCTCAAGCTTAAAAGTTAAGCTTGAGCTTCGGGGCTCTGTTTCTGCCTGCAGGAGGTCTCCAAGAAGAACGAGCGCAGCGCCCTCAATGAAGTCCATCTGGTAGTGATGCGGCTCCTGAGCGTCTTCATGTCCCGGACCAAGTCTGGGTCCAAGTCTTCCATATGTGAGGTATTTTGGCTTCAGGCTTAGGGGAGTTGCGGGGGAGGAGGCAGAGAAGGAGAAGGTAAGAGGATTGTCTGGCTGGTAGTAGGGCTGTGGGTTCAAAGGTGATAGTCCTGATAGTCAGAATAAGGCCATTGTTGTTGCTTGAGAGGAGTTAGAATCTAAGCTGTCACCTCTTCAAGAACAGAGCCTCCACCTTTTGCAGAACCCCTTCCAACTCCTCTTCTTTGCAACAATCCCTCCATTAGAGGGGTTAAAGGATTTGCAACTTTCATTATTAGAAGGCAGGGGACTGTTCTGCAAGGAGCGGAGTGGCTAAGAGGATTCCCCACTGTATGTTGCTATAAGGTATGGCAATAAAGCAGAGAGAAAGAGTGTGTGTGGGAAGGAGATTAACACAAAGCAGAGAAGGTAAGAAATGGAGGCTGAACTGCATCCAATCTTAATGAGCTTATGAGCTGTGGGGTTTGCTGGGATTTGCTCTCCTAATGGTTTTATTTACAGTAGCTTTTCTCCTACTTCCCTATTCATGTGATCACTCACCCCATCTCCTTTGGAAGCTGGTTCTGTGACAATAGTCCCTATTGGGAGGGTGGAGTTGCTTAAAAGTGCCTATAATGAAAAGTTTTCTCTCCTTGAAATGGTCTTTTTTCTAGTTGCCCAGAGAAAAAGAGAAAACCATGCCCTCCGGGTAGAAAGGTTATTTAGTCCTTGCCTCTTGGCTTCTGGCATGTGTGTGTAGAGAGATTAATGTTGAGAACTGGTGTTGTTTCTTTTCTCTTACCATGCCGATATTCAAAGGAATTGGGGAAATGTTTGAGCTGGTGGGAAATTTTTACTTTTATTATTATTATTATTATTTTTAAAATTCATTCTTTTTTAAAAAAATATATTTTTTATTGATTTTTCACAGAGAGGAAGGGAGAGGGGTAGGAAGTCAGAAACATCTATGAGAGAGAAACATCGATCAGCTGCCTCTTGCACACGCCCTACTGGGGATGCGCCTGCAACCAAGGTACATGCCCTTGACCAGAATCAAACCCAGGACCCTTCAGTCCACAGGCCGATGCTCTATCCACTGTGCAAAACTGGTCTTAGCTAGTGGGAAATTTTTAACTCAAGAGATTAACTAACTCACTTCCATGACAAATAGCTCTACTGTGAGTGTATTTCCTCTCTCCAACACCCAGCTGCATTTACAAGCCATTCTTATCTTCTCCCAGTCATCCTCCCTCATCTCCAGTGCTACCGCGGCAGCCCTGCTGAGCTCTGGGGCTGTGGACTACTGCCTGCATGTGCTCAAATCCCTGCTGGAGTATTGGAAGAGCCAACAGAATGATGAGGAGCCTGTGGCTGCGAGCCAGTTGCTGAAACCACATACTACTTCCTCTCCACCCGACATGAGCCCTTTCTTCCTCCGCCAGTATGTGAAGGTGAGGGCTTTCCTTGGACAAAGAGCTGCTCCTGTGCCTCATCCAGAGCACACTCAGTAAGGAGAGCAAATGAGCAAGGAGTGAGAAGTTGTAGGAGGCAGCCTGCATTCCTTGGTGGGGTTCACTCTTGGTGCGATTTAATAATGCCCTTCTATTGGGATGCTGAGTCCTGCCACTTTGTAAACCTGAGGAATTGAATGTTATTAGACAGTCATGGCTCTTTCCTATTAAGCAACTTAGAAAAAGATGACAACAAGGTCATGTTGTCAATAGTGGGTTTCATTCCCATGTTTGTCACATGCTGTCATTAGAGGTCTTTTTTTTCTTTATTGATTAAGATATTACATATATGTCCTTAGAGGTCTTTTAACATGCTAGTTTAGAAGATGGGCTTCTGACCAGATGAGCCTGGGAACAATTGTTCTCACTCATTAGCCAAGAGGCTTGGAGAAGTTCTGTCTAACCTTAGTAAGCCTTGTATACCTGGAAAACGAGGGTACAAAGTGTTTGCTTTATAGAGTTGTCGTGAGCATTGAGTGAGTTGATGTTTGTAAAGCACAGTGCCTCACACATACCAGTGCTCAATAAATGTTTATAATTACCATTTCTATTCCGCTGAGTCCATCTGGTGGAGCTAAATGGGTTGGACTAGCTGTGTTTACTGCGTACTCAGAACTGCTTTGAATATATAGGAGTATAACAAGCATAAAATAGCAATCTGATCATGTCCTTCTCTTTTCAATAACCCTTAGGTGGTTTTTTATTACTTTTTGGCCAAAAAGTTCTCTGAGGATCCAGCTAGCTATCTTACTCCCTAGCTTTCCTATCTACAACACCCTCGCATGCATCCCTACTGACATGGGCATTTTCCCCACGTGGCATGTTGCCTTTGTTCATGCTGTCCCTTCAGAAATTCTTCTTCTCCCTCTGCATCCCTATGTTCACTCATTTCTCAAATTCCTCCTCCTTCTTCAAGACCCAGTTCCAGCATTGGATCCTAGGGAAAGCCTTCCCTAACACACACTTCCTCACTATCAAGTCTGATTGAGATATTGTTTACCTAGTCACGCATGTGGAGTCTCCCCTTCCAACTATCAGCAAAGATCATATTTACTCCTTTTATACTCCCAGTGCTTGGCATGGAACCATGACTAACTAGTGATTGAATAGGAGACACGTTGTGCAGGCTCTTCCTGGAACCGCACATCTTGCGGGAAAGCTGTTGTTTCCACTGTCCTCAAATCTCCCGAATCCCTGCCTGTCCCTGTGATGTGAGCCAGGATTTCGCCTGAATTTAGTGGTCATGACCCCCTTGGCTTATTTGAATATTTCTTGTTATGGAAGTTTTAGTTCCAGGGAATGGAAGATATCATAGAAAGTCAAATCTTTTCCTGCCATTGCTTTTTCAGTATTTTCTAATTCTAGGTTTTGTGTAAGTAGAATACAGTCAATCCAGTGTCAGAAACCACAGAGTGAACTTTTAAAAAAGAGCAGTGAGATTTGTCTCCACTGCATTTGCACGTAATGAAAATTGCCCAGGAGCCTGGGGCCTTGACTGGTTTGTAAACTAAACCGGCAGCCAGTGATGGCTCTGGCTTCAAAGGGAGCCATTGACCAGCTCTAGCACACGGTATGCCTAGTGGGCAGTAAACCAGCCTTTTTCTTACATGTGGTCATGGAAATTGCCAATCACGGGTTCTTACACAAATATTCTTCTCCCAGGGCCATGCTGCTGATGTGTTTGAGGCCTATACTCAGCTTCTAACAGAGATGGTACTGAGGCTTCCGTACCAAATAAAAAAGATCGCTGACACCAGTTCTCGAATCCCACCTCCTGTCTTTGATCATTCCTGGTTTTACTTTCTCTCAGAGGTAAGTGAAGGGGGCGGGGCCAGTGGAGGAGAGGACACATCGGCTGTGACTGCCTTTGTGGACCCCTGCCCCTCATAGTGTTTCCCTTAGTTCTCACCCCTGTGCTATAGGCTACGGGGTGGGGCAAAGGCACGTTTACAGTTGTGAGTGTGCAAAACAGTTTTTCTTGTATTATTTATTCATTATTGTGTTATTTTCCATACAAACTACTGTATACCTACTTGTACCTTATCCTGTATATGGTGAAACTGGGAGATGCGCATCAAAGCAAGCTATCCACTTTAGTTTCTGATCTGTTTCTTTAACTTCCCCCACACAATGATAATGGGCAAGTTTAATACTTTGGACTCTGTCTGGAAAACAGAACTTATAGTAGTTAAATTAACAGATTTTAATATAGGAAATTGGTCAAATGGCCATTGAAATAGCAAAAAGATTGAAAGGGAATGCTGAGATACACAGAGATAGTAACTTCAAGCAGCAGTTATCAACAGCCTTGTGTGTGAAGAGTGAGGCCCAGTGGATCTGAGGAGGGGTGCAGCTGCTGGTACCTTAGGAGCTCTGAGGAGAAGGGGAGTGACGTAGTTGATTCTGGAAGTACTGAGAGAAGCTGGTGATTAACAGTTGGTTTGCCCTTGAATACTAAAGAAGTGACAGAGGCCACCAGCATGAGGGGCTGTTGCAGGGATAGCAGGCAAACAGGAAGAAGCAAGTCCCTTCTTTTCCTCTTGCTTTCCAGTGTCCCTCTACTGCTCCCTATTGGCAGAACCTAAGAGGGAGCCAGTTACAAAGGAACAAGGCAGTTAGCATAATTCTGGACTGGATATTGCAGAGCAGCAAGGTATTATGGGGTGAATTTGGAGCCAGCTGAGAGACCATAGTTATTAACCACAGCAATTGTGAGATTAACTTTAGGATGAATAATCTCTTAGCAAGCTCCAAATGACCATTTCAAGATGTATATGTATAACAACCTCACCTCTTTCCCCATCTCTTTCACCTGAGAGATTGTGAATGTTTTTCTCTTATATTTTCACTTGGTGGGCCAGAGTGGAGGCCAGCTTCCCTATAGATTATTAAGTATCCTACGACGGGGAGCAGTAATATTGCTATTTTTCCCTCTTTGACTTCTTTCTCTGCCTTTCTCCTGGCCCCTGTAAGGAATTCTAAAGTTCATTAGAGGCTAGCTTGGCCATAAAAAAATCGATTGGTTTGTGTTTCTCACCAGTTTTTTTGTTTTTGTTTTGTTAATTCTCACCAGAGGATATTTTTCCCATTGATTTTTCAGAGAGAATTGGAAGGGTGAGAGGGAGAGAGAAACATTGATTAGTTGCTTCTCACATGTGCTCTCACTGGGGCAGGGGAACCTGCAACCCAGGTACATGCCCTTGATAGGGAATTGAACCTGAGACCCTTCGGTGCATGGGCTGATGCTCTATCCACTGGGTCACCAGCCAGGGCCCTTACCAGTTTTTATTTTTATCTTTTTTTTTTTTTTTTAAAGAACCGCTATATTTTATTTTTTGTTAAGCCTCACCTAAGAACATTCTTCCATTGATTTTTAGAGAGAGTGAAAGGGAAGGGGAGAGACAGAGTAACATCAAAGGATTGCATGTACCTGCAACCGAGAAATGTTCCCTTGACCAGAATCAAACCCAAATCCAAGGGGCCGACATGATCCACTGGGTCAGGCTGGCCAGGGCTGTCACCAGTCTTCAATAACAGCTCATGGAAAGCCAGGGAGCTGAGGCTGGTTCAGATACATACATAGTTCCAGAATCATTGACTGCGGTGTTTTCCCCCCTCAAGTACCTGATGATCCAGCAGACTCCATTTGTGCGCCGGCAAGTCCGCAAACTTCTGCTCTTCATCTGTGGATCAAAGGACAAGTACCGCCAGCTCCGGGATTTGCACACCCTGGACTCCCATGTGCGTGGGATCAAGAAGCTGCTGGAGGAACAGGGGATATTCCTCCGGGCAAGTGTGGTGACAGCCAGCTCAGGCTCCGCCTTGCAATACGACACACTCATCAGCCTGGTGAGAGGAGGTGGAAGTGGTTGGTGGGAAGGGTATGTGATGAAGCTCAGCTGAGTAAATAACCCAGTTGGAGTTGTAGACAGGGATCTTAGATATTTAGAGAACATCTGGCCAGGCTTGGGATCAGGGAAAATCTGCAATACCTGACTGGGTGCTACACCACCACGTGTAGTTGGCTTCAGGGTCTGAGATTTTCCCCTTGGGTTCCCTCCCCTATCTGGCTGTGGTTCATCCATTATGAGGAGGGGTGACTTGTGTTTTTTGCCACTGTTATTTATTCATATCATGGACAGGATCAACCTGAAATTTGTACGCTTCTGACTTTTGCCCTTGAATGCTAAAGAAATGATGTCTTATTGCCTGAAGATAAATTGTTTGGACTTTGGAAAGTAAAATGAATATTTTACATAGGAGCATTTAGAAGAAACAACTTCAGTATTACAGACTTCTGATCTAATGTCCTTACTGTTGTGCTTTTAGTAAGAAAAAAAGTAAACTTTTGTGGTTTTCCAAGTCATGGAAAACCATCTCTCCTGCTGCATTATAAAGCAATCTGAAGGATGCCTGGAAACAAAGGGCCGTTGTGCTGGGGTGTTGAACTTAGGAGGCGTGGCAAGAGCCTCGTGTGTGGGCCTTGGTCCTGGGTTCTCCAGCGCACTGGATTAGTTTTGCACAGAGGGCCATATTCAGTATGCATCCAAAACCAGATGATGACCCTTCAGGGCAGCAGGTGTGGTAGCAGGTGGGCTGCTTGGCGGGGGTCACTCATTTTTGGTGTTTGGCTTCTATTTCAGATGGAGCACCTGAAAGCCTGTGCAGAGATTGCTGCCCAGCGGACCATCAACTGGCAGAAATTCTGCATCAAAGACGACTGTAAGCAGTGCTGCTCCTTTTGGTTGCATTATTCATTCATTCCTTCAGGATCTATTACTGAGGCTACTATATGCCAAGGATTAAACTGGATGCTAGAGACACAAAGCCATGACCAAGATAGGTAGTCATGCGCCACTTAGCAACGGGCATTCTGGGAAATGTGTCATTAGGCCAATTCATTGTGTGAACATCATAGAATGTACTTATACAAATCTAAGTGGTATAGCCTATATGCACCTAGGCTCTGTGGTAATCACCGTCATATATGCAGTCCATTCTTGACCATTATGTGATGCATGACAATGTAGACAGAATTCTGCCTAGCAAAGAAGACAAGTAAAAACTTAAAAGAGGGATAAGGGTCAATAGACAAGATTTGGGGTGCTACAGGGGCACAAAGGAGGTGTATATGGAGTCTACAGAATCATCTTTTTCAAAGAGTGGGGCTGGCAGTTATTCTCTACATAGTGTTAAGATACTGTCAGTATTTTCTTAGAGGATGTAAGTTCTTCTTGGCAGTACTCAGCAGAGAGAACTTAGAGAAGGAGCTGATGGGAATAGGGCAGTCCTGGCCATATGGAGAAGTTGTTCCAGTCCTTGCATGTCAGGTGAGTTGTCATCAAGTCTTAGAGCTGAGCCCCTCTCCTCCGCCTGCAGCCGTCCTGTACTTCCTCCTCCAAGTCAGCTTCCTGGTAGACGAGGGAGTGTGTCCCTGTGCTGCTGCAGCTCCTCTCCTGTGCTCTGTGTGGCAGCAGAGTGCTCGCCGCGCTGGCGGCCTCAACATCGTCCTCCTCCAGTTCTTCCTCCTCCTCAGCCCCTGTGGCCTCCAGCTCTGGACAAGCCCCGACACAGTCCAAGTCCTCCACTAAAAAGAGCAAGAAGGAAGAAAAGGAAAAGGAGAAAGAGGGTAAGAGACCAGGGTGATATATTCTAGTCTCTCCTGGAGTACAAGATTTATTCTCTTCTGAAGTGTCTTTCATCCTGACTTAAAGGGGACCTAAAACCCAAATGACCTCTGACTTTTGGTCTCATTTTCAGTTACATTGAAGGTGACACCTTAAGAACAGTGTGCTTTCCCATCCTAAGTGATTGTATTCGGAAAGGTCAAAGTAGACAACATTTTTACTACGCCTAGTTTCATTTTCTGTGAAATAATAATTGTTCTGTGGCAAGTTTGTGCTCTGTAAATGTAACCTGTTTTACCCGACTTCTCACCATCAGAAATGCAAGTGCCTTTCTGCTTAACTGCTTTTCATGGTCCCCGGAGGTCTGAGACAGGTGATTGGGGTGGAAAGCAAGGAATGTATTCACATCCTCTCAATTAATTATTCAGATCTCTCTGTTCAAGTCGGTATATAGTAATATTGACTGTTTTTAGTAGCAAGCGTTTGATAGGTTATTTCACCTCCAGTGTAACTATGTTTGTTCAGTGCCAGGCTGACTATAGGCACTTTCTGCTTTTTGGGGGGCAGCATTATTATATGTCTCTTTTGAGGTCGACTTTTTGTCTCCCAGGAAGCAACTGGGAGTTGTTTTCAAATTATAACCATTTAAGCTCTAACATTTAGCCATGGACAGCCTCCCCTCCCTCTCTTGATGCTAGTGCTGGCTGTGATACTCTAGACCACTTCCCCCTATGCTTCTTGCCTTGATCTTGCAGGTGAGAGCTCAGGCAGCCAGGAGGACCAGCTGTGCACAGCTCTGGTGAACCAACTGAACAAATTTGCAGATAAGGAAACTTTGGTCCAATTTCTGCGCTGCTTCCTGTTAGAGTCCAACTCTTCCTCGGTGCGCTGGCAGGCCCACTGCCTGACACTGCATATCTACAGGTAGGATCCAGGGCGGATTTGATAGTCTTCATGGATCTGGGACCAGAGTGGACGGTGTAGTTCTGACTTGGTTTTATGTTACATGCTCATGGTCAGTATCAATATTTTACCAGCCTGAGCATCCTCTTGACTATTACAGATTTCTTCATTGAGTTATCTGATTTTTAGTATTAAACTGATATTTAAGCAAGAGATTACTTGTTTCCTACTAAGAAGGCTATGTTTCTAGAAGTTTGTAAAATGATCGGGCTTGACTTGTTAGACTAACAAAGCTTGCTTACTGCTGTTGAGTAATGTTGGATGATGAGAACAGACCACCTCCCGAAGACAGGAAAGGACTGCGCTACATCTGTTAGGATGGATTGTCAAAAGAGCAATAAAACCATTCAAACTTACCTCATAGTTATGGGGAAATAGCTACACCTACAAAAATAGTACCTGGGCCTTGATAAAGAACCTCAGGACTTTCTGCTGTGTGGTAATATGAACTGCCATTTATCTACAGAAACTCTAGCAAATCTCAACAGGAGCTCCTGCTAGATCTGATGTGGTCCATATGGCCAGAACTCCCAGCCTATGGTCGTAAGGCTGCCCAGTTTGTGGATCTACTAGGATATTTCTCCTTGAAAACTCCACAAACAGAGAAAAAGGTAACAGCTGATTTATGGTCAAAAGGGCAAACTCGTCATTTTAACCTTCCCCCCCTTAAAAATAATACATACATACGTGTGTGTGTGTGTGTGTGTGTATCCTATATAATAAAAGAGAAACATGCAAATTTGACCGTACTTTTGCTCCTGATTGGCTATGCTACCAGCCAGTCAGGAGCGGGGGCAGGGTCAAGTGGTGTGAGCTCTGGGCCCCAGGGGTGGAGATGAAATGGCAGTGGCAGCGAGCGCCCATCCCCTGGGTGCTGTGAGGGGAGGCGGTGGGGGCAGCAGCAGCAGTGGTGGTGGCAGCAGGGAGCGCCCGGCCCCCGAGCTCTGTGAGCAGAAGTGGCGGCGAGTGCCTAGCCCCTGGGGCTGGGTGGTTGCAGGCAGCCAGGGCTGAGCTGAGTAGGGCGAGGCTGGGTGCTCAAGGCCTAAGAGGCTTTAGGCCTTGGGCAGGCTGGGGGTGAGCCATCAGTTGGACATCCTCTGAGGGCTCCCAGTACGTGAGAGGAGGCAGGTTGGGTTGAGGGACCACCCACCCCCACCGGACCCCTACTGTGTGTGTGTGTGTGTGTGTGTGTGTGTGTGTGTGTGTGTGTATAAAATGAGAAAGAGAGAAACATCATTGATGAGAGAGAATCATTGATCGGCTGCCTCCTGAACGCCCCTTACTGGGGACTGAGCCTGCACCCTGGACATGTGTCCTGACCAGGAGTCGAGCTGTGATCTCGTGGTTCATGGGTTGACATTCGACTACTGAGCCACACCAGCCGGGGTAACCTTTTTTCTCTTGAGTTAAGAACATTATGACCAACACCCAAAGGGGTGCATGTATGAAACCGCTTGTAAAAATATGTGTGCACTCCCAGTGTGTATACTGTGTAGATAACATACACTAGCACATAAGTACAATCTGAAATTGGTTTAGCCAATAGAAGTAGATCAAGCGGGAAGAAAATGCAAGTCATTAAAAGTGCTTGGGAAACAGTGCTTCTCTGGGTTTCTAACAGCTCTGATTGCATTCCCCAGAGTGTTTCTATAGTTATATAATCTTTTCATGGCTTCTCCTTGAGAATCAAACATCTTCTACAGGGTCTAGAAAGGTGGACTATCATAAGATTGTGGGAACTTCCAAAGAAGATAGATCCTTTAAACGATTAGGAACTAGGCCCAGTTTGTATGGTTCTGATGGGGGCTGAGAAGTCTGGTACTTCTGGGGCAGTATCAGTTAGAAAGCAGAAGACAAGGTCTTTTCCAGTAAGACTTCCGTTGGGCTTTAACTATGGTCCTTCATTGACTTCTGTTTCAGTTGAAGGAGTATTCACAGAAGGCTGTGGAGATTCTGCGGACTCAAAACCATATTCTTACCAACCATCCCAACTCCAACATTTACAAGTGAGTTTTGCTCTGCTTTCTCCCTGTTGAAGCTCAGCTAAATTGCTCTTTCGACGTTGATTGGCTCTTACATGCGAATCAATATGCCCCTGTCTAGTTGGCCTTTGAATTCCTCCCTCGTAGCTGGGGCCTTGCATATAGAAGTTACTCAAAATATAACTGCTGAATTTGGGTTTGATAAGCAGTAATTTTTTAAAAAGACCTCTAGTTTCCAGAGTCTAAGTCTAAATAAGACAAGTTTACGGAAAGTGGCTACATTAAAAAAAAACTTTTGAAAGAGAACATTGGTTAAACTGACAGTTTATTGTTTCCAAGGTTTAATAGTGACTATTCTTTTTTTTTCCTTCAAACTTTATTGAGGTACAGTTTCCATAGGACAGAATTCACCTATTTTAAATATATAATTCATTGATGTTTAGTATTTTTAATTGTGACTCTGAGTCAAACCTTCAACTTTTAGGGTTTTTAGGATTCCCCTTGACCTTGGCACAGCTCAGAAACAGGAAACTTCTATTTGAAATTTCCCTCCTGTGACTTCTCAACTCTGTTGCATTTCTCACATGTCTTTATGTTCTTATTAGGGTGGGGATTGCCTTGGGGAATATTGAGCCATGGCCTTTTCATAGCTTCTTTATGAAGCTCAGTGCTTTCTAAGATGAAAATTTCTTTATATGCTGAGACTGGTTTCTTCTTTAGCACCTTGTCTGGCTTAGTGGAGTTTGATGGCTATTACCTGGAGAGTGATCCCTGCCTGGTGTGTAATAATCCAGAAGTGCCGTTTTGTGTAAGTGACATCTTCAACCTGGATGGTCCTGAGACTCACAGGGCCAGTGGGTTTCTTACTTCAGAGATTGGTTGTTACCACATAGGTGTTCCTCTCCTAATGCTTGGTCGCCAGGGGTTTGAATCCTTACCTGCTACACTTGTTACCTTAAATAGAAATTTCACCCATGGATGAAGAGTGGGTTACAGTGATGAATTTGGAAGAAGACAGTATGAGCCATTAGCCTTGAACTAATACAGTATTTTGTGTGTCCTCTTGTGTTTAGTATATCAAACTGTCTTCCATTAAAGTGGACACCCGGTACACCACCACCCAGCAGGTTGTAAAACTCATTGGCAGCCACACCATCAGCAAAGTGACAGTGAAGATTGGAGACCTGAAGCGGACCAAGATGGTGCGAACTATCAACCTCTATTACAATAACCGAACTGTGCAGGCCATCGTGGAGCTGAAAAACAAGTACGGGCTCTTTGGGCTTGGGAGCGAGGGAGGCTGGAAGGCTTCCCACCTGTTGTTGGCTTTGATTGCTGGGATCCAGTAAGGTAGTGCATCCCAATAGGTCCAGTATATCCTCTTGTCCACTTCAGTCCTGACTGGGGGACAAAAATGAAATGCCAGTTCCTAAGGTTGTTGACACAGGTTATTTTAAAGTCATTGAGGTCAATGGAAGTTCTTCAACAGCTTGCCTAGGGACGGGAAGCACAGTGAGGAGAACGCCAGGCTCCTCATACCCGTGTTAACTAGAGCACTTTCATTTTTATATAAAACCATCTATGTTGGGAAGCAGCTGTCATTTTTTGGATTTAGATGTATTGTCTTGCTCACAGAATTTCTCCAGAAGTTTTTCTAGTATATAGTCCTTCCATTTCTGCATGGTGCCTCCCCTCTATATCTGCTGATGTGGATCTTTCTAGCTTATGGATGCCAATGTTTGAATCAGGGCAAGTCATATATGGGCTAAAGAAGGTACTAGCAGGTTACAGTGCTGACTTTTGCAGAGACAGATCTCTTGTTGAAGTCTCGGGCATTGCCGTTGGGCAGGGGTAGATACTGCCTGAATATTAAGACTTACGGTGCTGCCTGGCCAGTGTTACTCAGTGGTTGAGCATAGATCCATGAACATGGTTCGATTCCCCGTCAAGGCACATGCCCAGGTTGCGGGCTCCAGCCCTAGTAGGGAGCAGGCAGGAGGCAGCCATTCAGTGATTCTCATCATGGATGTTTCTCCCTTCCTCTCTGCAGTTAACTAAAAGAAAAAGACCCAGGGCACTGTTCTTTGCCACTTGGTCCAGATTCTGGTAAATCCCTCTGCCTCTCTAAAGCATCCTGAGCTTTATCCTCCCGAGGTAGTTGTCGTTATGGGAACTTAATGGCAGTCATCATCATGCTCCTGTGAGGTTACACTTTTGGAGTAAGGAGTTCTCTTGTATTTTTCTGGAATTGCAGAAATTATCGTTTGGAACATCTTAAAGCATTTGCATGTTCTATCCTTTTTTATAGAGAAAGAGTAGTAGAAAATATTTTAAAAATTAGGGTGCTATTATTTGTCAAATGTCCTGCTCTTAGAGTGACCACTTCACTGCCCTAGAAAAACACATAGGAAAATCTGTTTCTCATCATCACTGAGTCTTAAACGAGAGGAGGCTGTCAGGTCTCTGCCCCTCTATCTGACACTGTCTCTCTTAGGCCTGCTCGCTGGCACAAAGCCAAGAAGGTGCAGTTGACCCCTGGGCAGACAGAGGTGAAGATTGACCTGCCCTTGCCCATTGTGGCTTCCAACCTGATGATTGAGTTTGCAGACTTCTATGAAAACTACCAGGCTTCCACAGAGACCCTGCAGTGCCCGCGCTGTAGCGCCTCCGTCCCTGCCAACCCCGGGGTGTGCGGAAACTGTGGCGAGAACGTCTACCAGTGTCACAAATGCAGGTAAGCGAGTAGTTGTTGCCCGGGCCAGGGCCATGAACGTTCCTTGTATCTTTCTGTAAGAGTCAGTGTGGGCAATTTCAGTGTCTGAGTTGGAGGATTATGGGTATGTAGAACGTGAAGTACAAGGTAGAGGAGGAGGGAGGCAGGGGGAAAAGTGGAGTGTGTGTGTGTGTGTGTGTGTATGTTTGCCCAACCTGTGATGGGGGAGGGGGCGCTTCTAAGTTTAGTTCTTGGTCTTCCTTTCTTGTTATCTGGTTGCTTAAGTCATCCTTACCTATTTGTTGCTGTCCCTCCAGTAGGCCCTGCATTAATTTCCAGAGTAGTGACATAAAATCAGTTTTCTCCCTGGGTCATTGCTATACCTCTAAACTTCTGCTGCTCCTCTGACCTAAACACTTCGGTTCTTCAGATCCATCAATTATGATGAAAAGGATCCCTTCCTCTGCAACGCCTGTGGCTTCTGTAAATACGCTCGCTTCGACTTCATGCTCTATGCCAAGCCTTGCTGTGCGGTGGACCCCATTGAGAATGAAGAGGACCGAAAGAAGGTGAGGCCACTTCTGTCCGAGACTCAGGCTTTAGTCTGAGCTCTCTCGACAGCTGGTGTAGGATGTGTGCTTTTCCTTCAAGACCCAATCTTCCTCAGCTCGGGACTATTTTCAGGGCCAAGCTTTTGGGTGGAAGCAAATAACAAAGTGAGATACATTGGGACACATGGTTGGCCTAGGATTTTGGAGAAATGTTGGCAATGAACTAGAATATCTCAAGGGGCAAATAACTTTAGATTTGGAAAGGTGGAAAGAACCTGGGTGCCTTGCCCTGCATGTTTTCCATGAACTGCTTCATATTGCAGCTGTGGGTCTTCCCTCAGTATTAGCCTCTTCAGGGGCCGCCTCTCAGCCAGCATGATGTGATGGTACTGGATATTATAGGAGTGAGAAGGATTGGGCTTTGGAGTCAGAGGACCAAAATTCCAGTTCCAGCTGTACATTTTAATACTGTGTGACCTGCCATAAACCACTTTTCAACGTTGCATGTTTATATGTTTGTGGCATTTATATGTACATCGAATTTTATTTAAAATAATTAGAAATAAGATGCCTGCGCCACAGGATTATTCTGAAGAAGAGAAAGAATGTATGGAGCACAGCACGTGCCCTATAGGAGGTGTTTCAGTGAACAGACCCCTCAGGGAAAGCCGTCACGATGAAAAGCCTTCATGCACTCATCCATGTCTTTTCCTATCCAGGCTGTTTCCAACATCAATACACTTCTGGACAAAGCTGATCGAGTATATCACCAGCTGATGGGACATCGGCCACAGCTGGAGAACCTGCTCTGCAAAGTGAATGAGGCAGCTCCTGAGAAGCCACAGGTAGTCCCAGAGGGGAGGGTCATTTGAAAAGGGTCACATCAGAAGACTGTCCCAGGTGAGGCGATCTCTCGGTGGAAAGCTGACAGCTTCCCTCTTGAATTGCAGGATGACTCGGGCTCGGCGGGGGGCATCAGCTCCACTTCAGCCAGTGTGAACCGTTACATCCTGCAGTTGGCTCAGGAGTACTGTGGAGATTGCAAGAACTCTTTTGATGAGCTCTCCAAAATCATTCAGGTAGAGCAGTGGGAGTTCCTTTAGAGTGTGCCGTTGAGAATTGCTTTCAAAGCAGCCCTGCTGCTCTTGTCCAGCAGTTCAGATCCTGGGTGACTGGTTTTAAAAAGCCAGTGCCAGGATTCTGTTTCCTTTTTTGACATAGGCGATTTTGGCAGGCTAGACGAACAGGGAGTTCCAACTCCCTTCAACCAGGGTGGGCCATAGCCCACCCTTCAACCAGGGTGGAATATTGGTCTCCATGGAATGAGAGGCTGCCTGTAGACAAGGAGAGCAGCTAGTATCCTTGCCACTGAGATTGCTGGTGTGCCTTCTTCGCTACATGTACCTGCGGTTCTGACCTTGGTCTTTGTTCTTCTCGAGAACCTGACAGTGGAATGGAAGGCATCTGCCTGCCATCAGAGGCTTTTTTGACCGCCCCTTACTTTGGTCAAGCCAACCCCTCTTAAGTCCGTTTCCATCTCTCTAAAATGGGGATAAAGTAACTGGTGGGATTATCAAGAAAGTTAAGTTAGAAATACATGTAAAGTGTGTTTTTCCCCAAACCAAAGCTTTCTAGTTAACTTCCTCTTCCTCCTTACTTTAATTGCTAATTTCTTTCTCCTTTGTCTTTTTTTTTCCCCTTAGAAAGTCTTTGCTTCGCGCAAAGAGTTGTTGGAATATGACCTGCAGCAGAGGGAAGCGGCCACCAAGTCCTCCCGGACGGCTGTGCAGCCCACCTTCACTGCCAGCCAGTACCGGGCCTTATCCGTCCTGAGCTGTGGCCACACGTCCTCCACCAAGTGCTATGGCTGCGCCTCGGCTGTCACTGAACATTGTATCACACTGCTCCGGGCCCTGGCCTCCAATCCAGCCTTG
Source organism: Antrozous pallidus (assembly GCA_027563665.1). Classification (NCBI taxonomy): domain Eukaryota; kingdom Metazoa; phylum Chordata; class Mammalia; order Chiroptera; family Vespertilionidae; genus Antrozous; species Antrozous pallidus. The sequence goes on from CM050508.1 coordinate 201,737,358, forward strand.
AGGCACATCCTCGTCTCCCAGGGCCTAATCCGGGAGCTCTTCGATTACAATCTCCGCCGAGGCTCTGCAGCCATGCGGGAGGAGGTCCGCCAGCTCATGTGCCTCCTAACTCGGTCAGAGTCTGCCTGCAACGTGGTGGGGCTAGTAATCCCCTCTAACACCAGGGGTGATGCCAGCAGTGATACTGGAAACACTAGAGGGTGCAAAGAATTATGCTTCTGATTGCCAGACAGTTTGGCTAGTTTATCATGGAGGAGAAAATGGGGAGCAGCCCAGGGTGTAGATGAATGAACTTAGGGATGTTTGAAACTTGTGTAGGTAGTGTAATTGGCTTATACACTGGGCTTTGTTGATTTCAGTGTGGCTTCCTGAGGAAATGGTCTCTGAGTTCTGGTGAGGGGGAGAAGGGAGTGACTGGGCACTTGGACTTAAAACTCACCCAAAAGAAGACAGTGGAGCCCAGTGGTTAAGAACTTAGAGACTCTGGGTCAGAACGACCAGGTTCAGTATCTGGTCCTTTGTACTGTGGGCATTGGACAAATTACTTAACTCCTTGTGCCCGAGTTTTCTTCATCTGAAAAATACTGATAATAGTAAATACCTTCGAGACTAATGGTGAGGATGAAATGGAAATAATTTGTGCAATAACTCATGTTAAAGAATGCCGATAACAGTGCCCAGAGCTTGATGTGGATTTATACTGAGTATATGGCAAACTCTGGAATGGATTGGGTGGTTGGCAAATATTGTATTGTTTATTCACTCATTTAGCAAATATTTATTGACCATCTGCTGAATGCCAGGCACTGTGCTAGACCCTGAGGTTACAGTGGTAAATTAAACAAAGCCCCTGCCCTCGTGGAGCCTACATTCTAGATGGGAGAACTGCAGTGGACAGACAGTTCCACAGTACAGTGTCAGGAGGTTAGATTGTGAAGAGAAGTAAAGCTGGGGCGTTGACCCTGATTGTGGAAGGGGTTGCTGTATAGGATAGGATGGTCCAGGGAGATCTCTGAGGATGTCATACTGGAGCAAAGAGCTGTGTAAAGTAGGAGCAAGCTGTGCTACATGCATAGGAAACACATGTAGAAGGCTGAGAAGCAGGGCTGTGCCAGGAATGGAGGGGGAACAACCTGGAGGCCCATGAAGCTGGAGGGGAGCACCGTGGGGGAAACGGGGGAGTGGGAATTAGTGAGGGATCTCTAGGGGCCAGGTCCTGAAGGGTCTTGTAGTCCATTTTAAGGACTTTGGATTTTATTTAGGAAGTGTTGGAAAGCAAGAAAGTGATGTGATACAATTGTTTTTGTAATAGTTAATGTGGACATTATTACAAAGGGCCATGGATGCCTTGTGGGAAATGGAGGCAGGTGGAAAAGATAAGGAAAGAGTTGTGGCCAAGACAGTGTGATTGCCTAGATCTGGCGACTGTGATACCCCACCTGGCACCTGAGGGCTCTGCAGCCTGGGACGTGGGTGGGGGTACAATCTCCCCTATGTTGGTGCTGCTCCTCCCCCGCCAGGGTCTCCTCCCAGGAAGGGCGGCTGTGACGTGTTTTTTACTGCACACCAGGGTCTTATGAGCTAACGCTATAGTTTCCCCCTGGGAAGACCAGGTAGCCCTAGACATCGATTTCCTCTTCTTTGGGCTCTCTCAGGTGGGAAGAAGGGGCACAACCAATGGTGAGTAACGGGACCCTGTTCTTTTGCTTCTGCAGAGACAATCCAGAAGCCACCCAGCAAATGAATGACCTGATCATTGGCAAAGTCTCCACAGCCCTGAAAGGCCACTGGGCCAATCCTGATCTGGTGAGCAGGACAGGTGTTCCCTCTGACTCCTCCCTCACTTTCCTTCTTCGTTCCCTCGTTTCCTCGTTTCCTCCCTACCAGTCCCATTGTTATGACTAAATAGCGTGTTTGCTTACAGAGGTCATGTCCTGGAGTGATTCTGCCAGGTTAGACCCCACTCCACACAGAAAAGAGAAGTGGGTGGTCTGCCGTATGGAGGACAAGGGCCTTCCTCTCTCCCTTATCTCTCTGATGATCCCACTTATGACCAGCCATTTTAGTTCTTAGTGCCTGTGTCAGAGTCTGGCCACAGCCAGTCCTGGGATTGACTTTCAGACCCTTCTCTACTCATGCCTCTTCCTGTTGGCCTCCTAGGCAAGTGGCCTTCAGTATGAAATGCTGCTGCTGACAGATTCTATCTCGAAGGAGGACAGCTGCTGGGAGCTCCGGTTGCGCTGTGGTGAGTTTGGGGAAATCTGGTTGGGAGCTTTTAAGAGAGAGGAAAGGAGGCTTCAAGGTGCAGTCCCAGCCACAGAGAGGAAGGGGTGTGGGGTCTACACTTGGACAGCCTTGCAGAGCAGCTGCGAGGTGTTTTATGATCGTGACTCTGCCTTCCCTCCCGACCCAGCTCTCAGCCTTTTCCTCATGGCTGTGAACATTAAGACCCCCGTGGTTGTTGAGAACATCACCCTCATGTGCCTGCGGATTTTACAGAAGCTGATTAAACCACCTGCTCCCACCAGCAAGAAGAACAAGGTACTGGGCGGGGAGTGTCCGAGGGAAGGTTAGGGTGGGAGCCCCCATCATGCCTGGCCGGCACTGTGCTCTGCCCTATCTGAACTCCCCTGACCGGGGGGAAGGGGCACCATTGCTTCCTTTGCAGCAGTTCAGCAGAGATGGGTTGGGGTTTTTGAGAGGGTTTCTCAGAAGAAAGTCAAGGGTAAAATAAGCACAAAAATAGAGCCCAGCCAGCATGGCTCAGTGGTAGAGCATTGACCTGTAGACAGGAGGTCATGCTTCTCTTCCTGGTTCAGGGCACAGGCCCGGGTTTCAGGCTGGATCCCCAATATGGGGCGTGCAGGAGGCAGCCGATCAATGATTCTCTCTCATCATTGATGTTTCGATTTCTCCTTTCTGAAATCAATAAAGATATTAAAGAAAAAAATACATACATATACAGAGAACAAAGTGGTTGACTGTGGAGGACTACTCTTTCTGCATCACATCAGGTGACTTCAGCTTCCGGACAGCATGGTGTTTTCCCGTCCCTGTGCCTCTGCCATGCGGTGTGTGCAGGGGTGTCTTTCATTCACCAGCAACTTGACCTTGGGAAGTTATTTAACTTAGGTTCCTCACTTTTTCCATCTGTAAAACGGGAATAGAGTCTCTACCTTGAAATGTTGTAAAGAATAAATGACTTGCCGAGACCGGTTTGGCTCAGCGGATGGAGCGTCGGACTGGGGACTGAAGGGTCCCGGGTTCGATTCCGGCAAGGGCATGTACCTTGGCTGCAGGCACATCCCCAGTGGGGGGCGTGCAAGAGGCGGCTGATCGATGTCTCTCTCATCGATGTTTCTGACTTTCTATCCCTCTCCCTTCCGCTCTGTAAAAAATCAATAAAATATATTTAAAAAAAAAAAAAAAGAATAAATGACTTAATGAAGATCAAATTCCCAGAGCAGAGTCTGGCCCAAGTTAGTCCTTAATAAATGTTAGCTATGGCTATATATATTGTCTTTTCTGTCTAGAATACTCCCTCGATCCTCAGCTGCTCCTCAGAAGATCCTCTTCTCTGCTAGGCTGGCTGCAAGTTCCTTGAATCCAGGGACTGTCTTACTAATAATTTTTAAAAGTATATTTTATTGACTTTTTACAGAGAGGAAAGGAGAGGGATAGAAAGTTGGAAACATCGATGAGAGAGAAACATTGATCAGCTGCCTTCTGTACATCCCTTACTGGGGATGTGCCCGTAACCAATCAATGTACATGCCCTTGACCGGAATCGAACCCGGGACCTTTCAGTTAGCAGGCCGACGCTTTATCCACTGAGCCAAACCAGTTTTGGCACTAATAATTTTTTTATGTTTAGTACACAGTGTGTATCTAGCATACGCTAGCCACTCAGTAAATTATTGTTAAGTGAATGAATCAAGCCAAGTTCTTATCCTAAAATTACTAGCCAAGCCACAGAAAGACTTGCCTGTACCAGCTATACACACCATAATTTTTTCTCGGCCATGCCTGAGGCTAGCTGCCTCGAACCCCTCATTGTGGGTCTTGGGCCATCCCAAGACCTCCATCACGATAGAATCCCTTGATGGGAAGCAGAGCCTTCATTGCAGGAAGGTTGCTTTCAGAGTCGTAAACACTCGGGAGGAAGCTGCTATTGAACATTTCCTTTGTCCTGGTCTCCCCAGACAGTCTCAGGAAAGACTGCACTGAGGTACCTTCCTTCTTCCCTTTGGTGAAGGTTTATTTCCCCTCAGAGCTGATTCCCAGCAAGTGAAATTGGTCCTTGATTGAACAGAAGAACCTCATCCGCTCATAACACATTTTATCCACAGTGTAAGGTGAAAGATTTCCCCAGAGTTCTTAAAGGCTGACGCTTAGTTATAGCCCAGAGAGCACAGCCCACAGTTCCTAAGACATTCAAGGAATCTGCAGCCAATGTTATATATATATATATATATATATATATATATATATATATAAGTTTTTTATTTTTTTAAATTTCTTTGTTGATTAAGGCATTACATATGTGTCCTCATCACCCATTACCCATTCCAATCCCCTCCTCCCCCGTCACCACTTATGCTCTCACCCTCCTGGTGTGTGTATCCATTCATTAGGCTTATCTACGTGCATTAAAGTCCTTTGGTTGATCCCTTACTCCCGCCCTCCCCTGCCATCCCTCTGAGGTTTGAAAGTCAATGCTTTTCTGTCTCTGGATCTGTTTTTGTTCATCAGTTTATGTTGTTCATTGTACTCCATAAATGAGTCAGTTCATGTGATACTTATCTTTCTTTGACTGGCTTATTTCACTTAGCTTAATGTTCTCCAGTTCCATCCATGCTCTAGTTTGAAGCAGACACCTTGTTCTTCTTAAAGAATACCTTCCAGCATTTCATATAATACTGGTTTGGTGTTGATGAACTCCTTTAGCTTCTTCTTATCTGTGAAGCTCTTTATCTGACCTCCAATGCTGAATGATAGCTTCTCTGGGTAGAGTAATCTTGGTTGTAGATTCTTGCTATTAATCACTTTGAAAATTTCTTGCCTGGCCTGCATAGTTTCTGTTGAGAAGTTAGCTGACAAGCATATGGGTGCTCCCTTGTAGGTAATTAAGTGTTTTTCTCTTGCTGCTTTTAATATTCTCTCTTTGTCCTTTGCTCTTGGCATTTTAATTATGATGTGTCTTGGTGTGGTCTTCTTTGGATACCTTTTGCTTGGGGTTTTGTGTGCTTCCTGGACTTGTAAGTATTTCTTTCACCAAGTGGGAGAAGTTTTCAGTCATTTCTTCAAATATGTTTTCAGTATCTTGCTCTCTCTCTTCTTCTGGCACCCCCATAATTCTGATGTTGGTATGTTTGAAGTTGTCCCAGAGGCTTCTTACACTATCCTCAAATTTTTGGATTCTTTTTTCTTTTTTCGTTTTTGGCCTCTTGGTATTTCACATCTTTGACTTGATTCTTGCGTTCCTCTAATCTGCTGTTGGGTTTCTGTAAAATATTTTTTATTTCAGTCAGTGTATGTTTAGTTTTTAGTTGGTCCTTTTTCATATCCACGAGGGTCTCGCTCATCTCCTCGAGGGTCTTGTTCATATCCTCAAGGTTCTCGCTGAGCTTATCAGCTTTTTCTAGGAGCCTCTTGAAATACTTTATAACTGTGGTTTTGAACTCTATGTCCACTCGTTTGTTTTCCTCCATTTCTTTGATTTCCGATCTCTTTCTTTCTCTCCCCATTTTCACTGCTTCCCTGAGTTGGTTGGGTAGCTTTGTGTGCTAGGTGTCTCGGCCTCTCCTGTTACCTGAGGTATACACTGTGGTGCACCTCTTTGTGGACTGTGTATACAGCCTTGTTGCAGGTAAGTCTTGTTTGTTGTTGGTATCACTGGGAGGAATTGACCTCCAGGCCAACTGACTATGAGGATCAGCTGTGTCTACTCTAGGAAACAGCCTTATGTGCCAGGAATTGCAAACTTGCCAAAGTCTCTGTGCTCAGTTTGGATGGGGCGGAGTTTCTGGGTGGGGTGGAGTTTCAGAGTGGAGCCGACAGCCTTGGCTTCCAGTCAGCCCTGGTCCACCAGGTCGCCGGGTCCTAGCGTCTGCAGGCAATTGCTGCAGGCACCTCTGTGAGAAAGGTGCCCTTGAGTTTTGCCTGCCACCAGAACGTCCAGTCCCCAATGGATCCGGAATCTCAGATTTTTGCCTGTCACCTGAGTTCAGTGCAATCGGAACTCCTTTTCCCTTTCACCAAACGCCAGCCACACAATCAACAGAACGCCCTCACTGTGAGCACCAGTGCGCGCCCTCAGAGTTCCGCCTCTGGCCGGAGCTCCTTTCTCCTAAGAGACACAGCCAGCAACCCTGTGTCCCCCCTGCACGCCTCTGGAGGTCTGCGTCTGGCTCTTCCCCTGGGATTCTGCCCGCAATCCAGGTTCTCCCTGTAAGGGCTTGGTTCCCCCGGGTTTTGCGTGCAAACCGAACTGGGTTCAGTGCAGCCTGGAGTTTTTGTCTCCTTTCCTCTAGAGCACCCTGTCCTCTAGAGTGCACGAGTCTCCACCTTACTTGGGCTTTGCAGAGGCTCTGATTATCCGTGTACACTTCTTTGACCCTCAAATTTCAGATCTTCCAGTCAGCCGTTCTTCCCGTGGTTCTGGATAGTGTCCGTTCTGTCCTTCAGTTCTATTCTTGAAATTGTTGTGAGGGGCAAAAGCCTAGGTGTTCACCTATGCCGCCATCTTGGTTTCTCCATTATTTTTATATTTACCCTAAGTCACAATTTGCCCCTTGTACTCTATGAATGTTTCTGCCGATGGTGCAGAGTCAGTGCTGGTAAGACTGCTGTCTTAGCAGAAGAGGCAGTGGCACCAGCTTCATGGGCTCTTCACTGCCATGCAGTTCCATTCCAGAGCTTCCTGATGAAATAGTGCAAATTAATTTTAATGAATCTCGACTCTTGAGTACTGATCTTACTGTTCAGTGGGATGGTGTGGGAAGTACGCATGAAGTGCTTCTGCTTCACTCCAGAGTGCAAGGTTGTCTTGAAACACACGTGTGTGATTGTTGGAGATGCCAGCTGAACCAGTGCTTTTTCTGGAACCCATCTGTGCTTGCAAGGACAACTGACAGGCAAATTGTGGTTGCTCAGAATTAGTGCCAGGCAAACCTTTTCTTGACAAATGAATAAAGTGAGCCTGTCAACTTGAAGAGGAATTGATGTATTTTTCAAATGACCAGTGCATGTTACAGAATCATGCATGGGTAAAAGATGAATTTTAGTGTAATGGAATATGAAAAGTGTATTCATGGGTTTTAGATTCTACATTGCAGTCAGTCTTCAAGAACCTATAATTTGTTTACTTCGGTGTAGTATCAAAGAAAAAAATTACAAAATTATTTGGAGAGCAAAAAATATTTTCTTCCCTTTCCCAACTGTATGTCTTTGTAGAGCTAGGTGTTTTTAATATACTTAACCGAAACAGAATATCACTACTGTTTGGAAGCAGAAGCCGATATGAGAATCAAGCTGTCTTATTTAAGGCAGTTATTAAATTATTATTTTCTTTTTTTAGTTATATTAAATTATTTTTTAAAATAGAAAACTGCCATTCCTTTCTCTAGATTTCTTTTGTTTTGGAAAATATTTTTTAAAAAATGTCATTTAGATTGATAGGTAATGGATTTTTTAAGAGAGTGATGAGGTCCTGAGGCCAAAAAGTTTGAGAACCATTGGCTTAGAGTTCTGATTAGTAGTGGCCCTTTAAATTCTGGAGGCTGCCCAGTGACCCTTTGAAGATTTACGTTGGGAAACTGCCATTCAGCCTGGGGATAGGAATTAGTGTATCTGGCTATAGAATTATCTGTTGGAAGCAGCTACAACTTACCTTGCACAATCAAATCAATGACTTTAAGCTCAATGGAGATGCTGCTGCTAAGTTGGATCAGAATGCTTTAACAGGAAGATGTATTTTGAGCATAAAGATGACGATCCTTCTGATCTTGCCTTTTTTTGCACATGTCCCCTTGGGCTGCCAGTGCCACTGTGTCGGAGCGCTAGCTCCGTATGGCCTCACACGCTTTCCCTTGTTCCACTTCCCTCCTGTAGGATGTCCCTGTGGAGGCCCTCACCACAATCAAGCCTTACTGCAATGAGATCCATGCCCAGGCTCAGCTGTGGCTCAAGAGAGACCCCAAAGCATCCTATGAAGCCTGGAAGAAGTGTCTTCCTATCAGAGGTGTGCTTGTTTCTTCAAAACGGGAAATCAGTCCCTCCAACCCCTGTGCTGACAGCCCTAAATCCCCCTCTTCTGTCACTCCCTTTTCCTTATTTCCTCTTGTACCCTTTTGCCTTCCAGGGGTAGATGGCAATGGGAAGTCCCCAAGCAAATCGGAGCTCCACCATCTCTATTTGACTGAGAAGTACGTGTGGAGGTGGAAGCAGTTCCTGAGTCGTCGGGGAAAGAGGACCTCCCCCTTGGATCTCAAACTGGGCCATAACAACTGGCTGCGGCAAGTGAGTGGCCCTGCCCTGGCCCTGCCCAGCTGCCCAGCCCAGACACTGAGCACCTTCCCCCATTTACTCTGCTTCTGTTCCTTCTCTTTGCCTTCTTGCAAAGGAATCTGTGGCCAACATTATTTTAATAATTACCCTAATCACAGTTTGCCTTTCAAATAGGGAGTGGGTTGAGGGTCTTGGTTGCAGCATCAGTGGCCAGAGCAGAATTTCTCTGCCCTTCTCTTCAAGCTTGTCCTGCTCTCTGCTTTCTCCCTGACCACTTAATAGACTGAGCTGCAGTGCCCACAGTCCCTTTTCTCCTTCCGTCTTTCACATCTTCTGCTGACCTCTCCCTTCTTTCCAGCTAATGTTTTAACGGACTAAAGTAATTCTTGTCTATTGATATGTAAAATGAAAAATACTTGACATGGAGTATCCCCGAAATATAATTATTGAAGTGTTTACTAGGGAGAATAGCTGCTTGTCTTTTCCCCAGTTCGGCCATCTCAGGTATGTCCTCCAAATTTCTTGGTGGAGAAAATATCCGTGAAGGAAAAGGCTCCTTAGCAGCCTCTTCCCAGGCTGGCAGTCAGATCTCACGTCAGCGGGTGATTTTTGCCTTTAACCTTTTCCTGGAAGGTGTCCAGACAACGTCTTGGGATGGGGGGTAGTTGACTGCCCTGCTGGGGGCCTGGTGAGGGGCTGTCATCTGAGGCAGGCTTTCCTCTCTGCCCTGCAGGTGCTCTTTACTCCAGCGACGCAGGCCGCACGGCAGGCAGCCTGTACCATTGTGGAAGCTCTGGCCACCATTCCCAGCCGCAAGCAGCAGGTCCTTGACCTCCTCACCAGGTACTATTGGAGGGTGGGGTGGGGAGAGTGGTTAGACTTCATCTAGAGCCTTTTCCGCTTTCCCAGGGGAATCCATAGATGCGTGATGGGAGGCACACCTAAGACCACGGAAACAAAACAGTATTGAAAAGCTGCGTTTTAGTGGTGGTAGTAGTAATAGAGCACCAGCACCAGCTTATGAGCACATAAAGAAAGCTTGGCATGCATCCTCTCATTTAATCTTCAAACAACCTGGGCTTAAGGGGTTAATTAACTTCTCCACTAGAGGGCAGCCTTTGAGTTCAGGCAGTCTAATTTCAAAGCCTTCATTATTGAAATTGTGGAACACTTGCCTTTTAAGCGATTCCGTCAAAAGTAATTTCGCTGCCCAAGTAATCACTAATCATATTTTGGTGCTTATTCCAGATGAGTATAGTTTGCATCCCATTCCCTGTTGTGTGCTCTGGGTTCTTCCCAAGTGGGAAATTTGGGTTTTCTCAGGGGCCCTTCCTCTGACCTGGAAGGAGGAGGGTGGGGGGGAGAGGCAAAGGACGGCAGAAGACTTGAAGGTGAAGGAGCGTAAGGAACTAGCAGACTGTTGGAGCTGTTTGAGTTCTCACTGGGCCCTGTCTGTCTCGATGGCAGTTACCTGGACGAACTGAGCGTAGCTGGCGAGTGCGCCGCCGAGTACTTGGCTCTCTACCAGAAGCTCATCACTTCCGCTCACTGGAAAGTCTACCTGGCAGCGCGGGGAGTCCTGCCCTATGTGGGCAACCTCATCACCAAGGTATCCCACCCTGCAGCCAGGAGAGCTCTTTCCCTTGGGGACACTTAGGGTCTTCCCAGTTTTTAAGCAATCCCTTAACATCAATGCAGTTGTCCTTGGCTTCTTAGAAAGGAGTTTTGCAAAGATTCAGCTTCAGGGATCATTGGAATAAAACAGTGGTGACCACAGTGTGTCTTTGGTTGATGCTGAAGACTCTGGACTGGCGGTGGAGGTGACGAGTGTCGTTGGCAGTGCTGTCACACTAACTGCTTATCGTCCTGTTTAGGAAATAGCCCGCCTGCTGGCCCTGGAGGAGGCAACCCTGAGCACTGATCTGCAGCAGGGCTATGCCCTCAAGAGTCTCACAGGTAGAGAAAGTCGCCAGACCCTTCCTTTAGGGCACCCTGGGTGCAGTTTGGGGACTGACCCTTGGGTCCTTGGGTGCTGAGGTTGACCATAGTGCACATTTAATGTCTGCATTTTTCTCTTCATCTATGGGTTTACAGTTCTGAGCTCCTGTTCTCTATTGACTAGTACACTCCTTGAGCACCTGCTCTGTGCCAACCACAAAGATAGCTTTTTTCTGCTTTTGAGTTCATTATCTTTTGAAGACACAGACCTCTCTTGCTTATATTCTCATTCAGAGCTTTTGCAGCAACTTTTTCCTGTCCCCACAGGCCTTCTTTCCTCGTTTGTCGAGGTGGAATCCATCAAGAGGCACTTTAAAAGTCGCTTGGTGGGTACAGTGCTGAATGGATACCTGTGCCTGCGCAAGCTGGTGGTGCAGAGGACCAAGCTGATCGACGAGACCCAGGATATGCTGCTGGAGATGCTGGAGGACATGACCACAGGTAGCACTGCTCCCTAGGGGCCTGGAGCCCACGGCCCCCGTGTCCTTCTGGGTCTGCCTGGGCACATTAGTCTAATCTCCCCGAGTTCTGCAGAGCCAGAGGAGGGGTGCAAACATGTCCATGAGTGCAAGTAGAGGAGGAGGAGAAACTTCTCTCAAGACTGGTTCTTGGAGTTGTAAAATTTCAGAGCTGGGCTCAGTCAAACAAAAAAGAGGCCAAAGCTTCTCAAGTTAGTGTCTTTTATTGGTTATAGAAAATCCTTAACCATTATCCCTGGTTCCCGGAAACTCCACTCACTCTGTCATCCATATTTCTTCACCTCTCTTTCATAGTGTTGACCTCCCTGTGTCTTTATGCTGATTTTGGATGATTTTCTCTATTCTATCGTTCAATTTATTACTATTTTTTCTATACTCTATGCTACCTGTTTAACCTACCTAGTGTGTTCTTACAGTTCTGTATAGGCTTTATAGCCTTCCGGCTTTTTATTGATATTTCCCATCCCTTTTATATTCTTTCAACATATCAAACATATTTCTATGCCTGGTAATTCTAAAATTTAAAATATTTATTAATCTGATTCGTCTGTATGTTATTTTGGCTCTTATGGTACCTTAAACTTTATTTTATGATTATTTATTTATTGTGTTTTGAGGATTTATCTGTGGAAATTCTTCAAGACTAGAGTCTAAGAACTTTTTTAAAAAAAGAGAGTGTTTGTAACTGCTTCTGTGAGGCATCTCAGGGCACTGCCATCCCAGGGCTTGCCTTCAGCAAAGTTCTTACCTTTGGGTTTCCAGACCTCTGAGGAAGTATGAGTCACAAGCCTTTGAATGGCTGAGTTTGCAGAGATTTTTTTTCCTCCCTTTACTCAGTGACACATTTTAAGGGAAGACAATGTCCTGTCAGTTACTTGCCTGGAAGAAAAGGCGAGACATTTCTAGTTGAACCTTAAACCAAGGTACAGCTCTTTTAGGGCACCAGGTTTACGTGTGTGCAGGGCATTCCCGCTAGACTTTGCACCTGGCAGGTTTGGGGCTTTGTATCGGCTCTCAGATCTTGGCAGGTTATGGAAGCCAAAGTTCAAGGCAAAAGCAACTCAGTGTTTTGCTAACTTTTCTGAGTTCCTGATTTCTCCTAGATTTTGGCCTTCGATTCTTTGCTAGTGTGGCAGTTCACTGACACCTTTTTTATTCAGTATTTTAAGTGGTGAGAAGTGGGGAGTAGGTCAGGGAACATAGTCTGCTCTGTTAGCAGGCGTGGCGGTCCTGTTGCCGTTTTAACATGCCACGCCCGGCCTATTTGTCGCTTTGTCACTTGAACTCTTTTCAGCAGGGTGTTTCTTCTTTGTACAACTTGAAGTTATGTCTTGGCTTATAGAAGGCAATCCAAGTAATCATTTAGAATGAAGCTTATAACTTCCCTTTGATTTGACCGAAATACAGTTCGGATCATGTTAAAATGTCAGATATTTGACATTTGGGGGTACCTACATTGGTCAAGCAGTACGAGGTTATAGTTCTGAAAGGAAGACATGTATACAACTGGTCATGATGTGTGATGTTGACTTGGGTATTAAGGCTGTCAGACAGAATGTGGTGTGAGAATAAGAATCAGTCAGCTTCAAGTTTCCAGTTGAACTGTTGATATTGCCATGGAGGGCATTTAAAAACGTACCAGGCAGAAAGACTCTGTCACTGATGATACGTCATTGCGAATTGCTTTCCCTAACTGACTTGACTGCTTTGATTTCTGGCAGGTACAGAGTCGGAAACCAAGGCCTTCATGGCTGTGTGCATTGAGACAGCCAAGCGGTACAATCTGGATGACTACCGGACTCCTGTCTTCATCTTTGAGAGGCTCTGCAGCATCATTTATCCCGTAAGCGGGGGTACTTCCCAGGCTCTCGGGGCGTCTGCCTGAGCCTTTCTGCCCTGAAATCTCTTGGTGATCCATTGTAGTCATGGGCAATCTTACCGGCTCTGGGCCATCTAGTTAACATTTTAGAAGCCATGACTGACATAAAACCAGAAGCAACCTCATAATTTTCCTGATCTTGATGATAGAAAATCGAAAGACCTTTCTTGGTCTTATTTCCTAGATATAAGGTAAGATCAGCCTTTTTAAAAACCTAGATCTAACCTCCCATTGCCAGAATCCCACCGATATGCTGTGAAGGAACAGTATTGAGCTGGAGTGTAAGAAATGTTCAGCCTTCTTCCCCCGTTTTGAGTTCACATGCATGGATATTTGTTCCCTGGCCTGAGCTCTGGAGAAGCATAGTGTGAGCCAAAGTTCCTCTCCTATTATTGAGAAAGGATGAAAAACACCAGTGTCCTCAGTTATTGATGAGAGGTCATTGGGAGTGGGCATGTCTGATGCTCTGTAATATAAAGGAGACCCTTTTCTTGACTCAAGGACCACCAGTAACAGGAGTCATTAGCCTCAAATCGGTCAGCATCACATGAGACGAGCAGGCGGAGGAAAGCCCCCTCTTCCTCATTTCAGTAATACAGCTTTTTTAGGTTTCTCTCCTCACCTACCCTTGAGTTTCAGAGGATGCTTGATATTTACAGCTGTTTGAGTTATATTTGGATTTTTGGAATCACCTTGAGCTTCCTATTTTTTATGTCTTTAAATGTGTAGGGAACTGGAGGAGTCTGGTGTGTTTCCCTCAGAGTGTTCATGGAACAAGGCAGTATGGTATAAACCTAAAAGGCTGCTGCCATCCCTCTACACATATCTTTATGCAGCTTCCTTCTCTCTGCTCTTTAGGAGGAGAATGAAGTCACTGAGTTCTTTGTGACCCTGGAGAAGGATCCCCAACAAGAAGACTTCCTCCAGGGCAGGATGCCCGGCAACCCATACAGCAGCAACGAGCCAGGCATCGGGCCACTCATGAGGGATATAAAGAACAAGATCTGCCAGGACTGTGACTTGGTGGCTCTCCTGGAGGATGACAGTGGGATGGAGGTAACAAGCATGGGAGAGCTGCTGTGATTAAGAGCGTGGGCTGAGATGAGACCCAAGTTCTTTCCTTTAGTAGCTGCTTAACGTTTGGCAGCTAGCTCGCTTCAGCTTTCTCATCTATAAATGGGGGCCAGTGATTCCCACTTACCTGATGTAAAGGTTAATTACTTGTAAAGGGCTCTGCCCCAGGCCTGGCATGAGGTAAGCAAAGGATTAGTGGCTGTCACTTGTCATGGGATAGACTTCTAGTATTCTTGTTGCTCTGCCAGAGGCTTCCCAGTGATTCCCATTAATCTCCCTAAGCACTGGCACATGAGCTCTGGTGCAGATTCCTGGCTCTGTATTTGGCACCTTCTGGTAGACAGCCTCTAGAGTCTGGTGTTAATATAACATAGTGAAAGCAGGTTGGATGAAATAGAGAAAATGGCTTTTTCTGGTGCTGAACCTGAAAATGGACTCAGATTAAGAGAAAGTCTTCAGCAGGGGATTTTAGCCCAGAACCCATGGTTTGGATTAGGGTGTTTGCAACTCAAAAAATTGTGTATTGAATTTTGTGTTGTGCACACATGTGCATATTTTAAAGAGGGAGAGTCGATTAATCCTCAACACATAAAAATTACGAATTATGAACCACTGCTATAAAGTGCCCTTTGATCTTGAAATGACTTGCCTTACAATTACCTGGAATAACTGCCTCATCTACTTTTCTATTCAGCTTCTAGTGAACAATAAAATCATTAGTTTGGACCTTCCTGTGGCCGAAGTTTACAAGAAGGTCTGGTGTACCACGAATGAGGTATGTGCTTGTCTTCCTGCTTGGAGGTGTGATTTTACTTTTCTGATGCGTGCAGACTTGTCCCAGGAGGAGCTGCTTCGGTCATCACTTACCCAGCTTGTAGCAGCTCCTAAGCTGCCCGTCCTCTGATGGTTGTGGAGAGAACCAGCATCTTGCCCTCTGCTTGAAGCACTTGGCTAGGGAAGGTGGAAGAGCTTCAGGAAAGGATGAGTGTTTTCTGCTGTGCAGCCAGGCTGAGCAAAGTCTGAGGAAGCACTGTGATGGGGGGACGGGCCGGGGTTGGGGAGGAGTGAGAATGCCTGCTCTCTCGTACCGTTTCTGTGCAGGCACCTCGTGACTGAAATGAACCCTCAGCTTTTGGGGGCCTGCTCAATTATCAGCACATTTTCCCAGTGGCTGTGTCAGGAGCACACTTTCTGTTCCCCTGGGTGGGGAGTTGGGGAGGGAAAAGGAAGTGAAGGAAGCATAGCCCTCTGGTCCTTTTGGCTCATGCACGTCTTAGGTATTTGCCTCCCACCCTCCTCCTCCTCTTAATCTCTCTGTCCCTTCCCTCAATTTCTTTTTTTTTTTTTTAAGAAATCTTTGTTATTCAGATTATTACAGATGTGCCTCTTTTTTCCTGCCATAGCTCCCCTCCACCCAGTTCCCCACTCCATGCCCTTACCCCCCGCCACTGTCCTCATCCATAGGTGTAAGATTTTTTTTGTCCAATCTCTTCCTGCACCCCGGTTTCTCCTGTTGCATATTTTTGCTTCTCTCGCTCACTGTGCTGGGAATCCTGGACACTGTTCACTGCTGGCCAGCTGCCAGCTGGGGAGAGCTAGTGCTGTGGACTGCCCCATCAGGTGCATCTTGTCACTGACAGTTTAGTATCAAAACAGGATGATGCAGGTGTAATCCCTGATGCACATAAAAAGTGACGCCCAAGCTTCTGTGGGCACCTTTGTAAATCTGGTATGGAACCCAAAGAATACACACAGGCATCCCCCTAGAAGTTGAGGTTCACTCAACCTTCACATTAGTGTGCTTAACACTGAAGGGTTGTTCTGACAAAGTCCAGAGTTTGGCAGTTTTTTATTTGGGACTTCATCAGCTTCCTTCTTACTTACCATCTCTTTATTTTTATTTTTTGAAATTTATCTTTATTGTTGAAAGTATTACAGATGTTCCCCTCCCCCTGTATGCCCCCCCCCCCGCCCCCCCAATTCCTCCCCATACCCTCCCAGGCCTTCCTTGCAATGGCCCATCTCTTAGCTACTGACTAGAGCCTGTCTTGTTTTCTAAGCCTCTTTCTGTCCATGATCTATGGCTGTTCTCTCTCTCAGCCTCCATAGCTGAGAAGTGGCCTTGCTGACAGCTTTTCTCCCCCAGGTTTTCTCCTGATACTGAACATGGCTTAGAGGCAGCCATCATTTCATATATTGTGACCTCAAGCCCCCATTTCTCACCTCCAAAGTGAGGATAATGTAAATGCTGGAGTGCTTAACTCATTTACCTGGGGTATAACAAATGTTCATGAGCCTCCAATTTACATAATGCTACAGTCTTCTGATTTGCCAGAGACTTACTCCTCATTTTTCTATCAGGTTAGAGTTTTAGTTTGAGGACATGAGGATGTCCTTGCTTTCTGGTTAAATGAAGCCTGTAGGTTCTCCATAGGCAAAGATTGGTGCATTGTCTTTTATTGCTTTTGATTGCTGATACTTGAACCAAAGCCCTTTGATCCTCCCGTGTCCTGACTCTTTGAGTGGTGGTCCTTATTAGTTAGAGTTTCTGCTCCTAAAGCAGGCACAGGCTTGGCCATAGACCTGGGCTTACAGCGGGGTAACTTAGAACAAGCTGTTTAACCGTGTACAGAGGGCAATATAAAGCACTTAACTAGCATAGGACTTAGCAGAGTAAAACAATAAATAATAGTTCTTAGAGTTATTACATAGAGTTTAATGAAACTAAATGGGACAGTGTCTGTAAAATGCTTCATATAATTCCTGGTCTAAGTAGACACTAAATGAAATAGCTTCCTTCCCCTTAAGGGAAATGCAGTGCATTTGGATTCTAGATGCTGTGGTCCACATGTGGAGAAATAGAAGTTGTCCACACTGCTGAAGCATTTCTTGAGACCAGGTATTCAGATCTTTGTATTTTTTGGGCCTGTTTACAAGTACCTTCTTCCACTTCCTCTGCTCAGGGAGAACCCATGAGGATTGTGTATCGAATGCGGGGGCTGCTGGGCGATGCCACTGAGGAGTTCATCGAGTCCTTGGATTCCACCACAGGTGTGGCCCTCTGCACGGTTATTGCTGCATGTTGGGCTGGGGTTTGGGACCAATCAGAGGTTCACGTCCTGTGACTTGGAGGTATTCAGGACAAATATTTTGATCAGAATTGAGGGGAGATTACTCCTCCGACTGAGGAAAAACACAGGTATCTTATGGCCTGATTCAGATACCTCTGGGAAGAAAAACACACAACCAGTTTTGAGGAAAATAATGCACAGTGTAGATTTATTTTTAGCTTAGGTTTTTTTTTTCCCCATTGATGGTTGTGGTACTTATATTTTCACATATTTGAGTAAGTAATTTTAATTGACTTGAATCTTTTAAAAAGCTACTGAGAGTGAGGTGGTGTAGTTTAATATACCATATTGACCCCTTTTATTGCCTGTCTTTATTGGAGATACGAAAAAAGGGGAAATAGCTACCACCCCAGAAGAGAGTTGTTAGTTTTCTGCCCATCTTCACCTTTTCCTCTGTGTCTGCTCGGCTTCCCTTCTCCTCCAGATGAAGAAGAAGATGAAGAAGAAGTGTATAAGATGGCTGGTGTGATGGCCCAGTGTGGGGGTCTGGAATGCATGCTCAACAGATTGGCAGGGATCAAAGATTTCAAGCAGGGACGACACCTTCTAACAGTGAGTTGGAGGCAGTAAGGTGGGACCAGCCTTCTGCTTTGAGAGAGACCCCTGTGGAAAGAAGCTTGTGGTCATTGTGCCATTTAACTCTAGAGGGCAGCATGGTGCCATGGACCAGTGCAAGTCAGTGAAGGCAACTTCCCCGAGCTCTTTTTCTTCACTACCTTCTTCCTGGCCCACTCTCCCAAAATGCCAGTCGATGGCAGCCTTTGCTAAGTCCCGTTAGTCACTGTGGAACCAATGTCTGGTGGTCTTTTCCTCAAGAAAAACAAAAGGACACTTGTGTCTGTTATTATTACTGCTTTTTAAATTTTGTAAAATTTCATTTCTTATACGATTTTTGTTTGATTACTCATTGGTCTCATTAGAAAGGGAAGAAGATTTCAAAGGCAGCACAGATATTACACTATGATTTTTACCTCCAGTGGCTGTGAAAACATGTATTACTGGGCCGTGTCTTAAATGACCTATGATTCTGAGCTGCCACATACCATGAGCTTTGGAATCTTCCTGTTGACGATTAGTTAAAAAGTCTTGAGTTAGTTCTAGAATTTCCCCCAAGGCGGCAGAGCATCACCTGTTCCGTTAGGGATTGGTGTCTCTGCCAGCGTTTTAGAGGTGGTGGGGACCTACCCAGTCCACAGGAGCTGCTTTGGAGGACACTGCTGTTTAAATTGCCCACCTGGTATGGGATCTCAGCCTCATTACCATGTCGCCTTAAAGAACGCTTCTCGGTTGCCCTCTGGGTTTCAGGAGGAGTACCTGCTGATTGTACTTGACCTCTCTTAAGCCTTCCGCTCCTGCTTGCCCACATCTTCACTCTCAGGTGGTTTCATGGGTGTTGCCTGGCTTTTCTTGTCAGGTGCTGCTGAAATTGTTCAGTTACTGTGTGAAGGTGAAAGTCAACCGGCAGCAGCTGGTCAAGCTGGAAATGAACACTTTGAATGTCATGCTGGGGACTCTGAACTTGGTAAGTAAAGAGTGTGGGCTGCATAAGATAGAGTCCTAAAAGTCCTGGGAGATGGAAAGACAACTCAATTCTGGACTCAGATGAAATGAACTGTGGCCTTTTCAAGCACTTCATCTGTCTGTCTGGATCATTCCGGTGTCCCTGGTCCTGCTTGCTCACCCCGTGTTGTCACCAGGATGCCCAAGAGCTTCCTTGTCCCTTTCCTAATTCAGATCAGAGACAAGAGGAAGTTAGTCATTAAAACAGTCCAGACCACACACCACTGGAGAAGCAGTGCCACTCACTCCAGGGCAACCAGAAAGATAAGTGGAGCATCACATTTTCACTACCCTCAAAGCCCACATACTGTCTCTCTGAGAACATGAGCACACACAATCTCTGGGAAGCCAGGCCATGAAGGACATCTTTGAGGAGCAGCTCCCATTAATGAGTGGTTGTGTTGCTGCTCCCAGAGTGACTGTGTCTCCTCCTACAGGCCCTGGTAGCTGAGCAGGAAAGCAAGGACAGCGGCGGTGCAGCTGTGGCCGAGCAGGTGCTTAGCATTATGGAGATCATTCTGGATGAGTCCAATGCTGAGCCCCTGAGTGAGGACAAGGTGAGTGAGCCCGGCCTGTACTCTGCAGACACTGGGATCCTGCACTGTCTCATTGCCAGCAGCAGGCTCGTTTGTGTCTCACTGTGTCACCCAAGAGTGACTGAACCCGCTCACCTATGGGAATGGCAAGGCTCAACTAATTAATGGTGACATCATTGCATTAAAGCCTGAAAGCTGTGGATTCAGAGGAAACAAGGCTGCTAGGGATATTCTTGCACTCAGAAGCTGCTCATTAATGGGATTTTACGTGTTTCAGCTGGTAGGGGCCTTAGTCCAACCCTTCACCTCATGGTGGAGGAAAGTGAGCCCAGAGAAATGCAGTGAGCTGTTCAGTCTAGACCTGGGTCTTCAACTCCCAGTTCAATTTCTCTTCACTTACTGCACCATTGCTGCCCTCCATTCTTATTGATGCGAATGTTTTGGCTAGAGATATGACGAATAAATGAGTATCAGGGAGCCTACATTCTCTTGAGGGAGCGGAGATTGTACTCTGATCGCCTGTGACTATTAACAGAGCCATCACAGAAATTCAAACACTGATTTATCAAGTGAGCTCACCCTGTTTATTCCCTAGATAGTGCTGAGATGGTTCCTTCGGGCTCCTTCTGATGGCTGATGGAAGTGCTGCAGCCCAAGTCCTGACCCCATTAAGGGCCCTCCTACCCTCTTTCCTATTGCAGGGCAACCTGCTCCTAACCGGGGACAAAGATCAGTTGGTGATGCTCTTGGACCAGATCAACAGCACCTTTGTTCGCTCCAACCCGAGTGTGCTCCAGGGCCTGCTGCGCATCATCCCCTACCTTTCCTTTGGGGAGGTGGAGAAAATGCAGATCTTGGTGGAGCGGTTCAAACCGTACTGCAGCTTTGAGAAGTATGTTGCTTGGACTTCATATGGCAAAGGGGGAGTCCCCACAAAAGCCTTGAACTGGTTCTGGGAGGCTAAGGAAGAGTCATCTGAATTTTTATCAGATTTTTACATGCCAGTCTGGCAGACCTGTAAGGGGGTTAATCAAACTAGAGAATCTGTAGTGAAATATATTGTGTGAAATTGGCTCTGCTGAGAAGGCAAAGTGGATGTAAGATGCGAAGTGGGTATGACAAGCTGAGGGACAGGGGAGGTCTGAGGGAGAGAGGTAGGAACCGGATCAGCTTAAGGAGTTTAGACTCGATCCTGTAGACGGTTGAAGGTTGTTCAGCTTCTGCTAGCTAGTCCTTTCAGACTCTTGGCTCTTCCCACCTAGGTATGATGAAGATCACAGCGGCGATGATAAAGTCTTCCTGGACTGCTTCTGTAAAATAGCAGCCGGCATCAAGAACAACAGCAATGGGCACCAGCTAAAGGACCTGATTCTCCAGAAGGGAATCACCCAGAATGCACTTGACTACATGAAAAAGCACATTCCCAGTGCCAAAAAGTAAGAAGTGGCTTTGGCAAAGTGACTGCTTTTGTTCCCCTTGCCCCGGTTCCTTCCTCCTCCATCATCTTGGCATAATTATTCCCCTTTGCCCCCCTTGGGTCGCCCTCCTCTTCAGGAAAGGACCAGGGGGACTCTCAGCCACTGCAGAGTCCTTTGGAGCTCTGGGGAAAGGATGACAGCCCTTTGGTGTCTGTTTAGAGCACTCATCTCGCTCTGCTTTTGAGCTGATCTGGGTGGTCCTTTGTGGTTCTTTGTGGCGTTCTCGGAGGGTCACGTCTTAACGAATCAGAATCAACAGCTGGATTCCAGGTAGCCTTTGCTTCTCTGGCCTGCTAATAAGCCGTTCTTTGCTTTGCAGCTTGGATGCTGACATCTGGAAGAAGTTTCTGTCTCGCCCAGCCCTGCCATTTATCTTGAGGCTTCTTCGGGGATTGGCCATGCAGCACCCTGCCACCCAGGTGAGTAGCCAGCCTGCATGTATGCCTTATTCTGGCGACAGGACGTGTAGAGTGAGGGAACCATGCACTGTCTCCTCATCTCCCAGGACTGAGGAAGGTAACTGCCTTGACAGCCTTGAGACATGACTTGCCCTGATGCGTGAGACTTGTAGAGTGGAAGACACTCTCGGAGGCCGTGCGGCTCAGCTCTCTGTGGGAAGGATTAAGTTCCATTTGTGACCTCCTCGTTCAGCTCATTCCCACGTGGGGCTTCACTGTCTCTCAGGGCAGCCGAGCGGCAGCTGGACTGAGTGTGACTGGCCCAAGTGTCAGACAGTTTCCTTTTCCGGCCACAGTCACTGGGACATTAGGAATATCATCGCCCCGCTTTCTGCTCTGTGTCAGTTAGCTGAAAACTTTGTGCTCAGAGAGGCCCACCTGTTCCCCTCTGTAGCTCATTCCTGATAGCTGCCCATGGGCAAGGCAGCTGTTACCACTCACAAATCCTAACTAGCCTGGGCAGGTGGCCAGGCTGGGGTTTTTAAAAATTGAACTTTTTAATTTTATTTTTATTTATTTTATCTTTATTGTTCAGTTTATTAATTACATTGTTCCCCCCTTATTTCCCCCCTATAACTCCCCTCCACCCGGTACCCATCCCACCCTCCGCCCTCACCTCCCCCCCTAAAAATTGAACTTTTTATTTCAAGATAATTATGGATTGGCATGAGCTTGTTAAGAAATAATACAGAGATGCCTGGCTCATGTTACTCAGCCTTTGAGCATTGGCCTATGAACCAGGAGGTGATGGTAGAGTACTGGTCAGGGCACAGGCCTGGGGTGTGGGCTCTCCCCCCGGTGTGGGGCGTGCAGGAGGCAGCCGATTGATGATCCTCTCTCATCATCGATGTTTCTACCTCTCTTTCTCTCTGAAATCAATAAAAAAATACATTTTAAAAAACATACAGAGAAGTCATATCTATACCCATTATCTAGTTTCTCTAAGTGGTAACATCTTAAAAAACTGTCATAAATATCACAGCCGGAATGCTGAGCTTGGTGCACAATTCAGGACAATTTCAGCACCACAAGGATCCCTCCCATTGCACTGTTATAGCCCCGCCCACCTTCCTGCATCCCCACGCCTGTGACCCCGGGCAGCCACTGATCTGTTCTCCATTTCTATAGTTTTGTCATTTCAAGAATGTCCTACAAATGCAATCACATAGCACGTAACCTTTTTGGGACAGTGAATGGATTCAGCAGAGATCTAGGAGGTAGAATGAATGGACTTGGAGGCTGATTGCACCTGGGGAGAGAAGAAGCTAGATTAATCAAGAACTCTGCTCAGTTTTTGGATTGAGTGAGAGGGTGAGGGCGGTGCCATGAAGGAGGTGAGCTTAGGACAGGTCTGACAACCAGGCTTATTCTTAGTTACTAAACTGAGTTACTTGGTTACTAAACTGGAGGTTTGAGGTGAGACGGGCAGAATTCAGTAGATTAGACTCTCAACATATAGTCTGTCCTCCTAACTGGAATGGAAGCTTCAGGAGGATACAGTCTTTGTTTCCCCAGCACCTAGAACACTGCCTCACACCCAGTAAACACCAGAGTGGTGAGTGTGGGCCACCTCACCATAGGCAGTTGAACTATGGGCTTGGCATTCAGGAGCTCCAGACACAAGATGCCCTGTAATTTTGCCGAGCTGCGTATTTGAAGCCATGGGAACAGATTTATGAGCCAGCGAGTGACCTGATTGAGCGCTGGGCTTTCACATTGCAAGTTGGCTTCGTTGTTTTCAACTTATTGTCAGATATGTAGTAATTGCCATCAGTTCACTTGTGATGTGGGTGGTACAGAGTTTAGTGCAATGCTGCTGTTCCCGGTGAGCTCACCTGGAGAGCTTTTTCAAACCACACCTGCCTTCCGTGTTCTGATGGCCTGGACCCCAGTGCAGAGCTTGGTGCTTTAGTACATTGATTGCCAACCTTCTCAAGGACAGCGGCTTCTTGTTAATACATTTTTAAGTGTTTTCTTATCTCCAGTCCCACTTGTAGTTGTACCTCTAGTATCCAGAGGTTGAGAAAACCCCTGTGCTCCTGAGTTTGGTGGCCCCAGGTGAAGACCTTAGCACAGTCCCCCCCCATGAAGCTCAAGGGCCTGCTAAGTTTGGTGGTCACTTAGTTCACCTCTTAGGACTCATCGGGTGCTGCTTCTCCAGGGAATCTTACCTTGCACCCCTTTCCCCGTGCCTGGATGCTTTGCATGTTGTCTCATTTTAGTCATCACAGGAGCCCTGTCATTACCCCTGCTTTGTAGATAGAGATGCTGAAGCTAAAGAGCATAGTGATGGGTCAGAGGCCCTTGGCAGAGCCGAACCCGCCCTTGAAACTTGGGCAGCTAACACGAGATTGTGTACATTCCATCAAATTTCTGAACCTTTAAGCTCCGGGAAGGACACTTGTCTACATAACTGGAGGCCTGTGTCTCTCTGGCCCCTTCTTGGCAGGTTCTGATCGGAACTGACTCCATCTCAAACCTGCATAAACTGGAGCAGGTGTCCAGCGACGAGGGCATCGGGACGCTGGCAGAGAACCTGCTGGAGGCACTGCGGGAGCACCCTGATGTAAACAAGAAGATCGATGCCGCCCGCAGGGAGACCCGGGCTGAGAAGAAGCGCATGGCCATGGCGATGAGGCAGAAGGCTCTGGGCACCCTGGGCATGACGGTAAAGCCAGTCCCTGAGTCCCCAGTTCTTGCCACCCTGCTGAGGAGGTGGCCATGGCACATGACTTGTAATTTGGGACAGCTGGGGTTGGGCATGGTGACGCTGAAGGCTGGCCGGAGGAAGAAGGTGTGCTAGGCCTTGATAATCTTCCCAACAACCCTCAGAGCTGTGACTGTTCCTGTTCTGTCCAGATGAGACTCAGATGCTAAGGGACTTCAGTTCATAAAAGCAGTCAAAATGGTGATGATAGCCATTGGTTATCGAGGATTTACTGTCTGCCAAGCACTGTGCTTATGCAACTTGCTTGTAAGATTTTTATTTAAGCCTTCATGTGGTTCTATAAGGTATTATTATACCTATTTTCTAGATGGACTAATTGAGGCTGAAAGGTGAAGTAAATAAGCCGAGGCACAGAACTAAGTGGCTGACAGTATTTTGCACCCCGGTCTGCACGGAGGGCTCTGTGCAGTTTTCGCTGCTCTGAAGTCTTGGAGGAAGCAGCAGGCCTCTGAGAGCCTCCTCCAAGCCAGCAAACCGAGTGTCAGCAGTTTCAAAGCTCCCATGGGAACAGCGAATGATTCATAACGCATCGGCCCTTGCCAGCTGAGAGTTGGTATTGCTGGCACAAAGAAAGGGCTGTTTTGGTGGCAAGTGGCGGCTTGCCAGGGTTCCAGCCGGATGGTTTCTCTGCTTCAGTGGTCCTGAGGAAGAGAATAGCAGGGGATCCGGGTCTTTACCCTCATTAGTAGCCAACTGAAGAGATTCTTTTTGATGCAGCCATCCTTTTAGTGGATGCGGTCAGCCCTATCCTTGAGTGTCCCCGAGCTAGGATTGGGGGCAGGCGAAGGGTGGAAATCCCCTTCTGACATGCCACCTGGGGTTCCCCTAACAGACAAATGAAAAGGGCCAGGTCGTGACCAAGACGACGCTCCTGAAGCAGATGGAAGAGCTGATTGAGGAGCCGGGCCTCACGTGCTGCATCTGCAGGGAGGGGTACAAGTTCCAGGTACAGCTCTGGGCCTGGCCTGGAGGCCCAGCCTGCTCGCTTGCTCTGGTGGTGGCCCTCGCCTGCAGCCTTTTGTCCTTAGAGTGGCCAAGGCTTGCTTCTTGGCCACTCTGGTTTAAAGGCAGGAAGGCATGCTGCTTTCATCATCATCATGATTGTAGACAACAAGCACGCGTTGATTCTCTCTTGCTAGGCCCCATGCCCAGAGCTTTATGAAATTTTATCCTTAAACTTGTAAAAAGTCCTGTTTATGGCTGAGAACAAAGGTCATGGGGCAGAGCAAGAATTCTGGGCTTTTAAAAATATACCATGCTGTTTCCCTTCAGGACACCTGGGGAGATCAGGCTCCCCCAAACTAGATTCTTACCTGAAAGGAGTGGAGCAGCAAGTGACCTGTTGGCTCCCCTAAAGGCCTAAAAGGGGTCCCCTTTCTCCAGCTTCTATTGACTACTTAGCACCCAAATTATTGAAGGGCAGTACCCTGGACCACAGGCCTTTAAGTCCTCCTGTAACACAGGCTCTTGGGAGCTGCCCGATAATTTTTGAAAAGCAACTGACTTACCAAGAAGACACTGTATTCATTTTAAAATAAATAAAGCAAAAAGAAAAGAAGGACAGTTTGAACATACATTTCTGTCTTCCCACCTGCATAGCGTCTGCTTTCGCTTGGTTGTTCCTCTCACTCCGCATCTCCCTGCCCAGCCGAGTGCTTAACCACAAGCCTGGGGTGCTGGCTGTCGCCCCCTGTCCTGGAGTGTCCATGCCTAGGAGGGTAGGCATTTGGGTCCCTTCATCTCTGCTTCATCTGCTTCCAAAGCCTACCATGGAGTTCTTCCTCACCTCTCCCCCTGTTCTGTTGTCTGCAGCCCACAAAGGTCCTGGGTATTTACACCTTCACCAAGCGGGTAGCCCTGGAGGAGATGGAGAACAAGCCCCGGAAACAGCAGGGCTACAGCACCGTGTCCCACTTCAACATCGTGCACTACGATTGCCACCTGGCAGCCGTCAGGTAGGCCCTGGCTCTGGGGACTGGCTCCCTCAGTGGGCCTCTCCCTCATCTGGGCTTCAGCTCCAGACCTCTTTTACTTCCCAGGTGTGGGCAGCTGCCAACCCTGCAGTTTTAATGCTGTTCCTTAGTCTCTGGGGAATAGGGTGTTCTACCTTTAACCATATAGACTGAAGAGCCATTCTTGCCAGGAAAATACATGTGGCTTTTTGGCCCAAGGCTGGTGAAAGCAATTTTACTTACCGGAAGCAATGAAGCCTGCATTCACTATATTGGGGTTACACTTGGCTAATTCTGTGTGAAGTCGGGAGCAGTGGCTAACTTCCTTCGTGTTAGCCAACCTCCACTCTACTTGCCCAGGTGCCTGGTTGCCCGAGTTAATTCCAGCAGTCACTCATCCCCACTCTCCTCCCATCCAGGCTGGCTCGAGGCCGGGAAGAATGGGAAAGTGCCGCCCTGCAGAACGCCAACACCAAGTGCAATGGGCTCCTTCCGGTCTGGGGACCCCATGTCCCTGAATCAGCTTTTGCCACTTGCTTGGCAAGGTGAGTGTTGAGTGTTTTGCATGGTAGAAAAGGGGATTTCCAGGAGATGGGAGAGTCATCCTTCAGCCCAGCCTGGGCTGAGACCATTTCTTATTGCCTTCATTGGGAATCCCTGTCTCTACTTGCTGGCAAGGGGCTGTTCGGAACAGTGGGCACTCTGCTGAGATACCAGCACCTCAGTGTCTGGGCACCATGAAGAATTTCTAGTTATTCACTGCTCTCCACCTTTGTTGATCTAAGGACATCAGACCTGGGATGCCTGACTTGGTTCCTGAGGCCAACATTTCCCAGAGTTCACTTCTGTGGTATATGTCACTGAGGGTTAAATACTAAAAATTAATAGCTCAAGGGTATGGGTTCCCTTGTCCTAAAATGCAGAGTAGTTGAAGCTTCTGTGAAGCCCTTGCCTCTGACTGCTGCCTTGTGGAGTGGTGCCCACCACGGGTCCTGGTTTTAAAGCTCAGGGATGGAAAGGTACTTATATAAAACTGGTACCCAGTAGTAGTAATGATGGAAGTAACTATAGGCAATATTGAAATGCTTAACACGTGCTATTGTTAGACATTCTCTACAGATGAGAAATTGTGGCACAGAGAGATTGAGTAACTTACTTGAGGTCACATAGTTAACTAGGCATAATAGATTATAATGTAAATTGACATAGAAAAAGCCTTTATTTGGAGTTCCGGGAGATGATTCTTAGAATAGATTTCCTGGTCAGTCTGAAGGGATAACTTCTACCTTTCTTATTCCAAAATGTACTTGTAGATGTGGCCATAATATGTCCTATGACCTTGGTCTCTCAAGAAGTGGGTCCTTCAGAACCAGTGGGTTCTCATCAAAGCTTGGAGAGCATCACTTTCAGTCACAGCAGAAATGAAACATCCTCTGCTTCCTCTTCCTACTGGCTCAGTCCTTGCCTTCGACTCTCCCTTTCATCCCACTGGCTGTTTGTGCAACCTGTGCGGCCAGCAGGGAAGGGGGTTTCCACCAGGGACTTGCTTCTGTTTCAGCGCTTGTTCTGCTCCCTCCCAGGCACAACACTTACCTCCAGGAGTGCACGGGCCAGCGGGAGCCCACGTACCAGCTGAACATCCACGACATCAAGCTGCTCTTCCTGCGCTTCGCCATGGAGCAGTCGTTCAGCGCGGACACCGGCGGGGGTGGCCGGGAGAGCAACATCCACCTGATCCCGTACATCATTCACACTGTGCTTTACGTCCTGAACACGTCAGTATCTCGCATCCCACTGGGCAGCAACCAGCTGACCCGACACCTCCCATGTGCCCGTGCTCACCTTCGTTAGTTCCAGAGCCAGTGCCTAGCCTAAGGCAGCCTTTGCTGAAGGAGGAATGTTCATCCACAGCTTTTAGGTGACTCCCTTCTGAAACTGTCCCATCTCCACTGTGGGCAGCCAGGGGACTGACCTTCAGCTCAGAGAAGACAGAAACGGGGAGCAGCCAGACCATCAAAGCTTCCACTTCCACGTAGCCTCTACTACTTCTACTTCCAACACTCTCCTCTTGGGTGGGAAAGGTGGTAGGTTGGAGGTGCCCACAGTTACTGCAAGGTGTTGCAGGGGAGGGTGTCACATGTGGGGGATGTGGCAGAGCCCAGAACATGTTCATAAATGGAAACTGGACTTGCTTCCCCTGTTCTCTCTCCAGTGAGTAATGATTCTGGCAAGTGTGAGGGGAACGGAGGGATTGTTAAGATTATCTGGGAAAGTCAACTGACAAGGCAGCCGGGAAAAATTAGATCGCATTTTATCCGGATGTACATTAGCGGTAGTTAAGTTGACACGTGAAAGTACAATTTTATCCGGATGTACATTAGCGGTAGTTAAGTTGACACGTGAAAGTACAATTTTATCCGGATGTACATTAGCGGTAGTTAAGTTGATACGTGAAAGTACAATTTTATCCGGATGTACATTAGCGGTAGTTAAGTTGACACGTGAAAGTACAATTTTAAAGAAGCACTCGGGATAGAGAATAATATTCTTTTATTCCACCCCAGATTTCAAAAGCAGATTTAATATGCTTTAGCTCTTAGGTTTTATTTATTAAATGGTTTCATAGTGTAGGCCCCAGACCTATTGGGCAGAGAACTGACAAGCTGTGTACAGTCACGCAGGCAGCTACAGTTCCGTTTAGGCAACAGGACAATCTATCTCTTGTTCTTGCTGCTCTTCTCTCTCCAACAATGTTATCTTCTGCTTCCCTCCTATTTCCTTGTGAGGGGAATGGCTGCCCTCCAGACCACAGGTTTCATTGTTAGAAAGATGCACAGGTGGGTCTCCATCAGTGCATGACATCACCCGCTGAACTGTTTAGACTGTTACAGGAAACATCTGCATTGCTGACAGCACAAATGTTCCCATCCCCAAACTGCTGCAGGCCTGAGCACTAATTGTGTGTTGTAGCCTTGGACAGAGCCCTTGGCTTTTGCAGAGACTTGTCTCCTCTTGACAGCTGGGAGGTAGAGTGGACTGTTCCCGGGGCGGAGAGCTGACCCAGGGCGGGAGCCGGCAGGATTTGCCTGGCGGAACAGCCGGTGATTTCAGGTGTCGCTGAATGCTAGACATGTTAACTCTTCTCAAGCCTTGCCAGCGGTCAGGGCGTTGGCTGTGTCATTGTTATCTTGGTCAGTTCCAGGCTGACCTGGAAGCTTTACTGAGAGGCACTCTCTTATCCACAGACTGCTTCCCGAGTCACTCCACGTTGCCTCTGGCTTGGCCACGGGGCAACTGAGGGGGTGACTGCCTTTGGGGGACCATTTGTGTATCAAGGCAAGTGTGTGACATCGTGATCCAGAGCAGAGTTGAGCAGGTCTGCAGTGGCAGAAAGCCTCCAATTCCCAGTTCAGGGAAATCGAGTTGAGTTTACTCGCCGTTCCCTCTGTGCCACTCTTCAGAGAGAGGTGTGCTCGCACTGCCCCCTGCCCCCCAGAGCCAGTTGGGCAGTGCTGCCTGCACACCTGGTAACTGATTCTGTGGCCCCTAGTGCTGTGTAGTTTATCTCACGGCATTAGGACAGGGCACCAAGCACTCCTGGTTTGAGAGCACCATCTGGGTTATAAAGAGAGAGGAGCCAGAAACACCTGGGGGGGGGGGGGGGGTCGGGGGGCTCCATGCTCTTATTGCCACATCAGTGACCACTGCCAAGGCTTCATCTGGGAGGGAAGAGAGTTAACTAATGCTGAGTAGGCTCTTGGCCAGGCTGCTTGGGTTCAAAGCTAGTTCTCTCACGCCCCAGTGTGTGATGTTGGGCAAAATATTTTCTCTGTGCTGTAGTTCTGTGAGACTGGGACAGCGCTGGTACCTGTCCCAGGGTTGTTGTGAGGATGTCCACACGGAGCTCTTAGAAGGTTCCTGGCGTTAAAGTTCATGATCTCATCGTCCCTGCAGCTTAGGCAAATTTGGAACAAGCAGTGGCGCTTGCCTGGAAGAAGCTGTTGTATTGAAGGGGAGAGGGCACAGACACATAGGGAGGGAAACAACACGGCCAGCCGTGGGAAGCAGTGGGGTAGATGGAGTGTGAACAACTGGCTGAAATAAGACTACGCTGCATCAGGGAGTGTAAGGCTGCAGGCTCAGAGCCAGAGATTCAGGACTCATATTGGCTCTGTCACCTACTGCTTGGTGACCTTGGGCACATCACCGTGGTAAAAAGGTGCTAGCTGTCACCTTCCAGGGTTCTGAGGTCACTGGTGGTGAAGTGTTTGTGAAGGTGCTGGACCCGCAGGGTGCTCAAGCCAGCAGTTTGGAATTCTGTCAGAGCTGGGCTGGGTCTGGGGAAGGGCCAAGGAAGATGCCACCAAGAGGGACTTGGAAGGGACGTAGCAGTACTTGGAGAGGTAGGAGGAGACAGGAGTGTGTGTGGTCTATGATCCAAGCTTTCAGGACACCCAAGAGAAGAGGAGAAATTGAGCACACCCTTCTCCCCTGTTGCTACTGGTCCCTGGCGCCTGCACTGGTTTCATTGTGCCCTTTTGTTCTAGAACCCGAGCAACTTCCCGAGAGGAGAAGAACCTCCAGGGCTTTCTGGAGCAGCCCAAGGAGAAGTGGGTGGAGAGTGCCTTTGAAGTGGACGGGCCCCACTATTTCACAGTCCTGGCCCTCCACATCCTGCCCCCCGAGAGGTGGAGAGCCATGCGTGTGGAAATCCTGCGGAGGCTGCTGGTGACATCTCACGCCCGGGCAGTGGCTCCCGGAGGAGCCACCAGGTTAGTACCCGCTTCAGGGAGCCGCCTCCCGCCCAGTGGCCGGGACGGGGTGTTCCCAGTGGTGGAAACTGCCAGGCAGTGTGTGTGCGCTGAGGGAAGGCGTGCTCATTTGACTGTCATTGGTCCTGACCCCTCTCCATCTGTGACCCCAAGTCTAGCCTGATGGCTGGCAGGTGCCTGCCCACCTTGGGTGTGGTGTTCAGCCACTAAAGAGGCAGAGCCAGGTGTAGCTCTGGGCAACATTTCTGGAGGAAGCCAGCCGGGCACAGGACGAGGAGGAGCATTTGGGCCTCTGGGACTCAGGTGACAGGTTTCCCAGGCGGCTGGTCTGGCATAAACTAGGAAAACCTCCATATGGCTGCGGTTGGGGAGTTTCTTTTCTGATCATTAAAAAATGCTCCTCATCTCCCTCCTTGGTCACGTTCCTGTCCTGACCTTGTGACATTCCACGGCTCTTTCTCTCCTGTTACTGTGGACCTCCCAAAGCAGGAAATGGTCTTTGTTTTCATGGCCTTGTGCTGCGGTTTGGGTTTTGTGGGAGGCGTCTTGAGAGAAACACCTGCAAGGAAGCCCTTGAGATGCCCACATGGATTGCCCCACACTCAGTGGACTCCGTGGGCACCACTCCTGGCTCTCGGTGGCTTGTGCAGTCTCTGCCTTGTCAGCTTGCTTCTGCCACTGGAGGAGACTCTTCCCTTCTGGGAGAGCTGTCCTTGGGAGCTTGCTTTCACTGGATCCGAGGGAACATTTCCACATTTGTAGGCTGAGGGGGCCTTCAGGCCCCTGATAGTGACAGACCAAGTGGAAACAGCCAGTGCCTGAATTGGCACACTTGGTATCTTTACTTCCATCAGCTCTGATTTACCAAGGGCTGCTGGCCAGGCCTCACGCCCGCAGGGAGGCTGGGTTGGAGCTCTGTTGAGTCAGGCCAGCATCAGCTTCTTGGTGTGGAGCAGGAGGGGTGAGCCTCGTTAGATTCCTTGCTAACCCCTGCCCCCATTCCGGGCATATCACTTCCTGCGTTCCCCGAGAGACCGAAGCACTCATAGTTAACTAGCCGCCGGAATCACAAGTCAGATCTGGCGGATACCAAGTTGTTGCTAAGTCAGGCTGGCCTGCTTCCCTAGCACATAAAGTGGCATTTACTGGGCACAAACTCTCAGTGGCAGGTGTGAAATCTGAGCCCACAGGAGCTGTTTTGCTTTCAATTAGGAGACTGGAATTCATTACTGTCCCAGGCGGTTAAGGAAAAGCCGATTTGGTCACAGCTTAATTAGGCAATCCAGTGCGAGCTATACTCAGGAATTGCCATTTTCTCTGTAGCAGTTTAGTCACCTTTACTAATTAGGCTTAAATAATTAAGTTGGGCAGGGTTATTCAATATTCCTGCTTACCAAGGCAAAACAGTCACAGAGGAGGACCAAACTTGGCGTGGTGTGGGGGCGTGAGTGGGGCGCTCCTGGAACAGCCTGGAGGAGGAGCTGGGCATTAGCATGGTATTGGGACACCCTCCGGGGAGAGGCCTCGCCTGGGAAGATATTAGAGGGTGTCATCTTACTGGTTGGGGAGTGTCACTGGTGCAGGCTCTGTACGATATGGAGTGGGAGGCAGTGGCAGACACAAAAAGGTGGCTCTCGGCACCTGCACAAGAGAAGTTGACCCCTTCTGCATGTTTCACGCTCGAGGAGAAAGGTCCTCTGCCTGGGACTTGCAGATACTTCAGCCTAGGACGGTGGTCAGCAAACTGCGGCTTGAGAGCCTCAGTTTGCTGCTCTGTTGACTAATGAGTTTGCCAACCACTGACCTAGACTCTCGACTCCAATAATCACAGGCTGTTGTTCCTCGTGATTGCCCCTATCCCAGTGGTTGGCAAACTCGTTAGTCAACAAAGCAAACCGCGGTGGCTTGCGGGGAGCCACAGTTTGCCGACCACTGGCCTAGGGCTTTCTCTCCATGTTGTTTACAGAGAAATGGGGCATCGGCCTCATCCTCAGGCCTCCCTCACAGTGGTTTCACTTGGGCTGTGGCATTCCCACGCTGGCAGGCAAGGGAGAAAGTGCAGCGGGTGGAGGAAGGTTCAGGAAGCATATTTCAGCAAATGGAATTCTCCTTTTATTATTATTTTACTTTGAAAGAATTTGTATTTACTGACTCTTAAGTGTGATGGCCTGTCCCATGTGACACTGTCCCTTTACCTGAGGCCCATACTGTGTAGTTTTAGCTTCTGTGAGAAGTAGCATCTATGCTTGTCTGATTTTTATGATTCTTGTACACACTCACACACATTCAAATACTGAGTTCCAGTCCCTTTAGTTATGGGCTCTGTACATCGTGTTCTGAGGTTTACAGCATCCCCATCTGTGAAACCAGTTTGCAAACAATACCTCCTGTAGATTTGGGTGCTGGAAACCAATTCTAGCCCCGCTGCATCACTCCCTTTGCAGTGAGGAGTCTGTCTCTCTGTGTTTCACAGTGGCTGCGCCTGGTGTAAGCATTCCTCGCTGGCATTGCCTGCTGATAAGGCAGTGGACGTGGTCGCAGATAGCCCCGTGTTCTGAGGGACTGGCTGGTCCTTAATCCTCAGCTGCATCATGGAATTAAGCAGGGGCAGGCGATACTGGGTAGAAACTAAGGTGTGGTGAGCAGCTCGCTCAGGATTAATCCGGCATTGGGAGGTGTTGGGCGGTTGTGTCCTCCATCCTGGATGTGCCATTGCTCATCGCCGCTTTCCCGCCAGCTCGCCACTTTCAGCACAGCACGTGTTGACAAATTGCTGTATGTGGTGGCTTTAGGTCTGCTGACTAACAATTCTCCCAGCCTGAGGAGGACCTTGTTTCCTACCTCACCTACTAGATCCCATCGAGTCTGGAGCTCGTGGGGTTACACACAGCAACATGTGAGTCCTTGGCTCTCCTTAAAGGCAGTTGCCTTTCGGTTGTCATGTCGCGACTGTGTCTCCTTTCTTCCAATCTACCCTGATTTAGAAGAGAGTTCGCGCTAAAGCTGAATGTTTCAGGGAACGTTTTTGTAGTAAGTAAGTCACTGGCTTCAGAAGGTCCTGCTCACTGAGACAGACAGTGGCTAGAACTGAGTGACCCCAGATTACCATGACTCTCCCCGCTCCCCCATGCTTTGCCATGGCGGGGCCTGCACGACATGCGATGGGGTGTTCTTTGCAGGCTGACGGACAAGACGGTGAAGGACTACTCTGCCTACCGCTCCGCTCTTCTCTTCTGGGCCCTCGTCGACCTCATTTACAACGTGTTCAAGGTAAGGGCGCCATTGGAGGCTCGGCAGCGTCTGCAGGGGTGTCGGCTGATACGTTGCTGGCTCTGACCCTGCCGAGCTGACAGGTGGCTGTTCCTCCACCTGCCTCTCCCAAGAAACCAGCGCGCCCCCTGTGGGAAGGGATCTACACCAGCCTAGACCCTGGCGTGTCTGCTCACTCCACCGCCCGGTCTCGGCCTGCTCTAGACCTGCTTCTGCAGGGAAATCTTCCCTCGCGAGTCACCTGTGTGCGCTTGTCCCCCCAGTTTTGAAAACTCCATTGCCCTGTGGAGTGTGACTCATTCCAGCCCAGCTCACACGCCTCTGCCTGGAAGGAATCGGGGTTTGGGGGGCTCCTTTCATAATCCGAACGAAACAGCTCAGTTAAGGCATCTTGACGACTCCCTTCTCTTTGGGAAATGCAAGGGTGACGTGTGGGGAGGAAAGAATGCAGTCACTAGCTGTAGCTTGTAGGTTCAAGTGACCCAGTGTGTGATGAAGGGGCTGTAAGAGGAGTGAAGTTTTATTGTTCCTGGAAGCAAAACACATCCTCAGGGAAAACTGATGTACGTAGGAGGGCTCTCCTTTCATGGGCTGGTGTGGCTGCCTGACTCGAGGCATTAAGTCATCCCTCCTCACCCCCCGGCCTGTCTCCTGTGTGTTCTTGTAGAAGGTGCCTACCAGCAACACAGAGGGGGGCTGGTCCTGCTCCCTAGCGGAGTACATCCGCCACAACGACATGCCGATCTGCGAAGCTGCTGACAAAGTCCTGAAGACCTTCCAGGAGGAGTTCATGCCAGTGGAGACCTTCTCGGAGTTCTTCGACGTGGCTGGTCAGTGTCTACGTTCTGTCTCTCAAAGATCTTCTGCAGCAAAACTTTGTCTCAGTTGGGCTGGCCATAGCTGCATCTTCACGTGTTAGATAACACAGATACATAGCTGTATCTTCACGTATCAGATAACACAGATACATAGCTGTATCTTCATGTGTCAGATAGCACAGATACATAGCTATATCTTCACGTGTCAGATAACACAGATACATAGCTGTATCTTCATGTGTCAGATAACACAGGTACGTAGCTGTATCTTCACGTATCAGATAACACAGATACATAGCTGTATCTTCACGTGTCAGATAACACACATACATAGCTATATCTTCATGTGTCAGATACATAGCTGTATCTTCACGTGTCAGATAACACACATACATAGCTATATCTTCACGTGTCAGATAACACAGATACATAGCTGTATCTTCACGTGTCAGATAGCACAGGTACATAGCTGTATCTTCACGTGTCAGATAACACAGATACATAGCTGTATCTTCACGTGTCAGATAACACAGATACATAGCTGTATCTTCACGTGTCAGATAACACAGATACATAGCTGTATCTTCACGTGTCAGATAACACAGGTACATAGCTGTATCTTCACGTGTCAGATAGCACAGGTACATAGCTGTATCTTCACGTGTCAGATAGCACAGGTACATAGCTGTATCTTCACGTGTCAGATAACACAGATACATAGCTGTATCTTCACGTGTCAGATAACACAGATACATAGCTGTATCTTCACGTGTCAGATAGCACAGGTGAGAGCTCGCCTGTCAGCCACCAGAAGACCTGGGAGCACTGATAACAAGAGCAGCAGCTCTGCCCTGGGCTGCTCACTGCATTTCCCTGTCTGCAAGGCAGTCCTGGGTGAGGGAGGCCTGTGGTCATTCCCACTTTGCAGATGGAATAACTGAGGCACTGAAGATTAACTATGTTTACAATGGCATCGCTGCACATTGGCAGACCCCCTTCTGATTCCTGGCTTTTTATGACAGCTCAGGGAAGGACCATGGAGCTTACCTATCTTTCTCCTGCCTCTGTGTCATAGCTGTCCCTGGGGAGATGCGGAAAGTTGCACATCTGATTCTTAAATGGTGAACATCAAAACACCAGAGCAAAGAGCATCTATGACTGTAAGAACAGGCAGCACTTTGAGCTCTTGTCATATGAAACATCCTCAGTTCCTTATCTCTCAGCTAGTCGACATGAAGTCCATTGTCTTTCCTGTGTATAGATAGATTCCTTATACAACAGACATGTGTTTTAATTGCAAATACAGTAAAAGTTCCTTGGACCACAGGGAGAGGTGACATGGGCTGCTGTCTGGGAAAATACACCTCAGAACACAGATCTGGTGCCCTCTCTGCTGTGGGCGCTGTTGGCTTACAGCCCTGTCAGTGTTCTGTCCAGTGTGGGGCTCCCGGTCCGAAGCAGAGGGCCCACACCAGCCTGACTCTTGGGGAGCTTATGTTGTTCCCCGACGTTCATTGTGGGAATGCTGTGATGCATGAAGAAGCAGGGGAAACGTTTCCCCAGTCCCACTCATATTTTCCTGTTTGTCTTTGTCCTCTGGGAACTCAACTCTCAAGGGTTGGAATGATGCTCTGTGTGAATTTCTCTTTCCTTCCAGCTAACCCCCCGCTGATGGATTTCCCCTAAAGCCTGGGCCCAGGGCTGGTGGCTAAAGCTCCAGTGAGCCCAGGTCCTATGCCCTTCTCTGCTCTCCAGCCCTCCAGGGTGGTGGTGTGCACCTTTCCCAGTCCAGGTCCTTTTGAAAATAAGGGGAGGGCTGTGGACATTCCTTTGCATTTACACTGTGGTCCATGGACCAGGCTTAGAACTGCTCTGGGGGGTTGTGGGCCAGCCTCTGCCCCTGCACCACCCTCACACAAACAGCAGTGGCGGTTCCGGAGCGGCCTCCTCTTCTAGAACATGGCGCGGTGACTCTCGCCCCAGTCATGGCCGAGCCTCCTGCCAGCAGCTGTCAGAACTTGTTGGAGTACAGTGTGTTCACTTCGAGCATGCGGCAGCCATGACTCATGGGCTGGGGGCTATGCATTCCTGCTCCTAACAGCCCCTGCCTCTGTTTCAGGCCTACTATCAGAAATCACCGATCCAGAGAGCTTCCTGAAGGACCTGTTGAACTCAGTCCCCTGACATCCCCTGACCGCTGCTGGCCTCTGGAGCTGGCTGGCCTCCGCCCTCTGTGATCTTCCCTCCTGGGCATCGGTTCCCCACAGGACGCTGCACCACTACACCCTCCCCCCCCCCCCCCCCCCATCTTTCCCGGAGAGGCTTGGGGTTTTTAGGCTTCCTGTTTTATCTTGTGTGTGTGGTGCACTAGCTATGAAGTTGTTTGTAACCCGAGCCGCGGAAGGACTTGTACATACCTAGGAGCCATGAGTGGTCCTGGCCAACTTAATACTTGAGTGTGCACATCTTGAGAAATAAACGAATGACTTAATACACATTGAAAAAGAAGGTGTTGGCTGCTGCTTAAACCCGACCTTGGTGACCCGGGCCACACTCTTCCTGGGCTTCCCAGCACCTCCGACGTCAGCACAGGAAGACTGGCCTGGCCGATCGCCATCTCTGGGCCTCTTGTCGGCATCAAACGGAGCCTGTCTGTTTCCGGCCAGCAAGTCAGGGCACCATATTTGTTGAATATGATCTTTCCTAAAACAAACCCCTTGGCCTCTCTTAATGGTAAGAGGCCTCTCTTAAGAGCTGGAACCCAAAGACACGTGGAGCCGGATGGTTTTCTAGTCCTCGGCGGAGGGCAGGCCCCCTAGGGCACTAGCCTTTCTGCAACAAGCTCATCGACACTCCCGCCCACTGCGAATCAGGGATCCTTGGGCGACTTCTTGGGGTCGCTGCTTAGGAGAGGGCCTGGGGTACACTTAGAGTCAGAGCAAAGCAGCTGCGCTTTGCCGCGCTTCCCTCTTCGGGCCCGTGTGGGCGGGTGTTCCTAGCCTTTCTGACAGCCCTCGGGAAAGGGCCGCTGAGCCAGCATCGCTTGCCAGGGGCTGCCCACCGGGGCTGCCAGGGTGCCAGGTTGTGCCTCTGATACCGTGTCCTCAAGCACTGGCTCCTGTCCCTGGGGCCTCGGGACCTGCCTCCCCAGCTCCCGGCAGCGTTCTCTCTAGTGAAGTTAGCGAGGCTGACCGGATGGCCCTGGGAAGAAGAGCTCGCCAGTGCCGTCTCCTCACCTCCGTGACTGCTCTGCCGCTGCTTCTCCGAGGACACACTGCCCTGTCTGATGTCCAGTGTACGTGGCTCCATCCTCAGGCCAAACCATTTGAGACAGGTGCTTCCTCTGGGCCTGTCTGAGAGATCTCCACAGCCAGGACCTCATGCCTCTTCCCAGAGCCTCTGACGAAGTCGCCACAGGCAGCGAGTGTCGTGCTCGGGGCCTCCCCAGAGAGACGAAAGGCGTTTGCTGCAAGAGCCCAGCTGGCAGCCCTGGCAGACGAGCGCGTGTGATTGTGTGCACAGTGCACGTTGGCATTGGCGCTGGCATTACTGGGGTGATGAGCTTCTGAGGGACGGACTTGGCTGAAAGAGGGGCGCAGCATCGCCCAGGCCGTGTCAGGGGCTCACTTGGTTCAGCTCCATGCCTCCTGTGCAGTCTCCATGCCTGTGAGTGGAGAGTTGTGTCTGCTGGAAAGGGTGGTTGCCAGGCTTACATGAGATTGTCTGCTGTATAGTAAAAAAATGGCTGCTCTCCTACTGTTAATTCACTTTCAGTCTACCAGATTCTGACTCCTTTACCGAAGCTCCGTGTCTCAGTGAGGTCCAGACATGTCTGGAGGAGGCGAATGAAGGAGGTGGTCTCAGGGACCCTGACCTCACACACAGTACAGCAAGTTCATGCCCTCTTGAAGGCCTCTTGACTCCCCTGCTCTGAGGGTCTCCCCGAGGAACCATTGCAGATACATGTAGTGGAGTGGCTGTTATATAATACTAGAGGCCTGGTACATGAAATTTATGCCCGGGGTGTGGAGGGATGTCCCTCAGCCCAGCCTGCACCCTCTCCAATCTGGGACCCCTCAAGCTATGTCCGACTGCCCATTTAGGCCTGATTCCAGTAGGATCAGGCCTAAGCGGGCAGTTGGACATCCTCACAATCCAGGACTGCTGGCTCCAAACTACTCGCCTGCCTGCCTTTCTGATTGCCGCTAACCTCTTCTGCCTGCCAGCCTGATCACCCCCTAACCACTACCCTGCTAGCCTGTTTGCCCCCAACTTTCCTCTGCTGGCCTGGTCACCTCTAACTGCCCTCCCCTGATTGCCTCCAACTGCCCTCCCTTGCAGGCCTGGAACCTCTCAACGGCCCTCCTCTGCTGGCCATCTTGTGGTGGCCATCTTGTGTCCACATGGGGGCAGGATCTTTGACCACATGGGGGCAGCCCTCTTGTGTGTTGGAGTGATGGTCAATATGCATATTACTCTTTTATTAGGTAGGATAGAGGCTTGGTGCATGGGTGGGGGCTGGCTGGTTTGCCCTGAAGAGTGCCCTGGATCAGGGTGGGTGTTCCCTTGGGGCATGGGGTGGCCCGGGCGAGGGGCCTGTAGT